>CARXXK010000001.1:117124934-118467811 GCA_949089665.1 Macrosiphum euphorbiae
TAAATTATTCAGTAGTTTCTATATAGTATTAATATATTTTTCCGTGTGCTGGCACGGGAATTTGCATATACGTAGGTAATCCATATTTTCACGTAAGTGAATTAGACGTTTTTATTGGTAAAATCTGATGACTCCTCTTTAGTGACTATCAAAAATGACCGATAACCTAAATATTTTTTAGAGCTGCTCAATAGTGATGATTACGGTCATACAATTTAAAGTCAATTTTTCAAATTTCATAATTCAAATATAAGACTTGTAGAATATTTGCCCTATATTAAATATTAGAATATTATGTTAACGTTACAGAATCCATTTATTGCTTTGAACGATACTCAATCGGTAAATCAGAATTATTTAATTTAAAGAAATTATTCGACTTTGATAATTATTTCAACAAAAATATATTTGGATTACGTTGTGACATAAGGCCCAGGCCTTAGTTTCGCCTATGATAATAAAAATATTGCATTATTGAAATCGTTTTCGTCACAGCAGCTAGTGTGATTATCCGATTGTTATTAGTTTTTCTTTGTGGCCATTGTTGTATTCGTAACATAAATTATATAAGCAATCCAATTTATAGGTTTTTATTAATGCAATATATATTTTGTGTTAACGTTATTGAACAAATTCATTTTTTCTGATAAAAATTTGTATTAGGTGGATTACACAGCAATATAAATATTATAAAAATGGAAAAATATTAAACTTGATTATTATTTGGCCGTTGAATGCAATCAGCATATCATTATATGCAGATTGCATGGGTTGTACTATCATTATTAATTATAATAAAAAAACTGTTTTTGTATTATCTTGTAGGTATATTTTAACACGCATTTAGATACTATCTAACATTCTAACATATACAAATATAATATCATTATAAAATTATGAAAAAAATAATTATATCGTTTTTTGATAAAAATAGACTTATCCAAAAAATAATAATTTTACTAGGACCGTATTTTAAATAATAACGATGAATCTTTTAAATGTTTCACGGATAGTATTACATTTTTGGAAACTGTGTAAAATAAATTATTTTCATTTTATTATAATCATATATATGGAAACTTCCTAACCTATTATAACAACGAACTTAATATAATTAACAACTTTTTTTTGTTTATCGAAATATTTCTGAGAACAAAACCAAATTAGAACCATATGTATTTAATTCTATTTAACGAAATTATCTCTATAGTATGACATATTTTTGTTCCCCATGAGACATCGTAGTATGGAAGTTTCACTGTATATAATATATATAGGTACTATAGTTGACTGATCCAAGTTAAATATTGGTTTATGGAGATTTATTTCAATAACAAAAATATTTTTTTGAGTTTGCGTTGGTTTTATTAAATTTTACTATGTTCTCGAAAATAAAATTTTAATTAAATGTAAAGTGATATTTACAGTGAGTACCTACTAAATTCTGATAATTTATTGATTATCAACATAAAAATTAAAAAGTAGGAAGATTAATAGCGTGTACTTAATGAAGATACTACAGAAAACTTTATGTTTGTTGTATATTATTACGTTCGAAATGTGATCACTTCGTACAAGGGGAAAAAAAGCGATCAAATTAGAAATGAGATTGGATTTTAGAAAACGTGCCAATAACTTTTCACGGGACAATTCAAAAGTAGTTTTTAATTTTATAAAATCTTGTCTTTGAACATGACAATGTAACTTAATTTTGTAACTTTAACGTAGTTAATCAATAAACTACGGTTTTTATTTAAACTAAATTAAATAAATTATATTACGAACAGTGACTGTTAATCATATTTAAAAACAACCGACCACAATAAAAATGAGACATTATAATGGAATTATGGCTTCACAATAATTGTAATACCTCACTGATTTATTTACACATACAAAAAGGTATTTTTCACATGTTTTTTTACAGCGTTTTATATACATTTGACACACACAGATAAATTAATTTCATTCTACAAAGCTTTACAAAGCTTTAGACGTCACAGTTGACCTAACATAAGGTACATCATATGTTATTTTAAATTTTGAAACGTTCTAAAATTAATGGTTATTTTTGTATTAGTCAAATTTGTAAAACTTTTTATTGTTAATGTATTAATTTGGTTTTACAATATAATACAATAATATGTCAGTATGCTACAATAGCTTTGTTTTTTCATGTCAGATAGTTTCTTTTTTTTTTAAACTAGATATCTGCATAGGTAATATTGTTTTTGAAATTTAAGTACGTTTCTAGGCAATACACGGATTATAGTCAATAACAAGTATTTTGAAACGTAATAATATACCATTTAACAGTATTGTATATTTGACATTTGTGTTTTAATTTAATCTTTCGATTAGATGATGGTTGACTAAATTTTCATAATTTAGCAAGAAAATCGTTAAAAATTAAGTTTTATTCAAGTAGTGTCGTATGTGAATTGTTTTATTTTACATATAGGTAGTCAGGTATATTCTATATACTTTACACTAGTCAAATAGGCAATAGGTGTGCTATTGATCGAAGTCGCTGAGCTACGATTTTTAAAACTGTGTGGAGTGGAGGAATTGACAATGTACATTAACGGGTAGAAAACAATGTACTATAATCTTAGGCCAAAAGATTTTTTTTTAAAATTTAAAGTATTAAAAGTTTAAATCAAATTAACATCATGGTTTTGTTTCTTTTATCGCTGATCATTGAATTGAATAAATTAACACCGAAAATTCGTTCATATTGTATATATACAAATATACAATACAGAGTTGTTTATATCTAATACATAAAAGAAAACGAACAGAAAATGAACATAAATGAAATGGTTTTATTTTGTTGTCTACAATTAATATGTTTTAACCATTTATTTTTTCCTTAAGTTCTTTACTTATTTGTTCAGTAGTATTTGAAAAATTTTATATTGAGTTATATAACTACTAAATTATCTAATACAATGACTTTTTTTTTTTAATTTTGAGATCTAACTGAAATTATTTCGATCGAATTACAATTTTCACTAGATTATTCTATAAATGTTTTACTGCTGCTGCGTTGTGACGAGACTGCAATTGTTGTTGTTTTAGACTCATCTCGAGCAAAATTATTATGGAAAGTCATTGGAGAAGAACAAATCTGGAAAACTTTCGCGGTGAAAGGGTGCGTGTTGACGCGTTTTGGATTCGTGCCATTACACACAAACGCCTCGGCCTTAATGGCGTTTTAACGAATTAACACGAATCATCTAAAAGACGGTATTTCGATATGATTTTTATCCCATTGAACTGATCTGTACGACTATTGTGTGTAGTGTATTCGTTTACGAGAAAATAATAGCATATTATTTTTCTAATACTGTAATGCCGATTCAGAAGTACCTCCTACACACTAACCTATCTATCTATCGTATCGCTTTGATATATTGTGTGATGAAGTTTTTGAGATATAATAATAATAATAATACAGATAAAATATCGGCTATGCGCTCGGCAGAAAATCCGCTCAGAAACGTTAACATCTGATACTGCAATTGTCGAGTCGAGGAGTTCGTAGATAAAAAAAATGGCCTCTGGCTGTTGTATAGATATAAGTTGGTAAGTTTAAAAAAGAGAGAGGGTTTGGCTTTTTAAAATTTAGTTTTAAATAATATACTAACGGTCGTCGAATTACCTGATTTACGGGAGGCGAGCATATAATATTATTACGTTGGTCGAAATTACATTATAATATTGCCTTACCTGTGAACAGAAAATAAAATACAAAAGATTATAACATTATAAAGTAAATCTAGGGGTTATATTAAAACGCAATGGATAGTATTTTCCAGTTTAAATGTATTTTCGACTATGGATAATAATGTATTTTATAAGACGTCTCTTAATAATATACTATAAACGTTATTAATTATTACCATAAATCGATGAAAACGTGTCCTATAGAAAAGAAATTAACTGCGTGTTATTTATAATTTTTTTGTTGGCCATTTCATTATGATTGCAAAAATATATTATCGTAATATTGTATGCCAGAAAAATAGTGCCCACACGCATTATATTATTCCACGGCCCTTTACGCCGTTTAAGAAAGTCTGTTTCTCCTTCTCTTGCAGCGTAGTTTCCCGCATTCTTATACAGCCACGTCGACCGGCCGTTTCCCCTCCAGTGCGAGTTTTCCACTGAACTGAAAACCCGACCGCTTCCACAGTCGTACATTTTCACGTTTATTTGGGTCACGTTAACTGCGGTCACAATTCGGACATGTTTCATACGGTGGAAGACGCCAACCATATATCTACTGTCTGTCGTGAAACCCGGCACAAATGGGCGTCAAGTATTTTTACTCGGTAAGAATGGATTTTCCATCACCTTTTCGTTTATTTATTTATTTTTTTATTATTTTTGCACTTGTCGTTCAAAAGCCGAAATCATTCGGAAGGGTTCACTCCGTGAAGTCATATCGGAAAAATCATCTCGAGTTTTATACTTTTTAGGGCTTTCGCGAAACATCTTCGAAATACATTTTTGCGAGCATACGACTTTGGTTTTTCTGTTTGCTATTTTTTTCTATATATATATATTTATTATTTATATATATAAGTATATAAAATTCCTAGCACAATGTGACAACGAACAACGAACAGAATAAAAATAGAAAAATACTCTCGTTTTCTGCGATTGGCAAAAAAAAAATCCCATGCTATGGAAACTATCTCAACGTTTTTAACAATGGGGATGTTGTCTAGCTGTAACTCGTTTGTGTGTTTTGTTTTTACGTCCCGTCCGGACAATGCGCACACAGACATTTGTCGCATTCATCGCATTATTCGTCGTTCATGGGTTACTACAATATATTTTGACGTTACATTGTTTGACGTATTTTTGAAAATGCCTTCGGATAAATTATTTGGAATAATTTACATGACATTTCCTCTTTTGCACGAACTTTATTATTATATTATATTGTTATTATTGCGTGTACGTATTTTCAACGATTTGTATCAACTTACAATCTCCTCGGAGTGGTAAAAAAATAATAGTAAAAAAGAGAAAACA
The DNA here is from genome assembly GCA_949089665.1 of Macrosiphum euphorbiae. NCBI lineage: Eukaryota > Metazoa > Arthropoda > Insecta > Hemiptera > Aphididae > Macrosiphum > Macrosiphum euphorbiae. The sequence goes on from CARXXK010000001.1 coordinate 117,129,981, forward strand.
TATGTTTGTTCTTTTCATTTTGGTAATCTAATCTGGCAGACGTTTTGTTAAATCTCCAAGATGGGACGATGAACTCGAACGGATATGAGCTATGGCACCGTAGGGAAATACACTTTAAAAAAAAACTGTTGTCAAATTCGCCTTGTCGTGTTTTGTTGCCGAAGTAATTAAATATTAAAAACAAAATATAATATTGCAGTCTTCTCGGTATGTTAGTAATACACTGCGATAATGTGGGACCATAAACGATCACTACTGTAGTTCTCATTAAAAACGACTTATTATGTATCATACATTTTCATTTATTTATTATTGTTGATAAAAAGTCATGTAGTACAATATTTTATAATTTCTTTCCGGCGAGATGAAGAAAGTTCGGCCAGAATAATTCGACAGATACAAACATATTATATTATACATATAGTCATATAGATCGATTTTCTTAGGCCCTAATCAATGATGGTAAAATATATTTCGACGCGCTTGCTTTAAACGTGGTGGAAAATATTAAGATGTAGGTAACCTCGGCGTTATAATAATAACAATTATTTTACCGAACGATTTCCCGGATAGGTGGTAGCTTTTCGTCGCACTTTAAAAGGCGCGTAATTTTTTGTAATATAAAAACAGTCGTATCTATCTATCACATTGCAGCCGTGGTATTTTGACTCACAGTGGAGTGTTAACCAAGGTAGGAAAACTAGATGGGTTACCAATGCCCACGACTCGTAATGGCAGTGGTATAATCATAATATATATTATGTTGCGTTTTAACTTTTAGATGACATCGAGTTTGTTCTTTCAGTGCACACGTGACGTATAAATTAATACATTATATTAATGACATAATAGTAATATAACTCTTTTTTGACAGCTGTCCGCGGTCGCTTGTTTTACGGTGGTGTGCGTCAGATGCGATTTGTCGTCGTCGTCGGTCGAAGAGGAAACGGCGGCCGCGTCTTACGAAGAAACGAAAAGGTCGCTATACGACGATGACAGTGCTCTGGAGGCGACGCACGTGGACGGTGGCTCCACCGACCGGCAGCTGAAGCGGTTCATCGTGCCAGTCAGCACTTCGGACCTGGGACTCGAGACTTCCAGCTCCAGACCATACTTCGTGCACCAACACATGCAGCACTACAAACACCCCCGAAACCAGCAGCAGCAGCAGCAGCAGCACCACCACCAACACCACCAACACCCGCAGCACCAACAGCAGCTGCAACATAATCAGCAACAACAACTGCCACAGCAGCAGCAGCAGCAATCTCCACAGTCGCAGCATCAGCACCATTCGCATCAGTACCACCACCAAGGTCGAGGACAAGCGGCTGTCGATCATTTCGGGTTCGGGCCTTCGTCTCCGGGCAGCACTGGCGGGGGTGGAGGCGGTGGTTATACAGATCAGTCAGACAACTTCTACCAGTCATTGGGTGGTGGTGGTGGAGGTGGAGGTGGTGGTGAGAACATTAACTTCGACACGACCGGTTTCACAGACTTCGTGCCATCTGTCGAGTTCCGGTCGACCGGTGCACCGGCCATGCCGTCATCTTCATCACCATTCTCCGCTTCACCGCAACACCAATCGTCGTCGCCGTTTACCGGGCCTGCGGCGCAACTCCATCACTCGTCACTATTCGACGGCGGTTCGAGTGGCGGTCACCTGCAGCACATGACCCCGTCATTCGATCCTACTGGTTTCGGCCAGGACTCCCCTTTGGCCGGTTATGGTGGAGGAGGCGGTGGCGGTAGTGGTGGTGGTGGACACGGTGGTGGTGGTGGTGGAGGCCACGGGGGTGGTGGAAGTGGAGCTTCGGGTTACGGTTCGGGTGGTTACGATTATGCGCCCCACAACCTGGCTCCAGTCATACACAAGTCGATATACGTACACGTGGCACCACCCGACGACGATCCGCCACGCAAGCAGCGCGTCATCCTGCCGAACGTGCCACCAAAGAAAAACTATCAGATAGTGTTCATCAAGTCACCCACCGCGCCATCACCTACCGCACCCATCATACCGCCGCCGCCGCCACAGCCCGCTGACAAGACGCTCATCTACGTGCTGCACCCCAAGCAGGAAGAGGCACCGCCCATACACATACCGCCGCCGCCGGTCACGCAACCGCTCAAGCCCGAAGTATACTTCATCAAGTACAAGAATCGCGAAGAGTCGCATGGTGGTGGAGGTGGCGATTACGGAGCTGGTCACGGAGGTGGTGGGGTTGGTGGCGTTCTGCCGTCGCCCGGTGAAGAGTTTGGTGGCGGCGGTGGCGGTGGAGGTGACTCTGGTTACGTTCACCGGAGGTACGGACGTGGAGACCAGCAGACATCGACTCCGCCATCGACCGCCGCGGCCTCCACCTCCGATGTCGCCGTCTCCACCACCGCCGAAGCAGCCTCCACCGAACACTACGACGACGGCGATGGTATGGCCCCAGAACAACGGGAACTAGTCGAGTCTGAGGTGACTTCCGCGGCCGCCACCGCCGCGGCCTCCATCTCCGCCTCAGCAGACTCAGACCCAGAGACGTCCGACGAGAACGCCGACGAACTGATGCTCCGGGGCAGCTATAGTACAGAGTACAACGACGCGTCCGTCGACAGCACAAACCTAAGCGAGACCCACGTCCAGCTGTCCACCACCGCACCCAAAGGCAAAAACGGCCATTGATGTATACTATAATATAATATATTATTTTAGTTTATTCGCTTAACCGTGAATACCATAGGTTAGGTTATAATAATTGGAAAATAATAATAATAAAATATGTCGGCTGTAAAAATATATTATATAAAAAGGATATATTATAATAAGCGTTATTATAATCGTGTAGTAAATCCACGATGATAGGTATCGTACTATAATATAATATAATAAGTTTTCTGTATTCTACTTTATGTGTAAAAATATATTTTGAAACAATATAGTTCCGACGAGTTTTCCTTTAAATCATAGGTTTTTGTTCAAACTGCAGCATTACTTTTGCGACTATTATTGAGATCTTAAGCTTTAAATATAAGTACCTATATCAAATAAAATAAAAATGAACACTGTACAATTAGTTCCCAGTATAACTGCTATTATAATACGCGGTGCTCAGCTCGTGTGTTATAAAAGATTTGTGTATTGTCGCGACAAAGTGCTGAAAACAGAGTAAGGATCCTTTTACTACATACCTGCGAAGTTTTTATTATGCACATGATAATAATATGATATTATGCGATTGCCAAGTAAGTTTTAAACTGTTTTCTTATCATATATTATAATATAAATTACTTAATATTATTATACACGATCGTATTATTTTTTTCACGATAAAATATATAAACTTATACGAAGTAGGTAGATTCTAATCTATAGTTTTCCTGAAATCTTAACTGTTGCTAGTATATATGCATTTATCATCTTCTTAACACATTGATGGTCATGACTGCTATATATAGCATTACAACAAATTCTGTAAATTTAGCATCACTTCGAATTGACTGCTATAACATTGTGTGACCGCCAATGGTTAGGTTAGGCTAAGTGGAAAACGAAAACCATATAAATTTTCTTAATAAATTATTTCGTTTCGTTTTCGATACCGGCAGGATACCCGCAATATAATTATATTTTTATTTGATTTAAAATTTATCGTAATAATTTAACAATAATAAGAGTATCGATGATTGTGTGTAGGTGTTCCTATTTGTTCCTGTACCTCGCCTACATTCAAATATTAAGTAAACATCGTTTAAGGGTTTTATTTGATATTTTACAATGTATTATTGTTTAGTACCAGTGATTTTATTATATTTTTAATTTTACAAATAAATCAGTTTTTGCTAAAAGTTTCGGACTTTATACTAAATGTGTTTTTTTTTAGATATTGAGATCGATGTATTTAATTTGTGCACAGAAAGGTTACAAAATGTATTTTAAATACATAGCGAGTACCTACCGATATTAATAAAATTTACCATTTGGTTCAATGTGTAATTTTACAAATCCACCAGTGGTACTCATTATTTGATCTTTGGAAAAGATGAAAAATAAAATAATTCTTTTGTGTTGTAAAATAAAATAAAATGTAAATATAATTAAACATTGAGTTAATACAAACGGTACTAAATACTGCTGTTCTCTAAATAAAGTTGTCAATAGTAAAATTAAATAAAAATATACATTTCCATTGCAATCTATTATTCTGTTCTAGTCTAATGTTTCGTTAAGGCATCTGATAACTTAGTTATGCAAATTAAATATTTAGTTACAAGTTTATTGTAATAAAAATATACATAAATTAAATAATCTCGGACATTCTCAGGACGTACCCAAGAGTTAAAAAAATAATAATTATAAATAATGAATAATATAGTTTTTTCATTCAGACTACTGTGAATAAAAAAAACACAGTGACAATTGTAATTACATATAATGAGGTCGAACTGATTGAATATATTTTTTATGCGCAATGTGATTGATTATAGATCATTAAAAATTCGTTATGGATTTGATTTAGGAAAAAAAAATTACAAAATTAGGTCGTTCATCAAAAAAGTGCTTAGTTAACTGGTTATGAATGTCTTTTTGAGCGTATTTCGAAATAATCCATGGATTAGTTTTAGTATTTTTTTTTCATTCGTTTTATTTTTCACAAATCGATGTTATATAATAGAATAGGTATTATTATAAAAGATTGTAAAATTATTGTTGTTATTATTTTTTTTTTTTTGTAATCGAAGTTATCCAATAATTACAATTGTGTTGAATAACGATATTGAGCATTTATCATAAAAATCATGCATATTATTAAGAAATAATAACATATTTAATTTCTGTATTTAAAATAGATTATATTTTATAGGTTATCAAATACCAATATAATATTATATTGTATCGTATTGATATTACTTATATTACATAAAATTGTAATTATTTTTTGGCATTCTAAAAGCTACGAGTGAAAAATAAGAAAAATTATATCAAACGATCTGATGAGCGGTAGGTAATTAATATACTCGGGAGTAAATCGATATTTTATTATAGTCGTATATTTTAGATTTATACAATGCACTGGGACAATATATCATCTTCAGTTTTATCCAGGTAAATTAAAGTATTATTTCTGTATTCTGTTATCGTCGAATGTATATCACATTTTAATTTGTAGTATTATACTTCAATTTTTTCTAAATAAATTATTCTCGGCGGTTACAGATTAAACGCAATTTAAAAATCAAATCAGAAAACCCTTTGTATTATAAAAAATAATAATATATATTATGCATTAAAGTAATATTACTTTAAATTTAATCTAAAATAGTAAAATGTTTGATAACTTTTACTGGAAATGTTTAGATAAGTACCAAGTGGAAATGGGTAATTTATTTTGCAGACAACCCGCGACCTCACTTCAAGATTTATTTTTTAAAATTTTAAGACTTATAGAATCCTTTAGGAGATTGTAGGAATGCAGGATTACGATTACCTACTCGTGTAAAAACTTTGGTTCCATTCCTATTTAAAGATTAGAGGTCTAGTGTGAATATATTCTGATCATTTATGATCTAGATTAGTGAATAAGTTTATAAGTAGATTATTACTACCAGATTATTATTATTATGATGGTGCTTTGCATTTTATGCTTTAATTAATAGATAACTACCTAAACATTGTAACGTTGATAGTGTTAATATAAATTAAATTTTAGTATATATTGCTTTTCTAAACAAAACATTAAATATTTTTAATTTTTATTTAATTTTTAAGTAATCTGCCATGGCACGTTTTGAAACATAAATATATTACCTTAGTTATGTATCTTGAAAAAGTGATTTTAAAAATATTTAATCTTGTAAGATTTCATCTTCAAATATCAAATAACAGAAAGTTTTTAAATTTAAGTATATTATCTATTTTAAGTGAATTTATATTTTGAAAAAAAACTTTTTACCATAAATGAAAATATAATTTTTTCTAAAATAAAAATTCTCTCCCAAATACTCTTCATTAAAAAAGTAAAAAGTTTATTCATTTGTCTGCTTTTGTGTACGCGTTTGTTTTACACAGTTTTTTTTATTTACTCCCAAAATGTATAATATTACATCGATTTGTTAATTTTAATTAGACTTTTTTGTGATTATGTAGTTATGATTTATGTTAGACATAATTTTAATATTTCATAATTCATGGTCAATTAAACATTATTACTATATAGTTAAATTAAATTATAATTGCATTTTTGGTAGTAATTTTTCACTTGTCTATCAATTTTCTAAAGCACAACAGACAAGGACTATACTCACATTGTGCCTAATTTAGAAATAATTAAAAAGCATGCTAGGACACGGGAAACGTTGCACCTGTCGACTTAGCATTTTACACTGCTAATAACTTACCTGAAATACCTCATGAAATTTTATATGTGTATATCAAATTTAACTGTCTATTTATTAATGAAATTATAATGACAATACAAACAACTAACCACTATAAATTGTAATGTTAAAACCTAACGAGACCTTTATTGTATTTATTCAGGCCCGAATAAACTGTTATTTTTCTTCTCAAATAAAATAGCTCATCGTTATGTATCGAGTTATAATTGTAAAAGTTCAACTAAGTCACTCAAATATTTACAAGCTATCGTACCTCAATCTTCGGACTACAGGTCAGTGAAAAAATAAGTAGGTACATAATATATTATATTGAAAAAAAAACAAAAAGTCTTCCTTATATCTATGCATTGCAGCAGTTTTATCGCTAACAGTCATTTACGCTATTGATTGTAATCAAAATCGTAGGTATGTGGTGAAGGACAAGATTCCACTCAGTGCCAGAAAGACCGAGCTTTATGTAGTGGCTCACATCCAGTTAATTACAAAGGTTGCCAATCTCTTTCTAATCTTTAAAAAGTCATGTGATCACAAATTATTATTAATTAACCGTTTGAAATCCTAAGTTCAAAATCAAGTACATTTGAATAGTGATACTCATTTTTCAAACGAGTGTTATTATATTAAAATCAGTGTTCTAAAAATAAATAATGATCCGAGATTCGTCTGAAAAATTTTCATAAACCTTATTCCGAGAACAAAATATTATTACTAAGTCTATAAAATTGTATTCTCTTGAAATTTTTTATTTTTATTTGGAAGCATTTATAATGAGAAACTGTGTTGATTCAGATTGCATTTAACTAATTAAAAAATGACTGATTATGTTGATTCATTTTCATTGAAATTGCAGTGCTTCAGCCTTCAAGTTATCAGTTACCTCGTGGTGTTATTTAATTGATATTTATTTTTATTTTTTTATTAGATAAAAATAGAGTATTTACAATAAGTAATATTTATATACAAGAATAAGTAAATTTGATAGCCAAAAAAAACTTGATGGTACAAAACATGAATGGCTTGAGGAGGGAGGCCCAAAAGTGTGGATACCATCTAATTGATATTTAAAAACTTCGTTCCGAAAAATCAAGTCAGACATTTAATTTAATTTTATACATGTATTAAGTGCACTTAAATATAAATTCATTCATTATTATTTATTTATTGTAAACAATATCTAATGGGGTTTACGCGTATTTAAATGTACAAAACATAAATTATATAAAATTGTTTAAAAGTTCAAAGAGTAATGCATTTAGATCTTTATTAAATAATTTTTTTTAAGTTAAATATTACGGCTTAACATTAGACAAAAGGTTAGCATCCATCTTGTTTACATTAATTTAAAACTCAATGGTAGTGACTATATCAAATAATACTACTCCTTCAATTCAAATTGCATATATTATATATTTATATCATACAGATGACTCTTATTATAGTTTTATACAAATGTTTTCTCTGCCCTATTTAGATTTATGGCGTTAAACGTACGAACTGTTCATACCTTCCAATCTATATGTATAAGGATCATTGTCAAAGTATTTGTGCATTACGTATACACAAGCTGATTTATGATGACATATGGGAGTCAAAAATTTAAAATGATTATAAAATTCCTTCAAAAGCTTCCATGGCAAACAACAATCTACTCAAATCTCTGTTTGCATTTTTTTCTTATATTAGCTTTTAGTCTGTGACTATAACAGAAAAACTGTTTGTATTTTAAACACCTTTAGACAATTATCGAAGCTGATGACTTAATTGGAACTGGTGTAGGGACTCATTTTATTTCGACATTTTAGATATTTATGATAAGAAAATATAAACACTTAAATGTATGAATATAACTTATTGCAGTTCTATACAATTTAACTAAAATTATATATTTATTTATATATTATATGAATTAAAATTATTTTACGTCTTTGGTGAAGTAATATGTACCTTCCTACAGCATAATATTATTATATAGGTAGTATTATAATTTATAGTATATATAAATACTTTCATTATAAATAATGTTGTCTAGTTAATTGTTGCTCATTTTATTTTAAGTATGCCTTTCGGGTTGTTTCCCACACGAAACAATATTTCAGTAAAAATCTCGTGACTGTATAGAACGTATAATAACTGTTATATATCAGATTTAAAAAATGAACAGTAATTAATTTATTAAAAAAATAAAAATGGCATTCAAATAGATATATTATGAAGTACGTTATATTATTCTCATAATCGTTTGATAATTTGGTGTCTTTAATTATTATTTGCTAACTTTTAAAATCGATTTTGAAAAATTATTTTAATTTAGGTTTTCAAAAACTAATTAATTTATGTATTATTATATTATATTTATTTAAAACTCTTGCACTACATCAGAGGTGTTGTTTTCGAAACAATGAGAGTCATTTTTAATGATACATTCTTTCTATTTTCTAATTATATTATAATATCAAATGACATGTGAATATTATCTTAGCATTTTGACACGGATAACTGAGAAGGTATTTTTGTCCGCTAATATTATAATATTATAGAAGATTATATACAGAAATATTTTACAAACGTAGGTAATGTTGAAAATGAATGCTATTATGTGTATAATTTAAACAAACACTGAGTGTTATATTATACTCCCGTGTTGATGCTTTAGTATTTAATAGAGGGGTGCGGTAACGCTGAAGTTATGTTGGTATATTGTTTTAACAATTTAATATTTTCAAACTATTTCACTCGCATAATATACATAAACTCATGTTATTTGGAATGCAAACATACGCTATTTACCTTGACACGAAATAATTATAATGTTGCCTTGCACGTAATTCATCACTCGCCGTGAGTTTATACTTGAAAGTCGAAATGCTAGTAGTTTCTATATATATATATGTATAGGGTGAACATTTCAAAAACCCATATACTCACACATTTAATTTAAGTTTATTATTTTTGTAATTAAATAGTTAAAAACAAAACGTTGTAGGTATTCGCTATGAAATCAATAATATAAATCAATAATACAAACAAAAAATATAAAAACATGTAATTTACATATTATAGATATAGAAATTTTTTTTTTTAAATTATTTTAAGGCTTCGACAGCTGAGGTCATTAGTCTGTAAGTTGGTAGAGTTGGTACAGTAGGGTTGGGACAGTTGATACGGTCGGTTAGGGACACGTGAGTGTTTGGCAGAATTTCTATTGGGGCACCCGTAGGTTTCTGCCATGCCCCGGAGTGGGGGATGGCGGCACTTACTCTCCGGACATCGTGAATTGCCCGAAGAAAAATGCCACCCGGTGACCAAGGATCGAACCAGGATCGGCTGCGTCGCATCTGACGCGTTGGACCGCTCGGCCACCTCGTCCCTCAGATATAGTACCATAATATGATTTAACTATACAATTATTATATGTAATGTATGTCCACTACAACCGCAGTTGACGATACGACTATACTATCGCTGCTGCCTGCTAATAATATAACCTATCTGTGCATACATCATTATAGCATATCTATAGGGTTTTCGGGCTTTGAGTATAATATTGGTCATATTCAGTTTTTCAACGATACTGGAGGTGCCTGGGGGTGTTGTGCATTATTAGTCAGGGCCATTCCATTAGTCGTGCCGATTTGTTTTAGATTAAGTATATTATTATTTTTTTGTCACAAATAATATGGTACCTATATTGGTCTAACTGTGTGTTTTTGAGAACTTCTAAACTGATAATTATTCGAAAATTATAGTATAAATGGACAGCAAAAATACTTATAGTTACGGCTCTGGTCATATCGAAAATATATTTAGGTTTGTTATGCATATTATAATTTATAATTTTTAACCGTCGAAAAATAATTAACTTTCATGTTTTGAATAATTATTTTAATCTAGACAACAGCTGCACTTAATTATTGTTGTCACAATAAGTTAGCTGCAATTAATAATCACAAACATCGTAAGAAATTGATTGATTCATTAAACGACAAGCGTTAATTATGCTAAGTACAGAAAAAGTGTCTTTTGTATATAATATTATATATTTATAAACCATTAATCAATAATTACATAGTTTTTTTCATCATATTAAATTGCAGTTTAAGTACCTAAGTAATCTGTTTTAATAATATGACACTTTGTAATATTTAGAGCTAGACAGTGACACATTTTGTAGCGTTGTAGTCTGTTATTATTTCATCGTCAAGTGATCAAATTTTTCATTTTTGGTCAAAAACTTAATTTTATTGCATATGAAAACCAATTCTAAACTTTATTCCTTAACTTTACTTATACTCGTTAATTTAAAACAAATAAATGTCATCCCCTGATTACCGCAAGGTATACAGATATTTATCACTTAAAATTTAATTTAATATATATTTAATATCACATAAACAATACATATTTAATTAATCGAATAAAACAATATTCACCAATGGTAATCTTAATATACGAATGTGAATATTTTATTTTGTGGCATTTACTTTTGACAATTTTAATTCCTAATCTAGATACTATAGTGCTATTATTTTTTTATATTACTTTAATATAATACTTGTACATATAACAGCTGCATAATATATGGTAATAATTACAACAATATTATTCACATTGAACGAAAAATGAATTCATGTCTTTATATATGGTTGATAATATTGCATATTAAACTTAATGTTGCCAATGATTAAAATTACATTTTTTTTATTAAAATATATATTTTTATATCTGTTTTTATATCTTTGTTTTATATATAGGTAAGCTTTAAATATTTTATGAGGTTAATTAATTTGAATGTTACAAACGTAAGTTCTTTAATTCCAGCATTTGAGAAAATATTCTATTACGAAATTGTATTATTTATTTGAAAATTAAACAGCTCACAATTAAATACAGTTATTGAAGTAGATTAAGTGATTAAATTTAACTGGTATATTATTTTTGTTGTTGCTTGTTAGTAGGCAATAAATGAACAGTGAGCAATTGTATTAATTTTAATTAACAAATTCTCAAATATATACAAATACTATGAAAAAATGTATATTTTACAGTTAGATTACAGTAAAAAAAGGAAGTACTAAGTCTTATTACTAAAAGTCTATTTATTACTAAGTCGCTTACATAATTCGTTTGTATGTATTATGTCGATAAATTGATAAACAAAAACAAAAGCGTTTATTTTTTATGTGGGCGCATAGTACAAAATGTCTGCCACCATAAATATGATCACAGCCAATCCCATTAATAGCAGTATGATATTATTCACCCTCGTGTTTAGATTTTTTGTACTATGGATAGTAAAATTATCTCCGAGGATTATCTATAATAGGTGATCCGTTCTGGCTACACTAATTTTTTAAGTACATTTTATATTATAATTATTATTTACTCAATAATATAGCTTAAGCCTTTAAGGAAGGTATTAGCACATCTTTACAAATCTAAATGTCTAATATTTTTTTTTTATTGTAGTGGTTTTGTAATTTTTGCTAGCGATGTCTAATCTATACTTTGGATTTCATAATCAGAAGTAATAAGCTATCTAAAAATGTAAAATTGTTGTTATCTACATAAATATACGAAATAGTGAGTAAATCGATTGTTAGTATTTGAGTATTTCAAATTTATATGACCAGTAGCGAGTAGCGGACCAGCACTTTTGAGTAGTACCTACTGGCTACTTACTCTTTGACATCTTATACTCGGCCCAACTAAACAGTAAATGCTTATTTATCAAAAAAAAACATTTGACATTATTAAATATATTTTGTGCATTGACATTTTTATAAAAGTTTTCTGCTTTTGATTGTGAAATAAAAATGTAAAAAATGGTCATTAAAAACATGAAATAATATTATCATGGTAAGAAAACAGTAATTTTCGTAAAAACGTGGGTTGTGGCTTATAATAAAAAATTAAAAAATTGAACATTTTTGTGAAAATATAAAAATTTACATTGAAAATTAAATCTGTAGTCATTTGAACGGATCGTAAATTCACACGTATACAGTTTATCTGTATAAATATAATATACCGTGTCAGTACGCATATACATAATAATAATGTATACTAGTTCGTTGACCAATTATGCGACGTTTGTAGGTGGATGTAAGTGGTGCACATAATATACTAGTATAATATTATACGTTAGTAAACAATTGTTAGTCTTTATTCGTGTGATTACAATATAATGTGATTGAGTATAGACACCGACGGACACACCTTCGAAGGGTTCGCCTAGTCCGGACACCCATCGCTATATCGACGACGACCTCGTTCGGACCAGTTCTCGTCGAACTTTTACGGAGGATCGGTATGTAGGTACACATAATTTAATTATTTTAACGCGTTATATATTGTGCGGTCGGCGAAGTACTCAAGTGTATCCGCGGCGGCGCCGGTCCGGGGCAAAGTCGAGGTTGTATAATAATAATAGATATGTACGCTACTCGGGGGGCGAGATAACAACGCGAAACGCCGCGGGTCGTTATATTACTATAACGTCGTCAAAGAAGGTTTCGCAGAATAAAACGGTGGAGGAAATGAGACGGGGGAAAAGACGAAAAGAAAAAAAATCGCTACATTGATTTATGCGTTCTGCGAGCTTCACTCGAAACCGGTGCTGATGCCAGGGCGATGCCGCCGCTGCGGTATATATACAGAAAGAAAAAAATAATAATATACACTCGGCCGGAAAGGATAGACTGCGTGTTTTTTTTCCTATATTTTTTTTACATTTTTTTTATTGTTGTTTTTTTTTTGTATTCGGATGCAAAGTGCGCGAAATAGTAAAGAATAATAAACCCATTTCGCCCGGTTGATTAGGCCTCGGTGGCGGCGGAATTGTTCGAGTGGACGTAAACGACCCCGCGAGTGAAGCGGCTAGCCGACTTTCGGGGCGGGTGAGCGGCGGACGGCGAGTAGGCGGTACGCGTACGCGTATATAAGACTCGAGGGAAATAATTGAAAAAAAAAACCGAAAACCGAAAACCGTGGGAGGACGCAAAAATGTCGTAAGCCCGCGGAATTGCCGAGATTACGAATTAGGTACTATATACTCTATTTTCGTTTCCATATTTTTTTACTGCAGTCCCGTGACGTCGCACTATTTCCGCTTTTTACTTTTACAAAACAGTAATAATAAGTAATAACTATAGTACATAGTGTATACAGAGTAGGTATCTGTACAAAGTAAAAATTACACCTATCCAGTGCCGAGTGTTAAACAGTTTTCCGCCTGGGGACAGATTTTACTGTGCCACTTTTCATTTTATTCATTGTAATAACGAATAAAATCCCTTTGGAATAAGCGTATACATATATAGGTAGTATAATGAATAGTCATCAATTTTTTTTTTTTTTTAATAAAAGAAACTATCTTAAAACTAATCGTATAATAAGAAATAAGACGCAACTGTGAACAATAATAATACAAATAACCTAACCTAGCCAAATTATGTGAATATAATACTTAATGACAAATATATATAATTTTAAACTAAATGTTTTTGATCCGAACAATATAGGACCTCGAAGAAGTGATTATAAAAAGTTTTGTATTTCCTTCATATTATCATAAACTATTTTCATTAATTTCCAAAGAAATTAATCAAAAATTGGTTTCTGTCAGCTGTGTCACTGGAAGTCTCTACATTGGGTCGGCAGGACCTGGTAAAAGTGATTACAGATAGATGAAGAAGTGCGGATATATTGCTTGAAAATAAATAAATAAGCGAATATTTTAACAAAACTTTGCTAAAGACGAGGAACTATATTATAATATAGTAGAGATTATTATATTATTACAAAAAGGAACATTAAACAATTTAATTTTCCTTTGTGGGTATGATGTTTTTTTGGTAGGTATCTATACTGGTATTAAATCCAATCATCCATTCAATTACTTAGTAATTTATTTATTTGAATCCGTAGACTCATTAGATAAATCATATTACAAAAACATATTAATATCTGCAAAATGTCTTCACACCTGACATGCTATAGTTATATGCATATAACGTCATCCCTAGTCGGAAAGCTGCCAAAATTATACGTGCCTCATAAAAATGGATGTACTATTTGACCAAACGAATTTCACAAATTTAAAAGCGTACAAGTGTTAACTAGAGTAAGTACCTAAATTCGATTTAATCAATGTAGAATTTATCACTCTCTGTCTCTCTGATCAAAAATATAATGTATCCACTAAATTAAAAAAAAAAAATAGTCCTTTCTACTAATGATTTAGCAAAGCCGCCACACCTCGAGAATTGTGTTACCTCTGAACATGTACCGCTACACACGTCAACACGTGTCCCCTTTTCACGCCCACCACTGTTTAACGCGCCAATGCTTACCTTCGTTATATATATACAATTTTATACCGCGGAGTACGGTTTTATGTTTTCCAAACGTCAGTGATGGAGGCGCGTACCTACGAGCTCGTCGAAAAATGCCAATAATACGGTATTAATAATGATGGAAAACAAAATCGGAAACACCGAGTATATACCCGCGAAAACATGACAACGACACGACGCCTTTCGCACACTACGGACGTGGTGCTCGTCGAATACGATTAATCATCGTCGTTGGTGGCGTCGGTCACATCGCATCGTTTGGGACACGATGAACCGATATTGTGCACTGCCCACTCGGCGAACGAGAGGCGACGAGTTTGACCCCTTCGTCGGTTTTTGATTACAGTTGTCAGTTTTAACGTAGGAAATTAATAGCGATCGGTCCCTATCGAAGCGTGCTGCACCATAATATATATAAAATATTATTAGGTATTGTGGATCGTGTGATGATATCGCCGTCGGTGGAGGTGGTAGTGTGACACCCATAAACGACAATATAGAGCAGTATTGTATCCTGCAAAAGCATCAAAACCGTATTGTGTGTGTGTGTGTGTGTGTGGTGTAATTTTGATTGTCGATTGGGGGAGGGAGGGGGCACCGACGATGACGATTTTAAACTCCATACAGCGTGTACGATATGTGATATTATAATATGTGCCCGACAATTATATTATTCGCTCTTTTATTTCGGTAGTTTCGTGTTTTTATTTTTATTATTTTTTTTTAAAAAAAATATGTGCATAACGACGTCGTCACGTCTCGATCGATGTACATTATTATTGTTGCATCGATTGGTGGTCATATATTAGGTTCTGTACGATGTACTTTTTATTATTATATTCGACTCTTTTTCGGATGAGCAATCGTTGTACTATATAGTTTCAATCGCACACACGTGAGAATATAACAATATTGTTAGATACAAGCTGAGTGATCCGTTTAATAGCCGCACTATTATTTTCCAAGCCGACACTTGAGTTATTCACGACACTAGATTTTTATACTATGAAGTCTCGTTTTGCTATCTTGTTTTTGTTGAAAAAAAAATGTTTTTATGACAAGCCTATAATAAGCCTATGATCGAAGTGAAATATATTGTTTTTTTCAAAAACTACAGTGTTATTAATTATTATAAAATACACTAGGATTCATTGTTTTTATTCAATTTTAAAAAAATATAATTTGTTAAGGTCGAGTCGAACTCGAAATTCGATTCGGGAGGCCTTAGGTAGTACCTAAGCTAATTAATTCCATGTACATATAATAATATGATTGTCGGATTCCGATTGGGATATTTCAAAATCGATAGTGCCGACGTCATAATATTATTATCATAGTCTTCACGCGCAGCTCGGAAATCTGTTTTACGGGCAAATGTCGTAATAATATTATTATTATTATTATACGAGATGTACAACTATACTACACGCGGATGGCAAATGATGTTAGTGCGTGTTTATGATTTATAATATTATACGCACATATTATAGCCGTGTCACCGCCGCATGTTTGAACTAATAATTCTATAACACAACCCATTACGTGAAATCAAACGGGTATTGTCGTCATTATATGGGTAAGTTATGGTACCGGTTAGAGCTCGTTATTAATACTCATATCGAGTATAACCGCCGCCGTTGTCGAAAGGGCGAAACAACCATGTGATGGAAATAATAGCAATCATTTTTGTAGCGAACTGCTGTTTTAATAATCATATTATGTACAGGTGGTATTATACTAGCTAAACCTATACTATACTATAGTATTATACGCAAACGATTATATTGACGATTCGAATTAATTTCATTATATTTATTTATAATTTTTCTTTTTTACAATATTATAATACTATAGGTAATAGTAGTATTTTAGATTATGAGCGTAGCGAAATAATATTATGATGATTTTACAACGATGTGTTTATTTTTTCTGCCTACCATTGACTTTTGGGACAGTAAAAACGCTCCAATTCTACTTCACCTTATTTTCGGATTGAAAAGTGAATCTCGTTTTTACTTTGATGGTGAGAATGGGGGTTGTCAAAAGTAAAAAAATCCCAATAATTTTCAAAAGTATCAGGATAAACAAAAATAAAATAAATTAAGGAAGCACTACGGATATCGATGTATTCATGTTTTTATTAAAAATAACCGTAGATAATATTGATACGTGCAATTTTCACTTAATGTTTATATTATATATTATATTATCATTTTTATACACCATAACATTTTCAAAATGTTTTGACTGTTTTTGAGCTATTTATATTCATAAGAAAATTTAAATTTGTACTAGTCGTTTTTTAGTTATCGTCGATAAAAAATTGTTTGCTTGATCAAAAAACTTTAAAATGTAATACAAGGTTCCTCATGAGTTTTGATTGTTGGAAATTAATGACGATTTTAAAAGCAATGTGTTCGGAAATAAATTACTTTAATATATCTATATATATAAAAATGAATGTATGTCAGTGTGTCAGTGTGTCTGTGTGTCTGTGTGTCCATGTTACCATGGTTACCAAGGTTGCCATGGTTACTAAGGTTACCAAGATTTCATATCAATCTATATCTTCTATCTATATATATAAAAATGAATGTATGTCAGTGTGTGTGTCTGTGTGTCCATGTTACCATGGTTACCAAGGTTGCCATGGTTACTAAGGTTACCAAGATTTCATATCAATCTATATATATAAAAATGAATGTATGTCAGTGTGTGTGTGTGTGTGTGTGTGTGTGTGTGTGTGTGTGTGTGTGTGTGTGTGTGTGTGTGTGTGTGTGTGTGTGTGTGTGTGTGTGTCCATATTACCATGGCAACCATATCTGTATATAAAAAACAGTAAGCTGATTGACTGCTATCAACGCACAGCTCAAACCATTGGACGGATCTGGCTGAAATTTGGCATACGGATAGCTATTATAATATAGACGTGCGCTAAGAAAGGATTTACCAAAATTCGCATTTTAAATAGGTGCTGAAACAGGGACATTGAGATTCACGATAGAAATTGGAAATTTTATTTTTATTTATTTATAGTTGCCATTGGTTACAGTCTACATTAGAAATTAGCATTTATTTATTGGTTGCCATTGGTTATTCGGGCAGATCAGGTACAAGCTTGCATCAAATCGAATTATTGAACAATGCTTACCAGGGTGGCAGAGTTGCACTTACCAGTTACCGCAGAAAATTACACCCAAAAGGAGTTCAACAATCATAATTTTTTTAAGAGTTGCGATTTTTTACGAGCAACCAAATTTATTATATTAATCCACAGTATTACATCAAAATAAACTTGGTATAACTTTGATACTTTAGAGTTAAATCATACACTTCCGTACAAACAGCACGGGGTCCGCGATCTACCGCAGGTAGATTGCCTACCTGATAATGTACTGCTGCGATTCAGAATTTTTATTCAGGGCAACGGGAAAGATAAGATAAATTTTGAACACCATACACCGAATATTGAATAATGAATTGAACAAAGTTTGAGTAGGTAGTATTGAGTTGATCCATTTAACGGGCGACGAAGTGCACGGGATCAGCTAGTTTATTATAATAATGGCCGACAGTCGTCTGTTAGAATCGTATTTCCTATTATATACCTACAATGATTTTATATCATTTAATTCAAATTTAACACATCCATTACAGTGACCCACTGACCCACATGACACATATACATCAGACCGGTATCCACTTGCCCACCTTTTATTATTATTAGTATATACCTAAGTTAATAAAGAAAAACTATGTAGTTGTTTTTATTTTTGGGAGGCCTTAGATGTACATTTTATATTTAGTAAGGACTAGGGGTCCACGACCAAAAAAAAAAAAAAAAAATTGTTACAAACTCCTGATCGAGTGACTTGTTGGTATATTGAAATAATATTATTGTATGCTAACGGTTCCAAATGTCGGCTGTGGTAATTCTAATATTCTATACGTGACATTTGACGAACGCTTATTGTTTTACTCAGTATAATAATTACTTGCCTGTTTGGAGAGCGAGTGGACATTAATAAATTAAAGACAATTTGGTTTCGGCTACACTGCCATTTACAGCCTCGTCACTTTATATATATGCACGTTTGCCGTTTGCTTTGTGCGTGTATCGACGTCGTTGGTTTTAAATAAATTATCTGTGGAAAACAGAACCCGTTGTGAGTCGTAATACAAATGGACGACGATGTCATGTTCGACAAGACTTATTATTATGGTGCGTACCCAATGCCTGGTACTTACCATCAAATGGGTAACATGCACCGACGCATTTAAAAATAATTTCTATGTTAATTCGAAAAACAGAAATATGCGATCGCTGTTACAAATGTAAATATTTTTTTTTGAAAAAAAAAGAGAAAGCTCGAACAAAAGTTTTTCGTTTCATTGTTTTTATACGCTTTTGAAAATATTTACGAAAACGGTTTTTTGTACGCTATGGTAACAAAAAAAGGTCTGATTTTAAAACATGCACTGATTAGGGTATTATATTTGTACACCAAATTATATTTATCAATGCGCGCGGACACACATACACATGTTTATATAGCCATATAGGTTATGTTGTCTTATGTATATTATATAATTTCTATAATTGTATGTATGTTATAATATATGTGTGTTAGGTCATCAAATTATTTTGTTTTCAATTAGAATAGATACACACTAATTATTATTTTTTATGCTACTTCTACGTACAAATAATTAGAAAGAATAATAATCAACTAATATTTTAATTAAAAGCAAAGTTGACACACTTTTCTCGTCTTTACAATCAAACTCATTTTGTTATTACTAATTGTTAAAATTCATATCTATCGAACATCCCGTATACTACTACACAAATAATATACAAAACATTTTTCCTAAACTTTTAGACATGAGGAAATAGTTTAAACCAATATTATACGATCGTTAAGTATAACCAATTCAGGTAAAATAACGTTGAGTCGACCTGCCATTTATAAGTAATTAAAAAAATTACAATTTCGTATTAAGCTACACAACGTTTTAATTGAAAATTTGGTCTGATAAATAATGACGCATACCCATTAATATACCTGTTGCTGTAACCGGTAAAAATCGTATTTATTTATCAATTGTATTTTAACACGGAGCGGACTTTTATGACGTCTTAATGGTAAAATTAAATTATCCTCACACTTTGTTATTTATCACGATTATGCATATTGCATTATAATAATATAACGTTATATTGTACTAACACACTACCTCCATCGTGCTGAAGTACAGTATAGGTATTATACAGACCGTTATACTTCGTACTCCCATGCGTATATTATACGATGACTATATTATTATAGTGGATTTCTGAGCTTTGATTCTCCATTTCCATACAGCATACTAATATATGTCGACCGTGGAAACTAATTTAATATTGATGGAAGACTGCAGTAATACAGAATAGGCATATATTTATAGTTTAAGCTCGGGGGATGATTGGTGACGACCATGTTGTGTAGACGTTGTATTATAATATTATTGTTACGTGCAGTGTGTGTACCTATATAATTAACTTTTATAATTTGTAACTAAGTGTCCGACGCGAACTGAATATCAGTCACAAGAAACGTCCATAATATATTATTGTGAATCACGCTGCATGCTTCTTACAAGATGCTGGAGTAGCACGGTATAGTGCTTGTACCTAAGTAAGAAGTAATGTATACGATTTTTCAAATTTGATTCCTTTGACCGGAATACGAAAGATAAAATAAACTATATTTTTCCACTGACATCATAGTAAGTGCTTGCCTAATATACAAACGGCATAAAAGTGCATTTTAATATTTTAGCTTTAAATTCTGTTCAAAAACTATGTACAAGGTAATTCTATAGGAGCCGGGGAATAAGTCGGAGATATCGAGTTCGGCTGTACAAAAAAAGTGATTATCAATAAACTTTACTTCAATGTGATATCTGCTGTTGTTTTTTCGGATCAAACGATTGCTTTGAAATTAGAAACTCTTCACAATTACAACAATAAATTAATAATGAAACGTGATTTATCGTACATAGGTAGTTCAAACTATTTAAAAAATTAAAAAATCAGTACCACAGAGAATATTCATCTAAAGACCTTGAGTACCACCGGCTTAGGATTGGTGCTCCTGTAGGTTGGTCGTAGACGTTCAAACTAGTGTACGTATGAATAATGAGTGCACTTTATAGCTGTAGCTTGTTCAGCACAATCGCATCAAAATATTATATCGGTGAGTGACTTCCCGGTGGAAATCTCGTCGTTTTCTCAGACTCGTCTCCACGGTCACATTATAATATGCAGAGCTTACGTCTCACAGTCATAATATCAATAATATAACAAAGCGCCGAAATCAGTGACTGCAAATACCGTCTGTTTCTGCTAAAACAGTTTAAGACCATCATCGATGTTCATCCCCTCGATCCCGGAAAAATCGCCTTGATCGGTTGAACCAGTTCGATTTTCCTGCACATCATAATAGATAACACCTGCGCGCTGTCTCACAATACGAGAGTGATTGGTGGCTGGGTGGGTGGAAACGCCGTGGGGTGCGTGGAAGTAGTTTGTGTAAGTGCCCACACGTGCGGTCGTGGTATATGGAGCACACTAGCACGGTATATATATATTATATAATATACAGAGCAGTGCGCGAGAAAATATATTAGTGGCAGCGTGTTTGCGCCGAAAAATAAACACTGACCCTCTGGAATAAATACGCACAAGTCGAGGCAAAAGTGACGGTTCACTATATCATATATGCAATATGCATGTATACAATATATTGTACTGGACCGACGACGATATAATAATAAAAACACACGAGATAGTCGAGTACAACAATAGGGTTGTCCGGCGGAGTGACCCGACACAGAGTTTTTTTTTTTTTTTTTTTTCATTTCAGCACTACAATATTTTAAAACCGGCCGTCCATGTTATACCTATTATATTATGTATTTCTAGAGGACGTTTTATTATATAAAATAAGTAACGTAAATATAACATTTAGGTACTGCGATAATAAAAGTAGTGCTACGATTTTGCAGGCATATATTTTATTTGTATAGGTAGGTACATAATAATATAGTACCCAGTAATATATAGTGATATAGTAAATTATAAAATTTTAGACAATTGACCAAATATGGATATATTATTAATACTATTTGTGGGTATTGGAGAGATTTGCAGACAGGTGCACCAAAATCGATAAATTTCAATATGATTATTATTGTCTTCGGTTTTTATGTACATTATATTTTTAATAAGACATTTTAATTTGTATGTTAGAGGGCATTTTTTTATACATGTATAATTTTACTAAAAATTAAATATATTGCTTTGATGCACATATGGTTTCTGTTGTCGAACAAATAATATTTTTTTAAGACAATTTTATTTTGAAATAAAATGATATTTACAACATTCATAAATTAAAATACTATGACTTTTTAACGTATCTAACATTATCTCAATGGATTATTTATTGCTAATATATAATTCATTGAAACTATATTATATATTGGAATCGATATTTTCATCGAATATATTAATTATTAAACTCTGTAAAGAAAATGTTTTCGGTGAATTTTAATTTATAATCTCTATCAAGTGATCTTGATGTCATTAATAACGGTTGATTGTTTTCTTACGATAATTTTACTTCTACATAAAGGGTTTTCTTATCCAATTTTGTTTTTTCAGTATAACTGTATGGCAAAAAGGTATAAGCTTTAAACATATTGTATAAATTTGCATTATTAATATTCAAGTTTCTGAAACTTATAATGTAGAAACGTCGTTTCTTTTAAGATAATATAGGTACACAGAGGTTCATAATAGATAATTACTGTTCCGAGCATAAGATATGAGGTTATATTTTCCATATAAAAAAAAACCTTCAATGAGTGAAGTCTTTTTTTTTTAATTTCCGTAAAAGTTATCCTCAAGTTTAGTAGATAACTAATATAGTATTTTTTTTGTGGAAATTTCATAGACTGAAGAGCTGAAAAGGACTAAAAATAAATCTATAGTGAGGTAATTTAACTATAATTAACATTATTATTTCATACTGTACAGTATACTTATATTATTGTGAATAAGAAATTAAAAAAACTATCTCAAAAGTATAAAATTTATATTTATGATGAGAAACCAGTATAAAGTATATGTATATTTTATGCAATTTACAATATTTGTATCTGTATTTATATTTATATTGTATTAAAAACAATCCCTTAAAACAAACATGGAAATGAGAAAAATATAAAATTACCATCTGATGATAACACATTGAAATTTAATTGAATTATAGAACAAATATTATACTAAATCGAAATTTGTCAAATTTTGTACATCATATTAATAATAAAATTATAAAATAAATATTTATTGAAAATATGGTAACGTTTGTACAATTTATTTATAATAATATTTATAATTTGAATCGAAAAAAACCGTCGTCGATGTGATTTATTTTAGACTTTAGTAATACATTTTTGTTTTGATTAAAATATTGTAATAACAATGAAGCCTTAAACACGTTTTAGATTTTAATTGAAAATACCAAAGAAATCAAAAAATTGCAAAAATAATTGAGTTCGTTTATAATATAATGTGTATAATTGTGTACGTCAAGCTGTACAGTGTACACTATATACTAGGAATGTGTGATTTTTCATTTTTCATCATATCGCCGTTACCTGCAGCCGACCAAAAACCGAAAACAATAACATTTTCTTTAAGAATTTATTTAGGTTATAACCACATAACATGAATAGGTATATGGTATTGTATTATTTATGTATGTACAATAATATATCGTTAAGACAATATTTAGGTTACCTAAATGTTTCGATAATGTTTTTTTGTGGTAATTCACGAACGCTTTCGAGGAACACTGGGCTATAATATTAATATAATATTATTATTGTGTAAATTTAATAAAGCTCCAGATGTATTATAAAGGTACATAATGATAATATTATCATAGAAATTTAAAGGTTCTGGTATATATATATGCTGTTCTTGCGATCGTCTGAGGAAAACAATGGACCCATAAGGGGAAATTCGCCATATTTTAGGAGGGGCTGATATTTAAAAATGTTTATAATTTTAAAAATGTATTGGATATCAAAGTCCGGTCTCTGCGCTTGCAAAATTTATCTCAACCTTCAAAACCTTAGTACGATTTATTTTAGACATCATGTGTATACTAGAGTTTGTAGCAAGCATGTGCATTATATTAGCATTTGTAAACTATAACTTAAAGAGATAAGAAGATAGTTAGATGAAAGTTTTATTAGTGACGAATTTTTTTGTGAAACAGTAAGTATCTACTTAAAATCTATTTGCTCTCCTACTAAATTTTTTAATTGAAAGTTAATCCTTATATATTATATATTATCTATTTTATATTATGTATTATTTATAGTGGTGACAAGTGACCACTCAGTTTGTCTGAGGGGGTACATTTATCTGTTTGCACGTTTTAGGGGGCCCTAGTCCCCTCTCCAATTTCCACTTAGGCATGAAACGTCATAATATTATATATTGTTATAATATTTAACATTATAATATAATAGATTATGTTCTAAATAGGTCCTATACTTACTAGTTATAGTCGAGTTGGACGCAGTGCCTTATATATTATGCATAATAAATATATATATGATATATACCCCAATATAGCTATCAATATTGCAGTTAATCATCAGGTGGGCATAGGTAAATAACTTACCAGTATTTATTATTTGAAGTGATTCAAATACATATTATCCCTCCACGGGCCAGCTGTCTCATTTTTCAAAACATTACTATGATGGACTATCAATTTTGAAAATAGCTCCATACTCGAATGAGCCTTATATTGCAGTACACTCGTTCGTACATAGCCAATATGCAAAGATTTGGTTCATACGACGTATATTATCCGATCCCCTTTAAACATTCCAAAATAATACACCACTGTTGTGTATAATATTTACTATTTATGCATGACAGACTCTGGTAGCGAATATCCACCTGTATACCTACACATAGAATTAATGTTTTCCGCCTATGGTGTAATAATAATAATAATAATATAGTTGCTGACGAATACGGGACGCGGATCGACACAGATCTTTCATAAACGCTGACACAATAATAATCATGTGCGCAATACTATGTTAAACGGTCCTTTTCCTATGTATAATACGAGTATTAGACCCGGCTTATACAATATTATAATACTATACTGTATAGTATATATTATTAAACTATATTTCGAGCATTCGACGAGCACACTCAATACAAGCGTCGCAGGGGCGTAGCGTGCATGTAAGCACTGTAAGCACTGCTTACACTTTAAATGAAAGACAAAATAAATTTGATCAATCACGACTAGTAGGTACATAATAAATGATTTTTAAAATTTTAATTTTATTTAGAAAATATTTAAGTTATAGCTGGTAGTGGTTTTTGTTATTGTTTATTTGTGTCGTACGCTGTCTACTGATTACCAACTATTTTAAGAAAATCATCGATTGTAGGTCTATTTTTAATCCATTCTGTATTACGTTAACTGCATAATCATAATACGATATACAGTGTAACACATTCTGAAATTGCTTACGCCCAACTGTTGTTTTCGAATAGTCTATAATGCCATAGTGGGGGTCACGTATTTAACTAGCGTTTGTAAGCACATTTGATTTTGCTTACGCGAGAAACAAGAAGCGAGTAGCGACCAGTACGTTTCCCGACGCGTTGTAGACTGTAGTCGTTTTTACGTACACTGTCACTGTCATTCGCCTAATAGACTTTTAAAGTATTTATACTTCAATTTCTTTATTTTCTCGAATTTGATTTGCAGGTACTAGTATATTTTTAAAAATATTAAAAATTTTAAAAGGATAACATTCTTTTATATATAATTTATAATTAGGTATTTAGGTATAGTACCTATATTCTAATCACTTTTGAAAAAAAAATTTCACTGCTTACATCTTTTTAATACCCACGCCACGCCACTGCAAGTGTGGTATTTATTATCATTTTATTGTTATTATAATTGTATTACAATATCAGCCGGTATTATTATCTACGGAATCGGAACGTTTTAATCCGAAAAAATATGTATTATTATTATAAAACTAGATTCCGGTGTTTGTCATCCCGCCTACGGCGGAAAGACTGTGTGGGCGGTGGTGCATCTTTGTCGGCTATGCTGGGTTTTTTGATCCAGCCTGCGGCGGGAATGGGGGGTCGTCGGTTATTGTGTTTTGTCGTGTTGGCAGCACTGGTTAAGCGGTAATTTTTGAACTCGGAAGAGTGTCTAGTCGTAAGTCACGCGATTCAAGTCGATCGTACGACACAGCCAGCCAGGTAGGCAATCCGACTACGTCGGATCGCAGACCATACACCGGGCGGGTATGTCCGGTTCTGGTGTGTGTGTGTTGAAATCGGAAATTCGGATTCTGGATTTGAGTGTCTAGCTATCAGTCATCTCGGGTAAAAGTCGATTCCCGAGTGTCGGATGCAGTGGGGGACACTGGGGGTGTAAGTCGCTCGTATGCAAGTAGCTAGTCAGGTAGGCAATCCGACTACGTCGGATCGCAGACCATGCACCGGGCGTGTATGTCCGGTTCTCGTATGTGTGTTGAAATCGGAAATTCGGATTCTGAGTTTGAGTATCTAGCTATCAGTCATCTCGGGTGAAAGTCGATTCCCGAGTGTCAGATGCAGTGGGGGTGTAAGTCGCTCGTATGGAAGTAGCTAGTCAGGTAGGCAATCCGACTACGTCGGATCGCAGACCATGCACCAGGCGTGTGTGTCCGGTTCTCGTATGTGTGTTGAAATCGGAAATTCGAATTCTGAGTTTGAATGTCTAGCTATCAGTCATCTCGGATGAAAGTCGATTCCCGAACGGACAATCCACCTGTGGCGGATCGGATGCAGTGGGGGTGTAAGTCGCTCGTATGCAAGTAGCTAGTCAGGTAGGCAATCCGACTACGTCGGATCGCAGACCATGCACCGGGCGTGTATGTCCGATTCTGGTGTGTGTGTGTTGAAATCGGAAATTCGGATTCTGAGTTTGAGTGTCTAGTTATCAGTCATCTCGGGTGAAATCCGATTCCCGAACGGACAATCCGCCTACAGCGAAAAGTGCTCGAAACGGCCGTTCAAATATGAAAAAGTATACAGGAGGTAATAAAATTGTATTTGTTGATAATTATAGAGAACAGTTATCAGGTGTTTTATGTTAGGCTTCACTGTAATCAATGTAATCATTGTTATGTTTTCGCGGTTATAACAAATAAGTCGACAAAATCTAATTTTCTGATTGGATATTTTCTAAAATATACCTACCTTGTATACAGTCCTGTAAAGAATACTTTTGAAAAGTAATTGAGTAAGTACTCAAATACATTTTTTTTTAAGTATTTAAGATACTACTCAAATACTTTAATTGTATAGTATTTCAAATACTACTCAAATACTTTGAAAAAGTATTTGGAATACTTTTCAAATACTTTTGGTTTTTAAAGTGAGTTTCTAATTATTGTAATATAGACACATAGGTAGTAAATGTATAATCATTTTTATTTATTATTTATTAAATAAATGTTTATTACATTTTTTTTTTTTTTTTTATTTTACATGAAATTTACAATCGGTTCTTACCTAGAACAATAAGCAAATGTGCATAGGGTATTTGCGTATGTTTTTTTTTTGAGGGAAGAAACCACCCATTGGTGATACTACCTATTTTGTGTTCTTAATTCATTCTAAAATTTCTAAAATTATTTCGAATAAAAATAAAATGTTCGAAATAAAAAACCAAAGTATTCAATACCAAAAAGTATTTAATACAAAAAAAGTATTTAAAATACCATTCAAAATACTTCATGCTGAAAGTATTTAAAAAGTTATTCAATACTTAAAAAAGTATTTGAATACTTTTACTCAAATACTTTACAGGACTGCTTGTATATTTATTTAATTATGAGAATTAAGTCAAATTAACAAATAGATAATTATATTGGTGAATAACAAATTGTATTGAAATGTAATACTATCATATTAAACGTAGGTATGTATAAATAAATACACTATACAATTTTTTGGCACTTATCTTCGTAAGTACCTACTATCATAATATTTTGCTGTTATATTGTATGTCTGTATATAATATATGATGTACCTACCTACCAATTTATTAAATGTCATATGATGTTTTAAATTATTTAGTAATTATAATTGCATAATTATAATGGTGCATCATTGTGTTTTGACTTATGTATTATGTGTATGAAAGTGTGTATGAAAAAATCGAACTTTTTGTCGCATATTTTCATTTCCGTATAAAGTAATAACAACACTGTCCGCTCCCCGATCTCCTCCGCGGAACTCGACTCGAGCGAAGTACTGACGACGGCGGCTTATAAATTTAGCGGGGAATGCCAATAACATCCAAACAGGCAGGGTAATACCTCTAAAACGGGCCAAGAAACGAATTTTAGAAAAAAACAGCAAAAAATGACGCGACGCATGTATTTATTGCTGTGCATAGCGATACTTACACGGTACCTACTCCCTTTTCCGCGACGCCGCTCTTTCCCGGGACTCGTCTGTGAAAAAGTATGGCCGCGCACCGGCTATAAATTTAGCGGGGAACGCGAATAAGATTCAAACGGGGAGGGTAATACGACCAAAAGGAGCTAAAACTCAAATTTTTGAAAAAAAAAGAAAAAAAAAAGAAATCGAACTCTTCGTCGCATAATATATTCACGCCCATGTATAGTAATAAAGACACTGTCCGCTCTGCTAAATCATTTGACGGGGAACGCGAGTAAGTCTTCAACGGGGAGGTCCGAAGTCAGTAGAGGCGTTAAAACTCGAATTTTGAAAAAAATCGGAACATTTACGTTAAAAATGATAAGACGGAAGTGATAGCGAACGACGAAAAAAAAAATTAATTTATCACGGCCGCCGCAAATTATCGTATATTCCCGGGGGCCGGGGGGTTTGAACCCACGACCCTCGAGTCACTTGTTCTAACGCCTAACCTACCTAACTACCTACTGAGATGAAAACCTGAGTCAAATCTATGACTCTTAAGCCGCGTTGCGTCCCCGCGAAAGGCGAACGCCGTTTAGAAGAGGTTCAAATGGAGTTTGAGCGGGCGATCCGACAGCGTCGGCGAGCGGACGACCGTCGCGAGATTCGCGAAGAAAATCGAACCTCGAGACGCATGTATTTATGCCTGTATATAGCGATACCATACACGGTACCTACTCTCGTTTAAGCGACGCCGCTCCTTGCCGGGACTCGTTTTTGAAAAAGTAGGGCCTCGCGCCGGTTATAAATTTAGCGGGGAACGCGAATAAGATCCAAACGGGGAGGGCGATACGACCGAAAGGGGATAAAACTCGAATTTTTTAAAAAATACGGCAAAAAACATGCGCGACGGCGGCGCTCGTATCGCACGCGATATCTGCCGCCGCGGGCCGGCCGGGAATTAAGTAGGACAGCGCGCCGTCTATAAATTTACCGAGGAACGCGAATAAGGTCCAAACGGGCCCTCCCGAGGCACCCGAGGGGGGTAAACCTCAAAAATGTTGAAAAAAAATTGTGAAAAATGGTCAAAACCGTGAAAAGTGATAAGGAGGAAAGATAACGCAGTGACGGCTCCCCAAAAAACGCCTCGACGCATGTATTTATGCCTGTATATAGCGATACCTACACGGTACCTACTCTCGTTTCCGCGACGCCTCTCCTCACCGGGACTCGTCTGTGGAAAAGTAGGGCCGCACGCTGGCTATAAATTTAGCGGGGAACTCGAATAAGTCGTCGACGGGGAGGGTGAAACGACCGAAAGGGGCTGAAACTCGAATTTTCGAAAAAAACGGCAAATGGAGCAGTCATATTAAACAGTATTTATAATCTGTAGCAATATTTAACCCAATCGGAATCACCTAAAAACTGTAATATATCAAGTAGGTACTACATTACAATTATATTGTAGGTTGGTCACGGTAAAATCAAGTATTAATTAAATGTTAATTATTATTTTTTTGCAAAATAAATATATATAAATACCGATATATATAATATTATAATAACGCGAATTTTGAAAAAAATCGGAACACATGATTAATGTGACAAAAAAAAAACGCAAAAATAAGAAATTCGATTTGGTTCGGCCGCCGCAAATAACCGAAAATCCCGGACGGCGGTTTCGAACCCACGACCCTCGAGTCACCTATCCTAACGCCTAACCAACCTAGCCACCTACTCAGACGAAATTTCGAGGCAAATGTATGACTCTTAAGCCGCGTCGCCGTGCTCGCGGCGATAAAATAAAATTCTTATCACTTTCCTTATCAATAAAAACAATATTTAAGAAAATCCCAATAAATCCTATCAAAAACTCAAAACCCCGAGTTTCCCCTTGGTGAGGTGGGTGTTAGTACTCTCCCGGACCAAAATCCATCAAAAAAGCAAAATCCAAAAAGGGGGGGAGGAGGTGCCCCCGTCCCCTAAAGCGGAAAACGGTAGTATTCATAAAAAGAATGGGTTCCCCCTTGGTCCGAGGTGTTTAACTTGAATTCCGGCCGAGTTATACTCAACTCAAAATGTGGGGGGGGTGGGGGCTTTGGTTCCCTAATGTTGAAAATTCATCTGGGGCCTAAAAAATTGAGATGCCCATTGGTACGGGGTCTCTACGTCGAATACCGGCTAAGTTATACTTCGTCAAAAATAATTACTCGTTTAATGGGTCCCCCCACTCCGGCCGACGGTCGCGGGGTAATCGATTTATAAGACGTTATTATCACGTCAAAAAATTGAAAAACACGGGTTTTTTTTAATAATAATAATAATGTTCGAAAATATTCGTCGATAAGGAAATGGGAGATAAGCGAGCGGAATTTATAGCGAACGCGCGGGAAGTATTGTGATTGGTCGTCATGGAAGAAACGCGGAGTGCCGTGAGCGCTCCCCGCGGATCTTATACGCGTTATTAGCGTTTTATTATATAAGATATATCGTACACCAATGTTATTGTTATCGTATCCGCGACTTTATATATACCTACGTATTATATAAATATCAAGCAGTTTTTTTAGTCTATTTCGACCGGATTATTTTTCTTTGTGAATAATATTTTAACGATAAACGACGCCGGACGTCACGGTATAGGTACTTTCGACACTGCAAAATATCGCGTTATTCTTATTATTATACGCCCGACACCTGTGTAATAATCATATTGTATAGCCACT
The DNA here is from genome assembly GCA_949089665.1 of Macrosiphum euphorbiae. Taxonomy (NCBI): domain Eukaryota; kingdom Metazoa; phylum Arthropoda; class Insecta; order Hemiptera; family Aphididae; genus Macrosiphum; species Macrosiphum euphorbiae. Next base: position 117,160,994 of record CARXXK010000001.1, read on the forward strand.
CGATGTATAATAATATTATACCTAATCGCCTTCGTATATAACACCTAGAATATATGTATAATGTTGATATGACTATATCCTTACGCCGCTGCGCAATTAGTGTCATTTCGTCTAAGCACATAGTACGCTTTGTTGATATTATTATTTTTATTATTATATAGGTTAGGTGCGTATATAGAATATTATATTTTGCTATTGTATCTTAAACGATTTGTACACAACCATAATGCAGTTGTGTACCCGGCGCAGTACGTGTTACATATCGGTCAGAATTATAGGTATAGCCGTCATATTATTATATGTAGCGTGTTATTATACATATTACATTATTACCTATTATTGGAAAAACGTCACGTCTTGTGATAAAATAATGAAATATAAGTACGCAGATATCATATCGATGACATAGTGCACACATGTTGTAAGTGCACAATTTTGGAAAAATTGTATGGTTTCCTTATGAAATCACAATTGTCGTTCTCCTGAACAATTACGAAAATGTCACTTACAACATGTGTGCACTATGCCATCGATATATTACGTTCTGTCACTTTTCCGGTAGGTACACTATAAGTATTATTACGTGATCGGCTCATTGTACACATAATTAGTCATTACATGCAGTTTTACGCACGTCAAATAAATATCGTACTATTGTACACGTATAATTGTATTATTGTATACATATAATAATATGGTTGGTAGAAATTTTTGTTGTTTGGAATGAAACGAAAAAATCGTTTTTATTTGCTTTGATATATTTTTGGTTTCTTTTTTTCGCGAAGAGACACCGATTTTGTGTTTGAAATACAGTGTTGCGGTTTCAAGGGAAAAACAATCATGTACCCCACCGAAATTGAATTTGAATTCTTATAACTTAAAGGCCATAATAAACCGCACTGAATACTTGGAATTTTTAAATTATTTTTGATAACATTCATACTTAATAAAACTACTTTCACAGTCTCTTTGCAGTTACCTTTATTAATTTTACTTATATATTATGTCTATGTTTATTGTTTGTTTCATAGGATTTGAAGTACCTATAATAATACGTCTGAGGCGTTATATTTGCTACAAAAATGCGTGTGTGGAGTAATCCTACGTTACGTAAAATATATTATGCAAAATTACGAAAATATATTAAACGTGTTAAAGAAAATGTTTAATTCTTTCAAATAAACAAAAAATATATTCGATATGTACCAATCCGGGTTGCGTACCTAATCTATTTTTTCCGGGCAGTGATATTTAGGTCCAAATTATAATTAAATAATACACCTTACGGTATTTCTCATGAGTAGGGCATCAGATAGTAGATTAGTGGATGGATTTATAAAGAAGGTACCTAACTATTATTAAACTGAGCCACTGAAAAATTGTTAGATTTTAAAAATTGATGAACAATACAAAAAAAAAATGTCCCGGCGTTAAAATTACCAACAGTTTTTATTCGTATCATCAGTATAACTTAGGTGAATAATTTAAAAAAATAAAACAATGTGCTTTGTCGTGCGTATTATAGAGAAATAAAATATATCTGTGACATTGATATTATATTATAATTTATAATATTATTTGTACAATACTATAATGTATATAATGTTGTCTTCAACATTAATAATTGTATTGTTAATAAAATAATTCTTATATCGGTTTGTCCTATAGTAACGTTTTTTAAGTGAGTTTTTAAAAATATTTTTCAAAATTTGACGTTCGTATAGCATTATTGAAATTGAAAAACTTTTCTTCTATATTATACATTCGTTCATAGAATACCTTTAGATTGTACACCGTAGTTCGTAACCGCCGTAAGCTTGTTTCGAAAAGTTTTTTTTTTTTTAATAGCTATATTATTTTTGTAAAAAACTTTGACACGTGGCCAAGGGGATTATAAAAGTTTTTTTCAGGTGAAATGCCTACCCAAAAATGTAAGTCAATAACCGTTTAGCCGGGCAAATAGGTGAAGCGTTTGGCTGTGTAAAACTGCTGGGATGTTCCGCGTAACTATCAATCATTTGAAAAATGCTAAGTCATAATATTGTAAATCATGGTTTTGTACATATTAATATATTATCTAAGCGAGTAGTTTTTTTTTTATTAAATTTGTTTTTCAATATATTATGAGCTTGATTGTAAGAATACCGATTAAACCAAACACTAAACAGTATAATATAATATTATGTATTAATTTGTCCTATTATTTTAGAACTCGTAAAATTATGATAAAATGACACGTGTGTATTGTTTTTTTTTTTTTTATGGCAGCACATTATTACTGTACGGGCCGGCGACAAGTACTGTTATCTAGCCAAAGGCTCAAATATGCGGTAAAAACATAAAAAAAAAAAAAAATCATCAATAAAATATTTCGATAGAAATTTATATTATTTGAATTTTACTGTTTTCAAATATCGCAACGTCTCTGAGTTGACGATTTTATTTTTTATCCTATAAAATACTAGCAATATTCTACTTACAGAATGTTATATATTTTCTACATTATAGCTAGTAATAAAAAGGTGCATTGTCCTTAAACCATATATACCTATGGGTTTATTCTTGATAACCCATAACTGCGTAGACTATATTTCATTGGTTAATGTTTACACAATTTATGTGGTGATCTTCGTACAAAAGTTCATTATTCCTGAACCATCATACTCAAATGTATTGCGTTTAATGGTAAATATTATTATATTATACAATTATACAGATGGACAAGATTTAAAAATAAATTGATTACAGCAAACGACAATATTTTTAATTTTAAATCGTACCGTTATCGATCAAATGCAAATTAACATTTTATAAACAGTTAAATACCGTTTAATATTTTGGATGTTAAAAAAGTTCGAAAACCCTTGATTGAAAAATAATGATGGTTTTAAATCAACGTTATATATTATAAGGTTACCTACAAAAAAATCTGTTTTTGATCATTCAATAATATCGTAAAATCATTTATCTGATCTGGGGAAAAGAGATTTAGGAAAATTCCTCAAGTAAAATAGGCTTGGGCCAAAAAAGATATAAAATAGTTAATTTGAAATTACGGTAGTGGAAGTATAAGATAAGAGAACTTATATGAACTACATCAGTGAAGTTAATTAAAGATATATAAATAATATATATAGGGTTATTCAAATTTTATGCTACAGTAACTTTTCCTATGAGAAAAAGACCTTTTAATATATAACTATGAGCTACGTTTACTAGAGTAATGTTTTGGTACTTAATATAATTAAAGGTTCTTATTTTTTGTGTAAAGTCCATATTATAAGCGTTAGTGAAAAATAACTTTTGTTATAGCTTTCCATTAATAGCTTTAATAAAAAAAATCATTATTTACATTGTTATATTAACAAATCTCATTTAATTATTGTACAATTTATATATTTATATTTCTGGTTGATGTAATCAATATACCTATGATAATTTATTAATATTTTATGTTGTCTATTTACGGGATTTTCGGTACAGAAATCATATTAATTTAACTTTTTAGTTGGATAAAACATGACGCATATAATATATCATAATAAATTATATCGTTCTGTAATAAATGTACTATACTTAGACTGAGGAAGTTAGAATTTTTTATGACTATAGTTAAATAATTAAGTTAATCAACAAAAAAGTTAATTAGATATACTAACATTAAATCAACTAAATTATAATATTTATATCATATTATTTATTTATTTGATATGAGTATTGAAACTTATTTTTTTATTTTTATCATATTTCAATTGTATTATATAGATATTTAATATGATACCTTTTCTGATCAAGAAGTTTATATATCTTAGAATGATAGGCAGAATAGATCTTAGTCTACTTCATTTGAAATTTGAATTGCTAATATTTTTCAAAATGAAATATTAAAAAATGCAATGTACATATTTTTAATTTTTAAGTATTGTATATTTTATGTGAATATAAGAAAAATAGCCTTAATGCCTTATAAGTCTAGAGTCAAGAAGAATATGACTGCTGTGACTTCCAAGCCCAAGGACTAAATCTAATAAATAAATAAAATAAAAATTATAACAAAACATTTCTAAAAAATATAAATAAAAGTAGGTAAAATACAAATTTAAAATTGTTGTCTTCGTTTAGTTAAAAATGAATGAATAAAAAAGTTTACTTAACTTAATTAAAAGATAAAATTTGATATTTTATAATTTTGGAAACTAAATCATATCTATCCAATCGACGAATTTCATTATTTATTTAGCACAAAGCAATGTGCCCATATTGATAATAGGTAGGTGCTCTTCGTAAATTCAAAATAAAGTCATTAATTCAAGATTTTAATCTTGTGGTCTTGTCATAACCAACAATATTTTTACTTGAAATTCGTATTTATTAATTATTAGTAATATACTTTAGCTAGTTTAACCTCGTAAGTCGTGAAGTAAATGTCACTGTTGTACATTCTATAATTACAGTGGTTGTGTAGACAGGAGTTTTCATTAGGGGGAGGGGAGCAGGGGCGTAATTACGGGGGGATATGGGGGATAGATCCCCCCCCATGAGCTGTATTTATATATTGTCTTATACCTACAAATAGTTCAAATAAAAACTTATAAATTATTACAAAACTAAAAAAAAAAAAAGTTTAGAAGTTGTGTACCCGTATATAAATATTTACCCGTTAACGATAAGCATGATTTCAAAATAAATGGTCTGATTCATTTTAATTCTTATTTATTAATAAACATTGGGTGCCTTGCCACACACTATACCTAATTTTGAATAGATTATAGATGGTAAGTAATCCGATAATTTGAAAAACCACCATTCCATAAACATAATATAATAATAAAAATGTAACTAAGATTTACATTTCGTAGAACGAATAATAGCCATAGATACTAGGTACTAAGAACGCGCGCCGACACAAAGTATCTACATTGATTATTGCGATTACGTATAAACAGTAAACACTACACAGTAGGTAATAGGTATACACACCGACACACCACACACCGTGTCATTCTCTCATATTCACAGTGTCACTGTGTCAGTTACATTTTTATAAGCTAAAAGCAAAATGGAGCAAAAAAAAAGAAAATTACCAGCAACTAGCAGTACTTTATTGAATTTTTTTAAAAAGAAGCCTGGGCCTGACGTAAGTATTACAATTTAAAATACTAAACATTATTAGACCCGGAATTAAATGTTTAAATATTATGTATGACGTATTCAACTTATTATAAAAATTAGCATTACAACTCGCGCTAAAATTATGCAAAATTAAATTAACACCAGTTAAAAAAAAAGGTGGGTAAGTGGATGTCGCTCTGCTGTACAGTAGGTTACAAGTGGTTCACTGTATAATGGATGCTTTTAAATTTGAATTCAATGATACAATATCATTGTATAAGAAAAACGATTCTGAGTGAAGACGGTATGTCAGTCTAGGTTTAAGACAAATTATATACATATCTATGGTATTAAAAAAAAAAATTGACCTATAATAAATTCCAAATTAATCATATCACATTATCACAATATCCATTAGGTACTTATAACACGTTATACATCAACATCAATAACAAACCCTGATACTATCATAGATATATAATAGTACACTTTAGAAGTTTCAAGTAGGTACCCACGAATAATATTATATAATCACAACAAAATAACTAGGTTTTTTAATATGTAATTTCGTCCAAATTTGAACATAAAATGACTATAAAAATAAACTGTGATTGTATATTTTTTAGATTTTTCGGTAAGAGAATTAACTACTTACGTGGAATCTTGTTTTAAATTTTCAATCCTTAGCTATAAAAACTGAACATTTTATAATTTATTAATTACGATGATTAATAATTTTCGACATTTTTAAAAATTCTATCAAAATTCGATGTTTAAATGCTTATAAAAAAAAATTGTGCCAGTGTATTTTTAATATCTTTCAACTGATATTGTAACAATATATCAGGAGCCTTTTATTAAATTTTTACACTTTTTGGCCCAACAGATAAAACTTTATTGATATTCATAGAAAAAAAAACTAAAAAAATTGAAAAATGAAAATGTCCGTAAACAGCTCAAAAAGAGTCAAAATATTTTCAAAATCGTATGGTGTATAGGAAATGCGAATATAAACATTCAGTGAAATTTTCATGTATCTATAGTAATTCGTTTATGAATAACAACAAAATAATTAAATCGCTACATGAGAAATCGAGTGAATACCCAATGTTGTAAAAATTTGAATTTCAAAAGCTCATAAAAATTTAATTTAACTGTCCGGTAGAGATTTTTTTATTGATACAGGTAGACAAACTTATGAGTAATCTTGTATTACATTTTCAAATCTTAGATTTAAAAAGAAAAATTTTTACGAATTCTTAACTCAAAATAATTTGCTAATTTTCGTGATTTTTCCATATTTTGTCAATATTTGAACTTTAAATGCTTAAAAAAAAAACTGTGTCTAACGATTTTTAATATTTTTCATCTGCCTTTGAAACAATATACTAGGAACCTTCTATTAAATTTTCAAGTTTTTTTAAACAACAAATAAAATTTTATTGATATTTCTATAAAAAAAATAAAAAAAAAGGTGGGCAAGTGGGAGTCGCTCTGCTGTACAGTAGGTTACAAGTGGGTCACTGTATAATGGATGATATTAAATTTGAATTCAACGATATAATATCATTGTATAAGAAAAACGATTCTGAGCGCAGACGGTATGTCAGTCTATGTATAAGACATATTATATACATATCTATGGTATTAAACAAAAAATTGACCTATAATGGGTACCTATAATAAATTCCAAATTAATCATATCAAAATATCCATTAGGTACTTATAACGCGTTATACATCAACAAAAACCGTGATACTATCATAGATATATAATAGTACACTTTAGAAGTTTCAAGTATCCACGAATAATATATTATTCAATCACAACAAAATAACTAAAATAGTTATTCTAGGTTTTTTAATATGTAATTTCGTCCAAATTTGAATTTAAAATGTCTGTAAAAAATAACTGTGTTCATATATTTTTTAGATTTTTGGTTACAGTATGAACTATTTACGAGAACCTTTGTGTTGAATTTGCAATCCTTAGCTATAAAAACTGAACATTTTATAATTTATTAATTACAATGATTGATAATTTTCGAGATTTTGATAAATTTTGTCAAAATTTGATCTTTAAATGCTTATAAAAAAAAACTGTGCATATGTATTTTTAATATTTTTCAACTGATATTATAACAATATATCAGGAGCCTTGTATTAAATTTTTACACTTTTTGGCCCAACAGATAAAACTTTATTGATATTTATAGAAAAAAAAACTAAAAAAAATTGAAAGCTGTAAATGTCCATAAACAGCTCAAAAAGAGTCAAAATATTTTCAAAATTGTATGGTGTATAGAAAATGCGAATTTAAACATTCTGTGAAATTTTCATGTATCTACAGTTATTTGTTTTTGAATTACAACAAAATAAGGAAATCGCTACATGGGAAATCGAGTGAATATTCAATGTTGTAAAAATTTGAATTTCAAACGCTCATAAAAATTTAATTTGACTTTCTTATAAACATTTTTCTTTTGATAAAGGTAGACAAACTTATAAGGAATCTTGTGTTTAATTTTCAAATCTTAGATTTAAAAAGAAAAATTTTTACGAATTCTTAACTCAAAATAATTTGCTAATTTTCGTGATTTTCCCATATTTTGTCAATTTTTGAACTTTAAATGCTTATAAAAAAAAATTGTGACTAAGGATTTTTAATATTTTTCATCTGCCTTTGAAACAATATACTAGGAACCTTCTATTAAATTTTCAAGTTTTTTTAAACAACAAATAAAATTTTATTGATATTTCTATAAAAAAAATAAAAAAAAAGGTGGGCAAGTGGGAGTCGCTCTGCTGTACAGTAGGTTACAAGTGGGTCACTGTATAATGGATGATATTAAATTTGAATTCAACGATATAATATCATTGTATAAGAAAAACGATTCTGAGCGCAGACGGTATGTCAGTCTATGTATAAGACATATGATATACATATCTATGGTATTAAACAAAAAATTGACCTATAATGGGTACCTATAATAAATTCCAAATTAATCATATCAAAATATCCATTAGGTACTTATAACGCGTTATACATCAACAAAAACCGTGATACTATCATAGATATATAATAGTACACTTTAGAAGTTTCAAGTATCCACGAATAATATATTATTCAATCACAACAAAATAACTAAAATAGTTATTCTAGGTTTTTTAATATGTAATTTCGTCCAAATTTGAATTTAAAATGTCTGTAAAAAATAACTGTGTTCATATATTTTTTAGATTTTTTGGTTACAGTGTGAACTATTTACGAGAACCTTTGTGTTGAATTTGCAATCCTTAGCTATAAAAACTGAACATTTTATAATTTATTAATTACAATGATTGATAATTTTCGAGATTTTGATAAATTTTGTCAAAATTTGATCTTTAAATGCTTATAAAAAAAAACTGTGCATATGTATTTTTAATATTTTTCAACTGATATTATAACAATATATCAGGAGCCTTGTATTAAATTTTTACACTTTTTGGCCCAACAGATAAAACTTTATTGATATTTATAGAAAAAAAAACTAAAAAAAATTGAAAGCTGTAAATGTCCATAAACAGCTCAAAAAGAGTCAAAATATTTTCAAAATTGTATGGTGTATAGAAAATGCGAATTTAAACATTCTGTGAAATTTTCATGTATCTACAGTTATTTGTTTTTGAATTACAACAAAATAAGGAAATCGCTACATGGGAAATCGAGTGAATATTCAATGTTGTAAAAATTTGAATTTCAAACGCTCATAAAAATTTAATTTGACTTTCTTATAAACATTTTTCTTTTGATAAAGGTAGACAAACTTATAAGGAATCTTGTGTTTAATTTTCAAATCTTAGATTTAAAAAGAAAAATTTTTACGAATTCTTAACTCAAAATAATTTGCTAATTTTCGTGATTTTCCCATATTTTGTCAATTTTTGAACTTTAAATGCTTATAAAAAAAAATTGTGACTAAGGATTTTTAATATTTTTCATCTGCCTTTGAAGCAATATATTAGGAGCCTTCTATTAAATTTTCATGCTTTCGCAACCAACAAATAAAATTTTATTGATATTTTTAGAAAAAAAACTAAAAAAAAATGGAAAATGAAAATGTCCCTAAACAGTTCAAAATAAATCAAAATATTTTGAAAATGTTATCGTGTATAGAAAATGCAAATATAAACAACCAGTGAAAATTTCATGTATATACGTTCATTTGTTTCAGAGTTACACCAAAAACCAAAATCGATTTTTTGGAAAACCAATTTTGCGTAAAAATTCCCGTTTTTCCTTAATTTTTATGTTGTTTTTCCCGGCGCTTGTGAAAACTACTGGGAAATTTATACTTTTGACCCCCCAAAGTACCAACTAGATTCACTTTCCTATCAGAAAAGCTACTGATGAAGAAAATCCAAGCACTTTTACTGTCCTAAAACGTGATGACAGACACAAAAAAAATTAAAAAAAAATAAATAAATAAAAAAAATAAAAAAAAAAATAAAAAAACACACATCATTGTAAAATCAATACATTCATCGTTTCACTCAGAATCTAAAATGAAAAATGAAAATGTCCCTAAACTGTTCAAAATAAATCAAAATATTTTGAAAATGTTATCGTGTATAGAAAATGCAAATATAAACAACCAGTGAAAATTTCATGTATCTACGGTCATTTGTTTTAAAGTTACACCAAAAACCAAATTCAATTTTCTGAAAAATCGATTTTGCGTAAAAATTCCCGTTTTTCCTTAATTTTTCTTTTGTTTTTCTTGGCGCTTTTGAAAAGTACTGGGAATTTTAAATTTTGACCTCCCCAATGCACCAACGATATTCACTTTCCAATCGAACAAGATACTGAAGTCGAAAATCGAAGCATTATTTCGACTACTTATCGTGTACACAGACACAAAAAAAAAAAAAAAAAAACACACATCATTGTAAAATCAATACATTCATCGTTTCACTCAGAATCTAAAAGTACCTAATAAAAATATAATTGCAGTCACTGCAGTTTATTCAATAACTATTAGTTATGTCAGATTAATTATTATAAAACATTTAAATGAGTTTATTAAAATATTAAAACATATTTGTAAATGTATAATGTTATATGTAATATAGAATGATTATATTTAGATGTGTTGAGTTATTAAATTATACAAAATATAGATAAGGGGGTGTGGGCCGGTTAAGTTTACCCTACAAATTTATTTTGATCCCCCCCATCAAACATTCTCAGTTACGCCACTGGAGGGGAGGGAGTATATTCATCATTTCTAAGGTAAATCGTAGGGTAGTGACCCCCGCACTTATATTATAAACTGGTAATTTACAATATCCTCCTTCCTCGTGACCATGGCACCATATATAATAAATGTGAAGAGTAAAGAATCATTAGTACCTAGGCATTCTAGTTTATTTAAGATATATTTACATTCAAAACAAACTTACTTTAATACTGAATGTAAAAACATTCAAATCCAAGCATAACAGAAAAACAAGTGCTAAATAAGTACTACTAATACTATTTTAGAACAATACACAATTCAATCCTTAATATTGATAATTATTAAATTACTAGTCACTGGGTATATATAATAGTAAGTTAGGTACTCTGCTGTCGTACCGTCCACGATACGTTCCGTGTCGCTCGTATAACATATATACATCCCTCTTGACAAAAATGATCGCCCACGTAATTTTAATGTTGTCCGATGCAGACGCTATTGGTATCGTTGTCGTCGTCGTCATCGTAATAGTCGTCGTCGTTGTCTTCGTCGTCAATAATAGTTGAATCGTAAAACAGCAAACGTGTTCAAGTGCACACGCCGCCGTATACTCACAAGGTATATCTATATCACCTACCCTATATACCCAAGTTCGGGAAGAGTATAATACATCGAGCGAGGCTCACTGATGGGCACAATGATATAGGGATTGCTGCAACGTGTATTTGACGACACTATTATTATAGGTGGCCGTTGTTTGTGGTGGGGGAACAATTGCGAGACAAAGTTTGTTCCGGAAAACAGAATTGTAATTGTTGTAAACGCGCTGCGATAGTAATACAACCGGCGCTCAAGCATTCGACATTTATATATTATACGCTCAATGGTATGAATTAATTTTCATTTATACAGTTGAGAATATAATCATATTATAATATCCAATATAGTAGCCCAAAATATAATAATGATGAAAAAAAAATGATAATTTTGAAAATAATATCATTTTTTTTTTCGTAGACACAGGTATATATTTCACACTAAGTCTGGTGCGATATAAAACTTAAACCTCCATAATACTTGTGTGTTATGAATAAATTGTGCGCAGTACTTAATGTAATCCACACATAATATAACATTAAGTAATAATGCGTACTTGGGCAGTAACATTGCAACGAGTTTTATTTTTAAAGAAATATGACTTATTTATTAGAGATGAAATTTGAAAAGAATTCGGTTCCGGCATTGTGCCGTTGTTAAAAGCCAAAAAACTCGTGTTCTGAAACCTTCGTCTGTCTATCAGGTACAATTTATGAACCATGCACTATTATGTCTGTGCCAAAAACCATTCGTTCAACCACAAAAAAAAAAAAAAACTAAAGAGACAACAGTATACGTCGGCTAAAAGCGTCTAGTATTTTTCATGGCGCCTAAACGGCTGGACTAACGTTTTACATTAAATGTGTAAAAATCAGGCAATACAAAATCATCTTTGTAAGTCATGATTGAAAATTGACATAATATACAATGGTAAATGTCTATGAACAAAAAAAAGTAAAAACTATTTTTCGAATATATAGTAATATATTATATTATAATTATTGAAATTTATGATGTACTCGTAAGATAGATTGTTAAAAACATTACCTGACGAAAATGCTAAATATATATAGTATACATTTTTAATAAAGCAATTGATAAATAAAAAAATATGTGGCACAATAATCTATAATGGGATATATTCTACTATAACTATATCGACATTAAAAAAATAATTATAATCAATAAACTGATCTTAGAAAAAAATGATAATTACATTTAATTTGATTATCATACATAATATGCCGAATAGTTTCTTATTAGTTATTATACTATGTCAATACAATTCACCCATATAAATTTCTTTTATTCAAGATCTAATTGAAATACATCAGAAGCTTTTTCATAATTTATTGTATATTATTTTATGTCATAATATAGTACGATTTTATGTAGCCATGTAGGTATGAATACAAATTACAAGGCATCATAGGATTTTTTGATTTTGTTTCATTTTACGTAATATATGTATTTAGACATTGTCAAAGGACAACCTACACATTTTAGGATTTCGGTGCAATAGAAACGATTTGAAATTAATGTTGATTTACTGATGTTTAAGACATGTACCGTTTTAATGACTTATATCGCCGATTTTACATGTACAATGTACATTGTACATTTTGGTAATATATCTACTAAAGCTACATTTTATGGAATGTAGTACAACATTGTAGTTAAAAATTGATACTATATACTTTTTACTTCGTGTTGGTAAAGTTCCAAAATTTTTTTGTACTATTTGTACAGTCAGGTTAGCACATATATAATTTGTGGTCCTGTTAGTAAGTTTGAATTATATATATCATTATACGAACAATGCAGTGAAGTGTCTCGCACACAATTTTTTTACTCTCTGATTTATCTGCGCACTCCGAACTACATTGCACTGTTTCTTAAAAGCTGTAACGATATTCAAATTATACTCAGTTTCCTGCTACAGACAACACAACGGCACTACCACTGTAATAGGCACACCGATATGCAAATTTTCCGTTCTTGTCCGAAAAGTGTCACTACTAAATTAGGTACTCGCGACTTTTCCGCGTTTTTCCGCGTTTGTGTCGTTTTACAAACTGTTGCGGTGACTAATTATTAACCGACGTCGCATAATAAATTCGGTTTTCAAACTTTCCCGCGCCAGTGTGTTTTTTAACACGCTCTGACCAATTTAGACGTCTATAATTATTTAGGACGCGGCGCCACCGTAAAATACTCGGTCTCATCGGACTCTCGAGATTATCCCGTCAAGTTTCGTTTCGATCCTGCAGGACTTTTTAAACGCGCCCTAATTGCCCGATTCGAAATTTGTCATTGTCGCACCACTATAATATATGTATACCGTCCTGGCCGCCATCTTGTAAGCTCGACGTTTCCCGCTGGGATCGCGAAAAACTCGCCCCCGACAGCAGATAAAGCCAATTTGTAGATACAAAGGCTCGTCACCGTCTCGAATATATTATTATTATTCCGTTTCCGTGCATCAAAAACCGCGTCGAATATTCCCTAGCCGTCGATGACGAGAATCGTTCTATCGAAAGTATGACGTGCGCACCTATATTTGTATATAATAAAATTATGATACGACGACAGACCAATTATTTCTGACGCTAACGATCGTACTATCATCTCCAAGTCTCCGCCATCGTAAGCCTAACGTGAGACCTAACGTCAGCAGTGCGATGATCGTATTATTCAATTCCGGGCTGGCTTATGAATGCATTTTTCTTGGTCAAGTATTATATTATTATAAATGCAAATATGCAAACGGTAAAAGGTTTTTTAATTGCTCGAAAGATATTACTCTGTGTATGTATTTATATAATAGCATTTGTAATGTTTTCTACACCGAGTGTATCATTAACACAGTTACTTAATTAAATAATAAAAAAAATGGTTAAAAATTCTATTAAGCAAAAAAAATATTAGCTCATTGACTTATGTTTAATAAACTGATGGTGTATCCGTATACATTATCCAAATTTAAAAATGATAAAAATGAATTTTATTAGCTCATACTTGTAAAACAAAATACTTGTAAAAAAAAATAAAAAATAACTGAAGAAGAGCCTTTTGTGGTGTTAAACCAATGTGAATCATGGTCTTGTGTGCGTATTATCGGTGGTTGAGATGGCATGAGTACAGGTGGGAGCAGAAGCGTACGTGCAACGAAATTTCATTCAAGTTCGATAATCATTATGCAGATTAAACGCAGCCTAATTTTACTTAAATTTAATTCAACATGTCTCTAGTTCTGCAGCACGTGACACAATCATCTCCAAATTTATCGCACGATGTAATGTAGTAATATCATTCGAGTATAATATTACAATATAGACGTTCCGAAGAATACACAGAAATTATAACCATGGGAGCGAGAACAGTCAAATTTTAGGACGGAGTATCTGTTTTTTTTAAATAATTCTATTAAATTTAAATTTGGAAAATATTTTTGTATTACCACCTCCTCTCCGTATCAAAATTTTAAATATTTTTGTTCCCGGTATCATAATTAATATAACCTATTTTACAGTAAATAATAGAACACGAAACATATAAATGGCAGTTAATCAAACATAATAATTTATTTCTATAACAGCAGAAACAATTTCTATATTTTATTGAATACCATTAACAAAATAAAATAATTTTTGTTTCTGCGACGGTTCAGGCCAAAGATAAAAACTAATGACTCTAAACGTATACCAAAACAGAATCCAATTTATAAGTATTTGTAAAAGAGTAATAAATCATTCTAATAATATGCTACCTATATAACATAATGGTAATACTAGTAAAATGTGAAATATTTTTCGGGTTTGGGAATTATTTGATGAAGCTGAACCCTCGTAAAACCCATCTGATATCTTCATATGATTACGATGAAATGCACGAATCATCCCCACAGGTAACGATCGAGTAGGTACCTAATATTCACAGTATGCTTATTAAAATAGGGTTCTGAAAGTTTTTATTTTATTTTATATTTTCTCTCGCCTTTAATACAGTTTATTGTTACATAACATAGGCAGTATTTTATATCATACGTAAATCGTAAATCTCGTTTGGACATGTAAATTGCATTTAAAATAATATCTTAAATATCAAAGAGACAGTGTCTCTTATAGTAATATGAAATGTTTTCGAAAATAGATTTTTTTTCATAATTTTAAGTACGTAATATTACAATACAAAACAATATTTTTGAAAAAAAAATTATTTTTTACATTTAGCTATTGTTATTTATTTGTATGTTTCTTATTTATTTTTAAGCAAAAACATACGTATTAATTTCATATTCCAAAGCCTTATATTTACTGAGAATTATGATGCATAAAAAAAAAATTTGAAACAGTAGGTAGTTAATTCATTATCAACATTTAAAAGTTTAAAAGAGGTTTCTAATTTGACAAACTAAAAAAAAATCCACATCATTAAACCAATACAATAGTAGCCTTTCTCAGATTCTAAATTAAGATTTTATTCCACTCACTATCAATTTAATTCTATAGGCGTATTAAGAAAGTATCATGATAATATTATAATAAATCTATAAAAAAAAACCAACTCTTAAAAAAAAAAAAAAATTACCATCGTCAATAGGATTTTATTGGATAACATAATATTTTGTTTAATATTCTAGAATAATATTTCAATGTTTTCCGTATCACAATATTGTCATAACAAGATGTAGGTACCTATGCTATTTGTTTAGTATTTAATATTGCAATACTAATATTATGATCACACGGCGTTCTGGATAGGCAATTCAGGTACACCACTGTTTTACGTTCATTTTATAAGTGTACGACTATTGTATTTGCACAGTAATAATTGTTCTTGAAAACTGATTGAAAACATTCAAATGAAACGATATTAAAAAAAGGAAAACAACATAATGGGCTCTCCGAGCATAATATTATAGGTAACTTCAGTTTGGTATGTATTTGAAGTGACATTTAGAGAACCATATTATATTTACATTATACATATAGTCTATACTATGATTATATAACTATTGAATACAATTTTTAGTAGCAGAGAATGAAAAAAGTGGAAACAATTTTTATTGAAAATGACAAAATTGTGATTTAAGTTTCAATTTATAAACAAAAATATGTATTTAATAATTGTATTTAAATGTATGCGCAGTTATTAACAATTTATTATTGTACTGAATATTATTAACGACACGTGTTTATAATATCTTCAGCTAATTGCTACAACAACTATTGCACTTTTTGTCATATTAAAAATTATCTAATGCCGCCATGTATCATGTATTCAGGTTGTTCATATAGTATGATGTTATTGCTATATTCCAATATATTTATCATACTTATATCTTTAAAAAATAATTTAATGAAATTATACGTGATCATAATTATATATTTATTTAGTAAATTAAGAAATCGAAAACTAAATTCAACGTTAACTAAAATTCCAACTCAATAAAAAAAAACAAAATCAACATAAATTATCTTAATTATAATATTATCTATGCTATAATTAAGCTAAAAAGGCTGAGTTTATTTTTTTTAAATACATTTTCTTTGATATTTAATTTGCAATTTCTTAAGAATTAAGAATAATTAGTGGCATACGGTATACATATTACACCTATAATCTGTAAAATGATACCTTAAACGGCCTTATAAACTCTAGTATGGTTTTTATGTAGACTGAAGACATGTTCTGTAAATCTAGCCAGGTGAACTTTATGCATTGATCTCTTTAAGTGTTATAATTTTAGTATTTTTTTCCTTCACGATATTTTAATAAATAAATATCATATCGTTTAATAACACAAAAAATTATATTATATTAAAAAATGTTTTCATTTGGGATTACGGGACAAGGAAATATAGTATAAACTACAAAATATAATATACTTATTTAATATTTACAGTCATTTTAACATTTGAATGTCAGTATCCATTGAAAATGACCTAAAACATTAACCATGTTTGGTCTTAAGAATTCTATGAAATATGACTTTATTTTCTTCAACATTTGATGTGATTTTAAATTATTAAATATAACTACAATACACAAATCATTAAGTATGCTGTGAAAAGCTAGTACAAATAAACATATACGTTATGCTTTGTTAAAATTGTTATATTACGTAAGAACGGTAGTTTAAAAAATACACGAAACGTTATCATGCACGTCACAAAATTATGCAAAACCTGAAACTGTTAACAAAAAGAGTTAAATTTGCTTAAGAAAAATATTTGTCAACGATAACAATAAAAAAAATTCTTACTAAGAATTTAATATTCCATACTGTTTTTCTTTTAGTAATAAGGTAAATTATACCTTTAATTTTATGATAAAATAATATGTAAGTGCCTACGATTGTTTAATAGTAAAAATGTGTTTATACAGGTACATACTTTTTTAGTTCATTGCTCCGAACCAAAATAAACCTTATTAATAACATCTTTAGAATTTATTATCCTCAGTCACATTCATTTTAAATTACATTTTAATTTGAACGAAAATAAATGTAACGAAATGTGTAGGTAAATTATTATTTTTATATTATTACGTTTGCAGGTAACAACTGACAAAGACTGAAAATTATTATGTGATCAAAAAATGTGAATGGTTTAATGAAATATTTATTTTTTATTCGTTTGACATATTTTAAATAACATTTATAATATTATTTTTAATGTTGGATTTATATTTTATAAAAGAAAAATTATTATTGACAAAACGTCTGATATTTACATGAACAGTTTTAAATTAAAACTTTGAATTGGCCTTTTAAGTTTGCTTTATCTTTACAATGTTTTGGTTTTGTGTTGTAACTATATATATATTATATGTTTCTACAGTACAATAACTAAAAATTATAATTCTGTGGTTTCAGGTTATATATTCTGTTTGTATATTAGACAAAAATTCAGAGACCAAAAATGTCTCAAGCATAATAAAAAATATATTTTTACGATTTAGATGTATCTTAATAACACATGTTTGTGTCGTTTAGAATTATGATTTCATGAAGACAAGATTTACGTATTCCGTACATTGGTCATTATATAATTCCAGATTAAAAGTTATTTATTAAATTTCGAAAGTTATTTTTCTTACATTTAAAAAAAAGTTTTAATATAATATTGTAATTGGTACATTTTTCGTTTAAATGACTCATTATAACAACTGTGCTTAGTTGCATTATATTTATTTTACTACCGTTTTATAGTTAGACACATAATATTTTATTATATTATATAGCATTATTCAATATTCATATTTTATAATATTTTCTAACTCTGTAAAAATATAAATAACACTTGCGCACTTTGCAAT
The DNA here is from genome assembly GCA_949089665.1 of Macrosiphum euphorbiae. Lineage (NCBI taxonomy): Eukaryota > Metazoa > Arthropoda > Insecta > Hemiptera > Aphididae > Macrosiphum > Macrosiphum euphorbiae. Next base: position 117,179,247 of record CARXXK010000001.1, read on the forward strand.
GCAATTTTACATCATATGAGTTATTCATAAGATATTGTACATAATATATAAACTATATTATGGGAATTTTGTTTTTACGGAAAGTTCTTACATAAAACATTTCGAATAGGAACTAACTGTATTAAATCATTATACTGTGACGAGTCTTAATAGTTTAACATAGCTAACAGAATTAGGAAGATTGTGGTTTGGGAGGGGGGGGGAGATTAAATAAATCAATTTGGGAGATGGGCGAATGAAGGCCTGTTAAGTCCATTTTTATTAAATTTTCCAGTAAATTGAAAAATATTATATTGTATTAAGGCGACTCGAAAAGTTTCTATGAAGGTATAAAGCATAGCTTATAGCAAAAGTTTTTTTGGTGTAACTAATGGACTGAATCATAAAACCATTTTCGGAATATCAACAAGTTAATATAATAAATATATCGAGTTTATTTAATGGAAAAAAATCATCAATGGCTTATCAGACAATACTACAATTTACAATAATATTGTAAGACTAATAGTTGGTGTAATACCAATAATGAATACGCATCCTGTTCTTTACATTAATTCATCATTAGTAAATTGTAACTGTATAATGTACATATCTATAATAGGTACCTATGGTATTACTAAGGTTCTCACGAAACAATAGAATCTACAAACTAAATGGCTGAAGTTCGGTTGGACGGTCTAATATCCGAGTCAATCAAACCACTTTCAACGACTAGCAAGTTTCGTATTGTTATTATGGGGCACTTTACAAATTAATTCACGACGATGATAATATCATAATATAATATAATATAATATAATACATTATATTGAACAACAATTCATACCTAACTATACGGTTGATATTTTAATCACCCTATAGTTGCATTGATTTTAGTTTTAAACCGAAAACTCCAACGTATGTGTTCCAGTCTCAGCCGTCCTCAGATCCCTATCCGAAATAAGATCCTTCGTTTAGTTCGTTTGTACAGTTATTAAAGCGAATCAATCTTAATTCATAAGTGAATTAAACAATATAGCACATTAGTTACTGATTTGACAACTTGAATTTCAAATAGCGAAAAAATGAAAAATATAACACACAATAGTGAATCAAAATATAATACTCGACAGTATTTCTTGGTCCGAACTAAAAAATACAATTTGAGAGGGTGTAGATTTATTTCCATATTATAAGCGTAGAGTACTAGTATTGTAGTCGTGTCTAAACAATAGTACACGATTGTAAAAGTGCAGTGTCGGAGGAGGAGAGAAGTTGATAAGTGGATTACTAAAATATAATAGTAAAATATAAATCATAATAAGTGAGTATGATATTATGTGTATTATTGTGTTATATTTATACAAGATAACAACCGTTTAACAAAAGTGACACTTATACAATTTGTAATTTTGCATTCACGAAACGATCTTATACTATGTGCAATATACACTTCACTCATCCATATCTCTATCGATGTGATTTTTTACAAAACAAATCCATATATTAGATGTGTATATTATATTATTATAATATATCATTGAAATTATTAGAATATATTGAGATCGCCGTGCTTTCGATTTAATATCATGTTTCAATCGAACTGTATAACAATGATGAATGGTAGGTTGGTCAAATGTTCATTATTTTTTTTTAAAGATACATCACTTCCTGTGAGTTTTAATTTGGTCACAACAGACAGTTTCAATAATAACATGTATTATACATTTTATACCAGCGGTTCTTAACCTGTGGTCCGGGGCCTCTTGGGGGTCCGCGATACTCATGTCGGGGGTCCGCGGCAGCCTCAACATATAACATACATCAATAAGTGACAAAGTGCATTATTACAATATTATTGGATTATTATTATTTTTTTCATATATAATATGTAGATTCTACACCAAATAATTGTATTATTAGTATTTATTAAGTAGGTAATCAGTTTTTCTTGTTCATACGAAATGTACATGAGTACAGCACTGAAGTCTCGGCAGTCTTATATTTACTATCACTATAATTGCAGTTGATCGATCGTAGTATCGTACTCAATTATAGTTTTATACTACATTTTTATAAAAAATTAATTGTAATAAAAATAATTGGAAATGTGTATGTTTTGTTGTCTACTAATGCAATTTTTAATGTAAATTATTATTATGTAATTATTATAATTTTGGTTATGATAACATGAGATGTTTTGTAAAAAAATTGGTAAGGGGGTCCGCGATTTCTAAAAATCTTTCATCAGGGGTCCGCGATCTACAAAAGGTTAAGAACCGCTGTTTTATACTATCCACTAGGTGTTTTTTTTTTTTTTTATGTAGCTATAGTTTAACCATTAACTACCAAATTGTTGTCGAATATAAAAACACAATATAATCGTATATTCAATGATGAGTATTGTTATAATAATTCAAATATCTCATTGTGTTTGATTAATTTAAATGTATTATTATATCGCATTGAAACCGGCATTTGTTTTCAACGGTACCCCTGACATATGTTTTTAATTCAAGAGTTTGTACGATTTGTGTCTGAAATTTACTTTCAACCTTTTTAAAAAAAAAGTTATTTTCTTTTATTATTATTACATCCAACGTAATTACTCCTTTCGGAAACTATAGTGTTTATGACCGTCACACGTAGTCGGACACCGAAGCGATAATTTTTCCGAGTTAATTTTCAACCACCTCCGTATTTTCGTGTTTGTTATGGGAAATAATGTTACCCAGCAGTTATATTGGAATCTTGAATCTATAAATCTTTGATTTATTTGATTTTAATATTCTTTGTATTTAAATTTATTATATAATATTATCTAACACTAGTCCATAAAATTATTTGTATATTTGGATTTGCACGTATTTACTAGGTGGTAATTATTATTTATTACCGAAAACCAAACGTGAGACCCTAATAAAAGCTTAGAATCCACAAAATTATGTGCATGCAAACATTTCTTGGATAAATAAAACAAATTGTATAAAATAACTGTAAACTGGAGTCTTAGATAGTTAAAATTACTTGTTATTACATAGAAACAATGTTGAAGGAGTTCGTGAAAAAAAAAACAAATATTAATTGGAAAAAAATAAATATTTTGAACACGCATGAAGTTCTCTTTCATATAATAATATTATACATGGGTAATCCATATACAACCTACTGTTACAACTTACCATAATAATATGGTCTATTATGAATTGTAAAATAACTAGATTTTGTTACACAGATAATAACGTTTGTTTCAATTTCGAACTAAACAACGTCACGGGACGTAATTTAATATAAAATCTATTATACACTATTAGTTATTACCCTGCCTATTTAATTCCCTCTTCTACGAGTACCACCATATTGTGTTTTCCCCGGAGGAAATCCAATTAAGATCCATCCAATTGTTGTATATTCTTATTTTTATTTTTTATTTTACCTTTTCTCGTCCCCTTTTAACTCGTATAAAAGATCATCTGATTTATGGCATTGCTACAACTACTAGTAGTAGTAAATTGTCCTTTATCTATTTTAAGGACCCCTACGTTGAGCTCACCGTACTACCTCCCCCACCTCTACAGTCACGTGTATATATATATATTTATAGCGCGTTGGAGAAAAAAATAAAAACAGGAAAAAGCTCTGTACACAGTTTGTTTCTTTTGTGTCCCCCCGGAGGAGTGTAATTCTGTTAAATGGGTCTGCAGATAAGGCGCGGGACCACGTGTTTAATGGTCGCTACCTCTTATACCGTTCGTCGATTGACAAGGTCGGATGAGACGGTGTGTGTGTGTGTGTGTGTGTGTGTATAATCAACCGGAAAATAAAAACGAACGAAACAATATTTACGATTACCAAACCCTTTGTTACCGACCAGATACCTCATCTGTGGCGTGGTATTCGGTCTGTTTGAGCTCTCAAGATTTGTCGCTTTAATTAATATTTCTATCTCCTTGCCCTCCCCCGAAGCTATACGTGTAAACCTTTTCCCCGTTTTATTCACATTCGAATACGTCCCTCTAGCCTGCTTCTCTTGCAGCGATATGATTTAAGTCCCGTGACGCCGCCGTGCCCAATATAGAGACAATGTTACACAATAATATACTCGTATATGATAATTTATATAGTTTCCTTTGAGTTTAGGGCCTATTTTTTTTATTTAAGTATTAGCCGTAGTATTGTACATACGTACAAACCGTTATGCTTTCATATTTACCTAACCCCCATACCACTCTGAGTAAGATTTTGGTATTATTTTACTTTGCATAAAGGATATAGCTGTGGCCACGCGTGAAGCATATATATTGCACATGTTTAACACTTAAATTTATACAGACTACAAACCGAATTCAAATGTAATCATATAAAAACGTATTCTTTATTTGACACGAAAGAGTAAAAACGAGGAAAACGCATGATATTAAACATACATTTTAAATCACAACTACTAAATAATTATTCGTTATTTTTTAAAAGTGAAACAATATCAACAAATTACATTTTTAGTATTCAAATATTGACTATATAGTATATTATGAGGTACAAATTCCAGGCTTTGGTAAACATTATTAAAAAATATATATAATAAATAACAATGTCGTGGCAATAAAACGCGAGTTTTTGTATTTTAAATTTTCACACAGGAATACAATCTTTAAACCTCGGAAATCGTGAAAATCATAGCCTACGAGTCGTACACGTCATCATAATATGTCGCTTCGTATCACAAAGTTTTGTGGTGCGTATTATACTCAAAGGCATCGTCGTGACGTCGTCGCCATCATAATATAATATTTGGCTAGGGCCGAGAGACGGCGAAACTGCAGGGTGGCAACTTCGGGGCGGCGGCGGCGGTTAAAAACTGTATCGTAATAAATAGCCACGAAGAAATTGATGACTCGGCAGTACCACCGTGTGGATGTGCGTATGTAAAATTTGCGGTTAACGAGCGGCGCCGTGCTGCCAGTCCGGTGTATCCATTTTCGAAATTGCTTTACGCCACAAAAAGCCACTTTTTCCTTCGTTCCACCCCCCCCCCTCTTCCACCTCTTACGACTCGCCGAGCACCACCGCTGTTGCTGCAGTCCCTCGCCCTGCACTCTCTTTCGTTCGTTCTCTCTCGATTATTTATTTATTTTATTTTTTTGTCTTAACGTTCGTATGTTATATTATACTGCTGCAACGATATTACATATTATTATTATATGCTCGCGTGTTATATTTACAGAGTTGGATTGGTTTCAAAGTGGATGGAAAAAAAATTTCCCGTCTCGGCGAACGAACTGAATAATATTATGCGTCCGCCTGGCTGCGCTTTGTTCGGTGCATTCGAATGCCATCCGTTGTCCTATTAATTTAGTTTGAAAATGGCATAACCGTTTTTCTATGTTGACAGTCGTTGTTGTGTATATCGAATCGTACAATATATTTTTATCACACGTGTCTGAGTAATTTCAATATTAACTAATTTTTAAAACACTTTTCTTCCCTCCAAAAAAATTATGACATTTTACAACTCAATTTAAACACGAATTTATTTGTATAGTAAAAATAAACTTTTCTGGTTAATTAGAGTTTTGTGATAAATAAATTAAACAAATTATAAATAATAAAATAAATAGTTATAGTATTCATATAATTCATAATAAACGCAATTACGATAAGTCTTTTGTAATTATTTTGATGAACGTTATGAACGAATTAAAGTTAGTTGTTTATTTATGTATAGAAATGTAAATATTAGAATAAAATATATATTTAATTCCTCGTTAAATTTATGTTATTCTATACAATACACGTGAACTAGATTTCTATTATTTAAAGTGTTATTATATATTATACGGCTCTTGAGACAAGAATCAAACTTTAAATAACTTCCTAAGAAACCACCAAGCTCATTAAATTCCGGATGTCCTGTGGTAAACAAATAACTTGCTGTTATACAACTTTAATAACAATGATGTCAAATCATGTAGTTGAGTAAAAGCAAAATATTATTACTTGTTTACTTTGAATAAATACATTTTCAATAGGTAGCTTTGATAGGTTAAGACGATACGATTAATGCTGACATATTTTAAATTAATAAAAAAATGTATTTAATAATAATCAAAAAAATATTTGTTTTATTTATCAAGAATCATGGCTGCATCGTTAAATTGGTGTTTGAACTATTTTTTTTTTTTTAGTATAAGGAAAATATCGATAAAGCATATTAATTATTAATTTATTTCAAAACTATAATGTCATGTTTAACTTACTTATATTATGTAACATTTGAACAGATGAAATCATCAAATTACATGTGAGCGAAACTGATCAGCTATCAGTACATTGTAATATAGTACCTATAGGTACATCGAATAATTATTCAACAACCAATTATTTGAAGTTTAACTACCAATTATGAAATTTAAAAGCGTATTAACACCGCATTCAAAAGTACCTGCTAGGGTAGGTGGTATAAAATCTAAATTCAATAATGTGTGATTAATAACGAAGATAAAAAAAATTGTTCACCCAAACTATATAGTTTACACGCTTGGTTTAAACGGAGTAATTAAAACACGTTTTTGGGGCTTTCGATTTATGTATAACGCGTGTTTCTTAGAATTTCCGTCCTCATTAACTTAACACGTATACGCATATTTGACACGTTTCAACAACGTTCATTAATATTGCAACAAAAACCTCTCACCCAAAATTGATTCGATCCCAAAGTGTTTTAGACATTTCAAGTTTCAACCCGTGATTTAGACATTCTACCACCTGCGCACCATCGACCACAAATGAACGAAGAGTTGTTTCCGCCGTATATATATATGCGCTTATGGAAAGTCCGGAAGCTGACTAATTGCCTTTCATACAGTTACGTGTATACAACGCGTATGTACAGCACGTATTTTTGAATCTGATATTGTTATACAAACTACTATAGTTTTGGAAACCAGTTGGCAGTTATTAAAAATCTGGTTTTATTTTGTAGGTACTCGCAACACATTACAAACCCCATTTCGTGTTCAAACGAATGCTGCATCATAGGCGTTACGTTATTCATCGGTGTAATGATGTTTCCACTCAGAATATCCCTCAAACGACTTTTTACTGTACTTAATAATTAAGTTTCGTACGATATCGTCATATTATGTTTAATCAGAATTATTCAGGGGGAAGGAGTGGCCGAGCGGACTAAGGCGTCGGTTATGAAGCACACCCACGATGGTTCAAACGTTGATTCATGGGCGGCATTTTTCTTCGGGGAAGTCACGGTGTCCGGAGAGAAGTGCCGTCATCACCCCCTCCCCGGGAATGGCCGAGATGGGCATGGCCCATTCAAAAATTCTGCCAAAACTATACACACGTGTTTACACCTACAGTTCCCTCCCCCACAGTTTAAAAACCACCCAAATGGCCTAAGTTGCAGAAGGTTAATTTATAATAAAAAAAAAAAAGAATTATTAGGTATATTTTTTGTCAAATAGTATTTTTTACGGGTTTAACGATAATTTGTGCTAAAATAGTGGTCACGAATAATATATTTAAAATTTTTTTTTTTATTATGACCTATTAAAAAAAAGGATATCAGTAACGTATTTAGAATTTTGTAAGTGTGGTGTCTAAGATTATAAAAACACAGAATAAATAAAACCAAAATTTATGAATTATTGTTTGTATTTTCCCGCTTCAAGTTTGAAAAAAGACCACAAATAACGTAGCTGTTACTTTATTTGGCTTATAGATAAAATAATATACATTATAAAATTAGACAAATAATAATAATATCTGACTAACCTGAGGCTATTAGTTTGATGCATCTGTAGAATCATCCAATTAAAAGGATATACCTATTTGGCATTCAGCGCACCTCCTGAAATCAAACAAACAACAATTATAATACCATTATACGAAATAATAAATATATTAGGTTAAATTAATGACAATTTTTTGAGAGTTTATTTTTCGTATAATATTATGTATATAATTACCTATTATAGATATTATATTATGGACCTATATTATATTATGATACAAAATTGAAAGAATATTTGTGAATTGTTGTTTTTGATCAAATGAATGACACATTCACTTAAATCACATCAAAAGTGACTGCTGGAATAAATTGGCCCCTCGATATAGATTAAAATATGCATGGAGGTGCGCGGTTATTTGATGTAAGGTATTAAATACATAATTTATTCTACCGATAGGATGATGTAAAATAGTTTTTGGGAGTTTAGAATCATTAATTTGGATAAGAGTGATTATTAGGTATCTACCCATTTTGGTAATCAAATAATATAATAACTAACGGGACGTATCTTATAATCATTAAAAATCATGTCTATCTGATATTTCCATATTTTGGACACCAAACGAAAATAATATGATAATAGCAGTATAAAATAGATGAGTATATTTTTTACTTATAAATTATAATACACATATTAAAAAAATAAAATGGGTAAAAGCCAATTTGAATCATCTATCATTCTGATAATGTATAATATGTTTGTTGTGATGAGAATATGTATAATAGTAGGTTTACCTAATATTATTAGTTAAAAAATTAAAACTATGCCGAAAAGTCGATTTTATAGATATTGTAAGTTAATTTTAGCCATAATTTTCTTAACTTTATAATATTTATTCGTTTAAATAACTTCATTATTTTAGTTAGTTTGAAAAACAAAAGGTAGGTGCAACTAAAATTCTATTTATACAATCCTGTTTATACTACAACCTATAACTGTTGTTAAAAAATGAATAAAATATTTTTTGCTTAATCACGCTGCATATTTGCAATAGTTTTAAATAAAAGTAAACGAAAAAAAAATGTTTATTGATCCAATCATTTAGTAAATACAAACACGTGATTTGCATAAATGACGATAGTGTGCAATAAAAAGGAATTGTATGATGAATTTTTAATAAACTGGTAGGTTAGGTATTTAAAAAAAAAAAAAGAAAGTTGAAAAATTACTAGTATTTTTTACCGTGTTAAGTTAATTTCGTATATGAACTTTAAACTTTTAGAATTAAATACATCATTTGGTAGCATTTAACATAATAAATATTAAAGTTCTTATTAATTGGCATTTAATTTAATATTACAAAATCCGAGAGTAAATATTAGAATAGCACAATTTATTTTTATTTTTAAATAGGTTCCTTCTAGTTTAAATTATTACAGCTCAACAAATTAGGATAAAATACAAATATAATATGTATAAAACACTAAGCATAAATATGTTCAGTGCATGAGTAGAAGTTTAAGTTTTCTGTTATTTAATGTTATGTCAATGATAATTCATTTCATTATTGTTTTAATCGATAAATTTAATGATGATATGCTATTGTCATTATTTGCTAAAAGCGTGAAACATAGGTAGGTACTTACTGCAAGCTACTAGATAATATTAAATTTAAATTATGAAACAAAAATATATGATGGATTTAGTACGCATAAATAAATACGATATTTCAATATCAATAGCCATCGTCAATCATTAAATCATGCCATTTATAATACTACCAAGTACCAACTGAATTGTTTATACATACAATATTTAACATCAACTGGGCAGAGGAGTTTTAAGTTAAACCGTAATAAATAGTATTATATAGTATTATATAGAATTATTATTTTAATTTATATGAATATTATAATAACAATGTAGTTAGTTACGCAAAGAAATATTAAAAACAATTACAATGAAATACCTTTGATTTTCATTTAATAGTAATAAAGTATACATAATACATTAAATGCATATTGTTAAAAATAATAAATTGAATTCTTAACAAATAAATCGAATTCTTAAAAAATCCACTATCTAAATTTTACAATGGAATGTGATCAGCTATTTAATACATACTATTTCTTTTTGAAACTATAATATTAAACTCTTTTTTAGTAATGTTATTAATGAAATGAATTGTTTAAATCGCCTTTCATAACATTGATAGAAACTTAAATCACTAGAAGCTATAGAATTAGATATATTTAATTAAAAATCAAAATTCACCAGTTGATACATTTTAATTTAAAAACCCCCTATAATTCACAATGGTTATGCACAATCTTACAACTTCAAATAAACTTAAAAATATAAGAAGCCTTAAAAATGTTGAAATAGCTTTACTGGAGGTAAATTCACGTATAATAATTGTAATTGGAAATATTCAAAATTTAATACATATTATCACTACAACTCGTTCTATTAAAAATAAATAATATAAAATGTACATTTTATAATTTGTATACATTCATATTTTGTTTTATTGATCATGAATAAAATAATCAGCTTCAGCATCAGGGCTATTGGCATTACACATTATAATTTATAAAGGTTTTTTAGTTTTAATGCTTTACTTCATTTAAAAAATCAAAATATTTAGAATATACTTTGGTGTTTAAATAATATGACATAGAAATATATGTTTGACATAATTGAAATAGACTAGGTTATGGTTCCATATTTGTAATATACTTAGGTTATGGTTCTATATTTGTAATAAGGTCGGTTGTATGTCTTTTTATAATATAATATACAAACTGCACAAATTTATATATTTTACAACAAAAGTATAGATATAATTATATCGATGGTATTAAGTGTAGGTATTTAACTAAATTATAAACTGTTTTTAAATAATAATTTGTTAGCACTGGATCAAATATTGAGTGGGCGACATTTCTTTTTCTTTTTTTTACTGATTTCTGGCCATCATATTTTCATGAATAAACCATTATTTTTTTTGTCATAGGTACTTGTGTTTCTAGAAAACGAATGTCATGGGTTTTTCGGTTTTCCCAAAAGTACTTTAGATTCATACAGTTATTATTATTATATTAGATAAAAAATAATCGACTATTTGTACTTTGAAACGTTGATTTGCATTGTTTGCCAAAATCAAATTTCCAATGTATTTTTATTTTAGAAGGAAAGGGGTGGGTTTACAGGCCATTTACATAGAATGAATATGGTATCGTGCATTGGGCATCTGATCATGTCCGTTAGAAGTTATTATGAATTCCATAAAATACTGCATACAATCTCAAAATAAATTGAGTATACCAATACTAGTCAACTGTATATATACCTATGTCTTTAAAACAATGTCCTTTGTGATTGAAAATTCTATGATTGTAATACTTATATATGCTAAGGTAACATATTAAGACGTTGCAAAGAATTTATTTACTTTTGAAGGGGTTATATATATTCTAGAATACATTTTGATTAAAAAAATTTCCTCTTATAAAAACAATTATTATTTAAAGACATGACAAACTATATGATACCCACAATTATATTTATATTTCGAAAGATATTGATCCATAGAACTATTTTTCGATGATGAATTTAGTTTTATAATCTTAATTTAATTAATAAAAACTTATTTATCTGTTAGTATTTATTTGAAATTTAAATATAAAATTTTGTTTTTAACGGTATGGTAGGTAGGTACCTATATAATGTTATATAGTATACTTTCATAACATATTGATATATTCAATACATTTTACATGTTTAAAGAAAAATTAAAAATTAATAAAAATAATTTTACTATAGTCTATAAGTGATACAGTGAAAAGCCACTTTGAACCTTTAACGTTATCGATATTTTATATTAATAATTGTTTATGATATATATATATATATATTGTTTGTATACAAATTTCTAAGTGCTCCTCGTTCAAGATTGATTAAACTGTTTACTTCTCTGTAAATATTGAAAATTCTTCATAAAATAATATTAAAATATTTTATCGGAAAACGTTTTAAATGCATTTAATTAAAATAGGTAGGTAGACTGATTTAACTATAATATACTTCTTGTATAATAATATTTTACAATACGGTAATGAAAATTTTAATATAAAATAAAAGGAAATATCTCATTTTATACACATATTATCAATACATTTTCACTCGCATCACTTAGATCGGATGGCATGGAAGAGTAGTTGCAAAAACATAATTTTTTCAAAGTCGACGAGTGACTAATAACGGTCGACCTTGTTGTGCAGACAGACTATTTTTCCAAAAACCCGGTCGGAAAACATCTGTTGGCTGCCGAAGACGAGTTTCGGTTAGCTGACGTGAAAAACTTGAGATGCAATTAACTCTCCCCCTATCGTATCGACCCTCGTTTCGCAATTCCACTTGCACTACCAACCGACTGGACATATCAAAAATCTGTCAATATACGCGGAAAAACAAAAATAAAAGTACACAACGATATTGGCATGAAAAATATCCTTTCGTTTATATTATTATTATATAATATATGTATATACAGTATACACATAATATACATAATAATACATTGTGTTGGGTTCTGCTTTAGCATAAAAATATTTATTATACTCTGTTATAACTATTATTATTAAGAGTTCGATAAAATTGACAATTTAGATTTATTCAAACCACGTTGCTATTTTTTCGCTTCTATAATAATTGATTTAGTAGATACCTACGTTAAGACGTATTATACTGCAGCAGTGGCATACTTATCAAAAGCGTTCAATGAAAAATACCAGTAAAATATCATTCAGAATCGACAAGTTTTCTTACATGTTCGCAATCGCTGTCGATCTGGGCACATATCATTATGATTCAGAGATAGAAATAAAAGCGGATCCAGTCGGGACGGTTTGATTGGTTATACGTACCGACGTCGTCGAATTCACATAGCGTGGAAGATGAAAAGATTGACGGACGAGAGTGGAAAAAAAACGGAAAAAAATACACAAAATAACAGTGGTGGTGTAGTAAGTCGTCTATCGACAGTATTATAGATAGTGAACGTATATTATATATTATATCGAAACATTTTCCATGCAATAAAATTATGCGGAATCTAAAATTTCCGAGACTGGTTATGGTGGAACCATGAGTACGCACATTTCAATATCATATCGTCTAGATCAAAGTCACGTACGTTACAAATACGTTTATTATTATAATATAATATAATATATTTACAACATGGGTGAGGCCATTGGTTTTCTTCTCTATGCTACGATAAACGTCTGGCGTAATATTTTATTAAGTTTATATTATTGTCTTTGGACAATACACACAAAAGCACAGTAATATATTATTATATAACAGTCCAGTCGGACTAACGGTCGGTTTTAATTGGTCGTTTAATTTGCCTATACAATGGTCGGCGGCAGCATCCGATTTATCAACGGAACGGCGTTGGCGTGTACAGCAGGAAAATCGTGTGTCATTGTGTCTGTTGGCCAACCCAAATTAATCAAAATTATCGAAATTAGGTCAACAAGTTATTACCGAGACGATGTTGCATTTGTTTTTCATTTAATTGACAAAACATTTCTACTAGACTGCACCGTCCTATTATTTCATCACGATCGTGAATATTATCTATCGGCTTTCTTATATATAAAACCAATTATAGATGGTCATATCCTATATTATATATTATAGCCTATAGTCTGGGTTAGGCGAAATCAATACATTATAAGGTTATAAATAATAACAGGCTTATATAATGAGTGATTCAAACCCTGAACAGGATATAGGGATGAGACCAATCATTTAAGCATAGGACAATTATATTATGGTGATAACTTCCAAATTTGGAAACAATTTGTGTGAAAATAAAACCACAATTTTTCAAAATTATACATTGTATATTTGTATCTAATGTGTTATAAAACAGTAAATATCTATTAAAAATTATGGTGCTTGTTCACTTTTTTCTAATGTTTTTATTCTTTAGTGTAACTATTCACTTATAGTATTCTAAGTGAATAGGTATATGAAATGCATAATATTATGCATGCTATCGGGATGTCCTAAATTCTAAAATATTGCAACAAATATATAAATATAAAATCACAATCATAATTAAATCGACAGTTAATACAAAAAATACTAATATATTTCAAGTTATAACTGATTTTAAATCGTATAAATATTCCATTCAGGTTAATTTGAATTTTGAACCTAAATTAATACCTATATAAGGTACAAAACAAGTTTGATATGCATTTTTTACATTTAATGTATTTTGTGAGTTTGGAAAGAAACTTTTGTTAATATTTAGACAGTATACAGACGATGAGTAAAATACAATAATATTGATACTTCTTATAGTTTTTTTTTACTATAAAATAAGTCAGTATAATCTATGATTTTATTTATTCTGTCATATTATTATGATCGACATCCATCTTAATGTTTTAAACGTTATTTATTTAAAAAGTTATAATATAAAATGTTTGTAAGAAAATGTATATAATATTAAACCTGTTTTTATAATTATTAATTATTACACATTTTAATATTTGTGACAATGCAAAATTGATTTTAAAGAGTTTTGGGTCGAAAATAATTTTCGTTTTTCCAAAGGTGTAAACGAGTTGATACAATATAATATAGCCTATGTCCTATATATTTGCTTGAAAATAATAACATTTTTCTTATTACAATTAAAACTGTGAAAAATGGCCCCCATAGTCGGATGTAAAAATGTGGGTATAACTATATAATTACAATGCGTTCCATTTCATTATTATTATGTACAATGTTTCACTTTTAAGAGGAAACAGGTATTATAAGTTCCAAAAAATAAACTGTAAGCATGTAAATAAAACACGGAGTTGTTGGTATTTGACTTAGAGGTTTTTATTTACAATTCAAAACTATATCCAAAGCACTAGCAGCATATTATACGACTAAGTTTCTAAATGTTTTGTACAACTGTTTTTGGTAGGTAATGAACGTGAAGCCACCCTTAGTCACACTTTACATTTTTATTTCAGTGGTTTACAATTTTACATGTTATTTTGATGAACTTGATAACGGTATGATCACGTGTTAATGTGTTAATGGTTATTGGATTATAATTAAGTTATACAATCATATAACGAATACAATGAATACATAATTATTTTGTTTATGAAATATGATTAAAATTGCTGGACGTCGAATTTAAATAGTATTTGCATTTTAATTAATAATAATTAATAATGGGCTTACCATTTGTCTAATGATTGGTTAATTTCAATAATAATAATAATAATAATAATAATAATAATAACATAAAAACGTATTTAATGATTAAACAACCACATGTTTTTTTGCAAAAAAATTTAAATAAGTCCAGAATTGTGAAAATAACAGCCACCTCGATCAATATTTTAAATAATATTTTATTTTAATGGTAGGTACATCTAATAGCTTACTATAAATTAGTGTTGTCAAATCACGTATTATAATCATATAATAATATTCATTGTATAAATTCTTTTAAACTTTAATTAGTAATTATTGTCCAGAGATAATAATTATTAGGTACACCAGAATTACCGAAATAATTTAGTTTTATCTTGTTTAAAGTCAACTTCGAGCATTAAGCGTCTAAATATAAGAAAAAAATTATAGTTTATGATATTATATCATTGTTACGATCTATAAACGGCGCCGATGACGTGTAAAAAAAATCAAAGCTGTAGCGCAGATAAAATCGTAAATAATAGTTTGAAATGGTCTCAATTTATAAGCCAACTTTGCAATGTTATATACAATAACTATATTGTGACCTATTAATTCGCTGACATGTCATACGATGCATGTTGTTAACACATTACAATCGTGTAATAATATTCAACGTAGACATTTTTTTTAACTTTAATTAGTAATTATTGTCTAGAGATAATAATTATTAGGTACACAACAATTATTGAAATAATTTAGTTTTATCTTATTTGGAAGTATTTATGTTAACTTCGAGCATTAAGCGTCTAAATATAATACAAATTGTAGCTTATGATATCATATCATTGTTATGATCTACAAACAGCGCCGATGACGTGTAAAAAAAAATCATAGCTATTTCGCGTAGAGCAGATAAAATCGTACATAATAGTTTGAACTGTTCGCAACTTATAAGTCAACATTGCGATGTTACACAATTTCAAACCTGTGCAGTTCAACTACACTATGACCTATTAATTCGCTGGCATGTCATACGATGCATGTTGTTTACATATTATATAATATAATAATATATATTATACGAGTATAAATGGTTCTTGGACGAATTGCGATGACGATGGCGACGTGTTAACATGCCATAATAATAATAATATTATAATACGACAATACTGCAACTCAAACACACACTCGTAGGGTTAAATAAGCTGGAGTATAATATTAAATCACACCGCGATAACGCGTACAATAAAATAAGCATATTATTATTATTATTATTGTTGCGACACGATTTATTTTCTGCATAAAAACGCAATTATTAACCTAATAACATTAATGATATTATTATATTATTATATTTACTAGTCGGATATAATGATATATGTCATCACCTTTCCAATAATGAAGCACGTCAAATCGAACGAGCAGTATTTGAAATTACGTACCTACGCGTCAAAAACGAGGAGGTAATTGTATTTGGTATAGTACTAGTACCTATACCTATATACCCTTTATAGTTTATACAATAATCCATGTGGGCCATTGACACAACTATTAAACCTAATCCGTCGGAGGTAATTTTGGACCGAACAATTATTATGATAATAGCTGTATAGCATTCAAATATGGACAGTATCTTATAAATAGAGAATATATATAGGGTGTTAACTCGTATTGGATAACAATGAAAGCAATTGTTTTGATAATATAAAACTATTTTTTTGATTCGAGATAAAAAAACATTAAACATTTCAAAGACAAGAATGTGATAATATGACGTATTCATACTATATTACCATGCACAGTAATAACGCAAATAGTTTATAATTTAATGATCTAATCTTTTTGAAGTTCGATTTTGGAGGTGTAGGTAGGGTGTGTATAACCCATCTATATAATTTTCTAGTTCCTACGAAGATGATAATAAAATATGTACCGTAACATGCACGTGAGACGGATTTCTCGTTATTTTATCACGAAGAGTCGTGAATTATAGTTTTTGACGACGATGGCGATGCTTAAAGGTACACAATTAATTAATTTGATATTAATTTTTCCAATTTTGTAGATTCCTACCGTCGTATCTTCCCAAATTATGTTGATATTAATAATAATGATAGGTAATACAGTGTAATGAATATTACTTTTCGCCGAAACAACAGATAGCGCAGTGGTATCTATATAACCAATGTACTATAATATTTATATTATACATTTTACCCGATAATAACAAAACTGTTAATGTAGACGAGACCACGAATATTTTTTATTGGTTATTATTTTTGACGGCGAAAACGTGTGATGGTAAATTCAACCGACCGGTGGCGCATCGCCAATGAGCCGCGACTAAGATGGGGCCAAATGTAAACTCCTACACGAATAACCTTTTTACCTGAATCATCATTAAATGTAAACTCCTACACTAATAACCTTTTAAAATTTTTACCTGAAAATCAAAGATATTGTAATCTCCTACTTAGAAATTTTTCCCTTTAAAAAATAATGTAATATTACTTAAATTCACAGTTTTAAAGTTAAAAAGCTCAAAATTATCATAACTTGAAAATAATAAATATACATTATTTAATAAACAAATGCTTGAATAGAGCTTGTTTATACGCTGTATGATAATTCTCGAAGGTTAGATTATATCCATATTATATACTATTATAGTACTATACTATACGTTCATATCGGCACTTGCAGTACAAAAATTTTTAAATAGATCAGCGATATGGCATCGAATATTGTTGAATAACGATAAAACAAGTCATAAAAATATACGTAAATGATTATGAATTAGTATTGTTTTATTGAATTTTTTATTATTTTTTTTCAAAAATTTTTTTTTTAACGTATGTGATTTTGACAATTGTTTTATTATATTTTTCAAATAATTTTTGTTTTAGGATTAAAAATGATTATGACTATTATTTTATCAACATTTTTATTATCTATATTTTAAAAATTTTGTTTTAAACGTAAATGATAATGATTATTGTTTTATTAACATTTTTATTATATTTTTCAAACCATTTTTATTTTATGTGTTAATATATTGCAAGACTGATATTTTTTACAGCAATACGAGCGGTATTAATTTTTTGTAGGAGTTAACACTATCTTTTATAGGAGTTAACACTATCTTTTGTAGGAGTTAACACTATCTTTTGTAGGAGTTAACACTATCTTTTGTAGGAGATAACACTACATTTGTAGGAGTTTACCATTCCCCTAAGATGGGTGGCTGGAGACTAATCCGAAAACTCAGCGTGGGTCTATTTTAATAAGGAACCCACCTTTGTAATACGTCAGCATTAGCGGACTTTTATTCCGTGTTACCGACTGGACAGGCAGGAGCTCGAATTAGGAGAACAATAAGGGGGTGGGGGGTGGACGAAATGTAAATTTCCCCTCCGAAAAACCCACTCGGAGACCACCCCATCCCGACCGCGATATATATTGTGTAGGAATTAACCCCGGTTCAGACGGTGGCGGAGACGGTTATACCAATAAGCACTTTGGTGCTTACAACAGGGTACCTATATCTTTTTGGTCTAATATATATATATATATATTAAATTATAAACGTATTACATCCTGCAGCTAACGAGTTGTACGGTGCTAATAACGTTTTGTTTTCGTATATAAACGGATTTGTAGGATCACTATGTAAAATGAACATTAGTGAGACGACTCCTACAACAGACATGGGGCACGGTGTACTACATCACACCTTGCCCGTGCAGAGGGTGCCTATCCTTCAATCGCCTCCGCAGATGTATGAAATAAGATATGCCCGTCACCTGCAACAGGAGCAGGGTCCTTCTCGTATTCCGTACTCATTTCACTCCTCGTATTGTCCTATATATTTTTCGTTCTTGTATGGAATAATGATACAACTGACACAGTATAATATTATTTTATAATAATATTAAGCCGTATACGACCGTCGTGCGTATGTAAGAACTCAATAATAATGATATCAATATAAGTTTTCAAGTTTCAGACACTATAACTATCACCTAAGTCCAGGGCTCGGAATGTATTCCATTTGTGTATTTCGGTTTTTTTTTCTTGGATTGGGGCTTATTATACAATTTATTGCTAAGTGACTCGGTCGAGTTATAAATTCGTCTCATGACTTCCGAATGAAGCACTAAAAGTTTTTAGTCCGTATTTGTACATATAATTATAAATAAGAGATTTTTTTTTAATCTTGCAATGCCATATTTCATGAATTTTAATTTTGTTTTCCTTTTTTTTTTAATGCGCTAATGACGACACATGTTTGGTAGTAAATACAATATTTAATAGTATAATATGCAGATTTTAAATGCTTCGTAGAACGAAAATGAAGAGATTGATATTTTGGATTTTCATCTACTTTTAAAGTCCTTGTCACGAGTTCATGACCAACCACTATATTATTATAATTCAAAACCTGTATTCATCATATTATACGCTACGCATGTCTATTGTAAATTAAATGAATAGTTTAGAATAAAATTAATATTTTATATAATTTAAAATATACCTACCTTTAACAAATCTACTATTACAGTTGTAAATGTAAATCAAACAATAAAAATAAACAATAAGTGCACATATTTATGTTTCATACGCATTTCTTTTTCACCTGTTTTATAGACCATTACATTTCGAGACCCATCAGTTATAACTTATAATAGTATTATCAGCATTTAAGAGTTCAAGAGTCTTACATAAGAAGTGAAGCTCAAAGATAATAATATTATTTACGAAGTATTTCTTATAGGAATGGCGTACGAAAATCTCGTTTTTAATCGCTCGTAAAATATTTTATTAATTCGGTAAAACGTTCATCGTATATCGTCGTTGTGCACATTCTACAAAACGATTTTCCCATTTTTACGGTTTTGTTTTCCGCGTATGACGACCTCATTTCGTTCACAACTAACATCTTTGCAAGAGTGTGTTACGAAATTGCATAAGTGGGACGCCGTTCGATATTGTATTTTTTAGTTTATATATTAATATAGTGATTTATTATTTCGTTATTTTTCTAAAAATTAAACTCGAAAAACATTTGGAATACCGAACATAACCGATGTTTACTGCATTAAAGTTTTATGATTTATATTTTTTTTTTACTTAATTAATACGCTGAAACATTAGGAGATTTAGTAACAACTATGCACATAAGTGCGGATAATGTTTATCAATCGATATTGTTTTAGTAAAACATATAATTATAAAATATAATTCTAGTTTGTGAAACATCGTCCCAAAGACAAATGTTGAAATTGATTTATTATTAATTGTCTGTATTTCGTATTGGCTTCACGTATTCGATTCAAATTAAACGTGGAATTGAATATAGAACCATACATTCATACTTTAAGCATGAAATCAAAAAAATGAAGTAGAACAATGAATATTTGGTTTGTATTAACAATTCGTCCTTTTTTTTATTCAATGGACATTAATTTATGTGGTAGAATATACAATTTATTTATTTTATAGTACTGTTGACCCTAAAGGAAAACTCCGTTTTATGTTAATTTCAACAAAGCAATACATCTCAAAATATATAATATAAATATTATCTTTGCTGTCAAATTATTTCTGCAGCTGAGGGTAGTAATCGTATAAAATCGTTTCTCATTTGTATTTTTTTACTTAAATGCCCCAAGGGTACTAATTTAATATTAAATATTTGTGTCTTAAATTTGGTAAATTGTAACTTGGTACTTAAAAAAAAAAATTATTAATTTATCCTAAATGTTCATAATCTACATTATAGGGATGTAAAAAATTCTCGTTAATTTATTAAAAGTTGTTAATTTAGATTACAAGTTATTTGTTGTTTTAAAATCTAAATTAAAACATAATGAACTAAACTCATAACTATACTCATAGGTACAAGGTCTGTTGATCACTCATCTAAATTTTAGCATATTTACGCAGAAAAGTTCTATATTCGATTTTAGAGCGACTACTTTTATTTTTTAAAATAGAAATTATTGAGTTCAAGAAAATGTTCAGTGCTCGTTAAAATATTTACAAATTTAAGAATTATTATGATACTTATAATGTATTATAATATATAACAAGTAATAACTTATAGATTAATATATTGTAGCCAAATTTGAAGTATTCATTCCCAAAATAACGAATTGTTTAAAAAATATCTTAAATAATATACTTACATGATACATAATTAAAATATTTTAAATACGATTTTTGATTTTTAATAATAAACATTTTTTATTTGCGTTATTTATACTCGTATACTTTAAATTAACTCAGAGTATGGTTGTATTATATTATTATGTCTTATTAAATTCAGTTTCTAAAAAAATAACATTTTCAGTGTAGACAATTTAAACTATAATATCGTTTGAATAAAATATTAATATACTTAAAACATTTTGTAAATTTCTGAAAATTATAACGTACAATTATTTAAATTAGTTCTATTTAAACTATCTTTTTATGTGTCACAACGTTTTCATGAAACAGAAAATTAAAAAAATAATTAATGGAAATCTATGTACCTACTATACAATACCTCTCCGCGCCACACCCCACAAAAAACTTTTGAGTTTATTATAATTAATATACAAACTACGTGCAAAACACTCGACCAATGTACCTACACATTTTAGCGATTGCAGTGGATACATTAATAGAAAAACCGAGACCGTAGTGAATTCTTTTTCAGTAGGTATATATTTATTGTTTTGAAGGAAAAATGGTTTTAGGATAGTCCAAATTAGAGAGCCTAGATAATAAGAGAGTGGTCAACTGAGTAGATATCAGCTATGTTTCGTTCAATAACTTCCCGCGTTTTTCAAACCTAAAATGTATAAAATAGGAAATAATATACTTTACTAGTCAATTTATATAATATTACAGAAATATGCTAAGGTACTGCATAACAGCAACTAAAATAATAAATGTGTGTAATATAATATGAAATATGGGTGTAATAACTAGGTATGTATATATATATATATATATAGATCTTAATTTATAATACATAACTATAGTCTATGATACAAAATATGAATACGGGTATTATATAATTATGCAACAAAACAAAATATTAATAGTTACATATTATTAAAATTACATTGTAGTGTAAAAACAATTGACAATAATGAATTATTAATGTATTTAACATTGGTAAGATATAATATACAAATTTGCACGAACAATGACGTCCATTATCAATGATAACAGACAGCCAATTGAAAATGTTCACCGAGTTGGCCACTCTCTTATATAATATAAAGGCTCTCTAGTCCAAATCAGTGAGTATGGCGATTACCATGTATAGGCAATTTGATGTTTTCTTAGAAAAATGTTATGTTATTTTTTTTTCTCAGTAGGTACCTACTGAATTCCGTTGTGAAAGGGCCTAATGGAAAATAATGTTAATACATATCTCTTTGTTACGAGTGTATTGGAACGGTCGATTGTATAAATCACAAAATAGTATATACGCTTTATGTGTATTATATTAATATGTATGTTACTGTAAGAGCCATTTTAAAAATAAATATTTTTTTCTTCAAATAGGTATGTAATAGATATTTAACGTGAAATTAACGAATTAATTTTTCATTTTAAGAAGTAAGTTAAGGTAATTTGTTTTGGTTTTAATTTTAACTTTTAACTTAACTGAGTTAAAACTATAGTTAAATTAACTTTTAACTGTTTTGTTATTGGTGATATTAACTAAACTTAACTGAGTTAAAAAAAAATCATTAACTTGCCCAATAAATAATAATGCTATATAAATATGTTTTTAATTAAAAGAGGAATTTAGAAAGGTAACAGTTAAGTTAAAATACAATTCATTTTTTAACTTAACTTTAACTTTTTAACTTGTTTAAATATCGTTAAATTATCTTTGATTATAATTCATAATGTTATAGATGTACCTACGTATATTAGTTATGTTGTTTTTCTTAATTTAATATAAATATGACTTTTACGATCATGTTGTCAATTCGAATGTATTCGATAGTTAAATTATATACAATCCCACGCCACTACTTAAAGACATGCTAAAAACACACAATACACCTATTGGACCTCTTGGACCTAAGTGCTCGAGTGTAAGGGATTTCTATGAGTAGTCTTGTGTAAAGTTTTGTCTATGTTAAGCATTAATATGTCTTTATTGAGTTTATTTATTTATTATATATATAAATGTTATCATTACCTGTTAAAATCATTATGTATAATACTTGTAACAATAAATTATAGCACATCTGTATTATTATTTTAAAATATACCTATATTTTTAATATTTTTAATTTATTTAAAAGTTAGTATTACATTTCTAAATATTTAAAATTTTTAAATGTCATATATAATTATTATTGTTAAATTTTTTTTAATTTATCTTTAAAGCCTGACGACTATGGACATTAGCTGATTGTAGGTAGTAGGTATAGGTAGGGTTTTTACACGTGTGTGTTGTGTTTGGCAGAATTTTCGATTGGGCACCCATAGGTATCTACCATGCCCGGGTGGGGAATGGCGGCACTCGTTCTCCGGACACCGTGACTTGTCCGAAGAAAAATGCCACCCGTGGCCAAGGAATCGAGTCACAGCCGATGCCTTGGTCCGCTCGGCCGGAGTGTCCCCAATATTGTTAAATTATGTAGTGCGGTAAAGGCCCATTCGCCAAGGCCATATTTTTGTTATTCGTGATAAAAAAAATCGTCATGGGTGTTGAAAAAAATTATAATTTATAAATAAATAGATATTATATTACAAATAAATACATTTTCGTTAGTGTTATTGTTTTCGTGTTAATATATTATTATTATTTCTCTTATGAGGAAATATCGAATTGCAGTGAAGGTATATAACGTATATAATATTGTCGGTTTAATACATGTTTTTGCAATATTTCGTATTCACTGCCAGGCATCGCATTACCCGTTCTTCCTCTCCGGGCTACGCACTTTAATCGAATTCCGGGAAACCTGGAAGGGTATAAGTGGACACGGGGTCGAGGGGGGTTTAGAACACACGTGACAGTATTACCCCACATGCCGTGCCCACGTTGTTTGTTAATCAGCTCGTGCCGGATGTCGGTGCTACACACGCACAGTGCCCACTATATTCTATAAATATAATAATATGTATTATCATGTACCGCATGGCCGAACATTCAATGACAATCCTTTGTTTTTGCCCCACGGTAATGTTTGAGGACACTTTGCCGGTAGAATTATTCCGAAGGTTGTCCACTTAGGTGAATATTACACTCCTTCATGGGACCCGAACACGATTATTAGAAACACTCGATGCGTTCTTAAGTGCAACCATTTAATACTCGACAGAGTAAGTGTGCCCTTAAGTACGCGTAGTACTACTACCCTAATCAGGATGGACGGCCTCAAAGTCCCTAAACGGGTAAAGCTCTTTATCGCGGAGAATGATGGGTTGCTGTGTGTTCGAGGGACTTTGCAAGGACAAACATAAAATCGTTGTATCTGTGGTATATAAGACACGATGGTTACCTGAATAATTATACGCATTAAATCATTTTGTTCGATATTAATTTGCGTCAGAACAGTTCGCAACTATAGAGGTTTTTCGTTTAAAATATTATCGTTTCGATTAACATAAATGGAATTATTAATTATATATACTTGAATAATACAATATATTATAATATACTGTATTAGTTATAATATCAAATTTAATCGTAAATGCTAGATATTGTTTTCATCCGATAAAACTTTATTTGCTGAGTAACATTACTATCGTTAACAGACATATTATAGCCATTATTTAGAATTAGAACAAAATATATCAATTTGACGTTTATGCAATCGTGAGTGTATTTTACAATGGAATACATAAACATATGTGTCATAATATTTTTTGTAGGTGATTAGTATATAAGTTATTTAGTACATATATTATAGTGCGTAGAAAAATATAATTTTTCGGTTTAGACATATCCTTTTTTTGAAATCATATTATATAATACATCATATTTATTGCTATGTTTTGTTTTGAACAAACAGTAGGTATACCTAACAAGTGTTTTATAATTTAACAATTAGTTTTAGGTTAATACACATGTGAACGCAAGTACACATAATTATATTATTTAATTTAAGGAGACTTAGGTAAAATACTTTTAAAAAGTATTTAAAATGAATATCGAATACTTAAGGAAATTGTTTGTCAAATATGTTTTCAAATACTTCGTAAAAATAGTGTTCCAAATGAAGTATTTAAAACACATACAATAACTGTAGGCTAATTAACTAGTTGATAATTACCTTTATACTGACTCAGTAGAAAATACTATAAAAGTATTCCAACTACTTTTTAAATAATTTTTGTTTGTGCATTGAAAAAAATTATATTTGTCTTCGGGAAATGTTGAAATTATTATATTCAATGTTAAAATATATTATATTTGTATATAATATAACAGTGATAATTTATGGTTTACAACACTACATTAAATATTAAAGTAAAACATTTGATTGTGATACAATAAAAGTATTTGAAGTACCTACTTTTAAATAATAGCATTCAAAATACAGCGTTAAATATAATATTCTGAAAAAACAGTATTCTAAAAGTATTCAAAACACTTTATTCGGAATAATACCCCAAGTCTGCGTTTAAGTTTCTATTCCGAGTCGTTTGATCGTTATTCAAACACATTAGTCTTATATAATACCACACCGATGTTAAGCACCTATAATATTATAGCCACCAATGCGGAGACGATTTAATCATTAACCTTTGTTGTTTAATGAAAGAACAATTTTTATGAAATGGAAAGAATGGACTATTATTATACGTAATCAGCTATATAGGTAGTTAAAATTCTATTGACGCCGGGTAGCAATAGATTAAGCACGTGACAATTAGCACGTTTGTGACAAGGGGAACAGCGTTCCGGTCGGCAGATCCACAATGGGTCTATATGGCTCGAATGAATGAAACTCCAAGAGACCCTTCTTCCATATTAACAATACGATAAGCTCAATTTGAGTTGTTGCATAATGATAAAGTTTGAGTATATTTTACTCCGGGGACTATAAGATTAAATTAATACTATTACGTTACGACCATATAATTGTTTCTCGTAAACTTTACCTCTAATTTCGTACGAAAATAAAATATTATTGTTTGCATGATACAAATGTTTGTTGTTCTATATTCCTATTGAGTTGGCAGTTAACTTAAAAAAAAAAAAAAAAACACGCTACGTATTAATATTAAATTTATTATTTTAGCAACACGGCGGGTTGTGTAGACAATAATTATTATGCTACATGGAGCGTATTATTTTGTTTTCATATTTTGAATTAATATGGAACTATTGTGATTTTATGATAAAAATAAATAAACTTTGTTTAAACTATTCTAATTCGATTATAGTGAATGAAATAATATGTTAATAATAATATATTGGATATTTTTATTTTATTATATTTTGAACAATGTGTAAGTTAAATGTATGTATGAAAACCATTTAAACAACGTTCAACTCCAGACGCAATTGATTTTATAATACATATGGTTTAAATTATTATATTATGAGATGTCAGAAGTTACATTCATATTATAAGGTTTAAATAAAATCAATTTAAAATATGCAGAGTTACGATTCAAATAATTATATTATTTTATTTAATATACATTCTCGAGACAAAAGTGGCTATTGGTTTTTAAATATTGTGTGTTTTCCCGTCCACGAGCTCTTTTTCACGATACTCATTAAACGTGCTCAGACCTTTTTCCGCGAAAAAGTGAAAGTGGATTTTCTTTATTACAATTTGCACTTCTTATACATGAAACAAATATGTCAAAATGTCAGCACCGTTAATAACTATCAAGAGAAATAGAAACCACCGCGTTGCTCCTGTAATAAACTACTTAACTCTCAATTTAAAAAGAAGAAAATAGAGCCCACGCGTAATATAAGTTTATGTGAATCAATAACAGGGAACAAGTGATATAATAACACAACACAACATAACGCATTAGTTTTTATTATTGTTGTTATTGCGTCGAGCGATTATCGGCTGTTCAATAATTTGAACAAGATAATATGTTATCGTTGCTGTAATCGTATTGCCTACCAGAAAATAGACGTTCGTATTCGCCTAACTTTTAGCTTTATAAGGGCATTCTAAAATACTGTTAAGTAATTTTTTTGTTTGTTCAGTGAAAAACGCTAGAGCACGAAATCCAATATTTAGACCAATAATAATATTAATATGAAATTTGAAATCATTAGAGTAGGCACAAAAAGTGATTTTAGAAAACACACACACACACACACACACACACACACACACACACACACACACACACTGAGCACGGTCGCAGGTGTTGTTATTCGATCGATATAATTGCGTACAATTCCGTCGAGTAGAGCCTTCAAATAGGCCGAGGAAATTCTTCGCAGTGAGCGGTGTTAAAATGATGATATAAATTATAAATTACTTTTCTTTGTAAATTGTTACCACGACTATTAGTAGGTAGGCGTTTCAATTATATTTAGGTACATTTGCTAATTATTATCGTGTGTGCGGAAAGTATGCGAAAGTTATTTCTCGTCCTAGGATTAATGAACGCGTGCTGAAAGCTCCACGAAAGCTATACTAAAAACGAGTCTCGGTTACGCTAAGTTTTCGCTTTACAACAAATACGACAACACATTTCATATATCGTGAAGATAATCGACATTCGTATTCCTAACGTTTAGGTTTATAAAGGTATTCTAAAATACTGTTAAGGGATTTTTTTGTGTGCTCGACGGAAAACGCTAAAGCACGAATTCCACAATTTAGACCAATAATATTAATACAAAATTTGAAATCATTAGAGTAAATAACAAAGCATAAAAAGTGATTTCAAACAATACACACACTGTCACACGTGTTGTTATTAGAAATTTCGATTGATATAATTGAGTACGATTCCGTGGACTTTAGAGCCTTCAAACAAGCCGAGGAAATTCTTCGGAGTGAGTGGTGTTAAAATTATGATGTAAATTAAATTTCTTTGTAAATTGTTACCGCGTCTATTAGTTGTAGGCGTTTCAATTATAATTATGTATATTTGCTAATTATTATCATGTGTGCGCAAAGTATGCAAAGGTTATTTCTCGTCGTAGAATTAATGAACCCGGGCTCGTGGAGAGCTGAAAGTTGCTCGATAAAATTATCTATAGTTATTTCTCATATATGTACTAAAAACACGTCTTGGTTAAGCTTAGTTTTCGCTTTACAATAAATACTACGACAACACATTTCATATGCGAGATTTATTGTGATCGGTCGTTTTCGGCAACAAAAATGAAGGGCAATAGAAAATAATTTATCTAGAACGTTTTCAGATACGGATCGTCGTAAACTAAATAATACCAATAAAAACAGAAAAATAGTCCAGTCCACACACACACACACACACGGATCGCAGAGACAATACTGCTGAGACTACAACAGTATAAAAACATTAACTATATACGTTCCTTACGGTTGGATGTCATAAAGTTTTACATATTATATTATACGTAATGATATGTATATGAACATAAAAAAAACCCAACCCTAAAACACTGTTAATGAAAACGGTAGTTGGAAATTCGAAGTCATTCTCTGCGAAACTCAAATTAATTACATTTAACGACTTTATATTTCTAGTCAACTATATTACGTACGCTGTTAGCACAGTGTTACGAGATGTTAAAAAATATATTAACATTTTTAAATAATATATGAAAAATGCATTAAATTACGCTTAATTTAGCAGGAGCGCAGGAAGCACACGTTTACTGTCTCTGTTTTCCTACATAGTAATAAGCGAAAAAACAACTACATTTCATAATTCCGTGTGATTTACTTCCCAGTTGGCTTTAGACAATAAATACCTATTACAAAATGAATATTATAATATTTGAAATCCAAGCCGTTGAGATTTTTTTAGCATATTTAAATAAAACATTTAAGTTTCTACTAATTTAAGGTAAATTATAATATATTTGACTTTACAACTTAATTATGACCTTAACAGTTACTTACAGCTCATCATAGTTTTTTAAATGTATGTATAACATACAATAATTTATGTGTATATTATAAAAAAATATCTTTTTAATAAAATAAGGCATAAGACAACTATTGTTTAGTTTTTTTCCAAGCATTTTACCTAACATCATTTCATTAATTTAAATTGTAATCGGGTAACTTTAAATATATATATATATAAAATATAAATTATCGATATTTAACGTTGAAAAATAAATAAAAACGCTTTTAGGTATTATTTTATGTTTTTTTTTTTTTTTTAATGTTTATAGAAATTTTTTTCATGATAGTATTGAAGGACATGGCTATAATAATAGTTGTAATCTGAGCGTGTATCACCTGCCGTCTGGAATGCTTTGATATGTTTTCAGACTTAAACTAAACACACATTTCTATCCTCACATGCCATTTTCCAAATTATCGTTGAAGCGGAAAACAAAAATACGAGAGCAAACAAATGGCGTTGAAAACGGCTACGAGCCTTTTTCTCTCTCGTAAATCATGTAAGACGGATGCTATTATCGTAGCACCTGCAACAGATACCACCGGCCACTGTTATATTTGTCTAGCTTGGAAATAACAAAACAGTTTTTTTTTATACCATACACGTGGTTATGTGTTTTTTTTAGATAAACGTATGCAAATGTTCGTGTTGGGTACATTAAAGTTTTCTTTTGATAAAACTGTCGTCGTTGTTTTAAAAGTGAGTGCATGCCTACTTTAGCTTGTTTTAGGCACGTGTACCGGCCCATAATACTTTACATTTTAAAAATAAGACATTGAAATGAATATACATTAATTAGTGTGTTTCAATCATCCCCACGAATGAATAATAAATAATTCCGTCTGCTGAGTTTCGAAATGCACAACATGTATTATGAATTGTACACAGTGCGTAGATTGACATTACGAACGTCGATCGGTAGTCGAAGAGTGTCAGCAAACGAAAAAAAAAAAAAAAAACCATTCCAGTAATAATAATATTAACATAATATTTAAAGTTTTAATTGCTCGTTAAATTTGAACACAGGCATTGATTTATTCTGTTTTTAATATATCTACTGTGACAGTTTAAATTGCATATATTTTGTCATTTATTATATTAGTATTATAATAGAAATAGAAATAAAATCGTATATAAAAAAAAAAAAAAAATGGTTTCATTAATTTATTCATCAAGTTTTTTTTTCCCCAAACGTTCCATATCATGATATACCTAACCTTAATTATAAATCTCTTTTTTCCAATTCTCACACTTTCCAGCTAATATATTTTTGATTAACCACTCATTTTAGTAATAATTTCATTTTCATGTATTATAATCTAATTTGTTCGGTAAGTTTCTAATTATACCCTCACGCATTTTAAATTTTTAACTAAAAATTTTTTTCATATACAATAAATACGCCATTAGATATTTTTTAATCTCATATTTTTATATTTATTTTGAAATATTTAAGCAGCTAATTTATATATAGACAAGATTATTCATATTTACAGACAAGATTTTTTTTTCTCGAAAGATTGTAATAAATCTATTTGAGTTATTATAAGCAATTTTACTGTTTTTTTTTTTTTTTAATATTTTAAAAATCTAACATTTTAATTCTCAGTTTACCCGTATTATTAAATATAATTATTATTCATACTAATTACTATTATAGTAATTAATAAATAATAATATCCTGTATCCATGTACGAGTATGTTAAATTATAACTAAAATGTACTTGATTCCCAAATAGTAAATAGCTACCAATGTTCTTAAGTATAAGAAATTATTATTAAAGTAAATGCTTTTATGTTTAAAAATTATAAAAATTTATAGTTTGACTCGACAAATAAAGTTCATTGAATTTTTCATACGAATATAAATATTTGATTAACTTTCTGTACTCCATAAATCGAACTTCTATAACAAAATATTATTATACATATTATTACAAGTTTTTTGATTCTTTCATATTTTTTGCTTACCATGTATGTAGGATATTATTGAACGTACCTTGGAATATGGTCAAAGGGCTTATAGTGAACAATTCCACGAAGTCGTTTATCATAAAAATTGAAACATTTTTTGAATACCAAATGGATCATTCATGCATGTATTTATTATAGGAAATAAAGTGGATTATGTAGTTACATATTTGATTTTTAAGTTGTTTAACGGAACGGAAAGATTAAAAATCATTAAAAAAAAAAAAACATTATAGTTACCTAACCTTTTTAGTTTGTTGACAATTTTTAGGTATTTAAATTAAATTGAATATGAATTTGAGTTTTTGGTATCGAATATATTAGGTATATTATTATTTTAAATTTGACTATACTACGTATCATACATTTTATTTTTACTATGATTAAATGTATTCCACAGTAAAACAATGTTTGAATTCAATGACTTATTGCTAATTAATATAACATAAGTGTCCTTTAAAAATATAATTATTACAATTTGACGAAATAATATTATGTCTTTATATCAACAAATACTGTATGAATATATTTAATTGAAACTTTATAGTAATTAGATTCTTTAGTATTATATGTTTAATATAATATTATGTAATGGTGATATGGGTTCAAACAACTAATATACGTCTTGGGAATGAGATACCGGAAAAATGTAGGAACACACGACAGTGGTGTAGCTAAATTGCCTATCTATGTCGCCGTGTTAACATAGTTTGAATACAAATTAATAATAATATATTAATATAATATCAATATTATTTTTAAATTTTTAATTATTTACCATATTTACATATTTATTAATTTTTCGATTTGGGAGAAGTTCACGAATTTGATTCCTAATCATTTTCTTTGTGTATTATAAACTTTTGACAATTAAAAACCTTTGTTCTAATCAATGTTTACATTTTTTTTGTACATCTCTTATTCATCACATATACTTTAGTAATTAAGCTATAAATATGTTACACTATTTTAATTTTAATTTTTAATACTGGAAATAAAAAACTATAAATTTCATTAAATTTGGATTTAAACAGCCAATTTGTTAAGCTAATTAAAAAAAAATTAACGTTAAAAACGTTTATTCAAGTATTATAAGTATTTTTTATAATGTTTTAAAATACCAATATTTTTTTGAGTAAATTAATTTGAATCTTAATAAATTTTTCAAAATATTATTTGTCGGTATAAAATACATATATAAAAGTCTTAAATCGTGTATTTTTCCTATCGTTTTCATAATTCTATGATACGTTTATTTTTTGTTCATTTTTACTTTTTCAGGATTTTCAGTTAAAGTCTGTTTAAATAATATATTGAACTGCAAAGTATGCCATTACTCGTACTCGAACTACCGCCTATACTTACAAGTGTGGGAATACTAAAGAACAACTCAGTACAAATATATTGACCTTTCCATTGGCTAATACTTAATTTACATATGATAATTTTTTGATAACACTATCGTTACCTGCAGTAACAAATACATTCACTAGTTGCTGTATAATATGTTATTTTTTTAAACGACAAGGCAGCTGCTCACTAGTGGCCAAGACTTATTATGTAGGCTTAATAGTTGTGAGCAACTATCTATTGAGATTAAACCATATTTTAAGCTGCAATATAAAATATTATATAGTATTTTAAAATAGAATATTTTATTATTTTACAAACGATAGAATGTATTCAACAACATAATATTGTAAAGTAAGTTATAAGATAAAATGTAATTATGACCAAAAAGCATAATTTTTTTTTTTTTAATGTGTCAACGTGTATTCTATTGTTCAAAAAGAGCCGTTGAGTTCCCTGGAGGATAATAATTTCCAAAATGCTTTATAATTTTTAGAACCAATTAGTATATACAATTCAATTTAAATACTACCGTTATTGTATAATATTAACTGGATTCAACCCTCACGGTACACCAATATTTACTGCACTTAGAATATATATTTTGGTTTTGTGTGTGTAAAGCTAATAACCTTTGTAATTGATGCTGTAGAATGAAAAAAAAAATTATCATCTAACAACTTCAAATGTCATATTTGTAATAACTAATTATAAACAAAAATATTATTATTTTTGTTAGTAAGCCACACAATTTATCTTATAGTTAATTTCATTTATTTTCCAAAACCAACTTAAATTCAAAACAAAAAATTAATAAAAACCACACACTTTAAATTTTTGTTTATACACATTTTCTATTTATTTCAAATACCAAAAACGACAGTAGAGTACCACAATAAATGTGAATAGTGTAATTGCAGTAAAATCTTGGATGGTTAATAGTTAAAAATATCATCAATAATTATTAAAACAATTAAGCTTTTTCAGTGTATAATAAGTAATATATTTTTAAATGCAATTCTAAGAGTGAATTCAATGCTTGGCGGAAGAATATTAAATATTTGAGTTATTTTTATATTATGTACATTACGAACGTGTAAATGACGGATGAAATATTTCACGAAAACACCACAAAGTGTATTAAAAATATGCGAATTATTACTGATATTAGACTTGAGGATAGGAAGTTTATTGTCTTATTCTTTTATCACTTACAAATAGTTTATAATATAGAAGTATAATAATTGTAGAGTGTAAGAATCTAACAAGATTGAAAAATAAATGTGCATTCTTAAAAAAATATGTAAGTACATAACTTCAACAATACATACCTAATGTTAATTTGAAAATCATGAGAAACACACGAAAAAAATTTGATGAATTCAGAAAAATTTGAATTCGAATTATATTCTTTTTTGAAATGAAAACAAACCTTTTTATACTTAATAATCATACTGTAAAATGTTAAAGATATGATTTTTTGAAAATATTGATATCAACATGTACCTAAATGTATTTAAATCAAACTTGAAACGTTGAACCAATAGTACCCGAGTTATTTCATAAAAAGGTCGATTTATAGGTATATCAATATTATCAAAAAATCATCAGATCAAAAATTGACAGGGATCTCGAGAAAAAATTGAATCTAAAATATCGCTACAGGACACTCCTTAATGGTACCTATAAAAAAATCTAATTATTTGAGATTATTGTCCTACAGTGTACTTAAAAAATGAATAAATTGAATTTGAATAAACTCATTACTAAAGAAGAGACTTGGGAGTTAGCATAATTGGTGGATTGTCTTTAGTCGTCCAATAATAATATTATGTCATGTGTTACAATATAACCCACAGTAGAGGTATCAAGTTAAGGTATAAACTATGAAGTAACGTTATATTCAGACACGGTCATATGATATTTCAGATAATACGCGTGCACATAAAATTATATACATAACAATAACATCAGATCGGACAATCGTGTTCACATGCATTGCGTACGTAATTTTAATAGATTATTGTTGCTTGGAAGATTTTTCAAAGCGAAGCCCTCGAACTCAGACTCTCAAAACGATGTTTTCGTTAATTTTAATTTCGATGAGCTTTTACCCTTCCACCACCCCTTGACTGTACTGCCATCCAAATCGAGAGCACACTTGGTGTGTGTATGGGTGCGTTAATGCATGTGCATACATTTATATATTGTACATGGTGGTTACAGGCGGTATACATAAGATTATACCTATACAGTGGTTATAGGTCATATATATATATATATTATCATACCTATACGCATAATACAGTAAACGGGACACTCGCAAAAACTTTGACGAGCTATTTACGCACGTGGCCGGATGCAGAGCGGAAAGAACGGACAAAAAAAAATGTGAAGAGAACAGAAAACGGGTCAAAGGTGAACGAATGTTCAACCGTTTTATCGTTATACCACGCGGCCCGCCCGCCCATCGACTGCCACCGCCGCTAACTTTACCGTTTCGTATATACACATGTACATACACACATACTCTTTATATATATTTATACATCATTGTACATGTAGACGGCGCTCGTTTTTGGGGGAATGTGACCAGGAAGATTGATGACGTGATTTTCGAGTGCCGCACTTATACCGCGTATACCACTCGTATATACTCCGCGGTACCGCACACCCGGTCCACGTGTTCGGGTTGTAACCGATTATCTGGTGACCGAATTTCGCGAACGGGACGACCGTCATCTCGAGCCGAACAGAAACAGACTAAAAAAATATACGCATAAAACAAAAAAATAAAAACCCCACTGCGACGACAACAACCCTTTCCGACGCATTATATAATATCGTCGTCCGGCCGCTCGACCTAACTTAACCACTATATAAGCGAGCGCATCGTATTTTGCTCGACTCGACAATGTATTTTTTTCAATAATATAATAATAATGTTCGTACAATAGCCTGTAAAGCATTATAAAGGTACACGTTTGCAGTTAGTATGCGTTGAGGTTGAACACCCACTGTAGTATAATATTAATATTATTACAATATGAATGACCAACGATCCAAAATTTAATTAATATAGAAAGGCGCGTGTGTAGGTGTACTCCTTGTGCCATTTACGGGGTAAAAACGTAATTAAAAAAACCCCATCGTCGAGTTTTTATTGAAGTAATATTATAAATTGCTAATTTTAATAATGATAAAATGTTTCATTTGAGATGAAAAAAATGCACGAATTGAACAATGGAAATTATTATACGTATATTATAATATTATCTTTCAATAAACTGTTTTTCAATTAAAGCTGGTGGAAAATTTGATGGAAATATTTACGGTCTAGTAACTTCAAATATATTTTTTATCTTGTCTCCTACATATATATATATGTATATATACCTGACCAAATTAAAAGCTTAATAACCGGGTGTTTAGTTAACTACAACTTGAGTAAGGTATTATGTAATTTACAAACGATAATAATTTATTTTAAACGATTCACCAACGAGGGAAAAAAATATGTCTTTGAATATTATGCATGCACAGAAGGAGTTTGCATATTTAATAAAGGAAAACGTGGTTTTTAATGAAATAATGATAATATAAATATCGTAACAGCTGAACAAATATTAAAGGAATAATAATTATGAGCTCTAGAAGGGAGAGCACACTGCTTCTCATCCGAAAATCCACCATACCGGATTTAATCCCTTAAGCACGTTTACGAAGAATGATACTAATCAATGTTGGGTGAGTGTTAAGTATAAAAATCTCCCATTGTTACGCTTTTCGAAATGAGTAAATCTAACGTCGTTAATTCGGTTTCTATTGTATACAAACTTTTTTACTACAACCACCGCCTATGGTATCGCACAGATTTTTTCATTAACCCCTGTATCACTACTCCATTCGTATTAATCGAAATTAATATTCTTATATCCAAAGATTAAGTTATATTAGAGTTTAGGGCCAATTATATGAAATTGTATATGCTTTTTCTGGTGGTAAAAGGCCGTATCTTAATGATCGTTATTGTGAGATTTGAGAAGACCAATATGTTGTTAGACATATTGCAATATCAAAAAGGCCTAATCAGTAATCAGACGTCTTCCGTTATTCAGTTATTGATACAAAAAAACTAAATACTAAAATCTATAATTGTCCGTTTATAAGCTTAAACACCACCGGTTCTTGTGCGGCTTTAACAATTATTTAAGTATTATCGACGAACGACAATCGATTAGCACAAGTCATACTCGGGTGAAAAATAAATCTTAATATAATCAAACTGTGGTGGCGTTTCCCAGCTGTTGATACTGTTCAAGTTTGAAAAATTAAATTGTTTTTCATATTATATTCGTATTTTATTATCAAACAATACAGACGTATGATTTTACGAGTATAATAAAAAAAAAATGTTCCGAATGTGAGTCATAAAATGTCGCCGACAGAAACATTAGGCTCCGATTCGAATGTAGACTACTACTAGGTATATACAACCTAACCATCTATACATTCCATATATACATAGCTACTTTTTAAACTAATCAATAAAAGAATTCGAACTCGCAGAAATCCGGACCCTCCCTAATTATATATGCGTTTACGTGTTGGATCGGGTTTGCGAAATTGCGAAACTATAATATGACGTGTTCAGTTATATCGGGTTTACAATAACAGTTACAAAAAAAAAGATAAAATTTCTCGCGGACTCGAAGGAAAATCGATGATTTGTCAAGCTTGACGTTTGAAAGTTATTGACAAAATAGCCGAAAAAACCAGAGGAACTATTGACATTTCGTTATAAAGAATGCTTAATATTATTTAAGATATATTATATATTAAATGTATTATTGTTGTTTTTATTGAAATCATTAGGAAATATCCCCCTCCACCTCTCAACCAAAAAAAAAAGTTGTTTTGCCACTGGTCCGGTGTACGATACGAATGTATATTATTATTTACGAGACAAGACGCTCTCTACACAAAAACTATACCGAAATTACAATGATATAAGGTACATGATTAAGCTACTGTCTAAGCCCTAGGGTAGTTGAAGGAAGAGCACAATTGTTCGTATGAAAATTGGCAACAACTCTTAAAACTTCGTACTCAATCTTTGAATCGTGCACTTAGTTAAAAATCAGGTACCTAACATCATTCGCAATCGTGTAGCTTAAAATGGTATCACCGATAACGAACGTACTCAATCGTGTTTTGCCCATATTTAGAATAGCACAAGAAGGTACATATTATTATGTCACACATGACACATAATATTACAGTAATTATTCTTATAAATTAAAATCTAAAAAAAGTTTTTGCATCGCATATATTATAATAATCTATGTTTAACTGTAATACCCATGCTAATTAATGATCGACATAAATCATCACGGAAATACTGCGTTTAACCAAACGAATTGTTCTGTAAAAATGGCCTTGTTGTGAATTACTGTACGTTTGTAAGGCCATTTCTATATAAAATGTAAAATAATAATATTTAGAGGATATTAAAATATGGTAATTTAATTTCGTAAACGGTTTCTTATAAGCGTTCTGCGTTAGACGCACCTTTCTTGTTCAGGTACTATGTTAAACTAATTACTTCTACAAACTATGGTACAATAAAACTACTAAATTAATTTGTATTCATGAAACTTATTCCGTTAGGTCTACTCGTTGAGGCTATACACAAAAAAAAACATCGTGAAAGTGATTTCAATATTTCAAAAAGTATCACGTTTATAAGTTTTTTCCTCTCGGGTCACTGAAATTAGACTAATGCAGAGTAGTTTTAAACTTATTTATGTGTTCACAACTTTTGGCCAAATCAAATTATTCAACAAATGACGAAGACTCGAAAATTGAATATTTTTTTTTTTGTTACTTTCGGATTTTTTTAAAAAGTTTATTTGAAATATTTTAATCCTTTTCTTTTATACGAGTTTTATTTTATTTTTACTCGGGAAACTGAGTAATTTAATTATTGATTTGCTCATAATAATATCGCACTAAACAGTTTGCTAATATTTACGAGTTTCATTTTAAGTAAGATAATTGGGTGAAATCACATACTGAACATACTTTGATATACTATTATATTACTATTATTTGAATTGTCTTTCTGAAACAAAATAGTGTTTCTTTATCTTGATTTATTTATTCAACACTTTAGTTTACGAATGTTAAATGTTTTAAGTTTTCAGTTTAATAAAAGAAAAATGAAATAATATTGTCGAAAACAATTGAAATTACTCAAAAATAGACAATTTTATGGGCAAAGGTTTCAACCAACATATTATTACTGTAAAATATAATATTCAAAACACTTA
Organism: Macrosiphum euphorbiae; assembly: GCA_949089665.1. Lineage (NCBI taxonomy): Eukaryota > Metazoa > Arthropoda > Insecta > Hemiptera > Aphididae > Macrosiphum > Macrosiphum euphorbiae. Next base: position 117,217,927 of record CARXXK010000001.1, read on the forward strand.
GAATATTATATATAGTTTGTTCTACAATAGAGGCTTTCTATAGGTACTTCATTTTCAACCATTGCTGGTTTATAGTATCCAGAGTAATATGTATCAGGCAAAGGTGGACAACAGTTAAAAATTTAAAGTTAATTTTTTTAAACTTTTAACTTAACTAGTTAATTATTTTTGTTTTAACTTATTGAGTTCAAATTTGTATTGTTGTAACTTAACTTTTTATAGTTAATTATAATTGTCGTGCAGTTAAGTTAATTTTCTTTTCGAGTCATGCGTAATCCAATAGACAATACTGATTCGTGACTCTTTTGACTCTCTTTGAGATTTTGGTCATTTATTTTCAAGTTATACATAATATATTATAATAATCTAACTTTTTACACAGTGTTAAACGTCTTCGAAAATGTTTATGTATAACAAAATACTAGGGCAATTTATGGCTTTAATTTGTTTTTAACCGAGTTAAGTTTATTTTATTTTCTATCTTAACTTTAAACTTATCTAGTTAATTTTTTTTAGTTAATTATTGATAGATATTATGCTATATAGGACGAATAACAAATGATTCACCTAAAGTTTAAATCAACCATTTATAAAAGTTGGAGTACTTTTTATTTAAATCTCTAAAACAGAAAATAATGAAATGGAATAATGACTAAGAGTTCACAGCTACTTATTACAATAAACATTACAAATTAAATTCAAAGTTTTACAAGGCAGTATATTGTTTTTTACAACCAACAATACAGATACTAAAAAATGAAAAATCTTATTTCCATGTGGAATGATTGTCGTGCTTATAACTCCATGTAATCATTTGGGGAGCGATGAGAAATTATATCAATATGACAATACATTATACACAATTATACTCTGCACAATAATAAATAAATAAAATAATAGATGTATTGTTAGAGGTGTCAAGAGATTAGGTTTAATACTTAAAATATATCTTGCCACGCCATAAGATTCTTCTGTGAAATCTCTACATAAATGAAATGTCACTTCGGTTTTGATAACCGAATTAATAAAAATAATTTCGATAACACAAAATCATAACAAATAATAACACCAAATCAAAAAATTACTTCTTTACTTATATAGTAACCAAAACCCGAAACTCATCGATTTCATGTCCTGGTTTTTATCGTTGTTTAACATGCATGTCGCTTTGCTGTATTTATAGTATATTTAAATATTATAATAATTATTTAGCGTTGTATCTATACTGTTTGTGAGTGTTTTCAATTGTGTTTGGGTACATCAATAATAATAATTTTTACACAATCACTTGAACATAAATATTTGTAATTTTTTTTTGTCTAGGGGAGAAGCTTCACACAAACATACTCCTGCAGTATTTGCAGCTGTATACCTTCAGAGGTTTTAATCTTATACATTCGATCGGTGCCGGTGGTGAGTATTTCGCAAACAATCGTGAATCGGTGCAATAATTTCGTCATTATTTCGCGAACTCCCGACGCTGTGTAACACACCGAATTGAATTCAATTGGCAACAAATCGGCGTCGGCGGCGGCAATAATTGTTTCATGGACCGCGAACACGTATCGGCGTGCGGGCGGCAGCTAGGGCGTGTGTGTCTATATAGCCACCGTGGTCGCGGTATATCGTGTGTTTTATACCACGCGCGTACGTGCCGGCGGCGATGGCGATCGTAATAATATATTAATAATATTATCGTCGTGTACGATTTCGGTCCCGAATATAATGTACATATGTATATGTATATATAAGACGGGCGGAAATTCACCAGTCTTCCTTGGCCGACTCGACGACGACGACGACGACAACTACGACGAGGAAATAATAATAATAATAATAATAATAATAAAAAACCGACCGACCATGTGAAATCGCAAGCGAAAAAGAGTGCTAAGAGAACAAAAAAAAAACCTTCCGAGAACAACACACGCTGCAGCAATATTGCATTATACTCATACGTAAGTGTGTGTGTGTGAGTTTGTGTGTTATTTCGTTTCCGCACGACGAAAAAGCAATAATGATAAATTCAAAAGCGAACGCGGTGGCTGTGGGAGTAGCACGAGCGGACCGGCAACCAGATATGTAATATCGCGTTTTCCGCTATTCTCCGATATTTTCCCCTACACATAATGATATATTTATATATATACGATAAATATATTATTATACAGATGTTTGTGCGCACAGTCGAAATATGAGCAACGATATAGCGAGACTATACACATAAGTATGTTTATACATTTTATATATACATATATTATATAATATGTGAGTAACCACTTTGGGATACGCCACCACCACGAAATACCGACCTAGTTTTCCGGCTTTAGACATTTCCGCCGATTAATTAGTTCGCAATATAATAATATTATATTATACAACTATACACAATGTTGTACAGTCCACGCCCGCAATCACGATATGATAAATCGTTTATCGCAATGGTCTTGCCGAATAATGTGATGCGTTTCAATATAATGTTATAGTATGTGTTTCATCGGCCACGCGACGGCCGAAGTTTTTCGGATACTGAGGGGGTTTTATTTTTTTTATGAATATCCTGAGAGGTCTAAAGTATCGCTCTGTAAGTGTCTTATGTAAGTATATAATAATAATATGTACTAATAGATTACCTACCACATAATTCAAACTTAAAAATAAATGTCTACATATTATTATATATATATTTTTTTTTTTTTATTGATCTTTAAAGCTGCCCGGCGACTATGGCCATTAGCTGATTGTGGGGTTTTATGGTTGTAGGTAATAGAGTTTGTAATGGTAGGGTTTTTACACTTGTGTGTTGTGTTTGGCAGAATTTTTGATTGGGCACCCGTAGGTATCTGCCATGCCCGGGTGGGGGATGGCGGCACTTGTTCTCAGGACACCGTGACTTGTCCGAAAAAAAAATGCTGCCTGTGGCCAAGAAATCGAACTCGGGTCGGCTGCGTCCGCTCGGTCACTCCGTTCCCCTACTATATATTTATATCGTCGTGGTATAGTCATTCAAAAATTACCTGTGTCGATATCTGTTAGTAGGCGCATATAGCGTGGACAGTATTCTTACCTGAAAAATAAAAACAATATTAAATTATGAGTAAAATCGTGGCTTTGATGAATTTGTAAGAGAATTCTTTATATTAGTTATATTGTGTTATGTTTACGAGGGTTACACATATTATTATTGTTCTGTCGCGTTATTTAAAACTATGCACTATATATCACACCGATCACATGAAAATGTATGTGATTTAATAATCATTTTATCCTTAACGGGTCCTTACAGTTAGTCCAGGGGACATGATGAACGATAAAAAAAAAAGACCGTAATAGAGCTATTCTGTTACGCAGTATAAATAGTATAAATGTAAGTAAAAACAACACTATTATTGGAATAAATTATACCTTAACAGTAGAAGTAATGAATTAGACATTTTAAACATTTAATCTATATTTTTAATTATCTATAATGTTTCTCGATTGCTGAGTGTATTTTATGGTAAATAATAGGAACATTATACGGTAATAAGAGAACAATAAACATGATGTAATTTGATTAACGCTATACTGGCAAAGAGCTTGCACATAATTTTCTTAAATTATGATTTGTGGATATTTGTCCGTTTCGAAGACGATAGCTGAATCAAATATTAATACAGCCGATAATATTCTTCATAGTACTCTGGTACACACTAACGGATAACCACGACGCGATTTCCTTTGGTTTGTATTAGAGGTACGATATTATGTTATGTTATTATATTTTATGTTCGTTTCCAGTGTTTCAACGCCGATGAACTTAAAGTAAAGTTCGTAAAACAATTGAAAACCATCGTCGTAATATGTATCGAAATAGTATAAAGTTCCTTATCTATAGCTGACTATGCTGCGTGGAGAGAGTTCTTATAAGATATAACAACGAAGTATCTATTATTTGTGTTTAGTCGTATAATAATATTATTATTAATTTTTTAACAACGTAACTTTATAGCTGGGACGCTATTTGAACGTCAAATGAACCACACGAGAAACCAACAAATCGCGTAATAGCAAGCGTGGAGATTAACCGAAGAAAATAATGTACGAAAAAAAGTCCGAGTCTTCTTGGACAAAACCAAACGTTGGTGACTTAGTGGGGAGGGGGGTTCAAACTAGGACAACTGTCGGACAAAAGCGTATCACGTGAACGAAGTCGCGTTTCGGATCACTTGCCGTCCTCATGTATATACTGCACCGACGGAGGAGCGGACACAAATGAGAAGATTCCCAGTGTAGTTCATGTTCCGAGTAAACAGCTACAGCGTCTCTCGGGACTTAGCGACGATAAAAATAAAATAACCCCTCCTAGCCTGTCTCCCTCCCCTCCCCCGCGAAAGTGGTCGTTTGTGAGTCGTTTCTTCGCCGTAACGGATCTCGTGAGCAGCATACTATATCCAGAGAAACTCGGTAACGCAAATTCGAATTTTTTTACCTGGTCACGAACGAGCCCAAAGAAAAAAACCATTCAACCACTTTTAAAAGGGTACGCTGCAACGATATTCGGACGCACTAAAAAATAAGTTCCTCGATCGTTGAACATCGTATATTATAAAACGAAACTTCGACATAAATTATTCTGGTTAGGTTAATAATTGATTCTGTTTCAAATCAATATAACTTTATATCAAGACATAACACGATAACAATTAATATAATAATAAGTAAGTATCCACAATAGCTAAATAGTATAGGTAAAGTTGAACAATATTATATAGTTTATTGTTGAAAAATGTATAATTCAAAAATATCAAGACAATCAATTTCCAATTTTAGTGACAAAATGTTTTAAGTACTTAAAAAAACACATACACGTCTGAACAGACAGTTCTAATACCTTATCAAATGTACGAAAATGTTCACCAAAAGTGTAAAACGCGTTTTTTATATCTCATGATATTTGTATTGCATATAAATTACATTTTTGCTGTAATTATTAATACAATAAAATATAATAAATTACATTACTACGGACTTAGGAAAGGTTTCATAGAAAAATATCGTTTTTTACGTCGCTAGAGATGAGAAGTAGAAATCATTTGTTGTCTTTGTAAATCCGACGAAATAATAAACAAAAATTTGATTCGATTGTGGTTTTCTCGTGACTCGTATTTACTTCTGAGAGTCAATACGCGTACTATAAGTGCAATTACTTGTCTAAATCGAATTTTTTATACATTTAGGAACGGAAACACGTATTTTTTTTATTAACTATATAGGTACGGGTAGTACGATCTTAATAGAAGTTGTTAGATTCATGAATAAACAATGAAATCCGTCAAAATATTATTATTAATTATTATGTACATATAAATATGGGGTTACATAATAGGAGCAACGATTTATCTAATTACGGAGAGAACATACAGTTATATAATTTCTCACAATTACATAATTTATAGGTAGGTTAGGTAGATAGGTAGGTACCATTTATAATTAGTAATGAAATATCACTGTAAAGTTGTGTGTGCATAAAAGGAACGAAATTAAATTCCAGAGATAAGCTTAAGTACAAAATTTGCTTACTATAACATGTGTGAATACATAATTTATCTCAATGTAATTTTGTGCCAACATTTTAATGTAAGTACCTATTTATAATTATTATCCTTAAATACCTTTTTTTTTCCTAGTTAATCGAGGGACGGAGGACGAACCGCGTTAGCATTACTTCTCCTATATCCTTAAATACCTTTAGGCACTAATAGCCTCTCGGTTTGAAATTTTTAAAATTTTTTGTTTTGTGTAGTATGGTGTCACTATCTAGAGCTTACGATTTATGAGAATATTATGCATCGATATAAACCCTCATATTGTTTATCGACAATATTACTAGGGGTGTGGAAAAGTCACTACCTACAATGGTATTTGATAAGTATCTATACCGTAGTTTCCAGATAATAATTCCGTCGGTTAAAATCAATGTCCTACTGAATATTAAATTGGATTTAAACATCAATTGTATAATATATACCTATCTATACACCTATACGTTTATGTTTGTTATTAAATAATAAAGGAATTAATTTATTCATATAAAATCATTTGAGTAACTTCTTATAATATCTAACAACTAATAAGGGTTAATCGTGTATTCATGTGTCGTGATAACAGCCTGGTGGAGAAATAAGTGTACGATGTTCTACGAGACAGTTTTTTTATAAACCGTTGATATTAACTTATTTTTAATATTAATGATTCAATCTTCTTCTTCTTCAGCTTATCGGCCCATTAAGTGCCATCGCTGCCATCACCAAACCTCTCCATTTCTCTCTATCGTATGCGTCGTCAAAAGATGACGCTTCCTCTATGCTTTTTATATCTTGAGCTATAACGTCCACCCATCGGGTCCTTGGTCTTCCTAATGGACGTTTTTTATTTATTGTGTTAATTAAAACTTCTTTTATTACTTGTCCATCCGCTCTCCAAACATGACCGAACCATTCCAGACGCTTGCTTCTTATATATGCAATAATATTTGGCCTGTTATATAACTCCTGTAGTTCTTGATTATTCCTTCTTTCATAAGTTTGCGATTCTGCATCGAATTTCGGGCCGTATATATTTCTCAGTACTTTTCTTTCGAAGGTCATTAGCCGTTTGCTGTCTCCTTTGGTCAGTGACCATGTTTCACTCGCGTATGTGATTATTGGTCTTAGATAGCTATGATACAGTAGTGTCTTTGAATTACGTGACAGTAGTTTTGATTTAAGGAGTCTCATTATGCTATAGTAGCATCGATTGCCACATGCTATTCGATCATTGATTTCTTCATGCATGTCGTTGTTGCTATTTATGTTAACACCTAGGTACTTAAATACCTCCACTTTCTTGAAACTATAATCATCTACTGTTATGTGGTCTGTGTTTGGGCTTCTTCTTGCTACCATTAAGTATTTCGTCTTTTCCTCATTTACACGCAGCCCTATGGTTTTACTTGCTTTCAAGAGTTTGGACGCAGTATTCATGACTTCGTCTCTAGTTTCTCCCATTACCACAATGTCATCTGCGTATGCCAATATTACTCGTTCCCCACATATTTCCATCTTTCGACCGTCCCATACTTCTCTCATTGCTTTTTCTAATGCTAGATTAAACAAGGTGGGTGATAGAGCATCACCTTGTCTAAGGCCTGATTTTACCTCAAAAGTTTCAGACATTTCTTGAAGGAAACGGACTCTGCACACAGTTCTGTTGTTACACCCTTTTATAAGGCTTACGTACTTTTTAGGAATGCCTAGAACTTCCAGTGCTTCCCATAGTTTGTCCCTATTAATGCTATCATAAGCTTGCTTATAATCTATAAATATAAGGTGCAGTTCTTTATCAAATTCATAGAACTTAGCCATTATCTGTCTCAGTGTAAAAATATGGTCCAATGTCGATTTACCTTTTCTAAAGCCGCTTTGATACTCCCCGACTATTTCGTTAACATATGGGTTAATCCTTTCTAATATTAATGACGTATACACTTTGTAACACGTGTCTAAGAGAGATATACCTCTGTAGTTCTTTGTCTTGGTCGGGTCCCCCTTTTTTATTATAGGACATATTACTGCAGTATTCCAGTCCTCTGGGAGGGTTTCTTTATCCCATATAATTGAGATCATTTCCATAATTTCTCTTCTTATTTCAGTACCACCTTTTTTCAGTAGCTCAGCCACTATATTGTTTTCCCCAGGTGCTCTATTGTTCTTAAGCTTATTAATTATATTGTCGATTTCTTCTCGTTCTGGTTTTTCTATCATTGGTTCTGCTGTATGGTAATAGATCGTTTCGTTGCCTTCCTCTACTACTGGTTGATTTAAGAGCTGATTAAAGTATTCTTTGACAACATGTTGAAAACATTCTAAGGCAACATTAATGATTCAATGCTGTAAGAATTTGGTATCCTTATCTCCAGATTTCATGGTCTGTACTCTGTACCTTATATCATGTCGTAGAAATAGAGCGTGTTAACTCTTTGAGGGGCAAAAATTTCATTTAGAAAAAAGACCCATGTGGGCAATATGTCTCTTTACCATAACATTTAGTACATATATCAAAATATTGATAATGATAATAAATGATGAAAAACGCGAGAAATGATATCAGACCAGCGGCAGTGATATTGTTTGATGCATGTATAAGATGATAATAAGGTGATTGGTATGCTGACCATCATCAAACAAATATTAAAAATAATTTTAAAAGTGGTTAAAATAGTAACCACCGCACCTGAACGGTAAAAAAAAAAGTGGTTAGCATACTAACCACGGCCCCTCAAAGAGTTAAGTGAAAATAACATTACATTTTACAATTTGTTCTAAATCAATGCAGGCCATTAAACAAAATATAATAAATATTAATTCACACTATAAAAACTTTTGGAATGTTCAAAAAATCAAATTATTCAATCATAAATTACAAATCATCATTACCCTATTTACACTCACAGTTGAGGGTACTGGTAAAATAACCAGAATTAATATCCTTTTTTCTTTTAAAATTTAGGAGACACAGAAACCTTTCTAAAACATTTGTTAATGAACCAAAAATGAAAAACGTAGTACCTATCATTATTTTTGTAAGAATAAGATATATAAATTCAAACCATTTCCTGTGGTACCCCTTTTATATTCATGATAATAGTTTTAGAACAATGCAGTTTTTATCACATTTTAGATTCTGAGTGGAGCGATGAATGCATTGATTTTACAATGATGTATTTTCACTTTTATTTTGGTGTCTGAAGACAATTCTTATAGTGCAGAAACCACATCTAAAATATATTAAAGATTTAATTAGTTATTGATGACTGATGAGGTACACTCAAAAACCTACTGTATAGCAGAGCGGTACCAATATTTTCCCTCTTTTTTAATATATTATTATTCAATATTGTTAGAAGGATTCGTTTCTCTGGTTTTTGTATTTGTTTATTATCAAACACGGACTTATGTCTTATACATTTACACGTGTTATTATTGTTACTCGTTTTGTGTAATGTTTTGCGTCATTGTGTTAGTTTTGAGATAATGAGATCATGATGTTAAAAATTTTACAATCACATTTTTTTAGAAAAACTATAGTTGGAATGAATTCACGTTGCTTATGGCAATGGATTGATGACACATTCAACCGGTATAAGTGCTTTTACAATAATTAAATGACAAGGATTAAAGTGCATAATAGCTTTATTTTATTGTTACTTTATATGAAAAAAAGTTTGGATGATGATCGTATCAAGGAAATTGGCCCTAACTTGGCATGTGCCGAATGGCTCATGAAAAATGGGGCACAAGTCAGATGGAAAGGTTGTAAGGAATATGTCCGACATTATGATTACTTGCCCAATACAACACCAGTTCACCGTGAACAATTTCTAATACAGCAAGTTTACGCTGGGAAAGAAGCTTCAATCTCACATTTAGGGTTTAGTTATTTTAGTACGTTTCTCGATATGTGTAATAAATTATGACAGCATTTATTTTTGGATGGTATTAATAACTTATAAAATGTTAATTTTACAGAAAACTGTAAACATATTTCTGAAGTGGAATTTGATGGATGTAACTCAATTAATAATAAAGCATTAATTGAACTTAATATATTGAAAGGTTACTTGACAAGCTTGAAAATTAATAACTGTGCAAATGTTTCTGACCAAGGAATAATATCATTGAAACATCTTCAGTAGGGATACAATAATTTGTTTAATACAATTTACATTGATTAATAGTTTGAATTTACAGGGAATTAAAACATTTGGAGTTGAAAAATATAAAATTTTTAAGCGACCCTGAAAAAACGATTGACTTTCTGAGAACAAAGTTGCCAGAATGCAACATAGAATACCATAATAAATGATGATGATAAAATTCTGTGTTCATATCAGTAATATATAATCATTAGGATAACATTTACACAGTCATTAGTTTTAAAAATTTTCAAGTAATTTTTTAAGTTTAATTAATGCTTCATTCATTGGTTACATCCAGTAAATTCCATTTTAGAAATATTACAGGTAGTGAGAAACCTACTAAAATAACTGAATTAAATATCATGTGAGGTCTAAGCTTGTGTTCCAGCATAAACTTGCTCTATTAGAAACTATCCAAATTGGATTGATACGATTTTGGGCAATTAATAATACTGTCCATATCCCTTGCAACATTTTCATCTGAATTGTGCCCCACTTGTCATGATCCATTCGCCACATGTCAAGTTAGATCCAATTTGTCCGATTTGAAACTGTTAGAGCCTGGAGGTGACATTGGGTTATATTAGGTAAGCAATACTAATGGCTGATGAATTCGTTACAACTCTTCCATCTAACCTATGTGCCATTTTTTATTAACTATTCAGTATAGTAAGGCTAATAGATATAAATAGGATGGATCAATATTAGAAACCAGTACATTTTTTCGCATCAGCTATATCTACTAGCCCTAAATTAACATGCCACTGGATAGCTTTTGAAAAACGGTACACAGGTTAGAAGGAAAAGTTGCAGAAAATCGTCAGCCATTCAATTGGTTACTTAATATAATATAATTTCACCACCATTCACCAGCAGTTTCTGATCTAACAAGTGTATGCTGGAAAAGATGCTGCTAAATGATTTAAATAAATAAATAAATAATACTGCCAATGTTGACTGTTTTTAATTTTTATATATTTTTTTATAATTTTTATGATTTAAATGTGTTAAACTATTTAGATTACTAATTATTACAATTATTTTTATATGTTATCAAAAATAAAAAACAAGTTGTAAAAATTATTTTATTTATTTTACTACTTATACAAAAATACAATGAAATATGTACCTACTGCATGTGTCTATGGCCTATTTAATTTGTTAATGTACAGTGTTTTTTTTTTTTTTTAAGGACACGGCGAACCACATATGGGTTTAACAATTAAACCATTAAAATAATTAAATTGGGGTTTATTGATAATGATAGACATTATCTCAACATCATATTATGATAAACATATAAAATATATATATATTAAATATCAAATAAATCAATCAATATTATTTTAAGTTGAAATGCTACAACGATTTCCTTCTTTATAATTAAATACCATTCTAAAACATTGGGTCTTCTTTCTTTATTTAAATTTAAATATTTTTTTCCTTTGACTATCTATAATTTTTTTTATATCAATCATGATTTATGTTCTATGTAAACCAAACGTTCTAATCAACCGAGTTTTTACTTCCAAACAAATGTGCACATATTATTATACTCTACCTTTACTATAATGTATAATATAATAATATAATAATATAATATAACTAGGCATAAAACTATTTTTTTTATAGAGAAATCAGTAAATCATAAAAGTTTTTTACACATTTTATGTAGCTCGACTTATAAGTTACAATCAATTATTATAGTTTTACTTGGATTCATACATATATGTACCTATATAAAATGATTAAAGTCCAATTTACATGCACATAATAATATGTTGTATAACGAACTTCATGTTCAAGTCTCTAAGTTCAAGCTGTTCGACAGTACATAAAAATAAAACAAACGATAATCCTAAAATTATTTCGAACGAATATTTTTAGTTTGATTACTTTTGTTAGTAGGTACATTGTTTTCATCAATAATTATATAGTAATTAATCTACTTATAATAAAAAAGCTAATAAGTGTGAGTAGAATTTTAATCATCCATAGCTCTTCACCTAGACTTTAGTGTACGTAAAAGTGTTGTATTATTATTTAAAATTTAAATACATTTCAGATAAATCATATCATTTGAAAGCTCTTCAGAGTGATGGTACTCAAGATTGGTCTTGACTCACATTTAAAGGTATTTTCGAAGTATCTTGAATGAGTTTTTTTAACAAACGTTGAAATCGAAAAATTATCTCTCTACAGTATCATATTTTGTATTCAATTTCCAATCGACTGATTAGAGTACACGAACAAATAAATTATACTGCCTCAGAATGTGTTTTTCGAAAAATAAACAAGGACATATTATTTGCATCCTATAAAACATAAATATGCCCCATATACTTTAAAATATAATACAATATATTATCGTTTGTTTTACCGACATGGATGATCAAATATAATAACTGATATTAATAGATCAATTTTAATAATTTTATATAAATTTATTATAGTGGTGGATTATATTATATCATTGGATATCATCGCGATTCCATTCTTTCCTTTGTTGTATGAATATCTGACTGACGACCGACCACCGACGTCATTGTTTTGGGATGTAAGCCGCCTAGGAAGAGGTGTTTAATTAAGTGTCAATTAGAAGCGTCCGTTTCCTGGTTCCCGTTCAGTGCCTTAGTATTTTATAGTGCTTGTTCAGAAGGAATTGTAAAGGGAAAAGGTTTAGTTTGCTGGATTATTGATAAACTGCTCCATCGGTGAGCGACGAGTGTTTATAATAAATTGCACTAGTCGGCCTTAATTATTAAACGTCAACGACGCGTATGTACAATATGAGACTGTATTATGCAGCCTATATAATATAACTAGCTAATTAAAACTGAATACCTAGTTATCTACCGTTATCTATCTCAGAGACCGATACAAAATCAATCGAATAAAATAAAATTGTTTGATTTATCAATTTACGTAATATTTTCGTTTCATTATAAACCGTATAGTATAATATTTAAATTTAAATAATACACAAATATGCATAAAATAATATTATACTGCAGTTAAATGTAAACACATGACAAATTATAATTATGGAATGAATTTGTGATGAAGAAAATTTACATTATGTTTGGCGGAGTAACATTGTAGATTATTCGACTATGTGAAAAGTGCACCTACATTAACCGTGATAGTAAGTAGGTAAGTCAAAAAAAAAAACGCTTACAAAAGTGTCATAATAATAATAATAATGTGACGTTATTAGGGTCATTCTTTTGAAAATATGACGAAAAACGTATAACAATAAACTGTATTGTTACTTTTATATTGTTATAAGGCATAAAACCTCGTCGTACCTTTTATACATATTATATTGGCCTACGGATATCAGTATATATTAAAAGAATGACAAAAAAAAATTTTCCATTAATAAACATTTTCAGTCGTCGAGAGGTTAGATTACATCTTTGTCGGCGGTACGAGAAAAAATCGTCCAGTGTGGCGAGACTTCCGTTATTCGGAGGTGTTTATATAAATAAAGATTTTTCAGTATATTATAATATACCAGCTATATATATATATATATTTATTATATTATAAATATTATGTGTATAGGCATAGTGCACGTAGTTTTTGTATTGTTGTGGAATATTATATGAAATGAAGTCATTTTTCCTTACAAAGGTTGATAAAAATTTAAGTAAATAAATATATTATGTGAGAATGATCTAACATTACAGATAAGTAGGTGCACAATGCACATTCACGTACGCGTCGTTAAATATGATTGTAAAGAGCCATTCACCTCCATAAATATAGGCCCATTTTATCTGCAATGTTTACAGGTCGTATTTTCCGTCCTGAATCATAAACTTTATCTTAATATTTTTGAGTATTAGAGTAACAAATTATTATATCAACATTTTATATCCCCATCGTTATTCACCTAGTACATTATTATTATATGATATATTTATATATGTATGTATTAATTTTCATTACTTCTTTAATGCACTGAAGTTTATTGCAAATATTTGACGAAATGCCATAATATCTAATATTATATGTTCCTATAACGGTCAAATATTCTGAGTAAATAAATAAATTATTACTAGGGTATTGGATTAGTTTTTTAACGACCAAACAGTTTGACGTGTCCGAATTTATTACGATTATTTTTGAAAGGTTTTAAGTATATAATATCGTAATGTCGATAAAGGATATCGTTAGTTGCTTCCTTTCGTTGAATAGATATGGGCGTATATTGTACACTGTATACCTACGTATGTAATTAAAAATACTTGTGAATATTGTTCAACATATTTAATTTCTGAAAAAACCTGAACCTAATATGTCATAAAATTAAAATACCTAAATTTGAGATTAACGATTATATTATTAGGTATATTAAATAACCTATTGGCTATTATATTATTATGAATCATTCAATTACTATAAAACTTGAACAAAAGTAGACACTAATTTATTGAGACCTAGGTTGATACAAAAGATACATTTATCAAATTATATCAATAACTCTTACGCCGACGAGCAATACTCGCACATAAATCTTGTATACTATTTAATCATATATTTGTTGTCACTAATAATTATAGAAAATTAGAACACATTTTTCCCAATATATATGTATATTATATAGGCACCTACGTAATATTTTAATTGTTAATATTATATATAAATATATAATATACTATATACTTAGATGAACACCCAATTACCAAACTTGAAATAACATGTTACTCGTTGACACATTTCAAATACCTATATTAATTATTGGTATGATATTATTACCGTATCGACACTTCAGATGTATTTCATAAATTATATGTAATAGTATAAATTATGGTCTAACATGCATTATTAAGCATTATTTTGTACAAAATATAAAAATAATACAACATGCACATAGGCGAAGTTCATTTTATTTTTTATTTTTTGACAGTTTTTATCCCGGGGCTTCTCCGAAAAAAATAGATTACTTTCAAATTGCTTACAAATCATACATCAACTGATGAAAACACTAGTAGCAACTATATCGGTGGTTACTGGCGCTGAGTACAGTCCGAAAACGATTTGTTTCGAAGGTCCCACAGTGTTCGATGGTCTAAGGACCTTGTAATATATATTATTATGTGTTCAAAAATATTGAATGACTTTATTTCGATGGTTATACGATATTATGGTAATTTATTATAATTTATTTATAATATAAATGGATCAACTAGAGACTTATGTGTTCAAATTGATTGAACCCAATAATTCGGTTTCATAGTTTATTATCCAGAGTTCTATGATACCGTTTTCTATAATATTATAAGGGTTTACTACAGAAATGGGAAAAACACAACGGCTTGATATGTATACAGCGTGCGTATAATAAGTTTTATAATAACTTTTTATACGTACACAAAATATCGGAACAAACTATTTTTTTTTAAAATAACCCTGATCTGAAAATTGGTACATAAGTAATAGTGAATTTTGTTTTCTTGCCAAATTAAAAAAAATTATAATATAGTGTTCTATTATAGGTTTTCGTATACCATAGCACCACGTATTTTGTATGAATAGAAGTAATTGTACATAGTACATATACTTTACGTAGGTATGTTAAAGAATGTTATTATTGTGAGTTGAATGGAAAAAACTCGGAAAATTACTTTTACATAATTGTATTATGTTAATTTAAAGTCACATGATGAATAATAGTCTCTGTAAACGTCGTATATTTTTATTTTTCTGTTGTAGAAAACTTCTAAATTTTTTTTAGTAGTAGGTATCCCTTTTTAAATTTATAAAACAAGTGGTTTTTTATTATATTATTATGTTAAAACTAATGTGATTAAAACAAAAAATTTAAATTTAAAAAAATTGTATTTTGTTTTTACGTTATAATTTAAGCACAATAAAAATAATTAAAGTTTATTAATGTTAAACTGGAATATAAGACTAGTATTATTAATTATTTACCCTGTATGTATTGATCAGAAATAGTCATATGGAACCAAAACTATATGTAAGTGATTAACTGATAATTATTAATTACATATAATATAAAAGAGAGTGTATTTTTAATAGTTAAAATTATATATAATAGTATTATACTGTTGTAGTTTATTGATAGAACACAATAGAAGTTTGTTGACATTTTTAATACAACAAAGTAAAACGAGAAAAAAAATTCACTTAAAATAGATTAAGATAACCTAGTTTTTTTTTGGAAAAGGTTTCATACAAAAATATGTTTTTAGGCGATACGAACGGTCACATTAATTTAACAAACGCATTGGCAATAAATTGATAATTTTGAAAATTTTAACCAAGACGTACAATAAACGTCAAAACTTAAAATTCTAATGCTACAATAATGATGGTATCGATACTAATAACAGAAAACAACTAGTCAACTTGTGTCACTACTGACTTTGAGAAAGTTCACTCGCTCATTTGGAATATTCGATTAGCGAATTAACCGGCAGTTCGATGACAGATTGTGTCAAAACAATATGTCGATATTATCAGTCAGAGTGCGGGGGACTACGTGAACTATGCCCCCCTGACTCTTATTTTTGACTTGATGGCCAATGGGGCTTTTACGAAATCGGTGATTGAATTTAAAATTATTTACAAATATTTGGATTAATTTAAAAAGAGGTTTGAATAAAGTCGGAGGTGGGGGAAGGGAAATTTCAAAAATGTATGATTCGTAAAAGCCATCGACGAGAACTCTCTACGATATTTTTTGTGTATCAATATATTTACAAACAACGAACATTTATTGGTCATATGAATTTACATAATAAATTAAACGAGCTATAGGTGTTTCACATCATAATTTATAATTTTATCTTTTAAAATAATAAACATTTTAACATACCACACCAGGGTGGTTTATAATGTAATTTTGAATGTCGTTTGTTATCATCACCTAAAAGAAAATTAAAACGTAATACAATTTTAAAATTAATGATCAGAGGAAATATAACATTTTTGTTTTATTATCTACGCTTCCAAAAAAAAAAATTTCCCGCGGGACAACTGTCACATTGAATTTCCTCCTTATTTTAATAGACCACGAGAAAGGAAGGAAGTAAAAATAATTTACATTTGTGAATATTTACATCTGTTAATTTACTTTTATTTAGAGAAGGAATATTTAACAAATTCGTATAATTTTTACTAATAATAATTTGCCGAATTGGTTTTAATTATTATTGGGTTCTCACACACTATACAATAAAAATAGAAATTATTAGAATTTTTATTTTTCAATTTAAAGCAGCCACCTGTGAAAAATAATTTTAATTTGATGGAAGGTTGTAAACGGATTGATATTAATTGGTACCTATTAGAAATATAAAAATAATAAGAATTTTAATTTCATGAATCATATCTAATACAAAACGTGAATTTTCAACTAAATAATTTATACAACTTTATCCTTAAAAAAAAAAACAAAATTTGAAACTAATAAATAAAATGATAATTTGGATGATAAATTAATGATAAAAAAAGGTGCTCTGCTGTACAGTAGGTTACAAGTGGGTCACTGTTTAATGGATGGTATTAAATTTGAATTCAATGATATAAAATCATTGTACAAGAAAAACGATTCTGAGCCTATACGGTATGGTCAGTCTTGGTATAAGACATATTATATATTTATCTATCTTATTAAAAAAAAAAAAATTGTACCTATAATAAAGTCCAAATTAATCATAATATCGCAATATTCATTAGGTAGGTACTTATAACTTGTTATACATCAACAACAAACCGTGATACTATAATAGATATATAATATTATACTTTAGAAGTTTCAATTACCCACGAATAATATTATACAATCACAATAAAATAACTAAAACAGTTATTCTAGGTTTTTAATTTGTAATTTCGTTAAAATTTGAACTTAAAATGACTATAAAAATAAATGTATGTCTTATGTATTTTTTAGATTTTTTGGTAACAAAATAACTACTTATGTGGAATCTTGTTTTAAATTTTCAATCCTTAGCTATAAAAGTTGAACATTTTATAAATTATTAACTACAAAATAATTATTCAATTTTAAATTTGATAAATTTTGTCAAAATTCGATCTTTAAATGCTTATAAAAAAAAAATTGTGCCTATGTATTTTTAATATTTCTCAACTGCTATTGTAACAATATATCTGTAGCCTTGTGTTAATTTTTTTAAATTTTTGACGCAACAGATAAAACTTTATTGATATTCATTTAAAAAAAATATGAAATTGTCCGTAAACAGCTCAAACAAATCAAAATATTTTTAAAATTATATCAACTATAAGAATTGATAAAATAAACATTCAGTAAAATGTTCATGTATCTACAATTATTCGTTTTTGAATTACAACAAAATAAGAAAACCCCTGCATGAGAAATGGAATCCAATGTTGTAAAAAATTGAATTTCAAAACTCATAAAAATTTAATTTGATTTTCTTCAAGAAATTATTTTTTTTGATAAATTTAGACAAACTAATGAGGAATCTTGTGTTACATTTTAAAATCTTAGATTTAAAAAGAACATTTTTTATGAATTTCGAACTCAAAATAATTTGCAAATTTTAGTAATATATATAAATTTAATACTTGAACTTTAAATGTTTATAAAAAAAAATTGTGACTATGGATTTTTAATTTTTTTCATCTGCCTTTGAAATAATATACTAGGAGCATTCTATTACATTTTTAAGCTTTCGCAACCAACAAATAAAATTTTATTGATATTTCTAGAAAAAAAACTAAAAAAAATAGAAACTGAAAATGTCCATAAACAGCTCAAAATAAGTCAAAATATTTGTAAAATGTTATGGTGTATAGAAAATGCTAATATAAACATTCAGTCCAAATGTCATGTACCTACGGTAATTTGTTTAAGAGTTACACTAAAAACCAAAATCGATTTTTACGAAAACAGATTTTGTGTAAAAATTCCCGTTTTTCCTTAATTTTTTTTTTGTCTTTCATGGCGCTTTTGAAAACTACAGTTAAATTTTTACTTTTGACCCCCCAAAGTACCCACTAGATTCACTTTCCTATCAGAAAAGATACTGTTGAAGAAAATCTAAGCATTTTTAATGTCCTAAAACGTGATGACAGACACAAAAAAATAAATAAAAATAAAAACACACATCATTGTAAAATCAATACATTCATCTTTTCACTCTGAATCTAAAATATAAAAATTTGAATTATTAGTATTTATATATAAAAAAAATAGTAATGTAAGTTATTAGAGTTAAAGTTAAATGTGCAATGAATATTAAATGACGGAAAATATTTGATTAATTTGTGTTCACGAATTTCCCTGTTTATTAAATTTAACAAATTATTACAACGGTAACAACTGGAGAACTGATGATTAATTTCCTAAAAACGCTTTTAATTCCTTTCTCGTTTTATGACATTACTATAATAGAATGTTAAGTAGTGTTGTCTGTTGGTACTTGATAATAATGTTAATTTGCTAAGAATATCCTAACCTAATAAATTCAAAGATAAGTAATTATTCGTTTCCCTGTATTTTTACTTAAAAATATTTTTAAAAATAAAATAATATTGACATATTTATTTATTATGCATAAATATAAGTAGCTTAACTCTCCCTCTCTCTCTTTCTTTGTACAATAACTAATTTTCAAATGTCAACAAACACGCGTTATTATAAAGATGCTTAGTTAAGCTTGGGGCTAAAATTAAATAATATTAAATAATATTTTATTTTTTTAGGTGTTTAGGGTTTGTACTTAGATTCATAGCAGAGAGATTAATGTATTATTTTACAATTTTATTTATTTTAGACTATTCCTCATTTTTTTTTTTTTGTATCTGAAAGATTTTTATGTTTGAATTTTAATAAGAGCTAGGAGAGCATCATAAAATTGTTTATTTATATTATTATATTATTTAAAATTTATAAAAATGTTTATTACCTTTACTAAATTGGATACGATCCTATACTTCATCATGTTTTTAATATAAGAATATATTATGTATTACTTGTGTATTTTAGTATTTGAAGTATCAAAGAAAACTTTACTGCCATGATGTAAAATCGACATTTACAATGTGAAAGATACTGAACAAGAATATTTCTCATCACTCGTGAATTATATAATATTTCAGGTTCATGTGGTGGATGTGTTGATTTTAACACCTATCCCTTTTTAGTCGTAAAAAATGTCTATTGCTATCTGCGTTTTATCCTTTATTCAATGCCTGGAGCAGTTTATAAACAAAACAGTGACGGTCATGGCAAAGTGCCAGCGACGGAGAAACAAATATTATTTATGATCGGAACCATGTTCGCCATCTTAGGCTCGGCTTATAACTGATTTTATGGTGCCCTGCAGTTTGGTTTCAAATATTACCCATACCGGTCCATACGGTTTTACCCCTCCAAAATTCACCGATTTACATGTAGGTATCGAAAGTAGGTAAATCCAGAATTCGGTAAATATGAAAACACCCGTGTAATGGAAAACGCAATGAAAATCGGTTTAGGGTGGTTTTTTTTTGCTTGCAACTTTAGGAGACATGAATTTAGGTGTTCAAATGTTAACCCGGTACAATATAATGGCGTAAATGAAAAGCCAACATCACAGTGGAATTAATAAGTACACAGAAGGGCACTCTGACGTCTGTCAACAGAAAAAAACAGCCAAATCCTTGATAAAAGAAAAACCTTTTTACTTTGTGTAAAGGTTCTTTTTTGGCAAAATAATTCATTATGGGCTGCAATGAACATGGCCGGTATTAATTTACAACTATTATCTTTCAACGAATAATCGAAATACAGGCAATACAGGACACAATTATAACGCTTTAACAATCATGCTGTAACGGTCGTGTAACGTTATTTTGAATAAAACTATTGATCCACGGTTGAAAATATAATATTTCAGTGTTTTGGGCCTATTATTATTGTTTTATAAAATTATAATTTAATTAATCTAAATCATTAATATGAATTTTTCAAAATCTCACAGCACTTATACGATATTACTATATTATAACCTAACCTTCATTAGAATCAATAAAGATCATGTTTTATTATAAATTAGAACAGGGGTTACCAAAACATGGTCAAATTTAATCCAGCCGCAGACAAGAAAAAAAAAAATAAAAACTGATACTGTTATACTTTCTAGTACATTGTATATTAATCATTTTTGTTCATTGGTTCTTACCAATTTTAGCAATTTCGATGGCCCGTGAACAATTTCTAGATATCTAATGTGGCCCTTCAAGAATATTAATTGGTGACACCGGAATTAGAATATAAAACACACTTAAATTTGAAATTAACTCAATACTATTGGATACAATAGAAAATTTAACAAAATGTTAACTGTGAAAGAATACAACTCTTAGTACAGAGTTTGTTATTTAAGAAATCAATACCATTAGTATGTATAATAGTGATGTACGGAACTGATAAAAAAAGTAAATAAGTGGGTGGTAAGTGCCTTATGTATGAAACACAAATAATATCATATAAAAAGATTGCAGGGGTGTAGTGGTTCATCTGAATATCAGTATTTTTCCAGATGATTTGATAATCTTACTAGTTTTACGACCTCTGAATGTAAATAAAATAAAAATGTAATATCATATTTTATTGTAAAAATAGACTAAAACATCTGGATATTTTTTACCTGAAAATTAAAGTGTAATCACATTTCGATGAATTTGTAAAAAAAAAAATAATGAAATTATACTATACATTTTACGATTAATTTTTTGTACACAAACTTTTAATTTATGTGCTTGATATTCAAGTTTAAATTACGTGCGATAAAAATAATATGGAAGCTCCTACTTAAGATAATGTTTCGTTTGTCTAGACATCGGATAACATATTGGTCGACGGGATAATGCATTTAGGTCCAATAATAATTGTGATCGATGATGAACGACTGAACATTTTATATTGCTGTTATAAATTGATAACCATTAAATATTTAGATAACAGAGCCGGAAACTGGAGAGAGAATAACCATTAACGTTAACGTTATCCAATAGAATAACTTTAGAAAGTGATTGGCTTCCTTTGTTATCGCAAACAGATCACCATCGAGCTTATTATAGTACTCAACATTTTGTCTATTATAATATTGATATGATGATAATGACAACAATGGCATTAAACAAATGAATAAACAAACAAAATAATAGTGATAATAATAATAATGAAAAAATTAAGGGTGGAATAAAGACGGAGGGATTTCTTTAATATTTCCATTTTACGAATAAAGCGTTCCATGGAAATGTTGGATTCTCATAGTTATTAGAAATATTTTTAATTTATAAAATATAATGCAATAAGTATATATTTTGATAAAAGTTTAGTGTAGTCTTATAATAATAAATACACGAAGTGACATATTTAGAAATATATCCAATAATATGACTCAGTTGGGAAAATATGTTGGTATACAGGATGTAACAGATAGAACTGAATTTTGGAATAACTGTTTTTCTAATCAATATTACTATTTTATTTCTTATATATAATTTATAATCACTTGCCTTACACATATATTATACAAAAAAATATTTTTATTTTTTAACACTAAAAATAAAAATTTAAAATTTGTTTTAAATATATTCAAAATAGCCAATTTGTGAATCTGATTATAAGAACAATTTTGATAGTAAAAACATTTATCTAAGCCAAGTACTTTATTTTTTAGAATTTTTTTAAATATTAATATTTTTTTGATTAAATGCATTTGGATCGTAATAACTTTTTTCAAGGAATTTCTTTGGGAATTTGCCGAAGAGTATATTACTTAAATTATTTACTAATCATATAATTTTAACAACTTTTGTTATACGTTTAAGTAGCATAATTTTTTTTTTCGGCAGGTCTTTCTTTTACATCTTGTATTCTAAGGCGCATAGTATTGTTATGCAATTGTTTGTTAAGATTAAAAGCTTGTTCATGGTTGTCATTATACCCAGAATTTTACTATGGAGGAAAAATGAAAGGCATTATTATTCAAGAGCAGTTGAATTATTATCTAATGGTTTACACTTCCTAATTAAAATAGGCATAATATTATAATATTATTATGCCACTTTGAAAAATTATGATGTAAATGTCTGAATATTGTACGCGTTTGTTAAACCAGAATATGCATTAAAATAACAAAATATTACGTGTAATTGATGTGCACGTAATGCCGACCTTGAAAAAAAAAAAATGTATATCAGATGACGGGGATTTAGTTTAATTAAAGCGTTTGTTCTTATTTTTTTTTTTTAAGCCGAATACTTCTGGATGAAACTTTTAATCGCCGCTTTTTTAATCACTGGCGCGAAGGTACGAAAGTTCAAACTCGGAGTAATCTTCGTGTTGTATAAACGTATTATTAAAAAAAACTACGAATACGTGAAAGTCTGGATTGTATATGTAATGGGGTGTGAGCCGGTCCGGAGAAAAATATCCAGTGTGTTTACGACTGGCATGCTAAAATGGTCACATAAAACGGCACTATCAAAAGCGAAATAGTAAAAAAAAAAAAAAAAAACGAGCAGGTTTTCGTCGTTAAAGACAGTACCTACCTATAAGATTGTGGCGAAAATTTTACAACTTTCTTTCGTATTATTACTATTATACACTCGCCGCCATCGCCGTCGTTATTGTTCACAGCTGGAAATAGTGAAAACTCACAACTATCCTGCAGGTGTAATATGCCGAAGCAGTTTTTATCAATTTCGCGCAGTGATATTAAAAACGATTTCGGGTAAACGTTTATGATCGGAAACTTAGGATTTTACACCCGAATTTGCATATTCATATTAAAAGCTTCGAAAGTGCTTTTATTTTTTGGTCCACACGCAAATTCGATAATATCGTTAACTTTAAAACCGTACAGGCATGTTATATAATATATTTTAAAGTGTTACTATGTGTGTTTAATGTATATAAACAATATACACAATATGAGCAAACAATAAATATCCTTATATCCTTATAATTTGGAGTTATGCGTTACATGTGTCAGCCATTTTTGGCAGTGAATTACTTTAACATAAATCCCAATCTTAATAAAATTATGTTGGATTTCAAAAACCCACTTTATAATTAATATGATTAAAAAAAAAATAAAATCTCGTGAAAGATTAGGTACAAACATAAAATTTAAAATATATAAAATGTTTGTACCTAGGTATGTTTAAATCTTATAAAAACTCGTCTAATTATAGAACATTATTTAACAATGACTGAAATAGTATTTTACCATTGTTTCACTTTTACATGCGAGTAGAATTTAATACGTCTTATGTCCTAGATACTAAAAAATATTTCGATTTAACTGTTTGATTTTGGATAAATATTTATCATGACGCGTTTCGTTACATATCTGTACGAATGCAATACATATTTTGATACATTAATTCATATTAATTTTAATGTTCATACTTTATACAAAATTTAAAACTACATAATATAATAATAATATTGAAGTTATAATAGTACAAAACAATTGGAGGATGCTTTTAGTGATCACGGAGGCATGTGACATAGAACCTTCCTGACGAAGAGTTATTTTTTCGGACGACCTCAAAGGAATTTAAAGGGAAATTAAATGTACTCCGGGTGGATATAGTAAGCGCCTTATGCAGTATAGGACTTAATGCGTATAACCTAAGGGCGTATTATACTAAACTAAATATAATGGTATTATATATACGGTGGCTGAGGACGAAACGAATCGACTATGCATTATGATGCATATTTTCGGCGGAAGTCCGACGTTCTGTTTCCAATATATATAATAATGACAACGCGAGACGACGGTGGCGGTTTGTTATTTATTTTGAATAAAAGCGATATTATGTTTGCTCTGTATTAATATTATGTCGTGTCATATTATTATAAAATATAATCAAACAAACAAAATCGAACAATGATATTATAAAATGTCAAAAGTACCAGTTTTACGGTATGTACAACGTACATATATTTTATTCCAATTACGAAAACGTAATAACAAATCAAAGCTGCTGATGATAAAACGCATCAGGAAGCAGACCAAACACTGAATAATTTAATCCCCGTCAAATCAACCCACTTGTATTATTATTTTACGTTTTAAATAATTTTCCAATCAACTTATGTTTTATGTACCGTTAAATATGTACGCATGTCTAAGGTTCTTTAGCACACAATAATATTATTAATGTAACGGAGATAGTGCTCACATTACTTTGTATCATTATTTTTTATTATTCATTATCGGCTCTCACTTAATTCTGTCAATCTTGACAAATTTAAATTGAGGATTCATTACTGATTTACAATAATAGTATATGCTGTACAGTAAATTGTTTGTTGCCTTAAACCAATTATGGCAATTACAGAGTTATTTGCGTATTTTACTTTTACATTTATAATTAATTTGATCTTAAATAATTATTCAATAGGTATTACAATGTAATGGAATACATTTAAATACAATAAAATATTCACAGCGTAATTAATAGTCATCTGATGACTTACATTATAGTTAATTCAATTGTAACAATTGACTTAATAATAAGACTAAGGTTAACTTTAGACACTAATTAAACAATATTTAAAATATTTATAATTATTGACTTAAAATTATGAAATACAAACATTAATGTTACAGTTAAAAGTGTATAGTTTTTAAATGTTTATATGGGCAGGTATAATTGTTTTTACCTTAAAGCAACATTGTATGGAATTTTGACTGGAATTATTGAAACATATGACTTGTGAATATAATTATTATTATATTATGATATATTATTGAAATATTAACCACAAAAAACACGCAACCACTTGTTGTAGATATTTAAATGTATCTGAAATGCCTATACATTGCGCCGTTTTCAAAATTTGATTATTAATTTACTTTGTTGTTCTTATAATACACAATTTTGAAACCAATATTAGTCACATTTTTTTTTATGATTATATTTTGTTTTCTATAAGTACATAAAAATAAATAGAACCTTTTTTGAAACAGCTTTATCAAACTTATTCGTTACTACTCTATAAGGGCATGCTTGAAGTAAAGTTAATTTTGCACTCGGTACCTACTGTTTTAAATAAAATCATGAATATTATTTAATTTCAACGTGAAGATATCTACTGAAAATATTTTAATTTTTAATTAAAAAATATATCATAACTTATGAAGTTTGATAGAATCTACTTTTGTATTTAATATATACTAGTTAATTTTAAATGTTCAATTCGGCAACATTTTTATACCTTATAATATATGAGAGTAAAATACTTAAAACTCTTTGTTGAATAAATATAAGGTTTAAATCTAATGAATTGATAATCTGATAATTTTAACCCACTTAATTTATTGAATTATTAAAAAAAAATGTAGATTGTGACCTGTAAGAAAATTCTAATAGTACACATCGTATATACAATAAACACAGATGTTTGTGGTCAATTTTTTAAGTTTTTATTGTATTTATGTAACAATTGAACATTTTTAAAATGTCATTAGATTTAATAAATCAAAATATATACCTACTAAAGTGTACTCTAGTATTAAGATTTTAAACAATTGAATATTTATGTTGGATATTGATCAATAGCTATTTATGCATTTAAATATGAAAACGTAATAATGAAATATCAAAATTAGAACATAAATTAAAACACAAAATTCTTAAATCATTGTAGCCAGTGATGCAATTAAATTTTGTTATGAATTATATTTTACCAGATTAATTTGATGATCGGTGAGTTGGTACGTCGTTTTTGTAAAAACAAAAATGTTTTATTAGTCAAAGCTGATAATTAATATAGTTAATGGTGTAAAAAATACTAATAGTTTTATGATATTATCACTAAAAATATTACTGTTTTATCTATTCGATTTTGTGTATATATTTAGTATTTATCAGAAAATAATTTATATTCATAAAACAATATAAATTAGATGACTAATAAAAGACGTGTTTTTATATATTATTATCCCTAATAATATAATGTGCAATGTATAGTCTTTACTAACTATTCAGGTGTATTATAACTTTTTAAAGTAGGTACCTATACTGTTAAGTACGGTTGGGAAAAATAGAACGGTTCACTATAAGTGTATTATATTCATGTAAAAAGTTTTATACGGAATTTAGTGAAGACACCGAGTAGTGTAGTTGTAAAAGTGTCGACAAAAATTTAATTTCTTGTTTCCTTTTAAACTAATTCGATTTGACATAATTAAGGCTCTCGACATAAGGCGACGTTTCCGTGGATGGTGTATTCAGACAGTTTATAATCGTATTATTTCTGACAATTGAATCTCGGATTTCTTAGTGAACTGAATAATATAAGAATATGAGAAGTTTTTAGTTCTTTATTACAGTTAAGAAAATTTTTTTATTTGATATACGCAGCATATCAAATCTTCGATATTATATTAATGTTCAAAAGTCCGTGCTCTAATGTATATTTGCACGTTTATTTATTAAAATGTATACTTATATATTTCGTGTAAATAATGTTTCTGGCATATATATATATTGCGTTACTAAATACTTTTTTTAAGTGTTATTGCTATAAAAGAAGACATTTGTTTGTTATTTTTTTTTTAAGAAATATACTGCCGGGATCAATTTTTATTATTCGCAGTCGTTCCGAATGGAAAATACAATTGTGTATAATATTATTCTCGGTTGTAATTTAACGTTCGACAACACCACTTTACCGATTTAAAATATTTTTTAGGCGTAAATTCGTTCGAGCCGTTTTTTCAAGAATAAAACTGCAGTCACCCGTAACGGTGTTGTCATCAAGTCGATCGCTGTCGTTTTTTTTGTTTTTTTTTAATATCGACGATACGAATAATTCATTGGACCCCCCTAAAATGTAACACATAGGCGGGCGAATAGTTTCCACGAAAACTGAGTCATAAAACGTTCCAGAAGATTGTACTGTAGAGTAGTGCGACCCGATCCGTTCAACGTTTTTGGGAAGTCGTAAATTCTGAGAGAGGCAAAGGCAAAAAAAAACTATATGGTACATGTGGGTGACTTTTGCCAGCAATTATCGTATGCCAATGAGATTTACGGCACGACGTGTCCGATTCGG
Source organism: Macrosiphum euphorbiae (assembly GCA_949089665.1). Taxonomy (NCBI): domain Eukaryota; kingdom Metazoa; phylum Arthropoda; class Insecta; order Hemiptera; family Aphididae; genus Macrosiphum; species Macrosiphum euphorbiae. The sequence continues at coordinate 117,245,739 of CARXXK010000001.1, forward strand.
AATTTTATATTTTGACGACGGTAATCATGTCGAAAATCTGTGCAAGGATATGAAATATTAATAAAATACCCGAGCGAAAATTTCTAGTTAAAATGTTATATTTTTAAATTGTTAGAAATCATATTTGGATAAATCAATTATTCAGATGTAAATGTGTGTTTGTGAAAGTATATTGCTTATTGCAATAATAAATTATTATTATAAAACTTTATAATTACAATATCTATTACATTTTTATTGAATTGTTACCAATTATAATTTATAAATCATATTAGGTACAATGTACATATATAATATAATATAATAAACATAATATCATGCATATCTAATAACATATAAGTACCTAGTCATAATATATTTATTTTTTTGGTTGAGGCTTCGACAACTGAGTTCATTATCCTGTGGAACTGTGGGGGAGGGTATTGTAGGTTTTGAACATGTGTGTGTTTTTGTTTTTTGGCAGCAAATTTTTTAAGTGAGCACCCGTAGGTATCTGTCAGATGGTGGCCTCTCTCTCCGGACAGGGTGACTGCCTGAACAAAAATGCCGCTCGTGGCAGAGTTCGAACCGGCGACGGTGCGTGACGCAACCGACGCTTCAATCCGCTCTGCCACTCCTTCCCCCTCTCTTAATATTATAGTTTAATTATTTGTAATATGTATAGATTTTAGGTATTGCGTGAACCTATGATAATTATTCTGTTTCTTTCTTTGCGCGTTATTGATAACTTAAGCATCGCAAAACGAACTTTAATCGTAACTTTTGATTGGACGTTTTTAATCGTTGATAAATAATGAAAGGTTTAAACGATTAACGCAATCTTTGTGTGTTTGCCTAATACATTCGCCAAAGAGGCGTATACATATAACATAATAATACAGAAGTACCTACCTACCTATATGGTAATTAGTTGGAAAGTCCGGAAGCTCTATTCAAATTGTAGTGCGAATATTTTAGCGTAGTTTTTTCATGTAATATAGGTATTATGACTAATGGCCACACTTTTACCATAATTTACATCAACAAATTGTTAAAAAAAAAAAACGTTAATTTATTTATATTTAAATTTAATTTTCAAATTTGTAATAGGAAAGATATTAGATGCTTTATTTATAACATGAATTGAAAAAAACTATTTCGAATTCGATCGAGTTTGGATGAATGAAAATAATTCATAGTTCAAAAGTACAGCTAATCGTACAATATTACGGGATTCACCCTTTTAGTAATATACAAATTCAATAACGAACACACTGCTCGTTAATATTTTTTGTAATATTTCACATTTTAATAAAAGTCTACGTACTCCGAAATAGTACATTTAATTGTATAATATTGAATAATGAAGTGAAGCGAAACTAAACCTAATGTCAAATTCACACATTTACGCACCTGCATTATGTGCTCGATAGAATTTTAAAATTACTATACATTTTATACAGTAAATTAACACATCAGTAACCTCACCAGATACCTACCTGAGTATACTAAATATTTTATTCATGATTGGAATTAATATATCAAGGTCAATTAAATTTGACACCATATTATTAAAACTTTTCTCAGATAAGACATCGTTTGATTTAGTCTGATATGATGTCTGAAATTTTAAACATTCACATTACATTTTGAATTAGGGCTACTGACTTTCAATTTAATTGCAACATACCGTCTACCTGTACACATGACACATGCCACATGTTATCAATGTATATAATTTAATAACGACAATCGTCGTGCTCATATTTCAGATAGGTACCGCTAACATGTGTTTTAATGTATCATAACGAAAACCGTAAGACAGTAATAAGTCTTCGTAACATATATATTATTTAATATTTTTTTAACTAATATAAGTAATTGTATCAACCACGTGAACTCAATAACATTATTCTCCTCATCGGTATTATATTACGCAGAGCGTCTCACTAGGATTTATGTCTTAAAGCAATGGGTAGCAGATCGGATGCACTACTCCGCCATTTTAAATTAGTGAAGCTTCGTAGGATACCATCACGACTATAATAAGTGTGTAATATAAAATGTGCATCATATATTATACAGGGTGGGACATTTATACATATTATTATCGCCGAATAATATAAAACGCAAGTGAAGTTTGAAAAAATTATATTCCTTAAAAGTACCTACGTTAAAAATAATATTCTACGTGTTATGAAAATCCTATTGGTATTGGAATCTTATGTCAATGCCGTGTCCACATTCGTGACTGTTATCACCAAATAATCCAACGTCCTGTATAGTTAAATGTGTAGGTATACTATAGGTATGAATGTATGATAATAATATTTAGTACTGACATTGAACAATGAACATGTTACTTATACGTTTTTACTTTTTATATTACTATCGTAATAAACCCATCAAATATTTAGACTAAAATAATGTATTTAAAACCCCCAACATGTCTTAATACAATACTTCTAACACAACAATATGTTATTATTAGCGTCAATTTGTCTATTATTCGTATTCGGGTTAATTCTAAAAGATATTCTTACCATTCAGTTTTTTTTTCTCGAATTAAATTGTGACGAAAATATTTGAATCTTGATGTTTAAACTTTCCGTAACAGTTCACGTACCTGTAAATAAATAAAACAAATTAGTTAAAAATGTAATAATAATTGTTATTAGTTTTATTGCATGTTATAAGTACTTTGAATATCTATACACTATAGGTTCTAATTAGCTAATGCTGTGCATGGTGACAAACAAACTAACAAGATAAATTCGAATAATACGAGTATATAGGAGAGTATTCACAAAACCAGTGTCGCATCTGAAAGTTTTAAATTACCCCACACATAGTATAGGACAACTTCAAAATATATTTCTCGGATTTATAATAAATTTACAGTTTTGTCTACATAGTGAACGCGATATTAGGGAGGTCACAGACACGAGATATTATCATGTTTCAATAATTGTTCATATTAAGTTCTTATTCGTATTTTTTATGTCATATAATATTATACTCGCTTATAAATAGTTTACTAAAACAAATAATATTAATGTACATCGATGTGTTATTATATTATCATAATACATTATTGTATGTATATTATGCGAAAATTAGATATATTAATTCTCAGAGCGATTTTTAATAGATATAATATTATAACAGGTGTCTTAGAGTGTGTGTTTGAAAAATCATTTATTGATGTAAATATCATCATAACTACAAACAGTAAAATCATAAGCAATTCATTTTGAGCTTTATATAATATTATCGTATTATATAATCATAATAATAATATTATGTACAAGCACCAGCTAAATACACAATAATATAGCTATGATTTATGAGAAATATATTTTACTTATAAATTTAAAACATTATTTAAGCATTTTCAATGAGTATTATAATATTTAACTGCGAAGGTCTAACTGAAAAAACTTGGTATTTGCTCTATTTATGTTTATTAAAATTTTCAAATCAAGTGTATTACATTGTTCGTGTGTTGAGATTAATGAATAAAACATGTACAACTTTTTTTTATATTTTTGTTCAAATACTTCAACTGATGGGATGGTCAACCTTTTTATGTTAAACGGATTGTTGTTGTTCGTTTTTTAAAATACTAAGAGAATAAGAATATCGGTATTAAGGCCAATTTAAAAATAACTTACTTGTGTACATATATATTAAACAATTGTTATTTTTGCACTTTTTAAAAAAAATAAAGGTACTATAGTTTGTTTAATACTGCAGTTTTTTTTGTCGATTAAATTATAAAAGTGTACATCCTTCTTTTGTAATGCATTTAATTTTTGGAAACTTATTTTTATTTTTTATTGCTCAATATAATATTTATTGTGTATAATGTTTTTGATTTGATAATCTGTTAATGTAATAAGATTTTTGAATGGCTGCAACACTATATAGTATTGGTTTGTTAATTATTAAATAACAATCGAAACTAAACTTATATATTTTTTTTAGAAATCTTATGATTTATTTATAACTTATTAAAGTTCCATTTTGCATAGTAACTTTAAAATAATAACAATCATTTTATATTATACAAAGGTTTAAAACAGATATCTACTATTATATTTAAAGGTTTTATTTTAATACCTTTACATTACCTTTTCTCTCCAATATAATTTATGATATAAATATTTTGATCATAAAGCGCGCTATTGTTACAATATTATGAGATTATATAATACTTAACACATCCGACTTCTATCACCAGCTTACGATTAAAAAAAGAAATATATTAAAAATATTCATTTTCTGTATGTACTGTTTGAATATTTAAAATAAATTGTTAACGAAAATGGTTGAAATAATTACAAAGTATCGTATATTCAATGATTGTAATCATTCATTAAATTATGTATTCTAATCCGATTAAAATATATTAACAACGACTCAATATTTTTCAAGAAACCGACAAGCGAAAACAAAATCCTTAAAATTAATTTATAATAGTTAGGTATCTCTGATTCATAATTTTTTTTTACACGAGTTAACAGTGTATGGTACCTAAAAAACATTGGTGCACGACAATCACGGTCATGGTACTGGACTGTAAACCCACGTTTTCCTATAGCCGTTTCAGCTGATAAGCTCGATTCAAAAATATTAAAATAACAGACATTGCCGGATTATGCTAAAGACACTCGTGGGACAATACATTCGACCGGACGGCATAGCTGAAAGTCGAAGCTATAAAAACTGATTATAATATTCGTGGTCGGTGCAGCGGGGATATAACGAAACGAAACGTTCCGCCGATATCGAACGATACGTGCATCTCTAAACATGTTCTCCTGTGTATATATTATTATATATTGCTCGCCGGTTCCTATTCGAATATTTTAGTGGGAATAAAATAAAACCACTACGGATTCTGCGGTTTGCTAACACACGGTTCTGCAGTAGGTAGGTAGGTATTTGATTCCGCTAAGTTAAGTGATTCAAACGTTTATTCCAAAATATCCAATAGGATAAACCGTATTAACACGACGTGTACCTACAGCTGTCTGCACACTTCGGCGTCGGTGTAAATAAAATAAATATCGCGAGCGATACTTTCAACGAAATGAGTTTTGGAAATATCTCAATAGGCGACGCACGGTAAAATAATGACTGCAAGAACGATGTAGGTAAATATGTAATATTATACGTGTAGGTAAATATTACATTATACATGTAATAGTAATAATAATATGTAAGGATAACAAAAAAAAAAATCCCTTTTCACAACAAAAATGTTGATATTGTTTTGGAAAACTGCGTGGATTCCTGCTGTAGGATTATGTTGGAAATATTATGACGTGCTTGTATTATGGCTGTATTACTTATTTTTTACGGTACTAAGAACATCAAATGGTTATAAACATTTTTTTAGACTTTACTAGTCCTACCGGAAGTTGTTTGAATTCCATTGTGCTTAACAAGACTTAAATATGATAATAGGTACTATATAGATTTTCTGAAGTGTATTATAATGACGACAAAGTAAATTTGAGTAGACATGTTTGAATTAGTTACCTACTACATTTAAAAGTAAACTAATTATAGTTTAAATAAAATTAACGAGTTTTCCAAGTACTTTTTAAATTCCGTGTATTATTGAGATTATATTATACAATTCTGAAGAGTAAGACATTATAATAATTTACAATGTTTTGTAATGTGTGTAAACTATAAACTCTTCTTGCTTTTAGTAAAGTTAATGTTAAAGAAGTCTTTCCACGTTTTTCCACCATATTATCGTAGGTAGTTGTTTGTTTTAAAAGCCTACTGTAAATACGGAAAATCCAGACTCATAAATCCAATTATTATAAATCATTAAAATACAATACTAATGCAAGTGTTAAATATTTAAAATTAAATCAAAGATATAATATATCAAAATAATTAAGTTACGTCTAAATTGCATTATCAATATTACTCCAGCACAGTAAAAAAAAAGGATTAATGTTCTCTTATATTATAATCTTATAATCTTTAAAATGGAATTGTAAATTTATCAAAGGAAAATAAATAAATAATACTATTTTAGTAGTTCTAAAGATTTATATTTTTAATACTCTTAAGTCTTAATGTAAAAAGAAAGAATATAGTATTATATATTATTATTTCTCACTAGTTTGTTTTTGACTAATATAATGTTGTAAATAAATTGAAAATATTTAAGAAGCAACTCTTAGACAAAACTATTCTCCATTGACTGGTTTTATTACTTTTATAATTTTCGTTTGTTATTATATATGCGTTAAGTTTGTTTTCGTATAAGCTAGTAAGAATGGATGTTTAAGTGCTTCATTAAGGCCACATAATTAATATATATTTAGCCACAATCTGTGCTAACTCCCATAAGTTATCTCAATTTCATTGTTATTAAAATTATTTACGATTTATAATGTTTTTAATTCGAATACACCATTTTGAGTAATAAAAATATGCATTAATACATTTTTATCGACACAAAATTTGCCAATCCCATAAAAATGACTCGTATTATAGAAACTCATAATCATCTCAGTTTATCATTTTAAGATTTTCTATGTTTAAAAATTATCTGGAGATTTGTTAAAAATATTGAATCTACGATAATACCTATACACTTTGATACATTCATAATAATTTATATTTATTTATATATTTTAATCTGTACTATCGAAGTTTAAATTAAAAATAAATAATTCTCTAGTTTGGTTAAAAATTATTGTTTATATTTTAAAATACTTAAACACACCAAAAGTACCACGAATATTCGGTTTATTGATACTGATATCCTATTAATAAAGTATTCGAAAACGCTTAATAAAAACCAAGTTGGCACCTTATAAAAGGATAAAAAAGTTGAGCGATTCGTCGATCATAAATATTATTACTTAAGAGTAATATATGATTTTCTAAAAAGTACACAACGTTGTCTCTCATTATTATTATTGATTTTATATTGGAAGCACGTTTGGATGCGATCAAAAAACGCGTCAGACGCGATTGAATACCAATCGACTGCACCACGACGAGGACCTCACCTCGTATCTAAAGACGAATGAATCGTCTTTAAATAACGATTAAAAAACGATCGATGTGGTCATGTTTTGAACTTTAGTCTAAACGACATCATGTGTATATTTGTATATGGTTAATCATAAAAGTGTAAAACGTTACTGCGGTTACATTATTGCTACGGCGTTAAAACCCGGTTAGTTATTGTTCTACATAATATTATAATGATGAAAACTACTATTTATTATTACTTTTTTTTAGTCACGGGCCATGATCGTCGGACCCCCTCCCTAAAAACGCCTCTGCTAAATTTATTTATTTCGTTATTTCGGAGAAAAAAATGACTACCCACCTGCATACTGACACCATATAATGTATATAGGTATATGCTTTACTGTTATATTATACTGTACCGCCTTGGGCAACAGGGTCAGGCGAGACTTATCCTAAAACACCTTTGCCAACTAGTGTAATTTACTACATAATTTTTCAGTAAAGTTAAACCTTAAAAAAAATGTCATCCGACATCAGAACATTTATATTTCACGCATATCACTTATAAAATGTAATCTGTACTACAGTTTTGTTAACTAATGTTCAACAATAATATGCGTAACTTATGATTTGGATGCTCAAAAGAAAAAAAACACATTCATCAGAATCTATGAATCATGAAATGTCAAGCTTATATTAAAATAAACATATTAGGTTTCAGGTAGGTAAGTAAATTAATAATAAATAAATAAACTGTGTACAGTTAATTTCTATTAAAAAACATTTGTGTTTCATTTTGTTAACATAACAACGACTTAAAAAAATACTGAATTTCTTTCAATGTTCTTGCTATATTTTTAAGTTCTTAGACATTCAAATTTAATAGACATTCATTTTTGTTTTGAAAATATTGCACCCTAACCATAGATGTATAACGTTTTGTTTCACCTAAAAACAATTTTGTTCAGTATCATGGTCATAAAAAATAAAAATAAAACAATGTTGGTACTATAATAATAGCACCAATACTTCTAAACATATTAATCAATATTGTAATTTACCTACTCAAAAATCTGATTTTATAATGGAAAATGATTAAAAAGTCTAAATATCAATAATTTTATTATATCATAAATTATTAGATTTATCATTCTTACAAGACATTTTCTATTTTCATCTAAAATTTAAATTAGACGGTTCGGGAAACAGAACTACGATTGCGAATTATTTCCACTGGATTGGAAACCAAGATATAGTAATAGAACTTGTACTTAAAATATGTGTGTCAGATGAATGATTGCGCATGGGAGGGGGTGTTAGCGAGCTATTTCATCGACCGTAACTCAAGTGTATCGAGCTGAAAACTCTCCGGAAGAGAAGACTTTGAGTAGAATAGTTATTGGCAATGTGGTGAATAGTCATCGATAAGTAATCTATCAATTTCATCAGCTGCTTAAAGGATAATCATTTTGTTATAGGACTGGAATAATTTTGATAAGACGCGTTGGCGGAGAGAGTTTCAGATATTTTTTTTATCGCTACAGCCCAACTGCTATCAGGTTTTTATGTAGTTGTGGACTTGTGGTAGATTTGCAATTTGATCTACCAATATTTTTTGCGAGTTTCCAATTCGAGAAATATTTTTAAATATTGTAAGTCTGCATAAATCGTCCTTGCGTGATTTCCTAAGCGGCATTTTGAAGGAAAAAAACACAGTATAGTGATATTGTACGGTATTGTATTATGTATTGAGGTGACACTTTGAGCCAATTGCTTATACCTGTAGGTTATTCTTAAACGTTATAAGTTATTAGTATTTTCTTAATTCAATTTCAATTAAAATTGAAATAAGTAGATATTATTTTGTTTATTTTTTATTTAAAAGAGAATAGGGATGGTTACGGTTTATAATTTAAAAGGAAACTAGGTGAACATATCCTCTTCCACAACATTTTAAATTAAAATAAACAGTTATGGAACACACATCAGCAATAAAAATGTGTACTGTTCTAATAAGAATACTAGATTCAAAAAAGGAAATTTAAAATTCAAATGGACTAGGTATAAAACAAAAATTTTCTTATAGGTGTCCCTTTGATTAAAAAGAAATGTTCTGATAAGTAAGATCAGTTAAAAATGCGTAAGATAAACTTTAGAAGGAACCAAAATTGTTTGTGAATAAAATAATATGAATTATATGTTTTTATATTAAAAGTACACATAAGGAATAAAAATTGTAATTTTTCCCATACTATTTTAGGTATATTATTTTTCGATACTACCTAATACCCTAACCTACCTACTATAATATAAGAATGTTCCCATTTATATTTTATTATTTAATGAATAATTGATTATTTTGTCTAATGGCTTAGAGTAGTAAGGATTAAGGCAACTGGTGAATGATCCGACAGTGGATTATGGAGATTTTCTGTCCATTCATGTAGATGATTTGGTATTTTGAAATAAATATAATGTCTAAATTATGTGGGTACTATCTTAGGAGATTCGTCCATTATATTGAACCTGGCGGAGACATGATTGAATCACTTTTTTAATTTGTTACATGTCGTAAATAATTTCCTTTGGGAGAACTTCAGTGACATACCAATTCGACATGCTTGGAATTGAAATCGCCTTCTAACGTAAAATGATTAACAATTAAATTAAAATTATATTCTAAGTGTATACGCTCTTTCTTACTAATTGCACTCCTGGCATTATTGGTAAGTACACCACTGCACTAAATTCTGTTTATGTCAGGGTTACTGCCGTCACATGTTTTGTTTGATTATTAATTATAATATTATAATAAGAAATTAAGAACCGTCATCAATTGATCAATAGCAATATTATCAGTGAATATAATATTTTGTTGGATCAAAAAGTGGTTTTGGGTTTTTTTTATAAGAAAGAGTGAGAGAGAGAGAGATAATCATTGAAGATGTTTTGAAGTAGTTCTCACTCAAGTGACTGGAATCCAAAACTAGATTATTTGTTATTGCTCTCGATTAAATAATTTAATTCAGTTTTGAGCTACCATATAATATGTTGCTATAATAAAATGTCTTTGATAAAATTCGGTGTGTATGTTTTCTCATAAAATTTAATCATTACATTTGATTTCGACTATTATTACTTTCATTATTAGTGTAGTCATTAGTCAAATCATTTGTAGGTACTTCTCATCATTTTCGTGTGTGATCAACTTAATGATATACGAATGGTGGCAGACAGAATGTGCACTGGCTGTTATCCCTAATTATCATTTTATGTTACCAGTATTTATCCTTATCTTTCCTCTGGGACACGGTAGACAGAGGTATTGCTACGGTTAGACAGAGTTTTTTTTTTCCAACAATAATTAGTATACGAAAAATGAGAAAAATAACTCAAATAAACACGTCATACGAATAGTTCAAGATGAACACAGTCATGTATAAAGTATCCAAGTCGTTCGAGAGTAATGGAAAATCAACACCACAAATATGCATATATGTTGCTTATATTCAGTTACACGAAAATATTTGTTTTTCTATTGAAGTTATGTCATCTTTCAAAATTATAATCATGTCTATTTATTTTGTATGGAAAATAAATCGGGTGTTGAAAAAAAACCGAAATAAATCTACTTTACAAGTACTATGTTGTTTATACGTCCTACTTAAAACTATTCAATTTACCGACTGTACGATAAGAAATTCTTACAACATTAATATGGAGATGCGCGAATGTCATAGATATTACATTACTTAAACAATTAATGTAGGAAATTGAAACTTACAATAAAGGGAATATTATTTTACATTTGAAATGCACATTGGACTGAAAAATATACTTTTGTCTTAGGAACTGTTTGATAACAATGAAATCCGGTTACTTATTTTGATACGAACACTTAAGAAATTAAATTACTAATTAAACATCCGTCTGCAGGGTACATTATTATCATGCTGCAGCACTGATATAAGATTAGAGTTTTAGATTACACTCGAATAGCAATTCAAAATAATAAAATATAATGTGTAAGGAAACTTTATATTACGTCATTATATGTCAGCACAGGCTCTTTGCCAAAAATAGTCTTACTGCAGCAGGGCCTAACCCAGAGAAATCTGAGAGGAAAATCTTATCGACGTTTTTATAAAATATTTGCAATACCGTGACCACACGAGTTACGACCACAACAGGCCACAACAGGCCACAATTCGTTTCGATTGTTGTTTAAATTGATACATTAGAATTTGCAAACAACTGCGAATTTAAAAATAATAATATATGAAATCGATTTGGTTTTCAATTATTCGTGTCCCGAAAAGTATTCGTCGTGGTCTTCGACCGCCAGAACGTATAATATTATTTTGTCCAAACTTTCGTCTTGTAAATCCAATACAACAACAGCATAATAATATCAATTATCAATCAATCTCGTGATGTACGGACGAAAGGACACTGCAGTTTACGCTGATTAGTTTCTAGCTCGTACAGAAAGTTTAGTTGTTATACACATTTTAGTGAGTATATACTATAATAATATAAGTACTAAAACTAGGTCAAAATACTAAGCTCGGATAATATTATATTTGAAAACCCAAGCGTCCCAAGACTTTCATCATTATTATTAATATAATATATTATCCATATACCTTACTCGTACCCGGAGATTATTACAAATCAATCAAATTTTCATTATCAACATTCTTGTGGCTGTTGTTTAATAAAATATTTACAATGCTCGTAATAGTATCGTAACACAAATGAACAATTTTCATCTCGATATTAGAAGAAAAAAAAATTAAATTAATAGTTTATAGGTGCGTTGACAAAATTAAAATTTTGAAAACAACACCAGGTATTTGTAAAAATGTTGTCGTTTAGTAAAAATCAACTTTTCAGTATGAAGCGCTAATTAAATATTGTAACACTGAACTTTAAACACGATGAAATTTATTTTGTTTTTACTTTATTACTACTCTAGATAAATTCGATTTATGAAAATTGTACATTATTATTTAAAACTCGTCTAATAGTTGATCTCAAATATTAATAATCATAATATTAATTGTTTGGTATGGAATACGTCGTGCACACACACACACACACACACACACACACACACACACACACACACACACACACACACACACACACACACACACACACAATTTCTCTCCTAATATTAATATTACCCTATGTGCTCGCCGGTGCACTACTACCGTAGTTAACACAGCTGTTTGTGTCTGATAAGCCATATCAGAGGCGGCGAACTGTCATCACGTCCGCTTGCAGGATGTACGCCGGCCGTTGTGTCTCTCATCGCCTTTCGAGTTTTTTTTCCATATTAGTCCTACGGATCAAATGTTTGGTCGGCCACTAATAATACATTGACAAGGACCGGAACTTACCGTGGTCAAGGACCGCGGACTTTTAAGACTTGCTAAAAGATCAATGGATCTAGTCCTACTGATCAAATCCTATGAAAACCACTGAAACAACATTTCGCTCCACTCAGCCTTAATCAATATCGTACACCGTCAACTCCCCCCCCCCCATAGGCGAAATCAACTTCACCATCTTCAGACGATCATCGTGGGTAGCCAACTATACCAGGTCGAACAGGTCGTACAAATATTTGTATTATTTTTGTTTATTTTTCACTTTAGCAATATTATCAATATTTTAATTAAATATTTATAATTACAAATTATCCACTGTTAAAACTTAAAACCCACAATACATATGAACTTTATTTATCCAGGTATTTATTTACGCAGTATTACGATTTACTATTGTACCAGTGTGTAAATTCTCTCATCCTTTTTCACCTTAGCCTACAGTCCACTTTAAAAGGTTCGTGTGCAGCCCAGTCACACAATATTACTATCATTAGTCACGGACCGAATAAAAAACTAACTATTACATGTATTTGTATCAGAGTGAGTTTTTTTAAAACAATTTTTTGATCGATATGTCTATGACTATATTATTGTGTTAAGCCTTGTGAATACTAAATAATAATGATTACGTTTTTATCAGAATATACGATTTGACGATAAACCAGGAAACCACTAATTAGTATTGTATTGCAGTAGTACGAGCTTAAGTTTGGATGACATATACATAATACATATGTCTAATGTGTATAATATACATGTGTATGACGTATGTAAGTATAGTATTGTTATAGCAAGTAATTTGGGATATAATTTAATATTTTTTTCGTGCACTCCACGCGTCGATACCATTGCCTCTCGCAGGTGAACAAGACATACATGACAATAAAATATAGTGGTTGAGGGGGGGGGGGGGGGAGGTTGTCCGAAAAGAAACGGCGAAGATTTCGAGTGCCGAGCCTCCCAGTCGTAAATCATTCGATATCAAAATTCGACTGACACCGAATCCGTGCCAAAACTCGACAGCGAGGGTGTCCCAATATATTGCTAGGCGTGTATATCTGCAGGCCGCAGCCACTTCACAGCGGCACTGCAGCAATAAGTTTTTTTCTCTTGAAAACTTATTTTCGATGAAAATAGGTACCAATCTTCGAATAGGGTTAGAGAGTGTGAAATGTTCACCGACCCCTTGAAATATCGAATGACGGTTTTTTTTTAGTATTTTCGAGGGAACGAGACGAAACTAATGACGGGTGTCGTTTAATTTCTTATTTCAAATTCAAGTATCTACTATTCCATTTTAAATAAAATAAATATATTTTTACTCGAATATACGAATTTGATTGGATCGCAATCGGTTGTCCGAAACGAACTGCGAAGATATCGAGTGCCGATCCCCCGTCGTCAACCATTCGATATCAAAATTCGACTGAAGCCGAATCCGTGCAAAAATTCGACAGCAAGGGTGTCCCAATATATTGCTAGGCGTGTATATCTGCAGGTCGTAGGCCCTTCACAACTCTACTGCAGCAATATGCTTTTTTCTCTTAACTTATTCAATTTCCATTTTGTTTTTAACTATTCCATTTTTTTCCATATATATATTTTTACTCGAAAATACGAATTTGATTGGATCGCAATCGGTTGTCCGAAACGAACAGCGAAAATGTTGAGTGCAGAGCCCCCGTCGTCGTCAATCATTCGATTGATAAATATCCGACTGACGCCAAAGACGTGCTAAAATTCGACAGCGAGGGGCAAGTGTCCAAATAAATTTCTTGGAGTGGATATATCTGCAGGCTGCAGCCACTTCACAGCGGTACTGCAGCAATACGAGTTGTGTTCTCTTGAAAACTTATTTTCGATATCAATAATACTTACGTAGGGCTAAGAGTGTGAAATTTTCACTGACCTTGAGATATCAGAAGACTTTTCACTTTTTTCGTGGAAGTGCGAACTAATATATGTTTTGATTAGTTTTTTTCATTTCAAAGGTACAATTTGTTTTTAATAAAATAAATATATATTTTCCTAGGAAATATGAATTTGATTTATTTCGATAGGTAGGTATGGTGAAATACCAAAACACACTTGTGATAAAATAGCGTGTAATAAAAATTTTATAAATTAAAATATATACGTAGGTATTATTATTAATAAGGAACTATGTATTATGTCATTATGATGATGGTGGTGGAGTATCCGAGTATGGATACTTAAATAGCATGATTGTAAGAAAGTTGCATACAGTTATAATTTACCTACATATAAAATATATAAAATCATAATAAATTATATTTTACAACAATAAAACTTCATAATATTTGCATTGTTGTTACTTGTTTGGCAATGTTATACGCTATACAGTGTATACTGATTTATACAGCGCATAACAGATGCAATATATTATAATATGTATTACTAAAACTTGAAGAATTGAAGAAGCAAAACAATATTAATGTCAAATATAGGTACATACCTAGTTAAATATGAAGAAACTTAACTTAAAAAGTAGGAAATAATAAAAACGAACAGCATTGTGAGTATCTTAATAGGTATATTATATATTTTTTCTGCCCGTGTGTAAATATTCAAATTCCTCCTAAACGGCTGTACCGATTTTGATGAAATTTTTCTCGAAATGTTCCTTGTGTGCTTGAGTGGGGTCCTCGAATGATTTAGACTCACAATATTGGACCCGGTAGGCCTAACCTAGGATTGCCTACCAAGGTGGCTGATTGTATTTTCTGCAGCGAATTACACCCAAAAGGAATTGAACAATTACAATTTTTTTTAAGATTTGTCATTTTTTAAGGGCAATGAAGTTCGAGGGATCAGCTTGTTTATTTATATATTATATTAATTTATTTTAATATTTCATGAGGAAGAATGTTTTGATGTAGTTTTAAATTATAAATACTATTTTTTTTCTCTAAAACGAAATGTTTTATTTCGCATTTTAGAACCCTCAATACTAAATTGATAACGAAATGTTCTCATAACAAAATAAAATAGGTACCTACCAAACTTTAGTTACCTACTGAAACTATAGGACCTAGGCAAATATGAAAATATATTTATCTCGTGCCTATATATATTTAGTAGTCGATAAACTAATGATATGAACATGTTCTCTATTCTCTTACTTTCTCTCACACTCTCTATCTCTCACTCACTCCCTTTTGGACGTTTGCCCGACGCCGCGAGTGTGTGTTTACCCCTAACACGATTCCAATGTATAAATTATTTGATTATCGCCGTGCGATGTACAGCCTGCTGCATGATATTATGTCGTCAAGGATAGATCCAGGTAGGGGATACATGCCTCCCGGCTTCCACAAACACAATTCTCAAATTCTCAATTATTTTCGGAGAGACATATTATTTTAATTATTGAAAAAATATCCATGGTTTTCGTTCAAATAAAAGATGTAATAATAATAGAACTGTTGAAAAAAAAGACAAATTGAATAATATGTAATACTTTTATAATGAAACATTTTGAACGGTTTTTAAAATACTTCAAGTGATTTTAAGATTTGTCAGAAATTAAATTGATCAATAAAATGGAACAGTTGATGCACGTAGGTGATCACCAATTATAAAAATACAACAAGTCGTCGGTCAAAATATCTAATTGTTAGACCATAATATACGACGATGATCAGTAAGGCGTTTAGTAGACTGCCCGGAAAACTGAAGACATAGGGACCTCACCATATTATTACTTGGCCGTGGTTATAATTTATATATAATATTATTGTTTAAGCATTGAGAGGACATCAAACCCGTGTGTGTTGTCTCCGTCTTACTAACACATATATCATAACAAATTATATAAGATCAGCACAATCCATTTTACTCTATAATTTCGAATAATATTTGAGTACGGTTGACCTATTATCAAATTTGAATGTAAGAATATTATACAATGAGGGTACCGCTTAGGAATTGTATGATATTTTAATATTAAAGCAACATGTGTCACGTGTGCATTTCAAAATGTATAGAACTTTTACAATTTAGAGGGCCACTAAGGTCATAAAGTCATGATTATCTATATTGTTTTAAAATATAAAAAAATATCACCAAAAAAAACTACGCTAGATAATAATATGCTTAACTTGAAATTGTATTTTATAACCTTCCGTTAACTCTGATATCAAAAAGTATCAATTCGCCGTCACTAATAGCCTTCACTAATAGCCGTCACTAAGACGGAGACTACAAGACATGTGTCATAACACGCCTTATTTTTTATTTCAAGCTTTATTTTATGTGTTTGTGCACGACGGACGATTATTAGAACGATACGCATATTAAAAAGACTTATGTAATTGACGGTCATCGTTCGTCTTCTCCGTGTATAATAATATTATATAATATATTCAATTATGAAAATCTGATTTGCATACAGAGTGGTCACTTTATGCCTCTGGAGAGTTCTGACGCTTTGCCGAACGCCGCACACAGATCGTAAAATGTTCTAAGTACAAGTATTATACGTACGTATATAGAACACAATAATATATAAGTACGATTAATATGTACAACGATCGCGTACAGCGCTCTCCGGTCACATTTACAGGACGCATAACAGTGTTGGAGTCGGTTTATCGTCTAAAAGCCACATTCGAATGTGCACTGTACCTAGTCGAATTTACGGTTATACTGCGTATTACACAAAATTGTGAATATATATGTGTGTGTGTGTGTGTGTGTGTGTGTGTGTGTGTGTGTGTGTGTGTGTGATTGTGTGAGAGTTCTGAAATAGTATAATAATTGTCACTGCCCAAAGCGCTTGGATTATGTCAAAAACAAGACCTTAACTGCTCTACTCGCTTGCCTTTACCGTGTGGACATTAAAATATTATGCTATGATATTAGGTAGTATTAATATTAATTATAAACGTCGTTGATAAGGTTTTCAACAAGAAATAAGACGAGATATTATTAATATGTTGTACGGGTATATTCTATTATTATTATTATTGTGTCTATGGATTATACGAGCTGTTAAAAATTGTATATAAGACTTATACTAGAATATAATATATTGACGATATTTCTAGGGATTAGTGTTCGGACTTGACGATTATTACGGGTTTGCACACTTAACTGTATTCCTTTCCTTTCCTTTTTTTTTTCATTTTTCATTTGTGTGAATTCCTGTTTTATGAAAAATTGGAGGCCACTAAAATGTTTATGGGCTAACGATTCATAATAATTGTCCGACCAACGTTATGGTTTCCAGGGTAAATGGACAACGAAATATAAATTATATATCATTTCCCGACCTTTTGCAAATTGCCTACATTAAATACCAGCATGGTAAAGATATACCATTATTATGTTTGGTTTTTCAATCCGAATATTTGAATTAAAACGTGGTATAATATATTTTATAACCCGTTAATTTCTTTTAGTGTGTATACCAAAAAGGAACAACATTTATTCAAAATTCTATAATTCGTACGGTTTTACGTTACTGTTATTTAGGGCTCCAAGTTAATGTCGTATGTTTGCATCGAAAAAAATCTAAAAAGTAAATTACAGCTGCAGCAGCATTGGGTCAATACTCCGAGTCGTCAAGTTTGGAAAACGATTTTAAATTAAACACAGTTTACTGTTTACAAATAATACGTATATAAATATATTGTGCGCGTACAAATTTTAAGTGTTCATAAAAAAATAATTGTTTGTCAAGACGTTGAGAATGATTTTACATTCACTTAAAATATAGTCCAGTTTATCTTACTGTTTCAAAACTACTCTAGACAATTCAAGATTGACCTATTTTAAGTACCATTTGTGTTCAGTTTCTAATTCGTTAATAAAACAACATTTAACTTTTGAAGATGCGACCTTTTATCCAAAAAAATTTATAATACTCGGAAAATCTGTTATAGTTGAATTGCTCAAAATGACTTGAATCATATTCATTCTAAATATTAAAAATCCAACTAATATTAATATATTTTATAATATAATATTTATTTCGAGTTTGTGCATAATTTATATATAAAATTAATTGTAATAAATTAGATTGTAATATTATATTATTTTTATGTTTGTACTTTATTGCATACACGAAAGCAATAGTCATAATAATATTATATTCTTACAACATTGGTTATCTCGTGAAATATTTTAGTGACTTTTATGTCGTATTAAAAAAGTTATGTGTTTTGTCGGTTTACTGATTAACTTTATAAATTTATTAGAAAACCAATAAATTATATAACTGCCTTTAATGGTTAACAAATGACAACTGTAAAACTGTGACTTATGTATTTATTATATTAAATTTATCATTTATCCTTAACATTTTTTTTTTCATATTTGTAAATTATAATTTATCAAAGAGTTGAGAATTGATTATGAATTATGATTTGTGTAGAGGATATGAGACGTATCGTGTTTCGAGCACCATCATATTCTACTAATATATTTTATACTAAATTATAAAATACCAATATTTAACTTAATAATTAAATGTTTTCTATTTATTCATTAAAGTGTCTATAAATTAACGTTATCCTTAAAAAATAAAATAAATTTTTTATTGGTTAAAAGAAAGGATCATCAACGTATTTTAATAGAAAAATATAAAACTGTTCATCTATAACAAAGTTTATATTTTACTCAAGTGTAACTAATATCTAACTATAATTACCTTTATGAATATTGAATTTATATTTAGTACACATAACTTTCCATATATACCCAATAATGGATGTGCACATGTGTTTTCACTTTCTCGTCATATTCTTGACAAATGTTTACGATGACTTAAATTTAAACTTAGAGTGCTTATTTCTTCGTCACACGTTTAACGGTAAACATATGACAATAATTATTGGTGTGAAAATACTACGAGTAAAAGAGAATAAATATTTTGTTTATTCGCTTAAGTTATTAGTATAAGATTAAAGTTATTTTCAGATATAGTTCAAATAAAAACATTCACAATAATATGCAAAATCAAATGTATTAGTATAGTTTTATTTTTATTTTTTGGTTGACGATTTTCATAACGTTTTATCATGTAGGTTGCAGCTGGTACCTAAACCATTAACATAATATTGTATTGTTATTTGTTATATTATAATTTATCAAAAAAAAAAAATATTTTATTATTTTATCTACCATACTTATAAAACTTTTCCATACCTACTGCTGACTTAAATTTCATCGGCGTGCAAAATTTATTTTAAATAGTGTGATTATTTGTAAGTGCATAAAAAAACTAAATAGATTGAAAAAAGTGCAAACGAGCAAAAATAAATTACAAAATCTATTTGGTCAAATAGAGAAAGTATAAGTTACTTGTAAGTAGGTATAAAATAATTACGACTTCGTAAGGATATATTTTTTTTTTTTTTTAAAGAATTTTTATTTTTAATAATTGTTTAGCCATTTAGGTAGTATCTTGTTGCTACTCTCTACCGGTGAAATTAAACTCTAATTGATCACAATATGAACGATATCACTTTTATATATTGTTAGCCTGTAATTATTGTGAGTTTCTTATGTTTACAATTTATTTCATGAATAGTGACGTCGCCATTGAATCAAAATCAAAACACTATACCTATACCCATTTGTGTCACAAAGTCATCAAATATTTGATGGTTTGGCGTAAACGTAGTTCACTGCATATTTTAAAAGTTTAATCGGCTTCTCTGTACAAACAATTTAGGTTTTCTTGACGTGGAAACAAATTATACCGAAAATTAAATGGATGAACATCGAGACGCATCTTATGAATTTATTACCTACTTATATTTTATCGTACAACAGGTGATAATAATAATTACCTACGGAACTGCAGCGATGTGCCGAACTCGATCAGATTTCATCCGACACTTCGAGAGATTCCAAATGAATTCCCCGGGCATTAATAAAAAGTAACACGATTTTAAGCTTCTTCACAATATTTTTTTTTTGGTTTTATCGATTTAAAACTATATCCGGCTGCTGAAGCCGTTATTGCAGAGCAATTTTGAAATTTAAATGGAATTTTATTTATAACAGTTTTTTTTTACATATAATATATACATTAAATCAAATGGTAAATATTATTAAATTGAACCTTAAATACACTATTTTATTCGTTCGGCTGCAATATTATAATATTATATTATGATATTATTCTAAATGCACTTCAACGCTGTCCTCGAGCGCCCTTTTACCGTAGTTGTACCAACGTCGTTAACGTGCGCGGTCTTTATATTGCCATTAAGAACATTTTTATAAGTTTCTCGACCACAACAAGAATCGCTTTTTTTAATGCTAAAACAAACAATAAAAAAAAAAGATTCGTATCATTTTGGTCGATTTAAATTTTTTAGCATTTCAGTAGATAATACGAGAGAATATAATACAGCTTTCAATACGTGGAGTTTTTGTATATATATATTAAGTATTCGAATATCGTTGGGATTATATTATAATATAATACGTCTGTGCGACGCCAAAAAGTATATTAGGTATATACACTGTACAGAGGAATCTGAAAAATATTTCGATCGCTTATAAACATGCGATAAAGACTCAAAACGGCAAAGTTGTTCTTTTTAAATCGGAAATAACATATAATGTGCGCATATTATTTATACTAGAAATTATTTCTATTCAAAAACTTTTCCATACGAAATATTATTATTGTATATCATGTACAGTACAACATTTTGTTTTCACATTTTTAAAATTAAAAACGATAATAGGTACCTATTAATTGTATTATGTGTTCATAAAAAATAAAGAGCGTAGGAGGTATAGGTACTGTTAAAGTTATTTATGGTTCAAAATCTTAAAAAAAAAAAAAACTATGGTTATTGATGACTGTAAATAAATTAATAATAGCGAATATTATAAATAAAAGCTACATCCGTGTTCTAAAATATTTAACGTTTCGACAAAAATAACGCAAATGTACATTTTCCACCGGTAATAATAACCATTTAAAGTTATTATTACTAATAATAGGTTATTATAATATGTATAAAACCAAACGCTTAGGTAAGTTTTTATGCGGTGAGTTCTCGGCAAGCGTAGGTACCTACATTAATTTTTTAGACAGTTAAGTATCAATTTACAAAGATAAGCTTTGTTAAAATTATTGTTACGTGTTTTTTAAATAACTAAAATGTAGGTAAATATTTTATACAACTGTTATTATACACGCCATAAAAAAAAATTATTATTAAAATATGTTGATCAATTAATTTCTGAAAAAAAGTAATTTTCGACATAGTAATTTTTCTTCTTAATTATTTAGTTACACACATTATAGGTACCTAATTTAAAGTTTTAAAGGTACCCACCGATAAAAATTATTATTTTCTAGAGAACAACACCGAAATGGTGTTACGCCTTACCTATATTGGAAACATTTAGTGCAGTTTTAATGTGAAGACTAATTCCCTGTGCATAATTTTACATGTGTTGCTTGGATTATTTTAGGTTATGTCAGTGTTAATCCTGAATTTTGAGTTAGAAATGTAAGTCGGTTACATTATATGCTACTATAATAGACTGCATTATATATAAATATGGATAGTGACTTAAACCGAAGATCAACCATTTTACATATCGTTCGTATTCTCAGTCGATATCAACAACTGCGAAATTGTCGGTACACCGTCCTATGCCACTTCTGACGAATAACAAATGTGTATATTATTTCAATAAAACTAAACAATTTATGAAATTAAAATCTAAAAAAGGTGGGCAAGTGGGTGTCGCTCTGCTGTACAGTAGGTTACAAGTGGGTCACTGTATAATGGATGGTATTAAATTTGAATTCAATGATATAATATCATTGTATAAGAAAAACGATTCTGAGCGGTGATGGTATGTCAGTCTATGTATAAGGCATATTATATACATATCTATGGTATTAAACAAAAAATTGACCTATAATAGGTACCTATAATAAATTCCAAATTAATCATATCACAATATCCATTAGATACTTATAACGCGTTATACATCAACAAAAACCGTGATACTATCATAGATATATAATAGTACACTTTAGAAGTTTCAAGTACCCACGAAAAGTATTATTCAATCACAACAAAATAACTAAAATCGTAATTCTTGGTTTAAATATGAAATTTTGTCTAAATTTGAAATTAAAATGTCTGTAAAAAATAAGTGTGTTTATATATTTTTTAGATTTTTTGGTTACAGTATGAATTATTTAAGAGAATCTTTGTTTTAAATTTTCAACTCTTAGTTATAAAAACTGAACATTTTATAATTTTTTAATTCCAACGATTGATAATTTTCGAGATTTTGATAAATTTTGTCAAAATTCCAACTTTAAATGCTTATAAAAAAAAATCGTGCCTATGTATTTTTAATATTTTTCAACTGATATTGTAACAATATATCAGGAGCCTTGTATTAAATTTTTACACTTTTTGGCCCAACAGATAAAACTTTATTGATATTTATAGAAAAAAAAACTAAAAAAAATTGAAAGCTGTAAATGTCCATAAACAGCTCAAAAAGAGTCAAAATATTTTCAAAATTGTATGGTGTATAGGAAATGCTAATATAAACATTCAGTGAAATTTTCATGTATCTACAGTTATTCGTTTTTGAATTACAACAAAATAAGGAAATCGCTACATGAGAAATCGAGTGAAAATCCAATGTTGTAAAAATTTGAATTTCAAACGCTCATAAAAATTTAATTTAACTGTCCGGTAGAGATTTTTTTATTGATAAAGGTAGATAATCTTATAAGGAATCTTGTGTTTCATTTTCAAATCTTAGATTTAAAAAGAAAAATTTTTACGAATTCTTAACTCAAAATAATTTGCTAATTTTCGTGATTTTTCCATATTTTGTCAATTTTTGAACTTTAAATGCTTATAAAAAAAAATTGTGACTAAGGATTTTTAATATTTTTCATCTGCCTTTGAAACAACATATTAGGAACCTTCTATTAAATTTTCAAGCTTTCGCAACCAACAAATAAAATTTTATTGATATTTTAAGAAAAAAAACTAAAAAAAAATGGAAAATGAAAATGTCCCTAAACAGTTCAAAATAAATCAAAATATTTTGAAAATGTTATCGTGTATAGAAAATGCAAATATTAACAACCAGTGAAATTTTCATGTATATACGTTCATTTGTTTTAGAGTTACACCAATAACCAAAATCGATTTTTTGGAAAACCAATTTTGCGTAAAAATTCCCGTTTTTCCTTAATTTTTGTGTTGTTTTTCCCGGCGCTTGTGAAAACTACTGCGAAATTTATACTTTTGACCCCCCAAAGTACCAACTAGATTCACTTTCCTATCAGAAAAGCTACTGATGAAGAAAATCCAAGCACTTTTACTGTCCTAAAACGTGATGACAGACACAAAAATATAAATAAAAAGGTGGGCAAGTGGGTGTCGCTCTGCTGTACAGTAGGTTACAAGTGGGTCACTGTATAATGGATGATATTAAATTTGAATTCAACGATATAATATCATTGTATAAATAAAACGATTCTGAGCGCAGACGGTATGTCAGTCTATGTATAAGACATATTATATACATATCTATGGTATTAAACAAAAAATTGACCTATAATGGGTACCTATAATAAATTCCAAATTAATCATATCAAAATATCCATTAGGTACTTATAACGCGTTATACATCAACAAAAACCGTGATACTATCATAGATATATAAAAGTACACTTTAGAAGTTTCAAGTATCCACGAATAATATTATTCAATCACAACAAAATAACTAAAATAGTTATTCTAGGTTTTTTAATATGAAATTTCGTCCAAATTTGAATTTAAAATGTCTGTAAAAAATAACTGTGTTCATATATTTTTTAGATTTTTTGGTTACAGTATGAACTATTTACGAGAACCTTTGTGTTGAATTTGCAATCCTTAGCTATAAAAACTGAACATTTTATAATTTATTAATTACAATGATTGATAATTTTCGAGATTTTGATAAATTTTGTCAAAATTTGATCTTTAAATGCTTATAAAAAAAAACTGTGCCTATGTATTTTTAATATTTTTCAACTGATATTATAACAATATATCAGGAGCCTTGTATTAAATTTTTACACTTTTTGGCCCAACAGATAAAACTTTATTGATATTTATAGAAAAAAAAACTAAAAAAATTGAAAGCTGTAAATGTCCATAAACAGCTCAAAAAGAGTCAAAATATTTTCAAAATGTTATCGTGTATAGAAAATGCAAATATAAACAACCAGTGAAAATTTCATGTATATACGTTCATTTGTTTCAGAGTTACACCAAAAACCAAAATCGATTTTTTGGAAAACCAATTTTGCGTAAAAATTCCCGTTTTTTCCTTAATTTTTATGTTGTTTTTCCCGGCGCTTGTGAAAACTACTGGGAAATTTATACTTTTGACCCCCCAAAGTACCAACTAGATTCACTTTCCTATCAGAAAAGCTACTGATGAAGAAAATCCAAGCATTTTTACTGTCCTAAAACGTGATGACAGACACAAAAATAAAAAAATAAAAAAAAAAATAAAAAAAAAATAAAAAAACACACATCATTGTAAAATCAATACATTCATCGTTTCACTCAGAATCTAAAACTGGTATACTACCTTATTTAATAATAATACAATTTAAAAAAAAAAAATAATAATAAAACTGGTACCTATCTACTAGTACTATACCTAGTATAATAATAATAATAACAAAATAAACTACCTAATTTAATAATAATATAATAAATGTTTAAAACAAAACTGGTATACAACCTAGTATAATAATAATTTATTTTTATATATCTGTGGGTAATCGTAATATTAAACTATAGATTGTATGGATAGGCCATGTTTTGTTTCTTCAGTTTCATATTATATCGACGAATAATATTTTTAAATTACAACAAATAACCAAAATCGTTAACACTGATTTTAATATGTCATTTCGTCCAAATTTGAATTTAAAATGTCTGTAAAAAATATCTGTGCTTATGTATCTTTTAGATTTTTTGGTTACAGTATGAACTATTTATGAGAATCTAAGTTTTAAATTTTCAATTATTAGTTATAAAAACTGGACATTTTATAATTTTTTAAATACATCGATTGATAATTTTTGAGATTTTGATAAATTTTGTCAAAATTCGATCTTTAAATACTTATAAAAAAAAATTGTGCCTATATATTTTTAATATTTTTCAACTGATATTGTAACAATATATCAGGAGCCTTGTATTAAATTTTTACACTTTTTGGCCCATCCGATAAAACTTTATTGATATTTATAGAAAAAAAAACTAAAATAATTGAAAACGGAAAATGTCCGTAAATACCTCAAAAAGAGTCAAAATATTTTCAAAATTGTATGGTGTATAGGAAATGCTAATATAAATATTCAGTGAAATTTTCACATACCTACAGTTATTCGTTTTTGAATTACAACAAAATAAGGAAATCGCTACATGAGAAATCGAGTGGATATCCAATATTGTAAAAATTTGAATTTCAAACGCTAATAAAAATTTAATTTAACTTCTTATAGACATTTTTTTTTTTGATAAAGGTAGATAATCTCATAAGGAATCTTGTATTACATTTTGAAACCTTAGATTTAAAAAGAAAAATTTTTACGAATTCTTAACTCAAAATAATTTGCTAATTTTCGTGATTTTTCCATATTTTGTCAATTTTTGAACTTTAAATGCTTATAAAAAAAAATTGTGACTAAGGATTTTTAATATTTTTCATCTGCCTTTGAAACAACATATTAGGAGCCTTCTATTAAATTTTCAAGCTTTCGCAACCAACAAATAAAATTTTATTGATATTTTTAGAAAAAAAACTAAAAAAAATGGAAAATGAAAATGTCCCTAAACAGTTCAAAATAAATCAAAATATTTTGAAAATGTTATCGTGTATAGAAAATGCAATTATAAACAACCAGTGAAAATTTCATGTATCTACGGTCATTTGTTTTAAAGTTACACCAAAAACCAAATTCGATTTTTTGGAAAATCGATTTTGCGTAAAAATTCCCGTTTTTCCTTAATTTTTATGTTGTTTTTTCCCGGCGCTTGTGAAAACTACTGGAAAATGTTTACTTTTGACCCCCCAAAGTACCAACTAGATTCACTTTCCTATCAGAAAAGGTACTATTGAAGAAAATCGAAGTACTTTTACTGTCCCAAAACGTGATGACAGACACAAAAATAAAAAAAAAATAAAAAAATAAAAAAAAATAAAAAAAAAAATAAAAAAAATAAAAAAAAAAATAAAAAAAAAACACACATCATTGTAAAATCAATACATTCATCGTTCCACTCAGAATCTAAAATATAAAAATATAAAAATATAAAAACATACATCATTGTAAAACCAATACATTCATCGCTCCGCTCAGAATCTAAAATCTCTCACATTATAATCTACTATTCGAAAATATAGAGCTTTATGGGCTAAGCAAATTATTAATATTAGTAATAAAAGTTTAGGGTATCTTAGCTATAATAACGGAATATTTGTTTCGACTATATAAGCTCTGTTTGTGAATTAAAAGCGATCAGAATATATATAAAAAAAATATTTAGGTTAATACCTAAGCTAATTATAATGTAGTGTGGTGGTGTCCGTTTTCGGCATAGATACCGAACCTCTATTATAATATATTGAGCTGATAAACAACTCTCGCCGAACGTTTGCGTGCCGTGACATTATATGGGTGATTGATATTGTTTTTCCATTTGGAAAATTCGATTGCACCAATTATTTAATGTAAACATTACTCGAAAAATAGCAAGTCTGTTTCCTCCTCCGGACCCCGGACGTTAAGTATAGAGCATTTTGTTACGTTTCGCTAAATAAAGGTTTGCGTGTTTAACCGCTATATATACCTATAGGTACATAATATGATAAATATACCTACCAGGTTGACACGGTAATTCATAATACCCACACTTTACGCTGTGTTCGGGGTAGACTGCGAGTTGTTATTTTGAAGTCGAGTGGGCCAGAGTAGATAATTTTCAGAATTTAGGTAGCTAACACGCATATACGTAATAGATAATGTTATATATACATGGATAGAAAACCCCTATACCCAGCTACGGTATAATGTGGTCGAAGAGAATAAACGTTACCGCATTGTTAATTGGCATTTATAATATTAATGTGCTTAAAAAGTTAAAATAATATACATATATTTATTTAAGAATTTTACAATTTGTAATTACCAATATTTTTACAATAAGAACAAAAGATGTATAGTAAAATAAATAAAATTAGCTGATCTTATGAAAACTGCGAGTACTCAGTTGCAGGAGACGTTCATTGTTGAACCAGGGTCGTCCCTAGGGCAGGGCGAGCGGAGCCCTGGCCCTGGACCCCACGCCTTCACAAGTTGGACAGGCCCCGCTTTTGTAGATACAATAAAAAAGTTAAGTTAATGAGAAAAAAAAATTATCATTTATATATTTTTATACCTTCATTTGTTGTCAATTTTACTACCTATTATACGGCTATAGGTACTTACTTATATTAAAATATACTTGTTTCCAACAAATTTTTGTACCTATATTAAACTAAAAAAGTTCCCCCAGCAAGTCACGTTTTCGATATTTGTTGATTTATTTTTAACTACTAAATTTGATGATTTATACAAGTGTGCTAGGCTGATACAACGTCTCCGCTCAGAATTTTTATTTTTATCAATGTAATTTAAATATAACACTTCCATTACAACGACATGCCTGGCACCCACTGTACAGCAGGCGGTACCCACTTGTCCGCCTTTATGCATATTGTATTATATACCTATACTTATTAATTTATCAATATTATTATATCAACTTTAAATATATTACGTGTTTTGTTATTAATTAATTTACTTATTCATATTATTGTAAGCAGGTACAAGATACTATATTTTTAAGTATATTTGAGCGTAGCTCTCTTATACCTAGGTATATCGTCTATAACATAATATTAAATATTTAAATATATGCAACTGCCAACCGATAATGACATTTTAGGCCCCCCCAAATTTACTCTGCCCTGGGCCCCGAAAATCGTCAGGACAGCCTTGGTTAAAACATTGCATGACATGTAGCAGTCGCGTTAGGCAACGTTAGGACGAGTAGAGAATTTTATGTATCTAGTCGACATTTTTAGTTTATACGAGCGAACAGTGGTGAAGACATATATTATTCGATCGTATCATATTATATTTTACTTTGTTGTTTAATTTCAATGACAATGTACTAAAGTGGCTTAAAAAGTTTACTTATAATTATTACTTTTTACTTTTGAATTGACTTTTGAGTCGACTGTTGAGGTTACCAATATCATAACCGTATGTACCGTGGTAGAACGTATTCTCTTCAGTCACACTAAACACATTCTTACTCATGTTCTATCCAAAATAGTATCTATGGCCTATGCCTTCTTAATTCAATAGCAGACTATAGTAAATATGTATTATATTACACATTTACATGACACATATTATACGCATTATTAAAACGCATCAGCATCAAGCGGTATTATACCAAAAATTGTTTTAAATATCGTACGTATTAATACGAGTGACCCAGAATAAATTATATAACAAGAAGTCATAATATTTATGTAGTTTTATTTTATTTTTATTTTTTTTTCAACAGACAAAAGGGAAAAAACCATCAAATATAATATTATAATATTATATGTAGTATTCAGAAACATCGTAATTAAGTGTAATGTCTTGTACATGACGTGTTTCGAGTTTATTGTTGTGAACTATAATATACGTAAAAATATTATAGACAACAAGAAGTATACGGTATACAATTTAAATAATATTATAACCAGTTTTTCGATTATTATACGCCACCGCAAAGATCTTTGGAACCTAAACTCTAAACCTAATTTTAAGGCTTCGAAATATAATTTTAAGTATAATAAGATACGTATTCAGATTTTCACGAGTAGATAAATTATAAATTCACCTACATTATTTAAATAGAAGAAAAATAATTGTTTTACTCGTATCATTATTATAGTACTCATGTAATTTTTAGTGGTAAATATTTAAACGATGATGTCTTGAATTATAAAATAGATATAAGGACTTAAAATTAAACACGCCTCCTATAATATAGAGTAAGGTACCTGCAGGTAGTAAAAATATTAAAACACTTTTATTTCTGTACTCTCGTTATCTTTTTTACTACCTACCTACTTCTTCGCTTAAAACTTATTTTATGTGAAGGGTACATAAATTACGTATAAACATAAAGATAATCTAGTTAACCTAGTTACTTTACTATTTCCAAAGAGTATACCTTTAACATGTGTATTGTTAACACAATGAAGTTATTAGGTACCTACAAACAAAATGTCATTTTTAGTGCAATAAACGTACAATAAGTACTTGTGTTTTAAAAAGACAATTTTAATTTATATACTATTTGTATAGAGACAAAATTCACATCGATGAAGATTTGTAAATATTAATAAGAACAATAGTTGTTATTCATGCCGGCTATATAATAATTTATTAGAGTAAGTAATAGTTATGCGGCCTGCAATTATCGTGTTATGTAAAAACGAACATGATTATGACGTATTTTATATGAAATAAGTTTTGTTACATCATAATTAGTATAGAAAATCAAGTCTGTCGGTTTTTATTTATATATGGAGACAATTTAATTTAGAAACTGTCATCGCATCTCTATAGATGACATAAGTACATATATTGAATCTATAAAATCACAAAACCACACTTACCTACATATAACGCATTAAATCGAATAAAAATATATTTTTGAGCAATATTAAATAAAAATCACATTGAGAAATTGAATTTTACTCCAACCCTAACTTATATATTGAACATTTTTAGTTATTTAAATACTCCTGTCGAGTTTGTGCCTATATTATAATCACAATGTTTTATACACACGAATATCGTTTGAACAATGTGTTGAGTTGGCTAACTTTCTTAATATTGTATAATTTTTCCATTATCTCATCGGTGGGCCTCTATTATAATGGTAACATATTAATTTTTCAGATCGACCAAAACCAGTTAAACACAACGGTAGCCCATCCTTTATTATATATACAATCTCAAGGTATATAAGAGTTGAATGACCAACAACAATATTATAATAGTTTTAACATAATGACATGGTGTATAACAATCTTAAAATTATTTTTTATAAATCGGTTATTTTTATTAAAATTGGGGACATATCAGTTTAGGTATAAGTCGGATGAATCAAAATAAATAGACGGATAAAAGCCGCTCTATAATATTGACCTTCTTTATGTTTGGTGGAACCAAAATTATTAAAAAGATATAAATATCATATAATTCTATAGAAAAATAACAACTACCTACCTACTGATATGGATAAAATGAACAAAAGCGTCTCTGAACCGAGTGAGCTGGTTTACCAAGAAATTATCGAGAATTCGTTGAGCATAACGAGTGAGCAGTAAAATTCTCCTTTTTTTTCCCTTCAGTTTTTTGATTACGTTTCTAAACTACTTGGAAAATAAAAGGATAACCTCTTTAAAGTACTGCAGTTTATTTGATTTCCAATCTATGTATACCTACCTATGTATAGTAGAGTATATATTATATAGTCTCTAAGCAAGAAAATCTCTAGATAATCAGTATAGTTATCTTTACAGTTCCGTTTAGATTGTCTAGAGTCAAAAAATTATGTTTATGCATTTATTTCAATTGTAACTGTATATAGGTATATGGTAACAATTAAATTACTGGCTAAAATGGGTTATATTTTAATGTAAAAAATTTAAAAAATATATATATAATATAGGTAGGTATGTGAATATAATTGTATACTTATAATATAATATTAGTATTGTTCAATGATTAATCATAATGTCTAGTAAACATAATTCATATTACAGGCTAGCCTCGTAACACTACGTTTAAAAATATAAATACAATTATAACCTTAGTTTATCAACATTTATTCAACCCGTGTCTATTTTATAATATACATTTCTTACTTATTATAATATATTAGTAATCGTGTTTAATATTTCTAACATGAGTGTAAAAAAAAAATAACATGGATATTTTATGATAAAAATACGTTAAAATATTTGGAGTTTTAGCACACACTTGACGTGTTTAAGTGCAGTATTATTATTTTATTGTATTTTATTCACAAGAATTCAAATTATGTTTTAAACGTATCTCTAAGTGAAATTGTTTTCAATAATATTTATTATTAGATACATTCTTATACAATTTCAAATGTGGTCCTAGGAAAAGGTCACAGATACCATGTACTTAAATGTGTGTACCAAACCAAAGATTTTGTATTGTTAAACTTTATTCAGGGTATCGAAAAATTCTGATTTGAATGTTGAGGACGCTATCATATCAATTGAATGTTCTAATATTGTTTTATTATTTATTAATAAATGTTTTATGAACTATACACGAATTGTAAACACGCGCATTGGTCTTATCTCATAATTTAAAAGCTTTATGAAGTTAATATGGCGTTAATTTACATAAAATAAAACTATATATTTTTACGCGTTCCAGATAGTTCATGATAAAACCATCACCGTACATAGTATAGTCATAAACTATATAAAGTCATTCTATTATAATAGTTATTATGGTAGTAAAAATTCACAATATAAATCAGGGAACTTGCTCTGCTGTATAGATTGTACAGATATGAGTGGACTTTTCCACGTCATTGATGAGTAGGTCACATGTTACGGATGTATTAAATTTGAATTAATATTGTTTACGAATTTTCATCGAATAAATCGTATTTGAATACAACATAATTATATACACGAAAAGTGATTTGATCGGAGACGGTCTGTCAGCCTATATTTCTATAAAGATATTTTATATTTTTATATATCATTAGTAATACGAGTAGTTTGCACTAATAATTTGAAAATATTATTGTAAATAGCAAACAATAATATATGGAATGACAAAAAGTTTCAAGTACCTACGAATAACATTTTTTTGAATCACATACAAAATAACTAAATTTGTTTGTTGGTTTAAATTTTGAAATTTGTCAAAATTTGAACGTATCCATAAAAAATAAATACCATATTAATAATACCTAGTGTATTTAAAATATTTCTATGATTTCAACTTATGATAAGAACATTGTACTTATTCGATTTTATAGCATTGTGATTAACTCCTAATACTTTTTTATCAATATTAATGTAATTAGGAATAATTTAAATGCATTTTATTATTAATCAAGTAAATTAAAAAATGTTATTAGAATATCACAACACAGCTATTTATAATGCTATATCAATTGAACGTTATTCGGTGTGTATAGGTATACTTAAAAGGAACCATAATGATGGATATTCATTCAGACAAAAATTAAACTTATTTATTTTCGAGTAATTTTTCATTTCGGTCTTAATGTGAAAGTCGATACGTCAGTAGGTACTCAACGTGGAACAACGAGGGATTAGATGGATGTACTTTGTTTTGGCGTCCATCTAATCTGAATTTGCGATCAGATGTGAAAAAATGCACTCGAGAAAATATGAGGGTAACCGTTAAGTGGCGGTTTAAGGGGTCCCTTCTAGCGCCTGACGTGTTTACGACTGCCTTGTCCCGGGGATTTAGGACCTCGAAATCGTTTCCTAACTTGTGTGTGGTCAAAGTTCGCCAGTGATAATAAATCTAGTCTTCTAAAAATGTCATAATATATACAGAAAGTTGCAGCCCGCGACAATCGACTATACCATCACCGCGACGACATACTATCGGATAACTTTTAAAGTGACTTTTCGGAATGTTCGTCAAGTGAAACAATAGTGTTTGTCAAGTCGCAGTGACTTCACCGGCCACCCCCCACCCACCCACGCGCTCACCCACCCACCCATTCACGCCAATTGCTGGTCTTCGTTTTCTCGAGAGCATCTGTCCTCGAAAAACCATTATGAAACACAATTAGAACAATATTTCATGGCGTATATTACTCACCCGAGATGTTTCTAAAGTGTTTTTTCCTCATCGATATCTTCAAACTGACTATATTATTGTGTGACCGGCAGTGAGCAAGCGTATACGATTAAAACGCTTTTTGCATCGAACAAATAAAGAAATATGTAATATACATAATATACATAATATATCAAAACGTATACCAACACGATATATTATTATCGTCTCGTATTTATATTGTACAGTCACTAAGAATCCAATAAAATCTATATTTTGTCTAAAATGTCTACTTACTTATATATATATATATATATATATATATATATATATATATATATATAATGGACGGACGGCTAGAATATCGAATGTGTAGCATATCGTTTAAATATTTAAACGTCCACGACGACGTTTGAGTGCATTTGACGTAAAGATAATATAAAAAATATATAGCATAAATACCTGAATTACGAGTATAATATGAATCGTAAGACGTATTTTAATGGATTCGTGTGAGCTACAAAATTATGAAAGGAAATAAATTGACGAATTTCAGTAGTTAAAAAAAAAAAATCAAATTTGATATATTAAAGTATTATAAAAGTACCTAGTTTGTTTTAAAATACAGATCAAGTGGATGCTAGCTGAATTTATTCCATGACCTATGTATACATGTTTCAAAAAGGCTCGACATGTTTAAAACGTAAATAACAATTAAAAGTTAAAAACATTTTGAAATAATTGTAATTTTCTATACGTTTTAATGAACATAATATATACAAAATATGGTATATTAAGCATATCATTACTAACAACAAATTTCCAGATAAATAATACAGAATAGAAAACAAATTAATACAATATTTTTTTGTCAGTAAGATAATATGTAATTTCTAAACAAATTGCTATAAAACAATCATTTTTTTTTAAAACAACTTTTTTTTAGTAATATAGTTGGTGGCTTAGAATAATATTTTTCATATTATATAGTTTATTGTAAGGAAAACTTTTTAGGTAAGTACTCCTAGTTAATTTCCTATTGATCCTATTTTTTACTTAAAATAAATAACAATTGGATAGTTATATTTTGTTGAAAATGGAAGGCTGGAATATCGAATTTGTTGTATATTGTTTAAATATCTAAACGTCGAGTGCATTTGACGTGAGGATAATATAAAATATATATAGCATAAATAACTGTTTTGCGAGTATAATCTATGACGCATAATAAGAGTCGTAAGACGTATTTTAATGGATTTGTGTGCGCTACAAAATTATTAAAGGAAATTAATTGACGAATTTCAGTAGTGGGTATTTTACCCACCTATACTTCTGGGTAACACTGGCCTATAATATAATATATAGGTAGGTTGATGCGAGTATAATCTATGACGCATAATAAGAGTCGTAAGACGTATTTTAATGGATTTGTGTGCGCTACAAAATTATTAAAGGAAATTAATTGACGAATTTCAGTAGTGGGTATTTTACCCACCTATACTTCGGGGTAACACTGGCCTATAATATAATATATAGGTAGGTGAACCTTGCAACATACGTTTTATTTAACGGAATTTAATTGAACGAAACATTAAGTATTTAATGTCAAAGTCCGTTTGCTATTCGTACACAGATATTACACCGGTCTAACGTGTTTGTTTATTCATGACGGAAAGTATGACGGTAATCAAAACTTATGTTTTTGCCTATAGTTTGCAGGCCACCGAAATGTTTTAAATATTTCGTACTTTTATAAAAGCGTTCTGTGACTCGGCCATTTTTAATTCATGCCATTTCAGTATTCTAGTCTGCCCTTTAAGAGAGTATTAAATATGAAAGGTGGGTATTATACATTTACTTATGCAATGATGCCCCGTAAGTTCATTATGTTGACATTGGATAGTAGAATATGTAGAAATAATAGTTTAGACATAATCACATAAACAGAAATTACTCGGGTTTGATAAATATATAAATAAGGAATTTTGTTTTATCTTGACAACTAGGTATACGTAATTCATTTTTTGAACGCGTTTGAATTTAAAAGCAAGCGAGTTGCAAATTAATTTTAATCCACAAATATAAAAATAAATGTATGTATGGAACACATATATTACATTATGTGCTAATATTTCGTGTTCAATTACAAGATGAAACAAATATTTATTTCTTATCATGGCAGTAAATATAATTTATATTCTTTGATGTTTATTGTATATAATTTATGTGAACATTTTCCAGATGATATTAATCTCACAATTCATAAACATAATTTTCCTAACTACTGTTAGTATATACTTGTAGTATATACAAAATAATCTAATTATTTAGTTTTAAATACATGGAAATTTTAACATATTTCTGACCGACAATTTATAAATTAGAATGTTTTTATTGTTTGTAACTATTAATTTATGAACAAAATATTTGTATGCTCTGCGAATAGCTTCAATTGTAACCTCATTATCTGATAGTCTCTGCACCGAGTTAATAAAAAAAAAATCAAATTTGAAATATTTAATTATTATAAAAGTACCAAGTTTGTTTTAAAATACAAACCATGTGGATGTGAACTGAATTTATTCCATGCATACATATGTGTCAAAAAGGCTCGACAAGTTTAAAACTTAAATAACAATTAACAGTTAAAAATTTTGAAATAAATGTCATTTTCTACAAATTTGAATGAACACAATATGTAATAAATATTTCAGCATATCATTGCTAACAACAAATCTCCAGTAAATAATACAGAATAGAAAACAAATGAATAAAATAAATTTTTGTCAGTAAGATTTGTAATTTCTAAACATTTTTCCTTTATTCATTACTTGGCAATGTCTACCTATATTATATTTAAAATAATTAATACTGTGATACAACAATTTTTTTTTTAAAACATAATTTTAAAGTAATATAGTGGTTTATAATAATATTTTTTCATAATATACAGTTTATTGTTAAGAAAACTCTTTAGGAGGTAGGTACCTACTACTAGTTAACTTCCTATTTATCCTATTGCTTTACTTAAAACAAATAATAATTAGATCGTTATATTTTTTGCTTGAGACTATTTCACAAAAAAAAAAATATGATATATATAATTCGCCAATAAAAACATATTTTTAAAATACTCATAATCATACAAGATTGATGTAAATAAGCGTACGCTCGGCTCCTTCAATGTTATTAATAAGTAACATGGTCTAAATAAACGTTCAATAAATGTTTTTAATTAAATTAACTTCCGTAGTCAGAAAAGGATACACAATTTTTTTTCATATCCTTATCTAATTTTATATATCAGAACATTGCATCAACAATACCTAATTGTAGTATTTTAATGTGGCTGCATGTGGCAGCAATGTTTGGTCATTCATTTTAAATATAATATAATATAAATACAAAATTCAATTTTTGAACTAATTCGATCGAGATAGAATATCCGGCTCTATAGTCTATGGCTATAGAGCTCTTGGTATATTTTAGAAAGGCGTTAAAACTACTCCCTAAAGTTTTCAGATATCTCTAAAACAATCAGTAAGATTGTCGTTAAAATCAATTGGGTAGTTATTGAGTCTTTAAGCTAAACAAATATACTGACATTGCCTTTTATTATATAAGTACAAATTTTGAATTGAAAAACAAAATTAAATAATATTTTATTTAAAAAAAAATGAAATTCGTATGTTAGCCACCTTATAGCAACCTTTAGGGGTTAGAAAAACGAAGCAAAGAACACTCCCCGAGTCGCAAGTTATTTGTGTGCAAAATTCGGATAAAATTAGTTTAGTTGTATTTTTTAAAGTCTATATATAGCTTATATATAAGCCTCATACAAACGTACATTTGTTTATATATATATATATATATAGATTTGTGATAATAATATTATTTCGGATTTAGGGTAACCGCGTTCTCCCTTTTCGTCAATACATAGGTATTTATGCCACTGCAATACGTCTATTTTGAAAACATTATTACTCGCTTGCACACGTCGTTCATTGGACATATCATTATTTTATTTCGCTTTCTTTGTCATATTCTATACCCATTTCTGTTTTTGAGTTCGTTCTCAATACATTTCATTCGCCGACAATAGAACAAAGACGTGATGGTGAATTCAACTGCCGGTCGGTGGTCTTATACAGAATACGAATTATTAAAAAAAAAAATCACACTACAATACTACACGTCAAGTTAAACGTTCCTGTACATAATATCTCAAATACATTAAAACTATATATTACGACGTAAATAAAATGCACCCTTGGCAGTATTATAGCTGATTTTAGTAATGATTTACTAATCACATGTAACTGCAGCAACTGAGTGTTCCGCTCATCCCCGGAGTTGACCACAGATACCGAATAATCAGTGGCAATATAGGTTAGAATTAAAATTAGTACTCAAATAATTCATGAGTATGTATAGATGTATACCTATTGCATCATTTATACCTACTAATGCAGTTGTTAGCTTCGAATAATCACCGAAAATCGTGGAATAGTTATAAGTGAGGGTCTTCACATATCTATTGAATAACAATACATAGAAATCGTATAGGCGTTTAAAATGCCCTGCTATAGTGAAATGGGTTTTCCTCTTTTTTTTAAAAAAACTTTTTTGCTTTTTAACAATATTATTCAACAACGTTTTTATCATTATTTTTAGTTATATATTACATAAATCGTTATGAATAATTTTATTTTCCTAAATCAAATACTTATCTGTACCTTTTTTTTTGGTAAGATTAAATAGGTACTGCATTTATGATGGTCAAAAATTATTACAACTATAATATTAAAAAAGCTGTATCGACCATACACATAATATTTTCTAATATAAGTGATAACTCGATAATAATATTAAATGCCAACTAATCAAAGTCAGCAACAAACCCGAATGTATACTTTATAGAATAATTATAAAATGTAAAATAAATTATAAAATAATTTAAAATATTGGAGTTCAATAATTGTAAACATGTCGATACTTTCTGTCTGCTTATTGTTGGTCGGATAATCTAAGGTTACTAGATATACATACTCAGCATGAACACCGCCAAATAGATTTACTAACAGCAGTAACTACACAACATATAGATAAGTACTGCGGTTTTTTTCTAGGGTATTTCATTTACTGCTTATTTGCCTAGTATTCCGTGATATTTTGGTAGATGGTACATATTCAAAGCTCATTTATAGGGAGTATAAATGATGTTGTACTGCATTTTAACCTGGACAAATCGACGTAAAATGGCCTAATAAACAATATCCTACAATAATCTAATTTATGAAAAACGTTCGGTTACTGCCTTTCACTTTGGCAGGGCAGTATAGAGCGTTGTACGTCCCAACTATTTCGACTAATATTAAACGTGTGCGATGTATTTACCATGTAAATATAGATTTATGCCACCACTTTGTAGTGTATGATATATTTTGCGCTCCTCACCTAGTTAACCACATAATATATAGGCTCAAAATATGAATGCTATACGCATGTTTAATGTGTATTTTATATTCTTCTTCTCTACTAAAGGCCTATTGCAAATCTGGTTCTCCATGCCTCCCTGTTAAAAACTAGTCTTTTCATGGCCACTTATCAGTTGCAGTCTGCTCGCCTTATAATTTTTTTTAAATATATGCCTTCTTCAGTTTGCATCTCCCTTTGTGTCCATTTATTCGACTTTCAAATATATTTGTCATAAATTAATTGTGCCTCAGCAGCTACTGGCTGAAAATTTTTTCACTTTTTTCTTTTACGATGCTTAACAGTATTATGTGTGCCCCTACCTACTTGTTTCAATTTAATAATATCTATGTTACTTTTCATTTCTGTCCAACTGAAAGTCGGCAATCTTCTCCACATTTTCGTGGCTTCCAACTTCCTTCTATTTTGTTCATTTATGGTCCATGTTTCGTAGCCATAAGCTGTACGCTCCATATTAGTTCTTGTCCATCTAGCACTTGACAAAATGTTTCCTCGTCTTTATGTTAAGATTTTTTGTTTGTTATATTACATACATTTAAACCACAAATTGTAAATATCGGTAAATACTTTATTTTGGTTCACAATTGTTACAATTTTGACTATTAATTATTTTATACTAACTAATAATTATCTTTGTAGCTATTCTTTGTCTGATTTCTACTGAGCATCTACCATCGCTGGTTAGCATACTTCTCAGGTATTTGAATTGTTTTACTTGTTCTATTAAATTATTGTCTATTTCTAACTTAACTATACAAGAGTCTCTTTTATTTAGTCACCACCATTACTTTTCTTTTATTTGTATTTATTTTCATTTCATATTCACCTAAAATGTTAGTGAGAGTGGTTAGAGAATTTTGTATGTCCTTTTCTAATTTAGACACTAAAGCAATATCATCTTCAAAACGAATGCAGAAGATGTTTTTTTCTGTTTATGATTATTCCTTTAGAGTTTTTCTGATACTTGGCAATGATTTCTTCTACAAATAAATTGAACAGATATTATAACATTATTGTTCTATATAATATCTAAAAAAAAAAAAAAAAATGTTTTAATTTATTGGAAGTAAATAATAATATTGTCAAAGCTTATGTTAATGAAAACAAATTTATATTATATCTGTAACAAAATATACGGGCCGAGCCCTTTAATAAAAACTATGGTTCGACGTTACTGAGAAACGTAATAAGATAAACATAAACACAATTATGGAGATAAAAATGAAACGGAGGGTAAGTATTAGCACAAGACATCAAACGCCTTATAAAGTTCATTACCTACTCGTTTAATTAGTGCTACTCAATGAGATGATGTCCGTCGTCGGTGATCTTAAAAGGTTATTAAGGAAAGTAAGGTTGCAACTTCACCTGTTTACAAACCTTTTAAAAATGTCGTCTCAAAATAACGCCTGCGCTCCGCTAATGAAACTGTAATACACCCAAAAAGTGGATGGTGAATTTCCCACGTCGAACCTTTTCGAGTTGGCCATATAATATACTCAAGTCGTAAAAACTACAGAATTACAAATTGAAAATAACGAGCGTCGTCTGTGCAGGT
Source organism: Macrosiphum euphorbiae (assembly GCA_949089665.1). Classification (NCBI taxonomy): domain Eukaryota; kingdom Metazoa; phylum Arthropoda; class Insecta; order Hemiptera; family Aphididae; genus Macrosiphum; species Macrosiphum euphorbiae. The sequence continues at coordinate 117,286,150 of CARXXK010000001.1, forward strand.
GTAAATAATGTGCGATTTTGGACTAACGTGCGATCTGCTCCACATCCAAACACATCTGTCAAGTGATAATTACGATTTGATTCGATCGTCCAATATAATACATATACCCCTGAACCGCAATCTGTGCACAACAACTACCACCACACGATTTACCTCCAAACCGTAAATTTCACAGTGCCAGTAGGGTTCAGTTAACGAGACTTAACGCGATAAAATCGGCGAGAAAAATCGAATGATCATTAACAATTACGCTGCACGCACAACTGACGCAATGGGATACATCGATCAATGACCAAATAGAGTTCCGATTGACGGTGCCAGGGGATATTTAAAAAAAAATAATAAAGTTCGAGTGAATTTTACTGCAGCAGCGTTATATTATTATAATTTCGAAGAAATTACTAAAAAATTTTCGAAAAAAAAAACTGTTTTGTACATTATAATAGTAGGTATAGGTACTCACGGCTTTAGTGAGAACAAAATTGTACAGAATTGCGCTAGAATTGAGTTAAATGAAAAAAAAACCCCATATGACAATGGTAATTGATTTTATTCGATGGATATTATATGTGATACTGAGAACTGAAAAGGAAGTACAAACATCGGCGTTTCAGCAATCTGTACGTATAGGTACTTCAAAGTCAGCATCATGACCGTACTTCTAATTTCTATGAAAGTCGTAACGTTCTTCGGCAATACGTGAGTGGAGAATAACCGCTATTCGATGTATGAAAAAATCAAAAAGATTAAATATCATATAATATATTATTATGGTAGAGCCGAGTACATACTGCATATTATATAGAACCCGAGTTGTAATTGAGCGCGGGAGATCAAAACATACAAAATATTATTCGCTATATTAAAATGTTTTTTTATTTCAGATAAATGCTTCAAAATCGTAAGGTCAAAATTGTAACAATTGTGAACCGAAATAAAGTATTTACCGATATTTACGATTTGTGGTTTAAATGTATGTAATGGAACAATTTGTAAATTGCTTCAGTGTTCTTGCTGAGAGCAAGTCGGAGGGATGTTGAGTTTTTGAACATTTTCCTAGCTTCAGCGTATTTTGGGCATCTAGTGATAATTTGGTCCATCCTTCTCCTTATTGCATGTGCTGCATACTGGAGAAGGTTCTTTGGTGATGAGGAAGGAGTGGGTGAGGTGTGTGTGTGACCTATTCACCTTGCTCGGGTTATAATGACATTCTTTTCAGACTACAGGGGAAGTTCCATTTTTTTTTTATGAAAGGTTTGATGTTCCTTAACTAATTTGAGACGGGAGTGTTTCTCCAGTTTTTCTGCCATGTATCCAGAATTTTGAGGTCGATGGTGTCGAGTGACTCTGAGGATGTAGTTGGGTTTATTTTTAAGGCATTGCGAGGAATAGTGTAGCTTCATTTGCGAATATTATAATATTAAATTTACCTAAACGGAAACGTTAAAACTTGAATCCTGCAACTTCGCAATAATATATTGTTATTCTACAGCGTTCTCGACGTGCACAGTTAGTTTTTTTTTTTTTGGGGGGGGGGGGGGCGACCTTACGTGTACTGCAGCAGTGACTGTGTTGTGCGCGCGGGACGATTCGGATGGATGTAACGCGAGCGAATCAAAATAATATACGTTTGAACTTTGTCACGCAGGAAGCAAGGACGCCGCAAATCCTGCTGGAGTACATGCGGGGAACATACAGGTCATTGAACAAAAGGGCAAAGTTGCGCGGCGAAGTTCTTGCCGGCGCGGTTGGAGTGCAAAACCAGAAACGCTCGATGGGATGGGGTGGGAGTGGGGGAGTGGGGGAGTGGGGGAGTGATGATGAGGCCTTTGATTTACAAATGATATTACGAAAATACATGTGTTGCCTCTTGCAGTTGTTATGGGGTCGTACAAAAGAAAACTTAAGAAATAAATAACGGAAACTTATACTTATGCGGTGTATATAACGTGTATATACCACCCGTAATAGAACCGCGAAAAAAAAAACCATTCGTATAATATATCAATCTGAATATCCGTTTATGTAATGTAAGGGCACTTGTCCTCCTACAATTATTTTCGAGACATAAGTCACACGGTTTTAACAGCAAAAGTTTAACAGTGCTCGAAGTCGTATAAGCACTATATTTTTATAGCCCCGTATTTATTAATTGTTTTTCAAAAAAAAAAAAAAAACACAGTCGAATGGAGAATAACTTTATATTGCTCCGTGTCTCAAATTCTGAACTTAAGACCTCCGAGGTGGTAATTAATTATTATATTTTGTACTCCGATCTCAAACTCGACATAAGACTTGCGTAACTACTATAACTGTGTATAACTAACCGAACACGAATCGTTCCGAAACGCAGTACCGAACGGTTATTATTGCTAAATGTTAGTGTTTGACTGCTGTCTGCTATGAATGCGTAATTGTTGTCAGTGCGCTTATTATAAAGACCGAGGAATTTTTTTTTACATTATACCTAAATATATAAATAATTTATACCATTTACAAATGTCGACCGAATAATGGGCGTTCCGTGTTCCCCTCCACTCACACTATCGCATTGTAATAATATTGTCTGTAATGGAAAATTTACGAATCAATCACGTAATAATATTATACATACGACATTAAAATATTCATATGGGCAGTAAGACGTCCGAGCAATACAATACAAGACTGGACCACTGTTTATATTGAATAATCGATCTGGTGGATCCGAAACTCTATTGTAATTCTAAATTAAAGACCTCCAAGGTGGTAGTTAATTATTATATTATACCCTCCAATCTCAAACCCGACAAGACGTGCGTAACTACTAAGTACTAACTATATGTATAACCAAGGCTGGGAATTAACGAGTTAAAAATTGAAATTAAGTTAAGAACGTTAAGTTAATTTAATTAACTCGTTACTTTTTTTCAAGATTAACGTGTTAATTTCAAGTTAATCTTATTTCAAAAATATTTAAATTAAGTTAATTTTCGTCCGAAGAATAATGCAAATTTTTGAACGTGTTTTTACTTTGATGTATCATTTTAAATTTCCCCAGTAATTTTCTTGGACGTAAAGAAAAACTATCTAATAAACCATATTATGTGTCTGGAATTTTTTATTTTTGCAAATTATCAAATTTTAACTTAACACAAAGTTAAATTTTAACTTAAAGAGTTAACGAAAAAAATACGAGTAACTTTTAACTTAACTTACCTTAATTATTTTAAAATAACTTAACTTAACGAGTTAAAAAAAAAACTTTAACTTGCCCAGCCTTGTGTGTAACACGAATCGTTCCGAATAAACGCAGTGCTGGATGATTATTGCTATATTATATTGTGTTTAACCGATGTCTGCTATGAATGCGTAATTGTTGTCAGTGCGCTTATTATAAAAACCGATGAGTTTTTTTCACATTTACCTAAAGATATAAATAATTTATACGATTTACAAATGTCGACCGAAAATGGGCGTTCCCCTCCACTCTTACTATCGCGTTGTAATATTGTCTGTAATGGAAAATGTACGAATCGACCACATAATATTATATGATACATACGATATCAGTAGAATATTATAATATTCAGATGGGCAATAATAAGACGTCCGAGCAATAATAGTACAACTCGACGACTATGAGTATATTGAATAACCGATCGGGTGGATTATCCGTCCGAAACTCGGCTATTGCGCGGAGGGGGAAAGTGATATATTTACTGACAATAGCAATAATCGGGTTTGGGGCGGGCGTGTTAAAAAAAAAACTTGTCTATATATTATAAGCTACCGAGAAAGAGGTTTTTTTTAGACTCGATCCGAAAAAACGACAAACCACGTTCTAGCGTATATATAATGTGTACAGTTCTCCGCAGCTTTGGGTGTACCTCGCGCGTTTTGATTTTGATTTTTTTTCACTTCTTTGAGCGGGGACACGGATATCCAATTTATAAACGTTATATCACGTTCTCGTATAACCATCACGTCCAGAAATGGTAAACACTAGTTTTGAACTGCAAACCTATATACGTTTTGTAATAAAAACCTATACCTGTTTCCTCGCCGGTCCGGAATGTTATTACACACACACACACACAGAAAATAATAATATATATATTTTTATTATTATTATTTTTAAAGTCTACTGCTAGCTGAACTTTAATGTTTCGAGTGGATATTTCATATCAAAAAGCAAGTACCTGCCTACTTCACTGCCGCTGCCGTTTCAAGCAAAACGCAATTTGATCGTCGTCTAAAAACAAAATACGTTTATTATTCCAGTTAAATATATCCGTTAAATAATATTATGTTAATTTCGGCGCGGGACACGTATATCAAACCGGCGAGCATAATTTTCAGAGCGCACTGTGTGTATGCAGTTTGATTGTTGTGCTATTGTTAAATCTTGTCGAGTGAAAGTTTGAACTTTAACTATAATATTATAATAATTATAGCGATATCTTAATATTTTGAACATAGTGATGCAAAATAACCACGTCTAAATAGTCTCATGATAATTTTATTTTTTCAATTATTTCAGTAACTGACATCAAGTCAGTGCGTTAATAATATGCATAGTTTTTGTTTTTGTAATTTATCAAACTCATATTATTAAACACAATGTTTATAATATAATATTATTATGACTACAGTATAAAGTTATTTAGTTTTTTAATTTAAAAGGAGAATATTTAATAAAGTAGGTACTGTTTCACAACTGTATAGTTATAAAAACTAGTAGTCGACTAACTATAATATTATAAAGTTTATATTAGACGAGAGAGAAAATACGATTCAGAAGTTATACATTGTCTCAAGTACTGTACGTAGGTATATACCAATAGAACAACCGTTGTACCTAATATCAAAGCGTTTAAACAGTTGTTCAACTACCTGTGGCCGTGTGCTTGAAACATTTCATAGAATATATCTTCACTATATTTAGTTAAATATCTAATGATGTATATCAAAAACAATAATAGGACATTTTAATTGAAAAATTATATATTTATGATTTAGGCAGATAATATGTATAACAACGGACGATTTGAAAATGCCAATTCAGCAGCAGTAAACGAGTATATAATAATAAGCAAATATTTGAGTACAAAGCACGAGGCTATATGATATTAATATTATGCTCTAATATAATAATCGTATTAAAAATGAAATCGTAAAGCAATTATTTCTAAAAAGCTACTCTTTCGTATACAATACACAATACACATACTTACACGATAATACATATTATTATATTGTATACAGTCGACTCGACTAAATGAACACAATTCACAGCTAAACTATGTAAATTTATTTAAGGTATACTACTGCCACTGTACGCTACAGCGCACAATCGGAATCCTTAGATTTATAAACGTGAAAAATTCCTGTTTGTAACATTCATTGATCCCACATTATTTTTCCGTGCAATTTGTTTACTCGTACACGCAATTCGTTTATTTTATATTATATAGACAATTTCGAACACAAATATGTTCTTCGCAACCGTAAACGGAAACCTAACCGAACAGATATTCGAACAATTCGCAGAATATGCCATGCATTGACAACGTTTTGAGACAACTACGTCAATTTCGCTGAAATTGTATTCCCTACTAGAATATTTTGAATATTATATGTGGCACACAGTGGCGCATTTAGAATTTATGCGTAACGGGGCGAAATTATTTTATTGCCGCCCCCCCCTTCTGGTCGCTACTCATTACAACCTCAGACCTACCATAGGGTTTAATAGTATACAATTTCAATGAAAAAATCATACCAAATACTTAATGACATAAGTCAATTTTTATTTATTTTATTAAACAGTTTAATTACAATTTTTTTCTTGCCTGTTGGTTGGCAAATTCATCAATAATGTCATCATATTGGAGTTCATTTGTCAACTTGGATTCTATATTGAGCATGGCTAAGGAGTTTAACCGTTCCATTCCAATTGTAGACCGTAGATAATTTTTGACTCATTTAAGAGCAGAAAATGATCTCTCTGCAGAACAATTGCTAGATGGAGTACATAATAGTATCCTAAGAGCTATGTCTACATATGGATAAAGTTCAATTAGGTTATTCACTTTTATAAAAGTCAACAAATCCTGAGCGGTCCTGGGACTATTTTCTTCATTTTTTTTAAACTTAGTATGTGTGCTCTGAAGTGGACACATTCATTTGGAAAAGTTTTCCTAAGATCATCCTTATATATTTGCTGTAGAACTGCAGCCTTTCCTCTTACCTCCACAGTAGTAATTTCCGTAATACAAAATAAAAACTGGTATTTCTTGTTTAACTCATCATATGCATTTTTTCTTTTTATGAGCTCAGCCCGAATTCTATCCAAGATAGCCAGATAAGTGGTGACTTTAAAATCAATTGCATTGCTATCATCTGTAGCTGGACCATCATCGATAAATGTTTTTCTATTTTTTGTTAGTTTCTTTACAAAGTCTTCAATTCCACACTTTTCAATCGCTAACTTTTTGTAGTATTCATATTCACTATATGTTCGTAAGTCATTCACATAACATGTCTGATAAACTTTTAATGACGTATTATATAAACATTATACCTTCAATTTTGAATTCTAAACGCATTGAATTCGTTTAGTAATAAATAATAATTCGTTTCTACGTCATCAGTGACAATCATACATTCATATCACAATATCTGCACATTCAACTCAAAAAGATTTGATACGATAATCCGTTATCACAAAATCGTTATCATAAAATATTATACCTTATACAATTTATACACGTTAAACAATGTTATATTATATTTTGTGACACAAAAAAAAATAAAAAATACACTCGATAAAACTGCCGCCCCTAAAACTCTCAAATATTTGCCGCCGGGGGCATTCGCCCCCTTCGCCCCCCCCTAAATGCGCCACTGGTGGCACACGAATTTAAATGGTTTTTCTAAATGCATTACATATTATTTTATGTGTGTAACACTATAGGATCGCTATTCGCTTACAGCCATTTATATTATGTCGAATATTTCAATAACCCATCATAATACACGTCATTATATTATGGTTAAAATGTATACAGTTTAAGATACTATTTTTCAAATCGTGTCCAATATCATTGTGTTTAGGTCATTCATCTATTATACGACTGCGATTATACTTAACTATATTAGGTACTATTTACTATATAACTATCAAAGTAAATTGATTATTGGTTATTATAATATATAATTGAACTATTTGACCTACACCTATTATATTATAGGAAACTAAAACATAATATGATATTACTAGGTGACGCGCGAAAAGTTTATCCTACAATATCTTAAATTTTGTTAGATGGCTTGGTATGGTTATTTTTATTGTTGAGATGCGTTCACAATTTGGTTGCAAGTCGATAAAAAAAAACTCAGTAAAATACTCTCAAAATTATAGTTTTGAAGGCTTTGTACACTTTTGAGGTTTAAATTTATTGGGATCAATATTCCAAAAATATTAAATTATTTTTCAAATCAAAAGTCCAAGGAAATTGCACTGCTACATTATAATAGTAAGTTTCAATAGTACCTCGCCATTGAAACACTATAATGGATGCGTGAATTTTAAATCAATCATACATTCGAAAAACGATTATGGTCGAAGGCCGTTGCTCAGACTCTATTTTAGAATATTTTATAATTTGTTTATTTTACTGTCACTACGACACTACTACATAGAACAGTGTTTCCAGAGGGTGGGTTTCTCCAAACCTATAGTTTTTTAAATGTTTAACTGTTTTCCGTATATATCACTTATGCTTATTTTAACTGGTCTGTATATATTATTGGGTATTTTAAATAAAAGACATATTATGTTGAAGTTCAAATTTATTTTTCTGTCAACCATAATATGGTTGTTGTACCTACTAATTCTTGCCAACAAAAAATACATAAATAAATTATATAACAATAATAATTATTATGTATAATACCATATTATTGTTGTGCAGATTCTAAAATGACCGCATCAGATCTACATAACTATTATGAGGAACCTTGTGTTACATTTCCAAACATTTTGACATACAAACAAAAGTGTCAACAACACAAAAAAAGTAGAACATTTAAAACATTTGTCAATAGATCAAAAAAAGACTACCTACAATATTTGGTGAAAATGTCATTTACACATTTACTCATTTTTGATTTACAATAAAAAAACAAAATCGATTTTACCCATCCTAAATATTGAAGATTGAAGCATTTCATCACTCAGCTGCAGAAAATCTAAAATGAAACATTTAATCAGAACCCGCATAAACTAACAAAATTAATAAATTGCAGTTGACGCTAAATACGAATTTTACTTAATTAATGTAGTGACAAATCAGTGCAATTTTTCCAAAGTACCAATGTAAAATATTTTTGTCTGGACACAATTATAAAATGTGTAATAATTGAATCTCTTTTAAAATGTTTTCCCGAAAATCAATTTACTCTCCTCAAAGCATACATTTAAGCAAATAATTTAAAAGCAACAATTAAGACCTAATGCGTAATATATACTATTTATAAACAAAATATATTTGTATTTTAGTGATTCGTGTTAAACGTATTCAAATAAAATGTCTAAAAATTTAGTAATGTCATAGTTATTTTATATTATCACACTGAGTTTAAGTATATGCATGAGCGAAGTTCTTTAGAATAAGTGCATTAATACATTTACAAATAATACTTTATTAAAATGTGTATATATGTACAATGTTCAGGTTTAAATAAAAAAAAAATGAAATAAAAACAACCGTTTTCTATCAAAATTATTATCATTAATCCTGACCGTTATTAGCTTTTAACAAATTATTATTGTAATATTGAACGCTAGACTGATATTGAAAATTATTTTATGTTAAACGTATACACGATTTCACATTATATCACGATTTTGTTGAAGTTCCCTTTTTAATTACAGGTGCACCAAACAAATTTAACGGTTTTTTTTATAAATGAATTTAATTTAAAGTTGGGCTCGTAGGACGTCCTCCTCTTTTCAATAAAAAAAATAAAACAATCTAAATCGGTCCGGTGAACAAAAAAAAAGGAAAGACGGACGGACCACCAAAGTATTTGTCCATATGACATTTGGCAGCTGTCGTTAAATGGAATTCTAACTTGAGTAGTACAATAATTAGACAATACGAAGAGAAATGTATAAATACAAATTAAAATTTGTTTATTTCATAAACAAAACTTCTTTCGTTTTCATTTTATCAATATTAAAATATAAGATGTTATAAGACATAAAATCCAAACTTCAAAGGTATTATTGAATGGTTTGAAAATTGACAAGTAACAACAATAACATTAATAATTATAGTTGTGTTGATAAATTGTATAATAAATACTTAATATTTATTATGTTTTGTACTACTAAGCTCTTCAAATAATTGTTTAACATTGATTTCTGAATTAATTATCTAAGTATTTATCCTAAACATAAATTACTTTTATAGATTCGTAGTTATAAGTTCACTAATTTATTTATAATTACAATTTTAATTAAAACAAAATGTAGACTTGTAGTCTCAAATTAAATAAAAACGTGATTTATTCCTCAATTAAATTTCTGAAATACATATTATTTTTTTTGTTATTTTATCGTAAAAAGCAATTATACGGTGGTTCGTCTTATGTTCTATATTTGCTTGTTATAAATAAAAATAATTATATGATAGATATAATGGATTAACGATTGAACTGAAATTGATTTTACACTTACCTCAATGAAAAGTATTGAGTTGCCTCTAATTAAAAATTATATTTAAAAAAAATATACAAATATTATTGTAGGTACATAATATATTTTTTAATTTATTCGCATAATTAGAGTATAAATTGTTATGAAATTAGTTCACATTATAATATATTCGGTAAGACTACCACCGGAGTGTTATTCATTTTCGATTATATAATAGAAGATCGGATATAGGTACCTACCTAAATATTGAATATCTTAATTATTTTTTGATATAAAATATAATAATCGATTATTTGAAAGCTAATTATGCGGATCGTTTATATTTATATAGTGTCTGTCAAACTGTCTGCAAAAAATATGAAAAAAAAATATAACTATGTAACATTAAAACACAATATAAAACAGGTACACATTATAAAGGCCTGAATAATTATTAAATCCAGATTAATCGATGCGTGTACAATAGTCAATAAATATCAATAATACTCCTAATAGCGATACCTATCTATATAAATACGTACGCGAGTATCAACAATAAAATGTTCATAATATTTCGTATTGACATTTGGTAAAAATTCCCTGTCAACTGTATTGTATTATATTTCAGATATTAAGAGCGATGGCGCCAAACGGCGCAGCTTATCTGTACCGAAGGCAGCGGACGGGTTTAATGGTTTTATTTTATTGGCGACGGTAATAATAATAATAATTGAAGCGGCTTTTGTACCGGGCCGAAACGTTTTGTCTTTCGGCACTACATCGGCACGGTTTGTGCGGTAAATTATTATTATGTACTATATTCATATTTATATTCTATACCGACAGCCGACGTGTAGGCGGAATTGGAGTGAAAATTCGGTTTCGCAATGATTTTTCAGCCCTCATAATAATATTCCGGATAAAACGTAAGGGAATTATACAAACGGTTTGCCGGAGATATAAGGACAGGAACACGGGTGTAGGCGAGCGTAGCGGTACAGCGGTGCCGTTTGAAAGGAATGGCCATGGAAGTTTTGCAGAGTATAATATTATATTTTACCAGTTAGGACGTCGGATACAACCAACATAGAAGTACGAGATTAGACATCCAAGTCTGCGTCAGCAACAGATTTAGGAAACATTTGGCAGGATTATAATCATGCGAAGGACAAGGGGTATATATATATATATACGGTCTAGACGCAATCGCACGTAGTAAGCGTCTTCGCAGGACTCTTTAAACCTTTGCACAGACTGCAACAATGAGGACGAAGGATAACGTCCATTATGATATTATTGTTATAACCGCATCGGTAAAAAACGATTCCGAGCGCGATTATAGTCAGGTAGATAGGTACCTGAAGCTAGCCAACCAGAGAACCTACCTAAACGATAAATTATGTGAGTATTATGTGATAATGTTCTCGAGTGATACTATATGCAACACACGTTTGGATTACTGCGCGAGTTGTTGAAACTATGCTAATCGATCCGCGGTGCAAAAAGGGTGATTAATGATAATAATATTATATTATTTTGATACAACTGTATAGGTACAATGTTACGTGTTAATTTTCTCCGACCTATTCATAACAAACGGTTTTAAACACGGAGGTCCGAGCCAATGATTGTTCATTTGTAAGGAGGTTATTAATAAGGGAAACTTTAAAAGCATAAAACTCAGAAATATACTTAATATTATAATAAAATAATCAAAAAACTAAAATTGTTCGTTTGGCGATCAATTATCCTAGCGACCAATTATATCCACGATAAATTCACCCGCGATCAATTCACCGGCGACCAATTCACCGGCGATCAATTGTTCGCGACCAATTCACCGGATACCTTAATAAGGGACTTTTTACCCCGGACCCATATTTCTAGGGGGCCGTCCCACCCCAAAAAGCGTCAAGTACGAGCTCTGGGATTATTTTTGTTCGGAAAAATCAAATGATTGAATTATCTAGAAAAACATTTTCTAATTTTAATAAGAGTCATATTGTAATATGAAAATATAATAAGAATACCGAATGATGTTTACACGCTCAGTGTCGTCTTAGCTTATCGTTTGCTTTCAAGAATCAATTATAAAATATCGTGTAGTAGCGGTGTGACGCAAACAGGGGTTGTACCTAGCTATAAACTATAAAATGTCCGTTAATATTATAATGTAAAATATGGCAAAACAATTTTTTACCGGTTGCTTCAAAATTGTTAGCTCGCATATATTTTGTATATTATATTGCCTGTTGCAGCCAGTAGTCAGAACTAACATATTAAATAGGTATATTATTGGTATATTGTACTAAACTACTAAGTAATCATAGTTTTTAATACTTTTTAGGTGTGTACTATTTTATAGAATACAATACTAATAAGTAATATACTAATATATATTTTTGAACGGTTTTTTTTCAAATTAAGGATCATTTTTATTCGCTCGACCCCTTCGAAGACTAAAGCCCACACGAGTTTTCAATAAGTTCGTTTCATAAAAACGTGCGCAGATCGGTGGCACGTATAACAAAACTGTATCTTATATAAATTAACAAAACGTATCGTGTATTCGTGTGACACGATAATATTATATTAACCATCAGAAAAATGTGTCGGTCGTGTGAAATCGCGATCGAAACATCGAGACGATAACGGTTTAGGCGTGTATATAATATTATATCTATAATATACCTACCTAATAATACAAAAATAATAATAATAATGTATTTACGATAGTAAACTATTGTCTTAAAAAAATAGTATTGATATTTTCAACCTGATATTACCTGATTTCGAATCGGACTCGTGTGTGCAGACGACACTTGCAGCGATAACAGCTTCAATGATAATGCTTATCGGTGTTTAAAAAAACAAATAATAATGGTGGTGGTGGGTATCGGGGGAAGATAAAAAAAAAACCGTCGACTGCGGAGGATATTATGTGGGTGGTGTAAGTACAACTGGTGTCGTACTGATTTACGTATGCGTGCCGGCGAAACGGCGTCAGGACTCGTCGTCGGTGGGTCCGACACACACCAGAAGACGGTGGGTACGCGTTCGCGGCGACGACGTTACTGAACCGTCGGCGGTGGCGGAGCGGCGTTTTTCTTCGCGCGACCGGAAACTATATGATATACGTGTGGCGGCGACCGATATACGCAAGCGCTCGGACACACGACGCGTGTGCGACTGCGGCGGACAGGTATACGTATTTTGTCTATACGTAATAATAATAATGATGATGATGATGATGATGATGATAATGATAATAATAATAATAGTGATAATGATATGTGTCGAACAGCTTTTCTGTTTTAAAAAATAATAATAATCCGTTGCTCTTCCCAGTAGGAAGCAGTGCCTCGGCGACCGGCCGGCTCTACAATAATAATGATATTATATAATTCGCCAAATACGGTGCGTATTATATACGACGACGACGGTGTTTCGACGGAAATAAAAAAAATGCCACATAATATATTATGCGGCATATATTATATTATTATGCAGGACGATTCGACAAGAGCGTTCACCCCCATTGTCCAACGACGAAATTTTTCAAATTTTGATTTTTCAAATTTCCAAGTACAGAACCTATAGGTATATTATAATATATTGTATACCCATTACTCCTTATTAATGTGGCGGCTCCACAGTGTTTCCATTTGTTTATATTTTTCACGCCAGCGTTTATAAAGGAGTGTCCTCATATGTGTGCGACTGCAGCGGACAGGTATAATGTGTATTTTGTCTATACGTAAGAATAATAATATATGTTGGACAGCGTTTCTGTTTTTAAAAAAATAATCTTTTTCTCTTCTCTGTAGAGGAAGCAGTGCCTAGGCGATTGGGAGCTCTACAATAATAATGATATATAATATTATATAATTCGCAGTGCAGGATTTAGGACAGGCGCCGCTCTAGGCTTTTTAAATATGCCACCCCTACCCCGAGAAAAAAATGTAGTATTTGTATTACTAATAAATTTATTTCATTATGAGCAATTTAGGGTCAGTAGTAATTATAAACAAAACATAAGTAATTATAAATTCTAACAAACAATAATAGGTACAATTTTTCAATTTCTTACAAAATTACAGCCCTCAAAAATTTGCCACCCTATGCCCGGGCCTCGGCGAAAAATCTTGCCCTGCTAATTCTCCAAACACGGAGTATAAGTTCGGATTATTATACACTGCAGCTGACGACGACGCTGTTTCGACGGAAATAAAAAAAAATGCCCCATAGTAAGTGCATTTATTATATTATACAGAACGATTTGACAAGCGTATATTCAACCCCATTCATTCATCGTCCAACGACGAATTTGTTCTGATTTTTCAAATTTCCAAGTACAGTATAGGTATAATAATATGTTTACCCACCACCCCTTTAATGTGGATGCTCCACCGCGTTTCATTTATTTATATTTTTTACGCCTGCGTTTATAAAGGAGTGTCCTCTGCAGGCGATACAAATATAGTTTTTTTTCAAATATAAACCGAAGTTTTTGACTTTAAACTGTTAGGCAGACAATTTTTTTGAAAATGTTTACGAATCTAAATCTAAATTCTTGCGAGTCGTTTTTGAGTTATTCAAATTGGTGTTTAAATAAGGAAAACCAAGGATTCGGAAATCATATAGTAATTAATATTAATCCGTTAACATTTATATAATTTGTAAATATTGTTACATCGATTTCATATTTTTCAATAACCACTTTTAAGAACTATAGTCCTACATCATCCTAAATACATACATTTTAATAGCTATTCAATTATATTTTGATTTAGATCCATAAAAATATTCAAAAAAATCAGTTTCGTAAGAGTTTAAAGTCTTGGCGAATCACTTTGTATGATAATATATCACAATAAAATAACTCAACGATTTTTTGGTGTCAGAAAAACTAGAAATAAACTGTTGAAAGAACTACCGCAAAGGACGAAAAATATTTTTGGCATTATTTGATCGTCAAAACCTATTTATTATCCGACTTAACCTCCCACCACTTTATACATTGCAAAATGCAATAATATGCAACCAATTCAAACTGAGTCGATAAGCTAGTGCGATCTTAAATTTTTAAAATTTTCTCTGAAAAGTCTTATTATGATTTGCTGATGTCTCGAGCTTAAAATTTCGTAAAAACAAACATTATTACTGAAAAATTTAATATTATTGTTTACAGTTCTAAACGCTACCTGAACAATATGTTGGTGTACTCCCACTTAACTAATCGTCGTTGATCGCACGATTGATGTATTATGCCGAACGGGTTGAATATCTTACACGTGACCGACTACAACTACGACTGCTGCCGTATACAATCTTAGATCATAATATTATTATTATCTATATAATATTATTCTAAGGGTAAAACTCATATATTATATAATATAGAACCTAAACGGAATGATACGATTTTTTTTATTTACAGAAACGAGAGATAAGAGGTAGGTACCGTTTTTATCGAATCGAAAGTTCCATACTCTCACCGGGGCCTCGGGGTATAAACGTTATTATATAGATCCGTTTATGTTAAACGTGAAATAATGTCAGTTCTGAACTAGATTCCTTAAATTTTATATTAGAATGTTTAACAATATATATATATATATGCATTATGGTTATTTGTACAACTACTCACTATATATTACGGATGGTTCATTTTGACGTTTTGAAGTGATGCATAATATATAATAGTTCACGCCCTTCGTGGCTCGAGAGAAACTATATTCAATTTTTAACAAACTATTTATAAATTAAATAAACACT
Organism: Macrosiphum euphorbiae; assembly: GCA_949089665.1. NCBI lineage: Eukaryota > Metazoa > Arthropoda > Insecta > Hemiptera > Aphididae > Macrosiphum > Macrosiphum euphorbiae. The sequence goes on from CARXXK010000001.1 coordinate 117,301,613, forward strand.
GATCTAATTTTTTTTTACTTGAATAACGTAAACGGGGGCACAAAACGATTTGTTGATCGTGACAAGAATGATTAGGCTCTTAATAATTTCGTCTTGACGTTATAATATTTAGTACTTTATAACAAAATACGATTTTTTTAAATTAATTTTGTGGTATACGACCACAATTATAAATTAATTTTACTAACCAGTATAAAATATAACGGCTTGAGTATTATTATGCATGCGATAGACTGATGGAGTACCTACACTGAGGATTATTATTTTTGGCATTACACGACTAGGACGTATATAATATACAATATGTATGAAAAAAATAATGAATTTTCATAATACTTCTCATAAATAAAAACGAAAAACTCGTTTAATACTGTTGGTGAACAAACCAAAATTCGACTGCAACATTTATATTATTATTATCGTTACAATGTAGGTACCTATATACGCCCTACAATAATACAATCGTCTCTTGACTCGCAAATTATATTTGGTTTAATATTTACAGGGAGAGGTGATACGATAAAATTTACATAACCCATCAATTCGTTTTTGGCATTTCATGTTTATTATTTTATTTTTTTATTTTTTCGATTCAATGTTTGTGTTTTCATTGACCGAAAAACCCGCCTAACAAGAACACGAATTTCGTAATGAATAAAATCCAAAATAAACCATTGCTATGTTTTTGGTAATGTAAACAATTTTTTTTTAAGTATACTGTCGATTTGAGAATTGGAAATCAGTCGATAGACGAATGAGCGTATAAGATGCCGATAATCGTGATTCTTTGATATTTTAATAAAACATATGTTTTTTAATTAAATGTGAGTTATAGAAATATAATATTATAGTACGCTATAACGATTAAAAAACCAAAATCGACCCTGAATGGATACAGAGTTATGTCACTCACTCACTCGTCTATCTTCACGACTCGAGACTGGTCTAGATGGTGCAGTGTTTTGATAATACATTAAATTCAAACGACATGATTAACGACAGAATTGTAAAATCCTGTTAGTTAACATAAGTAACTATACTATTGCTTACTAATAATATTATTTTATTCAGCTGAAAACTTTCATCCAAAATTGTTTTAATATGGCGTTGCAAGTGCAGCAGCGTGTGCTTAAGAAAATAAAGCCAACGTGACACTGGTTAATTAGAATCCATCACGTGATTTCTTCTCTCTCGGAATACAATTCGATAATTATTATTATTAGACGTCACTACGTCAGCGGTTATAATAATTTTCATAAGGCCAACGTATAATAGTAAGTATATAATTGACACCGAAATCGTTTTCTTTTGTTTAAGTGTATACAATATATGTTCACTATTATTCAACATATTCGCTATTGCTGTATTACGTAACGCCCCTTTTGATATTTTCCGGTTCAACGACATACAAATATAATATGTATGATACATTAAAGATTCCTTAAAAAAAAAACCAGCCAACATCAGTTTGTGTGCAGAAATGTCCGGAACAAAAACCGGATACAATAAATATACAGACACAAACACACACACGCTTATATAATTATATATAGGGTATATATACAGGGTGTAACAGATATAACTGACTTTTGTAATAACTTTTGTTCTAATCAATATTTAAATTTTTTTTTATATATAATTTATAGTTATATACATACATATATTATACAAAATATTATTTTTATTTCTTAACACTGAAAGTAAAAAAATTTAAATTTGATTAAAATTTTTTTGGATAAATTCAATCAAAATCACTGATTTGTGAATCTGATTATAAAAACAATTCTTATAATAAAAACATTTATGTAAGTGAATTAGTTAACTTTTTAGAATTTTTTAAAATATCAATATTTTTTTGGATTAAATGAATTTGGAACGTAGGTACTAATTTTTTTTCAAAATATATTTTTGGGAATTTGCTGAATTTCATAAATTATATACTAATCATATAATTTTAACAATTGTTGTCATACGATTAAGTAGCATAATCATTTTCTATTATTTTTCGTCAGGTCTTTCTGTTACACCTTGTGTATTCGAGGTGAGTAGGCGACACCATACTATTACATTGTTCACGCTGTTTAACCCTGCAAAATATGACATAATAGTGGCCGACGTTTGGAATGGAAACCGCGTCAATACTTTGAAAATTTTTATTTAAGGCTGTAACAGCTTTTCTGTCATCGAAACATTACGTTTGTTACGCGACGCCGATCGTCGTTTGTCGGTCTTTAGTCTTTACAACACCCGACCCTGGCGGGATAGGATGATAGTTTACAATTTATAATAATAATATTACTAACGATATAATATTATCATTATTATTGCAACAATGGTAACATTTATGTGGAAACAATGCGATAATACGATATATATTAATTCCGGTCTTCTCTGTATAATACAGAATAATAGGTAGGTAGGTACACACGGAAACGAAGTGACTCTAATTTTTCCACCGCTCAGCGCCAGTACGAAATCGTCGCCGACCAACCGGCGGCGGACCTGCGCGGGGTTAAAAGGAACATTTCCGGTGCGTAAACAATATAATAATAATATTATTTGCGGCTTTTGCCGAACGACTGCCGGCGAGGGTGTCAATATAAAATAATAATAATATAATGTTCGACGATATATATTTTTATTATTATACTTTCCAGTGTCGTCACAAGACATATCATCGCTTTTCGTGAAATTTTTTCACTCACGCCGCACACAAAGCGTATCGTCGGCGTTCGACGTACTATATTATATTGTGGGCACTTCCGCCGACCAATATAATATTATTTATTATTTATTATAATGCAGTGCGTTTGTCGTTCGGTTTTTTCCGGTTAAAAACAAATTTCAAAATATCCTACACAATACGCGTGTCGTCTCGTGGTATAAGATGCGCAAATAATAATATAATCTCTCTGATAACTTTTTCGATTAAGAAAGTAGAAATGAATATCTCACTTTTTTTGCATCCACTTAATAATAATAACACACGATTTTAGAGCAGAAGCGATGCGTATATTATTAGCACACCGTAAATATTTTTTCAATTTTACCGGTAATATTATATTATATAGTAAATATGTAATCGAATATTATGTTCTATATATTCATTATTCTACAGGCACACGATCATGATGAATTCGTCAACCCACACACAATATTATTATTATTTTTTTTTTTTTTTGCAGTGTTGGTTTCAAATTATTACTGACTGTAAATAATTGCAGGTCAGCACCAATAAACTACACTGGTAACGATACTATTGTTTCATAACAAGAAACAATTAAGAATGATGTCTTCATATAATATAATGAATCTATTTAATGGGGTCTATTTAATCATATAATCCATTTTTTCTTTTTTTTCTTTTTAAAACTTTTTCGCCACAATTTAAATAACCTCTCAGATTTCCAGTTGAATAAAAATTCTGTATCATAACAAAGATATTATGTAGTTGGGGTTTTTTTTATCGAATCACTCAAATTATACAATATGTATGGAAACCGTCATAAAACAATATTATCATAATAATATATGTTATTTCGTTACATTAGCTTTAACAAAATAATATATATCCAGATTTAAAATGTTAATCTACTTAGTATAATGTATACATGTACTCATGCCACGATAAACAAAACTTTTAATTTTTTATTTTGACTTCTAAAAATAATGATTTTTTTCAACTTCTTAAAATCAGTGTACACAGAAGTTTTTGAGAACACCAAATATTAATAAATGGTATTTCAAGAAGCGTAATAAAATCAAAAGTGTAAAATAAATTAGAATGTATATACCCATACCTATACAAACAAAATTAATGGAATGAAATGTGCGATTTTTTTCTGTTTTACGGATTAAAAAATATAATATATGGCAAAGTGCTGCTGTTATGATAGAAAACACCCAACGTTCTTATGTAAAAAAAGAACATTATTTTTACAGCTGTTTACGGCTGTACGAATAGATTTTTTGGCAAAGAAATGTATGACATAAATCTAATCTGACAAACGATGAGTTTGGCACGAACTTAGAATGAACCAGGTTAAAGCCATTATGTATCTTTTTACAATAAATTTGTTAACAATTAAAATGTGTTTGAAATATTTAAATTATAATAATATTGTCACGAAAAGTAAACATTAATATTTTCACAATAAGTTGTAATGTATTATTAAAATGTATTTTAGATTCTGAGTGGAGCGACGGATGTATTGATTTTACAATGATATGTATTATTTTTGTTTTTGTGTCTGTATTCACCTTTTGGGGCGGTAAAAATGCTTTGATTTTCATCTTTGAGAGTGTTTTCTGGAAGAAAATTTGATATAGTTGTTACTTTGATCAAAAGTAAAAATTCCTATTATCTAGTTTTCAAAATAACTTGGAAATACAAAACAAAACTATGGGTATTTTTACGCAATATCACTTTTTGACCAAATCGATTTTTGTTTTTTTTGGTATTACTCAAAAAGAATAACTGCAGAAACTTGAAATTTTCCACAGACATTATATTACCTAGCAATTTATGTATATGGTATAATTTTCAAAATGTTTCCACTCTTTTAGTCTTTTCTCACATTTTTTCTACACATGTCATTTCAACTTTTTTTAATTTTTTTAATTTTTTTTTCTATTAATGTAGATCAAAAAATGTTTGTCGGCCATAAACATATTGAAAATTTAATACAAGGTTTATCATAAGTTTTTCGTATACCAACTTAAAAATGTAGTGAGTTCTTTCGTAAAAACACGCTAGACGTAATGTGTGTTCGGTGTATCACCCCATTATATTATTTTTATTACCATTGTCTTCACATCTTTTTTTCTTTATACATAAATGTATTATTATAGAAGTAATTTTCTGTGTTTTCTTGATAAAACTTGTATCTTAAATATTAATAATGTTTTGACGAACTTCGCAGAAAAATGTTGTGTATTTGCATCCAACATTATTTTTGATAATGTATTAATTGCGAGCGTGTTCAAAAGCTCATGCAATCGGTTCGTTATATTATTTTACGTTTTGTTAATTCTCAATATTATTATATTGTTAAATCATCCTGATCCGTTGTGTTTTTTTTGAAAATGTTGTAGATTTGATTTAGTCGACAGAGTTGTATATTTTTGTCACCTTATTTTTAGGTCACTCTACACAACTGAAGTGATAATATTATGCACGAACGACTGTGATGCGGTCGTGTAGATAACTACGAAACTTATTTCTTAAATAGTTTTAATGGCGATTTGTTATGCGAATCGCATAATGTTTCACGTCTGTTGGCGTATATACCAATAATACATGTGTATTGAATCGGTGTTCGAGATAAGTAATTTTTTTTTTTCAAACTCTACAATAGACCATCGAGTATCAATCGTATCCACCAACCAATGAATAACACTTATACACCGTACGACACACTTTATGTAATACCGAATTAAAAAAAAAGTGAAGTTACAGTAAAACACCATTACTTTATTTCTATTTTTTATAAGATTTCTAATATATATATATATATATATAAACATACACACATACCTATAATATGTAAATATATGTTATATCCCACACACTCGTGTGATCTTATTTTCATTCATTCGATCATTTTCGATTACCTACTGTACAAAATGTATGTCCTTGGGCACGATATAATACGTGTGCGATGTAGTCTCATAGCTTATATCCGTATATTGTCATCGGTAAAGTAAAATATATTGTGTTAACATTTTCATTATATAGGACATTAAATTGTACTGGATATAAATATGTGTCTTGTCTAATTATCGACATCAAAATTCTCTCACATTTCCTCGCTTGGTATTTTATTGTCTATATTACTATTGAGTATTGAGACAAATCATATTATTTAATTATTATTCAAATACCGATCAGGATACACCAATTTTGAATACAGTTGTAAAATGTCCACAAGTAAACTTATACCTGTGTATTTCCTCATGCTCTTCAAAATATTTATAAATGCTGTTCTTTAACCAATTGGTTAAATATTTATCGCTGAATTCGTTACTGCTATGATAATATGATTGAATATCGACTAATATTAATCAATACATTCTGGTAACTATTAGGAAATAATATTAAGTAAAATACTCCAAGGACATTTTTTTTTATAGTCACAACTCGCAAGACCTTTGCTTTTTAGGAACTAACTAAAAAGTAATATGTATGAACTTTTAAACTACGAGAGTTCTCAAGAATCTAAACGTAATGTTTTCATAATTTTTTCCAATTACCCCTTTTTACTTTTAACGATCAGTAGTTAAAAATACAATTTATATTAATTGTTTATGTTATGTACGTTAGTCGCGTTAATTTTAGTTTTTTCTAAATCTAGAAACCTTAGATTTTTGTTACACTCAGAATATTTTATTATCATCATGTTTATCTTCCTTTGATCAAGTTCTCAAGTTAAATTTATTTAAACAAGATTGAGAGGAAAACTAAAAGGCACCAGTGAATTAATTTTACATAATATTTAAGAATACAAATTACTTAAAAGAGCTTAATACAATAGAGGGAAATTAATTGAAGATATAAGAGCATATAAAAATAGTAACACATTTTAACCTACTTAGTTTAATAATTTCCAAAAGTTAGGTAAAGTAATTCTTAAATTTTTATTTTCACATAAATTAAATAATCGAAAAGTTTAAGAAGAGTGCAAATATTATTCACTGATACATTTTCAACTATATAGACTCATACGTATAATAGGCTCCAAAGAAAGAAAACAACACTTGATCTTGATTTCTACTGTTGAAATGTTCTATAAAATATAAAACGAGGATAATATTCTTATATGAATCATATTTTAATCTCTAGATAAATTCAACGAGTTAATAATATTTAATACATAATATATATATATATATAATATATATAATATATTAAGGTACAAAAATTTAAAATACATAAAAAAAATCAATACAATTTTATCAGCAATATTCTTTTTATTTTTGTTATTTGACAGTTTACTTCATTAGCATATATAAGTATAAAATAAATTAAAAAGTTTTAATTTTCTTCAATAAATTTAAAAATAAATTATATTTTATTTTGTTTTATTATTTATGAGCTATAGATTTTTTTTAAAGTTAAATAGGTACTATAAATTATAATACGATAGAGTAACTTTGTATACAACATAGTTTAATATGACTTACATAAGTTTATTTAATAAGTATTGTTTAATTTGAATATATTATACTGATTAAAAAACTCAAATGAACTTGCTATATCCTTACCTATATTATATTCAGTAGTTCGCACAAGATTTTTTTATACGGACTTGTGCTGATAATAATTTTCCTGAAATTTTGTAGAAATAAATTTAAAGACATTTCGGGGGAGGGTATAAACCCTACTCCACTACCCCCCTCGTACCCTCTGGTATGTGCCACTGTATATATTTATACTTTTTAGTAAATTATAATTAGTTATCTCATTGCATATTTAGTAGTAGAATTATATAAGCCAAGTAGAATACATAATTTGATTTGCACTGTTACTCATCAAGTAGGTACTTCATAGTTCGTATAGTATTAGTTAATTAATTTTGATTCATATAATAAAACGTTTTCGCGTGCTTACAAATTATTAAAATTAAATTTGATATTGAAATGTTAGGTGGCCAAACCATACGTAGGTATACTTACACACGCGGTATAAAACGAAAAACTACGTCGTAAATTGAGTGTCGTGAACGTTAACAAATATTAATAACTATCAACAATGTCTGATAAGAATAAATAAATGTATTCATAATCCTATAAAATATATTATACTATATAAGGATTTAATTTAATTTTATACACCTACATGTGAGGAAACTCTTTACACAATAATAACGAATTATGAATAACCATTAATTATTCGATACTATGTGTTTTATTCCAAACATTATAAAATATTTTAGCAAAAGTGAAAAGTCTGCAAATATGTATAACACGGTTCTTGAATGCCTGCAAAAGAGTATATAAGTCGTGTTAGATTGTATCTATTGTTAATACTGTGTTATAACACACGGTTCATATAGATATAATATTGTTGAATCGCTGTTTCTGATCTACGGCTTTCACTAAAATTATTTAAAATCCTTAACAAGCCGAAGGCGATAAAACCAAACTGATATTTTATATCGTGTAAACTATATAGTTTTTCGTTCTTGAGGTAATTTTCATCATTACAGTCATAATAATAATATAGTTGTTGTTATAGTGTGTATAGTATACTACCTATCTAAATAATATCACATAATATCATAATTCATTCTAAATAAATTATAATACATTAACAGCGAATAGGAAATTTAATATGTTATTACGGTTAACACAATTCTATAGTAAAAATAGAACTCGAGAAGATATTTTCAGCAGAATATTTACCAAGTAAAATGTTTACAAATATTATCTTTTAATCTACCTCATTCTCTCTCCATCTCTCTATCTCTCTCTCTATCTCTATATATACCTATATCATATATATATTTGTATATGAATATATGATTGAACTACAAGAGACACAAGATATAAAATTATGAAATTAGTGATGTTTTATTATGAAAGTAAAATAAAAACAAATTACATTTTATAAAAGTTTATTAATTCAATAAATGAATAATTTATCATCAGTATTTACATTTTTAATTTTCAGAACCGTAACAGTTTAGTTTACGGAAAACAAACAATTTAACTGAATGTCCTTCGAACTTGATATTTTTTTGTTTAAAAAACAAGAATAAGACCAAACACGTATCTTAAAGTAGTGGAAGTAGTTAATAAATATTATCTTGACGATTCATTTTTACTCGTCTGTTTGTGATAACGCGTAGCGAGCACTGGCTGTATATTATGTTTATTAATTATAATAATTGATATTGTACTGGACAGTGGACAAGTATAGGTAAGACATGAGGATATTGCCACACAATTGTTGATAAATCGTTATCTTGATAAGTTTTTTTTTCAAATGGTTATGAATTCTAATAGTGATAATATAATTCAATTATTATCATTCAGGTTAAACGAAGTCAGGAAAAATTCGTTTTGGGCGAGTAACAACAACCAAAAGATTAAAACAACTTTTTAATCGATTATTAACGATTATTATGAAATGTAAATCACGTCTGAGCAAGAGGACACAATTTCGACATATTTTCAAGTTAGTTTTTGTGGGCGAGTCACATGGACTATTATATATATACGATATACACCCACTATTAAGTAGGTATTCGTTAGGTATTCATCTCTCACCGTTAAAGTGAACAAATTGGAATTTACTAAGAAATTTATCATAAACTCATAACTATTAGTAATGTGAATTCAGTTCACCAAAAAAACTGTTCGACAGGTACAACTAATATGCACATTACACTTATAAAATATGTACTTAAAATTTAACCAGGGTATACGACATGTAAATCCAAAATAATTGCATAAAAATTTTCTAATAGAGCAATTTTGAAGTAGAAATCAACCGTATTTAAAAACAATATCTTGAAACAAAAAAAACTTCTATAAGGAAGAATGCAAAATATAACAATAATTTCTGTCATTCTTTCTGCAGGTGTATAATCTTTTATAAGATATGTAAAATATAAAACAGAATTTGTAGGATGTATGAAAGTAATTTTTTTGATTTGTTTGTTGGAAGACTATACTACATCAAGTTCGAATCGTTCACTAATCATACGACTTTTATTTTTGACGGTTTTTATATCTTTTAATTTTGGAATTATTTATTGATTTGTACTTATACACTAGTATGTATATGTATTACATTATTTGGGAATGAAAATAATAAACAAATTCTATAACATTAGCCATTCAGTACAAATTGTTGAGATTGTATGCTAAGTTTACATGAGTAGTTAAGGTGGGACAAATTTAGTGTCAGATTGAAAATCTTTTGATAATTAATTAGTTTTGGTAGGTAAATTATGTAAACTAATTACTTTTTTTCGGCGTTTATCAAAACCACACACTTTCGAAAAAAAAGCCGTCGCTCAAAAATGCAAACTTTTTTGTATCATAATATTATAATACCCGCACGCCTTTCTTTAAATAACATTATTCAATTTTAGACACTTCTAGTTTTATTAATACCGCACGTTTTTACCTGGAAATCATAATTTAAAAACATAAGTATACCTTAGGTTTTTTTTTTGGCACCGTAAAGTTTTTCCTAAAATCACACAATTTAATTACAACCACTAATAAGTAATAAAAATGAGTTTGTTTTTAAAATTTTCATTCACAAATATTTTAGTAGGTATAATCTGATTTGACTAATTATAAAACTACATTTTATTGGATAAGTATATAATTTTTTCTTATTTTTTTAGGACTGACTAGTAATATAATAATAGTTGATTAATAATTATTAACGAACGCTATGCATGTAGTAAATGGAAAATAATCATTTATATATGTTTTTTAATATCACACAATTTCCGTAAAATGTGTAAATACCTATAGGTAGCTGCTAACACCAATTACACTAAATATTAATTTACACGTGTTTGAAATACGTTTAAATTCAAAAGGTTAATGCAATGATTAATCATTTAAATTATATTTGATTATATTTTTTTATTAAATGAATTGAGTGGTTATAGAGCTGCTGCAGGTAACAAAATTTAAAATAATGTGCAATTGTGTACATAATATACAATATTATATAATATGATATAAACTGTATTTTAATTTTTAATTGTCAATCAAATGTTATAGAAACAATGTGTTAAGAAAATAATCAGAATTTGACCTATGTAGAAGGTGTGATTTTGAATAACGCCCATATTTTATACTCGACTCTTTACGCAATGATTTATACACTGTAATTACATTTAATTAATTTTGAGTATATCTGTAAAGATAATCATTTAATAATTTTGTGAAAGGCGTAAGAAACAAGTACCAATACAATTCTAACTACCTGTGATAATAATTTAAGGTTTTTACAATGATTAATATTATATGAGTCGAATAAATTAATTCCTAAAAATGATGTTAACATAAGTTAAGTCTAAATATGTTAAGATGTTAAGGTGTTTAGGATTAAGCAATATAAATGTTTTACTGTTTTAGTAATATAGTATGAAATGTACGTACGACTAGTAGGTATAAACGATTTTTCGAAAACTTAAATATATACTTCAATCATATTAAACACTAGAGTGAGATTTACTTGTATAAGTGATGGGCGAACCCGTATAGGTTACGAAAATCAATGTACAACTAACAACTGCACAAATCATATTATTTGGAATCATTCGTCCAAAATGTTGTTCAAATTATTTACAGTTCTCCACGTTTAATAAAAAATCATGTTTGTGGAAATAAAAATTCGATCGTCAGCACTTCGGCACTCATTGGGATGCAAAAAATTGAATGGCCACACAAACTTTAATATATTCATACTTAACATACACAATACACATATGAAATGTAACCTGTAATATATAGGTAAAATAAAATATTACGTCCCAAAATGTTTAATATTACACCTAATAATTTGTTGTTAAATTTCCAAAGGCATACCACACTGATAATATATAAATCGTTATTCTCATTCCAAACAAGGACAAAAAAAAAACAAAAATACTTTTATAATAAAAAATATTGTTTAATAACTATGTTCAGTTTTGTACCGATACTTTAATAGGCGATCTGCCGATCTGACACGATTTGAGTCAAAAATCTAATCTAGTAAAATTCATATAAATATAATTTATATGAATATATATGAATATATATATATGAATATTATTTTATATGCACTGAATGTAGGGCTGCAAGATTTTGAAATTACCAAACCTGGGCATCTATTGAATAAATTTTTTTTTTCCATTCACTTACCCGCTTTCTTTTTAAACTTTTTAACTTAATATACAAATATTTTATTTCTTTTCCTGTATAGATTATTGTAGAACCAATATTTTTTAGTTTATATTTGAAATAAGAACAATCAGTTAACTCAACAGTTAAGTCTTAACTGAACTTTAGAGGGTCTAATGGGACGACCGGGACCGAAGTCATGAACTGGTGGCATGTCCCGGTGTACCGGGACGTAGGCAAACCTACTGAAGATAAAGTACCATATTTTACATGCTGTAATAAGAGTAATTTTTCTTTGTTTTACTTTAGGATTTTGTTTATTGCATTTTGTTTTAAAATAGTTGAACTATTTTTTAAATTTACATTTTTTAATTGAATATTTTGAATATTTAATATTACGTATTAAAAATAACGTTGAAATAATATGCACCAACCATGCTTGCTGAAAAATCATAAATTGACATTAACACATGTGTGCATTTAACCATCGCGATCGATAATATAGTATGATACAGTTCTAAGTTACAACTCAATGGGTAATGAATAATGCGTATTTTGCAGCATGTTGCATAAATACTATTTCAAATGCATACAAAATACATCAAATATATTATAATGTGCGTACAATTAATAATGCATTGCATTATTATTTATTTTTAAATTGTGATATTGTGATCTTGAATAATAAGAACAATCAAAATGCTTTATTTAAGGGAAGCCAAGAATTATGCATTGGCCATAAACACACGAAAGAGCTTCGTCAATTAACCTTCATTCACCGCCGGCACACAGTTTGTGTTTTCGAATAACAAAGACTGAAATATCAAATATTTCTTAACAATTTTAATTTATTTTCCACTTAATACAATTGAGTTTTTTTAGATTTTCGACCACATTTGTCATCAATTTCAAAAACTAGACTATTGAATTCGATTTTGTTTCGTGATTGAATTCATCAAGATCTGGAGAGTTATTAAACGTCCTAAAAAATAAAGTTTAATAATAATTTCGCTATTAACGAAAAAAAAACCAAATCCATTTGAACATAATAGTATATTGTTTAGTCCATTAGTAAATAGCTTTTTTCTTTTGTGCGTTTCTTGTTAGGCATGTGATTTTTTTTTAGACATTCGTTTTTTTCAGGAGTAGGGGTCTAGGTTAAAAACAACAAATGAAGAAATAATAATAATCATCTCGGACAACCATGACTTAATAATAATATCTACCTATCGGAAGTATATACAAATACAGTGAATATTAACTTATATTATATCGCCATAATTGTGCTGATTTTCATGATTCATTAGCTTTAAAGTCCATTTACTGCAGCTTGGTTAGTTTGTGAATATGGCTCAATAATATGATCTCCATATCAATCGGGTCATAAGTATATCATTGAAAAAATTTACAAAGTTCTTACGGTTCCTCTCATTAAATATTCCATAGTAATAGAACCACATTATTCGTACACTCCACTACTAACGATTCTAACTCGAAACACTGAACACAACGTTTGTTTGTGTTTAGATTTGTACTTTTCGTATAAACTCTTTACAGGAAATATTGACTGACCTGAGTTCCTAAGTCGTTTCTCCTTCCATGCCCCAACTTTTAACTGCAGGTCTAAAAACACTTTTTATCTTAACATAGAAGTAACTAATTTATGCAAGCAATACTCCCCATCATAGAATTATGAAAACTATAAATAAATGAAATAACGATCTGTTCATATCACCAAACTTCAATTCATTAAAAAATTATTGTAATTTCTTACTTGTTAATAACAAGTATATCATATTATCATAATTTATATTGTATATCATTGTTATTTCTCTTTCATTTCTTCTCTTCCTGTATATTACTGTTAACGATCGATTGTTGTTAATATTATTATACCTATGTATGTAATTGGTCCTGGCCCGTTTAAAACTTAAATAAATATAATATGTCGTATCTTTATACATAATAAAAAATCGATATAGGTAAAAGATATTACAATGACTTTGAATATTATATAGTGTACATAATATATTATTATAAAATCGAAGGATCGTCGTGCGCGTCGCAAATAACAAACAAAAAAAAACTTACCTGCAATTCGATATTGTTCCCTACGTTCGGTCGCAGTTATATTATTATTATTATTATTATTATAATGCACAACCGGCCAAAACGATAAATCACACCGTTTGATGACGTTTTTCGATTAAATCCGTTTAACCGGAGCGATCGGATTGGCGGGGCGTTATGACCGCGGATAATGCGCGTGTTCCGCCGGACGACGTAGCTCGAGCGGGTGCGAGCGCGTCCGAAATTTTCACTCGCAGCATGCCGGAGATGCCTTTATCTTAGCAAATATTATAAACACGAATTATTATAATCGTCTCCGTCGAGTGGGCGCCGACGATTACATTAATAATCGCACAGCGGCGATAATGCGAGCCCTACAGATTTGTCGAAGTTTCCCAGCTGTTCGGTTTGTACCGTGTACCCGGTATAGGTTAGGAGCTACCTGCGGACAATTTGGAAAAGTCGAAACACCGCTGTCTCGTGAAAAGTGGTGTTTGTGACGTATGACTTGGGTACGCCTAACGGGAATACGGGAGCAAAACTTTTGGCATATTCGCCATCGATATATTAATTATATAATATAATATTATATTACATGAGGTACCCACGATGATTTTCCAACTCTGACTTTTTTTTATTATTGTTCCGAAACTTGTTGGCTATGCGTTTCGAAGGTCAACGGTCAAATTATAATCGTGGCGGAAGTGGATCCGTCCAAAACATCATGGCACAGTATATTATTTGGTACGACACGGATTAATGGTAAATTAAAACATATTATTTATGTGCATGACATTATGTCTTGAGGTACCTGCAACTATAGCTAATAAAGTGGTTCAATACATAGACCCAATCAGACGTATTAACCGGTACTCGAGCGTATCTTGCAAAAAACGATTATCGGATTCACATGATTTTGTCTCCACACCTAATCGTCTTCACAGATCCGATATGGTGCTGTCGAACTGCAACAATATTGCCTGACTTGTTGTTTGAAAATGTAAAGTCGGCACTTTTAAAAATTCGTATTTATTTTATTGATATTACAAATCCATACCAATATCGACCTGCAGCATGTGCAGCCCCTGCTACTAGCACACACGTTCTCGACATTTAACAGGTTTCAGTGCGCTCTCGAGTGCAAGTGGTCGTGGATGTCCTAATGAATATTTGTGATTTATTTCAAATTTAAACTCTGTTACGCGTAAACATAACGTCGTACAGGGAGGATACATTGTGTTATCTTCTGTGCCGAGTAATCATACAATTCACTCGGTCGTGCAATTAATGCACCAGAGCACACTCCGAAAAACAGATCTTGACCTGACTTACGCGCAAAACCGCGTTATTTTGTTATTATTCCATAACCCTGGCACCCCGCACGCACGCACATAATATGACGCGCATAAATCGCTTTGTACGCTGGGCGGTGCCGTACGACGCGTACCAGTCTACATCTGCGTGCGGTCGGTGGCGCAAAGCGTGCAGTGGGTACAGTGGCGTGGAGCGTCGTCGTCTGACAATTTATTATTACGATAATATCTGTTCGGACTAGCATAATAATATAATAATGAGTATACATACAACAACAACGAAACGTAATAACGCCTCACACGTCCGGCACGTCGCGAACCCATTCAGTCGGTACTTGTAATATACTGCAGCAAAAAGACCCGTCCCGCACAGGTCGAAACGCCGCGTTTTCATATAATATTATTTTATACGATGGGCTCGACGACTTAAAGTCATTGTTCTTTCTCCCTCCCCCTATCGCCCTCTCTTTGCCGCCCTTCTATCGGTTTCTAGCTCTCTCTCCGCTCCAGCAGTATTCGTTGTGTATAATATATATTATAATGTCCCGTCCGACTGTAGGAGGCCTCGGGCAATTAATCACGAGTCGACCTCTTCCCGCCCATCGCGACCCAGTAACAGCTGTATATATAGTTCATATTATATTTTATATATTATAATCTTCGTCTTCGGCCCATGTCGCCATCGTCGCGGAGACTGCAGCAGCGCCGACAATATTCTGCACACAATTCCTCTCCCCCATTCGGCCTTGAAAAATGTCAAAAATACATAAATAAATATACCATATATATGCCTGCGAATTTGATATTATGCGCCCGTTATTATTGCTTATCCGTGTCGCGGCGGCGGCAATGGCTGCAATATATAGCGAAACACGAAACTAAGAGCCCGGAAACTCGGAATGCTAAATGGTCCTGTTCGGGACAATTAATCAAATTATATAAACGCCGGGCAGCGGCTTAATGAGATTCGGGTTGTGGGGAACGGAAAAAAAATAGTGTATATATATAGACCACGCCGCGGTATACCGCCGTAAACCCGAGGGACGACAAATATCGTAAAAAAAAAGAGAGGAAATTTTGATTTTCATTATATATGTGGTCGTCCGCGATCCCGCCCTACATATATATATTGAGTCTTCCAGGTGAGTTTATGATGGCTTTTGATGAACGGCAATGGATGAAGTTTAATTAAAGTCTGTTGACGACGACGGCTTTCCCGTTGCTAATAAGACACCGCGGCGGTCGAGGTAACGGCATAAATAAATACTGTATATTATTTATAAATACATAAATGTAATTTGCAGTGTACACACTTTTGTATACGGAGTGATCCATTTAAATGTCCCGTTCTCCGAGTCAAATTTTGTTGAAAAAAAAAAAAATTTTAAATATCAAGTATTTTAGTATTTATAAAATTATAACGCATAAAGTATAAAAATCGAATTACATACTTATTACGACCTATATAAGTTTTTAATTTCTTAATCAGAAGACCGCTATAACTTAGAAAACTATATGCAGTTCAGCTGTTTAAAAACTTCGTCCTGTAGGTGTATAATTTGTGCGCGCAAGTAATCATATCATTGAACTGAGTTTTGCAGGCGGTGTTTTTTATTTGATAAAAAATAAATAAATAATAAACACCTACGGGATGGATACGTTGGTTATTTATTTCTCAAATTTTTTTTAAACATAATATATTACATAGTCCTAAATCAAAACGTGTGCGCATTCCGCAATTATATGATGCATAAGTAGTCGTCTAAACGAGTTTCGTAGACACGATTCTTTCCTCGGGCGGGACCAGTGATTAACGATTTCGGCGGTGGGCTACTATTCGTATAATGACGTTGTACTAGGCGTTATACAATATTAATGAAATATTCCTAAAAGTATAATATGATATTATCATAATTGAAAATAAAAACCAACGTTTTTACTCTGCTAAACAGTGATAACGTCGAGATCGAATTTAGTCGGCGATTGTCGTCAACCAGCTGCTATGGGTTGAAAACAAAAACAAAATAACTAATCCATTTCGATCCTAAAAATTCTAAATGAGCTATAAATACCTGTAGTTACGATCAAAAGCATTTACTGCGATAGTTATTTATTGTCATAAAATAATAATTGTTGTTTCAAATCGAATAAACAAGTTGATTATTCTACCTATGTGTATAATTATTAAATCCGAAACCAATTTTGAAGAAAAATATATTTGGAATATTAGATAACGTATAAAATAATTCAAACGTATTACTTATTTAACTATAAAACGTCTAAAAAAAGTTTTATAGTTTACATATTTTGATGTTTACGCATAAATATTAAATACACATTATTTTAAAATTTGTTTAATTCTAAGATAAATACAAATATACTATGTACAATTTGTAAGTATTTTATTAGCAAACACAATAATAATTATAAATACAACTACTCAGTAACATATTTAAATCAATAAAAAAAGTTACTCACATATTATGTAGGTACATAACTATTAAATATTTCAAACAAATTCGCATTGTATCCTATTATTTTTTTTTAAATAATAATATAAATATTTTATGAGACAATTTTGTAATTCATAAATTATAATTTATAAGCATTATCTGATTGAAAACAAAAGTAACACATTTTTAAAAACTATTCATCATAATATTATAACATTTAATATAAGCCGTTAGCCGGTTAATACGTAGGTACTATAATAATAATATGGTCATTTCATTTCCAGACTTTTAAACTTTTAAAATAAATATTTACTGTTGCATAATATTTAAAAAAAAAATTAAGTGAAAATTAAAATTGTTAATTGTTTCTCGCCAGTGGCCAGATATATTCTCAGTAAACATAGTAAAAGTGGTAATATTGTAATATATAATCTGTATATATACAAAACAGTAATCTGATTGACTGCTATCAACGCACAGCTCAAACCATTGGACGGATCTGGCTGAAATTTGGCATACAGATAGCTATTATGATGTAGACGTGCGCTAAGAAAGGATTTTCCAAAATTCGCATTTTAAATAGGTGCTGAAACAGGGACATTGAGATTCACGATAGAAATTGGAAATTTTATTTTTATTTATTTATAGTTGCCATTGGTTACAGTCTACATTAGAAATTAGCATTTATTTATTGGTCGCCATTGGTTATTCGGGCAGATCAGGTACAAGCTTGCATCAAATCGAATTATTGAACATTGCCTACCAGGGTGGCTGAGTTGCACTTACCGCAGCAAGTTACACCCAAAAGGAGTTCAACAATCATAATTTTTTTAAGAGTTGTGATTTTTCACGAGCAACAAAATTTGTTATATTAATCTACCGT
Source organism: Macrosiphum euphorbiae (assembly GCA_949089665.1). Taxonomy (NCBI): domain Eukaryota; kingdom Metazoa; phylum Arthropoda; class Insecta; order Hemiptera; family Aphididae; genus Macrosiphum; species Macrosiphum euphorbiae. Next base: position 117,320,188 of record CARXXK010000001.1, read on the forward strand.
ATTATATCAAAATAAACTTGGTATAACTTTGATAATTTAGAGTTAAATCATACACTTCCGTACAAACAGCACGGGGTCCGCGATCTACCGCAGGTAGATTGCCTACCTGATAATGTACTGCTGCGATTCAGAATTTTTATTCCAGTCAACGGAAAAGATAAGATAAATTTTGAACACCATACACCGAATATTGAATAATGAATTGAACAAAGTTTGAGTCATAATGAGTAGATACATTTAACGGGCGACGAAGTGCACGGGATCAGCTAGTATATTATAATCTATACATATAAATCCAAATACCAGTTAGTCACTAATCGCCGTAACTCAAAAACTACGCAATACGTACGAACTTTAAATTTGGAAAAGAGGTTCTTCTCATATTTTAACCGTGCAATAAGAAAGGATTTGCCGAAATTCGCATTTTAAATAGGTGCTCAAACAGGGACATTGAGGTTCACGATGGAAATTGGAAATTTCATTTTTATTTATTAATAGTTGCCATTGGTTACAGTCTACAGTAGAAATTAGTATTTATTTATTATTGGTTACCATTGGTTATTCGGGCAGATCAGATACAAGCTTGCATCAAATCGAATTATTGAACATTGCCTACCAGGGTGACCGAGTTTCACTTACCGCAGCAAGTTACACCCAAAAGGAGTTGAACAATCATAATCTTGCGATTTTTTAAGGGCAACGAAGTGCACGGGATCAGCTAATATTATATAAAATATAAATAACATAAATAACATAAACACCTACCAAAGGGCTGTCGCCTGTCACTGTATGATTTCTTCAACATATGAACATGTCATTTTTATTTTTATATATTCTCATGCGTATTGTACTGCTATTGTATGGTTACAAAATATATATTTTGAATACAAAGTTAAGTCATATAGTATTCATATTAATTCATTGTTTATTCATTAATAATCAATAAAACGGACAGTAGTATAAACACAAAACCAATCAATTAGGTCGGAAAAGTTTATATTGCGATCTGTCATTCATATAATATTAAAAGATCATGTCCTTAAAACATAAATTATACATATGATATATATTATCGTGACTGTCACTGCAATACTATAGATTGATCACAAAAAATAAACCATTTAATCTGATTACGTTGAAAAATCATGCTACTTTCTTTCCACAAACTTATAACAGAACTACAGGAGCTTAATTTAGTAAGGCTGTATTTAATGTATGTAGCTTCAGTATTTTAATTTGCATTTGTTTTATAGTAATTACGAGGTATATAATTGTAAAATTGAGACATGTATTGTTCAAATATGTTGTAGATATAATGTAATATTCATGTAAGTTTTGTTTAAGTTAATTATATTTTAAACAAATTAATGCAGTATAAAGACACAAAAAAATATTTTAACCCTAAATATGTATTAGTATCTTATACCCGTTAGATACAACAAAATACTTTATGAACTATTCGTGTTGCATATATAAACCATGTGTCCAAGAAAGAAACCGTGTGCACTCTATAGTTAAATTATCCATACAACTCTGCAGTACTCTATACATATTTTTCAATTCTGTTTGCAGGATATGAAACTAGAATATTGGATCATCAATGTCCCACAGACATCTTCTAAAACATGTATTGGGTATTGAGTATTGTAGGTAACTGGGTTATATAGACATATAGTCAAACAGTTTTCATGGACACGTGATATACAGAGTGTTGCACAGTAAATGTGTCAAACTTCTAGATGTGTTTATACATCTCAAATGGAACAAAAAAAGTTCTTATGACCATAATCGAATTATCAATAATAAGGGTGATAATTTCCATGTTTGTGTTTTTTTTTGGTTAAACTCAAGTTTGATTCATAATAATGTTCATATCTGCTTAACCGTAAGTACTACAATTAATTTGAATACATTGATGAAAAGCTCATAAAATTGGGATTAGGAAAACATATCTTACAAGGTTTCCACCTGATTTTTTGGGTAAAAAGAATAACACAAATGTTTTAAAACTTTAAAATGAAGAAATTTAAAAAATTTCAATTTTATCTTACAAAAATTATTTTTAAGGCAGGGGTCATAAGGCCTTTTTTTGTTCCATTTGAGGTGTAGAAACACCTCTATTAGTTTGACACATTTATCGTGCAACACCCTGATGTATAATGTTAAGTACTCACATTATTTTGAATTTTTACGAAAATCAACATCGTATATGTATTAATATTTAGTAATTTACAATATTTTTTTTTACTGATTGATCAAACAAAATAAAGATTGTTACAATGAGTTAATTAGTTAAACATATCTTTTATGATTTAAGCTTATAATAATTGTATTTTTGTTTTATACTAAATATATATTGTAAAATTATTGGTTGTAGCATGTATACTTACCTACCTCCGGCCCAATGGGGTCCATTATTCTTTGAAATAAACGCTAATAATAATAATATTATTATTAGTGTATACAAAAAAAAAAAATTACCCTCTCAAATACTCTCCATTTAAACAAAATTATAATGTATCTCAATCTTATACAATGTATCGTATCTTCGTTATTGTTCAGTAATACCTTGTAAATACTATAAAATAAAATATATGACCACCTATACCATAAATGTATAATACATAATTTTCAAACTACTTGCAACTCCTTGAATTAATCCGAGCAAAGAGAATTGTAATATCTCGGAATAGTATTATTTGGTTGTTTGCACCTCTTGGAGAATATTATGTAATTATGTAGTTTATGGTATTACAGTGACGTTATAATGATGTTTATTACATAAGTTAAGAAATAACTACATTAACTGTAACAATTATGACCATTGTACATTATTGGCAGTTGCTTCGCATCCCCAAGTTGTATTTTCATGCTATGACATTTTAAAGCGACGATAAAGTATCATCAAAATGGTTATTGGTTATATATATATATTTGTTAAATATTTGAATATATAACATGATTAGGTACCATATAGTGGTGTAGTTAACTACATAATTGTATTGGAATACAATACTGGTAGGTACCCAATAATAGTATAATAGGTATTATCATACAATATAATATTGAAATATTGTATATTATAATATACCTTTAGGTGGTTAAAAATAATGTACAATATAATATAAGTAATTTTTTTTTAGATTACTGATTATTGTAAATATATGGCTAAAATTTAATTATTAGAGTAAAATAATTATATTTTGTTTACACTACACAAATTAACTTTACTTTATTTTTAAGTTATGATAATTACATTATGATTTATTATATAATCTTATTGCTCATTTTTTTTTTCAAAACTTTAGGATAAATACATTTGTTTCATAACTGAGTAAAACTTTATTAAAATTATAGTGTTATGCATTATTGCTGCTTGCTTATAGCATCCTGTAATCTGCATAAATAATGTATAATATGAGCTTGAAATTGCCATTTAAATAAAAATAATAAAATAAAATATACATATTATAACCATAGGTATGTAGCCATGTAGGTATACATTTTTTCAATCCAAATATAAATAATATCATTTTAACAGAATAAAATAATACAAAGAATATTAAAAAAAAAAACCGTTTTACCACCAAACTAATTGCTTAACTTTTAAAAGTAAATGTTTCATATTCAATTGAGGATATAAAAATAGTTTATACATTATGAACCCTATTTTCAGTAAACTGAAATTAAGAAAATGGATTTGAAAATCCTGTATTTAATTTTTAATTATTTAACTTAATTTTACAAAACAAACATTTTTTTTTTGCTTCAACTTCTTAGTATAATAATTATAATATTGTGGCCCTACTTTAATCATCACAAATATTTGACATACTATGATATAATTTAATAATATATTATATTGTAAAATAGTTAATCGCGATTAACGAAAATTTTTCTCTGCCATTAGTTAACAATTGAAAAAAATGTTAACATAAATCGAGTTATAGGTACTATGTTTTCAAAAATATCTCGTATAGCGAAATTTAGTGTGACGTACTTTTAGCTGGGACGGACGTCAGTGTTTTAGAAAACTCTCAAGGAATTCGGAAAATGACCTCTTTCAAGCACTGCTCGTGTATTGGTTTTTAAATGTATGGAGGTGCCGGATGACAAAAGTTTTTGGATTTTTTTTACTGACTCACAATGTATTTCTTGGAAAAGGAAAAGTATCATTGTTAACCAACCCTGCGCAGCTGCTGCAAAACTGATCCATCCCTCCACTTGAAATATTTCTAAAAGGAGACTGATTTCGCATGCGAGTAAACCGTGCTATGACTGTGCGTGGACATAAGTTTCGAATGTATAATGAATAAACAGGGTGATTCTTTTAAATCATACAATATTTTTGAAGAAAAACATTAATTTATTTCTATTATTTTTAACTTTTAACTATAATGAACTATTAGTTTGAATTTTATAATTATCAAAATCTCCAGAAAAATATTGTGCTTTGAAGTATAAACTTATAATAACGTAGGTAGTCAAAATTATATAAAAAATAAAAACTTGGAATTTTTAAATAAATCATAAATACCGTCACACTAAGAAAATAAATTACCACCTATCTATTCACACCAGCTATTACCTACATAATATTATGATAATATAATACTGTTGTATTGCAATGAAATCTTCCGCTGTACGATCTATTTAATATTAAAATATTTTATATAGAAAATATAAGCCTCGATCGGTTCGACGGCGCAAAATATGAATAATTCCGTTTTGTTTACCAACTGCCCGTGGCGGTAGGCAGTATAGATACGAACCTACAATATTTGCCTTTATCATATATTATAAAAAACCGTCACAAACGACGGATCGAGTTATGCCCGCCGAGGCATTTCCTCGGCGACGTCGACGGCGGACATTGAGAAACGGTACATTTTCCAAAAAGCCCTCGCAAGACATCAATATGAATCACAGCGTCGGTCTCTCTGGGGACATCTGACTACGTTTTTTCCTCGACAATCAAAAGTGTTTGTCGCTGCACATCGTACACGAAGTTCACCGTCGAACCAGCGCACCATTATATTATACCGCGGTCGTATACGTCGATCGGGGACGTGATTTCCGGTCCTGCACGGAGGTTGTATAACAGCAGTAGCGCGCGATGTCTTTGGATCTGTTTTCGGAAAATTGTCACATATTATATTATTACTCGTAGGCGAGAGCGAAGGCTTTCATAGCTGTCTATTTGCCATTTTCAAAAGTATCAACGCGTTGGTTGATATAGTAAAGAAGGGACATTTTGCGTATTCGAATTAATATTATACAATAGTGGTAGGTAGATGTTATAACAGCATGCCACTTGAATACGTCATAGGTTTCCTTTTATATATTTTAACATGTTGATTAGTATTAATGATCAAATATAATAATAATAATATGCTATATATGGTATTGGATAATAATATTATAATACAAAAATATTACACCAAACAATTAGAATATTCAAATGCAATAATAATAATTTAAAAAAAATTCCAACATAAAATACCTTATCATTAGTGTATTCCTCCCTCCCCTGCACAACTACAAAAAAAAACATGAGTTTCAGGTTCGGCCTCAATCACCTTTTTTTACTACTGATTTTAAAAAGTAAGGGCCTGGCAATTTTATTGGTGCCGGACAGTAACATGTGTGCTGCTAATAGCCAGACCTTATGAGCATAGTAATAATTAATATTATGTGAAATTCGTCGAGGGTTGCTATAAACACGAACAAGTATCAACGGAGGTCAAATGATTATGCCATGGGCATGGGGCCCTGGGGGGGGGTACACAACTACGAAAGTACCTACATGATTTTGACAGCAACCGACGATTTTTGTTGTTTTTAAGAAATGTAATATAATTAAATTTGAAAAGAATGTTTTTGTTTTACAATAAATTCATCTGCGAAGCTTATAATAATATCACTTTTTAAAACTGTTCCGAGCAGAGTTAATTTAATTTTTTCCCCGTAATTTATTATAAAAACTTCTCCATTTTCATTGTAATAACATCATACTATAGTTAGTTTTCTTTTCATCAAAATGTAATATTTATAATGTACTACAATTTTATCGGTTTAATTTTGCAACTATAATATTATTCCAACTCAAATAACAGCTAAAAATACACAAATAAATCAGTCGGTTCCCGTACTCTTAAATGGTTATCAATAAAGTGACTAAAAAACGTTTGGAGTGTAAATTAAATGATTTTGTTAAACCTCTAATCCAAAATATTTTATGGACAGGTCCTATAAAATATAAAATTTGTAATTACAACTTTTAATTTAAAAATAAAAATAATATTTAGCCGTTAAATAACTAAATGACGGTAATTAATACTTTCCTGAGAACTAATGATTGCCAGGATTCGACAACTTTCATACGTCATTAACGATTTTTGCATACTTCTAAAAAGCTTTCCAAAGTTCCACGAACTGTCTATTTCCGATGGCAGTGTATCACATTCTACATACAATTGGAATACAAAGTGCGAGGAATCGTTGGAGATTATTGTGGACTACCAAGTATTATATTCTATAATACTAGTTAACCACGTTAACCGAAAATAGCATTCAAATTAAACACTTTAAAAGTTAAAACGACACATTAAATGCAAAACACGTAATGTTATTTTTTTTCTAATATTTTCTATTAGTATAAATAGTAGGAATCTTAACACTTTTTCGTTTGTGTAATATGTTATTTTGTAAGTTATTATGGAAAACCAGAACTAATTATTTGATTTTAATTATTTATATTATATTTAAAAAATGTTATCGTCTCCAGCAACTTGACATTCATCCTCTCTTGTATAACTTACTTATACCTTAATTAAGTTATGTGGAATACTACGTTTATAGTTTAAATGTACATTTACAATGTCCTTTAAACTATACAAGCCTGAAAAAATGAATTTTCGAAAATCCCTAACCGTAAGCGATACTATTAAATTATAAAAAAAAATTCATTGACACAAAATTATAGTTAATTGATACAAATAAATTGAAACATTAAATTAAAATAAAAGCACAAATCATTGAAATACAAATAATATTTGAAATTAAACGGTCGATATTATAATAATTAATAATAGCCAATAGGTATATGAATAACGGTTAATGATTAATGCATAATAAATACAATTTCAGCCATTGAATATCTTCTCATTTACCAAGTTGTCCAAATAAACATTCATAAATGATATACCACCTATGACCTCTGAGTAATACTCGGGTTAAGGTAATTTGATTTTTTTCAATAAACTCTTAAAAACTTTACTCTTTAGGTAATCTTCTGATTTCCACTGAACACGTATTAATAAAATTTCATATATTCAAACCATAGTATACTCGTGATATTGACATATTGCATTAAATTTCAATTACATTTTCTCAGACATCCAATGTCAGCAAGCATAATAATATAACAGTACAGTGATACAATGATCATTTACGATTCTTTGGAAACAAAATAATGCGTAAGCGGTGTGTCGTTCTCGAACACGTAAAAGGTTCGCTGAAATATGAATTTACAACTTAGTGTTCAAATCTGAAAAATCTCATACAGATTTCTGTTGTGTTGTTGTATGACAATAATAATTATTAAATCAGTTGCATATTGTAGTTTGAAGAAATCGCTGTGAACCTATAGATATTAAAGAATACCTAGGCCATTTGTGCTTATTATACGGGGACGAACATGAAAATATTTTGAGGTTATATAGAGGTCTTAACACAAATATATATATATATATATATATATATATATATATGTATAGTTATTGTATACAATTTATGATAAGATCTCTGCCAGAATGAGAGGCAATGATAGAAAAACAGTCTTTCTCTCTTCCCCGTTTCAGCAAACTTCCCACTATTTTATTTTTGTAGCCATGGTCTATCAATTCTTTAATATCTATTGTGAATAAACCTGGCGTTAACTAGGTATTATAAATTATTGCATTAACTACTAACAGCTGCAGCCTTTACATATCACAATCTTGAGCGAGATTAAAAACAGCTGCTGAGCATTCGGTCAGCATGTTTGGATTTTCAAATTATATTGTTATTCCATATATAAAATCAGGTAGGTAAATGTATAACCTACTTTTAAAATGATATGCCAATTATAATAGATTGTGCCTAGCTAGTCATCAACTGAACCCCAACCGTCGATGTATTTATGTACAACATAATAATATTGTAGGTTTATATTTTGTGGGTATTAATATTAGGTTACTAGCTATGTAATCAAATAAAAGGTACACTTATAAAGATCACCCACATAATTCACAATAATTACAGATTTATAACAATACATCACTACCTGAAATGGTTGTATTAATTTTCTCAGTGGTTTAGATTCTCCGTTGTTTCTTATTCGTTTATAAGTGAATGGAGCACAAGATGCTCAGTCATCTGAATTATTGTTTGATAATTGGAAAATCAAACGAACATTTTTTTTTTTCAAAAGAAGTTTTGAAACTCGAGCTGATATAGCGGTGAAGCTTTAACATTATCCCTCGTATCGATTGCCTAGTGCTCTCTTGGCAGGCCATCCCCTGCCCATGCACTTTATTTTCAATTTAAAAATATCTTTTAATCAGTATCTAAGGGCGTGTACATTTAATTTTTCTTCTTCTGCTCGTAGTATAATCCGATTACAAAATCTCACCGCCGTACAAAACACAAAGTTAGTGTACACATATCAGACAGCAATTAAATTAGAACAACGTGAAATTCGAACACACGTACCTAAATAAAACCAAAAAAAAAACTTTGATATCATACCACCAAAATTGTGTGGTAATTAATGGTCTGGCGGTAGCGAGATAAAATATTATTGTAACTCCGACAAAATCGACACACGAGAAAATAAAATTCTTATACGTATGGTGTTTATTTTTTGTACTCGGTAATGCTTATAATTTGGCGTTTGATTCAGCAGTTTTGGATGCCGTGGTTTTCTAATGTATCTAAGTTGTCGGTCATACTGTCGCAGGGTTGATATATATAACTATTTAGTTTACATTTTTTTTAACATATTAATTTAATAATAATAGGAGTATACATATTTTGATAATCTATCATGGACAAATACTCTAAAACACAACAGGCCATGGTTGAGTTTTCAAAATTAATTTAGTTATTGGAATAAAATATATTTTAAAACAAAGAAAATATCATAATGAGAAACCGGAAAAACGGAGTCACGGCATTGGTGTAGCTGAAATGCCTATCTATAACGCCGTGTTATCTTAATTTTATTGTTGGGAAATAATGTGTAGTATGAAAAATTAATTACGAAGTATCGAGGAGACAGACCCAATGATATTGTCATCAACTGATTGAAGACAATTAAAGTGTATCAAAAGCGTTCATCTATACTAATAAGTTGTTATAAAATATTAAGAGTTTTTTTGTTTACTAGAAAACAATATTATAATATATTTTTATATTTTTATAATATTATGTGCGTGAGTACAATAATTATACAATTTTTATAAAAATACAATTTAAAAAGAATCTATCCATGTTTCCACAATTTTTGAACCACCGACAAATTTCAAAAGTAATACATTTTCTTGCATCATTCCTACCTGCAATTATATAGGGAGTTAAATGGATTTCTAAATTTGTTAAATTAACAACATAATATAAATAAATTGCTTTATTGAATGACTGACATAATATTTGTTGTATGGTCAAATACTTATTGTTGTAACTTTGTCACTCTAATTACTTTGGGTAAAAAATATATGATGTATTACTTGGTTTTTGTGATCGTAGTGATAATATGGTTCAATGATTACGTTAACAATATTATTACGACGTAATACTGTGTTCTGTAGAATTTGTGGTAATTTAATTATAATTTAATATTGGAGTGTATTATTTTGCTACACAAAAATGAAACATAAATACAAATTTAAATTGTACTTTCTAGCTAACGTATAACTGTATTTAATTTTCATGTTTTTAAAAATTGTTCACATCTTGACATTATTCAAACATTAGTTTAAAATACAAGACATTCATTTTATTTCCTTATAATGTTAATATAATGTGATGAAGTATATACTGGATATGTGTTTCTATATTATTTTCGTAGATAAAGTTTAAACATTTAACGCGTTGAAACTCAAAAATGTATGGGTGTACACTATACACGTATTGAAAATGAATTTAGAATCATGTTGGATTCAAGGTGGAAAATTTCCTCACTTTGCTCTACACAGCTACATAACGCGTTAAAGGAACTAAAGCATCATACCAGCTCTGAATCAATTTTCACTTATGGAAAACTGATGACAATTCGTACATATACATTAAACATGTATACACATTCATTCCTCATTAGTATTTAATCCTCATCACTTAGACAATACATATGTCACCTATATACGTGACAAAAAAATTAAACACATAACTCTGGATTGCCATAGAATATTCTATAAAGCTCTCAATAGCGTCTTATAATCGCACGTTTAGGTGTATAAATCAATAATAAATTTAATCACTTGCGCGAGTGTGACATTTATATTTCCTCAAATGTACAAACTGATAAAGGATCATAAATGTTGCAGTTTATAAATTTATTATCCGCAAACATAATCAAAATGTACAGTCCAATCCCAGAAATAATCATAAATAGAAATCATAGTTTACTAGTAATAAAAATAAATAAATAATTTTGAACTATTTACGACTGAAACTCATTTAAGTTTTGGATTTTAGAACCGTTATTGCAAAGGGACGTATTCGTATCCGTCACAATTTAAAATAGTTCAAATGATGCGTTAATATTTTATCGACGATGGCACTGGAGAGCTATATTTAGCATAATCTAGAAAAAGTTGGGAGGAATATATTATGTCCATCGATATAACGCATAAATAAAAAAAAGTAAATAATTAATATAATAGGTATTAATCAATTGTAATAATTGTTTTGTTACTCAATAATAAATATTATGATATTTTTATAATATAATTTTAATATTTTAAGCGAAATGAAACAAATCCATTATCACCCACTTATATTATTATCTGTATTTTATATTGAGATAAATTTATGAAGCACTTCTATGTATAGTGTTTAAAATGCAAAGTTTACTAGTATTCCTTGTGTTTTATTAAACCTAATAAAATACACACCAGTACTTTAAAATCTCTAGAAACAGGAACAAAAATTACAATAGTTAAAAATATAATGAAACGTAGATTGGAACAGTTCAGTTGGCAATTTATTGAAATGAAGACATAGAATATTAAAAAAATGTTCTTAAATACTTTATGTAAACATCGTGTATGTAATTAGTTTAAACATATAGTCGGCCCTATTTCGAAATTGTCCTAAATCCAAAAATGCGATTTTTGGATTATTACATTTTCCTATGGATAATAATTTTGTGCATCATTTAAAATCGTTGTCACTCCAATCGGACACTTATTTATCCACGAAATCAGCTGTTAAAGTTCGAAGGTTTTAATTAATTTTTTTAAATTAATGAATCGTTTTATTCTTCTCCTGAAAAGTTGTAATTTTGTAGTTAGGACAATTTCTAGTTAGGCCGACAATATATCACCCTAATCGTCTTGGTTAAGTTAGGTTAGGTGACGAAAAATGTTTATAGATTCAAACAAAATATTATTACTGACATGCGAAATTGTTTAAGGACATTTTGGCAGGTGGTCCAACTAAAGTACGACATCACAGTGGACAAGCTGTCTATATACTATTCTAATGGATAAATTCAACGATATATATTAAAACACAATAATACATAACAGTTAATATCTGTAATACAGCGTATGCTCAAAAAAACTACAGCTATAATTGCATTGTATACATGTCATATAAAATATTATACTACATCGTTTTAGCCTTTAAGGTTATTAATTTAACTCATTAAATATAATTGACAGTTTTCAAATTTAAAAACGACATAAAACCATCCTGTAAAAACGTCCAGCTTGAACCAATATTTGTTGATCAATATTGCACTTTGTGTCCATAAATATCCATTAACTGAAACAACTTGTATATAGAGGGTAACACCCAAGTAGTCCAAAAATAACACTATAAATTCATAACTGTACTGGAATAAAAAAAAAACTTAAGTAGTGTTATTTATCGAACAGATAAAGTAACGTTTAACAATGAGACATATTTATAAATACCTAATCAATAAGTAACAAACATGTCGGCCTCAAACTCGTTGGAAAAATATAATAATTTACATGAATTAAAATCTAATAGGTATACTTGTATAACTGAGAAAAGATATTAATTAAAGGCTAGGTTTTAACTCGAGAATATAAAAACAATTTTAATTAAAAGAAGAAAAATATACGATAAGAATTCATCATGAAGTGAAATAAATAATAATGCATAAACAACAATTTTTTACGTTTACATTTGTAGAAAATTGGATTGTAACGTAATGTTTGAACTTTATTTTAATCAAAGTTTTTTTTTTTAATAAACTTCTTGCATGCAAATTTGCTTATTAACAATTTTTTTTTATTACGGAGATAAAACGTTGTTAATATCTACCACGTAGAATATAAAACATGGGTATTTTAATCAAAAAAATTATTTTTCTTTAACAATAATTAAAATTTTGAACGCTTTAATTTTCTTATAAAAATTCCAACGGCGGTGAAGACGATCTGAATTTTTATTATACTTGGCATATCTAACTCCTATACGTAAAATGCATAAATCCTTTAACATTATAACGGTTAGGTTAAAAAAATCAAGTATTATTTACAATAAGTTGTCAAAACAATAATTAAAATCAACCATAATGGTTATCTGTATCTATTTAAAAAAAACAGCCAAGTATAAAGAACAATAACATATTATCAAGTGGAGACAAAGTACAAAAATTATAATTGATTTCATCTCTAAATGTAGTATTTTACTTAATACAATTTGACATTGTAAGGAGTATATAGTCACTCATAAATTGCAAATACTATTATTTTCATGATTTATGTTCATATTATTGTAAGACAGTACATTTATTTCGTATGCACAAATAGCCAATATTGTTTATTTTTTAGGAGTTTATTTTTTAGGAATGTCTCTCATAATATTGACCAAAAAAAAATAATTTTGTTTTATTGATTTAAGAATAATATGTACTACGAAATTTACGCGTAAATAATAAAATTACTATCCTGGTTTTATTTTCTAAATTTCTGGCTAAAATCCCTAATATATTATCTCACCTTAAATTTAAACGAAATTCATGTAATTCCATACTCCACCTGCTTCGCCCTCTTATCCGATCTAAATTATACACCACCTGCAAACCCACAATTTATATAGCCATAATAAGACCCGTCTGCGCTATAGAATCCAAGCAAGGGGTTACATAAAAAATCATAGAACTCCCCAGGAGTTTTGGTCAATTTGTCTTCGTCAAAGGGTCTCCTCTCCAATTAACAAATAATAATCTCCACGAACACTTCTAAATTCAAACACTAAATAAGTTAGCAAAAAGTCACAACACCTCACTTTACCACAGAACTCAAATTTATCAAAACCCACTAATCAAACTTATTGCCTCTTGCACGATCCCCAAAAATCCTAATAAACATTAAAAATATTTTAACCTAGCTACCTATTCAGCACTACTGAGTACCTTTTCATAATTATTTCTTTTATTGAAATTATATCATCAAAGTAAATTTTTGTGCATTTTAATTACGCTTTTAAATAATATATATATTTATATTTTATATATATAATATTACCTATAATCGATGGGTGACTAAGTTCTATATCTATGCGGGGACTATTCCTTAGTTATTGAAGCCAAACATTTTTAAATAAATAAAAAAGTTACAGAAAAGTGTCCCCAGAGTCCAGACACAAAAAAAAACGTCACACATCATTGTAAAATCAATACATTCATATGATGGCTTCGCTCGGAATCTAAAATATGTATCCATTTTTTTTTCATTTTTCGTTAGTGAAATATTTCAGAACCATTCGTATAAGTACATTATATATATATAATAATTTATATAAATTATTATTAAAAAGTAGATTATATTAATTTAAAATAATAATTTATATAAATTGTTATTAAAAAGTAGATTATATTAATTTATAATTATTACATATTTTCACAATTTTTATTTTTAACCAGCAAAAATCATATGTATGACTGTATGAGAGGCATGCCTCGTTTTTACTCCCTATCTATATGTATTATATTTTTTTTGTCAGTTATTTCTGGTAATTTTAATCCCAGCTTTATGCATTCAAGAGGATTACCAGGTATAGTTTCCGCTGATAACTCTCTAACAATCGGGTTGTGGCGCTATTGTTATTGATAGTTTGGGTCAAACACATTAATATAATTACTAGGTAGGTAATATTGTATATTATTATATTACAGTAGTCTCCCGAAACATAATTTACATTGGAGATTATAATTTATTTGTGCAAACTGAATAGGTATACCGTTATGTTGAATGTGTAAAAAGGAGCTTTGGTATACATTTTACATAATGTGACAATTTTGTACCCCTTTGAAGTTGTAGGGTTTTACTAGTGTATACAGAAATCACAGAATGGTTCAAGTCTAGAGTTTGTGCAGTTTAATAGTTTGTTGTTTACGTAAACTATACAGCAAGTTCTCGTGAATGTTCTATAAATTAAGAGATGGCTGGATGGACGTTACGGTTTGGTGATTTTTAGTTTGTTTTAAATAACTTTAATTTCTTCAAAAGTGAACCTACGACCTACAGATTCAATATGCGTGTAGTTATGTTCTAAAATGTTACTATGACCAACTGCTCATTAAATCTGTAATCAATTTAAAATAAATACTAAAATCGAACTTTCAAAAAATAATACATTTTACATCGTCGATCATGAATCCGTGACTCGGAGACAAGGTTGAAATATCAGTTCAATGTCTTTGTTCTTAATTTATCTTGTTTCCAATATATTATACGTATTATGATTATTGAACATTGCAGTATTTGTCATCAAAATTTCTCTTACAAACTGTTTAATTTTAAAAAAATAAAACAGTTTAATATTTAACCCATGAGATCGCCGATTTATAGCTCATATTTCAAAAAAAAAAAAAAAAAAACATTTAAACTTTAAACGCAACTAAGTTCGGGCACTAACTAGTGACACTGACTATATACCGATACGCCTGCTGCACCCGCGGTGCGAATCGTAGGTCAAGTGTAACTCTCACCCACAGCGAGTGTTCACCATAATAATATATTCTACACTTACAGGTATGGTGTCTATCGGGAGAGGTTAGGTCGTTAGGGTTTCAGGGTGAAACTTCCTAGGCCTAAGCTGCAGCAGTACAGAAGTACAGTATTAATTATCGATTGTCTTACGAGACAAGTAGTGAGTCTAGTGAGTCTAGTGAGTCTGCTTTCAGCTCCAGGTAATGCACAAAAATGTTCTTGTCTAGAAAATTCAAACTTATAAAAATACATCACTTTAATACTATAACACGGACTTACACATATTTGTATTTTCCGAAGCGTGTCGACGACTGAAAGGTCTCGCGTTTCCGATAGGACCTATGTACCTTTAACTATATAATATTAATATATAATTTTAAAAAAGGTGCGCGACGGACAGAATTGATCTTTTTTTTACTTCCGTCTCGAATTCGCAACAGCAGCTATAGCTCCTCCACGACAATACGCTCGTTTGTCGGGCTTACAATAGGTACAATAATATAATAATATTGTCGCACACGAGATAATAATATTGTTATATATTGTAATGTGCGCGAACGAGTTTGTACGAACACTGCAGCTGCAGACACACGGGCGCCACTTGGCTATAACGCTAGCTATTGTTAAATAATAATAATATATTATACGATACCTTATAATAATATATTATAGACGAACGTATTTGCGATTTTCGGCATTCTGCATCACGGCTATAATATCATACGAATTTCTCCCTCCTTGTCGGCTCATTTATTTTTCTCTGTGTTTGCTGCAGCCAAAACGTATCTATATATAAGAATAATAGGTAATACAAGATATAATATAATATAATATAAGATAATATATTACATTATGTATATTGTTATGTTATACGTCCGCGAGACGAAAACTGCGGCGTTGTCATACGTCGGCGGCAGCGAAACACATCTGCGAAATAATAATAATATTACGGACGGGAAATAGGAGGCATCATTTTTGATAGCGCATATCGTAAATCGTATTCTTACATCGCACGACTATGATAGCGACTATTATATAAAAATATGTAATATCACTCGCTTTCCTTGCGTGTGAAAATTCAAAAACGACGGAATACGTGCGCGGAATCCAATTTTTTTTTCGTTCGCAGGTGTTACACACAATTTCTCACATACGTCTTGTTATAAAAATGACCTCTGAATACGCATAAAGCTCCATATTTGTCACGCCGGTATCGCTCTCGGGACAGTTCTCGTTGTGATTTCGGGGTCCTTTCTGTTGAATAATAACACTACACACACACACACACACACACACACACACACGTCTTGGTATAAATAATTGTTTTTACGTTATATGTGTTATATTTATTTTTTTCAGTTATTTGGTCCCACTTAATTACGCAAGGGTCGGCGCAGCCACGACAACCCTCATTAACTATTTTTACACGCAATCCGATATCGTTTCGGCTACCTATTTAATATTAAGTGTTTTTTTCTTCTTTGAAGACGTGTGCTACCTACCCGTGTAATATCAGAATTTTATTATATTATGTTAGCTTCAACGTCAAAGTGTTATTCTATTATTTATCACTGGTCCTGTACGCATTGTATAGTTGTTGTAATAAGTGGTATTATAACTCGTAGTTATATAGTTTAATAGTTATAAATAGTAGCTGCGGGTACATAATATTTTAAGCGTCGACTTTTTAGAAATTCACCAACGATCTCAAAGAGAAGTATGTAAAATTTGGAAACATCATAAATATGATTCTTTTGTTTCCATTCCATTCTTCAACATAATAAGTTGTAAGAGCTCTAAGTTTAAGAACAGTATATTATATTCAGAAAACCTTGAACTTTTTCGCAGACTTGGGATGTATAAAAGAATAAGTTGGGTACCTATAGAAAGGGTGAATTCAGTAATTGTTCGTTGACCTTTTTGGTAAAACCTTTTTATAATATTGAGAAATCAAAAATCGATGATTAAAGTTTACTCATTATAGTGGAGAATCTGTCATACGTCTTTCGAGATCTATTTCCATCAAGAACAAAACTTGGATTGCAGAAAATAAATTACACTTGTAGTTTTGTACTTCATTAAACTAAATATTAAATAATTTTTAAACCTTATAGAAGTGCACTATATATCTTTATTTTGTTTAAATAATATTAATTTTTCCATGGTAATATTTAAACTTATGATGACGTCGCCCGCACGTGTTGTCTCCGTCTCACACAAGTATACTACTTGGCAAATGTTGGTTCACTAGTTTCAATAGGGTGCTGCCAGTTTTAGTATTAGAGTGAATTAACCTATCATCAAAGTTTTAAGATATTTTAATTTTTAGTGAGTTATATAAGCATGTAAAACATTAATATTTGAAACAAGGACTGGAACTTTGATGATTTTTACGGTTTCGGTTCCTATTCGGTTCCCAGCAAAATTAACATTTAGGTTTCGGTTTCTTTTCGGTTCTTAAAAATACAAAAAATTGTTACCTGATTTGATCTTTTACTCATGGAAAAAAATTTGTCAAGTAAAAGTATCGGTGCCGGTAAGGTTCTGGTTTTTAAATGAATTTAAATAAAGGTTCCGGTGAGGTTCCTGTGTTAAAATTAATTTAAATAAGGGTTTCGGTGAGGTTTCGGTTCCCAATATTCAAAGGATTCCGGTTCCAAAACCGGTTCTTTTCGGTGAGGTTCCAGTCCCTGATTTGAAAAACCTCAAAATTAAACAGTTTTTCTAGTATTCTAAAAATAATGAATGCTCGTTATACGTTCCAATTTTGTGTGCTGGTGAAATGCAGCGAGAACATCCAACTTAAATTCACTAAATCGATTTACGTATTTCAAATGAAATGTAATGTTGCTATTTAGGTAAATCGACGAACATTGTACAAGTGAGATATAGTTTTCTAGTTCATCGCTCTACTTCGCCTAATCGAATAGCATTTAGCCTTAAAACGAGTAACGACAGGGTATTAAATCGATCGTGGTGTGTGTGTATGTGTGTGGTTATTTATTTTTTTAGCAACGGCAATACATTTTTACTATTGGCCATTATCAGGCGGTATCCAATGCAAACTCTGTACAAATAAAAAAAGGGATAAAAAAAAATTGAAATCTAAAAAGGAAAAACCTACATATACAACTATAGTACGTACAGATATATTATATGTGTAGTTGAAACGCCGACACCCTATTTTGACCTATCATTATTGCGAACGTATTATTATTATTATTATTATTACAATAAGGTAATCGTTTCGTATATATATAATTATTATTACCCCGGGCCAGAGCTTTGGAGAGCACATTTTCCCAAGCTGCCGTGCACAATAACGCACACATTTCATGAACGAAATTTGTAATAATAATATATCAATTGGCACATGCGCAAATGACATTAGCGACGTGGCCACGTGGGGGAGAGGAAACAATCTCATCGTATATACTCTTATAGTGGAACTTTTAACTGACCCGTAAAATTTCATAGTTTTACAAAATAAAAATTAAGATAAACCTGACTTGTGTTTTATGCATGTGCTTGTATTTTATATTTTTATGTAAATGAAGGGCTAAATAATTTATTATATTAATTTCCCCTCTTACATATAGAGCCTGTCTTGTCGGAGTTCACCTGTAGTGCTGATACTGACGTTATTGTAGTAAAATAAATACAATATAATAAATTCCGGTCGATTCGTTTAACAGTGAAAACTCTAATTATCTTAAAAAGTATCAAAGATTTCAAAAACTTCGATGCATTAAAAATATCTAACTTCAAACGGATAAAATCTACTCAGTAGATAATTAGTTCTAAGTATTTAAAGCATAATATTATATAGATGTAATGAAATCAGTGCCACGCAGGGATACCCCGCAAAATGTTGCTTCAATACTTAGTTGGTCTAAATTTCAAAAACTTATACATTACTTTGTAAGTACCTATATTATAACTAATTAATTACTATTTACTCGTTAGGATATTAACTTTTAACATTCTCAAAAAATTATTCTTCTTCGGAAAATGTAATTAAAAATTAATGCTATCCGAGTGAAAAACTTTCAAATTATAAAGGTAAAAACTAACAGTTACTTTATTCCTTTTTTAAAAAATGTTATTTTGTATAATTACTTCAAATTATGTATAAGGGAAACAAAATATTTTTGGAAACTTTATTTTTCGTCGAGATAATTAGTGTTGACTGTTAAAAGAATCATTCAGTATATTATTATAACATATAATACATTATATATTTCGGACCCTAATCGGTGGGTCTAAGAAAAATCGGCAGTTTTGGTACTTGTGCCTAAAACTACACACGAATCACGTTTAAATAGTGACAGTCTTGCACGTAAATATTAACATTTATCCTAATGGAACGGTTTTTATAATTTAAATGCTGACGTAGACATAGTATATTAGCTAACTCGGCGATTTGTATAAGTTACTACATAATATGTACCGTTCATCGTTACATTTTATGATGAAATCCTACTTAAGAGGTACCCATTCATGTTTTACCTGTTATTTGATGAGTTCCTCGCTGTCATTTATGCTGTTTATTGTAATTTAATCATCAAATTCGATTATTATTCTATATACGTGCACAGATTGTAAATAATTGTCTTGTTTCTATTTAAAAAAAAAAAAATTGATTTAGAAATCACATAGAAAATCGTCTATAAACATTAAAGTCGATGTCTTGAAAACAGTTTCATTTATTAGAAATATTACTCGTAATATATTTCCTCGAACATTTTTCCATTAAAATTTAAAACGCGACGACCAAATAATATATATTTAGCGTTTGGCCGCGCACGTTAATTCGTTTTTGAAATCCAAATACACTTTATTTCTATTTGTTGTGTGCACTTATATAAAACATATATATTATTTTGTATTTTGTAGGAATTGATTACAATCCAAATTGAACGGCTAAACTCGTTTTCAATAATATATTTTATTATTATTGGGGTGTTGCAGCGTGACAATTTTTCGTTATCTATATATATATACTTACCTATTGTTTATTTTTTACTTTACACAGCTGCTGCTATTGATTTCTTAAGATTCTCACGTATACAGCGGTTGCCGCTCAGGTAATATTTGATAAAACTAAATTAATTAAAAGTGTAACCTAATATACTATACTGTTGATAACGAGTAAAAGTAAAAATTATTTTTTAATTTATTTCGATTCAATAAATATTCTTTTCTATATGCCTGAAGTAAATCGCAAAATGTTGAAACAATAATATAATGTCATATATTTTATAAGATATTATGTATACAACAATCGATTTCAGTAACTTAACGTTTATAACAATCAGTATCGTAATGCCTTACGTACATCTTTATTGTTTTTTATAACCAACCATACTATATATTTTAATTTATCATTTCGTTTTTTAGCGTTTGAACTATCTTAGTTCGAATTTTGACAAAAGGCACTTGAGATTTATGTCAAATGTTTATTTTATCGATTCCTATACTTGATAACATTTTCAAAATATTTTTTTTTGTTTTGAGCTGTTTGCGGAAAATTTCAAATTTCAATTTGTTTATTTTTTTTTTTATCTATAATTAATATCGATAAAATTTCATTTTTTGGGCCAAAAAGTATCAAAATTTAATACAAGGCTCCTGATATATTGCTTAAATAGCAGTTGAAAAATATTATATTATATTATATTTCAATTCAATAAATATTCCCTTCTATATGCCTGAAATAAATCGCATAACGTTGGAACAATTATAATGTGTCATATATTTTACTAGCTGATCCCGTGCACTTCGTCGCCCGTTAAATGTATCTACTCATTATGACTCAAACTTTGTTCAATTCATTATTCAATATTCGGTGTATGGTGTTCAAAATTTATCTTATCTTTTCCGTTGACTGGAATAAAAATTCTGAATCGCAGCAGTACATTATCAGGTAGGCAATCTACCTGCGGTAGATCGCGGACCCCGTGCTGTTTGTACGGAAGTGTATGATTTAACTCTAAATTATCAAAGTTATACCAAGTTTATTTTGATATAATACGGTAGATTAATATAACAAATTTTGTTGCTCGTGAAAAATCACAACTCTTAAAAAAATTATGATTGTTGAACTCCTTTTGGGTGTAACTTGCTGCGGTAAGTGCAACTCAGCCACCCTGGTAGGCAATGTTCAATAATTCGATTTGATGCAAGCTTGTACCTGATCTGCCCGAATAACCAATGGCGACCAATAAATAAATGCTAATTTCTAATGTAGACTGTAACCAATGGCAACTATAAATAAATAAAAATAAAATTTCCAATTTCTATCGTGAATCTCAATGTCCCTGTTTCAGCACCTATTTAAAATGCGAATTTTGGAAAATCCTTTCTTAGCGCACGTCTACATCATAATAGCTATCTATATGCCAAATTTCAGCCAGATCCGTCCAATGGTTTGAGCTGTGCGTTGATAGCAGTCATAACCATAGATTTTACTGTATTAGCCAGTATTATTATCATCGAGCTGATGTATTAATTGCCATAGAGATGTCTAAATTGTTATTATCATATCAATATAAATTATTTTTATTTTTAATTCACTCATTTTAATACCAATATTGTATATTTAAATTAAATATTGCTTGATAGATGGCGCCACTATCATATTCTTTCAACCCCACTTTTACCCCCTTGTAGGTCGAATTTTCAAAAATCCTTTCTTAGTGCGCCCTTACATTGCTTAAGGAACCTCTGTACAAAATTTCAAGTCTCTAGACCCAGCAGTTCCGGCTAGGCGATGATGAATCACCCAGGACAAGTCTTTTTATATATACAGATAAGATATGTATACAACAATAGTTTTCAATAACTATTAACTTTTACAATCAATATATGTTTTTAATAACCAACCATATAATATATTTTAATTTATCATACCTATCGTTTTTAGCGTTTGAACTATATATCCTTCAATAACCACCGCCGAGCTATAATAATTATATGCTCATTGCAAATGAGTTCTAATTGTCAGAAAACCAGACTAATAAAATGTAATAAAGCGCAGTTATGGTGGCGGTTAGCACACAGTCGCGGGCACTTTAATTAAAATATATTATTCGTTAAAAACCCCTAACTATATAGTATGAAATTGAGACGATCCCATTGTTGATTGTGTTTAATTTATTTGTTCGCAATCATCGCCGTACACGCAATCGCGATACTATAATATATTATAATATAATAATATCTGCAGACATTCCACAGAAGGCACCGGGTCGTAAAGTTTCGCAATTAAATGAAAAGTTTCGGCGATATATAATATCACACCGGCCCGTCACCGGCGAAGCACAGTTCGATACGTTTCGCGAAGTCGATACACAGATAAAAATATTATATGTTATTATGTCTGTTAAAATGCAATACCGACTACGACTTGCGAATGGAAATGATGTATCGGCGGAAGACGAAAAATAATAATATCGACACACAACAACAAAATATAATATATATTATTACATTTCTCGGCGAAATTCGTATTGTTCAATTACTGTGGCTGACGTGGAAATGTTTAACGTGAACGATGTTTACCAGTGCTTATAATGTTATACGAAATAGTACACAAACTTCCGCAAAATTCAAATTCACTAACATTTTTCATTTATTTTGGTGTTACATATTATAATGTATTCAGAGCGCAGTATACGCAGCATTTGTATACCTAAACTGTGTAAAAAGTAATTTAAAAAACTAATTACGACAAAACCTGTAGGAGGCATATTTCACAAAAAATCATAAGCAATCCAGAGGAATTAATATTTTACGAAAATAATATAGTTCTGTTATTTTACTGTTACAAACATTTTAATGCACTATATTAATAATAATAATATTAAAACATAAACGATTGTTAAGCTCCCTTAACATATTATCAAAATATTGTATAAGGACATGTCGATTATTATGAGTAATTTAGGTTTAATTGATTTCTATATTCATTGAGTTCGCAAATAGGCTAAAAACCTTTGTATTTGAACAACACCAACAAAATCATCACATTTCCAAAACTTATTGATATGTACAACTTAAGAGGACGCCACGCCGGCATGTGTTGTCTCCGTCTTACAAACGCGTAACATACCAAATTTAAGCTCAGAAATTTATGTCGTTAGCTTAAAAATTAGAGACAGTCGACCATCGACCTATTATAAAACTTAATGGTAAGAACAGTATCTGTGTTTTGTTGTAAGTTTTTTTACGATAATTCATTTTTTAAGTGAGTTATGAGCATTTTTAATTTACATTTATTAAACACTCATAACCAGGGCTCGTAAGTTCATGCATCTGCATGTTTTTTTTGCTACATAGGAAAACATGCTAACTGAGATACAAATCCGTTTCATAAAAATAGTAATAATAATATGAAGTTTGATAGTGCATGTTTTTGCATGTTTTGGGTGTAAAGTCATATTTGGCATATAGTTGATTTTTTACAGTCGTTAGTGCATATTATTTCATAAAAATATTTTTTAGACAAATATTTGAAAAGTTTTTTCCGATTTTTGATATCTTGTTCCAATCGTCCAATATCGCATGGTAAATTATAACGGTTTTTTAAATTTTTTATTGATTAATTATTTAGCTAATTAATAAAAATATCGAAAATCGGGCTTCTTACAATTGTAAAAAAAGTTCTACTCTACAATTTTTATAATAGGTATTTTTACTGTAAGCCACTTCAATAAGCCGTATTACTTGAATTACGAAACCATGGATTTATGCCATATTTTGTCTACTAGTGCGCCCTCTTAAGTTGGAAAACATAAAAAATACACTTATAAAATATATATAACTAAATTATCTCAAAATGAAAAATCTAATATTTAATTCCAAATGTTTTCATTATTTTTGCTGAATAAGAGTGTACACAAATTAGACAAAAATGACTACCTAATTAAAATTTATAAAGATGACAAAGCTATTTGAACTTCACAAGTATTAATTTTATTTTTTATTTTATTAATTTTGACTGTTAAATATATAAAAATAAAAAGGAATAAAATACTTTTAAAAAATATGGATTTATTCTAACTTTAAAATTTGGTCATGTTTTTTTTACATAATGCATATTTTGAGTTTATAATTTAAAAATGTGAAGGCATATTGATATAAATACATATTTTCGAACTTTTAAGTGCATATTTTAATGCATATTTTGACAACTTTTAGTGCATGAATGCATGCTTATTTATGCATTTTTTAGTGCATGAAGTTACGAGCCCTGCTCATAACTCACTTAAAAATTCAATTAATGTAAAACAACTTCCACCAAAACACTAATAATGTTCTTACCATCATGTTTAATAATAGGTCGATTCACTCTAATTTTTAAGCTAACAACATAAAACTTGAATTTCTGAGCGTAAATTTGGTATGTTCCGCGTTTGTAAAATGGAGACAACACTTGCGGGTGTGGCGTCCTCTTAATATAAGGAAACCATTGTATTTATTTATGTTATGTAACTATTATTTATTTTATTATTTAAACTAATAACCTAGAAATAAGTAACAGTTGAAGCTGTACCATGAATAAAAAAAAAAAAAATAATATTTATTTCTATAGTTATTAAGTTCACGTAGACTATAAACGTTTGTAATTGAAGCCATTCTATCGAAATATATAAAAATAATAATAATGTAATAGATACAGCATTTTCATTTTTCATCGTCTGCTTACTCATGCTGTTGATTTTAAAATACGTATGCTAGCCTCACCCGATGTTACACTTTGGGCAAACGAAAATATTTTCATTATCTCACTAGGTACCTAGTGCAGTAGTGCGTCACCTATATATAACGTATAATATTATATATACGAGTCGATGTTGGTAAGTGATTAATGAAGGATTCTGGATTTTATCTCAGTTGGAAGGTTACTTTTCTATATACAGGCAGTATACGACGTATTACAGTATATCATTGATTAAATATATATTTAATCAATGAGTTTATTATTGTCTTTATTTTGTACTTATTCCTCGCTCTTTTCTGATATCGTTCAGGATTCGATACGCCAGCATATATATAGGTTCAGATGAATTGATATTTTCAATCTCTGTACCTACTGCTGTAGTTAACGAAATAAGGCTATTGACTCTTCGCACAACAAAAACATGTCATAATATTTATAAGCAGCTTAACAGCCCGACAACAGCCATTCGAACATGACATCAAAAGCACAACATATTATTCTTTTTGTATTTTGTGTCTATAAAAACAGTCGTGTACCTAAGTATGTCTGCAAATCGAATAATATCATCAATACAATATTATATTGTTTACCAGAAATTGCATCGTTTCAGTTGTATAATATTTCCGTACACGATTGCTGTTATTATTGTAGTTATTATTATATAAGTGTTGCATACGTAATAATGTCATGGCGATGGAATAAACTGAGACTCGTAAACTGCAGCTGACAAAACGTTTCGGAAGCATTGAAAAAAACATATATATATATCTATATATTTACAACTAGCTGATCCCGTGCACTTCGTTTCCTGTCAAATGTACCAACTCTATATAACTCAAACTTTGTTCAATTCGTTATTTGATATTCGGTGTATGGTGTTCAAAATTTATCTTAACTTTTCCGTTGCCCTGAATAAAAATTCTGATTCGCAGCAGTAAATTATCAAGTAGGCAATCTATCTGTGGTAGATCGCGGACCCCGTGCTGTTTGTTCGTAACTTTATAGTTCAACTCTAAAGTATCAAAGTTATACCAAGTACCTATGTCACTGAACTCCTCCTAAACGGCTGGACTAATTGTGAATGCCGAGTCTGTCCACCAATATTTCCTCCTCATCCCCGAAGACGTAGCATTGTTTTATGTACGTAACTTGTATGTGAGTATAATACGCTCAATATTTACGTAATTGCGATACATATAATATCCAAACACAGCGTACAACAAAATTAAATGCATTGAATGAGTATACTGATTTCACGGAAACCAATAATTATTATTACCTATAATAGCTTTAAAACCCATGGTGACTATTTATAAACAAAAATTTCCACCGTAAATCTCTAAATCCCCGTTTGAGCACATCCCCTGGTTGGAACTAGGGGGGTGATTTGAGAATCTAAATATCCGGGGTATCACCCAAAACCATAAGTACAAAGAAATTCATTCAAATCGGTCCAACCGTTTAGGAGGAGTTCAGTCACAACACGCGTACAGTACCTATAGATTATATATATAAATATATATTTATTTTATATATTATATTGACAACAAATAATAATACAAATCAACAAAGAAGCCCGATTAACCAATAGCAACCAATATAATATAATACACTGTTGAGCTACCGTTGTATTTTTTACATCCAGATTTCCTACTTTTCCGGTAGGTTTATCCTAAAATTTTCTTTCGTAAAAACGTTTTCCTGGCAATTTTCCTGGCAACTTAAAAAAATTTTGAGCCAAATCGATTCAGCTGCTCTCAAGATTTGCGCTTAGCAACACATTCATCGATTCATTTTTATATTATAGATAGAATATATTCATCTGATACTTATATAGACTACCTATCTATATGACTATATATAGGTAGGCGTGTGCACGTAATTTAAAACGTCTTAAATGAACGTCGTCGGTACATATTGTGTTGTTAGTAATGTTATTAATGTTTAAACAGTGAACAGTGAATTTAATTTCATATATTACTCGATTTCGTGTCGACTTCTATGAGATATTAAATTAAATCGTGCAAACATTTTAAATATTTGGCGGGGTGGTGGTTTAACGATGTGCACGCAATATGTTTTTGGACATTTTTCAAATCTATACGATATATTTCCTGCTTTTTTCGGACACTATTATCGTAATATGTCTTGTGAAAAATAATAAAAATTCTAAACGTTTACATTATAATATACATTTGCCCGATGCGTAATATTTTCCGTCGACGTTCCGTAGTTTATTATATTATTATTTTGACTCCGAGCTGTGATGTCAAAACTGAAAATACAGTAATACACATCACGTGGCCTTTGATATTACACTCAGAGGAAGTATATGTAATATACACGCACCTATAATATAATATATATCTACATTATATTATATTATAATTTGATGGTCGGTATAATATTAAGCCTACCTACCTTCTATTTAGACGTCTGCGGCGCAGCACACTTCAAACAGTGAGATTCATAGTTCGCAGACATAGACGGTCTATAAATAACACTGATCAAATATCATGGACGCGAGCGATTCACGAGTGAACATCCTAAAGCAATATTTGTATACCTACGTGAAAAAAAATATATCAATATTTAAATACGCGTATGATATTATATTATATTTCGTATCAAATGTTAAGAGAATAATAGTAACAGTTTAATTATTATGTTCGTCGTCTATAATAAATAATAATATTATAATAGTATAAGGGACGACATTGTTTAACATAATTATAATTATTACTTATATTATAGGTACCTATATACCTAAAGTGTATGATCTCGGTTGATCGTGATATAAATTTGACTAAACAACTTAAAAACATGACCATCACACATGAACAATTAACATAATAATATAATATACTATATAGGTAATAAATTATACATTTTACATATATATATAATTATATTAAAATCTGTTTTTTTACTTAATATAACTAAAACCATAACTATATTTTAATATAATATTAAAAAACTATAATACAATAATATAAACGTTTGGAATGTTACAGGACGCGTACAATTCTACATATACAATAATATAACACAACCTTAAAGCTTATGGACATAATGTTTCCATATCATCTTAATGTGTATGGAAAAGAAGAGGTGTTCGTAGGTTCTATTGGCATAGTGCTGGTATCCTGATCGAAAATCGTTTTGCGTTCGTCGCCACCTCTGCGTAGGGCATGGATGGTTATATACGTTTCGCGGTTGGGTGGCGCTCAGACTTAACAATGATTATAATATAATAAAGACACGACACGACGGAACAATGTAATATATTATACGACGGCAATATTGTATAGTATTATCACGGATTCGATGCGAGTCTAACAATCAGATGATTACCGTCGTAGTATCATCTCATCGTCATCACGGGAGCACGGAATTAATGTGTAAATAAGGACAATATCGCCACGACGCTATTATTACAACAGTGAAATGATTTATGGTGTCACCCGTACACTATTTTCGAAGGGGAGGGGGGCGAGGGGCTGACAATCTATAGAGGGAAACACATTGTAATAATATTCTATTATTATATATTATTACAACCGTTCGGCAATCGGTAGATTCTCGCTTCAATCTCTCGGCGACACAGTTTTACAATCATGCGCAGTTTCCTGGGAGTAAATCTTTGAATGCGAAGGTCGAGCGAATGGATCCTTTAAAGCGCATCGTCCTCTGCTCGAACGACGATGACTTTCGCCACCTCCGTGCCGTCATCGTGCCAGGAATCGGGGAGGGCGAAGGGCCTCACCCTCCTCCCACCATCCCATTCCTGAGCCGAGGCGGGCGTCACGCGGGTCACACGAACGTTATGGCACCGTCCTTGCAGTAGTCGTCCGACTTGATCAACGGTTCGTTGACATCGTCCATGGCGGACAGTGATGACACGGCTGTCATCTCCAGACAGTCGGCCGCCATCGGCGTGACCGGCGCCGAATTGACTCGAGGGAAGCCAGGGACCCTGACCGCCGGGGCTTGCAGCAACGCTCCACAGTTGGTCGGCCGTTTGCCAGCTGCCGTCGGGTCCGATTGATCGAAATGATCTATGCACGGGCACGACACGCTCAGGTGCCGGTCGCAGCAGTATTCGTCCTCCTCCTCGGCAACGCCTGACGGCCGCCTTCTGACCGGGGTGCCATCGTCGTGGTGCATCGCGAACCTCAACTTCTTCGGCGACTCCAAACTGCAACACCTGGGAAGGTAGATATAATATACAGTCATCGATATTATCATTAAAAACCATAGGTCTATAAAGAATTTATTAATGGACTGATAGCAATGAGAGGGGATCAGGGGGGAGGGGCTATGAGCTTGGAAAAATATAGCACACAAAGTAGACCACATCTATACCCATTAACAAGAAGAGAAAGACAGAACGAAATTTAACAACAAAGATAACAACGTCATTAGAGAGAGATAGCATAGGTTCACTTCACTTTCTATCATATTATGCATAGGTACTGATTATCTCTTTCTGGAAATGTAGGCACTTGACAATCAATGGGGGATGCGCAGTCCATTCATTGACTTTCTATGTAAAAATATTATGTTTTGATATTTTATCACTCCACAGGAGCTTACAGAGACTAAGCCCCTGTATAGAATATTTCCAATGACCTATTAAAAAATCTGATCGTCTACATAATAAATAGGTAAGTATATTATAATGAAAACTTAAGCTTCATAGCAAAAAAAAAAAAGGTTAAATTTTGATAAAATGCCACTCGATATCCTCCAATTATCCTCGTGTAGGGTCATTCAAACACTCGACGCAGATTATAGACTTAATCACTTGAATTCTCCATAACGTTTATTGCAAAAGATAATTTGTGGTACATATAAATAGAGTTGGTTTTTATAAAATTATTATAATTTATTTTATTATAGGCACTGGTTATAAACTTATAATAATACGCATATTATGTAGAGCTCGTTAAAAAGTAAAAACTAATAAATTATTCATTTAATAGGTAAATGGAACAATATATATTACACGTGTTTGGAAAAAAAATTATTATTTACGATGGACGTTGAATGATAAAACTATTTTTTTTTTTTTTTTTGGGTGCGCTTTAATGGAAAACGTTAATGCGTTTTGTGACACTAAACAAAAACCCTTATCGTTGTACACCTGTTGAACACAAATTAACTTTAAAATATAAATTATGTTAAATTTACGACTTTCCGAAAGCTATTATAATATAATCCGTATAATAGAATATAAACTATAATATATTTTACTCGTTTTACCTTATAAGAAATTGTATGCATAAAATGTATAGTATTTTTAATTAGGCACCGAGTTGTTCACGACTTAATCTAAAATTCTAAATAAGTTATAATTTTTTGAATATACTCTTAGATGCCTATTTAATAATATTATTTCGTCAACTGCAGTATACACTTTCTAAACATCCGCTCAAATTTTAATTATCCGTTGAATACAATATTGTTCTCATAAGAAGAGTATTCGTCTTTCAAAAAGTTTTGAATTGAAAAATTAATCATCTCAATGTTTTTATTCTATAGAGATGTAGTTACAATACACAACACTATGGTCTGAGATATTATAATGGAGTAATCGAAACACTACAACTTTATAACCAGCTATACACCATCAAAATATATTTACGATCAAAGTTATAGTAAATCACCCGACATGTACACCACGTGAAGGGTTCGTATGGAATAATATAATATAATAATGGCCAACAAAATGATTGATGCATCTGTTAATGGCGTCTATGCGTAGTTGATTCGAGTGTAAATCCATGTTTTTAAAACAGTCAACATAAAAATATTTTAGGTAAAAAGTCGTAATCTTATATTTTCAGGAAACCCCTGTACGCGTAAATATTATGGTAGGTATGTATTTCATGCTAAAATCCTGGCCAAAACCATATTATAACTCTATACTGATTTCACTCAATCATATTTTCGCGCCTGCTGAGTGTTGGTAACATTATATTTTATAATACAAACTAGGTCGTCTATCTCCACTCCAAATACATGAATAATGTAAATCAAATAATAATAATAATAATATGTAATAATATAATACTCTAGCCATATGCGTGTTATTTCCATAATAATATTATAATTTATCGATGCATAAGACCGTGAACTTTAAAACTAACACCATAAATACATGACAATATAAAGTTACTGTGAGTCTCTTTTAAAATGGTATGTTTTCTATTTTTAAGCGTACAACTACAGTTGTCACTACAAAATTCCATTGAGACGTCATTTTTGTTCGGTACCGTTGTCAGTGTTATGCAAGTAGACCCATAAATTCTCTTTTTGTAATTTGAATATAATAGAAATAACAAATCACGGACTGAAAATATTCTAATACTAGTCGGGGTACCAAAAAAAATTAGATAATAAATAACAGAAGACTGTGACACTTGTACCTATAACTTATTTTAATCTAAGATTTGTTTTTATAGTTAGGGAGCCCTTTGAATTTGAAATTTTAAAATTAAGTTAACAAATCTTTAAAACAAATTAGGTACCTCGGTAAAAACCTTGTGAGTAAAAATATAATATGATCGCCACAATATTATTATAATAGTAATATGATACCGTAAAAAACATGATATGATACAAAACGATCAAAGCGCACGCGCATAACGTAACTTACCTGGACAACTGTCCGTTCATCGTCGTCTTCGGGACCTTTAACGAGCTCCGTGGCCCATCCTTCACGCTCTTCTGATGTCTGGACGACTTGCGGTGCTTGCTGCCTGTCTGCTGCTCCCGGCGCTGGGCCCTGAACTCATCCCTCTTCAATCTGTGCAGGTGGTCCTCGCCCACCAGCCAATATGTGCGCACGTTGCCTTTGCCCTTCATCTCGACCAATCCCCGTTCGGTGGTCTGATAACCACCCAGCCGTTCCAACAGAGTCCGGCATTCGTTCGAGCAGTGGATTTTCAACGCTGAAAACCGCGAGCGTGTAGGTTACAATATTATAATCAATGTAAGATGTGCATTATACGCTGGAATCCTAAGGTCAACATTTTTACTCAAAAATTGTCTGGTGTTATGTTATTTATGTTACTGACCACACTGTTGCCCCTCAAAACCACACTACATTACAAATAATATAAGAGTTAGTATTTACCAGTAATTAGTCAGTATTTAGAGGTAATCGTTTCGAATATTCCCTTAGACAGCGAAAAAATAACAAAACCGTACATACAAAAAATTCAAAAAAAAAAATTGCAGCTATTTAGCTCTCTATATCATTACCTATTATTATTTTTAAGTTCTACGACATAAGCATTAATTTAAATAAATAAAAATATTATCAAATTAAATAACGAATTTTTATTTTTTGCAATATTTTTAAGTATATGATACGGTATGAAAAAATGTACTGAAAATTAGGATTAAAAAGTATTGGTAACAACTAATAAAACTACCTAAGTATGATGTAATGGAAAGTAAGTTATACTCGACGGGGAAAACAAATTCTTCAAACAGCAGCTGTTTTCTGGGTTAGACCTATGATGTGCAGGGAATACTTATCACTGGGTGGACGAAAGTTTTTACTATTATTATTCAATAAAGGTAAAAAAAAATAATAATAATAATAATAAATCTAAAGCATTTACCTTGTCCGGTGGATTCCATTCGACTGGTCGTATTTACTGTATCACCGAACAAGCAATATCTGGGCATTTTTAAACCAACGACTCCGGCACAGACTGGACCTTGATAATTAAACGGAAAACAAAATTAGGTTATTAAGGTTACCAAATAAAGTATTTCTACAATTAAAAACACTATTGCAATAGTTCCATGAATTTAAAACTTAAATGTTTATAACTAATAATAATACAGTTATAAACGAAACATAATTTTAGCAAACGTAATAGTCGAAATGGTCAGGTGGTACAAGTTTAAAAAAAAATATGTTAACTGTAGAGTATATAATAAAAAAAACAAAATGGCTAAAAACAACAGATGTACATTACTCATACCTTAAAAAAAATTTTTTTTTTAAGTTACGCACCTCTTTGGAAAAAAATATTTATTTGCGTAGCATCACATAAAATTAATTTTTGACAAAAATATAATATAAGTACTCTACTATATTACTAACCGGAATGAATCCCTATTCTAAGTCTAAGGCTGTCGTACGGCCTATGTCTAATTTGAAATTTCTTCACGGCTTCAAGCAAGTGTAATGACATAGTAGCAATTTCTGCGGCATGCATGTCACCGTTTTTAATAGGTAAACCACTCACCTAAAAATGAAAATTGTTAAACAATATAAAAATAATAAAATACGTGTGAATCGACAGGTATGGGAAAATTGCAATGCTTACCACCATATACGCGTCTCCGATTGTTTCTACTTTGTAAACATCGTAATTCTCAATTATCGAATCAAAGCACGTATATAGGTCGTTCAAAAAATCAACCACCTAAAAAAAAAAACACAAGAAAGTTGAGTACATTCCGTAGTTCAACGAGACCACGGCGAAACGTTTATAGATAAGTACTTGAAAAGGAGTGCTTTCTGCAGACATTGATGTAAAACCCACGATATCGCTGAAGTAAATTGTCACGCAATCAAAATTCTCTGCTTGCACTTTATGTCCTCTTTTTAGTTGCTCAGCTACGTACTTCGGCAACATTTCATATAGCAGAGCATCTGTCGTATAAAATTCAACGGACGAGTGAAATGCATTTTTAAAAACGTAATACTATTTTACCTGTTTTTTTCTTTTCCTCCACAAGTTGGTCGGTTCGTTCGTCAACCAACACCTCTAAATTATTAGCATATTTTTCCATCATGGCCATCATATTGTCAAAAATATTTGGTCTCCTAAAACGTAGGTATTTCAGTGTTTGTATTATAAAAAAATTGAAAAATGTTGTTGATCAAACTATTTACTGTGGTAAATTATTACGGACAAAATGTTACACAGGCATACAATATATAAACTTACTAAGTATTTAACTTATATAGTATTATTTGAACCGAAAAAAAATGTTATTCAACTAACTTACATTCCTTTTCGCATAGGTCTTAATTTAACTCTGATAGTCTTAAAATCTGGGCGGTCGTCTGGATTCTCTGCCCAACAGTCTTCTAAACAGTCTCTGACAAAATCAAAGTTATTTTCTAGTAATTCCAATGGTGGTCTGTATACAAACGAAAAATTGTCTTTTATAAATGTATACGAATTAGTTTAATTATATTATTTGAATAAAACGAGAATGTAAGGTTTAATATTACTTTGGTAGTATTAGAGATAAAATATTACCTAAATGGATTTGAACCATCTTGTTGTGAATAATAAATAATTTTTCTCAAAATATCTGACACCCCAAGTCCGTGGTTCTCTCCAAAAGGACCTTTACGGCTATGCAATTCATAGAGAATAATAGAGAATGAATACACATCTCCTTTCTGAGTTCCGAATGATATTTGAATAGAAGAGTTGTAGCAACGCAACAGCTCCGGTGAGATGTATAAAAGTCCTAAAGGAAAGCTTTATGAGAATTTATAAAGGAATATATTTTGAAAAATATTTAAGGATAGGCATTTGGACTTTTTTGGGGTAATTCATTTGTCATAACCCCGAAATATGTATTTCGATTGTCACTTCAACACCACGGGACTACAATATATTTCAAATTGCTCTAGCGAGACAAACATAATATAATTATTTTGATTCTAAGAAGTTGAGAAATAATTATCCAGTTCTCATTCTCAAAATTAATAAAAGTAACTTAATGTATTTTTAATATTATGTTTCTAATTTATAGTTATATCATAACTATACTGTGCTTATCAGCTACTACACACAAATGATGAAGGTACTATTGTAGGTATTAAAAGATTGATTTGTTGTACAAACACAAATGTAGTAGATAAGTGTAATTTTTATTTATTTTATTTATATCAATAAATATATTGTACTATGGTATAGTTTATACCACAATAATACAATATAGACAATAAAAAAAATTTGACGCTACATCATAATTCATAATATTAATTAGGTAATAGTAATGTACGACCAGTTTGCTATTAAATCTTGGCTGTACTTATAAGCCATAAATATTTAAATCTGGCAATAAAGTACTAATATAATTTAGGTGTTTATGTCATAATATTTATTCAGTGCCTATGTTATATTATCGTAGTATAAAGACACATAAATCAATATTTTTTATAAAAATAAAATAAGCAAATATTACACTTATTAAAAATATTCGAGTTTGAACAACACAAATACAATTTCAATCTTACAATACTTAGTTCCCAAATTATTGTCCTTTAATACCTCTTGAGTACCTAATTTAATCAAAATATAATTATGTTTAATAACATAAATATAAATTACATTATTTTTCAAACTACATTACATTTTTTATTTATTAATCTGAGAAAAAAAGTTGGATTGTTATTATTCTCGGTATAAAATAAATTTGATTTTTGTTTCTCCTGAACAATCTACTATTTTATAGTTACCTACGTGGTATTAAAGTGACAGCCGTGATATAAAAAAAACATAATTTAGAAACATAATATTATATGGATATGTCATAATATATTTTCTACATACGTATTAACGTGTACATAATATTATACCTTCACACTTGCAATCCACTTCATCGTCCTTTTGAAGTCGAAAGTCGTGCTGTAGAAAATGATGAGGAAAGTCTTCCGATTCCTTTTTGAACTCCTGAAGACCAAAATCTGTGAGTTTCAGCACCCAACGAGAATCCACTAAGCAATTGGACGACTTCAAATTTCCGTGGTATCTTAATGGGGAATCGTGTAAATACAACATACCCTGTGGACAATCATTAATGATCAAATAATGTATTCTTTAGATACGGAAATATAAATGATAATGTATAATTTACCCGAATTATATCGGCTACCAATGAGGCGACAAACATGTTATCCAATTTCACATCTTCGTTTTCTAAAATATCCTAAAAGAAATTTTAAATTATAACAACCTATTGGTTTCACCAAATCAATTGACTTACTCACCTTCAAGCTACCTCTATTACAATACTCAGTCACTATACAGATATTCGGAGGGTCTGTGCAAGCACCAATGAATCCGTTTAAGTTTTCGTGTCTCAAATCTCTCATCTGAAATAACAATTTTTTATCACCTCATAATTTAATGGATGTATACCTATAGTTGCATAAAAATTGAAAATGTTATCAAATTAAAAAGATATTTTGTTGATCGTAAAATGCGGGATATTGTATTCAAGTAATATTAAACTAAGGTGCGTAAAGGTACATTAATCTTTTGGCATATAGGTACTATATTCTAAATACTATTAACTATAAGTAATGTGTATAATATACAGTGTGATCACGATATTAGGTACCACTGAATATCTCAGATGGGTTTTTTTGTATTGAGATGGGGTTTTGGGAAGGTGATAAGGAGCACTTAAATACATATTTTCAGACCAGTTTCAAATTTTTACCTCACTCGGTAAGCGCATGCTCAATACGACTTACTTTTTTTTAAAGGCAACTCCAGTTTTTTTATGCAGATTTGGGTAGATTTTTTTTTTTAACATTTATTGTATAAAAAGTTTTTTCTATTTTCAAAACTGACCAAGTTTGAGTAAATCAAAAATTGAATTTATGCATAATAATATGCGTTTAATGCAATCTTCATTTATAACCACTGGAAATAATAAAATAAGTGCCAAATAAATATTTAATGGGGGACGGAGTGGCCGAGCGGACTAGGGTGTCAGTTGTGACGCGCACCGTCGCCGGTTCGAACTCGCCACGGCGGCATTTTTCTTCGGGCAGCCACGGAGTCCGGAGAGAGAGGCCACCATCCCACACCCAAGAATGGCAGATACCTATGGGTATTAAAAAATTCTGCCAAAACAAACACAAACGTGTTTAAAACATAGGGTACCCTCAACCCAGTTCCTCAGGCTAATGACCTCAGTTGTCGAAGCCTCAACCCAAAAAAAAATATATAAAGTGTCCTAAAATATGAAGTTTATGTTGTTTTTATTGTGATTAGGGTTTTAGTTTGTAATAGATTTTCTGACACTATTTAATTTAAATAAGTAGATAGGTACCTACCCTAAATCGTTTATAATCTTTTTACCGTATAGTAGCATGTTAATACAAAACTAAATCATGATAATCTTAACGGATGTTTGCAATAAAACTACATTTTGATGATCTTAACGGATGTTTGTGTTTTGTAATTAAAGCAATATCAACTAATATTTATTTATTCAAATACGATTTAAATATTACTTACCACTTTAAGTTCTTTTTTCATAGCTCTAGTAATATCAATAGACTTCTTTTTCACGTTTTTGATGGCAAACACTCGACCTTTATAAATGCCGACTGCTGTGAATATTGATGAGTAACGAAAATCCGCATCTGGGTTAGAGCTTAAAGAGACTTGGCTAGTCCGAATCAATGGATGCAAAGCCTTAAAAATACGTGATGAAAATATTATTGTTTGACCCTTTTAACCATATATTAAGAAAAGCGTGCTGCTATCTAACGGTTACTTCCGTTATGTTTAGCCGTAGGGTTGATTTCAGAAAGTTAATCGCTTGTGCACACTGCACATACAATTTCGTTTAAAGTGCCTACTGCTAGATTACGCCTTACATTTGACGAGGGTTAAAACGGATACGCTATTAAAATGCCTACCATGTATTAATATTATAGTATTTTACATGACGTAATCCAGTGAAAATTAGTAAATGTTTTGAAATAAGAATAAAACGACTTTCAGGATGGGTACGCCTTTGTCATATAAGTTCTCCGTTGGGCGTGCCTGACACATTATTATACATTTAATACGTCCATGCTGGGCAGTGAATCATTGTGAAGACGATTAAAAGTTCAAAATTCAGATTATCCAGTTGCATGTGACGAGACACTGTATACTAATTGAGTCCCTATACCTGAACGGGAAAAAAATAATGTACTAATTGAGTCCCGGGTACAAACGAAACATATACTAATTGAGTCTGGGGTTAGGAAACTAATTGTATACGAATTGAGTCCGAGGATTATTTTGAGTAAAATATAAAATAACCATCCAGAGTCCAGACACAGCGAAAATTATACCACACAGCCGTGCCGCCCGTCAAAAGCCGGTCCACACGGATATACCTATATATTATATTATATACATAACATTCATATCATTTTTATGACTTTCGTCAGATAATATATACTCTTTTTCACGAGAGAAAGGTAGCGGCGGCCGACCAAAACGGGTCCGCCGCCGCGCATCCCCCACCAACTATCAGTGGTAAGCGTGATCACGTGGTCGTTCACGCACCAATCGAATCATTTTACATGCGCGAAACGGTACCGTTCTCTCGTGAAATAGAGTATAGTAACATATTATACTATGGGCCGGGAATTTTAATAATTAATTCAAGAAATTGTATAAAAGAAAAAGAAAAAGAAATCAGCCATCAAATGTAGCTGTTTCAATCGAACACAATAAGTAGATTTGAATATGTACAATGCTTATCCCATAAATTCTTACCAATATAAAAATGTTATTTTATCATTATCTACATTTATTTAATTATACACAAATTATTCATATTATATTATACCCCTACATTATTATATATTTATATTATAAAATATTTAAAAAAAAAAAAAAAAAACATTTTTAACCATACCTGTAGAATTTTTTGTTACAGACAGTCCTAAGTCTTTAAAAATGGGAAGGAAAATGTTTTTTTTTTTAATTTTACGGGACTCAGTTAGTATTAAAACATGGACTAAATTAGTATTATACCTACAATTTCACTGGACTCAATTGGTTACTCAATTCGTCATAAAAGGTTATACTGGGACTCAGTTCGTATGCAGCCTGACGAGATGCTCGATTTTAAATCGATGTGTTAGGCTAGAAAACATTTCTCACTCGTTCGGTATTGCTTTTTTGTATATGTACAACACTTATGATATTTTATTCCATAGCAATATAATTGAGATACTTTCTCGAATATTAACGTAAACAGACTTCGATATGTAATAATATTATAACAACGCATATTGTGCGTTTAGGTGTATCGTGGATGTGGTTTTATATATTGTTGACCGTGACCGATGAATTAACTATTATCAATAGTTAATATATTATATAATACGAGGTAGGTAAGTATAAGAAATAATGCACGGAATAAGCCTTTGAATAATAATGCTAAGTGGATGTTTTAATTAAATATTAAGGAAAAAAACTCCTACAATTTGTTTATCGGCTGCTGTCTCAATAATTCCGTGCGATTTTCTCGGTTTACCACTTAATCGTAAACTCCCCCCATTATAACGGTCAAAAGGGAATTTCGTACGGTCCCATAAACTTTATGGATACGGTCCAAAATTCGAATAAGTCGCAGCACGCAAAACGTAATCAAAACTCTGACGGTTTAAAGACGTTTATTATCTATAACATTCACTGATATTTATATTTTCATCGACAAAGTGTTTTGCAATAATATATTATATTTTGTATTGCCGATTCCGATCGTTCCGGGAGATCACGTGGTTTTTTAATTGAACGACTTAAAAATCATAACAATTGGATAGACTAAAGCCGTCGATTCGTATTCCGAATGCCGTGTATAATATCCAAGGTCTTTTGCCAGAGAATCAATAAATAAAAACATAAAAAAATCCCTTATAATACAATGCTTTATAAACGACGAACAGATCCAAATCGAGTTACTTTTAGAAACGCTTGATGTAGACCACGCTATCAGAACACTCTAGTTTGTCGGCCATTATAATATTATTGTAAGTTTTAACACACATAATATCGCTGATTTGTTTTAGTGTTATTGAAAGTAACTTAATTTTAGAGTTTTGAAAGCTATCCCGTTAGAATGTTGTATACGATATAAGTATACATCATATACATCTGAGTGTAATGTTCAGTAGGACAAATGTTGAATAAAGTATACGTACAGATGTATCTGCAGGACATGTGTTTTACATATTATTATGTTGCTGTTTTTTTCCTTTCCAAACGAAATGTTAAAATATGGTCAAACAAACAATGTATACATTTTGTTTAAATTAAAAATATAATTAATAAATAGCATAATACCTATAGGTTCAACTCGAAATTAAAACTCAATTATATATCATTTTAAATTAGTTGTACTGTACATAGTATATGGATACAGTTTATATCCTAATCAACGATAAAAATATAAATGCATTTATATAGGAGAAAGTATTTTTGATTAAATAATATACTAAAAATTCTACACAGCATGTTTTTTTTTTTTTTTAATATTATTATTAGTTATATTAGTATACCTATTTAAAATATTTGAGAAAAGTAAATTAAAAAAGTCATTAATATGATAATACGAGTGTCAAATAATAAGCTGAGTAATTTTACATCGTGATATTAAATAATATAATTACGTAACACATATTATACTTTTAATTATGTTAATTATTCAAAAAAAAAAAAGAAGATGTTTATCGATCCGTGTAGTATAGCATATTCTAGTCACCAATATACTTTAATATGACTTTATCATATAAACATGATAATATTGTACTACATATTATTGGAAACACCGTGTTATTTTTGTACGACTCAAAATGAAAATTATATTTAAAATTTATGTTTTTGAAATTTGAAATTTCTCAGAGCTAGTTTGTGTCTCGCAAACGTTCATGTTGATTATATTGATTACATTCGAAGACCACTAGCGGAAATCGGGGATGAGGACTTGTCCCTTCAAAGGATTCAACTAGTGGGCTTAACTCCCTTCCCTAAAATATAAAATAAGTATTTTGTTCTTTTAACTATATATCATCAGTTATATTACACAAGTAACAAATAATAATCATAATAGTTATCCAAATGTCTTTTGAACAATTTGTCTTAAAAATCCTCCAAATAATATTATGCAAAATGCACATATTTGTATACATTTTACTACTCAACTATATTTTCTAAGTCCAATAAGCGGGTATGCACAATATTATTGGTGTAGCACCCGAACGACCAGAACTCTGATTGCATAATATAAGCACCGTACTACTGTGCGCTACAGTTCCATAATAATATGTGTAAGCCAAGAGTAATTTTTTTTTCTTGTATTCTTATACAGAATAATAATATCGTTTACTAAAATAATATAATATAATAAGGACCGATTTGTAATCTACTTCTACTCTATACCCCTACTGCGATGTCTATGATATTATATTAAATATATATTGCGTCGAAGCGGATTTCACGCAGCCTATATGTTTTCCTACCCTCGGGGGAATGAAAACGATAAGGGCGAGTTCCCAAGGCGAGAAATAAAGAGAGAGAAAAAAATGTTTCATTGAATTTCGAAATCCTTTTCCCACAAAGCAATGCGATCGTCGGAAACGGTGTCGGCGGAATTTTCCCCGCTGATGCTCACTCTGGATATCTTCGACGAAGTGCTGCTGTTCTCCGTGTCGTTGATCTCGATGTCTTTGTAGTCGACCTTCCACAGCAGGCTGTCCAGCTCCTGTTCGTACTTCCAATTCCTGTAGAACACCAGCGAGATAACGGCCAAGACCAGCAGCAGTGTGCCGGCCACGATCGACAATATTTCCGCAGTGTGCGCTGAAAAGGTCATTATATTGACGATATTGTAGGCTATACCAAACTATAATAATAATAATAATATAATATCGTGGTCGTGCCCAGTGGCGCCATTCTCCCCTGCACTGCCGAGTGGCGACGAGTGTGCAAGATTAAATGCACCGGAGCCTTTTTTGTTTTTTTATCGAGTGGGTGTGTGGGTGTGACACTTCTTGTATCGAGCATTTTCTATAATTTCAGTAGATAAAAAAAGTTTCAAGTGTATATTATTATTATTATAATACAATATATTATTTTTGGAGTGCGTGGGTAAGTAGACATTTTTTTCCACCCCGGTGATTTAAAATCAGATTGGCGCTAACTGCAGGTAGTCCCATTTTATAAGTTGTTACAGCTCCAAAGCTGTGAGTCTATAACTCGGTTAATGCATTATTTTCATGTTTATTTTTACTACCAAGAAGGAATTAAAATATGGACCGAAATTGTCTTTGGTTGTTTACAAGTGCATATCTTATACGAAATTCTGATTTGCATATTTCTTCGAATATTCTGATTTAAGCATATTTTTGCATATTTTAATAGTTATATTATATTCTTAATATGTATACCGCAGCAATATTGACAAAAAAAATAATGTTATTTTCGTATAAAAAATGTTTTTTTAGTTATTATTATTATTATTAATATTATTTATATATTTAAATGAAGGTTTATTTAACATAATATAAGATATTATTTCGTTAATTTTAGGTAACTTTAATCATTAACTATTTCAAATATTATTTTCTCTTTTTAAATTTAAAATGCACGATTCTACATATTATTTTTACATGTTTAAATCATGTTGACTTAATTCATGTATACCTACTTCACCAACTTTAAGTAAATTAACAAGCGGTCGTTTTTAGTGCACTTAAATTCACAGCCTATAGCTGATTACTACTACCATTAACGAGCTGCAATCACCGCGTTATAATAGTTTATTTTTGGGCCCTATAGCTTAGTTGTATTCGTTTCGATAGTTCATCCTATTAACAGATATTAGTAATATAATATTATAATGTATAATGTTTGTAATTTACTGATGCACTTCTGGCCGCGATACCCGCAAGCTGGTTCGGCCACGGGAGGTTTCCCAGAAATCCATTCGACGTTCACCACCAACGTCAACTCCTGTATAAATAATGCGTTTCGTTTCTTTTTTCGTTTTCAATTACGTAACGAAATAAATAAAGACGTTTACCGGGTTTTTGGTTAAATTTCGGGGCTTAGCGAATCTACCAGCTGGAAATAAGCCATATCCTTTGGAGGCGTCAGATTGCCGTTGCCGTGACACCAATGTATAATTTCCTTCCGCGTCACCGTTTTCGTCCATGTACACTCCGTATCTACACAAAGCATGCAATATATATTATAATAATAAATTGTTCAAAATTTCACTTAGAAACACTTAAACAAATTGTATAAGATAATACTGCATACAAGAATAAACCATAAATCTACCGTTGCAACAAGACTATATTATTATTATTATTATTATTAATACTACACATAATAATATTATATATTATACATATATTTACAGTTCATAAATTTGGAAAGCACGTCGCTTATAATAGTTTTATAAATGAGCAAAATAAATTCACTTCTCACTATTACATCGAATCGAATCATCAACATATACCTAAATTCGTATCACGCATGAGTACAACTGCACTTTTACCATAATATTTACAAATAAATAAAAATGCTGATAAAAGAGTTAGGTCATGGC
This sequence comes from Macrosiphum euphorbiae, assembly GCA_949089665.1. Taxonomy (NCBI): domain Eukaryota; kingdom Metazoa; phylum Arthropoda; class Insecta; order Hemiptera; family Aphididae; genus Macrosiphum; species Macrosiphum euphorbiae. The sequence goes on from CARXXK010000001.1 coordinate 117,363,550, forward strand.
ATTGAGGTTGTGGCATTTAAGTTTTTGCAATATTAAATTTGCAAACAATGATAAATCAACTGGATTCGAAAAAAAAAATAGAAACTCATCATCCATAATACTGAAACTATTGTGGAAATCTAAACATCATTTTTCAAAATACGAACTATACTAGATTTCCAATTCGGAATTACTTGAAACGCCTTAGGCCCTCTACCAGAAAAATTATCCACATAAATGAAGTACAGGCATTTATCAAACCAACACACTCACAAATGGTTACATCAAATTTATTTTAATTAAGTACCTAACAAAAAATTACGATTTGATGGTCCATTTTACGTATGAATTGCATTGTATCATAGTATCTATTCCTTAATTCAATATAAAACGGTTTTTGAATTTCATAGTTTCAACTAAAATATTTTATTATAATGGAAGTATCATTATCGTATGTATATTTATCAAAAAAATGAAATAAAAAGAGCTTTAAGCCTATTACTTACAAGTTACATTGAAGTCAAAGTAATCGTTTTTCTGCTGACCCTTGGAAAATAAGAAAACCCATTTTAGGTCCTATTTCAATTTGTTATACATGACGGAAGAGGTAATAGAAATTGTGTGAAAATAAATCAATATAACATACTATAAATCATATTATTATATTTTACTACCTATAAGAGATTTACAATTTCTACAATTGATATTGGCGTAGTGGTTTTGATAGCCTGTTTAGCCAAATATCGAAGTATAAATACGAAAAGATTTAAAGCGTTATAATATACTTAGAAGGCGTGGGCTCCTGGAGCAAATGCATAAATTACCAACACCCACGACACCTAAGGCTCTGCGTACTTAACACAATCAGGTCAGTACCGTTATTAACCAAAATTCTGTGTAAGGTATTCATTACATAGGTATTCATTACGCCTACAATTCGTTATATTGTGCGTATACAATATATGTTTTATTAAATTCAAACACGTGGAAAAATATTTTTAATTTAGTCGTTTGGACTTGAATGTACCTACTAAAATTAATTAAATTATTTTACCACGATATAAAAGAAAAAAAAGTATAGTTATAATATTAAAGAGATTTATTGTTATCTGTTAATAGTATCCGTTAACATCAGTACTCAGATTAATTTAGCAAAAAAGTGTGAGTAAACTGGATCAATGGTATTATAATTTAATTTATTCTTATTTTATGGCGAGCCAAACTCGTATGATGAACTTACGTGATATTAAACGAAAAAAAGGTCCGACTAAATTCCAAACGCACGCAACATTATTGTTATAAAAAAAATGTAATAGCCATTGTCAGAACATCTCACCGATAATAAACAGCAAAAAACAACTATAAAATCGGATAAAAACTAAACAGTGTAGTTAACTAAACTATAGCTATATATTATACTTAGGGAAGAATGTGTGTACGAATGTGCTACAATATGTATATCGTATACGATAAACGTACGTGCCAATTCCAACAATAGTAAACACAAGAACCCAAGATTTACAATAGCGACAATTTTATTTCGATAAGAGATACTATTATAATATAGTTTTCCGAAAAATAAACAAAAAAATTGTTTTAAAAAAACTAGTTAATAACAGTCAGAGATTGTATTACATAGAAAATTACTATAACAGGGATTTTAATACCCTAAAAAAAAAATCCTGACACTTAAAAATATAAAAATATGCTGTACCATGAATAATAGATACATGTTTAAAAATATATTTCTTAGTTTTAAAAATGATTTAATGGAAACGTGTTGTACAATGATGGTTTTTTTTTTGTAACACCTCAGACAATAAAATAGAAGTATTGTTATAGCTTTTTTAATTATTTGTAGATATAAAATCGTGGTCGTTGAGTAGTGCATATTATAATATCTACTGTAAGGGTTCACCTATGCGCCACTAATATGTTGTTCCATCAATATACCTACTTGTTTTTATTTCAATAATAAATTGTATACCTAATACAAATTACAATTTACGTTTATTTAAAAGAAAAATTGTGAAAAATATTCTAAAAACTTTTTAAAAAAAAAAAAACAAATAAAATAGACTAAACGAAAATACCACAATGATCCCCAAAACCACATTTTTCACTTACGGAGCAACGTTTTATTGAAACAACATAAAAAAATTAATGCATCAAACCCAGCCCCATAATAATGTAACGTAAAGGCACTTCAAAGCAGTCCCAAATATTCTACGCACAAATCGTCAACAAATTATTCTGTTATCGTGATTTTGGTTATCCATGTAAAAAATATTAAGTAATGTAGGGAATAATAACGAATATAATAAAGAGAGAAAAAAAATTCTGCCCACTTCCGTTGGTTCCGCTTATGTGTATACGGATTCGAATATTTTATTGATCACACACGATTTGGCCACTGATTTTGTTGAGCGAGACGACATACACGTGTTAACTATGTTAAAATATAACCAACGCATGAATTCGGATAGCATAATAATTATTTATCGGGTTCGTGCGCAGAGTGATTATTAAAATCAGCAAACCATGCCGCTGCAATGAAAAATTGTTGCAAGTATATTATTATTATTATGTGTTTTTATATATCAGAAAAACATTTGTTGTCAAACCATACAACGTCTAGGTAGGTAGGTATATCAAATAATAGAACGTGCAATATTTCGGCCAACCAATTTCCGGTTGACATTTTAATTTTTTGGACATTTTCTCATGTTTTCGGGACAACGCGCGGGGAAATAGTAGATGCAATCAAATACCGAAAAACAGAAATGACATGTTATGTTGTTGCGTGTTTTTTAAAAAAGTATTTTCACAGTCCCTATCATTAAACTTCATTTCGTACGGTATAAAGTTGAAAATTATTATTTATTCGTTATAGGGTAATAATATAATACATAAAATATGTTTTGAAATATGTCATCCATGAAGAATAAATAAAAATATTCAGTATATTTATATCTGCCGTTGTGACGGTCAAAAGTTTTAAAAAGCACGTATCTTGTATAGTTTTCGTATATAGAAACATCTTGAGCGCGATTTTTTTCCCTATCAAACTTTCGCGGTACAAACTAATATTTTTTACTTTTTAACGTGTTCTGCTTACCCCAATGCGCTTTTGTAGTGTGAACCTTTGAATTTGGCCATCATGGCCGAACCGTTCCTCGGATCATCACCGCACTCGATCATCTCCAGCACGCATCTCGCATACAAATGAACCGCGTCGTACAGATACGCTGCCTCGACAGAAATCTATAAAACATTATTATTGCCATGATCAAAAGACGATTTGCTTTTAATAATATTTTTCTTTTTTTTATCGACAAAATTGATTTATTTCATAATCATATATAATATTATTATTGTTTACAAGTGGTGTGCTAGCTGCTTATAGGGGTATGCACAGATGTGTGTTATGGCATCCACTGCAGGGAATAGGGGTGGATTTAACAAAAATTTGCCATAGTCTGCGGAGCGCCGGAGACGTTAATTGTCAAAAATAAATTTCGACAAATACCTAGTGTTTGTATTTTTTCTAATAAAATATACTTACTGATGAGTTGTAACATTATCAGATTACAATTTAATTTCATAATAATATTAGCACAGGGCAAAATGTCATCATCATTTATGTAGGGCTATGTCACTAATTTCGATTACCTATATATTGTACTATTATACCAAGGTTTATGTTTATATTATTTTAGACCATAGTACCGATATTTCTATTTTTCCCAAACTAAGTTTGGTGGAAATGTAATTCAGAAACCACGCAAAACAAGTGAAATTTGACTCAAAGATGATGACATTCATAGATCAAGAATTAGCATAGCAGACAAATCCCAAAGACATTATTGATGAGTTTAAGGATCAACATCATTTCATCTGAAGATTAAAACGTAGCTAAAAGTTATTATTATTAAAACTTAAAAATGTATTTCACATGTAGGTACATGTTGTTATTTTTTAATGTACCTATTACAAAAATTTATAAAAGTTAATAGAAAATTGTGATTCCTGTTCTTTTTAAACGAGTTACCTATTCACAGAAAATATTCCGAGTTATGGAAAAGTTATTTTTATTTAACTATTAAGCTACCTATTTCAAAAAATATTTGGTATTCGCTGCGAAAAATTACAATTATTACACATACACATAATAATATACAATATAATATTATATTAACTGTAAATGCGGATATCCGGAAATGCCATAATGGCCATTATCACACTCGTTGGAGACATTTTATTCGATATGGACGTACTGCAATTATACGGATAGCACTCAACAATAATAGGCACTATAGTGTAAACAAACATACAACAAAACGAACGCATGTTAATTTACTCATTAACAACTGTGTACGCTACATGATTTATTTTCCCATAAATAAACAATGTTAATTAAAAGTAAAAGATGGTTTACAAAATAGTCGTTTGCTTGGGTTACACGCGAATACTGCACGATGTAAACACATTATAGTTAACTGTTTTGGATTTATTACTTTCGATATAGCTGGTACTGAAATATTGAAAGTGAAACATCGTCCGACATGTGTGTTTCATGGTAATTATTATAAGCTTCTAATTGGTTCTCCATTTATAATTATTTGAACAACCCACACTGCAGATTTTGACACGCATAAATTGATAATATATTGAGAAATCGCGAAAACGTCATAACTGTTATAGCCGATGTCATCCGTATTGTTTTGTGAGTGAGCCTAAGGTATATATATGCCTTCATAGTGTTGTCATTATACCACCAAAACGAGCACAATACCTATCCGCGCAGACATCGAGACCTACAGGCTACAATAAAGTTATGCCAGTCACATTTTTTATTGCCACAGCTGGAAACAACTACTACCTAGTGATACTAATCACCGGGATAATTTCACGATATTTTATTACAACTATATCACAATAATACCCGCGGACGACGATATATATCGCGTATAAATAATATATTATAAAGTGGTATGCCATTAAACGTTCGATCGCGCACTAATCACTGCAGCGGCAACGGAGTGAAAGAGAATAATACATATATATATTTATACATATATATATATATATAGGTACCTACACAGTTTGCGGCATTATTCAAATAAGGTCGAGCATAATGCGCCGGTTGAATAAAAAAATCTATTAAATCGTGAAAAAAAAATACTAGATCGTGTATCGAAAATCTACGACGTTTAATGTACTCGTAAATATTATGTCTGGACTTGATTAGCGTTGCACGTGTGCGAACCATTGGAATGGACTAGGGTATATACCTGAAGCTGAGTATATAGCACTACAAATTTAGACTGCCATTGGGTACCGGGTAATAGGTATAAAGTTATTATTATTGTTGTTGTTATTATTTCTACGACAGCAGTCATCGAAAAAATACGCATAAATACGGTCATACCTCTAAAACGGTATAATATAATATAACAGTTCTGCCATATCGATGTGGATCAATGGCGGTATTATAGCTGGTATACAGTATGTCCCTCTAGTCTCGTCGTATAATATAGGTAGTATATAACTACGTTCCAAATCAATACGTCACATAAATTAGTTTTTATAAACGGTAATCGATATGAAAAAAAAAACAGTTTAACGGCATAATAAATTTTTTTTTATCATTGTTATCAGTTGTTGTTGAAAACAAATCAACATAGGTAATAGAGCTATAATATATAATTTGAAAATTACAAAACATTCACCTAAATCGCTCGAAAAGTGTTTTTAATGTTTTAAATTCAGGCCATTTATTTGAATAACTTTTCAAATAGATAACTGTTGAAAAACCCACACTTAAATACATATTTTTGATTTTCCCCGGACGAGGTGCCTGGTATATCATATTGGATGATACTGGACTTGAGGGACATACTGTACCCATATATGCACACAAATATTATAACTGGGTACCTATATAATAACAGACAATTGAACTGGAAGGCGGTTTACAGCCGCAAGCCATGGGTAATACACTTAAATATTATTGTTGACCTTTATCTCCGCAAATACTCGTTCAAATCGTGTGTTATTTTCGGTTCCTATAACGGCAAACGGGTTACCATAAATTCGTTTTCTTTACTTTCGGAAAAATAAAAAATGGCCACACTCGAAATCGTTTTTTTCAACTAGGTGAACACGTTTCGGAACGCCTCCCATACAATTTCATATGCAAGTGTACCTATTGATATAAAATTATAAGTGTATAGAGTATAGACATGTTATAAAATTTGTACGTACGAGGGACATAATAATATTGTGTCTGAAACAATATTAGGTATTTCGTTTTGAAATCCCTGTAAATATATTATTTTAAATTTTACCTACCTAGGAAGATAATGATTGTTAATAATGCGTGTGTCGAAATACTCTTTCGGGTGTGCAGAAATGTAACATTTTTAATTTTTGTGTAGGTACCTATATTACCTACGTATCGTGCAGGTATTTACCACAAAACGTAGGTATTTCGTTAAATCTGTTTGATTTTCTATCTATACGTTGGACGAAACTATAATGCATGATATATAATGGTAATCAGGCGCGTATTTGTTGTGAGTACTACGTTTATACTTGTATCATTATAATATAATGTTACGTAGGTAGTGGGTACTAATAAATTGTTTACAGTGCATATGGCGACGTAATTCTGTATAATAATATCAGCGGTATAAGAACACGACTTTGAGAAAAAAAATATGGAATTATTATGAAAATTAAACATTATTTATTAAGGCATTGCCTTGCGTACCTATATGATACCTACCTATAATAGTGTCAATAAAGATTTGGATTTTATTTTCAATTTAATATTAAAATTGTCAAAGTTCATAGTTATAATGTCTACATACACTGCAGGGATATAAAAAGGTTGAGAAAAGCGGTTATTTATTATTTGGATACAAATATTTTTTTTTAAACATTAATATACATATATATATATTTTAATACTTTACATGGGATACATTGATAAATGTGGCAGTTTGTGTTTGGTAGCTAACTATATAATTTACATATTATGGTCCAGTCGATCGACCATTGTTGTAGTATAGGTATTTCATGTAATATAATATTATATAAATATCCATATTGGCGTTTGCAAAATGTTTATGGGGCGCTGAGGGTGCTTAACTATAAGCTTGATGATAACGGATCACACTCATAAATAATTTTTTTGTTACAAATTTTATTTTGTTACTTGTATAAATAATCTATTTAACTCAACAAACTAAAATGAAATATTTTTTAATAACCACGATACTTACGAATAATAATACTAGATAGCATATCACATATTTTGTTCGAGTCCTATGAATATCAATTCGGAATGTGTTAATTGCTATTGATTTGAGATTAAAAAAGTAGAAAAAAAGAAAGAGACAACACACCCTCCACATAATAATATATTCAAGCTGTCTAAGCAAAACATAATAAATTACGTTAAAATTAAATTCCTAATTTCGTCTAATGACGCAAGACGCTCGTGGTGCTATAATAATAATATATCACCGGAAGATTCATGTTGGAGTGAATAAAATAGTATTATAATCAAAAAATCGACGTGCTTTTTTTTCTTTCTTCATAATTATTCAATTGTACAAACAAAACTGTCGTCATTTTGACGCTTAAATTTCGAACTACAACACTGCACACAATGACAATTTAAGAATCATATTATTATAATTAGGTATCGTTGTATTACAATGTGAATACCTATACATCTCATAATACCTATACAGGTACCATCGTTATATACCTACCTATACTGTCTGCTGGCTCATATATTTTATATATATATAATACTTTAGTTTGAGCAACTACGTTGGCGATAAATCTTAGTCTCCGTCGACGTCGAACGCGGTCCAGACAAATATCCATCAATCTGCTAATACAATATTCGCGTATAATAATATACTTTGTAATAGTTTGTATATTACAGGAATCTCGTTTTCGTATATAACGGATAATCGTTACGGGAAACGATGAGTCACTGACAATAACCTCGGACTTAAAATATATGACGATAGTCGCGTCTGCTCGAGTTTCACTTTTCGTACGTCGTATAGTAATAAATTATCAGGTGTGTATTATAACATTGTGATTATAATGTATACTATTTAAACCAGATGAACGTAATAAGGCTCATTGACGAAAAACGGTATATTGCAGATCAGCATAATATTATATTATTCATCGACGGATTCATCGTTGGTCCGCGATTCGTCGGTATTTCGCAGTTTAGGTACCTATTCGTTTGGCGAACCGTAAAATAATAATATATTATTATATTATAATATCGCTCGGGCACATTATTATAGCTATTTGTTTATGCCATATATATATGAAAAGGTTCTAAATCGATTTCGCGAAATTGTTCTGCTGCAGTTAGAGAGCAATTTTATACTCCCCGGTCGAGGTTAGTTCTGTGTGCGGACAATACCCACCCATAGAACAACTGCTTACTCGGAGTGCTTACTGCACTTTATCATAACCGTCGATTCCATACTACAACACGCACAATATTAATTGGAGATAAAATAATGATTTGTACCAAATAATCGTATTATAGTTTAAAACGTTCTCATGCAAAAGACAAACAAGAACTATACGTAGTGATTTGATAAAACTCGAGAAAGGTCAGTACTGTTTATATTAAAATCAACGGTCAGCTGTTTAAAGAGCATTAGAACTTTTCAAAGTTAATAAACAGAGAAATCGTCATAACCTATAAGTAGTATGTTTTGGTCGGTTCTGGGCCCCCCGCAAATCCGGTGAATCCGGCTACCCCGCCCAGCCTATAGTTATATGCTATCGCAACCGTGCTCGGCCGTGCCCCCTCCCCTCTCATTCATCACATGCCATGCCGGCCCTTCCCCCTCCCATCTATACCTATCACATACATTGCGAGTCAATGCCACGCGCTACCATTCCCCTCCATACCATGTCATGCCTTTCTCCAACACGTAACGTGCTATCGCAAACGTGCCTGGCCTTACCCTCCCCCCCCCCCCCCCCATTAATGTCTACCCCCTAAAAATGGTATATCACAAAAATATAATATACATTAAATAATTCAAATAATTTAATTTAATATTATACTAGTATTTAAAACAATATATTATTATTGTTCTAACAACCTAGCTAGTTGTTTATTAATACATTATTTATACATTATATAAACACAGTTTGTGATAAGTTAGCGACTTATAATAATAAACATAAAATTATTAATGATTTCCCAATACCATACATCTAAGTGAGAGTTATAAACTTATTTGTCACATAGTTAATTAATATGTATATTTCTAAAAAAATTATATATTCGAATGGATATTGTGGGTGGGTGAAGGAGCATTTATTACATAAATAACCTCACCGCTTATTTGAATATACAAGTGCATCGGCTAGCGGACAGCCAGTTGAACATCAAGTAATCTCCGAGTATCGCGAATAAAATGATAATCTGTTAATATCGAAGAGGTAGGACCCAGTTTTAAATTTATTTCTTTATTAATTCCCTCACGATAGATATTAATCCACCTCTTATCAGGAGCGGTATGCGTACGTGTGCACATTTTTTCATACACACATCGATTCGTTGACATACCACTTCTGTTATAGTTTAAGGGATAATTATTACAACGATATAGTTCCCTCCTCTTAGCCATTAAATAGTTTACCATTACACGTTTATAGATCGAATATTATGGAGTTTCTTATCTCCTGACTCTCTGACGATGAATTCATGATTTTCCTACACGTTGAAATGCCTGGAGTGGTGTCACCCTTCAATTCTTCTAACTATGAAAGTAGTTAGAAACCATTAATTATGGGGATAGAATTATTTCCTATCATGAAACAAAACAAAATAAAAAAATTACATACCATTTTTCTCTCAGTCTGTGTAGGTTCGATATACAGGTATGTCTGTTGGATAATTATATGCACCACCTCAAATGAAATCTCATATCTTAACGTGATATATATTAACTATTCCGTTAATAATAATATTAAACTTTAAGCGTTATATTACGTAATTTGTGTTGATAATTTCTAAAAATATCATGAAAACATGCTATACATTGAGTGTATAGTATACTATATAACATATTACTCCTCATCACACCTTTTAGAGAATGAGTGATATGCTCAGTTTCTTAACACTTTAGTATGAAATTTAAATCACATTGCTACGATTTCTATTAACTTCTATTAATATGAAGATAAAAATTTGTTTAAAGCTTTAAATTGTAAATAAAATATATATGTATATATATTCAAATAATAACGTTGTGTATCAAGTCCTATTCATTACCCTTACCTTATAAGTCCTTCGAAAATGTTGATTGAAAAAAAAATATATATAAAATAATATACACTCATTAAAAAATATTTTAATAATATTATTGCTCAAACAACCTTATTTAACTGGCTAACAACAAATATTAGAAATATGGCAACCTGAATTATTATTATATAAGTAAATATCAAATCAAATCAATTACCTAATTGTTGTATGAGTTTGTAACGCATTACAAACTCCATGGACATTAACCAATCGTGTGTCATACAAGTAAGTTTCATAGAATTTTTCAAGTGAAAACAATAATAATTAATAACTTTACTATTCTTATGTTATAGATTGAAGAAGATAACATCAAAACCTGCAAACAAAACTCAAATATGTACGCAAAGATTTTGAATGTTGTTTTTGTTATCATCATATTTTATTTGATAACCATGACTCTCATTATTGAGATCAGGAAACCGATAAAGGTAAGTCACAACTGAAAATGTATTTCGTACGTCTGTAAGACAAACTTCTAGGCCCGTAAGTAGGTAGTATTATTCGGTTCTATTCCCCGTTTTTAAAATTACAGGGAGATTTAAAAACGTTTGTCCACGACTTTCCCTCTAGAGTGATCAGACTTGTGGGTGCTTTCTATCCTCGTTTTTAACAGTTACAGGGAGATTTAAAAACGTTTATCCACAACTTTTCCCCTTGCGATGGCATTGTCGTCCCCAGGAAAATTTTTACTAAAAAAGATATTTTACTCAGTTTTCGTTTTTTATCATAGTTTTTTATTCTTCGTTATTTCAACTTATATGCGCAAATATCAATTAAATAACTTGTGGGCTCATGGCCTAGTGAGCTAAGGCGTTGGGTGTAGAGTTTGTTATATTTGAATTTAGGGTAAGTAAGTATGTTAATACTACAGCCAGTGTCATAGTCGACTAGATCAAATTTTGTATTTGCTTGAGACGGGCGAAGTCAATGTTTGTCAAACTAATGTAATTTATTTTCGTTTATATGCAAGGTAATTAAACTATGTTTAACATTGATTGAATATGAAAAGTTATCAGTTATTTTTACACGTCTACATTTGGTGTGCAAATTATTAATAATTGAATTGTAATTAGATTCAGACATAAGTGTGAACCATTCTTCTAAACTTCATGTAATAATTTTCTTTGAAAGTTTACATTCCAATAGCAAAATAATTGAAATCTGGTTATTTATTAATAACCCAACTGTAATATTTTTCTTGCTAATTTTTAGTAAAAATTTTCCTGGGGACGACAATGCCATCGCAAGCGGAAAAGTTGTGGATAAACGCTTTTCAATCTCCCTGTAATTTTAAAAACAGGGATAGAACCGACTAATACTACCTACTCCCGTAACAGTAGCACAAACATTTAAGGGTGTTTTAATTATGGTCGTATATGTATTTTTCAATCCATATACATCTACCTTTGATTAAGTAACAAAAAAACCTTGAATTAACCGGTTTTAGTTTTGTTATCAAAGGTAGATAGAAATGCCAAATATAGTACCTTTGTCCTCAACGATCATAAATTAATCGATTTCAGATCCGACTCAAACGTACAAGGTGACACCAAATATATGCAACGACGCAAAAACTTAAAACCCTTTATTTAAACTACTTAAACTTCCACACATAGCAAAAACTGTTTTCTTTTCTCCCTCTGTATTTATAGTAAAATAAATTGGCTCCCCGGTTGAACCTCTCCGTTTTTAAATTAGTAAAATACGAGAAAATCTAATATTCAATGTTTTTTTTTGAAGTGAAACTTCTTATGTGGGGGTATCGAAAAAAAAGAGAGTGACGCTCTGACCGTCACGGACGCTCGGGCGTCACGAAAACGGTACGATGTTTTGTTTATAAAGTTTTTGATATTTTCCGTTTCAATATTTTGTAATCTCTTTGGAAACATATCATATGATATTATAAACAAACCAGTATAAACGTATAAACAATATTCCGTAGTCAAGTTGAAAAAAGCGAAAACGCATATATAATAAATATTCCAGAGTGCGCGATGAGTAAAAGAAATGTCGCGGAATATGAGAGTTCGGCCGGAACATTATAAAAATATATATAATATACTATTTTTAGGTGAGTCAAATTATGTATATTAAAAATATAACTCGATGAATTTAATCATATTATATGACTACTATAAGTATTTAATAAATAATAATAATAATAATTAATATTTAGTTAATACTTGACACATTTACAATGACCAACGCACCTATATTTTTCAAATAGTATATAATACTCTGATGGTTCAATTGTATAATGATATGACATAATTTGATATTACTCAATATAATATATGCTATGGTCTATCAAGTATATTTATTTATTTAATATCAAATGCAATAATTTATGAATAACAAATTGATATATATATTATGTACCTACATAATATGACTAATGTATTTTATAGATGTATGTATATACATAATAGTAGGGTTATATTATATGTATGGACATGAATTAATACTGATATTAGTAAATATTTTGGTCCATTGGTCTAAAAGTATAAATTAAGTACCTACACATAATATTATAAAGGTAGGTAGTAGGTATTACTTAATGTATTACAGTTTTTAGGTGAAAAAACAAAATATAACTTAATGTATTTAATTAAATTCTGGCAGGTAAATTGCATAATGGTATGACTAAACTATACTATACTAATTAAACTATTTAATAAATAATAATAATAAATATTTAATTAATACTTGATTTCATCTACATATTTACCATTACCAAAGTACCAATATGTTTCCTTTATACTTGAATAGAAAATAGTACAAGTACAATTATTTATATTATATATAAGTAACCTACGTGTATACTTTGTAGAAGGTACCTACTTGATATATCATTATTTGATATTACTCAAAATATAGGTAGGTCTCTGATGTATACTTATTTAATTATGAGTTTCAAATTAATAAAACAAATAGATAATTATTAACGTCAATGTTAATCGACTCAAGCCGATGCCTAAAACACCTGCAGAACGTAGACGAGACTATCGGGCACGTCTAAGAGCAGCTCGACAAGAAAATAAAAATCATGTATCTCGGCCTGCACCTAAAACATCTGCAGAACGTTATAAACAACTTTGATTTACTCAGTTATAGATATATGGTCTTCATAGTTCAGTGGTTAGAGGCTAGAGCACTGGTCTTGTAAACTAGGGGTGGGGAGTTCGATTCTCTCTGGAGGCATAACATTTTTTTAGCTTTAGCTTTAGTTTCAATTCCAATGTAATTTTCACCTGATTCTTATATATTCCTATACATATAATAGTATAATATTGGTAAATATAGGTAGCTATCTAGATGATATTATAAAGTTATATTTATATTACAATTTACAGCTATTTAAGTAACTCATTTTACTAATAGTAATATATTGCATTATAAAACGTCTAATTTCGTCCAAGTTTCAACTTAAAATTTCTATAAAAAAAACTGTGCTTATATATTTTTTAGATTTTTGGTAACAGTATTACCCACTCATGAGAAATCTCGTTTTGAATTTCCGATCTTTAGCTATAAAAATTGAACATTTTATAAATTTTTAACCAAAATAACGTTCGCGGTATATTGAATAATTTTGTAAAAATCTGTACATAAAATGCTTACAAAAAAAAAATAATCGTACATAATGTATCTTCATTATTTAAAAATTGCTATTATAACAACTTATGAGGAACCTTGTATTAATTGTTTAAGCTTTTAGACCCGTCTCTAAATAGGTCAAAAAAGGTAGAAATATTTTGAACATTTCATCATGTAGGTACCTTTAGACAGTTGTAATATTTTATCATAATCATTTGGTGAAAAATTGAAGTATCTATTTATAGTTGATTTTTGAATTACAACAAAATATAAAAAATCGTTTGAGGAGAAATTATTAACTAACTGTTGAATATCCATCGTAAAAAATTAATATCAAATGTTTAAGCGAAATGATTCCAGTGTTGGGAATAGCTCACTAAAATAATATCTAGATAAAGATTTTTAAAATAAAATATCTTAAAATGTTATCCAGTAATAAATTAAAATATATTATAACACAAATATTGGTTAGGTTACAAGAACACAAGAGAATTACAAGGACAGTTACTAGTCGCGTTGACTCGTTTGTATTTTGTTTTGATAATCTGATCCTAAAATTTAAACTCTGAAGTATATCAATATTTATATTATAATGGATACTGTCTGTATAATAGTAATAGAATTGGCATCGGGCATCAAGCGGTGGGATGTCAACCAACAACCACCAATAACCCACCACCGATAAATCATCCTACAAATTACAACAAATACATTTTATCACGACTTAAACTAGACGGTTATTTTTTTAATAATTTAAATATGTGTTCATTGCTATTGTCAATTTAGATTTAATTTGAGAAAAAAATATCAATTAATCTCAAATTATTATACTATTATACATTTTACTACATTTATAACGAATACTATTTAAATTTAAAGAAACATATAGTGTTTTATTTTTTTTGACATTGCTGACTAGCAGATAAAAAGATGCAAACACTATTTTCATCACAGCCAATTGAGAAGTCTTTGGGTAAATAACTATAGGAGGTTAAAGTATCATTGTTTTTAAGACTTCAAGCTACATTGTTATTAGCTAGTTTTTACTGTGGACAATATTCCACACCATTATTTTTAACTTGCAATTCACTATATGTCATGCGAGAAGCTCAAAAATAAATCATAAAATGAACTTTGTTTTTTTGACACTCCATTCGGTTTGTGTGGCGGCTACGGTTGGTACGCGTTTTTATGTGAGGCAGATAGATCGTCGCAAAGAACCCTGGTGGTCACCCATCTGGGAGCCTGCTCGACCTCTGCACACATTATATTAGTGACTGCGTCCAATCACCGCGATTCACCAGGTCACCATTCAATGAACTCTAATACCATCCACGTTAAATTGTATATTATTATTATATGTTTATATTATATTTACCAGTTTAAATTCTTGCAAATGTATTATATTTTATAACATTTGACGTGTCAACAAATTGTTGTCAATTACAATCCTTAATATAGCAATAGTACTGAGTAGTAAAATACAGTAGAAGTATATACAGATTAGTGTAGATTTAATAATTTGTTGATCGTTGCCACATCGATAAAATCAAATATTAAAATTACTTGACCGTCATATTTAAAAGGTGATTTTGAAAGGCTTTAATATAGATACTTGTATATTTTAGAAAATTAAGGTTTCGGAAATATAGTTAAAATATATTAGACTAGGTACGTTGTGTTATTTGGTATTAGCAAGACTTAAACAGTTAACCTAACTATTAATTAATCATAGAAATATTAAACTAGATATAGGATCAATGGATCATAGTCAAATATAATTTTAATGTAAACATTCAAATTAATAATTATGTATATTCGTATAACGTATCTAGTATACAGAGTGTGACAGAATAAATGAAAAAAAAAGAAAATTAAATATGTACATTTATGTTCAGTTATTACCTAATAATGAAATGTGTACCGGTTATTAGGTATTTTTTCAAAAATGATAAATTACAACTATAAGACCTCCTTTTCGATTTTTTTTTTAAATTGTGATCGTTAAATAATTTTTTTTGCTGAATCAAAATCTTGAAAATTTACCCATATCAGAAGATCAAAATGAATGAACATATAAAGATTAAAGGCATACATTTTTTCATAAGCATTTTAAATTCAAATTTTGACAAAATCCATCATAATCGCTCAAACATAATCAAATTATTTTGTATTTAAAAATGTATATAATGTTCAACTTTTATAGATAAGAACTATGGGGTACAACGGTAAGGGGGTACAACGGTAAATCGCTTCCACGCAGTGTACCCCGGGCAACGTCTCAGACGGCAAAAGATTTACCAAACTTGGCCATCATACTGTCCTAGATCTCACGATGACATATAACATTCAACCTACTAATCATAATAAAAATAAAAATGGCCCTTATCAGGGCTACCAGACTCGGGATGTGGGCCCCCAGCTACACATCTTACAACTCAATATAGAGGGCATTAGTCGAAATAAAGCTGAATACTTATCCAGATTACTACTTGATAATAAAATAAAAGTTCTACTCCTACAAGAAACACATGCCGAAAAAGAAGAAGACCTCTTAAACAGAGGCAGTATTGCAGGCTTCAGGCTAGCACATGCAACATACCATAACAAATACGGAACCGCAATATACATCAGGAATGATACCTCTGATTGGGAACATATCTGCACCACAATAACTAATAACATCTCACTTACCCATATAAGAATAGGGGAAATCAATATAATTAACGTCTACAAACCCCCTGGTGAGAAGTGGACAGCTACAATTCTCCCCCAAGTACAACATCCTACACTCATTATTGGAGATTTTAATAGCCACCATAGTGCATGGGGCTATGACACTAATGATGAAAATGGGACTACACTTTACGATTGGGTAGAACAAAAAGACCTAGCTCTTATGATCGACCTAAAAGATGTAGGTACATTCAGATCTGCAAGATGGCAAAAAGATTACAACCCTGACCTATGCTTCGTGACAAAAAACAACCATGGACTCCCAGTAAAAACAAGTAGACAAGTTCTCAGCGACTTCCCTCGAAGCCAACATAGACCAATCTTTATCAAAGTTGGAATTCAAATACCAATCACAAATTCCATTCTAAAACCCCGTTGGAATTTTTTAAAGGCAGACTGGAATGATTACAGAAAACGCTTGGATGATAACATAAGATGGATCAAACCAGAAGCTAACAACTATGATCGCTTTGTCAAGATGGTCATCCAAACAGCAAAGAAATGCATCCCAAGGGGTTATAGAAAAGAGTACATTCCGGGCTGGAGCAAAGAAAGTGACGATCTATATAATGAATACCATATAAACAATAACCCAGAGACAGCAGATGCACTCTTAAATTCACTCTCCATATCACGAAAAACCCGATGGATGAATACAATAGAAGAAATGGACTTTAAACATTCTAGCAGAAAAGCGTGGAATCTACTCAGGAAAATCGATCCCAATAACAAACGAAAAAAACATAATACCGAAATTAAGCCAAATGCATTTGCTAATCGAATAATTGAACTCTCCAGGGCAAAAATAGATAACAAGTATAGAACAAAAGTTAAAATTGAACTAAGGGAAAGCAAGCGTAATGCTGAACCAAAATCTACTTTTGCGAGAGACTTTACTGACACCGAAATTACAACTGCAATCAAATGCATGAAATCTGGAAAAGCAGCTGGCTTTGATGACATATACCCAGAATTCATAAAACATAGTGGTCCTAAAGTTAGAATATGGCTCTCAAAATTTTACTCAGACATCATAGGTAGCAACAAACTCCCAAGGCATTTCAAGAAAACTAAAATTTTAGCTATACTTAAGCCAGGCAAGCCAAGCAATGAAGTACAAAGCTACCGACCAATTGCCCTGCTTAGCGTCAGTTATAAGCTGCTTGAACGTCTTGTCTTCAATCGTATCTCTGACACAATAAATCAGGTCATCCCTATAGAACAGGCGGGTTTTAGATCAGGAAGAAATTGTTGCGACCAGGTTCTTGCATTAACCACCCGAATTGAGAATGGATTTGAAAAACAGCTCAAAACCGCAACAGCATTCATCGATCTGACAGCAGCTTATGACACTGTATGGCGAGAAGGACTGATTACTAAATTTCTACGAATTATACCATGTCAAACTCTAGGTAAATTACTAAACAACATGCTAAGCAACAGACTATTCAAAGTGATCATTGATGATGCTGAAAGCAAACAAAAAACTTTGAACAATGGACTTCCTCAAGGCTCAGTGCTAGCACCGCTGTTATTCAACCTCTACACTTATGATATACCACCTACAGACTCTGGTAAATATATATACGCTGATGACATAGCATTGGTAGCACAAGCAAAAACATTTGACCTATGTGAGACAACCCTAAATAAAGACCTAGAATCCTTAAACCATTATTTCAAACGCTGGAGATTAAAACCAAACCCAATGAAAACAGAGGTAACCTTGTTCCACCTTTGCAATAAAATGGCCAATCACCAAATCGACGTAATTTTTGATGGACAGGTGATTAAAAATAGCCGTTTCCCCAAATATCTTGGGGTAACCTTGGATAGAACCCTCACCTACAAGGAACACCTGACAAAGACTGCTGCAAAACTGAAAACAAGGAACAATATCATCCAAAAACTAGCAAACTCAGAATGGGGAGCAGATAGCAATACCCTCAGAATATCAACAGTAGCACTTACACGATCGGTAGCTGATTATTGCTCACCAGTATGGTTACAAAGTGCCCACACAAATAAAGTAGATACCCAACTCAACTCTGCTATGAGAATTATCACTGGAGCGGTTAAATCTACCCCCATAGATTGGCTGCCTGTACTCAGTAACTTATGTCCACCACACCTACATCGATACAATTCACTAATACGAGAGTGGAATAAATGCTTCTCGAATACAATGCTCCCAATTCAAAACGACATAAACACTGGACCTAACATAAGGCTAAAATCAAGGAAACCTACTTGGAGGCTTGCCCAAAAATTAATATCAGGAAAATTCAATATAAACACAGAATGGAATAATGAATGGAAAAGCAATAATCCCGACAAACTCAACCTAATCAATAACCCAACAGAAGGAGTTCCGGGCTCTGACCTCCCGAGAAGAGATTGGGTAGCATTAAATAGACTTCGAACGGGACACGGAAGAACAGGACACATGCTCCACAAATGGGGACTAAGGGACTCGCCAGGATGTAATTGCGGACACAGAAAGCAAACTGCTACACACATTACTGATGAATGTACTATTCGTCGATTCCAAGGAGGAATGAAAGAATTACACAAAGCCACAACAGATGCAGTGCAATGGCTGAACTCCCTGGACATAAAGATTTAATTAAAGACCTATATATGTATTACCTATATAATTTGTTATCAATCAGCTATCTTTTATATTTTATTTATTAATCTATTTTAATACTTGTACCTATTTTATACTATGTGAATTTTATTATGTTAAACCGTGAATGTTATATCTAAGCCATACGAAATAATAGATAAGAACTAAAAGTTCAAAACAAGGTTAAAATATATTTTATAAATATAAGTTATACCTATCTATTTAACTATTGCAAATAATAGGTAACAACTAGGCAACAAAAAACAGCGGTAAAACAGAAATATTTACACAACACCAGTTTTGAATTAAATTTACCTTCATATTTTTGTTGTAATTAAAATCATAATCAAATACTTAAAGTACCTACATAAATTTTTTATAGACCTGATATTATAATGTCTAAAATATTTTAAATTTTTTAGAGTCTGCATTGGTACCTATAAATAATTACCTTATTTTAAATAATTATTTATAAGTAATATTAACGCAGGTAAAACAGAAACTAACTGCAACTATAGTCTATAACTTAGCATAACTACGACCTGCAGCCACATCTTAATTGGTTGACGAAATCACTTCACATGTGAAACTTAGTGTGCTAAGTACTGTGTTAGACTGTTGACAGCTATTTTAAGTCGAGGAAAAATAATTAAATTAATTGAAAACATTACTTTACTTTAAACACTATATATAAATACCAAAATTCAAAAAAGTTAAAGACTTATTGGATACAATTATTAAAACAATATTCACTGTCGAAATATTACAATATAAATAAACTAAATCTATTCGATTAAACATTCACACAGTGTATAATAATAATCGTTGTCAACAATAAACAATATACTAGTCACCCCAGCTTCCTATAATAATAATAATAATATTTGTAGCCAGCAGTTAACCTAACCTAACCTATTATTATATTACACATAATATTATATTTATTTTTTATGTACTAGCAGTCCTGTAAAGTATTTGAGTAAAAGTATTTGAGTAAAAGTATTCAAATACTTTTTTAAGTATTGAATAACTTTTTAAATACTTTCAGCATGAAGTATTTTGAATGGTATTTTAAATACTTTTTTTTGTATTAAATACTTTTTGGTATTGAATACTTTGGTTTTTTATTTCAAACATTTTATTTTTATTCGAAATAATTTTAGAAATTTTAGAATAAATTAAGAACACAAAATAGGTAGTATCACCAATGGGTGGTTTCTTCCCTCAAAATATCAATCATACGCAAATACCCTATGCACATTTGCTTCTTGTTCTAGTTAAGAACAGATTGTAAATTTTTAAAAAAAATGTAATAAACATTTATTTAATAAATAATAAATAAAAATGATTATAAATTTACTACCTATGTGTCTATATTACAATAATTAGAAACCCACTTTATTACTTTAAAAACCAAAAGTATTTGAAAAGTATTCCAAATACTTTTTCAAAGTATTTGAGTAGTATTTTAAATACTATACAATTAAAGTATTTGAGTAGTATCTTAAATACTTAAAAAAAAATGTATTTGAGTACTTACTCAAGTACTTTTCAAAAGTATTCTTTACAGGACTGTGTACTAGCCACCACAGCATAATATTATCAATTTTTTGTACGACAGAGTTTTTTTTTTTTTATTGATCTTAAATTCATCGACATCTAGGTCATTATGCGTCATAATAATATAATAATAATTATAAATATAAATATATAACGTCACTGAAGTTATTGACAATAGTAGGTAGGTAATATTGGTAATAGGTATGGGTATATTATGTGGAAAGGGCAGAAAATGAGTTATTTCAGTCGTAGGCGACGCACAGTGGTCTGAAATCGAATTTTAGGCGAAAAAAAGTGAAAGAAAATTGTTTGCTCGTCATGCAGGGAGGTTATAATATGAATATAACTTATAAGATGTTGCCCACGATGTAAATAACCGAAAGTTTATGTTTTGTAAGGACCATGGCATATAGTTTTCAGTGTTGCCCCAATTACTTATTCGAGAGTGTTGCCCCCAAAATTAATTATTTGAATTATTTAATGTATATTATATTTTTGTGATATACTATTTTTAGGGGGTAGACATTAATGGGGGGTGGTGGGGGGGGGGGGGGGGTAAGGCCAGGCACGTTTGCGATAGCACGTTACGTGTTGGAGAAAGGCATGACATGGTATGGAGGGGAATGGCAGCGCGTGGCATTGACTCGCAATGTATGTGATAGGTATAGATGGGAGGGGGAAGGGCCGGCATGGCATGTGAAGAATGAGAGGGGAGGGGGCACGGCCGAGCACGGTTGCGATAGCATATAACTATAGGCTGGGCGGGGTAGCCGGATTCACCGGATTTGCGGGGGGCCCAGAACCGACCAAAACATACTACTCCTATATAGTTATAATAGTCTCTGTATAAATAATCAATTTAACGAAAATAGTTTATATTTACACACAAAAATTAGCTAATTTAATCGAGTACAATACTTGCTATACAGACGTAAATAATTTAAACTGTACAATATGCAGAACTTATACTGACTTATTTGTACTATTTATAAACAAGTTAGGAAAAACACATTCTTCGAGCTCATCTATAGTCTTTAGATTTAAGGACTTCCTGTGATTCTATAAGATTGAATAGAAAATATTATACAGGGATTTATATTGAAATAGTCATTATAGTACATAATTAAAATACCAAATAATCTTATCCAATAATAAACTTTGTATATCGACTGACGTCAAATACCTTATTTATTATTATAACGCATAGTTATAAATGTAAATACATAAAATAAATTAATAAAACTATAACCATATATTTACCTATCGATATTAATGCTATCTCGATGCCTCATGTTTGTAATCTATAAATTATCAAAAATACTTGAATATTATAATATTTTAATATCATCATTAATGTTATGACCAACCCCGAACAAACTTTAAAAATGATTCCATAAAAAATATATCTTAATTATTTTTCTCTATTTCTCTGATGGATATCCATAAAATAATTTTACATATTTACTATTATCAACAAAAAAAAACTCATTTTGTCATTTTTTTTCGGTCGTCACGCTCAAAAAGTGTAACTTGAATAAAATTAATATCATACAAAGATAAATAGTTATAATTACATGATACATAGCTACAAATTGCTAAGCAATAGCTTTAACGCTGCAGTCCCCGAGTGCCTCAGACTTTTTTTTAATTTTTTCACGACGGAGCCCGCGCGATAATAAAACGTAGTGACACAAATTTATTGTGGCCCATGAGTTCGAACGCTGTCGTTGTACAGTGTTCTATGCATTGAAGACTAACATTTGTTGCCGACACTACCTGACACAATGTACGTTGTTATTATTATCATATATTAATATTATGACGAGTGAAATTCACCGCGGGACTCACGAAACAGACGCCAAGGACCAATGTTTGACACAATATTATAATGTATGTCTGTGGGGCGCCCTCGTATGAGAAACGATGTACAAGCATACTCGATGTTGTACTATTGCAGTTTTTCGTCTCGCTTCATTATTATTATTAGTTAATTAAACACCATCGCAGAGCCGTGGTCTTTATATCGTATTGTATCATTGTATTTCGGGATATCCTGATTCGAAAACCGTTCGATCACCGTCGGATTGGTCAACCCTCCCCCACCATTATGATTTGTATCATAATATTATATATTATAAGTTATAATACATAAATTACGACGTGCGGTCGCGGTGTAACCGGAAGGTTTGCGGAAATCGTGCTCGCACACCGCAATTCATATTCGTCCGGTAACGTCCGACCGGAAGTAGTATATAATATATATATATATTATATTATATGCTCAAGTAATACATATGTACATTGTACACGTATAAGCACATTGTTGCGGTGTGTATGTGTGAAAACTCGCTATAAAACAACATAATTATTATACGATTATTGTACCCGCACAGCTTTCGGTACACACGCCAACGACATTATATTATATTATTTAATTCTGCGACACGACGTAATAATAATATCTTATTTTATTTACTGTTGAGTGTTTCGACAGTCTACAATTGGTTTTCTAAAACGTTTAACCCTGTAAACATCCTGACAATTTGACATAGGTTGCTTGAACTATTCCCAAAGACGCCCAAGCTCCATCATATATATAATATAATATATATAGTAGGTAGTACCAATACAGTCACGTCCTATCGCATCTCTTTCGATTCCACGATAAGTCAGAAATGTGTCAATATATATATATATATATATATATAGAAAATCTAGAAAATCAAAAGCTGTCAGTGGTTTCATCGATAAGATGTTGGAAAAATGTACTATCATTATTTTTATAATAATAATATATTAATAATATATATATATACATCTTATCGATGAAACCACTGACAGCTTTTGATTTTCTAGTGATGATCTATATTTCAAGTTTTAGTATCCTAGGCACTAAGCAGGGTATTTTTATAAGCTTTTTATAACTAATCAAAACGTATTTACGTTTTTGCATAACAGATATTGATGCAATAGTTTTTTATTTGTAAGCATTTAGTAGTTAAAAGCTTATTAATAAAAAAAAAACGCTTCAATGCTCGTTATTTAAAGATTAACATTTTTTAGAAAAGTATAATCTGCTTTAGTCTATAAAAATAAACAAATAGCTAGGTTGCCATTTAAAAATCAAAAATCGATGGTCGGTTCGCCAACAAACATATATATAGGTGAAAAAATAAGGGCAGTAAAAAACGTTAGAATTGCATTTATCTTAAATTCTTCATAAAATGTAATAGTTTTCGAAACGACGAGTGTTTACTGTAAAAAGAACTATGTATAAGTATATTTTTTAAGACCAAAAAAACTTTGTAGGTCGATACCTATTCCGCTCACGTCGCATACAGTGAAACATCACCACTGAAATGTTTGGACGAAACGTCGAAACCAATAACCGAGCCTTCGACCAGAAGACAAATGTCACTATATAAACGCGTTGTGTATTATATTAAACCGAATAGCCGATGATATTTTTAGGACGTTTGATAATAATAATAGTCCTTACCGACTAGAGACGACCCTATTATTCATTATAAATCGATACCGTAACTATTATAAATATATGTATCGGTCCTGTAAGGTATATTATGTATTATACATAATATATTCAAAGTGATCTATTTAAGCGCCTACACTCGTCATTTCGAAAACAAATTAATCAGTTATCAGTATTTTTTTAATGTTTAGATGAGTGATGAGTAGTGGTCCAACATTTTTCGGGGTACAAATGTGCCCTGCTATACTCTACTCGTCAAAACGTAAAAAAAATATTTTCAAAAAGTTTAAATTTTTTCGAAATAATGAGTGTAGACTTTTATAAATGGATCATCTTGCACAATAACATATTTTGTTTATGGCTGTCAGCTAATAATAGCTTATTGCCAAAAATGCATAATATTATATTGGTAGATACGTTGTAGGTATACACAAATTTGAAACTTTCATAAACAATAAATACATAACATTATTTTGGATCTTATAGGAAACACGTACACAGTATATATTCAATTGTATAATATTATAATGAATTCAAAACGTGCATATATTACGAGTATAAAGCCATATATTTTATGTGGACTGATCAGAAATTCGTATTAAATTGGGAAAATAAAATTGTCACGTGAGGAGGGAGGGGGGTGTTATTGCTATTTTATCCATGCAACTAAGCTTATTTACTCAAGGTACTGCTATATATATGTAAAGAGTTTGAAGAATAAATAATTCATTGAAAATATAACCACATTCCGATGATGTCTATTATTTAAGAAAATATAAATAATTCAGTAAAATGACTTTTATCTGACTTCAAAATAAATGAATACTTCTTAGTTATAAAATATATTATTGGGCGGCATTTTTCTTCGGGCAAGTCACGGTGTCCGGAGAATAAGTGCCGCCATCCCCCACCCGGGCATGGCAGATACCTATGGGTGCCCAAATCAAAAATTCTGCCAAAACAAACACACAAGTGTTCCTCCCCCTACCAAAGAAAACCTACAAACAAAAACAAAAACAGCTAATGGCCTTAGTTTCCGAGCTCAAGATCAATAAAAAAAAAAAAAAAAATATATAATAATTATTCCAAAAATCTTAACACGAGAAAATTATAAAAAGTGAAACGTTTTTTTAATAACCAGGTAGGTACATATTGTAACGAGATATATTGTTTAAACTAATAATAACGTATTTTATAGTGTCTGCCGTTTTCTATGGTCATGACCTACCTAAACAGTGACCTCAATAAACTTGATATTTAACAAACAAAATAAAAACAGTGAATTCTTTAAGGTATTGTAGGTATACGACATGAAAACAAAGAAGTAAATACAACCAAAATCTAATTTATACCCACTAACAAGTAAAATTAAACAGATATTTTTAAGAGGCGATTTATTTTATTCTCAATATAAATCATGTACCATTTAACATTTTGAGGTGAAGTAAACATCCTATTGTATACTCTATAATCGAGAAAAATATTTTATGTTTTATTTATCACGCTATTGTTATCAATTTATAACCTATAAACTATTTTGATTCTGAGTAATCCTATTTTGGCCATAAAGGCATAAAGTGATGCATTTTCTTTTTACATGTTATCCATTTTTCAGTGAAACATTTTTGGTGATAGTAAAAATTTTTGTGAAGTGACACTATATGTGTTAAACTTAAAATGATCATTTTTCCAATTACCCTGATATTTTTGAGAAAATAATTATATTTCTATATCAAACCCACAGTGTTTTTTCTTTTATACTTCCATCTCTAATATTTCGGAACTTTAAATGGTTTGAATTTTATTATCCCTCATTAAATATATTTTTAGTTCGTTTTTAGATTTTTAATTTTTAACCATAGTAAATCATGTTAAAGTTTTCAATTTAAATTTAATATATTTTTTAATTATATCACAATATTATATTATGTCATAATATTTTGTTCAATAATAAATTAGAAGCATATTTCTAGAATAGTTGTTTGACAAATTTTTGTAAAAATATAATTTAGTATTTAGCCGTAATTCAAATGTAAATTGACAGCAATCAAAAATTTGTTGATAACTTCTACGAAGAATCAGAAAAAATATTAATTAAAATTTTCTTCTTAAAGAAAGACTCTTAATCCTAAGCTATAAATATAGTTAAACGAATAAAATGTGGGAAATTATTATTTTTTTCATAAGCGTATAATATAATAATACAGCATTTTTCTATTACTTATTAGCATGTCGAAGATTGATTAAATATAATCATAACATATTTTAATGAAGGAAGATTTCTAATCTCACAACAATCCAGTTCAATGGAAACAATTAACCGATAAAGAATGCATCAAACAAATCATTGAGAGTTATAAATATTTCTTAAAAAAATACTAGAATTTTTATTTTTATTTTTTTTTTAAAAGAAAGAACTTTAAAAAAATCGCTAATATAATTACGCACACTTATAGAAAATAGTTACAAAATGTACGAACCTTAGTACTTAAATATTTTATTTTATTATATTAAATTTTAAATGTTTAAGCCTATAATCTGTATTAAAATATTTACCTAATAATAATTGTATAATAAAATTATATAAAAGAAAAAAATAATTTTATTTCAAATATAATAATTTGCATACCTGTTTGACGCCACCCAACTGCACCAAGGGATTGGGGAACTGAAATGGTGGTTTTTCCATGTACTCGTTGACTTTGACTGAGAAATTATTGAATCCTCTAGGTGGAGTGGGCACCACACTAAAAAACGACCGAAAAGCTTTTTCCAAAGTAGGATCAGGTTTGTCAGACAACATTCCGGTTAAATATTTCCCAGGGTTTACTGCGTCATACTGCTCCACGTCCACACCCACAACGAAATATTCACCTGGTTTTATATAAAAACATGTGTTATAATAAAATTGAAGTATACTGTGCAAAACAATGATACATTTTATGGACAGTACTCTGGAGGTAGAGGTTAGATCGAAACATATTGTAAATTTAATTCGTGTAAAGTTGTAATGCTACATGGGTACCTATTTTATTTCACAATAATAATCATAAAATGCATTAACTGTATGTTATTGTTATGTTCATGTCATACAGATGGAGGTACGTCCAGATTTTTTTTCCTCCTTAAGAATATGCAATTGACATTATTGCCTACATAATTTAGCTCATTCACAGTCAATTATTTTATAGTATGATAAATAAATCATTAAAAATAACATTTTATCGAGAAAGTGTTTTGTATACTCGATCGTATAAGTATAATACGATATTCATACATTATAGCATTGAGAAATACGAACACATAAATGTGTTTGCGTAAATACGTATTATATATTATATATTAGCTCATACAAATGTCAATAATCACGTGAATATAAATAACCGATTGGAAACAAGGATGGGTGAGTAAAGTATATGTGTTTGGCTTCAATGAATAATATTATTTTATTTATTTTTTTAGTAAGTAAGTATTTACATTCAATTGATGTTTATACATTGTACTATCAATAGAAATGTTTAATATTCGGAAACAAGAAAACTATTTATATTTTTGGGATTTATTTAGGCCGTACGTTAATCAATAAAATTGAAAAAAAAAATTGAATTTGAAAATAAAACAATGGTTTACAATATTGATATTTTTAAATAGGTATGTATAATATTATGTTAAATATTTTATTATTGGAAACAAAAATATTAAAATGTAATATTCCACTAAGCGCAATTAAGTCTTGTTGCAAAATTTTTAAATCGTTTTTAAAAATATTTAACAATGAAAAACAAGTTTATGGGATTAATTATTTTGAAGTGATTCCGTAGGTACGTGAGTTAATAGTTTCAAACCACCAAGAATAATAAAAGCTGATTTAATTCGATTTTTCTTAAGTAAAACAAGTTAAATAAGGAAAATAAGCGCTGAGCAATCGTAATGAAAATAATTAGGTATAGGTAGACGTGAAACCCTGATTAAATTGCTTCTTAAACAAAAACAAAATAGGTACTATTGTACTTAGTAGGTACTACTATACTATTGTAAACAATTGAATTCCTCAATTCACTTTACAGTCGTAATACTACTGAGATAAATACGCTTTTTGTATACAACAAGT
Source organism: Macrosiphum euphorbiae (assembly GCA_949089665.1). Classification (NCBI taxonomy): domain Eukaryota; kingdom Metazoa; phylum Arthropoda; class Insecta; order Hemiptera; family Aphididae; genus Macrosiphum; species Macrosiphum euphorbiae. The sequence goes on from CARXXK010000001.1 coordinate 117,392,024, forward strand.
ATGACTATTGAAAAAAACTTATGTTATTTGGACCTTTTTTGTGGACTAAAGGGGGAGAAAAATAAGTAAGATATCCGGTAACAATTAAACAATCGATTTCGTAAAATAGAAGCAAACTACTATAAAAGAGAGAGGTCAGTTGAATTAAGATAGAGCATACGTCTTAATGTAACCCGACAATCAAAAAAGGTTGTTCAGAAATCAATAGCTTAGACGGTTCCTTTCTATATACGGTGATATTTTAGACGTAACCCGAGAATCAGTCTGTCCTCACTACTCACTATATCCCAAAGGGGAGACAGTCGATGCCAGTGAGCAAGCAATTTTGACGTATTTGTATTTTGCGTGACTTTCCGGCGTTTACGGACCAATGAGTACTATCAAAAGCTCAGATATAGGAAACACACCAAGTTTCCCGTCGTCGGTCAGATTATTAGGCAGCAATCATATATCGAAAGTTGTTATGAAACATATTCGATCGGTCCCAGTCGGAAAGTGATTGGGGTGGAAAACCCACGTATTTATATTATATGGGAAATTAAAAACTAATATATAGTAACATAAAATGCGCTTTGAAATCGACCGCAAAAACAATCAAGCGTGTCGGACACTCGTAACAACGATAAGACAGCAGCTAGAATAATTATTATTATTTACTTAGGTACCAAATGAAAATTCTCTTACCGTTTTTGAACAAATCCATTTCGTCCATGGCCACGATCAGACCGGTATGATCATAGTAATTTCCCAAAATAACGTATACTGTAACAAATAAAAACGACGAGTTATTATTATTATTATTAGAGTAAATAGTTAGCAAGCACACGACGATTATGTCCCAAGTCTACAACTAAAAGACAAAAAATATAGTGATGCCTCGAGGGTTTCATTAAATGTATTGTGTTTTGTCCTAATAATGTTAAGTGAAACGGAACAATAGTGTATAATGGGTTAATCGAAAAATCGTTCTATATTTTTTCAGAACAGTATTTTTTATTTTTATTTGTTTTTCTGCAAATTTAAGTTTCGTATTATTTTGAACGCAATAACAATACTTGGAAAGCTGATGTTAAAATTGAATTTCGTAATATTATAAGCCTAGCAAAATATAGATATTATAAAATATGTATTGGAATTAAATCAGATTAATAAATTGAATATTTATATCTAATTATAAAGGGCCATTATATTTTAAATTATTATTTACATTTTTTAAATCATTTAAAATGTAATACCTTTAAGCTTTCCGATATATTCAAATTTCACAAAGCTTAAATCTATATTCACAATAAATGTATTCAACCATTGAAATGAAATAACAAAATGAAATAACTCAACAAAATAATTTATCATCCGCATTAAAATGTATTTAATTTGACATTTCAATTATTTCTAGAAGACATAATCGTAATTGATTTGAAAAAAACCAAATGTATAAAGTATAGTTTCTTCGCAAACACCTACATTTTTAAAACATTTCCTAAAAACTTGAACTTTATGAACCTACATTTCTGAAGGACAATGTTTATGTGTTCTTATAAGCATGTATACGACAGTTCAACACGTAGTTTAGACGCGGATATGTTAATATAATAGGCATTAATATATTATTAAATGTATACAGGGTGTACACCAATCATGCTCACCCCTTTTTCCTACAATGATGAAGTTATTCAAAATTCAATTTTTGGAGATTTTAAATATACTTAAAGACCATATTTTCAAATTATTGAGATTTCTAGTAACTACTACTCAAGGAGTGGCCTGTAAGAAAAAATCCTTCTATTTATCGACTAACAACACCCTTTTCTACTGACAATTGTTTAGAGGATAATTTTTCTGAAAATCGTGACATATCGGAATCAAAATTCGAACGAATAGTTACTTGCATTAAAAGATTAACATAAAACCTAACTTAACCTAACCGTATAATAAATTAAAATGTATGTACCTATATAATAAAGTGTAAAACTTTTTACTGTGTACGGCTGTACGAGCGAAAACAGTTTTAATTTGTCTACAATTGAAAGTTTTTTTCGCTCTCAATCTCTCACTTTATACTCTATGCACACGTAATAAAGTATACAAACACGGACAACCAATTCGCCAATAAAAAGGTCGTTCGATCGTGTAGGAATTTACGCTCGTGTAGTCCTTTAATTTCTTTACGACGATCGTCGCCATACACAAATATAACCTACGCGTTTGTACGGCGCCACCGTACAGAAATCAAAATCAAATCGTTTTCAATATTTTGTTTCAACTCCTGCTCGATGGCTGTAAAAATGGATACAAGTTCGTTTCGTTTTCAACTCAACATCTTCTGCTTCATATTCTGTCTAAAATAATCACTAGAGCATGATCGTAAGCTTATAAAAATGTTTGGCTATATATGTTTTGGTAAAAAAAAAAACTAAAGCGTTTATGTAGATGTTCAAATTCTGTGAACCAAATTATTTTATTGTGACCGTCGGACTGAACACAATTTTGACATTATCAATGGAATTTATTAATATTATAATCTACTGTACCTATCTTTAAAACCGTTATGAGCAAAGTTTCCTAAACCAAATAAATCCCTTTATCAAACTTAAAAAAAAAAAAACAATTGTAAATAATACGAACGTAACAGCACTACAGCAGAGCTTATAATTGCAGATTACATTGACGGACGGACATGAGTAATTATTGTAATTCAAATTACTTTCGTAAAGTTTCGGAATTCATTAAATAATAATTATTTAAGTAAATAATATTATACATAATATTTAATATTTAGATACATGCATGGCAGATTTAATATGATAATATTTACCGAGCGTGTTCGCGTTTTTCAATAATGGCTAAAACCATGTTGCTTTATAATATTACCTCGTTGCGACAACAACTACAACAATAATAATAATTTATCGCTTCGACATATGCCTACACGGGAAAAGAGAACGAATCTTGTGATTTATGAACCGCACTTCGTCTTGAAATAATCAACCAGCTGCTCGAGTAATATAAAGTATGTAGGTCTTTGTGACTATATAAACAACGACAAATCGTATTTCACAGAGATTTCGTAGGTTTGCTTTTTGAGCGGATCCTTTGACGTTAAGCTCGGGTTTTAAGCAAATTTATGAGCTCACTTCCATATTAATATCGTCTCAAATGTATATTATCTCTGGTCGGGCTGCAGACAAACAATAACGAGTGATAATAAAAAAGAATAAGAAAAGAACGATATTTATTATACTATAACGCTGCAATAGATTTGTCTGAAGCAGATTTTTGCTGTCGATATAACGGTTAAAATGTTAATAAAAAAAAGACTATTAATAAGGTTATTGATGGCGAATAAAAAACAACCCTCGAAAGTTAATATAATATTATAATACATTTTATGTTTTATGTGAATACCTCACAATCCGCTACCACGCAGAAATGAAACAAATAATAAGGTGTATTATTTAATGACATTAATAAAACTAAAAATTTTTGGAGAGTAACGTAACAATTGACCAATGATGGGACACGGATGGAGAGTCCTGGGAGTCTGGGCCCTCATCTTAAGTCGTACAAAAAAACCGATTAAGAATATTTATTTAATCTAGAAGTATGATGTAATATGGATAAATCATCAACTAACAATGACTTTGTGATAGTTTCACTTTCGCATTGTCATATCAAAAATAAATCTGATACAACTATGGAGATAACGTATGTGAAATGAAAATTTGAAAAATGCTTGTTGAGCCACTGAAATCGTTCGATCATCGTGGACCGTGGTATCCTCTGAATAATGTTAAATAATTATTTTATAATATAATAACAACTTTAACCAAGTTTACATGCAAATTGTGTATTGTGTATAATTGTTTATATTTGTAATTTAAATAAAAATAAATACTGGCCCAATTTAAATGTCAAAACTGTACCATATTGTATCACTTGACCATGTATAGGTGACATATTATAACTCTAGTTCTATAATAATTAACTGATTTGTCTTAATAAATAATTTATTTAGAAAAGTGTTCTATCATATTATACATAACACAGTACTTGGAAATTATTTCCATTTATATTTTTTTTGAAATATGTTCCCTATAATTGGCACATAAGAAAATGTATCCAATTATTGGCGAAATATTATATATGTTTGACTGCAGTAATATTATATTATATATTATGCACAATTTTTTTCCCGAAAGTTGAAAGACTTTACTCCCACAAAGTGTGCTCGTTTAATAAGAATTTTACGTATGTCCATAAATTTGGTTTAGTCGCGTATGCGTTTCAAAATCCAATTTATTACCCGAATGTACATGAAAAGTATAAAAATTTATCTACAGAATCTACAAAAGTATATAATATATTTTCGTCACTTGTAATTTGACATTCCGACTACAATCATAGTTTGAATAATATTTTAAGAATATATATAACCATATTACGTTATACGCATATGTATAGCGGACTATAATAATAATAAAAATAATAATAAGAAGGTATTTTAAATGTATACTTTCGCAATAAAATGTATCTACAATAATAATAAATAATGATAAAACAAAAATCGATTTACTTTTTTGAAGTAAACTTACATAATACATATATATATATATATATATATATATATATATATATACAGCAATACTGAGTTTTCATGTTGATACTTTGCAGGAAATATGATTGGTGTTATTTGTTCTTTAATTAATGCAATAAATGTTTTAATGAAAAAAAATACCAAAATTAACTTTTATATGAAAATAATAGTATTAAAGTTGAACGTTGGTAATTATTTGCCATAAGCCAAAAGTGTATTTAACTACAATAATAACGTAAAACAACAAAACTGTAGAGCAATTATTATTTTCAGTGGTTCGATATTCACAATGTTATGTTTATACCATGTTGCATATTATACAATCACTTTTCGATTTAATGAATCAATAGTGAGCTAATGGTTCATTGAACATGGTTTAGTGGCCTATTATTGGTCCATTAAACATAAGTGAACCATTCATTATTAATTTTCCATACAACTCGACGTTAGTATAGGTATATTTAATATTAATAGTTATCTGGCAAAAAAAAATTCAGGAATTCATAATAATTATATTACCTGTGCAAAAATATCTTCCCTGTGGGCCTAATAAAAATATATTTTGTAAAATCACTATATTGATATAATAAAATTCCAGTGTAAGAGAGCGCCATAAGCAGTATTTCTCCTTCTTTTCTGCTGCAGTTCCTACACGATCATTAATGATAAATCCCCTTTCTGGAGGGCTGTATAATATAAAGGCCGTATTTCTCTCGTCCACATTCCGGAACGCGACCCTTTATTTTGTTGATACAGGAATGGCCCATCTATACTTTATTATCTATGAAAATCTTAGAGTTTCACAACTTCGAATCCAAGACTGCATGGCGAACAATGTTTTTTATTATAAAAATATTTTCATTCACTTGACATTTTCAAAATGAATTAAATGGAGCCAAATCTATTAATCCGCAAATTATTATTACCATCAGTCAACTTACCACCATAATAATTTATAATGTATAATATAATAAATATATATATATATATATAAAGATGTATTTTATTTCCATCGTCATTGGCGACGGCACACGGTTTATGTGTCTTTATGTGAATTTCATTCTATTCCACAAACTATTTGATCAACATAATTCGTCCGTAAATCAGCGATCATTATTTCAATGTAAACTATATCCCACACAAGGATATTGCGAAAACCCGATTTATGAAATTAGAAATCTACATTGATTTTACCATTACGCGAGTTTGGAGTTTGTCCGACAAAAGACTCTTAATTCTTCAATGCAATATTTAAAAAATAAAATCGCAGAATAAGGTAGAGATAAGTTATTTTTCTAATGAATTTCTCAACTGACTTACAACTTACTGGTGTTTAAACGAATACCGTCTATACATTAACTGTCTGAACCCAGCGATTGTTACAGGATGAAAATTAAATTTATAAATTATAATACAATGCTTACCGGGACGAGACGTTTGTTCCAATCGAATTAATTTCGACAGTTACTTTTTTTTTTACAAAAAGTTTCAGTAATTCAATATTAGTTTTAAATGTTGAATTGTTATTTTTTACAAGCTCGAACGTTTAGGATTGGTTTAAAATATATTTCTCCACCGATTTCGGCTTTAATGAAAATCGAGGAAAAGCTATTCAATAAAATTGGAATTGGAAAGATTTGGAAATAGCATTCATTGTTATATATACTATTAAATTAATCGAAGTTTTCATCATTTCAGTTTATTCAACCAATAAAAAGCGATATTTATAATCCGTAATACTTACTGAGAATGTTATATATATATCTTTTTAATAACATAATAGTATAAATTATATTTTATTTGAACACTACAGCGGGTCTGTAATTGACTATATTATTAGGCGGTCATATAAACTTAGTTCAGAAATGAAGTTATCATTCGCTCTCTTGAGACCAACGAAATAAGTTTAATAGCGTGCCACGTCTGGTGCAGACACTTTCATTAATTAAAAAAAATACATGTTCAACTTGTTTGATAAAAATTAAAAATTCCATCTTAAGGCTTCCAAAAATCATAAAATAGAATGTACATTGTAATTATTTACAATTTCAGAACTAAAAACAAACATTCAAAAAACTGTTCAAAAAGAATAAATATTTAAAAGATGATACATTATAATTCCAAATTTTCAAACGTGTTATTACAAATTTTATTTTAGTTAGATTAACTCAATGTCTCAACAAAGCTATAAAATGTTTTTTTTTTCAAATTCATAGGCATTTTCTCATAATAAACACCATCAATTATAATGCTCAAACGTATTTATTATACCTAAACATGATAACAACCTCAAGTTTGCATTATTTTAAACCTAAATATTGACACGAAAAACACCAAGAAAATGAACACATAAGTTGGTAATGCAACTACACTTTTGATTATTTTTTGTTTTCGTGTTTTCTAGTCTCAATATTACGTATATTTTTTTTTATTATTGCAACGTATCATATATTTATAAGCTCGTTATGTTTTAGACTCATGAAGATACATTCGAATTCAATTGAACAGGTACCTCCTATATATCCTTATGGCCAGTTTTATAAAATATTACTTTTACGTTTTCAGATAATATAGCCACTGTGGCACTCGGGACACCTTATTTGAATATATTATATGATATTACGCTTTGTCCGCAGTAATGGACCCACAAATATATATATTATAGGTACATACAAAGTATGAAAAAGAAAATCGTTTACAGACTACGAGTTATCAACCGCACAACATATGCACGAACACCCCTCTACCATCTCCATTTGTACACACGCGCACACGCGCACACACACACAACAAGTACGCATTGAATACATATATGTACAATATTTATATTTATTTTTCCTTCCGGGTAGCGGATAAGAGTATAAGACGAATAAAAAGCGAGGGGGACGAGTAAGTGTACGGAGGAGCCCCAAAAGGCTTGTAAAAACGATGTGGGAGTAATCCAGCGGAATAAAGGTCGTCTTACCGGGATTTCCGACACAAAGACACCCCGAGAATATCACGCGTAGTCTAAACTCACCCCCAGCTCCAGTTACCCCCCACCCACGTCCTTTACCAGTTATATAGCTTTACCACAGCCGTCACAGAAGGAATCACTCGTTCGTGATAAATATTTATGTCCGGAGCGAATAAAATAATGTATATACATAATATTATGTAAGCGCATTAATGACTTTTTGATTGCCATATGAATATATCGGACTTATGACAGTATAAGACCTGCGCGTTAATCAACAATGTTTTTACGACGAGCTTTAATGATTCAACAGAACACAACTTGTGGTGCTTGAGTGAATATGGGAATATTTTAATAGTGACGACAAAAAACGTTTTCGAACGCAGAAACATACAGCAATCCGAGTATAAAAATAGTTTGTTTATCGATGCGTATTTATATACACGGAGATAGCGAATATAAGATGAGGCGGAGGTCATAAAATAATAATAATAATATATACTCCAGTTCAAACGCGTACTATACATAGTCTTACCTAAAATAAATCTCGATTCATCTCAAAGTCGTATATTATATTATTATTGTCTAACGAAAATTGGGTTAAGATGAGGACGTATATTTTTTTTTTGAATATACGTTTGGCCGTTTAGGTCGTTTGTTATAGGGATCAAAAACAGACATTTTTTTTATTGAGATTAGTGTGCACTGCATTCGATGCTATATGCTATTATAATGACAAATGAAAATGACAATATCTAATAATATCATCAATTGAATAACCTGCAATTTCAATTTTTTTTTTTTTTAAATTAACAGCAAGCTGATAATATAATATTAATAGAGCCTAATACTGTTTAAAAAAAAAATCATCTATTGTTTAGAATAGAAAAATTAAATCGATTTTTTTACGTCTTAAAGATAAATTGGTACTTTGGCAGGATAGAAAAATCTTGATAACATGCATGTGCAATGACTGAACAGCGACTGATAAAGACGTATAGAATACCATTAATACTTATGGGTGGTTGTCAGCGAACACTCTTGCCATTGTTATTTCTTATGACAAAAAAAAACAATATATTTATATATCCATAGAAATAGATAGCCAAAATAAATCTGGATACTATTACGGTACATTGCCAATTTCAAATAAAAATAATAGTTTAGTTAACTATATTTGTGATAAAAGTATAGTTGTACAGCATTCCGTGATATAGGATCGATAGGTACACGGAAATATTTTATACTCCTATATTATGGATCTTCGATGTCTTATTGCGATAACTTGAATTTGAATACTATAACAATGAAATTAATAGATCATAACAATAACTACATTTTTTAGTTTCAGTTTTTTACACGTATCGAATATGTTTTTTATATAGTTCGACCATTTGCCATGGTATTTTGTTTAATTGATAGCATTATTATTAAAGTATTAATATAATTTTATAATTCATAAATACAATGTTTAACAATAAATATGAAATATAATGTATATACTACAGTGAAGCCTTTGAATACTGGACATTATCGGTCACTGAAAACTTTAGACGGACTTTAGGTGTCTGCTATTAATAGTACAGTTTGGGGGAGGTTTCATTGTATAATAAATAGTATCTATTACTGTACTTGACCACATTTTTAAAAATGTTTTTTGTCTGTCACCACCTTTTGAAGCAGTAAATATGCTTGGATTCTTAATTGTTTGGTATCAGGCTATATGAAGTGTGTAAAAATTTTTTGGAAAAAATCAACCACTTTTAAAAACTAAAATTATTATTCATAAAATGTTTTGGTATTTAAAATTATTCTTAAAAAGAGACATATTTTTTAATCTACTTATTTTATAATAATATTGAAATTCACTATTTTCTAATACTCATATAATCACATACACATCCCATTTGAAGTATAAACTTACAATACTATTACATTTTCTTATGAGTTGCTTTTTGAATGCGATGATTTATTATTACTTTTAAATTAAAAATGGAAGGTAACACGTCTGTCCTCGAGTGGTCTACTTTAAGTAGTGTGACCTATTAAATGTACGATTGATGTCCGGTTTTTTAAAAATATTAATATCTAACTTTATACTTTTTACTTGTATACTATAAAGTTTCTCCCTTGTTGAATATTTAATAAGTTATGACATTAAATATTTAATTTAAATATTTAAATTTCTACTGCCATTGTTGAACAAAATATTGATGAACTAATAAATAATAATATTATATTGTTTACTTATAATATCATTTCAGGTAAAATGGTACCCGGTCAACTTTTAATATTAAACTTTTTAAATATAAAATATATGTATTTAAAATATTGAATATGTCTTCATTGTTATTTAAATATAAATTGTGCTAGGTAGATAAATAAAATCGTTATAACTATTTTAATTTATAACTTAACTTTAACTATATAATTATTAAATTTAAAAAATGTAAATATATTATTTTAAAATAATTATAATTATAGGGCTACCTATACAGTATACACTATACAATTATACAGTATACGAACATGTACCGGAAAAAGTTATTGAAAATAGAGTAATATTTTTATTATCTACATTTTTTTTGGTTAATATAACTAAAATTTAAAATACGAAGTTAGAAAATTGTTTTCAAATATGATATTCATCATATTATATGATCATATAGATGATCATGAATACGATGGTGTTTTAAATTAAATAAAGCATTCTAATAATCTTAAATCAATTAGTAAATTAAATGTAATACTCATTTACAAATATTATTTTAAAATTAAGACTGTACAGGTAGGTAAGTATTAGATTACTGTAAAAATATATGATTTTTCTAAATAATAATATAATACCTATAAACGATAGGTAAGTTTGGAAGTTATTTACAATTATTAAATTTTAAAAACTAGAATATTGATATGTTTAGTTTTTAGATTCTGAGTGAAACGATGAATGTATTGATTTTACAATGATGTGTGTTTATTTGTTTATTTATTTTTTTTTTTGTGTGTCTGTGTATACGATAAGTAGTCGAAATAATGAAAAAAAATTTCGACTTCAGTATCTTGTTCGATTGGAAAGTGAATATCGTTGGTGCATTGAGGAGGTCAAAATTTAAAATTCCCAGTACTTTTCAAAAGCGCCAAGAAAAACAAAAGAAAAATTAAGGAAAAACGGGAATTTTTACGCAAAATCGATTTTTCAGAAAATTGAATTTGGTATTTGGTGTAACTTTAAAACAAATGATCGAAAATATTTCGACTCTTTTTGAGCTGTTTACTGATATTTTCATTTTTCAATTTTTTTTGTTTTTTTTTCTATGAATATCAATAAAGTTTTATCTGTTGGGCCAAAAAGTGTAAAAATTTAATACAAGGCTCCTGGTATATTGTTACAATATCAGTTGAAAAATATTAAAAATACATAGGCACAATTTTTTTTTATAAGCATTTAAACATCGAATTTTGACAGAATTTTTCAAAATCTCGAAAATTATTAATCATCGTAATTAATAAATTATAAAATGTTCAGTTTTTATAGCCAAGGATTGAAAATTTAAAACAAGATTCCACGTAAGTAGTTAATTCTCTTACCGAAAAATCTAAAAAATATACAATCACAGTTTATTTTATAGTCATTTTATGTTCAATTTTGGACAAAATTACATATTAAAAAACCTAGTTATTTTGTTGTGATTATATAATATTATTCGTGGGTACCTACTTGAAACTTCTAAAGTGTACTATTATATATCTATGATAGTATCAGGGTTTGTTATTGATGTTGATGTATAACGTGTTATAAGTACCTAATGGATATTGTGATAATGTGATATGATTAATTTGGAATTTATTACAGGTCAATTTTTTTTTTTAATACCATAGATATGAATATAATTTGTCTTAAACCTAGACTGACCTACCGTCTTCGCTCAGAATCGTTTTTCTTATACAATGATATTGTATCATTGAATTCAAATTTAATAGCATCCATTATACAGTGACCCACTTGTAACCTACTGTACAGCAGAGCAACATCCACTTACCCACCTTTTTCATATTTCATTATTATATTTTATGCTACAATATAGAATACCTATAATTAAAGAAATTTTACGTGAGACTGAATTTTAAAAGTTTATAAAAAAAAAAAATGTTTATAGGTACTTGATAATATGAGTATTATTCGATGTGTAGTTTGTTTTATTATATTGTTTAGATATCTATAAATTGTTTATGCCACATATTAGAATGTTTTTTGTCGAAATTTACCAACTTTAAAACGATTTATTGTATTATGCCAACCGACTTTTTGCCAATAAAAATATAACAAAATATCATGAAGTTGCAGAATTTAATGTTACTACTTAGATATATAGTATTATTATTTTCATAGACAATATAGCTGATCGATGATACATATATTTATTATAAATAAATATAGCAAGACGTACCTATTTAATATATGAATACATTGTGCATTGATTGTAATTCCGTTTCTATGTTAATCCTTTTAAAAATATTGAAAATAGACTTTATTATATCAATAATTTGTTGAACAGATAACATAGACTGAGACATCTATTTATAGCAGAACCTGTGGATATAAATACCATTGTATTACACATTGATATTGACTACCTATATTATGTGATACGTACCTATGTACAATTTAACATTTATTCGAAAGTTTTTCGGAGATTTCAATAACAGTATAACCAAAAAATTATGAACAAACAAAAATATTTAAATAAAAAGTAATAAAAAATTATTTACAAGATGATGATTTATGACGAAAATGATTAAACGTAATTCATCCGGTTGTTTCATTTTGTTTATTTGTTAATTAAAAAAAAAAATACCCGAAAATCATTCCATAATAAATTTATGCTCAAAAAATTATTTATGACTTTGATGTATCCTATACTATGGTCGGTTATCGTATTTATGACGGATCGTTTCTAAAATTATAATATATTAGATTCATAAGGGATCAATTTTAACATAAAAAGACATGTATTTGAAATGAGAACTAATCAGTAAATAAAACTAAAAATAATAAAGAAGATAAAATGTTCTAATTAGTAAACAAATATTTAATATTATCAATTAAATTCAACTTTTTATCTTATTTATAATTGTAACATTTGTAACCAATGAATATTAAAATTTCTCAGACGAAATAATCCTATTTAAAACGACATATTATTATTATCAGTTAAGTTCAACGTACTGTAATAAATAAAATCGTAAGAAAAAAGTATTTTTTAAGTTTTTTACTTTAGCCATGTTAAACGTTTTATACTAAATTATAATCAACATTTGTTTATATAATCGGATTCAATAATACATTAAAAAAATTAGAGCACACATATTTATTTGTGTATTTTAACATAATCGAGTTTAATCGAATTTATTGATTTAAGTCTAATAAAACAATTTACATTTATCTTGGCTTGAACGCAATGTTTTTTTCTAATTTTTCATGACCGATATTTCTTAATGGACAATTGGCTGAAGTACAAATTTAATAAAACGTATTATAATATATATCTAGATGTATTTCTTATATTTAAGACACAGACATAATCCCATATGAAAATTAATTTATGTTTAGAATTAAAAAGAATAAAACATATACCTACATATTTTGTATATCGATTAATATTTCGAACCTATTTCATAATGAACAATACTAAAAAAAAAGGCTAGCAAGTTGATGTCGCTCTGCCGTACAATAGGTCACTGTAGTGGATGGTGTTAAATTTGAATTTATAATAATATAATATCATTGTATAAGAAAAACGTTTCTGAACGTTTGCGTCAGCCTATGATACTAAGTATATTTGATGATAATATTATTGTGAATAAAGTAATTTATTTACAACCTATTTACGTGGAATCTTGTTTTAAATTGTCAATACATGGCTGTACAAGTTAAACATACTATACATTTTTTAAAAAAAATAATTATTATTTTAAATTTGATACATTTTGTCAAATTTGAATTTTAAATACTTATAAAAAAAAATTGTGGCTATGTATTTTTAATATTTTCAAATATTATAATACTGCTATTGTAATAATCAAGAGACTTGTTTTAATACTTTTTGCCCCTAAAAGTAAAATAAAATTGACATTTATAGAAAAAAAACTAAAACTAATTTTTAATTGAAATTGTCCGTAAACAGCTCAAAACAAACCAAAATATTTTCTAAATTTTATAGTGATAGAAAATTTCGGTTATCTACAGTTATTAGTTTTTTAATTAAATTAATATAACGAAATCGCTACATGAGGAATCAAGTAAATGTTGTAAAAATATGAACTTCAAACTATCATAAAAATTTAATTTAACTTTCTTGTAGACATTTTTTTTTTTTTGATAAAGGTAGACAAATTTTTGAGGAATTTCATACTACATTTTCAAATCTTAAATTTAATAACAAACATTTTTAAGAATTTCTAACTCAAAATAATTTGCACATTTTCATGATTTTTACGTGTTTTGTCCAGATTTGAACTTTAGGCGCTTATCAAAAAAATTGTGACTATATGGATGTTCTTTATTTTTCAAATGTCATTGTAACAATATATTAAGAGCTTATATTAAATATTCAAGCTTTTTACCCAACTAATAACATTTTATTGTAATTCAAGAAAAAAAACTAAAAAAATTTAAAAATTTAAAATGTCCGTAAACAGTTCAAAACAAATCGATATTTTTTGAAAAGTTTATCGTGTACCTATAGAAAATCCTAATCATATCTACGGTCATTTGTTTTAGAATTATAACAAAAACCGAAATCAATTTGAGTAAAAATTTTTTTTCCTTCATTTTTATTTTCTTTTTCCTTTCTCTTTCGAAAACTATTAGGAATTTTTTACTTTTGACCCCCCAAAGTACCAACTAGATTCACATAATATCAGAAAAATACTGTTGAAAAAAATCTAAGCATTTATACTGTCTTATTAACAGGTGATGACTGACACAAAAAAAAAAAAAATAAATAAAAATATTAAAAAAACATATCACTGTCAATACATTCATCACTCCGCTCAGAATGTAATACTTAAATTAAAATATTTAATTTTTAACTAAATGACTATGTAAGTATATTAATATGAATTGATAATTTAATATTCGTGATGATTATGATGAAGAATGTTTTTCTATTCTAATTTTCTATTTCACTTGTATACAAATACTCTATAAATAAAATAATATGACCAAAATATATTAAATTTAAGATAATATTGTATTGTTAAAAATTCCCAATGTGGTCGAATTATAAATAATTGTAAATAATAAAATAACACTTATTGAAATTATGTTTCAAGATTTAAATTAACAATTTTTAAATATGGTCTATGGACAACAACGATATTCCAATAAACTTTAAAATACAGGTTTTAAATTCACAGGATATATTTTATTATTTAATATTTATGTTGTGTCTATATATGACTATCATGATATACGTTAATGAGCCATTTGTAATAATGTTGTCTACAATACAACTTTAACAGAATTCAGACCGTCAGCCCAAACAATATTACCAGTATGCATAATTTTTGTGATAATAAATTATTTTATGTAAATACAAATGAATGATTTTAATGATAAAAATAATTTAAATAAGTTTTTTTCGACTTTCAATAAAACTTTTTCCATATAACTTACTGTCGTATCAAAAAATATGTTCATTTTATTCATACAAAAACTATAAAAATAATTTTAAAACGCATACAACAAATAAACCAACTAACAATGTTCAGTATAGATATCTGTTAAGCCGCAGATACTTATTAATATTATTGTCAACTTAGTATTCCGTAAGACCGTTTTAATAGTTAATTAAAATAGTATACATTTTGTGCAGTTAAACAATGGTATTTTTTAGCTTAAAAAGCAAACGATATAATAATATGTAAGAACTGGATTTTTTAAATTCCAACGAGAAAAATGTATAAATAAAAATATAAACTTGCATAATTTGTATAAATAAAAATCTTTAATATATGTTACACACAGTGTCAAAAACAAAGAAAACACAAAAGAATTTTAAAAGAAAATTAAATTTTCGTTTCTCGAGAATTCCATTGTTTTATTTTATTATTATTATTTTCTATGGAACTAATGGGCTTTCGATATCTATTTAAGATGTAAACAATAATATCCAATATTTACAATACTGGCATGTAAAAAATGTGTAGTGCGAATGAAGCTGAACAAATTGATATTTCAAACCGTATAATTTATATATTCCGTAATCTTAACGTAGTTTAATTTTTTTTTTTTTATAGACGTTTACGTAACAAAGTTGCAGTTATTATAGCTGTTACAAATAAAACTGTTTAAAAGTTTAAATTACCCTGGTTAGAAAAAATAGCCGTGTATGGAAAAAAAACTTTTTCAATCGTTAAAAATATTGTCTACAGCATAAGTTCTAATATTTTTTCGGTGTTGGTTTTTATTTTTTTTTTTTTAAATCTTTTTAGAGATGGAACAAATAATACAGTGCATACACATGCAGATATCTATATATATAAAGGCTATGCTTTTTTAAAAGAATGAATAATTATATATATTATAATATTTTCCCTTCAGTAGTACGAAGCAACAACCCCTGGATAATGGCTTGTAAAATGTTAATTACTCGGTACACCCGATTACGTTACATTATTGTTAACTTTCATAATGTTATGCACTCAGACGCTTTTAAAATGAATTCGAATGACTTTGGAGGCAATTTTTTGTCAAAATCACTACTACATAGTTACAGCGGTGTACCATTATAATAACGTGATTAACATAAACGTGGGCGGAATACAACTTTACGTCTAAGGATATATATAATCTGTAAAAAAATATGTTTTTTTTCATTCGTGACTGACTACATAATAATATACATATACATAATATATAAGGCAATAATAGATTTTATAATATCAATTTAAAACATGGTTACCAATATTAAAACTGTCTGATTTATTAAAATTCGCAAACAAACTCCATTTTCGACAAAACCGACCATGTAAAATACATTTTTATAATGTATTAATCATAAATGTTTTTTTATTTAAATTGCAATAAGCCGATATAGGTACATTACACACGGGGTGATCCATTTAACATAAGATATTCATTAAACACGTTTTTAAAAATATTTCTTCTACCTCCATCATAGTCGATACTAAACCAACATTTTTAACTATTTTTTAAGTTTTGTAGGTACTCTTATGAATATTAACACACATTTTTAATTTTATATTTCGAAGCAGAATATTATTCAAAGAATTTAAATCTATAAAAATAAAATTTTGGACGAATATAGTTTATTAGATCTATGAGCTGAATATAGTGGATCAACATTTCGCTGTACCTCTGTATCTTTGTAGCTACACATTCACTCCGCTCATGGCTCACCTATATATACTTTAAATACCTCCATCTAACTCATACACTAATGGTCCAAAATTCGCTTTGTATATGCATTGAAGTATTACAAAAAATATTCTGCTTTAGAATTTTGAATTGAAAATGGATGTTTTCATTGAAAAAGTACAACATTAAAAAAATTATATCAATAAAAATAGAAAATTTTTTTTTTTGTTAGAAAAATATATTTTCTTAACGACTATTAAAACTATGTAAAATAAATATTTTTAAAAACATTAATAGTTAATAATATTATAATAAAGGTACCAATATATATTTGAATAGCAATGTTTTTTAGAATCAATATAGCCGGGTTGTTGCGTCTGTTTAGAACACTGCAATGGATTAGTTCTGCTCGACTTAACAGGGTACGACTAATTTATATGAACGTTAAAAATATTTTATATAATATCCTTATCTACATAATTAAAAACGATCTGCGACTGCATGAATAAAATACAAAGGGCTTACTCACTTCTTGTGTCTTGATACGTGTCGGTGACAAGTTTAACGAATGGATTGGCCGTGTACCCGTAAAAATAATGTGTGTTCCACGTCTTTTTGGCCGTGATCTCTATACCAGATTTGGAAAAAACTTCTGATATGGTAGACGCGATCTTACCGAAATGAGTGTCGTCTGCGTTCGAATAAAAAAACGTCACCTGTTTAAATACATCAATCATTCAATACGTTTAACGATTGTAATAATAAGACTATATAGGTACATACGATTAATATAATATTATAATATCATTCACATCGCGGTGATTTAGGGCATACATTAATAACCGGCAAACAATTAATTATGATATGACGATATAATATTGTCGGAGGAAATATTTCAAAATAATAATTAACCCAACCCCCAACACTTACGCAAGAAATATTATGAAACAAACGAAAAGAATAACATCGTAGATTAAATATTTTGGACAATATTTTATCGCAGTATAATATTATAATATATGAAACTATATACACATTCAATGTACATCACATTGAGCACGAGAAACAACGTAAAGAAAAATTCTCATAATTAATGGATGAATAAATAATATAAGAATAATATTGCATAACTAGCTAGTATAGCTACCCAGTTAATTATTTCAGCTGCAACTAGATAAGTAAAATCCTTAAACTAGAGTAACACTGACATTCGGTAATTTTAAAAACTAAAAATTATAATACACTTTTTATAACGTCGTAAATTAATATTTAATATACATAAAACATAAGTATCTATTTGAAGTTGTTATTATAAAATTATAGAGTTTAAATGGCGAACGGTTTAGAATATCAAACAGGTTCAAAAATTGAAATACGAGTCTGTCATTAGAATGGGTAACCTGTTTTCGTAATTGAAAAACGTGTAATATAATGATTAGCAGAAAAAATCACTTGTTTAGATTCACTCATTAAAACTATCAAATGTTACATAAAAAGTTTTTTGCCTTCTTAAAGTATTTTGTAATAAATTATTTTTAAAAAAAATTCTGAATTTTTCATGTAGAGCTATAGATTGAAATATCGAATAAATATTTAAAATATATAGTAGGTACCACTCCACTATGATAAAATATTATGATGACGTATGACATAGAAAATTTTTAATTATATAATTAATTCAAAATATTTCAGTTATTTTAAAAATGCAATGGAAAACAGTGACATTCATGATAAACACATTGACCATTTCTATCAAAATCTATACCATTATATTGTGGGTGAACCCAACTTCGGTCAGAATGGCTCGTTTTTTTTAAATGGAATGATTTATCATTGGCCATTGCATTCAAATTTAAAATAATAATAGAATACTGGTTATTTTATTTTTATATTTTTGTTAAAATATGTTGGCATTATACTGAGTATGGTTTTCGCGATATATATTATGTAAATAATATGTTACCATAAATTTAGTTCATCTCTAATTTATATTCATTTTTTGTTCATTTATCATGAAGGGCCTTTATATATTAACGTATTCCGTGAACTACAAAAAGAAAATATTACATTATTATTGTTCATATAAAATTAACATTTTTTGTTAAATTTTTTGTTGATACATCTATTTATTATGCGTGAAAATTACTATTTTAAACATCCATTAATACTACCTATATCAGAATGCGTTATTCAATAAATTATACTTTACAATTAGTTTGGATTAATATTACGCACTAAATGATATTTTCTATAATAACAACTTTTTTTTTTTTAATTGATCTTTTTAAAGCCCGGCGACTATGGCCATTAGCTTGATTGTAGGTTTATGATTGTAGGTAGTAGGGTTTGAAATTGTAGGATTATTACACGTGTGTGTTGTGTTTGGCAGAATTTCTATTGGGGCACCCGTAGGTTCTGCATGCCACGGAGTGAGGATGCGGCACTTGTTTCTCCGGACCCGTGGACTTGCCCGAGGAAAAATACCGCCCAGTGGGCGAGAGATCGACCCCGCGACCGCCTAGCGCCGCAGACGAACGTGTTCGACAGCTCGGCCACCTCGTCTCCAAATAAACAGCTAGATCAATATATGACACTTTAAATTATATACATAATAATATATACGTTCTTTTCGTTTTGTATGGTCCCTCATAATATTTTTGAAAAGCAGAAAAAAATGTTTTCTTTGCAACTATTATAATATGTTCTTTAATTGCAATGGTAAGTATGTGATTTAGTTTTAGCACGCTGCACGCGATTTAAATGTATTACGCAGTATAAATATGAACATTAAATATCACCTTAAGCTTTCAACAATTTCTACAATATATGACACATGAAACATTGCGTGATTGTAGTAATGTAAAATCTTGAGTACTATAATATACGATTTGAAATGATTCACATGTTTGTAATAAAACCAAAGAAAATTTCGCTTGCTAATTACATAATCCGTAAATAAAATGAAACCAACAACATTGAATGAAACTATATTCACTTTAACGGATATTTACAATTATTATCATAATATATTGAACTCGGCAATCTTGTCAAAAAGTATGCACAATATTATGTATTAGAAATTTCAATTTGATTTGCCAAAAATGAAAATAAAAACCTATAAAATTATTTACCTAATGCTACAGGTTGGATGATCTTTAGTCATAACATGGTTATGTCTGCATGTAAAATAATTCCTGGGGGACGAGGTGGCCGAGCGGTCTAACGCGTCGGCTGCGGCGCTGGCAGTCGTGGGTTCAATTCTCTCGACCACTGGGCGGCATTTTTCTCCGGGCAAGTCACGGTGTCCGGAGAACAAGTGCCGCCATCCCCCACCCGGGCATGGCAGATACCTACGGGTGCCCAATCAAAAATTCTGCCAAACCCAACACACACGTGTTCCTCCCCCCTACCGACATTAACAACCCACAAATAAACCACTACAGCTAATGGCCATAGTTGCCGAAGCTTAAGATCAAAAAAAAAAAAAAAAAAAATCATTGTAATAATACCGTCTAACATATTACAATTTAAAATATATAGGTATAGGAATACAAATTATAATTGTCATAGAACATTGAGAAAGGTCCACGAAAACCATACAATATTATGTGAGAACAAAAACAGTAAGGAAACAGTCGCACAATGCAGCGGTTATAACAATAATATAATTATGTGCTTTTAATTAAAATGTTCTATCTCGCGATAATAATATAGAATATAATACAGTAGTTGTATTCTCTAAGCCATCCAAAACGGAAAAGAAACTCCATCTAACCCCTGCTACTGTAAGTTCACATTTAATTTATGATTTATCGCACGTCTTAATGCCTATAGTAGTGTTTAATATAATATAGTAAAATACCATATACTATGTATATAATATATCTATATAAACAATAAACGAGTGAGTGCGTATTTACGGTGTCCTTATGTAGTTATGTATATATTTTCCCCTTTTCGTGGTCGGTTCGCAAACCGCATGTGGCATATTGCAACACCAGTGTTGTACTTCAATATACATGTACAGAGTGATTATTTTATCACAGAACACTCTATATTCCTTATAACTTGAACTATAACCCCAACCTAAACTCACTGCAAAATTGCTATATTACGACAGGCTAGGGCTAGACAGTGCGGCAAAAAACACAAGTGAGAATATGTTAAAAATACTGTAAATATTCTATAATACGTGGCTGTATACTATATAATAAGTGAAAGACGAAATCCGCTTAGGTCAGCTTAAAGAATATTGAGCGTTTTTCGATGATAAAACAATCACTCTGTATACACACGATTGTAGCATAACAATGTATAGTAGACACACGGTGCGGGGGTCGGAGAATAGCAATAACCACGAACCAAGATCGGACGTGACGTCGTCTTGGCGGAATGTAAGGGAGGAATAAGTGAAAAGTGGAAATAAAGGAAAATTCAGAAAATACGTCTTGAACACAGAACGGTGAGAGGGAACGTCGACAGGACCGCCCAACTTGCGGTTACCGAATGGTTTTCTCGTTGATTTGTGTGTATGTGTGTAGTTGGTGTGGTGGGAGGGGTGGTCGACTCACCTGAGTCCAGTTGAAAGCTTTCAGGACCGCCGCCACGGATTTGGATATCTGAGTGTCCGGCGGACGTGTGCGGGCGAACGTCGGGAACAGCGTTTTATCCGACGTGTCCGAGTCCATGCAGAACTGTAACATTTATTAATAAGACACAAGATAAAATTGATAAACCGACATAGATAATATCATTATTATTATATAGAAATAGTATGGACTTCTAACGCATAGGTAATATTAACAATAGGCATTTTGCCATTTTGTATTGACTTGAAAATATATCAGTTCAGTACTTTAGTCTACGTAATTGTACGCGTAGGTAGTTATTTATTGCACCGAACACAGTCCTTTAAAGTTTTGGTCTTAAGCCGCATTCGTATGCATACAAAATGCAACAGGTATTGCTGGAGCCTATAAAACGGGAGAGGGAGTTCAATATAACATTTTTTGATTGCATCTTACTCCAGCTTGCATAGTTGCATAATTTACCTATGATCTCGAGGAAAAAATGCATAGATCGTTTGTATGACTTTGGATAAGAATATATTTTGCTCGTGCAACAGTAGGTACAATATCGTCCTTGTGTGGTGTACAGTAACTAATTATAATGTGTGAATTGTTTCCTGTGAGAAACTCTAAAGTGGAAGGTTTATTGGCTTTCTTCTGCCTTCGACGTTATAAATACATCATATAGGTCTCTTGTTAATGTTTTTGAAAGACTGCGGTAAATAGCCTTATTTTTCTGAATAATTAAAGTTTGTTTTCACATCAGTACAAAATACTAATAATGATTATCATACCAAATTATATATTTGATATACAAATAATAAAAAAATTAATTCTCCTAATGTAAGCCTGATCATTTTGTGTTTCAATAGCGCAGCAATAGATTTATACCAAAATGATGGTTCAAGGAGTGAAAGCAGATGTACATTTTAATTTGTAACTGCAAATTGTGCCCATGAAATTATAATTATTTATATAATATTATGTGCTTTTTTCAATGAAAATTTAATCTTACCGTATTTATTTAACGTACCTTAATCACCGAAAAGCTTACGGAATAAACCCCGGTGCGGCAGTAGTGAATTTATTTGCATTTTAATGTTTACGGTTTATTTAGCAGTTTAACCTAAGTAAATTAAATTTAAAAATAATTATTTACGCGTCATAGTTTGTTTAATTATTGTAACAACTATATATATTATGTATCTCGGGTGGACATTTTCGATCTTTACGGTTCAATGGATTAAATTGAAAACAAATTAAGGTTTTCATAGAGTACGCGCAAAAAAAAAATCTAATAAAACCTACCTATACGTAGAGGATTCAAGTTGCATTAGTTCATTTTTAAATTTATCTAGTTTTTCAATGGAAAGGAGCAATTTGTTTTTCGTATAAATGAAAAGGAGGGTTAAACCGAGTCGAATAAAAAAAAAAGAGATAAATTGCAAAATGGTAGTCACAATTTACAAACGTCTGATTCATTCATCCACTTTTTTCACCACTATCTTTTTGCTTGGCCAGTTAAAGTTAAAGAAAAATGAGTTCCATTTTATTATTGTTTTGTTTTGTGCATAATGCAACTGAACAAAAAATGAACTTGCTAAAATCTTCTTATTGTCCTTTTCTCCGTACCATTTATAAAAATATAATATATAGATAATAGCTGACATTAAAAACACTCACTACTTCATAACCGCACGTACTACATATTATTATTAAAGCCATCGCAGCTCGTTAAAACTGGTTTTGTTTCAGAAGCCACCTAGTGCTAGCACTAGTGCGTATCGGTAACGGCTCCATTTAATTTACATTTTAATTGTTCAATAAAAATCACAAAGTTGTGACTTATTCAGGTTTGTAGTTGATAGGTATTATCATATATGGTCAGCATAAGAATATGTATAATATAGACAACAATTTATTATCTACCATTAAAAATAACGTATACTTTAAACAGTTTACTAATCGTCCCCATTGAAGCTATGGTAATTTTGATAAATAAATCAAATGATATTTCGCCACATTATGTAAACGATAGTATCGAAGAGAGTGCATTTTAAATTTATTAGTTTTCAGAACATTCTTTAGTAAATAATTTATACCAGTGACAGAGGCGGAACGTTTTTCTCCAATTTTAGAAAGTGTACTATTTGTTTTTAAGTTATTAGCATTATACTCTTGCACTGATAGAAATGAATGTGATGGTTCCTAACTAGTGTTTCGCCAAAATCCTGTTATAATTATAACAGTTGCAGTACGCTTTAATACTTTATACATTGAACAAATCTTCAAACTATACAACTAAAGACCACGGTAAATAACATTAATTATCGTCAAGTCAAATAGAGCCAAATTTCTAGAATTCTTGAACGATAAAAAAACGAAAAATAGAAATTGCTATGGTAAAAATATGTACATACCTAAGCGGTTACTAATTATTATTATGTCATTTCGATAATTCAAAAAAAAAATTTGAAATATTCATGTAAACGTTCTATAATAGTGTTGTTGCAGTGGTAGATATAAATATGGGGATTCGTGGATTTATAAAAAAAATCTTTTCGGCGGAAAACATACCTATGCTTATCTGCCGAATAATACTGTGAAATCAGTGCACAGACTGTTCGAAACTTAACAATTATTATTCCAACACTATACGAGTAGCGCCGTACGAATTTTAACATAATATATTATTATTAACTGGACAACTAATAACTATATAATATAATATAGGTAGGTATACTAATAAAAATAAATGAATTGTCTACGGTCGTTGTTCTCTTGTTTCCGTACGCACACGCCACACACGCACACCCATATCACAAAAGCGTATCACGTCCGTCTGACTTTTTTTTCACAAACGGATTCAGTTACATTGCCGATTTCTATATAATGTCTGGGCTAATGATTATTTATTAGTCATGTAAACTGTTCCCCGGGGCGACACATATTTACTGAATCTCGTTAGCTGAACGGTTTAATTTGTGCAATGACAGTTGAATACATTACACGAAACCTATTTAACTACCTTCGTTTCCAATTCACGTAAGTACAAATATATATATTCAACGATATCACGTTATCGCGAACACGCTACCGTTACAGATTAATAATAACCATCACCATTGGAAGAATTGTTTTTATTCATATTTTATATTGTACGTCGTCGTGATCGCCGTCGAAGCTTTGCACAGAGATCGGAAATATTACCGATTGAACGTTTTTTCTTTTACTGTTTTTTTTTTTTTTGCACCATTATACGTATTTCTATACCAATAAACCAAAAGCCATTTTATTTCGATCAAGAAAAATGTTTTCTGGTTCTAATCATTTTCGAGTAGGTTTTCCAGTACATTTCACTCTGTCGCTCGGAGAAAAGCCACTAAAGAAAATCTGTTATTTCAACGCAGTTGCCAAAAAAAAAAAAAAATCACGATAACTATTGAATTCTCGGTTTAGGTAAGTATCAAAATAAATACAACACATCCCATAAACAAATTCGAAACAACCATCGCAATAACTATATTATGATATAAATATATTATAACGAAAACACTTTTGACTCTGACAAGCACATTATCTATAATCTATACATATTATAATATACCTAATATTATTTCTCGAGTGAATATTCATCGGTCGAAAAATTCAAAAAATCAACGATAAATTTTCATAGATCCAATAAAAAATTGTATGCGCTCCTCATATTATTGTTATTCTATCCCGGCAGATTATGTTTTCGGATCGGAACAACCTGCAAGTGGAAACGGATTTAACTATAATCATGGACAAAGTTTAAGCACTCCAACAGACATTCAGTACATTTAGTTTAGACATTCAATAACTAAAATAATAATACATGATTTGTACGCGTCTCACAAAACTTATTCGGATCTGGCTGCACATGCCTGCCCGTTCGTTAAACAAAACAACCTGTAGATTCCATTTACTTGTGTTTTGTATTTTTTTTCTTTGACAAAGCTAAACGAAATCTCACATAATGTGCCGATACGTAGTGTTTACATTCAGGTGTAAAAAAATACTAGTGAAATAATTTGTAATTCAATTATTGAAATAACTCTTGATATGTACCTATATCAATTATATAGATACCTATGTATAATCAATATTTGTAATTACTTTTTTTTTATTATAAGTAGCTACCTATTTATTAAAAATCGTATAGTAAAAAAAAAAAAAAATTATAAAAGTATCATCATTACCCAGCTGATTACGTTTATCCGTTATTTCCGTTACACCCCGTATATTATAATATAGTCAATAATAATAACATGTACCTATAGCGTACACACTATTGTACGAAAACTATTTAATATATGGACGGCGTGTTCCGTTTTCCCGGAATCGTACAGCAGAGTCGGCCCTTATTATTGTTTGTACATTTTTATAATATCGGCTAAATTTACATGGAAACAACCGGGGACATTAAATGTTTGTTCGTATATAGTTAGCGAGAAATCGTGCGGATAAGCGACCGAGGTATATACGATAGATTAACCGCTCCGATAAACAGCATCCGCGCGTCCGTTTGCGGTGTACCCACGCGACCATTTCAGCCTCGGAAGATACACGACGATACACCCCAGTAGATAATATATATATATGTATATAATGTATATGTATTTTATGTATATATACAGCTGCTGCTGTAAATATTTTTCCAATTCAATAAAACACGCGATGGGTTATTGGCCGATAAAATCAATGTACACCCAAATTTAGCAACACTCCCTTATTTATGTACTCCTCGTAACACAGAGTATATTAGATTTATTGGTCTTTGAACTGCACATCCTCTAAATTATTATCAGCGTGCTTCGCAGTTCGTACGCACATATGTATTTATTTACTCTAGAATAAGAGAGACTCTCGAAAATAAATCGCGCAATACTCGTATTATATGTGCGCAGCGCGAGTGTTACGATAATAGGAAGGGATGATAATATCTTATAACCTCCCAATTTCGTGGGTTCATTAAAGATTATATTATTATAAAAGCCATCATAATAGTATAAGTACTCAAAATCCGTTAGACTCACGCACTTGGCGGGTCTCGGTGTTAATTTCCCTTCACGCGTTTATCAATACTATAATATTAATTATCAATACGTGCATTATTATAATAACTAAACAATCAAAAAAATTAATAACGAGTGGCGAGAAACGAAAGAATAGTTGATATTTCTCAAGCAAACCGCGTCACGCGTAAATTGCTCAGAGAATACAAATGACTTGGAAAGAATAAACCCAATTGTTTGGCACATAATTTGTATTATTGTTTATCACATCTATTATTTACCGGCAGGAAAGTTTAGTCATTGATCGAAGTTATTCCGACATCGTATTATTAATGTTGTCTCTAACAATGTTTATAAGTATAGCGTTATTTTCTTATATTATACTTAGGATTTTTGTGGCAAGACGTTATTCTAGGGCCGACATAACATCGATGGTGTTGTGATTATTTATTTTATTACTATTTTACGAGTTCCGTTGTAGAATATAGATATTGTATAATAATAACACACTGGTCCTCTTAGAACATTATAAGATATGTTTTATTCATTAATCATTAGAGTGGGTCAGTATTAATATATGGCTGAACGTTTGAACACACCATCATAATATTATTATGAGAAGTAAGGAGAAGTCTTAGTGAATATAATTGTCATTGAAAAATTATTATAAAAGTTTTGGTCTTATGCAGCAGCTAGCATTTATTATAGTTGGCACATTGTTCGCCCCGAAATAAAGATAAATTATTGTTTGCTAATGTTCGTACTAACATTGCCTAATTAGTTCATTACCGATAATTTGTTTTATTAAAAATTACCCTTACAAAATGAGAATCCGTTTTAAAAAATAAACTTTTAATTAATACAAAATATGTAACAACTAACAGTAAAGCCAATTATTGATTTATGCACCTAATATAATATTATATACTCATGCGTAATATTATGTTTAACTCGTGTTCACTAAACAGTATATAATATTTAAATAAATTTTCATTTACCTTGTTTTATATACCTATGATTAAAATCGATATAACTATATTTGATTTAACTAAATTTATTTATTTATTATATTGGAATTCACTTGATTAATAAACCAAAATTTGGAGTGACTCTAATATTTGAAATTGTGAATATTGTATTAATTTTAAACCTATAACATTTAATATAGAATAATAAACCAGAGTCTCATATTTTTGTAACATATAGCCATATGGGTGCCTTTTACAAAAACAATGTCCGAATTAATCCAAATATATACCCATATTATATACTATAGGTTATTAGGTAATTTCAATAAAATGTAGGTATTCAAAAATCCAAAAATATTTTTTCTGATAAATCAACATAAATAAAAGTTTTAACGACTCATGCAAATGTAATATATTTTTTTTTTGCAATACCAAAGTAAAGTATCTACGCATTTCTTGAGAATAACAATCAATGTATTGATTTTAATGTAGGAAGTAGGTACATTGTAAAAAGTATATTAGTTTTATTTTTGATTAAACTTTTAATACGTGACAGCGTCTTTTTAATTATAATTACAATAGGGATTATTGAAGAAAAAATATGTTAAAGAAACTATTTTTTAAACGACGGAATTATATACCATTACTATCTAAACAACCGTTCACAAATCCAAATTAATATATTTGGATGAGTACAATGAATTTGTGTAAGACAATAAAGACGAAAAATGTAAAATATTAATTCACAAATCTGAATAAAATAATATATTTGAAATTTATTGCAAATAAATGTTTTTATTGACAGTAGGTACCTACCTACCTACAACTAGGCAATAATCATGGTTATATAAAGAGATGTATTTTTTTGTTGTTGTTCATATAAAAAGGTTGCCAAACACTGTCGGTATATAGATATCTACTGGCCAAGCGCTAGAATGGAACGAACGAAGCGTGGGAAAATAATACACGGGTTCAAAGTTTTTGCCAAAAAAAAAATACAAAGTAGACAGGGAAAATATAGTCGAGAATCTTCGACCCAAAACTTGAGAACAATATAGATTATCTAATTGTTATATACCAACCCGTATACAACAGAGAAACCCGTATTTACACTCATATAGTGGCAACTGCAGGCGTTTTATATCTATAGTGGATCACACCTTACCCCAGATTGAATTTTTTAATGTATTAATAATTACATCTCTTTATCTAAAAAAAATCTGAAATAGAAAAAAATTTCAAACTTGTAATAAACACAAGAGATAAGTATAACGTATGAATTAAAAAAAAATTCAAGAAGCTTAATAAATTATAATGAGAGGAGTGGAAGCAATATTTTCGTTAAAGCATTTTAATCACCCCCCACCCCCACTCAAAGTTGAGCATTAGATACGTCACTGTCGTGGGTGTGAGTATTTGCATACAATGGTATTATATTTTTCATAGTATCGATACACACAACATTCGTAATCGAGTAACCACAACAAGACCTAAGACAACATATTTCACGGATTTGTGTGAGCCTCGCTGAGTAAAACTTAATATGACGCTATCGACAGTGACGATAGTTCCTATACGAACGAATTACCTATCTAATACAACAGTGGCGTACCTATAACACGTCGTCGTGTACCACCTACCAGGTGGCGTATAATATGTTCTTCATTAAACGTAGGAATACTTAATATAATATGTGAGCATATCGTTATAGTTGTCGCAGTAAGTACGTTGTGACGTCGTTTATTCCGGTTGAAGTACCGCGTGGCGGCTATGGGCCAGAGTGAATGAAGCTCCCGACGGCGGCGTCGGCGGGACAACTGTGTTTGGACCATTAACAAACGCCAAAAAAATATAAAATTATAATAATAATAATAATTCTTAACCAAGTCCGAGTGCGTCGTGTGCCGAGTTAAAAATAGACTTTGCCCGTGCGTTGTTCCACTGCCACAGTCAATGCACTTTGCAATAACTCACACATGAATATTATTACGATTATAACACCTTACATAATATTATATTATATTATATTAAAAATATCATATCATTATTATACGTAGGTACCTACTCCGTATTTTTGTGTCCGCCGATTTTTTTTTTCAAACTACTTTCCATTACGAGGACAAAATATCATGCTCGTTAACTTTGATGATCAAAGTGCCAACTGTTCCAATTAGACGCACACCAAACACCGCGAAAGTCATAAATTACAACGGTTTTCAACGTCGTCGTTGTTATATTTTATTATATTATTATTGCTATTATTATTATCACTCGTAATTTGGTCATTGGGACGCTCATGTCGGACGTTCAAAGCCGTCTTGTGTTTTTAACAATTATTGTACAATAATGACGTCGTTTACCTTCGTCTATGTGTTGTGCTTATCTCTAGTCTTTATCGTGAAACAAGCCGTTTCGGTTTTAACGAGTTACCAGACGAGTTTCGGTGGTGGTACAACGAACCGGTAGCGACGAAATTCAATTCCAAATGGATACCATAAAGAATAAACTAATTATTTCGTAAAAATATCGTTTACGTAAATATTCATTGTCTCAGAACGTCAACTGGTTTTAAAAAGAAATCTCTCAGAAAGACGCCTTGTCTGCAGGTACATTATTGTATAGGTCATTGGTAAAATCTTTCAAACGTAACAGCAGGGCAAGCTTACAAGTTAAAACCATAAACGATACATATAAATGAAAAAAAAATAAATATCGAGTAATTGGTTCTGTAGGAAACGACAAAAAGTATAACATTATATTATAGAGGAAACATTTCGGATGTTTCGTAGAGTAGTTTCATGTTTTGTAAAATCATAAACATACAAACACAGAAAATAAATGGTGCGTTCAGGTGATTCTGAACGAAATAGACTATAAAAAAACATGAAAATAATGTATCAAATGGTACAAAATAATGTAGGTAAATACTTAGAAAAACATAGATTTCGTTAAAAGGATGCATATAAACACATGAGTAGTTGGTTTACATTTTATGTAGAACATAACATTATAATAATACATTATTACTAAATAATAAATACTAAATAGATATAGATCCAAAAAATAATGCGATAAATTCAAAATACATCATCAACAAATACCGTACCTATTATAAAATGTGACAAAATAAAACACTTTTTTCATGAAATATTCCAAAGTAAAACTTGTCAGAGTAAAGAGTACAAACTACAAACACACTATCATCAGTGTTATGTCTGTAATATTTATAATAGTACAGACATACGTAGGTATAATAAGTTCAGTTACACGTAATTATTATAAAAAGTCTGGCTTCACAACAGTTTCCGTGAGAAAAAAGGCTAATTAATTAATTTTAAAGTAAATTTACAACTTTACTGTCAATGTTTAAAACTTGTAGCCTGCAGTAAATAGGTAGAGGTTTTTTTACACGTATAAAACTTATAATCGTTTATCCAAAACACCGTGAAAAAAT
The DNA here is from genome assembly GCA_949089665.1 of Macrosiphum euphorbiae. Lineage (NCBI taxonomy): Eukaryota > Metazoa > Arthropoda > Insecta > Hemiptera > Aphididae > Macrosiphum > Macrosiphum euphorbiae. The sequence continues at coordinate 117,422,985 of CARXXK010000001.1, forward strand.
CCATTAGGTTATGGCAGTACAATTTAGAATTTATCGAGCAGTTATGGTACACGATTAAATGAGCCACATCGTATCAGATATCGAATTTTAGTAACCGATACTTCAATGAATTATATGTATATAAACATTTAATATTGTTTATGTTATATTCTATTAAAAGTTTACTCGCAAAAACCATTTACTGCACTTTAATCGTCATTCGTCATACAGAACCGAATTGTTCTGTAGTTAAACGAAACCAGAAACTAGGACAGACGACCGTAATAGACATTACACACAAAAACGTGATACATCAATAGGTAGTTAAACATTTTACATTTTTCATTAGTGTGGAACATATTATTTAGCCAATGAAGGAAATTTTTTAATAAAAATATGTTTGCGTTTTGGGTACGTTCTACGATCAAGTTAATGATAAAACTATTATTGTTTCAGCCGTTTTTAAGAATAATAAGAAAGCTTAAAGTATACGTCAATTATTACCAGCCTTCAAACGTATACAAGTGCCTTAAACGTATTTAACAGTTTTAATTTGAGGAATAAAATGTTTTTGCGGATATTATTCAAATGGATACATTTTGGCAAAATGTCCATTGGCTTTCCAAGGTTTTTCCCGAAAACTTTAAATCGTACTTTTCAGAAATTATGGACATTTCAATAATATTAAAACTGACTGTTACGAAAACTTAAAATTATAACTCAGATTGATATTTCATGGCACTCTGGAAACTAATCGCCGTATCAAAAACTTTTCAGACACTTAAATTTTCCACCATAAATTTAAAACAAAAATTATCTAATCACACCGAACAAAAATGAGAACAATCATTTACAACACGTGTTATATCTAATTTTCTGATGAACACGTGTGTGTGAGTGAACTGCATACGTCAAAAAATATTTATTATTTAGCTCGTAGTCCACTCTGTGTGAGTTGTAATTCAAGGTATTGATATTTGATAACACTATTGTGCATATTATTTACTTGTATTTTTTTATTTAACGGGCCAACAAATGAACATTACAATCATTTACAAATATTATTCGACTATTAATTTATAAAATATAGTATCGATTATTAGGTAAAAACAAATTAATTTCCCTTCAATAACAGGCGGTGAAAGTTCAATTTCAAACTCAACAACAGATGTATATGAGTTAATTTGTGTGAATATAATCCTACAGTATAATATTATATATAAAATCCCTCTCTGAATTAATTCACGAAAATCGGTCATAAAACGTGTTTATAGGCAATATTTCTTTGATACCTATAATACACGGAGGATTCGTGTCAATTGCAGTAATTGCTTTATAAGCCAGTATATTCATGTAGTTATATGCCATAAATTGAGAATTTAGCATAAATAATATGCCTAGTATTCAAAACAAGGAAAACTTAGTTTACAGATTTAATACGCCAGCTTATGTTTACATATGTGCATGAAAATTATAATGAAATGAGGGTAAAGAAAAATTTCATATATTTAAAAAGTCGATCGGAAAAATATGAAAAAACCACTAATAAACATTATCTATAACTATACTTTATATTACATATTATACTTAAATTATTACTTTTTTTTATTTTTTTATTATTGTTTTTATTTAGTAGGTTTTTAATTGTGGGGTACGGTTGGTTAGAACACTTACAATTTACATATGTGGCGAGGATTTGTCACCATAAACATGGGTGGTCACCTATCCGAGAACTAGTGACACCGGCTGATGCTTGACTTCAGAACACGTTTGTGACTGAAGCCAACCACCGTGCCACACCAGGCCTATTTTATAAATTATCATATTATAATAAATTTATAACATTATGCAATTACAATAATAGTTGAAGCAAATCAAAAACTAAAATTCATGTAGTCAAATAAAATATTTGACCAACTATATTATGAACTATAGACTTATATTCTATATAGAACTAACAATTTAAATGTTAATATTTTTAATATTTTTATACTGGCTCACATAGGAAATCATCGGCAGGTTAAATGCAGCGGCCATTCTAGCTTCATGCAGACACGTCTCTTGTGGTCCGATGAAAGCCGAGATATTTTTCTTCCACAATTCCGCCGTTTCGAGTATACTAGTCGACTCTTCTCCATACGTTTCGGCTACCAGAAAACTCAACGAATGACCTGTTATATACACATACAAAGTAAAATAAGACAATAATTTCGATAAAAATGAACGAAAATAAGTGAAACGAACCGAATGAATAGGGTTGTTTTTTTTTTTGCGAACCCTCTTAACAATCAACATGTCACGAGAAACGTATATTTTTTTTCAATGGCCAAACAAAATAATATAATCGATATACGTGTCTCACGCATTTATTATGTGCGAGTTTATGTATTTTTTCTTTTAATAAAAAAAGTCCTTTGAACCATGCGATATTTATGTTTTCCAATACATATAGGTATTATTATATATTCATAAAACCGCCTTTATGTACAATATAAGGGAATAAAATAAAAAATCTAGTATGATTTTTTGTTATTTGGTTGCAATTTATACCGGTAGTATTAAAACTAAAAAGTAAAACGAAAAAAAAACTTTATATTATTTGATTGATATTACGGTGACATGTTTGCAACTACAGTTATAGGTATAACTTACAAATTTCCAATTTCCCATAACTTATAACGGTCATTGTGAATAACGAACTGAAGTACCCAATAAAAATGTAATATAATAATGAAAATCAACACAATTTCAATTTTGTATTATAATTTCCTCGTATTAACAAACTCAAAAATTAAACAAATGTCAAATATGTTGTATCTGTTTGTAAATATAATGTATAAAATTCACATAATTATTATGAATTCATATAAAAGTATAAATTGAACCTGAAAATAATATTACAATAATGAAATTAATTTATTATATCAGTCATCATTCTCTATTTACGAATTTAAAAATCACATTTTAAGTGTGCAAAATGCATAACCGCATATTTTAAAATAACCGTACAATACTAAATTAATAACCCTAATCTTTGATAATTTTCATACAAAAAAACTAAGTAATGTTGTGGTCATATTAATACATTAATGTTAATAATATTATGTACATTATAATTAATGTAGACGCAATTTAAACTTGCTGGTCCGATTTTACGAGGCGGAACATAGCTTTATTCCGAAACAAGTTTACCAAAAACTTTATTTATCTTCAACTGAATAAAAAGTTTTGCAAAGGTTTTCAGATAGATAAAACAAGAGAAACTTACAATGTTATAGTATTAATTTTATATGCGTATAGTGTACTGATTAAACGTACCTAAATGGTTATAAATATTATCCATAATATACTTTCCTTCGCAATAAAGTAATATGGTAAAAATATTCTATAACAATTGTTTTTTCCTAAACAAATCAAGTAACCGGATACGAAAACATACATAATATAATCTCGTATAGTTATGATTATTTGTTTTTTAATTATTCATCCAATAGATTATCTAATAATAAATTATGCCTTGGTCGTTTAAATAATATTATGTTCAATTACACAAGCATAAAACAATTTATATTTTATATAACTTTAATCAATCAAAATATTATTATGCTCTTCTAAAATGAATAATTAATTAAATTTAGTTCCCAGCATTAATTAAAATGTCTTCATTTGTACTCATGGGCGTGACAAATTGAAGGTAAATAATGTTATGTTTGATTATATGCAAATCTAATATTAAAACCATAACAAGTATACGTGTGTGTTTTCTATTGATTAAACTTCCAAGTTGGCATTTGTTAATAATGTTATACTTAATATTATAATATGTATAGGTTCTTGAACTTGTAGATACTACACCAAATGCGTGTTATATTTATAGTATTGTTCTTTTGGACTGTATAACTCATTTATTTCAATCAGACGAGTGGAATTTATAAACAGTTGAAGTATATTAATTTTGATAAAAAAAATGTAAATAACAAGATAAAATTGCAATGCTAATTTTCCACTGATTCATCCCGGATGTGCGTCACTCGTTAAATAAAAAAAAACAAAGCGATACGTTGACTGACGGACATACTATAATTTTGTTGAAAAACACAATGTGACATTTAAAATTAACTGTACCTATACATGTCTGTAACTACTAACACTTAACTTAGAAAAACTACAAAGAGTTATCCACGGATATAAAAAAAAAGCAATTTGATACAATTTCTATGAATTATTAATAGGTACACTAACGAGTCTCGATAGAAACGGTGTTCGACATTTGTGAGCAGCTTGAAGGGTACGTTACGAGGAACCGTTGATGGAAGTTGATGAATTGGCGAACGGGTTTTTATTCATGCTATTACCTACGTCAGATTGCAGCATAATATTTTTCAAGCATAAGATATAGATAATATTAAATAAAAGTTATCGTAGAGGAGCCTCGGTTTTCTACATTGTTGATCCACGAAAACATTGAAAGGTTTGTTATTATATTTACAGTTTTTTTTGTCTTTTTCAACAATTGGTCATAATAACATTTATATCGTACCTTTGTCCTTAAACGATCCCGAGTTTATCTCCTCGACGGCCAACGATATTGCACCGCTGATCGTGCGACCGGGTTTCGAGTACCCGATGTCGCCGGGCCGTCTCCTCGAGCCTGTCAAGTAGCCGAGAACGAATTCGTCCGTCCGTCCATCTGCGGCCAACTGCAACAACGCCAACACGGTCGGCCAAAACATGACCCGTAGACTATACGTATTCAGCCGCCGACAAACCTGCAATTTGGCAAAATATATTCGTCCCGCGTCATTAGTAACACATTTTAACAGGTGTCCGACATCATAGTACTATTATTTAACGAGTGCATTAGGTTAATCGAACTATACGAATACGGTCTCGCCCGTGGTTTATTGTAAAAAAACAGTTTAAACACTCTCGAAATGTATGGTGGCGTATATGAGACATTGAGAAGTATAGGTATATTTTAAAAACAAATGAAGGCGGACGACGATAATAATAATAGCAATCGTTCAACTTTTCATATTCTCGAGTACCCGTTTTATATCGTTATTTATAGTGTTTTAAATCAAACTTCTAGTGCAATTATTAATACTCGCATAAAACACAGTCAAGACAATTCTTGTTTAGTAGCTGTTTTATGCTCCTGAAATATTTCCGCATACCGGGTAATATAAATTATTATTATTATCAACAAACTTAAAGATGCATTGTAAGCCCTTGTTCTTAACCCACAGTGTGGTAAGGCATTAGCGGGAACGCGTTAGAACATAAAAGACTTGTATGGTGTTCATGATAATATATTATTAACGATAATATTGGTTTTGAATAAAAATGAAAATTCCCATTTCCCACGCAACCGTTGATTTGAAAGTCAGCATAGTTTCTTCATAGTTTTTGTATCATACAAAGAATATAACGTTCGTCTTTTAAATATTTCCTTTTAAGGAATATCACAATATGTCTCCCCACTAACATAACACGGAGGATATCGAAACTAGTTTCAGGCTTCATTAGAAAACTGTCGTTTCTATTTAATTTATTGAACCAATAGTTTTTTTGTCAATATGAGCGGTTAATATAGGCATCCCGCCGAATCATTAGATGCGTAGGATATTATTGTCCTTCGAGTTGATGATCGACTGATTTTATATTTAATAAAATGAAGATTGAGTTTGTATAAAATTAAAGTTATTTTAATTATAAAGTATCCTGCTGTCCAGCGTTCATATTAAATGTGTTTTCCCTGTTAAACTTAAGTATTTAAATGACATTACTAGCTATATAAAATATAGTATACACTATTTTATTATGTTGTTTGTTGATTCAATAGTTGATAGAAACAAACCATTACTTTTTAAATTACAGTATTATATTCATTGGTTATTATAGAGGTAGATAATTAAAATGTGTTCTCTTTAAAAATTCGATTATACGAACAAAATGAATACTTAATTTAGGTAAGTAAGTATAATCAAACACCCATATAATACTTTTAACAATTGCTATCAAATGTTAAACACTTAATGAATATATTCATTATTCATTTTGAATACTTTATAATCAATAATTTTGCTGTTAAAACAATATAGCATACTTTACAATAGCTGCAACTACTTTCACTTACCTACTTTAGTTATATTATAACTCATACAGATGTTTACATATTGAATAATATGTCTACAAAACATAAAATAAAACAAAACTCTATTTCAGTAAACTTGATTTTTATAGAAGTTCACTTCAATAATATCTGTCAAATTTATATAAAACTTTATAATATTACAAAATATATAATAATTATAGTATGGAATATGCTTGGGGTTATAGACAATTTACAACATTATAACTAATATCTATTAGATTATAACTCCAATCTTTGAAAACAGTTTTAATATTTTACTGTTAATATAACAGTGTTAGTTACCTATTAGTTTGGTAATTACCTAATCAAACTTACTAAAAGTTAATTAAAAATATAAAATTCGCTAAAAAAAATGAAATATTATGAGTCTTGAGCTTTTGACTCAGTTATACACTTCCTATTACTATATAGTATAATATAGTGTTTCGGTAAGTTTGGGTTGTGTTTATATAATGATCACTTTATATTATAATTTTATTATATAGCTAAGCAGTTAATATTTTGAATTGAGCAATTATATTTTATGAAAACTATTATTTAAATTTGTTAATGGAATAATATTTTTTAATGATCTAATGGACATTAAAACAATTCAGTTTAATCTGCGTATAATCAAATTATTCAAATGAATCTGTTAATATAACTTTAATTACCTATTTACAATAATATGTTTCTGGTATAATATAGAAATTACCATTTAAAAACAAACAGTTTAAGTAATACGTTCTACATTTAAGTTCACGAAACTTTGTGGTATATTCTTATGAAAACTATTATTTAAATTTGTTAATGGTATAAAATGTTTTAATGATCTAATGGACATTAAGACAATTCAGTTTAATCTGCGTATAATCAAATTATTCAAATGAATCTATTAATATAACTTTAATTACCTATTGACAATAATATGTTACTACTTACTGGTAAATATAGAATTTACCATTTAAAACAAACAGTTTAAGTAATACGTTCTACATTTCATCACGAAACTTGGTGGTATCTATTATATAATAAGGGTATATTGACGCGATCAAATTGTTTTTCTTATTCGTGATTCTAATTAAAATATTATAACCGCGTGCACTTAAAATTATCCGACGTCTTATTATGTTTAAAAAAAAATCCAAAACCTTTCTTTAACATCAATATTTATTTATCAGAGCTGTTTTTTAAGCTTAGAAGAAAACAAAAATATGACAAACACGATCTTCATAGACTTATTTCTGCAAGATCCTCAACGGCCGCGATGGTACATAATATATAGTACCTATTATAGATCCATCGCGGATAACACCGCCGTTAAGCAGTTGAAACTATTATCACAGTCGGAAAACTCCTCACGTGGAAAAACGGCAACACAGAGTTAATATATATATATATAATACACACAATAGTACACGCAGTATGAACTATTTAATTTCCGACAAATCCGCCTCATCAATCAGCTCGGCCGCTTTTGTACCTTTATCGAGCTCACAGCTATATAATATTATGTCCTACATCCGAAAAAATATATAATTCCTCGCAAGTCGTGTCGGAACAACAATAACTATTAACCGACCCACATATATATGGTGGTCTTGATATATTAGGAGGTGTATATACGTGAATACCCACAGGGACCGCAGGGGAAAACGGGGACCACGTGACGACCCGCCGGAGGATTAGTAAGCCGGGAAATGTCCGTGACGCGTTGGGAGTGGTGCATCAGATAGATGGGTGGAGGGGTTAACGCATGAATCCCAGCGACCAAGTCTCCTCACACGCACTATATATAAGTAGTAAATATGGTATGTTTATAATATACCTATATTATATACCCGGTATATATATTATATATAAAGGCAAGACATAGTGTTCAGGCGGCGGTGGCAGTAGTGTAGTTTTCTACGACAGGCTATATAGAGGAATTTAATATCTATTCTGCAGCGTACCCCGATTTATTATTGGCTTCACTTCCATATACATATGCACACGGTGTACACCAGGGGCGTGTTCAGAGCGAACTCATATGTCAAAATGGGGAGAGAAAAAAACATAACACGGTATATATGCCAATATTCATGTGCAGTCGATATAAACGTGATTTTTTTCCAAAGGTAGGTAATCTCCAGAATGTCAAATAGGGTATTTTTTCGATTTAGTGTCTCGGATGATTTTATTTTCCGTTTATGTCAGTAGAATACTATAAGAGGGTTATCGTTTTATTTAATATAATATGATGCCAACCGATAAGATTTACCATGAAAACATTTGACATACCTACTTTGTTAAGCAACAACAAAATTAAATTTGAATGCTAATAATATTATTATTAACTGCAAGTCTTTTTGATAAAATCGTTTAAATATTATTAAGGGATTATAGTTTTTTTTTTATCCTTAAGTCTATAAAAAACCAAGTTGCAATTGCCTAAATAGTATACCTGGAAGTACAATTATACGTAGGTACTAGAGACTAGAATGTTGTTTCATAACACGCACGTAAAACTGCAGTTTTACCAGTTTTAATATCTTTTAAGTATTTGTATAAATGTTAAAAAGTTATGACAAACCTTTTTAATAACCACTTGTATAGGTTGTACAGTTGTACACTTTCTAATTCAAGACCATTGGTGGATCTAGGGGTGAAAATTATACCTTCCTAAATAAACAGTTAGCCACCCTCTCCCAAAAAAAAACCTCACACTGCAGTACCTACTTATTATAAATATGAAGACTTGTAAGTTGTAGTATATTTATACAACTATATAAGTATTAAGTAATATATAATTTTACCTTAATGTGTACGTAAATACCATTATACATTTATATGAGTTGAAATATATCCAAGCCAGTTCATTCAAATTTATTTAATCCAATGCATATTAATTTATTCAAGTAAATAATAAAACTTATGAAAACATAAAGCCAGGCTTTTCTGCAGCCCCAACAAATAAGTTTATCAACAATCCCCTTATGTTGAAGACATGTATTTTCAAACCGAATAAAACAAATCGCTTTCCAAAAATTACTTTAGTGATCTCAAATTATTATAATACATCAAATAAAACATTATTAGTTTCTAATCGCATAATAAATTACTTTGGCTTGATAAAAAAAAACTTCTTCTGTAAAACATCAATATTGTATATTATTTGCATTTTATAGTAAAAGCACAGTTATTGAAAATTAGTTTACAAAAACTATAAAGTATAAAATAATCAATCAATGTCTGAAGAGTAAAAGAAAAAACCACACTCATTAATCTTACATCCTACCTAATACAATATTTTATATGCTCATAACGAAATTAATCTATATAATTACAAAAATATAAAATATCATAGAAATAATAATTATATTGTTAAAGAAATCGATAGTGAAATAGAATGAAATACGAAGTGTAATATCCCTGTTTTTAAAGAATACAGAAACAATAGTTCCTGCGTTGAACAATAATAATCAAACACGATGCTCATTAGTGTTCGTGTTAAATAAGAAAAATTAAAAAAAAAATTCGTAAAGTAAATTATGTATTAAAGTTAAACCGACCGTGTAGAAATCCTATTAATAATAACGGCGGAGAATAATTTAAATGCGTCAACGGCGTACATTTTCCTGCAAAAAGTAAATAACGAGATAAAGATTGTTCCTAGGTACGTTTGTATTTGCCAAAAATATATTATGTTTCCTGGACGAATGAACATTATTATAATAATAATTACGTAAATTAAAATAAACGGACGCTCCGTGGACCTGACAATTCGTCAAAAGTTTAGTGGCTAATATTTTCATCAGTATAATATTATTATGAACATGACACAGTGAGATAGAAAAGTCGATAACCTTTAATATTAAATAATAAGCTCAGGCAAAATCAATAAATTATACAGTTGAATATAAATATATAATATTATGACGATCATTATTATACATATTATTATTATCTATTATTAATAAGGAAATTCTGACGGATTACATTATAACGTAATAATAATTATTAACATTTATCAGCGAACACTCTGCAAGATAGGTAAATATTGATTTATTTCTCAAAAATATCTGTTTTATACCGTATAACCGTCTTTCAGTTATACAGACCACACGCGTATGTAAATTTTTAGAAATGTTCTGTAAACACTCAGACACTTGATTTGCCAACAAAAAAAAACATATATATATGAAAACGTAATAAATATAATACGTACTTAAAATCACGTACGACACGTGTTTGAGTGTTCGGGAACAATGTGTACGGTGATTAATATAATAAATATATAACACTGATAAGCGATGGTCGATGTAGCTGTCTGTAAAACATTGGGCGGGGGGAAGGATAGTTAGTTAATATTTTGATCTGATAGATGTGGTGGTTAAACAGCTAGAATCATTGCGTAGGTACATCCTCATAATCAGTCATAAACTCCAGGGCAACATCCTATCATATATCCCAGGAATCCCGGTGAACTTTGCCCACGTATACAGGGTGCACACAGGAAACCAAGCATGCTCACCCTTTTTTTCTTCAATAATGTAGTTGGGTATTCAAAATCTCATTTTTTAAAATCTTAAATATACTTGAAGATCATATTTTCAAATTCTCGAGATTTATAGCGCCAATTTATAAACATATGTTTTTCAAATGACAACTCCCTTTTCTCCTAAAAATTAATTACAGGATAATTTTTCTTAAAATGTTGACGTATCAGAGTCAAAACTTTAAAGAGTAGTTTTTGAGTTCTATAGCTTTGTGTATTAAGAATAGGAGGTCCATAATAATGGGTTTGGAAGATATGGAGGCTGATTTGAATATTTTAGTGATTTATATTAATCTATCAACATTTATAATTTATAGAATTGGTCTAAGTATTTTAAATATTATATATTAGATATATTAGATTCAATATTAGTTTTTACATATATTTTATATTTTTGTAAAAACTATATTTAAGGTCTAAAAACATATTAATAACTTGGAAACTGCTGGTTTGAATTTCAAATAAGGTACCTATATCAAAATTAAAAAAAAAATTGTAAACTAGATAATTTACAGTAAAAAGAGGCCGAGGTTCTCATTTTAAAAACAGAAGTTTGTATCGACTCAGGAAACTTAGCACAAAAAATCTCAAGAATTATAAATATGGTCTTATGTAAATTATAATATTTATAAAATTCAAAAATCAGAATTTTAGTGAATTCATTATTGAAAAAAATAATGGGGATGAGCGTGCTTGGTTAATCACCCTGTACATACTATTATCAAAACGGCGAATAATATTAATAACTGGTGATAAATCTATATTATATTATTTTGTCATATTATATATGAACGTACGCGCGGGAATTACTTTAAAAAGACATTTTTTTTTATCATCTTTATGTTTTATCTGTACTTCTATCCCTCTCTCTCTCTACCTCGATCTCTGTTTCTTTGTATATAATATATATAGTTATAAAATAACGCACTCTAAACGGCTATAGTTGTTTTTTCTTTTGAAAAAAACTTATATATTATAGTACCGTGATAACGGCGGTGGTGGCGTCATCCTTATCGCGAGACCGCGAACAACATTGGCGATTGACCTAAAAAAATTGACACACCGAAACCCGTATTGGAGATGTGGTGCAGGCGAATAATAAAATATACATAATGCATATTGTACTATTGAATGTATATATCTATATGTATATCAATGTATATAATACACACATAATATAATATATTATACGCATGTTATCGACATGTACGTTGACCTAGAATACGTTTACCTAAACCTACGCGCGGGAAAAGCCTCATTCGTTTTTCTAATTATTTTCACGATTAACATAATATGTTATGCTGTTAAAACAATTGTTATTATATTCAGTAACATGTTCAAGGGGGCGCCCGCATGGTAAAAAAAAAATAATAAAAAGTATGATGATATCCTCAAATTACATAGTCGCTATGTATAACATCTCCGAGGGCCAATCATATGTATATAATGTAATATGTATGTGGGGTGATTCTTTAATCACTATATTATATTCGTTTTCCCGGTACTTTTACGTAATTGAAAATAATAATTTTTTTACATGATTTTAAGTTATTACAACGTACTAGAACATTTTTGAATAATACATGTTTTTTATGAAAACTTCAAAGTATAACGACAAAAACTATTTTTGAAAACTTAAATTTATACCTAGAAAACGACTGGATATAGTGATAAAATAATCACCTTTGGGCTTGTATGATGAAGTATATTCGAAATCGTAAAATATCCATTATGTCTCCGCAGCGATATCGTCGCCGTCGTGTAGCTAGGTATATTATGCACAGGTAATATAATAATGAAATAATAATATATAATGTCGAATAACGGGCCGTTGCCTAATCACACAAACCACTGCAGGTATACGACACACGCATATTTTATAATATAATATGAAACACGTATTGTAAGTTGTGCACTGACGCGATTGGAAAATTAAAACGCGCGTGAATACGACCGATGTGGCGGCAACATATAATATTATTATTATTATTATTATTATTATTATTATTATTATTATTATTATTATTATTATTATTATTATAATATACTAGAATCCCACGCACTTTTATCAGCATAATATAATAAACATAATATAATATAGGTAATAAATATATATATATATATATATAGAGAGAGAGAGAGAGAATACGCACCGGCGAGAGAATAAATGTGCGCGCGAAAAAAAAAATAAATATCACTGAAAATCCGGTGAACTTTCACATCGACGACGATCGCTGCAGCTGCAGTGAGACTCGGCGCGTATTATTATAGAGACACCACTGATGCAGCAGAGCACAGACACGCACGTCCGTATATTATCGTTTATTGCGCAATTATTGCAAAAGAGTGGGTTTCCACAGAAACATCATCCTGCAGTAAATAGTAAAATAATTAAATAATATAATATTTTTTTTTTTTAATCCTCCAAAAAGATAATGGGCCACGTTTAACGCATATTATGTTCATTACAATAATACAATATAATATCAAAATATTTTTAACATGTTTCAATATACCTATAATATTGAGTGCCAAAAGTCCACTAGTTTTGAATATGTTTCGATGACGGCAATAACCGCGTCTTATTCGTCGAACGAATGAAAATCATAAACCCATTTATTATTATTTGTATTTTCTTCAACCGTTTCGAAATCGAATATAATACAATACAAAATATTATATGTGTGACCCGGACGACGGCGATAATATACCTATAACTACCTACGTATAGAAAGCCTCCGACACAATGAAGAAAATGCGCTCAACAATCGTAAAAGAAGTTTTTTCTTACACCAATACAATATTTACCTGTTTATGTTTTAGAGCGCACACGATAGTGGTTGGAGGTACCCACTTCTGTTCGGTAAGAAATCTCGTGTAAAGATATCGGGATGATAAATGTATTTGTTTTATGGAATTTAATAGTTTTTTTTTTTTTTTTTATGTTGAGCGAAATAAATATAAAATATTTTTACAATATAAATTTTGTTGATATTTTTTTTTATACATTTAAAACTATTGCTTGTCACCAGACTTTTGGGTAGTATACGATACACTTATTTTGATTATATACAATAAAACTGATGAAAAACTATAAAATGTATTTTTCCATTTATTATATTTTCAAATTTTCTATTTTGTTTTATTAAATTTTCAATGGAATTATACTTTAGTTATAAAAACTAAAAACGTATGAGACACCATAACATTGATCCAATAAAAATAAACTATACGAAATAAATGCTTAAACTAGACTAAGATAATAATATAATATTGTAATACTAATATGTACAAAGATACCTAACGGGCACCCTTTTATATAACTACCTACTAGTTAATGATTATTTTATAAATTATAGGTGGTAATAATTTTAAGTAGGTGGGTACCTAAGAAAAAATTGGAAACAGAAAAACGATTAAAATGGCAAATATGGAGTTGCTATTTCAACTGAATTTTCTTCAAACAGATTGGTGCTTCAGTACTTTCAGAAGACTTGCATTGAGTTAGTGACAGATGAAATTATGAACATTAATATGTATAAAGATTACTTGAACAAAAATGTGAGCTGTACAAATAACTAGTACGAGTTCTGTAGCTGCCTGAAAACAAAACTGCGGTTGGAACAAATGAAGATGATATTAAAACGTGTAAACATTCGGTAGAACGGTCAGTTTTCACAGATAAAACTAAAAGTGTAAACCCGAAATATTAATATATTTAATATCAATATTTCATATAAACTACAATATAATGTGAAAAAGCTTTGTTTATGAGTTCAAATGGGATTTATTTTATTTTATAACAAGGGTTGATGATATCATAAATAGATAATGTGTGATAATTATGAATTATGCTAGAGTCGGTGCCCAATAATTGATATAGTTACCAAAATGAACTTATATACATTTTGGTTATTTAATACATTGCATAATATTATTGATGGGTATTTAGTCTTAATTTTTATATTTTTATAAGTGATATAAATATTTTATTAATCATAGTGTTGAATAAGTATAGATACACACACGATATCAAATTGGATGGTGTTAAACCAGGTAATGTTGTGCTACAGAATACAGACATGGTACTCATACAATATACATCATCACTATAGGCTACAAGCAGCGGAATATGACTATAAAACATATTATTATAATTTACATTTTAGCTACTTAGATACTTAATAAAAAATTAATCAGATCTAATCGGATCAAATTGGACTAGTTTTGTCGAATTTTCGTAAGAAATAAATGGCAAAAAACTAGTATCAAGTTTCTACGTAAAAGTGATTACTGATAAATTGGAAATTGTACTTATATGCGAATATATTGACAAAACAATTCACCAAAAAAAATTATACTAATCGTATTATTTATACATTTTATTGAATTTTTAATTTTGTAAATCTAAGCTAATATATGGATACATATTATATATTTTTTAATAAGTATAAATATATATTATATTTTAATAAGGATGTATAATTTAAATAACTTACACACCTTTATGGACTTAAACTTTTTGAGAGAGTCAAAACTCTAACTTCAATTAAATAAAAAAAAAATGTAATACATCGTTAAGTTTTAGAAACCAAGCTTCATTGAGTTAAAGGTGATAAAAATATTTGATAATTGCCTACTACAGCCACAACACGTTGTTTTAAATACATAAAACGCAATACCAGTATTCAAGTGTCTAAGATCATTATCTGTCTTATTATAGCTAAATAAAATTATTTAAAATAATGAATATTCAAAATGAATACCTATACCAAGCATTTAATAGCTTTTTAGTTTTAGTTTTTTCTTACTTTTATGATTTTCTTAAAAAGTATTTTTGTTCCATCCAGTCATAAATAAACGGCAGGCCATGGTTTTTTTAAATTTTGATCAGACAAGCCACTAATTTTAGTAAGCTACATGCCAGGACGAGCAATGGAATAAATAACAGCCAACATTAGTGTGATTCAGTATAATTTGGAAGTGACAAAACATTATTAAAATTATTTGGAAATTTTGAATAAAGACTTTAATAAAACGATGAAAAACAAGATCGAAATTTGCATACTAATGAGTAATGATATATCATCAAATCTATCACATTGTTCATAATTTAATAAAAAATTTATTTTTATTTCTACAAGGTCCAAACCGAATTGACGTTCCATATGTTATGTACTTATGTATCCAATTTTCTCAATCTACCAAAAACAAAACCTTTATAACGGACACTTTTAATTGAAATTTTGAGTGAGTGGAATGCCATAATTATTCACAGATGATAGAAATCACAAATACACAACAAATTTCAATATTGGTTTCATTAATTTGGTTTTCCTAATATATTATATATTTGTAATTTATATAAACTCTGTTGATCTAGTACACGCAGCAACTTATATTGTAGGTTGGAATGTAGGTACTAAAAAAACTAAGAATACAATGATATTAATTCAAGATTTCATATTTGTTTAAGTTTTTTTAGTTGATTTTTAACGAATTTTTATTTAAAGAAGAAACTTAACTCATAGACATGAGATATATAAAAAATATAACATTTGTTAGTTCTTTTTTTAAATAAATTTAAAAGTAATTTTTATTAAATTGTTAAATTTTTACCTTTCGTATTAACATATTATATTTATAAATAATTCTAATAAAAAGCATTTGAAATTAACATGAATAAATCTGCTCTTGTAAATTGTAAGAGCATATTTTTATTAAAAATAAATTGTATTTATTTTATGTATATTATACTGAAATAGTTAATCAGTGCTGTTATACGACTGATATTAATATGTATGCAATTAGGTTATAGGCTAGTCTAAGGCCGTGGTTATAGGTATGTATAGTAACGAAGTCATTATTATATTATTATCTAGCTATGTTCACTTAACTGTTTTCTCTCTAAAAAGAAATAATGTTAATAATAACTATTGTATAGTTATTTTAGAATATAAATTATCAACTACTGTATGATAAATGTTCATAGATACCTAAAATATGTACCTATAATTTAGTTTAAAGTTTGCAAATGTGATTAAATATTTTTAAAAGTTTAAAATATGTTTTAAATACTTATGTCTTGTTATAATTATTATTTATTGGAGTGACATATAATATAACTAAACTTAAGTGTATTTAATAATATGATTCACCTTATCCATTTTTAACACTTATTTATACTAAGTTGACAGTTGTATTTAGTCAGAATTTTGTCACATTAAGAAAACAAACGTTATAAAATGTTTAAATTTTGAATAACAGTAAAATATATTTGGCAGTGATATCTATTTATATTAGGTCAAGGCAACGTGGTCTGGAGTAGGGACTCCGGACTTGTGAATAATAATTATTATTGTATATTATATTACATTTTACAACTACAAATGCCATTTCAACTATTCAGAATTATACAGAACTTGTAAAAATGTAATTTTAAAATGTTCGACTATAGGTAGGTATACCAAGTCTATCATATAGTTTTAGTTGAAAACGAATTTCAGAATATGCAATTTCAAATTCATTAATTAAATATAAGTTGGCCAAAACTCGGTAACGGTGTCGTAAGCGATTTACATAATGTACAATGGTTTTTTTTTTTATAATAATATTTTATGTAACAATGTAACATTCTTTTTCATAAATTAATATTTAATAAAGTTTATTTTAATAATGTATACGTATTTTTTTGATCGCTTACGACACTACACCGATGTAGATCGCGAAAATTATGGTAGATCACTTACGACTCCGTTACCTAAAACTCTGCATTAATTAAACAGCCAAAAAATAACGACTTTAGAAATAAAATTTCGTTAATACGTATAATATGAGTGACATTTCTTAAACGTATTAAATGTGCGGAGAATTTCCTAAAGAACCCTATTATAAGACGTCATCTCAATGTAATATTGCTGTAGAATTATTATCAATCAGTGTCATTCGATAATTTGTAACTATAAATGGAATGTATTTTGAGTTTATTACATATTTGACGATTCTGCATAAATAGTAAATATAGGTACTATCTTATTGTGTTTTCGATTATATAAGTTTATAATAAGACACGCCCACATGAGTTTGGTTTTAAGCTTTTGTAAGTGTTAACTATTTATAGACTATTAGACTACATAGTGTACAACTTATCCCCCTAAGATAATTACAATTTAACTCGTTTACGCATCTACAACACTCGTGTCGAATATAATATGTAAATACTATAGTTTTTATAAAATTATTTTTATTATTGAAATAGTAAACAAGTTAATTTTTATCCGAAAAATATGAATGGATTAAAAATAAAAAAAATATAACGGTTAAACGACAGAGTTTTTTTTTTAATTTTAATATCTAACAAAAAATTGAACAAATTATATAGTTTTAAACAAAAACTCTAAATAGTTACAATATAAGAGAAACATCCACAAGAATGAAAAATACTAACGCGTATCACCTATTATACACTGCAGCAGTATTATATATAATATAATATCGTATTATCTATACGCATTATCTTTCATCAAAGCGGTTTAGGACAATTTTTTTTTTTTTTTATCGGCATTTATAACGACTCGGTTGGCTATCATCGGGATTTTTTCGTACCATAAAATTTTATATCCCGTCACATTTTCTCGATACTCCGACAGTATATATAAGCATATAAAAATACTAACACGGCATGATGTCGATTTTACATTTTGGTCCGTGTTGGTCGTCTGTTAATAGCGTTGACACGCGTTGTTTCACTTATATGTAATCGTAAAACACATATAACAATAAAAAGCGGGGAAGACATTCTGCTGTATAGTAGATAATATTATGTCATGTGTACCTCGTCATTGAGTAAGTCACTATTTATGTTGTGTTAAATTTTGAATTCAATGGTAAATCTTTGTATATACGAAAAACGTTTCAGAGCGGTTTAGAGGTGTTAGAAGCGTTGTTTCTAATGATTTTTAATAATTTATTAATTTTATTTTATTAATAGAATATACTTTATTAAACTAGTAGTACCTTATTTTTGCTAAAGTCTAAATATTTTGAAAATTGTATTGTGTAAAGAAAATAATAATTTACGTAATGGTGAAAAATGTTTCAGGTCCCCACAATTAATATTTTATAAAATCATCGTTTTTGGTTTACGCATGTATCCAATTTCGTCAAAATTAAAGTACCAACTTATTTGGTATCCAATTTTCCATCAGAAACCACTCTCAAAGTTTAAAATTGAAGCATTACTACTTCTCTCAGTGACGTGACAGCAAAAATATAAATTTAACACAAATCATAATTATTATATAAACACTATAATATGCACATCGTTATCATTGTATAAGCAAATTCGTTCTTATAGCTTCAACTGGAATCTAAAATAAAATATATTTTCTCCTTGCGAATGAGGGACAAAAGTGGATATTATATTTTAAAGGTATGGACTTCTTATATATATATATATATATATATATTATATATACATATGATACATATATTTTTTTCATCCTCAAAATACAATTTAAACGACATAGAATTATTATTGGATTTAACTACGTCATATAATAGTACAGATGTGGATTACCATAATTTTATGAAATCGGAGGGTGTATACAAATGAATATTGTATGAACCTATAGGCTATAGTCTATATGTATATATCAATTATTTAATATATATGAACTATTTAATGAATTTATATTTCAAATTGTGAACTCATGGGCCCCTACATGAACATGTTCAGTGGGGCCCAATATCTTCTTGAAGAATAAATAAAAATAAAATAAAATACAGTCTATATTATATCGTATACGTTTGGATATCGTGGACAATAATATAGGTAGTGTTGGTTGTGGTAAATACCTGTCTATCATAATTTATTAAGTACCTATATAATGTATAAATATTTTTTTTTTACCTGCTCCGTACAAACGTAGACCTCTGCCGGTATGTCCCGGTGGTTGCGTTGCAGGTGGCGGCCGTTGTCATTTCGTTCGGATATTATACATCCGACGAGGTAATTTTTTTAATTTTTTTTTTGTTTGTTAAAAACGGTGAAATTAAAACAAAACCCAAAAACAGTATATTATTATAATACGATCGCCCTCTTTCGAGCGCGCGGACCCCCCTCCCGCACGAGACCGAACCGAACGCGGCGAAATTAAAAACCGTGACGAAACGTAAAATAAAACCTATAGGTGTAATATCGCGAACGATAAAATATGAAAATGCCGTAGAGTACGATTTACGATGTGTGACGGACGCGTGTCCGGAAATAATATAATAATTATTATATTATATTATTTTATTATGAGCGCGCGCAACCGGCGGCCAGTCGCG
Source organism: Macrosiphum euphorbiae (assembly GCA_949089665.1). Classification (NCBI taxonomy): domain Eukaryota; kingdom Metazoa; phylum Arthropoda; class Insecta; order Hemiptera; family Aphididae; genus Macrosiphum; species Macrosiphum euphorbiae. The sequence goes on from CARXXK010000001.1 coordinate 117,442,973, forward strand.
TGCAACTGTGCGGCTGCCGACTATACGGAGTGGACAGCGAGTGACACGCGAATGAGCTGCCGCCGCCAACGACGACGACGACGACGGTAAACAACTCGGTCGGCGAATTCAAGCGCGGTGAAAGTGCGTCGCGAAAGAGAAAAAAAGATACGATCCGTCCGTCCGTCCGTCGCCACTTATTAATATTATTATACCGTTGGCACGCGCGACCGAACCGAGATTTATTATTATTGTTTTATTGCACGTGTTTAACCTCTATATAATATAATATTATCGTTATTATAATAATAATACGAATCATACGAATAGTTACAACTGCTGCTGCCTAGCTAAAATATCATTATATCGCGTGTTTGCGGTGGAGTTCATGATACGACGTGATATAATATTATACAACAATTTATATAGTGTGAATCATACACGATGCGACGACTGCAGCAGTCATCTGATCGGGAGTGCAGCAGCTGCAGCAGTAGCTGTTGTGGATGAACTGCAAACTCGCCGCTCCGCGATGAGAACGAAAACCGCGGGAAACGCTACGCGCGGGGAGGAGCTTTCGGCGGCGACTCCGATCCGCCCCTCCCGCCAGAGTTTAAGTCCATTCGGCGTTTTTGTCGGTGCTAAATAGCCCCGCGGGGGGTCCGTATTATATTATACGCGATATCCTTTATTCAGATATATATATATATAACAAACATATACAATACTACTATACTACTACTAGAGATTGCACTTAAACCGTTTCTCGGTCACTCTTGATTAGATAAACGCGGCGGCCACCGAATACCGCGTGCGCCGTATCTTCGATCGGTTCAATCGGTTGCATAAAATCCGATAGGTATTACACGACTCGTATACGACTTTTGGCGTCGTAGATTCAGATTAAATTTCGTACGCACTTTATTGGTGCCTATCGGCTATAATGTTATGTAGATTGGATAGGATTTTTTGATTTCACAGCAGATACAAATGTATTACCTATAATTGATAGCTTTATTTGCCACTAAAGCTTAATATTAAGCAAATATTAAGCTAATTCATGTAATGAAATCAAGATTTAGGAATAACGAGATTGATAAAATAGTGGACTGTATACATAACAAAATATTATTTTTAATAAAATAATATATAATATATACATATAATATATAGATTCTGATCGGAGCAATAAATTTAGGTAATGATTTTACAATGATGTTAGTTTTATTTTTTTTTGTGTATGTGAACAAGATTTATTATAGAAAAAATACTTAAATTGTGAACTTTGGGGTGGTTTCTGCTAAAAATATGGGATTTATTTGATACCTACTTTTGAGAAGTCAAAATCAAAAATGCACAGTATTCTTCAAAATAATCTGATAAAAAAAAAAAAATTAAGCAAAAATGAGAATTTTGAGCAAAACCAATTTTCGACAAAATCAATTTTGTTTTTTTGTTGTAATACAAACACGAATATAAGGTAGAGTCTCGATAACTCAAATTGATTAACTATATTTTTTTATAAGCATTTAAAGTTTAAATTTTGACAAAATTCCTCAAAATCAAGACAATTTACAAATTATTTTGTAGTAAAAAATGTTCAATTTTTGTATCTTAGGATTGAAAATTGAATACCTACATGGTTTCTCGTGGTATTTCACATACGGTACCCAAAAAATCTAAAACCTATATAACCACCGTTTTTTAGATTCTGAGTGGAACGATGAATGTATTGATTTTACAATGATGTGTGTTTTTTTATTTTTTTTTTTATTTTTATTTTTTTTTTTTTATTTTTTTTTTATTTTTTTATTTTTGTGTCTGTCATCACGTTTTAGGACAGTAAAAGTGCTTGGATTTTCTTCATCAGTAGCTTTTCTGATAGGAAAGTGAATCTAGTTGGTACTTTGGGGGGTCAAAAGTGAAAATTTCCCAGTAGTTTTCAAAAGCGCCTTGAAAAACAAAAGAAAAATTAAGGAAAAACGGGAATTTTTACGCAAAATCTGTTTTCGAGAAAATCGATTTTGGTTTTTGGTGTAACTTTAAAACAAATGACCGTAGATAAGTGAAATTTTTACTGGTTGTTTATATTTGCATTTTCTATACACGATAACATTTTCAAAATATTTTGATTTATTTTGAACTGTTTAGGGACATTTTCATTTTCCAAATGTTTTTAGTTTTTTTTCTAAAAATATCAATAAAATTTTATTTGTTGGTTGCGAAAGCTTGAAAATTTAATAGAAGGCTCCTAGTATATTGTTTCAAAGGCAGATGAAAAATATTAAAGATCCTTAGTCACAATTTTTTTTTATAAGCATTTAAAGTTCAAAAATTGACAAAATATGGAATAATCACGAAAATTAGCAAATTATTTTGAGTTAAGAATTCGTAAAAATTTTTCTTTTTAAATCTAAGATTTGAACATTTAATATAAGATTCTTTATAAGTTTATCTACCTTTATCAAAACAAAAATGTCTATAAGAAAGTCAAATTAAATTTTTATGAGCGTTTGAAATTCAAATTTTAACAACATTGGATATTCACTCGATTTCTCATGTAGCGATTTCCTTATTTTGTTGTAATTCAAAAACGAATGACTGTAGATATATGAAAATTTCACTGAATGTTCAGATTAGCATTTCCTATACACTGTACAATTTTAAAAATATTTTGACTCTTTTTGAGCTGTTTACGGACATTTTCAGTTTTCAATTATTTTAGTTTTTTTTTCTATAAATATCAATAAAGTTTTATCGGTTGGGCCAAAAAGTGTAAAAATTTAATACAAGGCTCCTGATATATTGTTACAATATTAGTTGAAAAATATTAAAAATACATAGGCACAATTTTTTTTTATAAGCATTTAAAGATCGAATTTTCACAAAATTTATCAAAATCTCGAAATTATCAATCGCTGCAATTAAAAAATTATAAAATGTCCAGTTTTTATAACTAATAATTGAAAATTTAAAACTTAGATTCTCATAAATAGTTCATACTGTAACCAAAAAATATAAAAAATACATAAGCACAGTTATTTTTTACAGACATTTTAAATTCAAATTTGGACGAAATGACATATTAAAATCAGTGTTAACGATTTTGGTTATTTGTTGTAATTTAAAAATATTATTCGTCGATATAATATGAAACTGAAGAATCAAGACATGGCCTATCCATACAATCTATAGTTTAATATTATTGTCACATTATTGTTCTATGATATTAAGATTACCCCAGAACATAGAGTATATAGAGATGCCCTACAGAATAAGTATTATGAATTATGTGAAGCAAAACATGTCGGATTTGGTTTCCAATAACTAACAACGCAACTGATAGATAGCGCTAATTTTCAACTTTTCGTAAATCCCACCAATGTAATATTTTGAATATGTTATAATACTTTCTACTCAGAAACTATTTTAAGAACAAACCTAAGATGCTGGTGTGTTACAATAATTTAAGTATTGATAGTGCTGATAATTTCCTCACCAAAAAGTTACTACCCTCCCATAACATATTATAATAGTATTTACGTATTTGTGCAAATCAAGTTCAGTTCAGTAATATTATAATAATTAATATTATATTGATAGTTATAAATAAAGGTTAATATAACCATAGAACAATATGATATAATTGAGTAATAATAATGAATAATATAATTAAATTACAATAAATATTGTATTATAGTTCATATACAATAAAATATTTTCTATAGTTTGCCTACACTGTTTTGTTTCCATTTCCGCTTCATATTATTTCAATTAGGGCTCCTCTATATACTCTATGCCCCAGAATCACGGACTAAGATATACAGGACTGGACACGACAAGGTTGGAGGGTGTGGGGGGGTTGACTACGAAATGTTTTACAACAGGCAGTGTTCGGGGGGATATTTTCCTTTTAGCATTACTAGCGCCGTCCTAGTGGATACTTATGGAACTAGAACACATCATACAAATTTCTAGTTCCATAAGTATCCACTAAGACGGCGCTAGTAATGCTAAAAGGAAAATATCCCCCCGAACTCCGCCTGTTGTAAAACATTTCGTAACCACAATATTCATCTCGTGTCCAGTCCTGTATATCTTAGTCCGTGCCCAGAATATTCTGTGTTATCACTTTCTGTCGTCGATTGATAAGCTTTTGTCCGAAAAATGAAAAGAGTGGTTATTATTTTGTGGTTATACGGCAGTGACCAACTACTTGTGTTGGAGTAAAGTTGTTGCATAGGAAAAAATTTGGTGCAAACATTTTGGTGATTGAAAGTGATAAGATGTGACGGGGACGCTGTGTATCATTTATAATATGTTATTACTTATTTTACTAGTTCCCCGTTACAGGCGCCGGCCAAAGAGTTCTGGTTTACCTGTGATATGAAGTACGACCCGTTGAAAAACATGGAAACGAGTCCGCGTATCTAGTACCACGTACGTCTGTAATAGTTTTATAAGTTTGTTTACTCGAGTTACGTAAACGTTTTACAACGTTTAACGTTTTAAGTATAGTTTGTTATTATTTATTTTATAGTTATTACCTATAGTCTTATTAGGCCGAATATAGGCCGAATTCTGCCGGTAATAAAATCTGTTATCAGTCGGTTAGCGTTAACCGACACTTTACCGGACATTGTAAGAACGGCCCTTATATGTACCTACTTTTTTTCATTCTTTACAATATATTGTTTTTAACCAATAATTACACGTCGTGGCAGGTTTTGAATTTTATTTTATTAAAATGGTTCGCTCTAATAACCAAGCGATTTGTTTCATTTATCAACAGCATTCTATCATTAAAAACAGCATTGAATCGAGATATTTAATTCCCAAAATACTTCTGTTGCAACGTCGTGGCAGTGAGTGTGTTTACATTATGCAGCTCTAGCAGCAACCCAACCGGCAGCGCTCGCCGGTTAACCTGCTGCTCGCACTGCTCAATTTACCGCTCTTGACGGGAGCGACAATGCGAGGAGCATGATCAGCGCGAGTGATAGGCTGTTTAGTGTTTACCTACTGGTGCTGCCCACTTCCATACCCACTTCCCTGCTCACTTCCACGAAAATGGGCTGAATGTAAACGAGGCATTAAAGGTATGTAATGTACTAATGTGTAATACATAATATTATATTTATTTATTTTTATTTTAGATTCTGAGTGAAACGATGAATGTATTGATTTTACAATGATGTGTGTTTTTTTATTTTTTTTTTATTTTTTTATTTTTTTTTGTGTCTGTCATCACGTTTTAGGACAGTAAAAGTGCTTGGATTTTCTTCATCAGTAGCTTTTCTGATAGGAAAGTGAATCTAGTTGGTACTTTGGGGGGTCAAAAGTATAAATTTCCCAGTAGTTTTCACAAGCGCCGGGAAAAACAACATAAAAATTAAGGAAAAACGGGAATTTTTACGCAAAATTGGTTTTCCAAAAAATCGATTTTGGTTTTTGGTGTAACTCTGAAACAAATGAACGTATATACATGAAATTTTCACTGGTTGTTTATATTTGCATTTTCTATACACGATAACATTTTCAAAATATTTTGATTTATTTTGAACTGTTTAGGGACATTTTCATTTTCCATTTTTTTTAGTTTTTTTTCTAAAAATATCAATAAAATTTTATTTGTTGGTTGCGAAAGCTTGAAAATTTAATAGAAGGCTCCTAATATATTGCTTCAAAGGCAGATGAAAAATATTAAAAATCCTTAGTCACAATTTTTTTTTATAAGCATTTAAAGTTCAAAAATTGACAAAATATGGGAAAATCACGAAAATTAGCAAATTATTTTGAGTTAAGAATTCGTAAAAATTTTTCTTTTTAAATCTAAGATTTGAAAATTAAACACAAGATTCCTTATAAGTTTGTCTACCTTTATCAAAAGAAAAATGTTTATAAGAAAGTCAAATTAAATTTTTATGAGCGTTTGAAATTCAAATTTTTACAACATTGGATGTTCACTCGATTTCTCATGTAGCGATTTCCTTATTTTGTTGTAATTCATAAACGAATAACTATAGATACATGAAAATTTCACTGAATGTTTAAATTAGCATTTTCTATACACCATACAATTTTGAAAATATTTTGACTCTTTTTGAGCTGTTTATGGACATTTACAGCTTTCAATTTTTTTTAGTTTTTTTTCTATAAATATCAATAAAGTTTTATCTGTTGGGCCAAAAAGTGTAAAAATTTAATACAAGGCTCCTGATATATTGTTATAATATCAGTTGAAAAATATTAAAAATACATAGGCACAGTTTTTTTTTATAAGCATTTAAAGATCAAATTTTGACAAAATTTATCAAAATCTCGAAAATTATCAATCATTGTAATTAATAAATTATAAAATGTTCAGTTTTTATAGCTAAGGATTGCAAATTCAACACAAAGGTTCTCGTAAATAGTTCATACTGTAACCAAAAAATCTAAAAAATATATGAACACAGTTATTTTTTACAGACATTTTAAATTCAAATTTGGACGAAATTACATATTAAAAAACCTAGAATAACTATTTTAGTTATTTTGTTGTGATTGAATAATATTATTCGTGGATACTTGAAACTTCTAAAGTGTACTATTATATATCTATGATAGTATCACGGTTTTTGTTGATGTATAACGCGTTATAAGTACCTAATGGATATTTTGATATGATTAATTTGGAATTTATTATAGGTACCCATTATAGGTCAATTTTTTGTTTAATACCATAGATATGTATATAATATGTCTTATACATAGACTGACATACCGTCTGCGCTCAGAATCGTTTTTCTTATACAATGATATTATATCGTTGAATTCAAATTTAATATCATCCATTATACAGTGACCCACTTGTAACCTACTGTACAGCAGAGCGACACCCACTTGCCCACCTTTTTTATAAATATTATTCGTGGGTACCTACTTGAAACTTTTAACGTTTATTCTTGCTTATATGAAATTTTTATATTCAATTTATTCAGAAAAAATGAATTTAACCTACTACTGCGTATTACAAATAGTAATATAAATTACTTTAACAGCAATAAAAATATATAAAATATAGGTACTTACTTACCTAGAAATAATACAGCTAGCTGACAGACCATCTTCGCTCGGAATCGTTTTTAGCTTATTATCCATCGTTCACAACCATTACAGTGACCCACTCGATTTTGTTGAAATCCAAGGGAATTTTCTACAATTTTACGAATAAAGATAATATTATGACAATTAATCAAGTACACAATTATATGTAAATTTCAGTAATTTGTAAATAAGGCTGTCATGGTTTCTACTAAAATAAATTCAATGAACAACTTAGAAAAATCAATTTTTAAAAAGCAATGTATATCTATAAATATTATAGAACTGCAATAAATAATAATATTTATAATAATATTTTTAATATTATTATTTTTGCCACAAGCAACATTATTTCAAAAAATGTTTGTGAAAGTTCTCAATAGTTTTGCGGACAATCGAATTAAAGCTAAAATTAAATTAAAAACAGCTTAATGAAGTGGTATTTAATTAATAGTTGAATATATTACCATCATATTGTATTATAAAACTTACTTTCATAATTAAATGTACATACCTTTTAATAAATCCAGATTTAATACAATGTATATGATAGATAATAATTATATTGATATTTAAAATTAACTTAACTTGAGTAAATTATCTAAAACCTAATCAATCACTATACTATAATTGTATTATTATCTATTTTTTATTTATGGAAATTATTTATTATTTAGGAAATTTTGATCCTTATTGAATATATAAAATATTTCATACACTATTCTTATGTCTTTGATTTGACATAATAAAATTCCACAATCCGTTTAATTTTTCTGGTTACGCCACCGTTTAAAATATATTAAGCACTGTAGGCGATACCTAATTATGAGTGCATGAATTAATACTGTTTGATTATGTAATAGTTGTAATAGTGTTTACAATAATAAATAATTTCAAAATGTTTTTATAGTGACTTGAAATAATAAATTAGAATACCTATAAAAAGTTTATTTGTTGTTAAAATACATATAGCAATAAAAATGTTGATATTATTTTTAAGATTTTTATTCTCAAATCAGTTTAGGTATCTAACTCATATTCCATATGATGTGGTGTACATTCTTGTATTTTGGAGAGAGCATACATTGAGATTTTAATTTTATAATCGTGGTGATATTTTTAACGTATAAAATGCACATACCTATATTATTATAATATACCCCAATATTACATTCGGTTTAAACTGCAGCACTTCTTCTTTATGTAAAATAATATGTTCTATTTAATTTTTATCTTTTTTCTTTTCGCGTCCACTTGAACATGCAAGACGATGACGTTGTTTGATTGAATACAATATTTGCAGATTTACATGGTTTCATTCGAATGATTCCATTTTCGAGATAAAGTATAATAATGGATGGATGCATTTTGTAGGACCAAATCGTGATCTTGTCAAAATAATGACTTGTGCTCCTCTGGGTGTTATATGGGGGGTAGAAATGAAGATGGTTGTTATTTTTGGTTCAATCGTGTATAAGTTATTAGATGTCTACTTGGCCATTCATGCTTCAAGACATAAAGACTTTTTTGCTTCAGCTCGCCTTTTGTGTAAATTTTGGTTTAAATGACAAGATATTTAACTGTGAAAAGCGAAAAATTTTTCAACTGAAGAAAAAAAATAAACATCTACTAATTTGAAATCTAATCATATAGTATATTATGATATAATATATTATACGGGATGGTCAATTTTAAGCAAGACACTAATTATCATAATACGATACTCATTAATCAAATTAGGTCTTACGTTAAGCGAATCACCCTATTAGATTCTAAATATGTTACAGAATGATTTTTATCATGCTCGCCCCATTTGTGTGTTTAAATTATATGCGTATATTACAATTCTGATTGTTGGAATTTTTTAAGTGGAGTTAAAGAAAATATTTTCAAATATGAGTAACTATATTTTTAAGACATTTATAAGCAGGAATCGTACCTATAGATGCCATGTGGGAATGCATCTTTGGTTTTTCAATTGTGAACCTACCCAATATTTAATGCAAATTTTGAATCAGATGATATTTCTGAAAATTTTAATTGAAATTAGAACGAAAATTATTCCACTTTAAATGCTAAGGATAAATTGATTAATTATTATACTTATATACAAAATAATGTTAAATATTAAACTTCTATACCTACTTAATCTACTTGCATACTAAATATAGTGTATAACTTTAATTCAAACCAGTAAATTATAATGTATTTATTAAAACTGAATTGTACCTATAGTCTGCAGCGTAAGAGTAAAAAATGTTGCAATGAAACCTAAATAATTACTATCACATTAAATAATAGGTATACTTAACGTTTTAACTTCACGCGTAGTATTAAAATTGAAAACATAAATTTATCAACTGTCATACACCTGCGGTCTTTCATTTATTCACATAAATAAGAAGACGTATTTCATAATTTAATTTCAAAACTTTTAAGTCTTATAAATTATATTTTATAGTAGGTGTCTATACGCTTTCTTTGTAGAAGTTAGATAAATCCGTTTTAAAGTATTACTGTGTATGGAAAATTTGATAAGTACCTATATTAATCTCAAAATATAAAACAATTACTTATTAATCCTCAGCTTATAAAATATTATTTAAATGTGCTATTAATCTTTATGATTAAATTAGTCAAATCCGAACAGTTTGACCCAAATTAATGTAGTACTTTGCATTGAAAATCACGTTAAGCTTTCAAAATAATTCACAATGAATAATTATATCTAGGTGATCAAAAGAGACATCTATATGTATATAATTTTCTGTTTAATAATCAAATATTCATCATTGAGGGCTTACTGTAGTTAATGTATTGGACTTAGTCAGAATAAACACCTTTTTTTTGTAAATACATTTTTAGATTTTCTGTATACGATATACAGTATACACACATGGCATCATAATCTTACAATAGATATTTCTTACGTGAAATTAATAGATTATGTGGTTTTCATAAAAAATTTAATGTAATAAATATCCGGTGAAACATTTATTTTATAATAGTATCCAATTGTTTTATTTTTCATTATCATATCTCGTGTTATAGTATCGCACTATCGCCAAACAAATTTCCATCCGTATTTATTGTCTGCGTATAATATAATATTATGTACAATGTATACCTACGTCATGTATTATAGTGTGTTTGAAGAAAAATATTACAAAGTAATAAGTATACATTATTAATAAGAATGGTATTCACATCTTGATACAACAATAGTTAAAATTTAATTAAGATCGCTGCTGTTTTATTAGCTTTAAATTTTTTTGACGTTAAATATTTAAATAATGATTATAATAGCACTACCTATGGTGTTATTAAATTACTATAAAATTATACTAAAAACCAGGCAACTCAGTTTAAACGGTTCGTAAATGTCGACATGAACACACGTTTATAGACGTATAAAGAATACCAATACAAAATAATAATTTGTTATTTATCACTTTTTACGATATGAATTTATACTATATTATACCGATTAGGGGTGTTACGATGTTCTTAAAACAAAAAATATTAATCATTGAAAAAAAAATTGTTCCGTCAATGTTTACGTTTTTTTTGCTGGTTATACTTAGACAGCATGCATGTACAATAACATGACTATACGGAATATATTATGTTTGTGTAAATTTATTAGGTACCTATCCAGTAATCAAATTTTAAGAACCTAACTGAAATCCGGTTATACGAGTTAAAAGTGTATACCTACACCACAATAATTTTATTCTGTATGTCGAATAAATTATTTCATACTTAACGAATTTTCTCCGAGGTGTATATGAAATTTACTATCCTTATCGAGTAGTTGTCATACCTACTGAATGCATATTGTATAATACAGTCTAATGTATGGATAAATACTAATTGATTTTGTTACAATATATACATAATATAATATATGGCCACCAGCGGATAAGATGTGTAAAAAAACCCACACAGGTATGCACAGAATAATATTTCAATATTTCAATAAATTATTAGGTAATAAAATGATATAAAATATTATGTACCTACCTACAGCATATTGCACGTAATTTTGTTTAAGTTTATCGTATTATTTATTAATCGGTATTTTTAACAACGTCATTGGATAATATTAATATTCGAATTTACTGCCGCAAATATAGACTGACCTTATATATATAATAAATAATATATAGAGTGGTTTCATGTGTTCGACTGTTTTAACAATTTTCAAATCATGGTTATAGAGTTTTTCAGTCCGCAGAGGAAATATTTATTGAAAGTGGTGTTTTCTGGCTACTGTTCCCAGCGGTACGCATTACTGAAATCATTTTTCAACTCAACACCAATTGCCACTCTATCATCAAAGCTGTCCCCTCCCCTTGAAAAAAACAACCGTTTTCTCACTAAGGGTTTTTTTCTACTGAAACTCTATACATACAACAAGGCATAGAAGAGAATTTCGGAGTAAAAAAAAAAAATCCGATTTCTTTTCGCATGCCTTTTTTTTTGTCATCAATAAAACAACAGTATTTTAGGATGTCCTAAATTCTCAAACATCGATTAGAGAGAAAAAATTACCAATAATAATATCGCATATGATAATAGTATAATACTGCAGTTTAAAACTCAACCAATAAATCGAGTACCTATACCTACTGAACATTGACGTTTTTTTTCTATTAAATTATTTTTTCGTATTTTAATTGGTGATACTGTCGGTCAAAAATATTGTTAATAGAATTATTTTTTCAGAAATGCATTACACCTAACACAATTATGTTTACCAAAATATACGATACCTACTGACTAAAACGCATAACTGAAGTGTTGTGTACTATAATTTAGGTACTTGTCGTCTAACTTGTATTTGCAACTCAGGTTTGCTCTCGAGTATTTTCGTTTACAGAATATAATAATAATATTCTTAAACGAAAGTCAAAATAACGATAATTTACACTATATGAATACGTTTTAGATAATGTCCAATACAATAACAATTAATAACTCCTAACAGGTGCATAAACATTATAAAAGTATTTAATTGTTGTCAAAAAAATGTTCCCTGACTAAATATTATAAAATCAGACCAATATCTTGTTCCATTTAACATTATTCATTGACAATTGCTTACGACAATTATAAACTTTCCCTGATGAACGACACTAAACAATAATATAGAAGTTTTCGTATCATGTTATTTCTCGTATATAAATTCATTTAATACCAAAAACCTATTATGGTGCACTTAAACGACCTTTATTTAAGTGTATAATATACTTATATATACTCTAGAACGGAAAGCTCGGAATTTATTTGGTCACATATAATATATTAACCTGTGATATACAACGTAAAACTAGTTTATTCGAAACATTTTTCATATAATCGTTCCGAAATTTTATTTGATGGTAATTTTATTATTTTAATATGTTTTATAAAAATTAACAAAACCTCTATTTAAAGGTGATAGTTTGTTAAGGTAAGCCGTAAGTATTATCTATACATTTAAAAAGGAATGTTGGGTACATATTTTAAATTAGTTATTATTATTATTACTTAAGAGTAAAAGTAGATATCTATAAGCACTTAATATAGTTACTTGCGTTTAAAAATTATCATAATGTATAATATATTATACTCTGCAGGTAATCTTGAACTACAAACTATTAGGTATATATTTTAGGCATGCTATTAAATTTAAACTAAATCATCAAACAATTAATAATAATATAATTTATTACTGTATAATGATTTTTTTAAGAATTAAAATCCCATATTTACACAACAATATTTTCAAAAATAAACATGATACAAAAATACATTATGATATTCAGTAGTATAAGACAGTACGATATCATACTGTTATGAGAAAAATAACACTTTAATAAAATATACAGGTATATGTTATTCAAAACTAAAAACTACAGGTTACAGTAATAATGGTCAGGTATGGTCAGCAAAAAATGTTAAATTACAAAAACAGTGTGTATGTTAACCCAACCTACTATTTATCGGTCACAAATTTGAAGAACCCACATTTTACACAGTACCTAATTGCGAACGAAAATATGACATTAACTACTAGAGTAGATATACATTATTTCTAATAATATAGGTAGGTCGTAGGTACACTAAAAACTCAAACTGGTACAAATATATAATATATGACAACTTCCATTTTCGTATCATAATCATCTCAAATATTAATATTATATAGGTACTTATACCTACCTACCAATTACAATTTTTTTTTAAATACTGTTCCTAACGTTACTGAACTGTAACTTATTACTTAATCAATGATAATATTATGTAATCAAATTTTTATTTTTACAAAACTATAAAGATTATCATTTACCATCATTCAAAAATATATTTTATAAACCTTTAAGACAGTGTTTAGTTAGTTGGTTTTAAATAAAAAAATATTAAAATTTCATTATTTTTATTACGATTTTATTGTTTGAACCGCAATTATATATCCAGTTCAATAGAACCACAGAACAAAATGTGGATTTCATACATAAGGCTACTACTGTAATAAACACATAAAATCGTGTCCTTATTGGGTTGTAAATGTGTGAAAGTTTAAAATAAAATTCAGAACTAACAGGCGAGTGTAGAAATTTAACGCTGTTTAAAAACCGTTCAAAATGTTTAAATAATATAATACTAAGGCTAATTTATTGTTGTCATAATTTTGAAATAAAATTTAAAACTGCAGTGTTTTATGTATTTGGCTCTATGAATACTTTCAGTATATAGATAAAAGTTTAGACAAGCCGATTTCTTTCCGGCAATTGAGTTGTTAAATTTTTCATATACCTAGTTTGGAAAAAAATTTCCTTCCACATATTTATATAATATATATATATATATATATATATATATATATATATATATACTAGCTGATCCCGTGCACTTCGTCGCCCTTTAAATGTATCAACTCAATATGAGTTATGACTCAAACTTTGTTCAATTCGTTATTCAATATTCGGTGTATGGTGTTCAAAATTTATCTTATCTTTTCCGTTGCCCGGAATAAAAATTCTGAATCGCAGCAGTACATTATCAGGTAGGCAATCTACCTGCGGTAGATCGCGGACCCCGTGCTGTTTGTACGGAAGTGTATGATTTAACTCTAAATTATCAAAGTTATACCAAGTTTATTTTGATATAATACGGTAGATTAATATAACAAATTTGGTTGCTCGTAAAAAATCACAACTCTTAAAAAAATTATGATTGTTGAACTCCTTTTGGGTGTAACTTGCTGGGGTAAGTGCAACTCAGCCACCCTGGTATAGGCAATGTTCAATAATTTGGTTTGATGCAAGCTTGTACCTGATCTGCCCGAATAACCAATGGCAACCAATAAATAAATGCTAATTTCTAATGTAGACTGTAACCAATGACAACTATTAATAAATAAAAATAAAATTTCCAATTTCCATCTTGAATCTCAATGTCCCTGTTTGAGCACCTATTTAAAATGCGAATTTCGAAAAATCCTTTCTTAGCGCACGTCTACATCATAATAGCTATCTGTATGCCAAATTTCAGCCAGATCCGTCCAATGGTTTGAGCTGTGCGTTGATAGCAGTCAATCAGCTTACTGTTTTATATATACAGATATATATTATATATATATTATAATATATAATAAAACAACATTACTATGACAATATTTATTTATTTACGGACATGTACGCTTTCGTTGCCGTACCGCGAACCTCACCCACCCAGTCTACGTAATTGGTCATTATTTATGATAATTGATAACCCCTTTGTTTTTAAAGTTAGAGAATCGATCAAAAGCCATAAACCTTCTCCGCAATGAGCTCTTCAATTTAAAAAAAAAATCATAACGATCGGTTCAGTAGTTTCCGAGAACATATCACTCAAAGGTTTTCATTTTCACATTTATATATTAGATATATATATATATATATATAGTGTATACTGTGGTATACTATACTTAGATTTTTCATATACGTCACGGAAAATAATATTAGGTACCTACCTACCTACTTTTTGTCAAATAACGTTGTTAATCAGCTAGGTACATGTTTTTCTTGTGAAAAAAAATTCCTCATATTCTGACACTACCTTAATATCTTAGGGGTACTTTCATTCTTGGAAATTTATATGTGATTTACTTATTCTCACAATACTTAGGAATATATGATGGACTGCAAAAATCAAAACCAACTCTCTCACTACTTAAATCTAATAATATAATTTATTTTAAAATATTATGAAGTGCATATTTTTCAATAGGTAGCTGTCATAGATACAATATAATATGCCCGCAACAAAAACGATACTTATACTTTTGTTTGAACTGATAATAAATATATTATATTATGCACGCACTTTCTCCGTGAGGACCCAGCAGCTTATGATATTAATATAATGTGTGTGTGCACTGTGCGTGTGTGTGAAATATATCGAATACGGATACAGAACTCTCCAATTATATTTAAATTGTAATTTTATTTTGTAAGTGTACACTGGGTTAATAATATACTTAATAACCGTAGATAGATGTTGAAGTCTAACAACAATAAATGAATAAGCTCATGATCTCAAGGTAGTGGCGTCATTTCAGTTTTTGAGAGGGGGCACAACATTTTTGACCGGCCCAAAATAAAACTGAAAAAAAACAGCTCGCTAACAATTACATTAAAATTGCATTTTTATCTCAATACGTCAAATAGCCTTCTTACATAATTTTATACTTACTAGTTAGTATCAAAGGTTACTATCATAAGCATAAGTAACCCACTTTTTTTGAGAGATAACAATAACTATAATATATTACCTATTAGCTACTATATGAAGGCCAAAAACTAGCCCATACCCGGCCCGACAGCGGCCCGCTAATGACTAATTTGAGCAAATTCTCACCCTGCCACCCCCCCCCCCCCAAATGACGCCACTATTTTAAGCTTGTGCAGACTTCATTGAATAAGAATAATCGATCAAAAACACCAATCTGGTGTTGCCGAAATAATATATTGAAATGAAATATAAAAAATTGCTTGAAACTGTTAAGAGTACAACTCAATATATCTACAGTGTCCGATTATATTGCAAGGAGGCAATTTCTTGAACACCAACAACAATATTATTTACCAGCACCACAGTAGGTACCTATAATGTAAATTCAATACCTGGTGATTTTTCAGACACGCAACCAAACTCACACTAACAACAATATATTTTACCAACAACACAATTTTACGACCTCTAGGGGAATGATGAACCGAAACAGATTATTTATATAGGTACACGGGATACGGGATATAAGCGGATGGTAAAAGTTAGTTATAATGGCCAAGGTTGGCAGTATAAGAAGAAGACAGAATACAAACACTTAAAGTAAGGAAAATGAGCTGGCTTGGACACGTATGAAGGTAAAATGGCATAATGAAGGATGCGCTTAACTGGAAACCAGAAGGCAAGAGACCGTTGGGCACACCGAAGAAAAGGTGGATAGACGAGCCCAACCAGAATTTTTGGATACTAGGGGTTGAAAGCCCGGAGGAATCGACGAGTGATAGCGAGAAATGGAGAAGGCTGTGTGAAGCAGTGATGGGCCCTTAATGGCCTTTAAAAGCTGAAGAAGAAGGTTGGCAGTGCAATGGAAGTACTACCGAAGTCGCAGTTCCGCAGTGGTCAGATCGGTGTGGCGCAACGACGACGGGATTTAGGGAATTACAATTCACTCCATATACTAATAAGTTATAATATACTTCGAATAATATTTGTATAAAAACATCATCGTGGACACTTATGAGAGGGATATCACGAGTCCAGTTTTTAATTTTACCTTTTTCATAGTGTGTCGGAAGTCTTACCTATCTATAAATTATATTGAATAGCCCGAGTGCGTCCGGTCCTGTACTGCAGGTATGAGTGTGTGGCGATAGAATATGATGATGGTTCAAGTGTACAACTATATTAACAGTTTATACGAAATTTTCACGACTATGACTGTGGTAAATGAAAGTATAAAATAAAAAGGTCAAGGGGGGTATCTATCCCCATACCCCCCCCCCACATAATACGCCACTGATCTTAGATAAATATATAATATATTAAAGTCAGATAGCTAACCGTCCACTTTTATTATAATTAATAGGCCTATGTTGGTAAGCCTCGTTAAAGCCAACCAAATTCTCCATATTAATCGGTAATATTAGATGTTAAACATAATATTTCTGTGGGTATCTTCGAGTCCTGAGATAATTCGCTTTAGTTCACAAGTTAAAACCATTTAATGGCTGGTATTGAGTTTGCACATTTATTAAAATATATTTTTTTATATTTGAAACGAGTGCATATTACAAGAGTAATATTTATACTGGCCTATTAAAAATCAACAGACTTCCCGTTGCTTTATGGATTTGATTAAAATACATAAACCTGTGATTATTGATTTTCAATAATTTATAAAACTGCAGTGATTTATTTGATACCGTTTTATATTGTATTAACCACATCGAATCGTATCCCTTTGTCATCATGAACGAGGGCCAAAACCAGACGCTTTCCGCTAAGAGGGAAGAGATGCTGAAAGTTTTTGGGGAGCTTAGAGCAGCGAAGTTCTACTTTCCGCGAGAATGGGAGGTGCCCTGCAATGGGGTTTTGCCCCTGGATTTTGAGGCACAACCACGTTCAGGACACAGATGAGGACATCGCGGCCGGAGCAGATTGGCAGATGCAACAGCGCTACGTTTCCGACGCAGAAATATTGGGCTTGGACCGGTTCGGCAAGCCGGCTGCGCCGACACTGACGTACCGAAAAATCCAAATGCCAAACTATGCTGGTGCGGCATTCCGGTCAGCGATGGCCATAGTTGACGCCGCAATCAACTATCCGCTGGTGCTCTCGGCGGAAAACGTGGCCGTCGACCAGGTCGCTGTCTCACAGCAGACTTCGTCAACGCCGGAGTTCGAAGGCGATGGAGTCCGGCCAGGAACGATTCGTGGCTATCGGAACCGGAAACTGAGACAGCGGACAGCAAGCCGCAAGCAAATAAGGGACGCCGCCGCCGCACGTTCTGGCGCCGGACAATGCGGTTTGTCGGCCGTTTGTTTTGTTGAGGCGCCTACACGTCTGACGTCTCTGAGATCGAAGATTTCCGAGACGCTTCGCAAGTCAGCAGCAAGACGTGAACAGCTGTCGTCGGGCCGCATTATACCAAATGTATAATGTATGTAAATATTTGATTGTAAATTGTTAGAAATATTATGTTTTTGTATCCACTTATTAACTATTCTAAATCTTCAATGTTATTGCGAAACCTTAATGTAAAATGTATAAAAATAATATATTATGTACTGTTATATTGTTGTAAATTTTTTTATTTTGAAAAGTATATTTACAATCTATACAACAGACAAGGTATAATGAGTAAGAGTGGTGACCACGAATTAAAATATATTAATTCGTGGTGGTGACATAAAAACATTAGACATAGAATAACATTAATTTTAATCAAAAATTAACCACCTGACCCAGTGGCGTATTTAGGGGATGAAATATATAATAATTAATAATACACCTATAAATACGTACATAATATACATTTTTGAAATCCCCTAACTTGTTACCTATTGAAGTAAGTGTGGATCAAGGCGAAATAAGAAACACAAACTGTATAGTAGGTACCTAATACTTCATTGCATTTATTTTAAATTCATACTAGAGCCAATCCCGTGCACAATAAACAAAATAAATAGTTAAAATACAAAATCCAGTCTTCTCATTTTTTGGATGCTCAGTTCGTCGATAACCTCATCTGACATTATTATTGTATTGACCGGTGACATGCCAATAAAGCCAACACGTAAAGGGATAAGGGCCCGTATTACAATAATAGGTTAAACCGCGGAATTCGGCCGGTAAAATCAGTGGGTTAAGTGTAACCGAGAATTAAACTATGATTGTAAAACGGGCCCTAGTCGGTTAGGTTAGGTTAGGTAAGGTTAGCCCTAATTGGTTCTAATAAACAAAGTTTATAATAACTACTACTTAATTTATAGTTATTGTTCAATATTAAATAGGAAAATTGATAAAATATTTACTTCTGTCATACTATTTATTTGGTAAGACTTACTACTTAATAAAAACTTGAAAAACTTCATTCAGGTGTAGCAGTTGATACAGGGAAAGTACAAAATATTTTCAAGAATTCATGAATATTTGGATAAACTCTTTATAACAAATATCTAAAGCATTTAACAAAGAGGTGAATAAAAATTTTTCGGTCACTAAAAATAAACTCACGTCCTATGGTAAATCTACGGTTTTCATGGTAATTTTATTTTATTTACCAACTGTTTATCGCGTTTATTATAAACACTCTTGCACAGGGTTGCCACCCGTACTATTTTTTAAAGTATTGTACTTTTTTTTTCACATCTGTACTTTGGACTTTGTAGTCTTAATTAAGTACGCTAAAATACTTTATTTCTTATAATATTTACTTGAGGAAAATAGTTCATCAATTATTCTTAACACGGAATATAGATATTGTGGGGACGCTAATAAATGGTATAATATTATTATTTTAGAAGTAATAGTATTCAATATTACAATTAATAAATGGCAAAGTTTATTTAAAATTGCAAATCTTGAAAAATAATAACTTTCATCTTAAAAATATTTACAAAGTTGTTAGTTTTATATATAGTATTCCTGCAACATCAAGTTACTGTGAGAGAGTATTTTCTATGATGGACTTAAAATATAGAGATGAAAGAAATAAGTGTAGGCTTGAACTTATCAAATACGAATTAATTATCACTCTTAATGCTAAAGAAACATGCACTGAACTTTATGATAATTTTAAAAGATGAAAAATTACTAAAAGCTGCTAAAAGTAATAAAAAGTATACATTTAAAAATATCGTTAATAAAAATAATTTATAATATATTTATAGAAATAATGTAATAATAAAATATTGTTATAAGTTTGTTAAAAAGATTAGTTCTTAATACTATGTTTTAATTCTATGATGTTTGTATGATATCAATAAATTCACATTTTTTTATTGTTTAAATAATTGTTTTTTTTTTGTCCTGTACTTTACTCATTACTGGTTTGGTTCAGTATTTTGAATTTTCACAATTTATTTTGGGTGCAAAAAAATCTCCATAAGTCATGATGTACTTTATTTTAAAAACAAAAAGGTGGCAACCCTGCAGTCTTGCATGAAAAATAATTCGCAGAAAAGTAAAAAGTACAGTACTTACACCATACTATCATAGAGGTATATGTTTTTGTTTTCCGATATATATGCCACATATTATATGCAGCTAACGACTAGTGGCGTATAGTATATATCAGAGCGATAAAATTACCACGGCTAGAACATTTAGAAAACACACATACTTAAAAGTAATATCATATTGAGAAATACAGAAAATGGGAAAACTTTACAAAAAAAAAGGTCAAGGGGGGATCTATCCCCCTCCCGTAAATACGCCACTGGATGCTTATTATTTTAATCTATAACATCCAAACCCAAAAGTATGGGCGGCCCCCTTTTCGGCCAAAATGTACCCTTCCCTTTTCGGCCAGTGTCACTTTTCGGCCAAAACTTACCGTTCCCTTTTCGGCCAGCACCTACAGTTGCTAAGTTATAACACCGACAGTTATAAAAACTGAACTTAACAATTTTTATATTTAATTAAATAAAAAATAAAACAATTATTGGCATATTATTATTACAGTTGATTATGTTATATTATATTATTATAAATTCATGAATAGATTTCCGATTACTCACATTAGTTGAAAAAAAATTAATATAGTCTTGTAATACCTGTTATAATAATTATGAAAGTAAAATATGAATTCAATAATTCATGAATATGTCAAAATTGAAAATATTATGATTTCCGTATCCATTAGTTGAAAAAAAATAATATAGTCTTATAATACCTAGGTATGTAAAAAATAATGATGGTAGTAAAATTCACTTTTTATAATTATATGATATTTGCTTTACAAATTTGTAACGATATATTTTACTATTTTTATATTCTTTAATGTAAGCTTCATTTCTTCGTTGTCGTTCCACATTTTTTGCATCATGAGGTGTTTTTAAAATGCTAATACTTCTCATTTTTATGTATATATCTGTTTGAACTTCATTAATAAGGACAGATAACCAGCTCATTATGGATGGAGTATGTTTATAAAAGCTTTGATTGAAAAAGGAATGGAACGACTCGCAAGCATTAGTGGTTCTAGCCAAACTTCCCGGCGCAGCAGCCCAATATTGAGATGGAAATAAGCTCACGAAAATTAATTTTTAGGTAATTTATTTGACTGAAATCATTTTATTGCCAATTGTTTTATTTTATTATTTTTTCACTCAGTTGTAGGTAATAATGTTTATCAAAAAATTATATTTTTGAATACAATCATATTTAATTAAATATAAAAATTGATAAGTTCAGTTGTTACCTATATATAATATATATAATTACATATTTAAAAGAAAACTGTAGGTGCTGGCCGAAAAGGGAACGGTAAGTTTTGGCCGAAAAGGGACAGTGGCCGAAAATGGAAGGGTACATTTTGGCCGAAAATGCTTACGCCCAAAAGTATCACCAAGAACTTATTTATGTTATTACTCATCGAATGAAAAAAAAATAAATTTTGAGTTTCTCAAATATGCAAATGTTTATAATAACTTTATACTTCAGTTTTATGTGGTTTATTAAAAATAACATAAAAAGTAAGTACGATAAACAAATTCTGATTCCATCAAATTGTTGAGCATATAAATACAAACATTTCTAAAAAAAAAAAATTCTAAAATCTTAAATATTTTGTATTCTAAAATCAAAAACGCTATTTTTGAAAAAATTGATCATTTTGAAGTTTTTTGACCATAACTTCCAAAATAAGTTCGACCGGCTTTTTTTGAAAGAACCATCAAATAGGCATGAAAAAAAAAAAAATATTGAAAAAGAAAATTCCCAAAAATCGCTTGAGAGCTAAACTGCATTTATGCCTATAATGGTATCACTAAATGAAAACTATATTGTATGGATTCAGTAGAGGGTTGTCTGCAATACTGTATAGTATATATGACTAGTGTCGCTCTTACAACAAATATTCTTTTAACCGACGATATAAATAATATAGGTAGTTACATACCTTTTCAGAAGCACCCTGCAGGGTAACTCTAAATGAACCGAGACGCAAACGAGTCGCAGGCGAGGGCCGCATTTCGCCCAAGACTAAAATTGCCTTCCTGCACGAGCCACACATACTATTTTTTGTCACGCCTCCGCATTCATCGGTCATGGCAAAGGCAATGCAGGAATCAATGCATCAATTAGACTGTAATTGTCGGACAACAATATTTCACGAAAGAAACGATTTGGTTTTATTTTAATAAGAATAAAAATGTGTAATCACGGCAAAGGTAAATAATAAATATGTAGGGATCCAAGCAACAATCAGATTATTTTACGAAAACTATTTCGGGAAATAAAAATGTTTACGCGTCATGCAAGGAGGTTATAATATGAATATAAGATGTAACCGCGGACGATAGATCCGTAGTCCTCGGTGGATGTAACCAAAAGTTTATGTTTTGTAACTACCATGGTATAGATTTCAGTGTCTGGTTGTGCAGTTCATACTCGCGTGATATGTGCGACCAGCACTTTTGGGGATTTCCCCTTTACCGCTCGGCATTTTTTGGGATTTCCACTTTACCGCCCGCGGCCCGCTGGACGGTTAAACGACGCTGTCGTAATTGTATTTTGTCGTATTTTGTAATTGTTGAGCTATCTAGTTTAAACTGGAAGCTAAAAAAAAAAACCGCTTCAACTCCATTTTTGTCTTTAATAAATTATATGATATGCTTATTGTGGCTTAAAATAAAATAGACAATAAATTTATTTAAATGGCCAATTATAAGTTTTTATTCAAACACAGTGGCTGTTTCAATAGTATAATATTTGCAATGTGTCTCTTGGAAAATAACACATAGGTACTTAATCCCAATTAAAGATTAATGTTAGGTACCTACGTACTTTATTATAGGTAGGTACCTTTAAATTAAATTATATAGGTAATGAAATAGGTAGGTCCCTATTCCCTAACTGTAGTTTAAAATTATTTCCTCGATTAAGAGGTAGGTACTAGGTACTTCAATAAGAACTCGGTATTGATCAATACACCTTGACTGAGTGGTTATTTTTATCATTGATCACTCATTATCAACATTTTTTACATGATTTCTAATTGTTAAAAAATATATATCTGTATTTTAAGGTTTTTTACTTTTTTGATTCCCATAGGTAACACAGTTTTAGATACAGTCATAAAAATCGAATTAAGGACGATTAGTTTATGAGTTTACCTACCTATTTAAAATTTACTGTTTAGATGAAAGGAGTGGAGTAATAGTTTTTGGTTTCCCTAGAAAATTAGGATATATCATATATTATAATATTATTAGTATAAAGTGTATTATTTAAATTAGGTACAACAAATTTGTAATTACAATTTGAGTACATCTTATGTGTTAGTAAATAGCTATTACCAATCAACATTGTTATTTGTTGTATAATGGGTTTGTTATGTTCAAAGAATAGCAGGTAAGTAATCGAACTTTTGAGCACTAAGTATTTCCAGCGTGATTGAAATAATTAAGTGGAGGTTTTAGCACACACTAGATGTCTAGATGAAATCTATTCTTTAGTATTGGTGTCTCTTACATATTTGTTTGAATCCAACAACTGTAGACTGTAAATATTACAAGCTGTTTTATTAACACAGCATTTTTTTTTTTGCAGACCAATTACACGAGTTATAGAAAACTTCAAGTACACCACAAATAAGACAACCGCAAGTGAGATCCAAACTTGATACAAACTCCACATCACCTGTACTAACCAATAAAGAACCTGTGTCTTCATCCAATCGGCCAGGAAGAGTAGGTAGCAGTTGTAGGAGAAATTTCTCAGCAAGCAACAGGAGCTGCATAGTAGCTATAATCCTTCATTATTAGTTACTTATTTTGAATATAGGTACATCACATATTATTTTGGTAGAACTAAATTCAATTTAAAGTCACAATATGTGTTTAATACAAACATCATTTTGTTTCCCATGTTATATTTTTTTTTTTTTTTTTTTTTTTTTTTTGTCATATTTGTTTTTTATTTGTACAATCTGTATAAAAAAAATATTTACAATAAGTACAATGGAGATAATGATAATATATTGGTAATTGGACATGGTTGACTTGTTGAAGAGACTATTCATTAATAGCACTTCATGGCAGGATGGTGGACTAGTCAACTAGTCGACTAGTAGGTCACGGCACCAGCTACGCTTTAAACGTCGGCCAGGGTCGCCCGGGATTGTTTGGCAAGATAGGTTTTGGATGAGAGGGTTTCGGTGACGTTTTTTTACTGTCGGAATGAGGAGGTCCCTGTGGAGGGTATCATTTGTAACATAAAAAGGGGCTTTAGTTATCTGCCTGAGGCATTTGGATTGAAATGTTTGGATTCGGTTTATATTGGAGTCTTTGGCTGAACCCCAGAGTTGGATTCCGTAGGTCCAGATAGGTTTGAGGAGTAATTTGTACATGAGGATTTTATTGTGTAGTGAGAGATGTTTGGATGATAGGAGGAGGCGAAGTTGTCTTTGACGATTATTTAGTACATGTTATATAAAGTCAAAATTATTTCATTGTATTACTGATGCAAAATCAGTAGATAGTAATAAGTTATTATTTAGGTTTTGCAACTTTTAGTTACATCCACCGAGGACTACGGATCTATGGTCCGCGGTTACATCTTATATTCATATTATAACCTCCTTGCGACCTTCCATAACGCGTAAACATTTTTATTTTCTGAAATAGTTTTCATAAAATAATCTGATTGTTGCATGGATCCCTACATAGTCAGTGCATACTGCATATTTACCTTTGCCTTGATTACATATTTTTATTCTTATTTTATTTCAATAGAACAATTATTTTTTTATACTGAAATCTATACCACGGTACTTACAAAACATAAGCTTAAATTGCAAAAACATATAAGTTATTACTTATTACTAATTACTGATATGTAATAACTATAACTGTATTTGATTAATGAATACAATTAATAAATTTATTTTTCTTTATTACCTATCATATGTTTAGGGAACTTCAGTAGGTAGAAAAATATCAAATATGTTGAATGATAAAAAAGATGTTGAAACAACAGTTGAATCACCTACCGAAACAGATAATTCAAAATATAATATAGATAATCATATGAAAAATGAAGAATTAACTGGAGATGACAGAGGTGAACAAGGAGATCAAGGAAATGAAGAAAATGACGATGATTCAGATTAATACTAATAATAAGCATTAAATAATTTAAACAATAGATTGTTGAATTAATGTAGTGTTTCATAAAATTAAACAAAAATAACACAATGACAAGGCCACAACAACTTTTATAAACACTGAAATAAAATGTAAAGAATAAGTTTAAAAAAAAAAATATAATATATATATAATATTTATAGTTTAACTAACACAAATAAAAAATTATAACTAAATTCTAGTATCACCAAGTGTAGGTAAACGTTGAACCATTTATTTTTATTTAGTTAGGCTGATGAGGAGGTTCAGTGCTAAAGTACGGCGCTGAATCCCGTACAAGTAAAGTGTGGCAAACTCTACAAACGTGCGAGTCCCTCATATTAGGTCCGCTTTTTACTGTTCTTGACAAACATGATGGGCAAAAAATTCGGCCACAATGTCTACAATGGTCCTACAAAATAAAAAATTAGTCTTATTACTGAAGGACATCTCAATCAATTTTTTTTTTGTGTATTATTGTAATCAAAATAATAAAAATAGTGTTGATAAAAATCCTAACTTAAAAAAATTATTATTCAACAAGATAATGAGAGTTGATGAACAGCCAGATAATGTTCTTAGATAATATCATAATTTAAATCTAAGCCAACTTGGTTTTAGTGTGGTGATGCCCTTTAAGTACATAAAAAATTTTCCAAATAATAAAATGAAGTACCTTTTGGATTTTAGGATCGGAGAATACAGCTCCACAATCACGACAGTCAATAATATCCTCTTCATGTTCCCATCGCACCTAAATTACACATTTATTAGAATTAACTTTAAAATAATTAACATTTCTTCTATTACCAAAGTGCCAGATTCTCTGATACGTTCCAGTTCTTGTTGAAGTGACTGGGAAAGTCGAACAAAATCACGTTGTACTTCTTCACTATTGGTCAAGTCAGATTGTAGAGCAACAATTTTATTTCGTTGTTCCAAAGCCATAGTTTCTAATTCAGTCTAAAATAAAACCCAAATATTAATTTCCTCAACATTTTACATTATTGTATTATTAATTAATTAAGTGCCAAGTATTTAAAACTTTAAATATAAAATGTATTTATTCGATTAAAGTACTCATAGCACTTTATATAACAAAAAAAATAAACAACTTTTGATCATCAAATAAGTAATCTATAAGAACCATAAGTATATCATAAGTAATCAACTTCAAATATTTTTCTACAAAATGACTTTGAGCATTTAATTATTTTTTTGCTTGCCATACAACAAGTACCTAAAATAAATTTGCATTTATGTCATGTTTGTACAATAAATTATTATAATCTAATATATTATTTGAGAGCAATTAATTATTTGTTTTAATATATATAATATATAAAGAACTTATTATACATTCATAACAGATATTTTTGTTCTAAACAAATTGTTTACCTTTCTTTTAGTAACAGAATCCAATTGAGTGCGACAGCTTGTTAGCTCTTTTTCACATCGATTTGTATTTTTTATTTCCTCAGAAAAACGACTTCTTTCTTCCAGTAATTGTTTTCTGAAAAATTATTCAACTAATTATTATTACTTTTTAATATAAATATACATAAATAGTGTGGATCAAGCTTAGGCTTGAGAAGTACCATTTAATGTTCAACTGGCTAAACTTGAATTGAAATAAGGCCTTCATGAGGTGTAACAAAACAAACATTTTGAAAAATTTCAAATTTCAAATTTTTCTACAAATTCAGACTACCTATATTATTAAGTTTTTTTTTCAAATTATATAATTGTTAACTAAATTAGATTAAGTAGAAATTTAAAATTAACTGGTTCAAAACCATTCTTTGTATTTTAAATTTTACAAATTAATAATTTTACGTTTTACGAGACAAAATTAAATTATTTGTAGGTAAATACTAAATTATAATAATTATCACAAATTTGTTTTTTTGGATTTTGGTATTTGAACAGAATAAGTGTTTATTTATTTATTTGTTGTGTATAATTGTGTAACATTGTGTATAATAGTAATTTAACAATATCAGTAATAAGATTCATAGTAGTTTATTTTCTAGAAATTTGATTGGGGATTAGGGAATAAGTAGAAAGTTTGAACCAACGACAAGGCATTATAACACTGTTGCATTATCCCACCAGCCATACTTTACCACATTAATTATAAAATTAATTTTAAATTATTATATATTCCTTCAACACAGAGATTCCCAACCAGGGTGCCGCAAAATTATTTGAAATATTTTTTTTAGAAAAAACAATTTCATTAAAAGTATAGCACTGTGAGAAATAAAATGGACTATAATAATATAAAACCTATCGTGTTTCATATATTTTGTAGAAATATTACGATGTTCGATCTATTTTAATGTTCATACACTAGTTTCATTGCTATCGCTTCGATGTCTTGTGCTTTTATCTTATCTTAATTTTTGTAAAACATGTATTGACAATAGTAATTTAATAATATAGGTAAACTAACAATTTCAGTACAATCAGTCTGGTTTTAGTCATCATTGCGAAACATATTATATTTCAGTCGTGTCTAGATATTTTATAATTTCATATAATTAAATTTTAGTTAAAATAATTGATAAATTTATTGTTAAAAAACAAAAATTAAATGAAGACGAAATTTTAACTAACCATAATATTGAATCAACATCTGGTGAATCAGATCAAGCTAGTTCTAGTTTTACTGGTTTAAATAAAATACGTTTATATAATATTAGTTACTTAGCTATGGGATTTACTTGGTATGGAAATGAAAATTGTCCTCAACCAGAATGCATTGTATGTGGAGTGAAATTATACAACGCAGCTTTAGTTCCAAGTCAATTGAAGCGTCATTTATTAAAAAAACATGATCATTTAGCTAATAAAAATATTGACTACTTCAAACAACTATTAAGTTCACAAAATAAAGAATCAGTAATTTTTGAGAAAAAGGTTACTATTCCTAATAAAGCATTGAAGCTAGCACTTGAAGCTAGTTATAAAGTGGCAGAATTAATAGTTGAAAATAAAAAACCACATACAATAGGTGAATCTTTAATTCTTCCAGCCTGTTCAGAAATAGTGTGTATTATGTTTGGTAGTGAGGCTGAAGCCGAAATAAAAAAAATACCTCTTTCGAATAATACTATTCGTAGACGCGTCCAAGATATGTTAGAAGACATAGAAAAAAATGTGGGGGAAAAAATTAAAGCTTCAAATGGATTTTGTCTTCAAATTGACAAATCCACTGACACAAGTATGGTAAATGTTATTTAATTGGGTTTATTCGTTTTATTAATAATGATAATATTATAGACAATTTTTTTGTTGCAAAGAAATGAAAGAAACGACAACTGGTCTTGATGCGTTTAATATTATTGATTCTTATCTTAAAATATTAAATTTATCTTGGGATTATTGTTATGGTATTTGCACTGATAGTTAGGTTAGGTTAGGTTAGGTTAGGCTCCTAGTATGATTGGTTCTATAAAAGGTTTTGTTACATTGGCAAAAAAGTGTAATAAAACTATACTTGCAACTCACTGTTTCCTTCATAGAGAAACTTTAGTAGCAAAAACTATCGGTCCTCGGTTAAAAAATGTTCTTGATGAAGTGATAAAAATGGTAAATTTTATTAAAATGAGAACATTAAAAACACGACTTTTTTCTTTATTATGTGAAGCAATGGAATCACAATTTACTAAACTTATTTTACATACAAAAGTATGATGGCTATCGCGTGGTAAAGTTTTGTCCAGAGTACATGAGTTAATTCACGCTGAAATTGGCAAAAAAGCTCTAAAAATATTACTGCAGTTTTCGACATCATATTTATGTGAACAAGGATTTTCCACTCTTGTTAACATAAAATCAAATAAACGAATGAAAATGGAGTTCATTGAAGAAGAAATAAGAGTATGTCTTTCAACTATTCAACCACAAATAAAAGATTTGTGTAAAAAAAAACAAGCCCAAGTATCACATTAGTTCCAATAATAAATAAATAAATAAAAGAATAAATTAAATAATAAATAAAAATAAATAATAATTAAAAATAAAAATAAATACAATGTAATAATTTGTTTATAAAATGTAATATGTATATAGTATGCACCTACACCTTACTACTTTTGATTATACTTATGCACTAATAAATAGAACCGAAGTACTCTATAGTATAGACTATAGACTATAGAGCATAGGATGCCTCCGGATTTTTAGAAAATGTCCAAGGGTGCCGCGAGTCAAAAAAGGTTGGGAACCTCTGTTTTAACATGATATGAAAGCAGGGAAGGTTCTTACATACACATCTGACTTTTTTTCAGTTGATAGGTACTTGAGAACTAATTATATGTGTTATAAACCTCTTCATACCTATAGGGTAGGCTTTATATGGAATAATTTTAATTTAATATAAAAGGAAAATGTTTTGGTCACGACCATGACTATTAAAGTCACTACATATTTACACATTTCACGGAGCAACTCGCCGCTGTTTGGTAGTAAACTATTAAGTTTTACATTTTTTTTTTTTTTTTGCAGTAATTTAGTTAATATACATGTATACATTTCTCTAAACATATTAAATACCAACAATGAACTCTATATAAGTAATAAAAATATTAAATGTATACTATCGATCGTCATTGAATAGTTAATGATAATATGCTAAAATAATTTTAAATATTAAAATATTAAAATACGTACTCAAGCAGAATCACTGTTGAATTCAGTCCTTGTATTTGGCTTTCAAAAATAGCTGTACTATTTTTTATTCTGTTAAATTCTTCTTCTATGGATTCTTTTACTATAGACATGGATATAAGTTCTTCATTACGTTTTAATAAATATTCTTGAAGTTCCTAAGTGAATCCAACATATAACACATTTGATTAAAGAAAATATATTACTACCTATTAGCTTAAAAACAACACTAACCGCTACTGAACTGGGTAAATTAATTTCTTCATTTTGTAATTGTACAGAAAACTTCATGTGTTTCTCTTTTAAATTATGATTTTCTTCTTCTAAACTATAAACACAATCCATAAAATTATAAAAAATATTGTACATTTTCAATTTGTTTTAGTGTAACAATACTTCAATATACGTTGCTTCATTTTAGCACCATTTTCTGTACAGAGTTTAATTTCTTTCTGAAAATCTATCACTGTCTGTTCATATTGTAGTTTAAGATCACTGAGCACTTCGTGTGATTGATCTGAGAAACTTTTCAATTCTTGTACCTACAGAAACCATTAAAATCAGTACCTAATCTAATATATTTATTATTTAACCACTATTAAATCTTTTTTTTTTTTTTTGCAGTTTTGAACCGACGGCGTCGCGGGAACTGCTTTCGCATTCTTCCGCGAAACCACTATTAAATCTAAAGTCTTTAAAGTTACCTTGTTTTTGTGTTCATCTAATTTTTCATTCCACTTTTCTTCCATCTCCTTTCGATAAATTGTCTCTTTATCATGTTCATCTTTAAGCTTGTCCATTGACAAAAGACGTTTATCCGCTTCATTTATTCTTTCTTGCATTTCTTCTATGCGAACTTTGTATAAGGAACATTGTTCACATTTTTCCATATTATTATCTACAACAGGAATTAAATATAGTCATAAGTTGTTCACAGCAATAAAATTAATTATTAATATACCAATTGATGTGTTTTGGGAGACAAAATCTCCAGTTGCTGAAGAATTAGACGATTCTTCTTGAGAATTACCTAAGAAAATAAATTGTATACGTATTAAATAATTTTGAATCTATAAGGGTAATTTAGCAAATACTATAAGCAATAATATAGGACATTAGGAAACACAAACAAGAAAATCATTTTTCGTCATAATAGCTTTGAGAGAATATTATAATAGTTTCCTATTTAACTCCTTATTATTATGTGAACAAAATAGCAAAATGTAGGCAAATAATAACAATCTCTGAGGGGAATGAAAAAAATTTGTTTGTCACCCTTTTAATACACAGTGTCACGCATTATCATTTATCGTTTATAGTATTTGCTATTGGTTTACAAATACATACAAGCAGTCAGCTTTTCAACAACATTATCCTTCGATTCATTTAATTTAGTTTTATAGTAACTGATATCTGTGTCCATTTCACGAATTTTTTCTTTTAATGCTTCGACTTCTTCTTTTAATGGATCGACTAGAGCTTTATACACATTATCTTCATCATCCTGAGACTAGAATAAGTTATTAAAAAAATAATTAAGATTTATCTATGTAATTTATTTGAAAAAAACATGTATGTAACATGTACCTTTCTATAATCGTCAGATTCAGTGCTAGAAGCAAGATTTGTCATTTTTCTAGCAATAGCAGAAAGAACTGTACCAGGTACATTACGTATTTGTTGCTGTGTTGATTCACTCAGTATATTATTTCCTTGCTGGCCAATTAGCATTTGATTGCGACAATTTTTTAGTTCATTTTCCAATTTTTCATTCATTGTTTTGTATATTTTAGTTTCATTTTCACGTCGCCTCGATTCTTCTAAAGTTTCTGAAAAAAGTAAATTTTAAAATAGTGAAAAATAAATTACTTTATTAAAAATATTACCAGCAACCACTTTATGCAATGATGAAATCTCTTCATTATATTTGCGGGTTTGTTCTTCAAACCGTCCTTCCATTTCAAGTTTAGTTACAGTATGCTGACTTTGTGATTCATCTAACTCGTCTTGTAACCTCTTCAATTCGGCTGAGAGAGTTGACATACGCTTGAGTTCCTCTAATAATTAAACTCATTACAAATATATCTTACAAACAATTATACATGAAATTAATGGAGAAATTAATGGCATATATACATAGTATACAAAAATAAAGCAACAAAGCAATAACTGGTCACCTTCTTTTTGCAGTATAAACCCCTTCATTTTGGCGCGTTGCAAGCCAAACTCTTTTTTCTCCAATTTCAATTCGTCTATTTGTTTTAGAAGCAAGTCCAAAGTCAACGGACCTGTCGATATAAAGAGCGTGCAACACCAACATAAGCATTGATAACATTTATTTGATAAAAAAAAAAAATTAAATTAAAAACAATAAAACCTCCATAAAAATGAACACAAGTAATTCAGTGTAAATGTGAAATTCTGTAGTTTAATACCTGTAAGTATTGAAAAATTAAACTAATGTGTACACACTGAATTGCTTGAACGATCGTGCAAAAAATGTGTCTGTAAAATATTGTAAAAATAACACACAGTGTGCAACAAACCAAAATATATAATACACATGGGAAGAGTTGTGTAGGTAGTTAGCAAATATGAAAAAAAAAAAATACATACATATTATATATTATATATACATAATATGTATGTGTATAGGTGTAAACACATAAAAGAATGAACACGAAGAGGTAATAAGTCTGTGCGGCGTTAAAAAAATGTAGATTACCACAATTGTTGTCGTCGTCGTTGACAGTTGGCTGCAGTTCATGTCTCACGTCGTTTTCCATGGCTCTCCACGTACTGTATTCGGGCCTGGCCAATCGTGCGGTGCACGTTAACTCAACGTGTTCGTCGTGACGACTCTCCCACGACAGTGGACTGAAAAAACATGGGGAAAAAAAACCGAAAATCAAATGAATGACGATCTGTTCAAACAAAACTGACTACCCACTGCACTCCACGTCCGTGTGCCATATGCCCACCTCATACCCTCCCCACCAAAATGCATAGATGGTACTGTGGGCCTACAAGGTGCCAAACTCACGACATACATCATACTGCTAAACTGCTTACCTGACACAAATCGTCGGACAATCGTTTATGCTAAGGCGGCAGTGAACCGCATCCGACGGCGGAGGACATAATGTCGAGTTCGCACCGGTTGATCACCATGGGCGAGACAAAATTCCTGAAAACTAGAAAACCGTGTCGTGCGTGGGTATCCAAAACCGATTGTCTCCTCGTCGGTTGAACGATAGAACTGTTCACGGTGAATGAAATTAAAAAATATGTAGCAAATAGCAATACCTTAATTACTATTGTAGTACCGTATGTAAACACTAAACACTAAATGGGTATGTCGAGTTTTTTTTTTCAACAAGTTTGTATCACAGATTAAATTAATTTTCATTTAATCTTTGTTTGTATCGTGATAACTGCCTAACATGGTAAGCTGATAAGGGACACTATATTATCATCATAGACCCAAGGTTTATAGATTATACAGGTTGCCTCATAGTCATGTAAACAAACTCGAACCCCCCGCACCATTCCCAGCCATGTGACGTCATCGTCGTACAAAATCGGCGGCCTGCCATATTCTATACGTATTCGCCATACAATTATTTACTCTTTTTCTTTCTGAAAATATATAGAAAGTTTATTTTTTCGAAATGTACATTTTAGAATATAACTAAAATTATTAATATTATAATATGATATAATATTATACGCTTTTTTATTTTTATACCTGATGAATTTTTTTCGAAACCTGTCATTAATATTATATGCACTTTTTTACAATAATAGTCGAGTAAAGAAGTTAGTCTAACTTATTTTTATTTTTATATTATCATTGTCAATAATATTTCATAATTTTTAGTTACCTATTTTATATATTTAATGATATTTTGTATAATATTATAAAGAATAAATTAATAAATAATTTCCAATATGATAATGAGTCTTATTTTAAAAGGAATTATATTCCTATAAATGTATTAAATGAATTAATAAACAAAATAAATTATAGAAAAATCTTTATATATTTTTAACAATAATAAAGAAAATAATCACTTGCGAGTTGTGGTAATACATTTAATATATAAAATATGTATATAATAATAAAAACATTATTTTTAGAATAATAATTCATATTTTTTACTAACCAAAATAAGAAAAATCAGTCTTGGTATGGTAGGTACATTTTAATAAATTAATATAACAATGCACAAAATACCCATATTACTATAAATTGATATTTTTTTACAGGCTATGATTATAAAAAGTGCAGTCAAAGTATAATATATTTAAATTTGTATTACATAAAAATGCTAATTTCAAAATGCTAATAATAACACAAATTATTTTAAGGGAGGATGTTAAACATAAACATAATTATAATGAGTTAACATATTTTTCAAGACTCTAATTAAATGATAAAAAAATTCAATCAAAATAAAGTATTTACATTTCAATTTGTTTGCTTAATAAATAATAATATGAATGTGTTAATGACTCTGTAATAAAAAAAAATTCAGTCGCAAGATGCCCTATGTCATCAGTCTTCTAAATTTCTGCAATTTTTGTAGTTGTGCTTTTGCTTTTTGTTTTTTTTTTAATAAAACTAATAAATTTTCTGATAAAACAGGTCCTTTGGAAACCTAAATATAAGACATATTTTTAAACCATAAAATTAGATGAACTATAGGTCTAGTATAGGGAAATTTAAAAAGTAGTATATTAATTTCATATTTCAGATATAAAGTAACTTAATTACATTTAAGTTTAAGCTTACATTTCAGAAAAGTACCTATAAGTAATTGTAATTTTATTACTTTTGAAGTATTTTGCTCAAGATTGGCTAGGTCTACACAAAAATTTATTTAAGGTATACATTGAAATTAATTATAATATATAATTTAGACAACTAATTGTACACCGTGTACACTAAAATAGTTAAATATTTATATATTTTGGTAATAGGGGTTTCTACTGAAGCTGTATTAAAATAAACACTAAACAGCCATTAAAAATTACCTCAAAACAAATGTATTATGAGCAAAAAAGTGAATAAACATTTAATTTAAGTAATAATATTATATATTCAACTATGATATTATAAACTTTAAATTTATAAAATTGGTAAATACCTATTGATTTCATAATACACTCAAAAAATGTATTAATTTCATTGTATTTGCCAAGTTTTTTTAAATTAATCAAAGTTGGTGAACTTTGATTGACTGTAATTATGTTATTATTGTTATAATAGCTAGATTGAATAAAGTAATAATATAAAAATCAAATGTATTTACCTGTGGAATGAAATATCAGTTCTCCCTTCATTTTTCGATTTTGCAGAATAATTAACGCAAGTAGATACCGCGCAAACAGAACCACCTTAAGGTTTATTTATTTCATTCGTAGCCATAATTATTCAAATTAAAACACTATTTATTTAAATAAATAAACGAAACGAAAGTACGAAACTACATAAAAACATAATATGAAACACTTGTCATTGTTTATAGTTTGTACGACGATGACGTCACAGCGCCATTTTCTCCCACTCCTGTTTTTTCGATATTTTCAAAATGAGGCAACCTGTATAATCTATAAACCTTGTCATAGACCTATTAAAGGCCTTCGTGGTAAAATTGAAACGTATGCAACGCTCAAGAGATGGCGTCGTGCGCCGTATCGCCGTCGTCGCGGAAGGTAATATTACGCGCATCGTCTAAGCGACGGGGTCCGCACGTTGTAATATTAAAAACATATGGTTTGACTACAATTAATATTAAAATGACAATATACATATTATTATTTCAACTTATTTATATAGTTAATTTGAATATAATAAAACCTTAATACATTGAAAATAACATGAAATGTAATTATCTTAGCAATTATAATTTGTTTATTTTAACCAGCTAATAAAACGTTCATTTGAGTTGAAAAGCGCTGTTATTATTTCAACTTGTTAATAGTGTTGTTTTAATCAGGGATCTGATGTTATTAATGATTGTTGAATTATTGTGTTAATACCTATTTTTAGTGTGAAAGAAGAAAACCACAAAATCGGTACAAGTTCATATTTTGACTTAATTCATCAAAATCTCGAAAATAATCAATTATTGTAATTAAACAATTATAAAATGTTCAGTTTTTATAGCTAAGGATTGAAAGGTTAAAACAAATATTCTCATAAGCAGTTGTAACTGTAACGATTGTCGTCATCGACATCATACATTCTCCCTTTTAGTAAATTTCATAGGTATTAAAACCAAGAATAACGTTTTTAGTTATTTTGTTGTAATTTAAAAATATTATTCATGGGGATATGAAACTTTTAGAGTAGGTATATTATTATATTTTATAAGTCTACACAATGACATTTTCAAATTTGATTTTTTGGCAAAAATGAATTTAACCTACTTTAGTAGATACCTACTAAAATTAATCACACTAATATCATAAAATATACCTACTTAGTAATATTATAGTCTGAAAGTCAGTCTTTGCTCACAATCGTTTTTCGTATACAATGATTTATATCATTGAATTCAAATTTAAAGCCATCCATTACATAAATCCACTTGAGCCACTTGTAACCAACTGTACAGCAGAGCAACATCCACTAACCTGCTTTTTTATTATTCATGTCTGTCATCACCTTTTGGGGTAGTAAAAATACTTTGATCTTTTAGTATTTTACATCGGCATCTTTTCTGATACTTGGTAGGAACTAGTGTCTAGTGACTAGTTGTTACCTACTTTGTGGGGTCAAGAGTATAAAGTATTACTATTTTTAAAATGCCATTGCGTACAGTAAAATGTATAGTACGTACATGTAAAAGTCCCAAGTTATCTATGGTTACCTATCTATTAATTATTATACATTCACCTGACCAAAAATACCGATCATTATTATAATATTTCATTGATATACTTGATGGGTGACAAAACCATTGCTAGTATAGTTAGTTAATACTGAGCATGAGCCCTCCCTCACAGGGGCTTATTCAATGGAGCTATTATTCTGTTGAAATAAATAAATATACAAATACACTCTAATACGTAAACAAAGAAACAATATTTTGTTTTTGAAAGACAGTTTTATTGTGCACTCAACAAATGTAATTTTACAATATATATATTGTAGTTTAAATAGGTACAATCAAAGTTTTGTTTTTTTTTTTAATTATAAATTTATAGACGGCTCAAAGTGGCCTATTTTTTTTTTTTACTTGAAATTGTTATTATTATTTTAATTTTTAAGGATTCTCGATATATAATAAACGGCTCAAAGTGGCCTAATGGGGGAAATAAAAAAACACTAGACAAGACACAATAAGCAGGGGGGAGTGGTACGTGATGGCGAGGTGCTTGCATAAAGCAATAAGGCTACTGATCACCTCTATACATTCTCGCGGCACATCCCACAGGCGGACGAGTGCAGTCGCCAGCGCGTTTGCTGGCGGGCTAAGACCATCATGACGGCTGGCGAAGTCCCGACAGCGAGGGCCACGGGAGCAGGGGCGTCATTTGGGGTATTGCTGGGTATGCCTATGCATACCTAAAATTATCAAGATGCAATTTGGCCCGACTATAATTTTTCTGCGCCGGGCAAAAATTATCCTTTTTTTTTATATATTTAATTGGTCTAGAGTATCGGCATCTATCATTTATGCTATATGCCCCTATTAGACCATACGCCGTAGTAGTTAGTAGATAAATAACTTATGTGTGATTAAAGATTTCAGAATTTGTTTTGTTTTCCTTAGTGTTTATGAATATGAAATAATGATATTCAAAATAAAATAATGTACGTTTTAACTGTGTAGTATTGGGTGTACAATATTGGTATTATATGAAATTATTTGATTGATGAAAAATAAAACTTTGGAGCAGAGCGAGAAAAAATTTTTTTTCTAATAATTATAGTGTATATAATAATATATATTGGCCTGCTGAAAATTTTTTGGCCTGCCC
The DNA here is from genome assembly GCA_949089665.1 of Macrosiphum euphorbiae. Taxonomy (NCBI): domain Eukaryota; kingdom Metazoa; phylum Arthropoda; class Insecta; order Hemiptera; family Aphididae; genus Macrosiphum; species Macrosiphum euphorbiae. The sequence goes on from CARXXK010000001.1 coordinate 117,481,091, forward strand.
TGATGTTTGCATACCTTTCAAAAAGTTGAAATGACGCCCCTGCACGGGAGGCGTATTAGGAAACCCAGGACGCCACAGAGCGTCTTATGTATACCACGTTCTCATTGGCCCATTTCAAATTGCCCGCTTTTTTTTTTATCATTTATCAAATCATTTAATTTAATTTAATAATATAATATTAATTTAAATATTATATTATATTATTTAATTCAAACAAATTAAAATAACTTTTTAGTAGGAAAAGGTACCTAACTAATATTAAACAATATTATTATGTTATTATAATTCAATAAATTAATGTAGAATGTGATCTCTACACAGTTATTTTTATTTTTTACTTTAGTGGGTTATACCTATACCTACCTCAGAGTGAACATTTCTTACTGGACTAAGTGTATTGTACTTGTACACACCTTTTGTATTAGCTGAAAAGATTGTCTAGGTTCTTCCTAACATAAAAACAAAATACCAATCTTACTTAAATGTTTTATTTTTACTAAAACATAAGATTCTTAATTAAAATAGGTAGGTAGGTACCTTACTAAAAGTTCATGCTCTAACATTAATATATATATTGTATTTTTAATAAAGACATAACTATTTTTAGAGGAACGAATTGAACTAGTGTTCAATGATTATTTTAATAATATATGGAATGGTAGCTACTGAAGCTAACCAAATTACTATCCAATTAAAGAAATAGTTGTAACTTCACATGAATGGTGCAAAAACAATTTTGGACGTCTAGTTTGGTAGTCTAGTTCATCGATGACTGAAAAACCCTGTTATTATTTTCAATTTTATATTTGTAGGTACACTACATTACTACCTACATCAGCAGTGGTTTATAAATAATATTTTTTTACACATTTATAATTTAACTAATTCAACCTTTTTAAAATGTTATGCAAGTATTAAGTAAACAAAATATATTAAGGTAGGTAAAAAATAATACATACATGTCTACCTACATAGTTAGAGGTAGGTAGGGGTTACATGATCATTGAAAATATATAAATATAAGGCAAAAAAAAAAATTTTACAAACATTTATAAACAGTACTAACTAAACTCCATATTGACTAGTTTTCAGGAGAAAGGAAAAACATTTCATCGGAAAATTTCCTATCTCATCTCTCAATTCGCAAATATCCTATCTTCATAATTTTTACCTTTCTAATATGGAGTTATGATTTTTTCTAATTGTTAAAATCATCACATCGGAAATACGACCATTTCTAATAAGTAATAATCAATGTCATATGGAGGATAAAATGTTACAATTTATCAGTTACAACTTTATCATACAATGCAGTTTTTTCCTTAATTTTAATCACAATTAATTCCAAAACCACATTTTTGGAGTTAGGACAATATTGCGAATTAGGCTGATGATATTATGTATATTAATTTTAATAAATATTATTGTATACAAAAAATTGGGGTGTACAATTATACGCCATCGAGTCCAACATTAGAACTCGGATCACCTATATAGTATTACAGTATATATAATATACCGACTCTGTGGAGTGTGCGTTTAACACGCCTGGAGCATCTTCTAAGTACTACTCACGATTTTTAACAGTACCTATTAATGTTTACCTACCACTGAAGCTCAAACTTACGGCGCGGTGTTTGCCGCAGAGACGTCTACATGGTTGCAAGTTTATTTCAGTGTGTATTCGGTTATTTCCATATCACGATGCAGAACAAATAACATTATCCGCAGGCATATAACACCGAGCTGTTTGCGAATAGGTAAATACTATAATATAATTCGTAACTACTAACTAGTCGAAATGGAGAGGCGTGGACTTATAATATATCGCTCATCATAGGCGTGCGCAGACCTGGATTTCGGGGGGTTCCTAGTTTCCTACAATATTTTTGGGCCCTTTCCTTAACTTGGGCCCTTTCTTAACAAGACATGTACATTGTACATAATATATATTTTAGTAAATTATATTGTACAAATAAATATTACTTACTTAGTTACATGTTTATTTAACATTCTAATACAACAGTTATAGATTTATAATAATATGCGTCTATTACTTAAATTATTAAACTTATTAATAAGTAATAACTAAATCTACTTCAACATTAGAGGCCATTTCTTGTTCCGTAAAAAGTTAAATTAATGATTCCAAACAGTATTGGGTCATGATACTTCTGAATTTACTTTTCACAATATTTAATTTCAAATATAACTACCTGTTCATATGAACAACTTGTACAATGCTAAACACCAAATAAATATTAAATATTTTAGGGCCCCAATTAAATGTCAGGGGGTGCCCAGGCACACTCGGAACACCCCGTGCGCACGCCTATGAAGCGAATAATATTATGCGCACCCGTACATGGCTCGATTTTGGGGTGGTTAAACGGAAGGTGAAGTAAATCATTTGTCAACCACTCTAGTTCTAGTATAGATAATTTTTAATTTTTTTACTATCATGAAAATCGATGACATCCATGACAATACAATATCCACCTGCGTGACCATATAGGATTATTACATATATTTATGCAAAGCGAATGAGGTAGATATAATAGATAGGTATTAATACATAGTACATACTTTATAATAATACGTTTAATATGAGTAACATAATAGTATTTATAATATTAATTTAATACAGAACAAAACAGGTGGCGAAGAGCCGACGATGGTACAGTCGTACAGACGTACAGTGCATGAAATACGTGAGGCAAATCTACACTAACTTGGTACAAATGACAATGGAGGACATGATAAACGGTTTCAGAATAGTACCAGCGAACACAAAAGTGAGATGACAGTGGGAGAGGAGGGGATGTTTAAAAACCTTTTAAACTCTATAATATACATATTACTAGGTCTATCATGTCAATAGAACCACAACAACAAAGGAACCGCCTGAAAAATTTCTTTGTCTGGCGCCAAAATGAACGACGAGGACGTGTGTGTCTCGGACTTTCTGGTTTCCGTACATCGCTGACTTCATCGGTGACCTGCTGAAACTTTAGATTTGGTGTTGATCGCCACCCAATATCTGCAGCTGTCTTGCCAGCTAATTTTGGATGTATGCGGATGTTTGGCTCAGATACACAGAGCCTGCCGCCCAGAAAACCTTTGGAATCAAAATTTTTCGACGATTCCGGTCTTCGTATATCATTGGTACGGTTAAACTTCAGATTTGGCGTTGATCGCCATCCAATATCTGTCGATTTGGCTGAGGAATTTTCACACATCGCGGCCATGTTAGGCATAGATACACATCTATATGACATATTTATTTGATAATATTATATAGGCAGAATTAACGGAGAAGATTATACAGAAATACGTAGAAATTAAATTTATTCGTAATGAACACAAGAAATGAATATTGACAAGTGGTAACTATGTGACACAGATATGAATTGTAGATTTTTGAAACATTCACGTACATGGCAACGATATTTTAGTTGTGTGTGTTGTTTTCTTAGAGCCAATATTAATAATGTTAATGAAGTTGAGAATTTCATAATGCTTTACCAAGAGTTTTCGAAAACTAATTGGATTCGTGTTGGTTAACTTGACAATGCATCAAGGTAAGTAAAAATAGTTCTCATTATTTGATTAATATTAATGGATAAGACATTTTTTTTTTCAGAGTCATGTTTCATAAATATTGGGTATGAGCCAGGCACGGCGTTAGGGGTGTGGGGGGTGCAATGCCAATACCCCCCACCAACGAATAACACATTTATATAGTCGGCATATAATATAGCCATACGCTAAATAAAATTAAATAGTCGGCAAAAATTTGAACTATAGAACTAGACTGCGCTAGCCGCTAGTTGGTATTAGAAAAACATTTTTTCGTGGACGGCTACGGCTACATTCCCGAATCTAAGGGCAATGAATGTATTTATAGCCGTAGTCGGAATCACGATTTAAGATATCTTAAATCGTGGTCGGAATATACGTCGTTATCTTAGTCTTAGAATTTAGATATTTGATTTGATTTAATGATTATTGTTGTGATCGACGATCGTACTTCACTGCTACAATATATTATAATTGATAGTAAATAATAAAGATTGTCGACAATTGCCTATTGCTATAATTCTGTACTTCTGTGACGACTGTGAGAGTGTTATACCGAGTTAACTTAACAAAGTTTATTTATTCGTTTGTGTTTTATTAATTTGTTTGTTATGAATTGCACAAATACGAAAAAAAGAAAACGAACGAAATTAGAATGTTTGGCATGTGGAAGTATATTTGATGATGATTATAGAAAAAAACATGAAACTAAACAACATGAGGGTAAAAGAGTTTTAGTGAAGCATGTTGGAGCCCCAGAAAATCCATTTATAGCTGCAGCTAGGCTAAAGCAAGTGACAGAATCGGTAAGTGTAAAGTGTTAACTTTTTTCATTGTAAAAAAACAAAAAAAAAATAATAAACTTTTGAAATATAAAAATATGCTTTGAGATGTTTTGTGTAATTGCGTTTATAACATAATAGTGACTCATTCAAATTTTAATATGATATTATAATTTGTATTCTATTGTTTATCCTGTGGGCATGTGAGTGACATTACACAACATTTATTATTATTATATAGGTACCTTAGATACATGGAGTAACTAACAAAAAGTTGCAACAGCACTAAACAAATTTTGATATCCCCTTCCTCAAGAAAATCTTATATACGCCCCTGCTTGGTTATACCGTCCTCACTTGAGTTGTATTTGATTGATTAAATTTTTTTTTTTATAAATGTCAATAAAAAATTATTTATCCGGTCGAAAAGCTTAAAAATGTAATAGGTACGTAAGTTTTTTTATTATAGCTAAAATATTAACGATACATATGCATTTAAAGTTTTTTTTTGCATTTCACAGTTAATTTGTAGTTCAAAACTTAAAATATTTTATATACCTATAAAATATGTACAGCTAAGGCTAGACAATTTAATACAAGGTCTTTCGTACAAGTAGTTTATTCTTTTACCGAAAAATTACAGATACTTTATGAAAATTTGTATGCAAATACAAAGTTTTTTCAAAAATGAATTCATTCTGGTAAGTCATATATGAAATTTACGTCTTGCTTACTATAGTTGACAGTTTAAATTTGATTAATATTTTTTTTTTAAAGTAATAATAATACGGGCAATGGGGGGGGGCTTCAGCCCGTTAGCCCCCCCCCTGCGGACGCCACTGATGAATACAATATAATTGATTATTCAGAAATGCAGAAACAGAGAACTACCACCAACAAGTTAAATACCCAAACAACCAGAGCTTAAAAATACCTAACTAGTGAAAATGCTAAGATGCTTTAAACACTAACAACTTAAAATTAAAAGTACAACTATAACGGAGATGTACAATTAAAGTTTAAACATGACAGCAAGTCAAAAATCAATTTAATATTCCTGTTGACAAATTAATAATAGCTGGTAGGTAGTCTGGTAGTCAATAAATAAAACATGTGACTATACTGTTATCAGTTTGATAAATTTAGATTATAATTTAGGAGCTATATCTACATATATTTTAGTGGCGACATCAATTAATTAATAATTAATAAACGAAGTAGGTACCAAGATGTAAATAAGATAAACTTCTGTTTAAATTTTTGATATTTAAGAAGTCATGTTGTATATTCAGAGCTCAACTGATGTGCCATGTGGTACCTGCAGCGATTGTTCCCAGCTTTTTCACCTCTAAATACTGTGCATAGACAGAAATTTAACATGTGCCTCGCATGGTCATCATAGTAAAAAAAAATACTTTAAAATATGTTGAATATGAAAAAACATTAATTTAGGATAATCAAATGCAAAATCCCACGGTAGAGGTCACTGAACATATAACATGAATTTTTCATTGTTTTTAAATAGTTTTTTTTTCATTTGAATTAATATTTTATGACTTCATTAAGAAGTTTATACTGGAATTACATTAAATTATATTATATTATTATTTGTGACTAGGTATACTGTTATCAGTTTGATATATTTAGATTATAATTTATAATAAACTTAGTAGATGTAGAAGATAAACTTCCCTACATCATAAAATAAACAAAACTTAATGTAATATAATAACAAATTGTTTAATCGTTTGCTAAAATAATTGGTAAATCTGAGTTCAAAATTGTTACCTCATCAAATTATAATAAAATTGAATGGTATATTTTATAATAAATGTCATTATAATTTATATAGGAACTTGTAACACCTATAAAGTATTATCGGGTAGGTCAAATTTTTGAATTTTGTTAGTAAATTTTTGTTATTTAGGGAGTCATGTTGTACATTCAGGACAATTAAATCACATTCAGAGCCCAACTGACAACATTTTAACATGCGAGGTGGTCATCATAGTAAAAAAAAATACTTTAAAATATGTTCACAGTTTTAAATGTTTAAACAATTTTTTTTTTTTTGTCTAATATTTATATACTTTCAATGATCGTGTAACCCCTACCTACCTCTGACTATGTAGGTAGCCATGTATGTATTATTTTTTACCTACCTTAATATATTTTGTTTACTTAATACTTGCATAACATTTTAAAAAGGTTGAATTAGTTAAATTATAAATAATATTTTTGTACCTACAAATATAAAATAGAAAATAATAACAGGGTTTTTCAATCATCGATGAACTAGACTACCAAACTAGACGTCCAAAATTGTTTTTGCACCATTCATGTGAAGTTACAACTATTTCTTTAATTGGATAGTGATTTGGTTAGCTTCAGTAGCTACCATTCCATATATTATTAAAATAATCATTGAACACTAGTTCAATTAGTTCCTCCAAAAATAGTTATGTCTTTATTAAAAATACAATATATATGAGGCGTTACGTGGCAAAGTCAGCAATCTCCACTTTTTTTGAAATAAATGTTTTGATCATATTCATATAATACTTTTTACTCTGCGTCGATTGGTGGAGCTGATTTTTACCACATATAATCGCCCATCGAGATAAAACGTTTTAATACTAACTGATCGCAGCAAAGAGAGCAATCTCCAATCATAATACCATATAACACATGTTCTACGTTTCTGTGGCAAATGAGGCAATCTCCGTGGGTTCTTCTTGGGTTCCGCGGCAAATTTGACAAAGTCCATTTTCCCTTCTTTATTATTTAATGTTATTGACATTTAACAAATTATATGAATACAGGGAATAACACCAAACTCCACTATCAACCAACGAAAATAAAATATCATGGAAAAATACAAGAAATAAAGGTAAAACAGTTTTTTGACATTTACCAAAAATCACTGCGTTTGGGAGATTGCTGACTTTGCCACATGACGCCTCATATATTAATGTTAGAGCATGAACTTTTAGTAAGGTTTACCTACCTATTTTAATTAAGAATCTTATGTTTTAGTAAAAATAAAAAATTTAAGTAAGATTGGTATTTTGTTTCTATGTTAGGAAGAACCTAGACAAGCTTTTTAGCTAACAAAAGGTGTGTACAAGTACAATACACTTAGACCAGTAAGAAATGTTCACTCTGAGGTAGGTATAGGTACCCACTAAAGTAAAAAATAAAAATAACTGTGTAGAGATCACATTCTACATTAATTTATTGAATTATAATAACATAATAATATTGTTTAATATTAGTTAGGTACCTTTTCCTACTAAATAGTTATTTTAATTTGTTTGAATTAAATTATATTATTAAATTAAATTTAATTATTTGCTAAATGATAAAAAAAAAGCTGGCAATTTGAAATGGGCCAATGAGAACGTGGTATAAATAAGACGCTCTGCGGCGTCCTGGGTTTCCTAATACGCCCACGGGAGCGATGAGACGATTTGACGGCGAGCGGCTAGTGCGCGATGTTGTGCGCATCGACGATGCACAGGTAGGTACCGAAGACGACTGATGCGTGACGACGGCGACGGTGACCTAAGACTGCACTGAGCGAGCAAAGGCAGCTGTCGATGCTACGGAATCGGCCGGTGACCGGAGACGTGACCCGACCGATTGCCACTTGGCGAAAACGGGAGAGTATTGTCGGACCTCACAGCAAAGCACGCCGCAAAGGTCCTGATCCTCTCCTGGTGATTTTCGCCCTCACTCGACCTATGGCCGTCCTGAAGTCGCGCATCGCCGTATCCTGAAACGTTATCCGTTTCTAAGAGTCCAGCGTTGCTGACATCCTTGTTCCTAGCTCAGCAGCTGTATCCGCTGATCCGTCGTGTTTTGCAGTCTCCGGCGCCGCCGACTTTCCGAATCACCTTCCTGCACTCTGCCATCGTCGTGGTACCGTCGGGGCGGTATCGTTGCCCGCGCCGGTACAGTTAGCCACCGCTGTCCTCGTCGTCCACCGCTCCTGGTGTGACCAAAGCAGCCAAGTCCGCGCCGAGTCGTCATGATGGTCTCGCGTATTGGAAACCGCGAGCGCGCAACTCTGGGAACTGCGATCTCGTCTTTCTGCGGGTGGCCGGAAAACGTATACCTAGGGTGACTTATCGCCGGACACCGTAAATTGCTCTTTCACGCACCACTCCCCCGTCGCCGCCGTCTTGTTTAGGTGTCTTAGTCTGGGGGGAGGGGAGTACTACACTGCAGGTTTCACTTTCTTCGGCAACAACCACATAGCAGCAAGCGCTTTGCGCCCTTCCACGTGGGGCCTTGTCCTACCACGTGAAGTGTTGCTGTTAACTGCCGTGGTTGTCCCCGGTGCGTTCTTCCATTCCAGTAAAGACTAAAGACATGTGACGTGTCCGTCTCTTTTTCAAGTCCCCCAGACGGAATCGTGTCTGCCTTTTCATGCTGAACCTGCACATCGTCTCCGGCCTGCTGTGGTACGTGATCCTGCTTCGTGAGTACCGGTATTACAGCTGCCTTCCTCCGTCGTGCATTGGCTAGAGGCCAAATACTGGGGGTGCTAAAATTATGTAGATAACATAGACTCGTAGGTACTATGCCCCCACACACCCAAATACCATACTCAATTTTAAAATTACTATAGCCATTCCTAAATGCACATTAAACACTTAAGGACACTAATATTTAAGTAAATCAACAGTAATATATAACCTATTTATAGAGAAAAAAAAATTAAAAGCTGAAAATGTCCGTATTCAGCTCAAAAAGAGTCAAAATATTTTCAAAATTATATGGTGTATAGGAAATGCTAATATAAACATTCAGTGAAATTTTCAAGTATCTACAGTCATTCGTTTTTTAATTACAACAAAATTAGAAAATCGTTACATGAGAAATCGAGTGAATATCAAATGTTGTAAAAATATGAATTTCAAACGGTCATAAAAATTTAATTTGAGGTTCTTGTAGACATTTTTTTTTTTGATAAATGTAGACAAACTTATGAGGAATCTTGTATTACATTTTCATATCTTAGATTTAAAAAGAAAAAGTTTTATGAATTTCTAACTAGAAATAATTTGCAAATTTTCGTCATTTTTACGTATTTTGTCAATTTTTGAACTTTAATTGCTTATAAAAAAAAACTGTGACAAAGGATTTTTAATATTTCTCATCCGCCTTTGAAACCATGTACTAGGATCTTCTATTAAATTGCCAAGCTTTTTTAACTAACAAATAAAATTTTATTGATATTTTAAGAAAAAAAACTAAAAAAAAAATGGAAAATAAAAATGTTCCTAAACAGTTCAAAACAATTCATAATATTTCGAAAATTTTATCGTTTATAGAAAATGCAAATATAAACAACCAGTGAAATTTTCATGTATATACGTTCAATTGGTTTAGAGAAACAACAAAAACCACAATCGATTTTGTGTAAAATGGATTTAGCGTAAAAATTCCCGTTTTTATTAATTTTTCTTTTGTTTTTCAAGGCGCTTTTGAAAACTACTGTAAAAATTTTACTTTTTACCCCCGAAAGTACCAACTAGATTCACTTTCCTATCAGAAAAGATACTGTTGAAGGAAATCCAAGCACGTTTACTGTCCTAAAAGGTGATGACAGACACAAAAAAAAAATAAAAAATAAAAAACACACATCATTGTAAATTATTCAATACATTCATCGTTCCACTCAGAATCTAAAATCGATTAATGGGAATTCAATTTAACGCTGAATTTCGAATATCGTAACAATTTTAAGTTCAAACACTCATAAAAAATTAATGTTCCGTTTGAGTGTAAGTTTAATTTTAGAAGTTTAAAAACTTATGTGAAATCTTTTATTAAAATTTTTAATCTTAGCTATGAAAAGAAAATCTTTTATACATTTCTAACTGAAAATTTTAAAATTTTGATGAATTGTAAATTCTTATATTTGATATACCTATAATCATTACAAACAATAATTTGTGTTTCTGCTAAAAACGAAGAAATAAAAAAAAAACATTACGTAAATCTAAAAAAATTTTTTCATATGATTTTTCAATTTTTGTTGTTTTTGAACTAGGGGCGCTAAATTAAAGTTGGGGGTGCCAAAGCACCCCCAAGCACACCCTAGTTGTGCCTATGTGCCCCGTATTATGTTCACCAAATAACCCAATAATGTCTCCTAGTATAGCGTCTTCGTCCTTGCCGTCATCGAGTTTTGGTTCCAAATCTTTAACTTCTATAGTGTTAGCGGTTCATCATCCTCCATTGGTATAACCCATGTATCAAAGCATTCAACAACATGTATCATGGCGATTGCTTCAGCGAAGTCACTAGTGGTGGCCATTTTTGATTTTGGTGTTTTCAGATCAGACGTTTAATAGCAAATAAACTCAAAGTTCAATTCAAAATCAGTGAACTCGAAAAATGAAAACACGACGCGAGTATGGTCGTTGCGAAGTCGTTGTTCTAATCAACAATCGTTAGGATTTCGGGCCCATTTATTTTTCCAAAACCATTATTAGATATATAGGTAGGTACGCGTAGTTATAATGTATTAAAGTATAAAACTATAATATTTGAACAAGGATTTGTGTTTCGATTCGTATTATACACTGCAGAACTGCGCTCATTTTATACTTTCAGCTTTTATAGTAAAAAAGTAACCAATCTTGAATTCTAAGGGACAAGGGTGATTTCTGATACGAAATTGTATTTAGTCGGAGCCCATTGAGATATATATATTGAAATTTATTTTTACCTACCTGAGTACCTATCGGCTATCATCGTTTATCCATTATCTGCAGTTAGAACTTGGAATAGTTCAATAATTCAGTGAGATATTTATTATTCATATTTAAATATTATATTTTATAAACCTATGAACAGATGAATTTATTAGATTTTAGGTTTCCGGTTAAATTTGTTCCGGTGACTAACAATATAATAAAATTAGGTAGTTCTTAAAGTATTGTGACGAACATCTATTGCGAATTGCAATATACTAACAGACAATAATAATTACAGACTAAAAACTCGGACCAGACGAAGACACCAAAACACAAATTCTTACATTCTTAGGTACACTAAACTAAACTGTAAAAAAAAATTGTAATTGTAAATTGTAACTAATGACCATTGTAGCTGATGTTAATTAAGAACAATAAAAAAAAAATAATAATAATTTCGCATTGGCTAATAATAATATAAAATAATTACATTTACATACAATGATATAAATATACTAGCTGATCCCGGCCACTTCGCTACCCGTTAAATGTACAAACTGTATATGATTCAAACTTTGTTCAATGCGTTATTTAATAATTGGGGTATGATGTTCTAGATTTATCTTAACTTTTCTGTTGCCTGGAATAAAATATCTAATTCGCAGCAGAATATTATCAGGTAGGCAATCTACCTGCGGTAGATCGCGGACCCCGTGCTGTTTGTACGTAAGTATATGAATATATGATTTAACTCTAAAGTATCAAAGTTATATCAAGTATGTCGTATTCCACCTATGGTTAGGTATACTGAATATGCATATAAAATTTCATAAAAATTCAGTTTCGGGAAAAAGCGTTAAAAGCCGTTTCGGAGGAGTATGGTAACGAACATTGTGACACGAGAATTTTATATATTAGATAGTAAATAATAATAATTATAATATACATGTTTGAAACTCTCTTTTAGCATAATGCTTCTGTTGGGAGATATATAAGTTTGAGTTAAGTACAATACCTACTAAAGTTGTGAGCTAAGTGATATTTACAAAGAAAAATAAAACATTTAACAAATGAAAATTTCATTAAAACTAATTAGGTATAATGGTTAATCTTTTTCTTATACCTAAGAATATTTTTAAAAAAATCTAGCTTTTTAAGTGACAAATCAATATTAATATTATGGGGACGTGATACCCGTATGTATTGTATCTGTCTTACAAGTGCGTAACATAGCAAATTATACGTAAAGCAGAACACGTGTAGCACCGTTAGCTTAAAAATTAGAGTGAATTGACCTCTTATAAAATCTAAAGGTAAGATTATTAATTATTATATAGACAACCTCATGGGCTTTTTATTATATTTTAATTTTAAAGCGAGCTATGAGTATTTTAAAATTGTAAATTGTTTGTACATTTTAAAGCACTCATAACTCAAATTATTGTGACTGTGAATATACTAAACAATTTCACAAATAGGTAAACTAATATCATCAAAAATTATTTCACAAGTGTAAATTACTGGTAAACGAAAAAATAATAATAATAAATTTACAAATATTTTGAATACATCTAGTTAAACAAATATATTTAATAAATTACGTCATATTAATGATAATGAGTAAATTTAAGAAGATCTTTCTTAAATGTTGACCTATTTGCATTGAGAATTTAGGAATATCTGATTTGTCTTCAGCAAAACATTGAGATAAAATGTTCAATAAAATCTTGTTTTTTTCTTGTTAATCTCTCCTGCTTCAGCTAATGACATTCTTGCCCTATCTGTTCCAACTTCCAGGCAGGTTTACGTGGCCAACATCTCTTTAGTGGTATTTTGAGTTTCTGCTCATATATACAACAAAACAAATCATCGAACGATATGTTTCCATAAATAAACACTCGCATACAAAAAACAACTCTAAACACTACTGGATACAAACTTTTATTGGTAGGTACCATGAACTATCTCCAAAAAAGATTTGTAAACCCAATTAGTATTATAAATAAAATAAGAGGTACAGTGGAAAATATGATTTTATTTAATCTGCAATGGGAGACTTTTTTTTACCAGGATATAAAAAACAGAAGTTAATAGCACGAAGTTGGATAATAGATTCATTGGTTCTAATAAACATACATTTGTTATTTATGTTGCGCAAGATTCAAAAACCAAACACAAAAGTGAAACCTCCTATATAGAGAGCAACTCCCTGTTTCCTCCTCTTGCAATCAGTAGTTAGCAGTCTTATAGACTTATGAAATATTTACATTTAATACTAATATAATATATGATATAACTGTTGACCATTAGTTTATTGTAGAAGAGTTAGCAGAAGACAATAATGAGTGTTTAGTAAAGTTGCCGTAATTATCTATTTATTTTGTCATAGATATCTAAAGCAAAATACATAACGTGATAAAGTCTCTAGTTCTAATTCTTTATGAACATTAGTTACACCCTAATTAAAAAAATAATATAAATATTAGGTATCAAATTATAATATTATTTATTATAATTATAATTTTTTTGTTTTTTAATTATAAATTACAATAAGCATACAAAAACTAAACATTCCTAAAAAATAACATTTCATTGACCTATAGATTTTGTATAATAATATATAACTAATGTAAAAAAACAAACTTGTTATGTACCGATTCTATATTTTAACATAAAAAGTACATTGTTCATAATAATTTTGCAACTACATTTTCAATTTTCATTTATCAGTTATCTTTATTACATCAAACCTGAAAACAAATAACAGCAATTAATGAAAATTCATCGTAAATTATAAAAAATTGACATTACGGTTAGCTTCCTTGCATTGGCGAATAGCCTCGTTAAATCCAGAACACAAAGAAATATCATCATTGTTTTGTGCACACTGCAAAAACTGTTTGACTTCAAAAGCACACGCTCCACCTTGCTGGCTACTCTGCTCCATTGGCATTAGCGGCGCTTGTTGAACTTGAGGCTGTACCTCATCCCGGGATCCACCGCCCCCAAACATTCCTGTGACTGCATGACCAACAGTGTGACCCTAAAAAAATACATAAATTATTGTTATTAATTATATTTTACTGTAAAACTATGGGCCAGTTGTACCATCCCCGATTAAAGTTAACCTGAGTTCAATTGGCCAAATTTGCCTGGTTAAATATCTGTTATCAGCCGATTAAGAGTAATCAAAGTTTAACAGTTGACGGTACAACTGACACTATAAGTATTAATTATTATACATACAATGGCAGAACCAACGGCAACACCTCCAGCGGTGGCAGCCATTTGGGCAAATAATCCAGGTTGTTGAGGTTGTGCTTGTGGCGCTTGTGCTACTTGTGTTGGTTGAGGTTGTGGAGCTGGTGCACGCTGTTGTGTTCTAGCAGGGACTGATGACCTAAAATTTGAATGCTCATTTAAATAATTATAAACATTGTTGAGCTTAAAAATTAGTATCGGCTTCAGAATTGCATTGTATAATTATTTTGAAAAAACTAAAATAATAGGTAATATAGGGCAGTATTTCCCAATTAGTATGAATCCATGAACCCCTGGATAAAACTTAAATTGGTTCGGGGACCTCTCTTTTGTAAAAACTTACTTTTAAATATGAATAAATTAATTATCTACCTTTTTCAGAGTAAATCGAATTTCAATATTCCAAAAATACACAGAATTTCAAACGACTATGAATTTAATAATTTCACTAAATTGAAATAAAAATAAAAAATCATTACATTACCATAGGATTGGGATTTTTTTTTTTAACTCTAGGGACACAATATTTTTTGAAATGTCAGGGACGTTCTTGTCCCTCTGGCTTGTAAGACGGGACACGGGACAAAAATTTAAAAAACGCATGAAAATCATGACATAAGGGTCCGTAAGGGTCCCTTTAAAAATTGAAGCTGGACGCGGGACAAGTATATTAAAAATCGGGAATGTCCCGCCAAATCGGGACGTATCCCAACCCTACATTACCACACAACCGCGGACCCCTTAACATCAACAAGTGAACCTTTGGACCGCAGACCACCAATTAGGAACCACTGATATAGGACAACCTGTATTTTTATTTCATATTCGATTAAATTGTCACACTGTATATTAATAACTATTAAGTTAATTTTAGGTGACAATTGTAAAATATATATATATTTACAGGGTGTCCCGTGAGGATTTACTCATTGCGATATCTCCTGAAATAATGGAGATATCGTAATTATGTTTTTTTATTAAGACTCGCAGAGGTAAGCACTACAAATATTTTATTTTTTAATTAAATTAAATTTTTTAGTAAAAAAGTTAAAAAAATTATTTTTTTATTTTTGAAAAAATTGAAAATAGCCATTCTATAGAGTATATTTTTGTGAACATTTTGAGCTTTTAACATTTTATTTTCATTAATCTCATGATTTTTAGTAATTTTTTTAGTTTATTAGTAAAACGTCAATAAACTGGTTTTTGTCCGGGCGGCGAGTCCCCCTCTACGGATAATGAGTAAATCCTCACGGGACACCCTGTATATATAGATTATTTACTAAATTAATGTAGGAGCCCCATAAAACGTTAACTAAAAATTTTAAATAGGTAATAGAATCATATTTATAAAACGTAATAGGTAAGGCTATATGACTATATCAGGTTTAAATAAATATAATTAAATTAAAATGAAAATATAACACCTATGTATTATAACATGAATGACCTCATTTAAGTTGCACAATGCTATGCAAATTCTTATAATATACCTATGATGCCCATAGGATATAAATAAGGAAATAAAATATTGCCAACTTTTTTTTTGGGACATAAACAAGAATCTAAACCAGAAAATCAATGTAGGTATATCATCCATAAAGTTTTATACTCACTAATTATTTAATTCATAAAAAATGAGGTACCTACAATAAAAATGTATGAATGGGCAGTACCTATCAATTTTTTGAATGATTAATTGATACAAATGGAACAAACAATTTAGAATTACAATTGGTACAAGAACTATTATTGTTGATGGATACACTAGTAGGTATAATTATGAGTCCATGTATTAATGCGTATAATGAAATAAGTTTTCACGGTAATCATAGTACAACATGATTAAATATTACCTAATTATTTAATGATTTTAAAAAAGTTTCAAAGAATTAGAAATTGTTTCATGTTTGTATAAATTATTAATGTGTTGTCTTATTTACATATTTTATATACCTTATATTATTTTAAGGTATTTCATTTCAAAAACCTATAATATTATGTAGACGAGTCAATACCAGTCACCCAGTATGGCCTTTTCTCTATGTTTAGTTTTGGTACTAATTAGGTTTAAACATTATAGCCTGTCAGCCTATAAACAATGTGCCTATCAATTTTGTGTCTTTGATTATTTAATATTTTTGTTTTATTGTTAAATTAGTTATATTTAAAAAAATCATCTAATTATTTATACGTTAAACAAATTTAGATTATTATTTTTATACGTAAGGAGTGGTGTAGATAATGCTACATTCTAAGCATGTTAATTTGATTAATTTTATAGTGGATTTTTTTCAACTACCTCTACGCAACACGTAGGCACAAATGTAACGTTAGGTATAGGGTTGGCTATATCGTACTAAAGAACCACATTTTTCAAAGGGTTGAATTTTAACTACCTATTTCGGATAGAAATTTATGAAAGAGTGAAATAAATTTAAAAATTCAACACCGATATCAATGCTGGGTTAATTACTTTTGAAAATTAATAAAATTACGTTACTCGTTACATTAAATATTTTTATTTAAATTACATTCATGTTAGCCGACATCATTTTGATCACGTTACGTTACTTTAACATTCAAAAAGTAGGGCATTACAAATAGTTACTTTCTTAAAATATAACTTCAAAATCAGTCATTAATGACTAATAAGTAGTATGCTATAAAGTATTAATTATTATATAAATTGTATAGGTAAGTGTAAGTGTATGTCATCGATGATGCAGCCATGTAGGTACATTGTTAATTACTTAATGTTATACATGAACAAAACGTATAAGTACTAATTCCTTTGATCATTCATATTGTTGGTTATTATCTAAAACTTTCGGAATCATAAATATATATTTTTTTCGAATATCCTAGTCCCTAGTTTTTGTCATACGCTCAACGTTCATAACTTAGGTATTTTAATAACGTGGAAAATAATACGTTCTTCAAGAAGAAATTACTTTTCAAAAGTAAAATATAACGAAATTACAACGGTGTTACTGCAAAAGTAATTTCGTACCAGTAATTTGTAATTTTCGTTACGTCGTTACTAACCAACACCGAATTCACGCACATAATATACGCTATGGGCATAGAACAATTTGTTATGCGTAACCTTGCCGGAGGGGCGTCTGACTAAGTGCAAAGTACGCGAAGGACTTACCTTCTGGGTGCGGGTGATGGAGAACGTCCACGTCTGGCCATTTCGTCGTTTGGTTTACACAAAATACAAACAAATTTCACAAAAAGGAAACGATTTTATGACTTAGAATTGAAGAAATTAGCGTGGTGGCGCGACTTGATGCAATACTGTAATACGGAATCGTACTGAGAAGTAAAAGATGCGAATAGGTTCTAACTTCTAGTTGTATAATGGTTATGTTAAAATGACTGAAAAAATTTACGACGCGATTGTGTGTATATTGGTGGGGCAGAACAAACAGCTGTATCACTGTGGATTTATTTTCTAGAAGTTTCTCGGCCGTAGGAATCGTAGGATATCAATTAATATTATTGTTATTATTGTTCTGTGTTGTCAGCTGCAGACGTGGTACTGACGTTCGAAACCTCTTTGTGTGAGGCAGTTCGGCCGGTAAAAGATGCGCGCGCTTGTTTGTTATCAACTTTCAATTCTTATCAGTTATCAGCCGCAAGTTGCAACCGACGACGACGACGACTACAACGTCCGAGATTAAAGCGCCGAGCTTTTTCAATTTTTCCGCTCTGGATTCCGCATTTCCGCCGTTTTCCTTGTCAGGTTCCTGCCTCTTTCCTCCCACCGGTCAACCGCCAGTCATCGGCTGCCCGACGTGAACACATCGCATCATCGATATTGCTCGGGACGGGTCCGGCGATCAGCCATCGGTCGAGCACGTGCCCCGTCCACGCGAGATTAAGCTACGACCGAGACCAGACGATGACGCGGTCCGTCCGCTGAGAAAATGCCGCCGTTGCGCGATCGCACCAATAACGAGCGTCGTCCGCCGCGAACTCCGCCACCGCTGTTGAGTGTAGCAACAGACTCATTTTAACCTTGGCCCGAGTTGTTGTGCCGTAATCTCTGACCCGCCCCGAGACCCGACTACGACCAGACCGCAATACTCACTGCGATGGAGTGCGCCAACCTAGACGAGTGTGTCGAGAACTGGGATTCGATAGCTGGCGACTACAAGACTCTCGAGGTACGTCGTGTGATTATATTTTTATAAGTGTCCACCTCGCACTCTCAAAAATCACAAACTCTGGCCACGGCTTCCTATGCAAATCGAGTGTGCTACGATACCACTGCCATTCCTTTCTACCCATTTCTTTTTCCTCCTCAATGGGTACTAGGACACTTGGTTATAATGTCTTCTCCTTGCTCAAAAACCGAAACCAAAGTTTGAATTCTGTCTATCGACCATCTCATAGACTTGCACTTTAATACTTAGGTTTAGGTATACCTGAGTATTAAAGTAATATGATACAGATATAATCAAATTACATTTTAGCAGATTAAAATGCATTTTAATGCTTTTAAATCTTGACTTAAATACTTGATTGTTATTGTAATTTATAGGTAATAGATGTGTCATAATATAATTGCTGTATTGCACAAAAACATGATTTGTGTAATGGACCTTAATTTAATGGACTGATCATAGGTCATACTTTGTTGTTTTTGGAACTGTAACATTTCTATAGATCCTAGTTATAATAAAATACTTTTCATACAATCTAGATCGAGTAGTTAAAATTTATCAAAAATAATGTTAAAAACTATTTTGCTAGGTATGTAACTACCTATATTTATGACTTTTAGATCAGTCATATTATCACTTTCAACTTATTCTTATTGAATTCAACTTATTTTTATTGAATTTCAGTAATTTTTCTTTTCTTTTTACTATGTATATTTTTTTGTTTTATTTCACCTAGTTAGTTTTAATGTAGGTACAACCAACAATTGTCAATTTTACATTGAAATTAGATTTTATAACATCAGATTCTTTTAAACTGTAATACATTGTATAATTATGTATACAATATAATGTATTTGGTTATCATTATCTATAGAATAA
Source organism: Macrosiphum euphorbiae (assembly GCA_949089665.1). Lineage (NCBI taxonomy): Eukaryota > Metazoa > Arthropoda > Insecta > Hemiptera > Aphididae > Macrosiphum > Macrosiphum euphorbiae. Next base: position 117,500,477 of record CARXXK010000001.1, read on the forward strand.
TAACTATTATAGTACCTATAGGTTTCCTATGATCATTGATCATTATTAATTAGTTTGTAATAAATTAGATAGGTACCTATAAGCACTGTACAACATTGTATAATAATTATTTATTTTTATTTTTAGAATGTCAATAAAGAATATTTAGCCAAGGTAGAAGAGGTTAGTGATCTTCAAGGTCAATGTATGAAACAAGTCAGTCACCAAAAATATCGATTAAATTTTATTGCCAAATCTTTAAAAAAGTAATTGTAATTAAATTCTGTCATTTCGACAATAGTTAGTCTAATTTATTCTGGATTATGGTTGTTTAGTTTTGAAAATGATGAACGCCAAGACATTATACAACGGCTTTGGAAAGATATTAACCATCGTCGCCAACAACTGTCAGATATTGAACAATCACTACCCAAACCTAACGGAACATACTTGAAAATTATACTGGGCAACGTAAATGTATCAATTTTGAATAAAGAAGACAAGTGCGAATATTTCAATTGAAAAATGCAATCATTGTTTGACAAATAAAATGTGTTACAGGTTTCGATATAAAGATGAATATGAAAAATTCAAATTGGTTCTTAGCATTATTGGTTTCTTTTTATCTTTATTGAATTTGGTGACTCATAGGCGTGGAATCGAATTGACCTTTTTGTTTCTTTTGGTCTGGTATTATTGTACATTGACAATACGTGAAAGCATATTGAAAGTAAATGGCTCTAAAATAAAAGGATGGTGGCGGGTACATCATTTTATATCTACTGTGGCTTCAGCCGTACTACTTGTTTGGCCAAATTCTGAAACGTGGTTCATATTTAGGCCACAGTTCATGATTTTTAATGTAGTCATTAGTAAGTATTATATTCTAATTACATTTTTAGTAAATCTTTATTTTAATGTATTTCCAGGTGTAGTTCAATCATTCCAATTTGTATACCAGCAAGGAGTTCTATATAGACTAAAAGCATTAGGCGAACGTCATAACATGGATATTACCATTGAAGGTTTTCATTCTTGGATGTGGCGTGGTCTTAGCTTTCTATTACCATTCTTGTATGTAGGATATATTTTCCAACTGTACAACGCATATACATTATATAAATTGTGTTATCATCCACATGCCACTTGGCAGGTTAGTAAAAACCATTAAATAACATTTTATATTCATCAGTTTAAATAATACCCTGTAATAATTGATCCTAACACAAATTTTGTACACAATGTCAACCTAAATTATGTAACAGTATACCCTTAATTAAGAAATTTTAAATTAAGTAAAATAAATATTATTAAAAAAATTACAAAATAATATTTAATACGTAAATAAAAGAATTATTTTTATGACACATTAAATGTTAAGTGTTTCATAATATTGATATACATTTTTTTATTAGATATTATAGTATAATAAAATGTGACTAAGTATGAATACCATACGAGAGCTTGTTATAAAAATACCTATCTAAAAACAAATATTTATTTAACTGAGTATTTATCCATACAAAAGTGAAAAGTCAACAATAAAAAAATGCCTGATTAAATCATTTTTGAAATGCAAGTATATTTTATAGGTTGTTGTTTGTTTTTAAATATTACAAGTTGAAATTAAACTCATGCATTTGCATATCAATCTTCCTAAGTTGTATTTCCGTGGTTGTATTTAATGCCAGATGACATAGAAATTAATTTCAAGCTGCCTTGGTTAAATATGTAAAGTTTTATTTTACATATTTAGAGGTCTTTTCTATTTTATTGGGCATATTAAATGGCATATAATGGGCATATTATTCATAATTTTGATATTCCTATTTATTTTTATTGAAATGCTATGGAGAAAACAAAATTTGAGAAAAAATACAATAATTTCTATTTTTCCACTTTATAAAATGAATGGTAATTGTCTCAACATAAAATGATTGAAAATATTTTTCAAAAATTTGCTTATAATTGCTTATAATTTCTTCTTTTTTTAATCTGCATATATTTAGATTTGTAGTTTTTAAGTTCATATTTTTTCTGGTAAGTTATAAAACATCTAAACTCCAAAGTAAGATACAAATTTGCTTCACACTTCCCTAATATCACATACATTTTTTTTTGCATATAATATAGTTTTTGTGCTATTTTACTAACTCAAAATTGTAAATAAAAATACAGACGGCACAATAGGTTCCATTTTCAATATTATTCTATCAATGTTGTGTGATAAAAAAATTATGATCACCTGAACTTATATATATTAATACTCATTATTTGTATATCCTTTTTAGGTTCCTGTTTTGTCAGGGTTATTTTTTATATTGTTCTTGGGAAACGCGGTTACTACTTCAATGGTCATTCCAGAAAAACTAAGAGAAGTAAAAATTAGACGAATTATTAAGGTAGTATTAAAAATATATTATACCAATATTCATGTCATATAATTAAGTAATTATTTGCAGACATATACTCGAAAAATGTCTGGCAATCGACTTGGAGCTGACCCCAAAAAAAGTGACTGAAAAATTAAGTAAGAATTTTTAAATCAATGTTTTCTTAGTGTCTTTTTTTTTTTAATAGTTGTATTATTATTATTATTATTATTATTATTATTATTAATAAATAAATAAATAATTTATAGGAATACATGGTGTAACATTTAGAATTTAGATTTTTTTATTTAATACACCATCGCACGTTACGTTATAATGTTATGTATTTGTTTTAATATACCAATTTAATTTTTTATTTAAGGCGTTATTAAAAATCTATTAACAGAGAGTCCTTATTATTCATTGCACACTAATAGAAGATATTCCTTTGAAGCAGACGTGAACAAATTTGTACAAAGTATAATAAAAAATATTGAACAGGTTATTTCATTATTAGAAATTATATTGTTTATTAATTTAAATGTTAGAAAAGACTAACATTTTACTTCTTTTTTGGATCTTTCAAACCAGCTCCGGCATTAAATTTGAAAAATATAATATCCCCATCTTCGACGACGTAATTTCGGCCTTGTTGTCTATATTTTCCTGCAGCCTGAAATGAATAATGTAACATTGTATTTAGGTGTTAGTAGGTATATATAAATAAATAAACATTTCATTAATTACTTTGCAAGCAGCTTCAGTTCCTTCATTTTTGAAATCTTCAAATTTCATTACTTCAGCCATAATGAATCCTTTCTCAAAATCTGTATGAATTCTTCCAGCTGCCTGGGGTGCTTTAGAACCTTTCTATAATCAGTTAAAAAAAATTAAATACAACTTAATTCTATGAACATAAAATATTTTAAATTTACTTGAATAGTCCAAGCTTTGACTTCGCCATGTCCAGCAGTGAAAAAATACTGTAATTGCAATGCTTTGTAACCTTGGATAATAATTTTGTCCAAAGCACTAATTAAAAAAATATTTATATAAAAATAAGTAATAATAATAACTTTTTCAGAGATAGGTCTAACTTAATTTTGATGAACTAAAACTTAATTTTATTTTTTTACTCAAAGCAAATATAAAATATATTTATCGTTTCACTCAAAATCTAAAATTTAACCATAACAAATAAGTAAAAATGAAAAATGTAGCACACACTTTTCACCAAAAAAAAAATATTTCCTGTCTTACTCAAACATTTTAACTAACCTGGTAGCCTGAACTTCTTCCATGTATTTTTTGCGTTCTGGTTCTTCCATTTCAATAATTTTATTTTCAAAAACTCCACTAAACGGTATAATAATTGCACCAGGATCATTTTTGTCAACCCATTCTTTAATTTTGATCAACCACTTGTTCTTTTTTCGAATATAATCTTTTTCCGATAGATTTACCAAATAAATGACTGGCTTTGTCGTGATGAACATATGTTTATTGAGAATTTCTATCTAAAAATAATAAAATTTATCAGTATTTTAAATTATCCAAATTCTGGTTTGTTGATAATTACATCAAGAGCGCTCCAATCACCAAACCTTATATGTTTCTTTTCATCGACTAAAATAGTTTTGATTTTTAGAAAGGTGTCCTGCAAATTTAATTGAAGTGTTAAAATCATTTAAAACTGCGGCTGACTAGTTGCCACAAACATACATATTCTGGTTTGAGTTTTTTATCTCCACCGCGTATAGCTAATTTTTCAAGTTTTTCCAAGTTGACATGAAAATATTCCTCGTCTTTTAAACGTAACTCTTCATTAATAACTTCCATATCTTTAATAGGATTAACTTCACCCTCGATGTGAATTACATCCTCCGCTTCAAATGCACCTAGATATAATAACATATATTATTATTTAATAGCTATTATGAGAAAAATGTTAATAACTATAACAATTTTTTCAGTATAAAAGATAACAAAGAATTGCAACTTGAAGACTTTTACGATTGTTAAAATGTATAGATGAAGACACACATCTTGTTAAAATATTTTCATAAAACAAAAAAAAAAATCAAATTAATATAGGTAATTGCACAACATACTTATATATTATTTATTAATTATTGATAAATACTATTTAAAATAATAAATGTATGTTTATTGTTTAACAATAATAATCATAGAAAAGAAATATATAAAATAAAACAATATTTTATATTTTAATCTTGTAAAAATATTAAAAACTCATATTAATCATCATAATAAAAAATGAACACAATTCTAACATAGTATACAGTGATTAAAAACAAATATATTCTTACTCTAAACTATTTACTGCATTCAAATCATAATCATGTATTTACTACTTAGTAAAATATTATACTTTAAAATGAATATCATGTTTTGTTTTATTTTATTATTTATGGTATTCTTTGTATCGTGAAATAGTAACACGGAGTATAAAGGTGTATACACTTTATGGTACCTGTTTGTTATCGCCCCTCCATAAATAAAAATATTTCAATGTATAATATTATTTTATTTTATTTTAATAGTTTTAAATACATAAATGTATGGTATAAAATTTAAATTCAAAAATGTATAAAAATGTATAAAATATATGAATCTATAGTTATAATGGAGGGCAAAATTCGGAAATATCTTTGAGGATAGTTTCAAATGCGTCTTGTTCTCCGAGACATGTTAACTCATTTCCCTATTATTGTTTGTATAACCTCCAATCATTGCAAAGATACTTCACAATAACCACCTAAATGATCAACACCTTTTGAAATAAACTTAGTTTAGAGCACTGGTTCTAGATCGTTTTACACTATTTTTAATTAAAATTAAACTTACGGCACAAATGGAACAGAGCATCGCACGCTTTTATGTGGGATAAAAAGGCGTTCCCAAGACCTTGGCCTTCCGCAGCTCCTTTGACTAATCCGGCTATGTCTACAACGTTCAAAAATGCTGGGACTTTGCTGAAAAAAAATATAATATACAATTAAACATTAAAAACTAGGCTAGGAAATTAATGACCTAGAAAAAGTGAACTTAAAAAATGGCCAAGAAATAAACCTAAAAAAATTTTTAGTTGTTTTTTGTTCCATAAAAAGTAATAAGTATCTATACAAAAATCTAAACTTGATATGTAGATAAGATAAACCTATACAATACAGTAGCTGGTATCAAATATTAATGACAACAAAGCCAACAGGTATTTAAGAAAGAAAACAACAAAAATTTCTTTAAAATGCACTCATATATAATACTGTCAGAAAAATTGGAAAAAGAAAAATGTTAAACTAGATTTTTGAATCCGATTTTGCACTAGGAATGATGTCCTAGAGCCTAGAGATCAAAAAGAAAAAAATCCTACCACTGATTATACTATACTGTAAACTTATAATATGTGTAACAAGTTGGATGCCGGGTAGCATGTATACATCATAATTATGTTTATGTACATGGATAATGACGTCTCTCGGGTGTATATTATGGAGAGTTGTTTAAAAACATAAAACTAAATTAAAAACGTATAGTGGTGTACTTACGACCTACCGGCTATCAAGCGCCCGAAATTAAAATCCCGTTAACCCAAAGGGTGAATTACGAGGGGAAAATTTTTAAATTACAAAGCCCACCGGGAACGACCGTTGATTGGATTTTTTTCGTCCTCTGGAATTACACGTAAACATTACGATGGAGGTGGGTACAACCACAGCTACCGACCGAGATTTCCTCCCAATAAATCAGTATACCCGACGGCAGCGGTGGCGGCGCCGCAGTGGTTGTGGGAACTGGGAAGCCATTCCGAAGGTATAGGTAGGTACACTTATTGCGCGATGTGAATGAAAACGAAGATTTTTCGACCTCACATTATATTAATATATCTCGCTGACCTTATTAATAGCTAGGTCACATTACGGGGCAGGTATTCTGTAGGTTTTTAGATTTTCACCCGGTCCCCGCGGGCTTTAGTCCGGACTGCAGGGTACTTACGACCTACATATATGATATAGGAGGAGGTATAGGTACCTGCCAGCCTCATATAATAATATTACAGAATGCTTTATTATAGCGCCGACAATATTTTTGGCACCGCCGCCGTACCTACAGTAATTTGTAAACAAGATTTAATGGGCTATTAAAGTTAATTGCGAGTAATCCGCCGGCTTCTGTTATGTATTGTAAAAACCGTAATTATTTTTATATATTTTATTATTATATTATATTAAAAATCGTATGCATTTTTTGTTATATTTTAAAAATATATGATTTACGTGAATATTGTTTCAAACAATATCAAATATCCCAAACCATTAAAAAACCGATTTTAATTTATATTTTACCTACTACCTAATGGCTACAGTGTTTCGAGGGTAAACAGTTTTTTTGAATTAAATATTTTTTTTTTTTTGGTTTTTATATTTAAATTCTCAACACAATTTAGTAAAGACATTATATACATCTAAAAAATTACAATATTTAATGTATTTTTAGTTAATGCTTGGATAGGGCTGGCCCTATAAGAAATTAAAAGATTGTAATTTAAACTTAAAATGTAAGCACCTAGTTATGAATTTCTTTTATTTCGGATATCTTACACGAGAATACCTAATAAGATTTAAATGATTTAAAAGGATGTCAGCGCACTATTCGTTTTCTCTCTCTGGCTCAAGCGCAACATAGGCAAAACGCATTTACGCAGAATCATTTTTTTTTATGTTTTTAAGTAATCTTTGAGTAAAATTACCCATGACAAAAACGATAGAGAGTAATATTTTTGAGGGTGTGACATAGGTATCGATTTGTCTAAATATTGTTTCAAAACAATGTAACCATAATTTAAATTTATTATACATTTTTTGTTTATTTTAAAAGTCGAACACAAAGTCAAATAAAAATAAAAAATAAATAAATGTGGCGGCTTGTGGTTTGGGCGGGACGGGACGATCGCATCCCCCACTAAAATTAATTAAACGAAAACAATTTATTGTATATTATTCTTAATTCTACATTTTTAAAAATATTTTTTATTAAAAATTCAAATTTTTAAACAGTTAAATAGTTATAAATTTAATACATTTGTCGTGTGCCAACATTAAATTTGTTTTTCTCAGAATATACCAGGAGCATAATATTGGTACGCATGTAGGTACACACGAGCAGTGTTAGGACGACCGGGCACCAGCAGCGTAGGCCGAGCAATATTCTGAATACGCATGTCGCGGCAATCGTGTGCTTGAGGGTGCATTTATTGTTTAAGCTGTCATGTTGTAATTACGGGCTTGTCCATACAGTAAAATATTAATATATTACCATTATTGGGATATTCATAGCCCATAGGTACCAGATATTACTATATTAGGTAATTTATTTTTTAAATTAACAGCGTTGTCGGACGCTAACCGCTATTACTATTGGCGATTGAAAGTTTATCAACTAACAGGCTGGCGGGGGTGGATCTATAACGGGGAACATGTAAAATAAGTAATAACATATAAATGATACACCATACACAGCGTCCCCGTTACATATTATCACTTTCAATCGCCATTTATTTTCATTGTCATTTTCTACTGCGACCTGCGACTAGTAGTATGTATATTTTCGACATATACACGTAGGTACGTCTTGTAAGTAAAATATATATTGTTTTTAATTTTAATTAGTTCAACATGTCGAATTCTGTTCATAATTTAATAAATATTACATTTTCTTCATTATCGTTTGAACAAAAACTAAACATAAAAAACGATGGCGGGCCTTTACCGGAATTAAAAGATTTAATGACTAAATATAAAAAAGGAAAAAAAGAATATTTTCGGAATTGTAATCCAGCATTATATCTCAAAAATGAATGGTTATGTGGATGTGAAATAAATCAAGCTCTTTTCTGTTTTCCTTGTTTACTTTTTGGTGGTGAAACCGCTTGGACTAAAACAGGAGTCACTGATTTGCAACATCTTAATGCAAAAATTGTTAAGCATGAAAATTCATTCAAACATATTCACAATGCGACAAACTTGAATTTGTTAGGAAAGTTGATAAAAGACATCAAATTGATATTGGTTATAAAATAGGTATCCAACGCCATAACGAGTTAGTAGATCTGATAAAAATTGCTATGTTCTAGATCATAGATTCTTAACCTTTTCTGGGCCATGGACCCCTTTGAACTATAAAATATAATTACGTATTTCCTACGTTAAAAAGAATTAAAACTTGTTTGCGAAGTACCATGGGAGAAGACAGACTAAACGCTTTATCTATTCTTAGTGTTGAAAGTGAAATGATTGTAGAAGATATAGAATTCAATAAAAAGGTCATCGAACATTTTTCATCAACAGAAAACAGGAGGATGGATTTAACTCAATAAATTAGTTATTATTAAATTATGTAATCATACATATTACATACACATGCTATAATAATATACTATGATAATTTTATAAATAAAATTTTAAGCTTATAAAATAAATAATAATAATATGTGTATTGGGTTTCATTTTATTATATTTACGTGTATCCATTACAGATATGTTGAATTTGAATTCAATGGTGATAAATCATTGAACTTTTATTACCCAGATTTCTATGGATATCTTATAATTTAATGGTCCAGTGTAAGAATAGACTATCTCCACATTATTCAAAATGCATGTTTTTATGTTTTCTGATATAGATGAATTTCGTCTACATTTCAATGCAATAACTATGTATTATTTTATGCCTCCTGAACGATTGAAAAATATTGATAGTCAGTTCTCACACTGCAAACCTTACAACTTATTTCTATTTCTATTGGTAATTTATTCTTTATAAGTAATATCTATCATCTACAGTATGTTGTCATGTCGAACTACTTTTTACCAAAATCCAAATGCTATTTCTCAGGCACATGATATTAATATAATATTAATTATTATAACTTATAATATTGTATCATATTATAGTATCATTTTTATTAACTTATCAATACTGTATACCAAAGAATATTGTGGATAGATTTTTAATGTAAATAGCTGAACATTAATCTAAATATTTTGAACATTTCAATTTTTAGTTCACTATAAATAAATTGGTGGAAATTATGAATTTCATATTTTTAACACATTATTAATTGCAGTTTTAAATAATTATAGTAGGCACTAACCTCGTTGGTTTGAAATATTCAACTAAATAATCAAATCGTTGATCCGGCACTGGTACACGACTTACTGGAAGGAAATAAAAAAAAAATCCTATCATTAATTTATATTTTTTAATAATTAAACACAGTGGTCCAAATATAAAAACATATCTAATGCAGGTATTTGAAATTTGAACCATATAAATTATACCACTGGTAAATGGATAGATGGATAGGTAACTACCTAACTATATTATAAAGTATTATCATTATATATTTAAAAAAATACTTATTTTCATTTGGATCGATGGTACAAAATGGAAAATTTTCAGCTGCAGCTTCACTCTTGGTGAGGACATTGAAAAATGTCGACTTACCGACATTCGGTATACCAACGATTCCAACCTTCAGATTTGTGCCTACACGTCCAATGAGTGGTTTCTTCTCAGGCTCTTCAACTTTTTTGGGTGGCATGATGACCACAGGCCTAATTTATCAACATTATATTTCAATAATTAAATAATAATTTACTAATCACCTACATAATAATTATGACATAAAATGATTACTCCGTACTACAAACTGCATAGTTATTACAGATCATTTTTAAGCATAATATACAAAGAATATAATATTAAGCCATATTAATACTTACACACAATTGGTATAGTGTTTATTATTAAGACTTAACTACTAGAGTTATAATTAATATTAGACTTTAGAACTAAAACCTAAAACTACTGACAAATATTGAACTTCAAAATGTGCTTCAATTGATGTCTATGAAGTTAGCACCCAGACGTTTAGCGCTTATCAATTCTGATAAGGTAGGTAACCGCAGTCCTGCCTACTGTATTGCCTATTCATGTCTTACAAGGGATTTTAATAAAAATATTTAATTTTCATATATAATTCGCTGGATTCAAGATGGATGAATAATAAATAATAATTAATATTATTGAAATTATATTATAAAATGTTATTTAGGAATATTAATACAATTAAAACAATGAGAATCTTATATGCATGCTATGTACTTATGTAACAACCTAATTTAAAAAATATTTATTATCATTAGAAAATATAACATAATGAAACATTTTAAAGTATTTTACTATTCTGAACTACCAGCTAGTATGAGTATGATTCCATAAGAATTTATTATAATATAAATATAAGTTTACAAATATCAACAATTATACACCACTGTTGGAGATTATCATAACTATTTTTAAATTTTTTAGTAATATAACGATTATACGATGCATGCACGAAAACTTAAAACATTATCATTGCATGGGGTATCCGCCTAATAATGTTAATTCAAGCATCAAACATGTGTTATAAAATCGAGGTGATTAAAATATTATAAAAATACGATATTCAAAAATTATATAACAAAAATAAAATACTAATCCCTATACAATCATTAAACAATATGTCTAGATCTTAACAAGGTGTATTACAGACGGTTAATTCAATTCAGCTATGAGAGCAAAGTTTAAACTATCCGGTAATAACCAGCTATCAACGTTGGAAGTCAATGTTCAGAAATGAGTTTAAAAGATATGTTTGAAATGTCGTTTGATGAAATACAGAACCCAATAAAATTTAATGATACGATAAATAACAATAATTTTGATTGTATTTTATCTGTAAAAGACCTTTCAATTCGCATTATGATCATAAATTATTAAAGTTTTCTGAACCGTTAAAATAAATTTTTACGACACTAATTAGATATTTAGATCTATATTATAGTAAAGCTCCATAATCTGGAGACCATATAGGTTCTACCACATAGGCGTGCTCACAGGGTATGCCTGGGTACCCCCAGACCCTTCACCAAAAACGACAAGTGCCCTAATTATTAATTAAGTGTAAATTAAATTAATGAAATTATTGACGAATTCAAAAATGTTGTTCCTTTTAAACGTTGATTATCATTATAAGATTGTATTATCTATATATTATTATGTAATATTTATTAGAATGAATAATAAAATAAAATAAATATTTTTAATGCATTTGATATCTTTAAAACATTTGTCTGTACTCTGTATCTATAATTGTTTTCAAAATTATTTTGAACCGGAACCAAAAGTCTGCGCACACCAATGACCATAGAAATTAGAAAGTAAGTAAATCAATCGAAATAGTTCAAAATCATAATATTTAACAAGAAGCTTTTACCATTGACCATACATTTACAAGTTGAACCACAATAACAAACTTTTTTTGAATACAATTTGATTTGCCTATTGGCGATTTAAAGCTTGTCAATTAACTGGCCGGCGGGGGGTGGATTTTTAACGGGGATCATGTAAAATTAAAATGTAAATTTAAAATTATTTTACATGTTCCCCGGTACAAATCCACCCCCCGCCGGCCTGTTAATTGATAAGCTTTCAATCGCCAATAATGCTTTTACACGTAGAGTGGTGGATAATGGATATATCATTAATTGTTCATTATCTCATTAATGGACATAACAAATAACAATCCTCCTTAATTGATAGCATAGGTACATAATATGGGCATAAAACAATAGGTCTAAGAATAAATAAATTAATAATTGAATAAATTAATAGCATTAAGATGTAAGTGTATAATTGTGTTATTTTATAATAAACATATTTAAATATTTATATTAAACTATTTAAATTTATATTCAGTAAATAAGGTTGGGAGGCGACTCTTTTGGGCTGGTTTTGCCATTTATGTCGAAAAGAAAGCGTTCTTATACACAAGGTACTATGTTGCTCACCAGAAGGCGTAAGAGTGTAAGACCTAAGACCACTTGGTACCACTCTGTAGACCAAGGTTGAGGGGGGAAGATCAGGTGTTTCCTAACCTAACCTAACCTAACTAGGTGTCAAAAGATATGGAGCGTGTTGAACCGGATAATGATTGGTCAGTCCTAGCTGATGATAGAGAGAGATGGCATGGCATGTGTTTGTCAGTTTGGTCTTAAAGCCTAAAGGCAGTCAACTACGATGAAGAAGAAAAAGTTAAGGTACAGAGATTAAAAGCAATCATAAGGAGTTAGTATACTGTGGTTCTAAGCATTTTTATATATTTGTATAAAATAAAAAAACAATATATTTTGTGAAATTTTATTTCATAACTTTCTACATAAAATAGGTACATGATAAATTAAATTGATCTGCTCATTAATTTTTTTATTTGTTGTAATTCGTTCTTATTCTTGTCTTTTTAACTAGAGAGAGTAATAATACTATAGAATAATTATATTATAATACGTTCTAGTAATCTAGTAACATTGCATTTTGCTTATAATTAAAATTAAATCACATTTTAGTTATTACATTGCTCCTAATAAATGTAGTAAATGCAACTTAATATAACTGGTATCAACCATCATCTTATCAGTTCTATTGAAGCTAACTTGCTAGACTGGACCCAAGGTTTATAGATTATACAGGTTGCCTCATTTTGAAAATATCGAAAAAACAGGAGTGGGAGAAAATGGCGCTGTGACGTCATCGTCGTACAAACTATAAACAATGACAAGTGTTTCATATTATGTTTTTATGTAGTTTCGTACTTTCGTTTCGTTTATTTATTTAAATAAATAGTGTTTTAATTTGAATAATTATGGCTACGAATGAAATAAATAAACCTTAAGGTGGTTCTGTTTGCGCGGTATCTACTTGCGTTAATTATTCTGCAAAATCGAAAAATGAAGGGAGAACTGATATTTCATTCCACAGGTAAATACATTTGATTTTTATATTATTACTTTATTCAATCTAGCTATTATAACAATAATAACATAATTACAGTCAATCAAAGTTCACCAACTTTGATTAATTTAAAAAAACTTGGCAAATACAATGAAATTAATACATTTTTTGAGTGTATTATGAAATCAATAGGTATTTACCAATTTTATAAATTTAAAGTTTATAATATCATAGTTGAATATATAATATTATTACTTAAATTAAATGTTTATTCACTTTTTTGCTCATAATACATTTGTTTTGAGGTAATTTTTAATGGCTGTTTAGTGTTTATTTTAATACAGCTTCAGTAGAAACCCCTATTACCAAAATATATAAATATTTAACTATTTTAGTGTACACGGTGTACAATTAGTTGTCTAAATTATATATTATAATTAATTTCAATGTATACCTTAAATAAATTTTTGTGTAGACCTAGCCAATCTTGAGCAAAATACTTCAAAAGTAATAAAATTACAATTACTTATAGGTACTTTTCTGAAATGTAAGCTTAAACTTAAATGTAATTAAGTTACTTTATATCTGAAATATGAAATTAATATACTACTTTTTAAATTTCCCTATACTAGACCTATAGTTCATCTAATTTTATGGTTTAAAAATATGTCTTATATTTAGGTTTCCAAAGGACCTGTTTTATCAGAAAATTTATTAGTTTTATTAAAAAAAAAACAAAAAGCAAAAGCACAACTACAAAAATTGCAGAAATTTAGAAGACTGATGACATAGGGCATCTTGCGACTGAATTTTTTTTATTACAGAGTCATTAACACATTCATATTATTATTTATTAAGCAAACAAATTGAAATGTAAATACTTTATTTTGATTGAATTTTTTTATCATTTAATTAGAGTCTTGAAAAATATGTTAACTCATTATAATTATGTTTATGTTTAACATCCTCCCTTAAAATAATTTGTGTTATTATTAGCATTTTGAAATTAGCATTTTTATGTAATACAAATTTAAATATATTATACTTTGACTGCACTTTTTATAATCATAGCCTGTAAAAAAATATCAATTTATAGTAATATGGGTATTTTGTGCATTGTTATATTAATTTATTAAAATGTACCTACCATACCAAGACTGATTTTTCTTATTTTGGTTAGTAAAAAATATGAATTATTATTCTAAAAATAATGTTTTTATTATTATATACATATTTTATATATTAAATGTATTACCACAACTCGCAAGTGATTATTTTCTTTATTATTGTTAAAAATATATAAAGATTTTTCTATAATTTATTTTGTTTATTAATTCATTTAATACATTTATAGGAATATAATTCCTTTTAAAATAAGACTCATTATCATATTGGAAATTATTTATTAATTTATTCTTTATAATATTATACAAAATATCATTAAATATATAAAATAGGTAACTAAAAATTATGAAATATTATTGACAATGATAATATAAAAATAAAAATAAGTTAGACTAACTTCTTTACTCGACTATTATTGTAAAAAAGTGCATATAATATTAATGACAGGTTTCGAAAAAAATTCATCAGGTATAAAAATAAAAAAGCGTATAATATTATATCATATTATAATATTAATAATTTTAGTTATATTCTAAAATGTACATTTCGAAAAAATAAACTTTCTATATATTTTCAGAAAGAAAAAGAGTAAATAATTGTATGGCGAATACGTATAGAATATGGCAGGCCGCCGATTTTGTACGACGATGACGTCACATGGCTGGGAATGGTGCGGGGGGTTCGAGTTTGTTTACATGACTATGAGGCAACCTGTATAATCTATAAACCTTGGACTGGACCTATCTTCACAAACATACAATTTATATTTTACCGACTGTAACATGAGGTACAGAATCATTTTCTATTGAATTTCATTCTTATCAAGAAGACGGGTCCGCCAAAGATGAATTAGAAGCAATCGAAAATATTACTGGTTTTTATCCATTTTAATTGTGTATGGTGTTAAATAAAATAAAAATTGTTGTTTTGTATTGGTAAAAAATATGTAGGTATTTCATATTTATATCAGTCATATTTACAGTTATATTTACACGTCATCATAAAATATTAAGATATTATATTTATTTATTATTGATTAAAATGAAATTTATTAGATGAGCAATTTATAGTTTTTAAAAAAGTAAACGGTACTTAGATTTTAACAATTTACACTAAAAGTAATGGTGCAAATTAGAGTTTTGGTACTTACACAATTTTAATGCAGCCAAATTCAATCGTAAATATAATAGGTACCTAAAAACAAAAAAACTTCAAGTAGCTATAAATTATAATATACTACCTATGACTGTCTCCAAAAAAAAAGTCCTTAGTACCTAATTATTAATCACTTAGTTATTATTTTCCCCGTTGCGTCATAAGTCCAAATCCGATGATCCCAATAAAACGTTAATCTAATTTTAATTCATTAAGTTCATTGATTTATCAATATTATAATTCAGGAATCTGTTAAAAAAAGTTTTTTGTGTAGGCCTTTAAGTATTTTAATATATTTTAATCTTTAGTTAAATAATATATACATAAACATGATAGTTGCAGCATGCATTACTATTTACTATAGATTAAAAAGAAATCGAAAAGTTTCGGTAAGTATACTGTCTAGACTAGACCTATAGATACACCAAGTAATAAAAAGTGGTTAGGTACCCACTACCGAGTAACAAATTGTTACCTATTATACATAATACATTTGAACGTTCAATTTCCCTCTTTTTTGACGAGTAAAACAAAACAAATGCTTCTAGTTTTTAAAAAGAATTGTGATATTATCCATCGGTCAACGGTTAAGTTAAATTATTAATAAATAATAATCTATGGTAAATGAGTAATGATAATCGTCTGAGATGAACAATGATTCCGATATATTATACTATTTATTTATACCCGCATAATATTTCGTTCGATTCTGGTTATTAAGCTGTTTTAACAAATGTCATTAATTCATTAATCTCAAGACCTAATTCCATATTGAAATTTTGGATCGGAGATGAAGACGTTCTCTGCATTTTCCTTAGCTAAGAAGCACTACACTAACACTTTAAACAATATAATATAGAACACTCGTAGGGTACGCTGTACGTCGGAAAAATGAATATTTAAGTAAGTATTTTTCTGCTACCCTTTTGAAGAGGTAAATAGACCTACAACTGTTCATTGTTATAGTAGAATAACTTTTAAAATTTGAGATCAATCCTACTATAGACAATACCTATAAATAAGTAGGGAAGTAGGTACCTATAAATAAGTAGAGAAGTAGTAGTAATTATTAGTAATTAGGTAGGCATAAGTAGCTACCATAAGTAGGTATTAACTAATAACTATTAAGTGTCTATTTTAGAATAGATCAAAATATCAATTACATATTTCTATTTTAATTCCAGTAGTCTTAAAACTTGTTGACTATAGTTTGTATGGTTAAATTTGGCTTTCGAAAAATTATTAACAACTAAAATAGAAAACCTTAATAGATAGGATATATCTATTATAATCAGAATATTGTAGGTCACAATGATTTCTGTAAAAGAACATATGATTTATCAATAGACGAGTATTTTAGGTACTGAGTTTATTATATATAAGGTCTATTAGCTCTATTATGAATTTATCATACCTATTAAATAATATACAGTAAAACCTCGATAATTCGAATCGGTTGGGAGAGAAAAAAAATTCGAGTTATCGAAAATTGGAGTTATAGAAAAAATTGTGTGTACTTATTGAAATACAGGAGTGAAGATATTATTCCTTCGAGTTATCGAAAATTCGACTTATAGACGTTCGAGTTATGGAAGTTTCACTGTATTTTACATTATTATCTATGGCATTCGCCAATTGTCGACATTCGTCTGAGACGGTTGACGATTCTAATAATTTCAGTGAACATAAACAAATTTATAAGCCAAAATACACTAACACTTTGTTCATTGGTATATATTATATTAACACAAACTCACACATTTATCATTAAGTTCGGGTTAAATTTCATAAAATATTCCGATACATTAAAAATTTCAGTTAGGATCGAGATGAAAACGGATGAAGATATAATAATATTATATAGCTGAGTTTCTTCGGTGGCGTTACGTACCGAACGTTTGAAATTTTATCATATCTAGAAAACTATGTTTCGTAAGTTTTGGTGGTTTACATTTACTTTTTAAACTTAAATTAAATATTTATAGTTTAATACGTACCTAAGTACCGTTTTTGAATAAACTATACGCAGGGTAACACCTTAGGTTTGCGCGAAGTATTTAAAACAATATAATATTATTAATCTTTATATTTTATATACATTATACCTACACCTCATATATTTTATTAGTATTTACACCTATTTTAGTGTATGACTTATACCCTAGATATAGGTATTAAATATTGTTCGATAAATAATATATTTTACCATGGTAATTATTTTTGGTTATAATATTACCTATATTAATATAATCTATATATATAAAAATGGAGAGTGAAAAATTGTCGTTACCTCATCAAACGAGAACGGCTGGTCCGATTTGGCTCAAATTTTTTTAAGATGTTCGTAATTTTGCCAAGAGGCGGTTTTTATGAAAGAAAAATTTAAGAAAATCCACCGAAAAGTAGGAAATCTGGATGTAAAAAATATAACAGTGTATTATATATTGGTTACTATTGGTTAATCGGGCATGTTTGTTGATTTGTATTACTATTTTTTGTCAATATTTATAAATGAATGTTTGTGTATAGATTAGACCTCTGGGAAGAAGACGGCCATTTAAAAATGGTTAAATTTGGTTTTTTTATTCATCTGATATTAGTACTGTTAGGTTATGTTATGATTTTGTATTAATTAATTATATTAATCCACCATAGGTGGAATACGATAAACTTGGTATAACTTTGATACTTTAGAGTTAAATCACACACTTACGTACAATCAGCAAGGGGTCCGCGATTGCCTACCTTATAATATACTGCTGTAAATCAGAATTTTTATTCCGGGCAACGGAAAAGTTAAGATAAATTTTGAACACCATACACCGAATATTAAATAACGAATTGGACAAAGTTTGAGTCATATAGAGTTGGTACATTTAACGAGCAACGAAGTGCGGGGGATCAGCTAGTTCAATATAATATAATTAAAGTGTATTAAATGATTATTCATAGGTCACTTGGGGATAAATGACAAAAGTACAAGTGTCAATTAAATTAAGAATTCCTGCTGGCTATTGAATTATAAAAGTCGAGCATACTTATAATACTAAAAACCCTCAAATTTTTTTGAGCTAAGTATAGCTGATAACAGGACATTTTATAAAAATTAACTATTTTGAAAGTAAGATAGTGGACCTGGTTTTATGATTGATGAACGATTATTTTTGGTTTGCAAATTGAAGGACAATTTATGGTTTGCGTCACGCCGTCACTGATGCAAATTATTGGTTTTGTATAGACATTTCTTGAACATTTTTACAATTACATATTGTTATAACAGTAAAAAAATTACGTATGTGGTATGCGTGACCATTCTTTATTGTTAATTAATGAAATGAGTAATGACTAAATAACAAATAATTGTATAGGTAATAGGAAAATAAATATTTATTTTAAATAACTTTTTCCGTTTGTTCGCACTTTTTACCGTTTTTCCTCATCTGCAGTACCTAGTCCATAGGCGCACATAGGGTGTTAATTTAGGGGTGCTGGGATAATTTATGGTTCACAGATCCGTGGGGGGCAAAGCCCCCCACACCCCCCTAATCCTAATATTTCTGCATTGCATTAGATTTAATTTGTACAGTGTATACAATAATTTCTAAAGTTCAATGTATCAAATAGTCTGTATGATTGTAAAGAAGACGCTAGGTACACCCACATGTGTTGTCTTCGTATTACAGACGTATAGGTACAACATAGGCAAAACTGTTTTGCACGGGTATAAAAAACATTCAGGCTCTACTCTAAGCTAAAAAACTAAATGTTCACACTAGAAAAATGAGAAAATTTACTCTGTAACTTTGTTTTTATATTTCCGATATCAAAACCAAAATAAAAGTTATTTAAGTTTGATAAACAAAAAAAGGTGCTCTGCTGTACAGTAGGGTACAAGTGGGTCACTGTATAATCGATGGTATTAAATTTGAATTCAATGATATACTAACATCATTGTATAAGAAAAACGATTCTGAGCGAAGACGGTTAAGTCAGCCTATGATATTAATAAGTACCTATATTTGATGATACTAAGGTGAATAAAGCAATTTATATATAACCTATTTAAGTAGAATCTTGTTTTCAATTTTCAATCATTAGCTATAAAAGTTGAACATTTTATAAATTTTTAACTATAAAATTATTATTAAATTTTAAATGTGATAAATTTTGTCAAAATTTGAATTTTAAATAATTATAAAAAAAAATTGTGCCTATGTATTTTTAATATTTTTCAAGTGTTAATGTAACAATATATCAGGAGCTTTGCATTCAATTTTCAAGCTTTTTTACCATACAAATAAAATTTTATTGATATGAATAGAAAAAAAATTAAAAAAATTGAAAACTGAAAATGTCCGTAAATAGCTCAAAAAGAATCAAAATATTTTCAAAACTATATGGTGTATAGGAAATGCTAATATAAAAATTTAGTAAAATTTTCAAGTATCTACAGTCATTCGTTTTTTAATTACAACAAAATTAGAAAATCGTTACATGAGAAATCGAGTGAATATCAAATGTTGTAAAAATATGAATTTCAAACGTTGATAAAAATTTAATTTGAGATTCTTGTAGACATTTTTTTTTGATAAAAGTAGAAAAAACTTATGAGGAATCTTGCATTACATTTTCATATCTTAGATTTAAAAAGAAAAATTTTTATGAATTTCTAACTCGAAATAATTTGCAAATGTTGGTCATTTTGTAGTATTTTGTTAATATTTGGAATTTAAATGCTTATAACAAAAAACTGTGAGTAAGGATTTTTAATATTTTTCATCTGTCTTTGAAACAATATATTAGGAGCCTTCTATTAAATGTTTAAGCTTTTATACCCAACAAATAAAATTTTATTGATACTTATAGAAAAAAAAACTAAAAAAAATGGAAACTAAAAATGTCCGTAAAAAGCTCAAAATAACTCAAAATATTTAGAAAATTTTATCATGTATAGAAAATGGAAATATAAATAACCAGTGAAAATTTCATATATCTATTATTCATTTTAGTCATTTGTTTTAAAGTTACACCAAAAACCAAAATCAATTTTCTCGAAAACAGATTTTGCGTAAAAATTCCCGGTTTTCCTTAATTTTTCTTTTGTTTTTCACGGCGCTTTTGAAAACTAATGTGAAATTTTTGCTTTTGACCCCCCCCCAAAGTACCAACTAGATTCACTTTCCTATCAGAAAAGATATTGTTGAAGAAAATCCAAGCACTTTTACTGTCCTAAAAGATGATGACAGACAAAAAAAAAAAAAAATGAATTCGTGAATTCGTAAACAGTTGTCAATATTTGTAATGAAAAGAAAAATTCCGAACCAATAAACCACGATAGTTTATAAATGATTGGTGAAATACTGAAATAAACTGAGGGTGCTAGTTTGAAGCTTGGGGGTGCTAAGCACCCCCAAGCACCCCCCTATGTGCGCCTATGGTACCTACTCACCTTCATGAATGCATACTATTTCGTACACGATAGATTAAGACCACACAAAGCATAATATGCTATCATATTATTATAGACATTTGGCAATTTGGCGGATTTCATTCATTAGCGAGTGTAATTGCCCAAAAGTGCCATCTGTTGGTTGGCTTGGAGTTCAGAGCAGTCCCGCAGAGCGAGCTGTCGGTACCGATGAATAGCATGTCTGATACTTCACCATCGGAAAGACTTAAGGCCCCTGCAAATGTGTCATTTTTAAGGAATTGTGTTTAGGCAATTATTTCGTTCCTGCGATTACTGATCGTCTTTGGGTGTGTAGTAAATGATCATTAGTGTGTGTATACTCCCCTACCATCACCCACGACCCGCATCAATTTACAATACATTGTTATTTCTTATTTGGTTTATGGTCGCAAGCGATGCACAAGTCATTCAATGTCTAGATCAAAATATTCAAAACCAATTTATGCACGTGAAATAGCCGTCGCACTGACAAAAATTAAGGTACTTCTAGTGGTTCGATTTAAAAAATGTAAAGATGTTTGTGTTGGTAAACAAGTTTATTTTTGCATCGGTCGGAGCACTTTTTAATTTTAGCAAATTCTTGACGATAGTAAATATTTTACATTTTATAAATTTATAAATTTTTAGTATTGAATATATTCAAAAATATCTAAAATATAAAAATGCTCTCCGACCGATGCAAAGTAAACTTGTTGACCAATTAAAACATCTTTACGTTTTTTAAATCAAACCACTAGAATTACTTTAATTTTTGTCGGTCGCTAAGGTCGTTTTATTGAAAAATTAATAGGGTTTGCAGGGGCCTTAAAAGTGGTTTCAATCCCACCCCCGTTCATATCGGGCCAACGGCCCCACGCTTTGGTATTGTTGTTTTATTATATTACATTATTTAACTATGCATATAGCCATATAGGTACTGTTTAGAACTTTAAATACATAATATTATTAAGGGCAATGTATACATTCATGATACATGTTATGCTGAAAATAATGCATTTTAAACTAGGTATCTATTAATATCTGCAGTTATCGACTATTATAGGTTAGGCAAGTGAATAGTTGTGAGTGAGAGAAAAGTTACGGAAGGCCGAAGGGTTAGTCTTATTAGTTGAATTCAATTCTATAGCATAGGTACAAATAAGATTAAATTATTTTACCTATCTGAAAAACAACGTTGATTCCCAATAGGTAATAATTTAAAAAAAATCTGGAAATAAGTAGGTATAAAACAATAATCATTTCAACTTTTAACTTTCAAGGATGCAAGGTTTATATTTCGTCATACTTGTATACGGCCGAGATACTGACTGTTTTAGTAATACTTACGTAGGTATTATAGTCATCATCACATATAATGATATTAACATAATTAATATACAATATTTTTATACCTAAATACCTAGTGTCCTAGTCTATACCTATTTGGCCACTTAGTTATTGGTATTGCATATGCATCTAGCTGTAGGTATAGAATGGTGGATACAACAATTATTATTAGGTACGTATATAAAATAATATGTATTGTAGATTCCAAACTGATCTATTGATGTAAACAAAACTTATATATTAATACCGTGTTATCAATTTAATAGGCTTATAATTTTCAAATTTATATTAATATTACAATTTACAACTTCACAAGCAGGTACCTTTAACATAGTGACTGATTAAAATATAAAAATTAACCTAACCTAACTATAACATATACACGTACCTATACTCCACCAATCACCATTAACATATTATTTTACAAAATTATATCGATTAACATTTAGTAATGGAGGCTGATGATGACTGATTATTTACCTGGCCTCGAGATATAGATCATGATGATGTACCTATTATAATAAACAGAGTCAATTTGTATAAATTGTATAATATATGGATAAAACACATATTATATGGTATCTTAAAATAATATAATGGTTATTATTTTTATGTGGTTGGTATGTATACCTATTACTCGTTAAGTCGTAATATAGTGCCGAACTACCAAATTTACTTGGCTATACTTTTGTCTTATTACATGAGTATATTGTGCATTATAAATTAGGTACCTGTTATTTATTAATCTTTAAATGTGTTCTGAACTAGTACCATTTTCAGACCACGTGTGTATATCAAATTTGGGGCAATACTCACTTCTGCAGGCAGGGCCATGAGCCCTGGTGCGTTTTCTGCTTAAATAATATTGTAATTATTATACTCGGTTATTTGGACGTAAGAGTTTAGTGTTTGACTGAGAACGTGTGCACTGACTATTGAACATGGTAGGTAGTTAATGTTTTCAAATTAGTTAAGGGGATTCCATACCGTGATTTTCTGTTTTTGTCTAACACACGCGAGGCATAGGATTTTACTATTTTAGACGGATTCTTTGCCAAACATACCAATCGATCTAGTGAAGCGATTAAAATTCTAAAAACAGATTTGAATTTGTCATTAAGTCTTCTTGCAATTGACTTTCCCAAAATTTTGATTTTTTGATTTTAGTTCCTCCAAAAATTGAAATACAAAAATGTTTAAATACTCTTTTTTAATATGACGTTTTCTGGAATTAGGAAGATATTATCAAAAATGTGGGAATGTCGATTTCAAGTAGACTTAACGACGAATTCAAATCTGTTTTCAGAATTCTTATCGCTTCATTAGATCAAATGGTATGTTTGGCAAAAAACACGTCTAAAATACTATGTTGCGCTTGTGTTAGACAAAGACAGGAAATCACCGGGTGGAAACCCCTTAAGTTTCGAATATGATTAGGCCCAAAACAATTTCGAACACATCGTGCAGAATGATTTATAGCATTTTTATTAGGAGGTTATTTATTAATTATTATTATTGTAGTATTTGTAGTCCAAATAACTGAAAAACATATCTTACGCGCTTGTCGAATGAAACAAAATGCATTTATTTTAACTCGTGAAAAATAAAATGTTATAATAATAAACTATGAATAATATTATGGATATGTGATCTACGGCTAGTACCTATCAACATTCAACATATAGTATAATTGTGTACACACTCTCGTCTCGTAATTACGGATATCTAGGTTACCGTGCTCTTAATAGTTAGGTATTATAAAGTTATGTCGCCAATCGCCATATGTCTTAATTTGACAATTTAAAGAATTTTAGTCTCTCTGTATAATGATTAGCCATTAGGTCCCTATATAATGATATCAATATACTTATATCAATGTCTTTACCATACTATAATAGAATATATACTATAAGGTATATCTTAAACCGTGGTCTATACTATAATTAAGTCAGGTTTTAGACACTAAAAATAAATTAAAATTATTTTTATAACGTTTAAGATTGAACTACCTACATTTATTAACTACCTGAATACCCTATACTTAACCGTTTCTGCCGTGTTCCGAATACCGCCTATAATATTTTAAGCATGTATTATAATACCATTAATCATTAATCACCAAATCAATTAGCAGGATAAAAATAACCATCCAATCAATTTTAAATATTTTGTAATTATTACGTATCAGTAAGAATTATACTGACTATTTTATATTCTATTTTGGATATGGGGAACACTCATGGACACCTACATTCACCCCTTTTAGGAGTAATACATGTCTGTGAACTAATATATAGGTATTAGGCACGATATAATAATGATAGTCAATATATTAATGTAATATAGTTTATACTTTCATAGAGTAATAATATTTCACAAATATAGCCTTCAATATTGAATATACTTATTAGTTATTATACCTATACGGCTGTACTATAGGTACCATTGACTATTGAGTAGGTACCTATATTATTTACAATATTGTAATAACTTTACCTAGGTATATAATGTATAATATATACATACTGAGTGGCTACTACCTACTGGCTATATTGATTAATTAGTGATTATTAACTTGCTGATGTCTAATAGCTAATATAATTTATTATACTTATACTATGTGTCTATGTTAAATCAATGCTAATATATTATACATATGTTTTATTTTATCTAGGTACCTATGAGAAATTTGTAGAATGGAAAAATTCTATTAATATAATATTACAATAATTAAAAATAAATATTATAATATGTATAATAGGTATATATTCATATAGATTATAGGTATATCTAATAATGGTGATATAGGTAAATATTTTTTCAAATAACTATTAAACACGAACAAAATTGTTTTTTTCATTAACACCATATGTCACCATTTATATATATTTACAATTTACCTATACCTATATATTATATATAACAATATATACTCAATGATATTATATCTATACAAATATGAAATAATGTATATAGTAGGTATAGGTATAGCTTATAGGTACCTACATAGCTAAACATGCAGTAGATTCAAATTATAAATGTTAACATAATAACAGCAATTAGGAAGATGTAAAAAAAAAATAGTCGAGCATATAATGGCGGAAGAATTAAGTACTTTTTCTGCAAATTTCAAAGTACATACATTGACATTATCGCATTCGCATATAGGTTCTCGTATAGCTGAATATTCCGCACATAACATTTTTCGGATGTATCTGACAGTAGGTATGTTTTTGTAAGCTGAAAATGACCGCTCTACGTCTACAAAGTTGGCCGGTGCGTACTTAATGTTAACTATGTCGATAGTTTCTATAGCTTCAGGAAGTCCATCAAACGAATCTGTTTTGCCATCTATTATTTTAGAAATTTTGGATAATACTTTATACCCAGAATTTTTGTCCAAAACTTTTTGAAATGTTGTGTATATTGATTTACCTTTAGGAGATGAAGTTGCAATTGATAATTTTTCTGAAACGACATTTATAATGGCAACTGAACTTGATACAGATTTCCCCTTTTCTTCGAGAGGTATTAGAGCCGAAGATAAAAATGAAACATTTGATTTAATAAAAGCTAAATTGGCTTCAACTCTACGTTCACCCATAATTTCTTGAGCTGTTTTTATAGACAAAGCATCATCGGGATCAAATTTTTCTAAAATTTTTTCAATTGTTTTATATCAGTCACAGTAATAAATAGCCGCATTCGACCACGTCCTCCAACGTGTAATCACTGGTTCTGGGGGCAAACTTAGTTCTGGTGCTTCGTCTTCAAATATGTTTAATATGTTTATTCTTGCTGGACATTTAAGAAAGACTTTTTTGACAGAAGAAATAAGTTTGTCAACCAATGGAAAATCACTGCGGATTTGCTCAGCTACACGATGTAAAGCGTGAGCGAGACAAGTTGCATGAAGCATTTTTTTTTAATGATTCAATGTTTGAATCACTAATCCGGCCTTTACCATGTATGGTGCGGCGTCACTAACTGTGACATTATTGTGTTCTACTCCTTGAGGCCAAATTAAATTCATAGATCTATCAAAGAGTTAAGCTATTGTTGTACTATTTTTTTTTCTAAATGTTCACAATTAACAAGCATGACTTCACCAGGCATTTCAGAATCAAGTACGCCCACAATAACATTGGCTACATAGCGGCCATTTACATCCGTGGTCTCATCGATTGATACCCAAATTTTAAGATTAAATACCTCGTCCTGTATTTTAGTTAAGGTTTTTTTATAAATATCATCTACATAATTTTTCCTTAAGGTCGATTCGTCGGGGATATTTTTAGAAGTATAATTCTCTAAAAACTCTTTGAATTTAAAATTATTTACCTTGTACAGTGGAATATTAGCTGATAGTAATGCTTCAGCAAGATCGGAATTAAAATCACTTTACTTGTTTGTATTTTGTGTAAATAACGGTTGAACTGTACTTTGTTCGCGTCTTTTTCGGAGATTTATTGCATGCTCATGCTTTGCAGTTTTCAAATGTTGTGTTACTAAAAATCGTTTACTTGCAGATACTTTAACTTCACACAATTTGAAAAATAATATTTTACCATCGGAACTAAATACATGTTCCTCAAATTCTTTCACAAAACTACTTAAACTTGACGAACATTTCTTTGTAAAAAATTAATTTAAAAAAAAAACGTATTCAGAAAAGTTGAATAGTTGAATAAACACAACTACACAACATATGAGGACTGCAGCAAACTGAAAATATTTAATGTCAACAAAATATAAACTCGTCGAAAATGTAGATAAAACCCACCCAAACAGTCAATCTATACTGTTATACAATATACTTACCTATACCTAGGCTATAATTTTAATCTATTAACGATATGCGATAAGATAATGGTCGTCGACAGGCGATTACGAGATTCGTGTTTACATAGTGATATAAAATAATTAATGGGGGACGAGGTGGCCGAGCGGTCTAACGCGTCGACTGCGGCGCTGGCAGTCGCGGGTTCGCCTCTCGACCACTGGGCGGCATTTTTCTCCGGGCAAGTCACGGTGTCCGGAGTACAAGTGCCGCCATCCCCCAACCCGGGGCATGGCAGAAACCTACGGGTGCCCCAATAAAAATTCTGCCACCACTAACACACACGTGTACCAACCTACCCAATCTAAAAACCTACAGTTCCCTCCCAACACCCAATGGCCTATGTTGCCGCGGGTTATCCAATAAAAAAAAAAAAAAAAAAAAAAAAAATAATTAATAAATATGTGAGTGTGAGATAAATATGCCATGAAATCTATAAATTATCAATATATGCATTTATATGCTCAAAAATGTCAAATATGCAAAAATATGCAAAAAAATCTCACCCGGTGTAATTCTGGCTGCGCGAAAAAAATATGCCAAGTCATAAACATCCGAGCTCTAATTATTACTTATCATTTTTAGTCTATTGAGATGGATAATATAATATGTGTATATGGAATTTGAATGGGGTCACTACCACACAGGACCGTATTACCGCTTAGGCTGTGTAGGCTGAAGCCTAGGGCGGCAAATTTTTTTTTGGTGTGACCCAAAAACTACGTTGAGATATTAATTTTAAATATAAATTATAAAAACATGCAATAATATAATATATGAAATAATATTATTAATTATAAAGTATAAGAAAATATATTTTTAGGTTCTAAAATGGTATGCAGGGTGTAACAGAAATAATAATAATGAATGATATAATAGATATATAGATATAATGAATGCTACTACAGAAAATAATATGACTCGAAACGAATCACAAGGACTATTAAATAAACTCCAATCATTAGAGACTTGCTTTATGTGTATATTATGGGGTTTCCTATTGAATAGATTAAATGTAGTTAGTGAGAAGTTACAAAAAGTTGAAATAGATTGTGGTCTCGTGGTTGAGCTTTACGATTCTTTAATTCAACTTATTACAAATACTCGTGAAAATTTTGATGAATTTGAAAAAAAAGAAATTGAAAAATCTGTTACAAAAGAATATAAAGATTTAAAAACTCGTAAAAAAATTAAATCAATTTTTTATGATGAAACTCGACATAATGATTTAATTACTTCTGGAAGAGAAAAATTTAAAATTGATACCTTTTTAGTAATTTTAGATCATTTATTGAATGAACTTAACAAGAGAAGAGCTGCGTATCAAAATTTTTTTTTCCATTTGCTTTTATTGTCATGCTCGAACGTCTATCACATGATGATATTGTTAAAGGAGCTACACAACTTAATGAAATATACTATGATGATATGGATTTAAATGAATTAATCAATGAATGTTTACATTTAAAAGCACACATAATACAACTGGCTGACGATAAGCAAAACAATGTTCCCAAACTTCTTCAAATTTTACATGAAAAAAACTTAATTTCAATATATCCCAACATCGAAATAGCACTCAGAATATATACATCTACTGTGGTGACTAACTGTTCAGCTGAGCGTTCTTTTCTTGCTTGAAAAGAATAAAAAATTATCTCCGATCAACGATGTCACAGGATCGATTAAATGCATTTGCTATACTAAGTATTGAACATGAATTAACTAATCAGTTATCATATGACGACATCATAGAAGACTTTGCGAAAAAAAAATCAAGACGTAAGACTATAATCTGAAGAATATGAAAAATAATTATTTGTTCGTATTTTTTTTTGTAATATGCTTAAAGAGTTTTCATTCATTAATAAATAATAATAGTATTGATTTTATGTTTTTATTTTATTAATGATCATTTTTTATATGGGGTGTGGAGAGTTTTTACGTATCACTTACAGAAGTAAAATATCAATACCTATGAAAATTAGACGGTAAATTTATTTCAGCCTATGGGCGGCAAAAACCTTAATCCGGCCCTGCTACCACACACACACACATACCTATATCTATAACAACTTCTCCCCTCCCCGCACACTCACCTATGCGCCGGCAGTCGGTCTTATGAAGTGCTAGCTGAGATATTCGTTAGCCGCCCCGACGATGTATATTTTATTTTATTCGTATAATATATTATTTATTCGATCCACATGCATATATATATATATAATAATAACAATAATAACAATAATAATAATATATATTATACTAAGTCGTTCGACATCGCTCGGAGACCAGAGCGATGTAATCGGTCAAATGACTATGAAACGGCGTTAACCCCGTGTAGTATAGGTACGACCTATGTAATTTGTCTGCCGACGTTTATATTGTGAGTATATTATATACATTATAATAATGCGCTATTCGTGAAATTTCCCCACCATACTGCACCCCTATAGTGATAGTTTATAATGTACACACACATATATATTATATTATATCGGTTGAGATGTTGACCATCATTAAACCTAAGACGATATTATTATAATATACAGCTCGCGTATAATATAATATAATGTTATATGTGCTGCGGCGTTTGTATAATTATTGTAATTTTTGGTTTTTACGTCTCCGAAAAAATACACGGCTCAACGAGGTACACACCCAACCTATGTGTTTATAAATATTATTTTAATGCGATGGACGCAGTGCTGTGCAAGTATATGGTTAAACGACTAACATAATATATAATATTATTATAATATATAGATAGGCGTATCTATATAATATAATACATACGCGCGCGACGCACCGGAGTCGCACCTCCTTCACAGCGGCCGGCCTGGGTGAGACCGCGCGCGAGGAATCAGCTATCGCAGCAAATGGTAATAACAGTGATTTTTCTGTTATTTGAATCGGTTCCACCTTCAATTTCCCGAATTAACATTACCATTACCTGTGATTATTGTTATATATATGGAAAAAAACATTTTAAAAAATACCCGCGGATGGATAGATATAGAGGTACGCGTATAATATCATATCTAAGTAAAAGGACGAAAAACTCTGCCCGCGGGACATCCGTCCGAATAGGATATAATATGTAAACGTGTGTATAGTTAAAATATTATCGCGACTTGGAGATATTTAAATGCCGTGGATAATGCAACAGACATCGTGTACGTACGTATATATAATGTAATGGCATACCTACTTGTTGTAAGAACAACAACTATAAAAAAAAAATAATAATAATAATAAAAAAATATATAGATAGGTCGTCGATATGGGAATCAAAATTGATATCTTTTCCCTTTACCACACATTTATTACTGTTATTTTCGAATGTTTTTTTTTCCTTTTTATTTTTAATGTCAGGTTACAAGCGGCAGAGATAAAGTTCTCTGATCATTTTATTGGCGTCAGACGTTCGTTTTTGTGTGTAATAACTGGTCAATTTAATTTTTTTATTTAACAGCCTTCTCCGACTGGGGTTCCTGGGAAAATGTATTTGTGTTCTCGTTAATTTTTTTTCCTATAGTTTTGACATTCATGTACTATATTTGTACGTTTTATGTTTTCGACAATTCTGTATAGGTAGATAATATAATTGTATAAATAATATATATTACTAAATTGGAAAAAAAATAATACAATTGTCTTTGTTTTTGTATCGTACCATATCGTGACTATATAAATATATAATATATAATGGTATGGCTTTATTAGGGAGTAGACCAACTGTATATAATTTTTGTGTGTATAACTATATAATATAAAACTTTTGTTTTTTGTTAGTAAATAAATAAAAATATTAAAAAATATTAATAATCATATAAATATTTCAAATTTATTATTTAGATTACTAATGTTTGTTTATTGTTAAAAAGTTGATACATAGTATAATAATATATAGGTACACACTTTTATATACATTAAGTTGTTTCAGTGTGAGTTTGTGACAGTACCAGTATATATATATATATATCATATAATATGTATAGGCGCATAGCCATATAAATATACTCAGATTATTCGGGTATAATTATTTTGAAATACATTTATTTCAAAATTATTGATTGATATATGTATTACGATTTTAAATAAATCCGAAATCGTATAGAAATATGACCAACAGATTCCCACGATATAGTTACGATCATTGTAAAATTCTAAGTGCGTTTTGGACCCTATAATTTCGATAGGGATGTTTCTAGGTCAATTCGGTCACTATTCTCATTTCTCAAGAGTTGTAATTTAGTTTTCCTAAAACTTAAAAGGTAAGATTTACAAAGCACGGTGAGAAATTAAATGTAAATCTTATTATCCTATATAGCATATAGCATTTTAAAAATGTCCAAAATACAATTTGGTGATGTTATTTTTATCCAAAAATTCACTTCATGAGAATAATAATAGTAATATTAATATAGGCGAATGGCGTGAATGTGTTTATTTTAAATTATGTAATTCAAACCCAACATCTTAATTGAAATAGAAATATTTTCCGATATTAAAATTGTTTAAGTACTTTAATGCAAATCTTAAAACTATATACTAAAATGGTTTTTTGACAACATTTATTTAAGTACCAAAACTAAAATTAGGATGTCAACAACTGCAATAAAAAAATAAAATTATTAAATGGGGGAATAAGGTATTCCAATTCCCATAATCCCTATATTATAGTAATCTTCTACCGACTACCATCGTTAAGACAATAAAATTGAAATATTTTGATTTTGTCTCTTAATAAATTTGTATTATTATTTATTTATACTATATTGTACATCGAATATCGAGCATTAATTAATGTCGTACTTTAAAGGCATCACGTATAAGATGAAATCACGCTGCATTTAAAATTGAAGGCTGCTAGGTACCTATTGTATAGTTGTATATAATATATATAATGCAATTATATGAAATTACTCCAAACTTTACACCTGCAGCTGCATCAGTTGCAACGGTCTTACATCCTATATTGGCGTAAAATATGTATAATCGCGCGTAATATATATACGATATAGTAATGACGATTTGATACCGCCGATTGTTAGAATAATATGATAATATATAATATTATACGGAACGACCGCGTGCGCCGTCAAAAATCGTCAAAGACCTCTGCAGCAGCGGGTAATATAATATAATATAATATAAGTACACGTGTATAATACCAGCGATAATAAAATGTTTCGTGAAAAATATATAGGTAGACAGGTAGTTATATATATTATATAGTACAAAAGTAACCCCAGCGCGAATCGCCTTTTACGCGTAATAAAACACGCGGTCAATTTTCTATATCAACGTACCGGCTATTGGCTATTATTAATAATATAATAATATATTATAATAGTGCCTCGTAAGCGTTTCAATAAAGACATATCGTTCACCGAGGCTTCTTTGTACCCGGCACATAAACCCACCGATATTCTCAGTGCAACAATATTATCATTGTCACCGTATAAAATGTAAAGAAAATCGGTGGTGACGAAAACGGTATAAAGGGGTTGTTGCGCAGTCGCCAGTCTTTGGTACTCGCTGTCGCATACAGCCGCGAGAGTAATCGCATATTCGCATCTATATATGTATACGTATTTTATTGTTATTGTTAATATGATACATATCTACCCAAAAACTAGCAAGTTAGTACTAGTATACATGTTTGAATTGTTGAAATCGTATATTAATTTGTATATAACATACCTATATATATATATAATATATATACATAAACATATGTGTTGGGTTAGACGAAAAAAAACTCGAGTCATCAATATTTAAACATTTTAAAAATTATATCTTGTTCAGACGATTTTGGTGACAATTGCAAGTTACATTTAAGTATAGGTAAGTACGAATTCGTTACATAGATACTAAAGTTAAATATATCTAGATATTTAAAAGTATGGCTATTTCTTTTGAATTACAACCAAAAACATTTGTTAAAAAGTCGGTGTAGCGTAATATTTTTTTTTAGAGTTTCTCCCGATTTATTTTGAAAATTTCTTGACATATTTTACGTTTGACTTCCTTACTAGACCAGTTCTCAGCCAGAAATCACACTCAAGGCTGAAAATTGAATCATTTTTATTTTATACAGACACGAACAAAATCCGATCAGAAACTGAAATAATACCTATTGAAGAACTAGCCGATTTGGGCACACTAAAATATATAATAAAAGGTAAGGTACATAAAATATTTATATATAGATACGCACATATAGTGCATACACGGTCCTTTCACAGCGTCCCCAATATGCAACAATACTGTTATAAGACCTATATAGGTACGAGGTCCCTACCTACAAAATATAATGAATACACCTAATATTTCTTCGATTTATTGGCATTCTGGGTACCTACATTTTATCAAATACCTATTATGGTCTCTATACATTATGTAATATACGAAAAGTCGGCTCGTCTCGGAGATGTCTGCGGTTCGCTAACGCCCGTAATCGTATAATTTATATATACCTATAGACTATTATAATATTATATATATATACAAACACCATCTCGATCGTTCTGTACATTATAGCGATGGAAATAAATTATATCGGTCGAACCGTTGACAGATCCGGTCCAGGGTGCCCCGGCAAAAACGTTTGGTGTGTGTCATTGTGCGATGCCGCAGCCGTCTGTTGAAAGGGACCGCCGAAGAATAAAGTGAGTTTCTCACACAGCGCCGCCGCCGCCACCGCCGTGGTAAGGAGAGTGTACCTATATATATGTAGAGTCGTAGGGAGAGAGAAAATAAAAGCCTCGATCATCGGTGTATATGTATATATATATATAGTTACGGTAGCCTTTTATTGTCTGCAGTTCGAATACCGTTCCCCCTCATCGTGTATATACTATATATATATATATATATATATATATATATATATATATACCTATATATATTAGTACATAATATATATGAGCGCATATGCGCAGGCTATATAATATTATAAAAAGGCGCACATTATATTATTATATTGCGCGTGTATTTCGCATCCAACAAGTGCAAATCTCCTCGCCGCGTCTGTTCTCGGCCAATTTGTTCGATTTATATTTGTTCGGCATATTCGTTTATACACCTAATACATATTGTATTTGTATATAATATAATGTATAGGTATATACGAAACTCAATAATATAGCATCACATATTATATGTATATATAGTATAATATACGCATTTTCGTATTTTACTTGACGTTTATTTTACAAGGCGTGCATAAATCGTAAATCATATAATATATTATCTGGATATCGAGTTCTTCTTTTACAAAACTACAGAAGTATTTCTAATTCTTTTTTTCACCTCTTCAACACACATTGTCTTACCGTATTCGCGTCCTGTGGCGTGCAAGAGTGTTAACACATTGTTAGTGAACTGTATATTATATTCTCACGTATATTATACGAACAGAGCAAAATATATAAATGTATTTCTGTATAGTCATTAAAAAATTATGATAATTTTTTTTTACCATCGTTCAATGATAAGTTGGGTAGATACTTATTACTTATACTATATACTTACCACCAAATTCAAAAAATATATAATTGTGTTAAATGTATATTATACATCTTTAATGCATAGAAAAAAGATCCACTTTGCTGGTAATTAACCAATTTATAATTTATGGTCCATAAAGTTTTAGTTATATATAGGCCCTGGAAAGCGTTGATACATAGTAAATAATTAATTTAACTATATGCATATATACATATACTATAGACATATATGCCATATCCTTAAGGCGGTTGGAGCTCGCTGTATTTTTGGTTAATTATTTTTACTGTACACGTTTAATTTGTATTTTTACTTATAATGGTATAGGTATACCTATATTATAATAATTAACTATCTATTTTTTCCTAGAGAAATTATTATATTAAAATGTATTATAAATGTTGTATATAGTATATACCTAATACATATGTTAACTATATAACAATTATATACATTATTATTAATTGTATAAATAGCTAGGTACTCTATTTTAAATATACTTACTAATAGTATTTCTTGATTATGCTTTTGTATTCTTGCTTATAATGTTTTTACCTACTTAGCAAATATTTAATTCATACATTAATGGACATAATTATTTTCTGAAGATTGAGTATATCAATGCCGATGGATTTATTTTATAAGATGGATGATAAAAATGAATAATGATCCATACCTATTATGAATTTTGAATTTTTTGAAATTATATTAAAGTAGACGCTGGCGTAATAACATTTAATACCTATTATGAAAAATTTAAGTTTTTAATCGTACATTTAACCTTAGGTAGTGTTATGTACATAGACAAATAAGTACACAACTCCATAATGGTTTCACGTTAATTTTATGGTTATTGAGAAACATCTACCTATGATAATATACATCTCCTATATAAATATTAATAGTTTTGCAAATATACGCATCAAAGATAAATTTAGTGCATCTAAACAATTAAAGAAAGTATTTTTTTTCTACAATAAGTCGGTGTTTGTATAGCCGCGTTTATGTGGCACGGCAGCAAAACGCCAAGACCCTGGATATCGTGCCGAAATGATACCTATATGGCTATATAACAATCTTAACGTCATCTCGGGCTGCACCCTGGGCGGTCACAAATTAGTTATGGCCTATTACAATACTCGGAGACCAACCGCATTGACTGTATATAAATCTAACATACGAGCATAATATACTCACATATAATAGTAGCGATGAAGACAATTTTTTTTCATAGTCGGCTACATACTTGAAATATATATATAATATATTATATATATATATATATATATATATATATATTAATATACACATTACAAACATACAACGTGAGTCATCGAACGTTGGTTGAAATCGTAGTATTCGCGTTATAGCCTTATAGGTATATATAATATTCATTATACAAGTAATCTTTTACTCTTTTAGCAGACTTCTATAAATGTTATAAGCAAGCATATTATGATAATATGTGATAACTGATAAGTGATAATAACATAAAAGAGAATAAACAATAGTGCCCTCACGGGGCAAGAATTTTATAGCGCTAAAAAGTACTATGAAATACACACAAATTAAATCAATAAATTGAATGCATATTATTCATAAAAAATAGCACTTAGCATGTAAAATGTAATTTTTAATTATGCAAAAATATGTAGAGAATATAAATTTTTATCCTTGGAATCATTAATGTATTCCAAAATACGTAGGTATAAGTGACTAATGACTATGATATTTTTGTCTGACTTTTATGGTAGCTTACAAATGCTATATAACCATGCTAATAAAGGAATATTATGTGTGGGGTGGTACAATTAATATTCATATTAATGTATTATCAGTAACTATTAATTATTTCATTAAAATAATTTTGTTAAAGCCAAGTTTTTATTACCTATACAAGTTTAATTTTTTTTTTATTTAAACAAAATAGTATAATTACAATCTGTAATATTTTATATACAATAAGTAAATTTGATAAAAAAAATTAACAACAACATGAAAATTACGTGAAGAGGGAGGCCCACCATTGTGGAAACCCACTGACTTGGGGGAAGTTCAATTTATAAAGAACTTAATGTTTATAATTTGAATGATCTATTCGTGCATTTCAATTAAGTATACATGTATAAAGTCAATCTTAAAGATCATATTAATATATTATAAAACATAATTATAGTACTATGTTAAAACTAAACTCTAATTAAAATGTTTGTATAGTTGTACTACAGTCTTACATTTACCAAAGTTAAATTTTTAGTAGAATTTATTTGTTACTTAAATAAAATATTAAAATTGATAATTTTAGTAGTATTACGGAATTTGAAAAACAATTAATAGTTTATTTCAAGTATAATACATTAATTATTGTTTAATTGTATATTATACCTCGGACTTCCCGTTAATTATATTTTTATCTTACTTTTTATTAATATTGTAAGTAAGTACCTACATTAATAGTTTATTGTTAATTGTTATCAATTATGATAATTATTTATTTCTGGATATGAAAACTCAATCCAACCATTTACAATAAGCTTTGATTTTTGGTTGGGTCTTGCAATTTAATTTTTCTGTTATATTTATGATGTATTGTATTGTAATGTATTGCAAGAAATAAAGCCATATTATATTGTTATGATGGTTAATGAACATGTATGATACTATGATGTACTGTAAAGTAGTAATATTGTACAACAATTCTGTACCTGAGAGGCTAAAGGGTCTAAGTCCATTATTGTAACTTTTCAGGAGAGCCAAAAAACCGTTTTTCAACTATTTTTATTTTACTTAAATGGCTGGTGTAAATTCAATTTAATGATTATACCAACAAGGTTTGTTTTAAATAATAAGCTGTAATATTCTCAATAAAATGAATATTTTTTCTTTTAATTATAACTTACCTATTATTGTTTATTTTACGATTTAAATGAAATGTTTTGGACTTAGATCATTTTGCTCAATCGCCTCAATCACACAGTGGACTTGGACTCTATTAATCTCCATGTTATTTATGGACTTGGATCATAATTCATAAATCAAAATAAATATTTGGACTTAGTTCTTTTTGTTATTTCCCAATATCTCGGTAAATATTCGTTATTGGACTAAAATGAAGATAGGTAAAATGACGCGCGTCAAAATTTCACATAAGAAAAAACCATAACCTCAATTTTGATAAAAGTGGACTTGGACCCTTTAGCCTCTCAGGTACAGAATTGTTGGCTTAATAATCAATATCACTGTATATAATCTTTAGACAAATTATCCAAGCTAACTGGAAATGTAGATAACAAATTATACATAAATTCATTGAGTATAATCTTAAGGGGATTGGAAGTGGCGATTTTTTGTATTTGTCTAACACATGTGCAACATAGGATTATACACGTGTTCTATGTAAAACGTACCATACATTCCTACGTATGATGTGATAAGAATTCTGAAAACAGATTTGAATTTGTCGTCAAGTCTTCTTGAGATCGACTTTCCCACATTTTAGATTTTTTGATTTAAACTTCCCCAAAAATTGAAATATGTAAATTTTTTAATTACTCTTTTTAATATATGGTTTTTATGATTTTGGGGGGGATAATGTCAAAAATGTGGGAAGGTCGATCTCAAGTAGACTTGACGACAAATTCAAATCTGTTTTCAGAATTCTTATCGCTTCACTAGATTAATCGGTACGTCGGATATAGAACACGTCTACAATCCTATGTTGCACGTGCGTTAGACAAAGACAGAAAATCGCCTCTTCCAATCCCCTTAATATGAACACAAATAATGGTAAAAAAATAAATTACAATTAGCAAACAAATTTATGATAGTCGATAACTAGATAGGTAGATCAAAAGGAAAATTGAGTAACTATGGCTATAAATGTATATAAAATATAAAAATAATTATCTAGGTTTTTTGAAAATGATATAGATCTACATTATATCTATATGTATATCTACAAATACCTATAACGTCCTAACTTAAAGTTATAAGTAGAATAAATATAGTAAAGTGGAATATGAAATATGATAATTCAGTAGAATAAATAAATCACCTATAATAACATTGAATCATATTAGGTATACCATACATTATGTAATATGTTGTACAGAAATAATGTGAGTTATTTTATAAACAAAAGCCTACTATAATATGCATAACCCATAATACGATGGTCGACGAGCACGACTAAGAACATATATGAATGTGTCGTATATATTATGTATATGTTTAACAGTTGTACATAAATATAATATAGCTATACAATCGTTTATTAAAATTACAAGCTTTCGAACATTTTCCAAATTATTGGGTTGTTTTAAGTCTATAGTAATATACGGTTTGCACTCTGCAGTGTCCATCATAATATAGGTATATAATGTTGTATTATATATTATCGACGTGGTGATTTAAACTGAAACATAGTAATCCGTTCTAAATTTAAAACAGCTGTTTCCTTCGAATGTAAATCGTTTTGTATCTATATATGTCTAATAGTATATAAAATATAATATACGAGTGTATATATTCAATGATTACATGTATTTAAAATAATACGTTGTGTACTTGTGTGTGTGTGTGTGTCTTTCTGTATATTATATAATATTACCTATATCTATGACGACGACTACGACGACCTGCGTTTCTGCTCCGTTGTATTATATTATTACCTATCCGTATAGCGAGACGATGAACACAATAATATGGTGTGTATTATATAAATATATTTGCTTTCAGACAGCAGGGTGGGCGTCTGTAATGTTATATAGGTGTCTGTATATATGTGGCCATATAATACGACCAACTAATACCTACTTATATACTGTATAGGTATATATCCATTATATTATACTGTACAAGTCTAATCTAAAGCCCAGCAGCTTGTACATATAAGGCTATAACAATAATATGCAGACTGCAGTGTTTGCGTTATCTACTTGTCAAAAATACTAGTAATAAGGAAAACTCTCGACCTAACACCATTCATTGATAAAAAATGTAAAGATTTTATACGAATTCTTCGTATATGACTATATGAGCCAGTATTGTAACTGGCTTGCGCTACATGTGGGCAGCAGAAGGAGCGAAATTCGCATCAGAAACTCGGTTTTTGTGGTTGGAACTCGGGAGGGAGGCGTCAACACTATCACGCAGGATTTTAATACGATTATAAGGACTGGAGGACAATTATTGTGTTCAGCACCTTTTTTTTGCATTTAGCGGTAAATTGATTTCAAATTATCCGAATTCGAAATGTTCGAGGTCAAACATGCTCCTTATAGGCATTTGGCGGTATAATTATTAAACTTTAACTTAACATATTTAAACATTAATCATAAATATGTATAATATAGTTGACAAAAATTCCGCCGTTTTTTGTATAGCCGTATAGGTACCTATTATAGTCGGAATCATCGCACACACTTGCTGATAACGAGACATCTGGCGAAAATCAGGATATAAGATATCTTAAATTATGGGTCATGGCATAAACATAATATATGGATCACACACTTTCTATAGGTATATTATATATTTCCACTTATACGTTGGTTGTAAGCGTGTTCATGGTGTAAACCACTGCATACTCCACGAGTAGGTAAACAAGAAAAAGACCAATTATGTCCCCACGAAGACAATTAGTTTTTAAGGGCTCAATTTTGTATTTTTTATTTTATACCTTTCCAATAAAATATGTTTCCAATATGAAATTTTAGGTGCCATACTGTCAATAATATATAATATACCTATTTAGTACATACATTTTATATATTAAAATTTTCCTTCATATACATAACCTGACTTAGGATTAACCGTATACACTATACGTTATTATTTATTGCTGTATCAAGTTCGACTATGATTGTTTTGAACGCTGGTTTTGAGTTTCTAAAGGTCCTATAAAATAAAACTCAGAAAACGTTATGTATATATATATTTTCAGTCCACCAATACTAAATTCTTATTTTTTAACACAGTAGTAAAAATTAGCCAACCGCAACAAGGTGTTCCTTAAATGGATAGGATCACGTATAAATATCGACAATAATAAACTTTTAAACACTTGACTATAATATAACAGGTACTGTCAATAGTCAATACGTATTTATAATAAATAAATAAATTATATAGCATCTCCATAGTACAAATATACCACCTATGTATACGCATATTTCGTCTTAAATTCTTGATATTTGTCATGTAGATCAAAATAAATTGACCGCAAATGAGACTAAAAAAGTACCAACCACATCGGTATACCAACATATCCTTATAAGACCTTGGCCCTTGGGATGTAATTTTTGTTCTAATAATAATTACTTTATAATATATGCCAAGGCATAACCTCGTAATATATACATTTCTCATAATAGATTAATATTTTTATGATTATGTGTCTAAATTAAGTCATGAACATTATAAGGATAGTTCTACGCTATAGGTTCTGGATCGACTCCAGTGAGAAAGATCTGAAATATCGTCACTATAAAACCATGCTGCACCCCCGATCGATGTAACAATATAAATTATAGTAATTAAATAGTCAACAATCGACAATATTTACATCGCATGGTGTATTTGTAGGTGGAGGTTTGTTGTATATACAACTACAACATATACAAGCGGACAGCGGAGCCCCGGCGCGAATACTACAGTATAGGAGGGGGGGCGTCCAAATTTCACGTTCCAAACAGCAGTGTTGTAGCATTGCTTACGGTTTGGATAATATGTAATAACCATTAGTTTTGGGAACGCGAAATTACGACGACCACATGTAGTTCTTATACCTATATAGAGGTCGTGGCGAATACATATATAGTATATACAGCACACTGGTGCTCTGCAGTCCAGTTATATGGTACGTATCATTGTTTGCCGGGTGAGCACAAACAATAATATTATATAATAATATGTTCGTCGGGGAGGGCGCGCGCTCCGGAAATTTCGACGGAAAATAAAGCGAGGAAAATGAAAGAAAAAAAAACTAGCACACGCCCAGCTCACGGGTTAAATATTATTATATATAGGTATATTTTGCGCGTCTGTTGTATGCGATTTTTCTGCTGCTGCTCCGGAACCTCATATATATATATGATTGATACTAGCGGTAAACGTGGTAGGCCCGCAGGGTCCGCGTGCGCTCCTTTTGTCCCCTAGAAAAATATGTAAAAAAAAATCCCTTTAATCACATTATGCGGGGACACGGTGTGTATACCTATATACATACGACGACGTATTATACGTACTTTCATATATACTATATAATATATATAATACGATATAATATAATGTGCGCGTGCGTGTGTACGTCGCCTCCGCAGCGTTTGTGTATATAGGAAAATAATGGAGGGTTCCGCACCGGTTCACGGGGAACAGCCCCTGTCCGCCCTGGGGGACGGTGCGGACTCCTCCCTCGGAGATTTCCATATAACGATATATACGCACGTACACACTGCACACCTCAGACGAGGCCTCCCCTCTTTACACGGTATTATAATAATATGTACACATACATAGACGAGCGCCGTATTCGCGGTCGTACATTGTATAGTATATATATATATATACATAAATGCTGTATTGTAGAATATAATATATTATATTATAAATATAGGCTTATTTATTATAATATTATGTTTTTATGAGGGCATGTCCCCGGGGCCGACACGTCTGTTGCGCAGGACGACGGCGATGACCAGCTGGTGCGAAGGAGCACGAGCTTCGGCTGCAACCACGCGATTATAGAGGTTCTATATTCAGCATAGCAGTGTCATACAGGAATTTTGTATGGGGGGCTAAGTCTCGCGAAACAATTCAAAAAACACAAATATAATATGTCTTTTATTTACACTTTTTATTTTTTTATTAATCTTGATAAAATTCTAAGGTCAACACAGTCAATGGGGGGGGGGGGGCTATAGCATCCTTAGCCACTGGTGTCATCAGTTATACTATTAGGTATTTCATTTAATCAGTGGTTATCTGAGATGAACAGTAAGCAAACGTCATTGTCTATATTATGTAGATAACCGTGCTTATATAATCAATGGTGTTATAATATAATATATATGATTCGTAACTATCTAATATCTGTATCTGCATAGGTGGAATTTGATGGGAGGGGGTGCATAGTCCACTCTGGTATTATTCGAAGGGGCAAAACGATACTTTTGTCCCTGCCAACACCAAGAAACTGCAGTAGGGTGTGATATGGTAAGAGAATAATAAATGTTTCATGAGTGTACCTATATTGGCTATATTACATATTCTATTCCAATGTAATTTTTTTTTACTAACTCGAATATTGTGCACTCCTAGTTTTAAAATATTTAATTTCTCCACCCCCTAGTATGTATACCAGCCACCAGGTGCCGCATATGTGTACCTACCTATACTTGCATCTCAAACATGATTTTGTATATAATATGTCATCCGAAGACCCGATGAAATAGTATTCATGTTTATCTGTACATTCGATAAAAGGTGAGTACCTTCATATTGTATTATATATTTATATAGATGTGCTCCTGAAAATAATTTTCTTCTAATTATTGTACAAAAATATCGACCGTAGGAACAAATCAGTGTTAGCCGGGCTCATTATTTGTCAACTAGAACAATCAATTTCAATAGGTAGATTTAATTCGAAGTACGAATATCATAACTAGGACGCGGAACTTGCAGGCGATGTCAAAATATATTTACTATAAAATATACCTATTAAAATAAAAAACGAAAAAATGTAAAATCACAGTGAGACATAATAACTTTAGTTCAAGTGTTTTCGTATTGGTGATGATGAAGTGGGCAACCCCATATAGAATAAAAACTGTGGGACCCCGGCGATTGCCGAATACCAACAGCTGGATGAGCCTGACTGATACTATGATAAAGTATTATACCACATTACCACGTGTAGCTTGAGTAAAAAAATGTCAACTCAAAAGTATAAAAGACCAGATGAGATGTTGTTTTACAATGCTTTAGAGTTCTGAAATTATTATTTAAATTTTGTATTATCACGGAAAATGGTCATGGACATAAACCGAGAGAAGAAGTATCACATAAAAGAGCATATTTTTACATTGATTTCTAAAACTTTCGAATAATTTACACGAAACCCATTTTTTACCGATACAAATACGACGGGATAATTAACAATTATTACAATATATTATATACTTTATTTAGGACAGATAAGTACTGTAGTCAACGTATATATTTTCAATTTTATTTACTGTATTCTTT
The DNA here is from genome assembly GCA_949089665.1 of Macrosiphum euphorbiae. NCBI lineage: Eukaryota > Metazoa > Arthropoda > Insecta > Hemiptera > Aphididae > Macrosiphum > Macrosiphum euphorbiae. The sequence goes on from CARXXK010000001.1 coordinate 117,544,365, forward strand.
AAAGATTAACTATATGTATACGTATAGTCATTACTCATTAAAGTGTATAATACGTAATAGTGTTCAACGAATAGGTCTTACTATTCACATGCAGTTCAGTTGTATTGTAGTTATATTGCACAATAGATTAAACTTTGTTGAAAAATTATCTTACAGATTGATAAAAACAAATATCATTGTATTTTTGTAACAATCATTATTCATTTTTCGATGTGGTTAATTATGTAAGAGAATGCTTTATAATTATACTATATAATATATATATAGGTAATAGGTATAGTCATATTATAGTTACGTATATGTATATAGTTGTCAGTTGCTACCTACTACAAATGTTTCAAGATCTTATTTCATAATAAAACTCTGTAGGTACACACATTGTTCTAGAAAATATAACTTATAAGTAGGTATAGCATATAATGTTTAAGTTGCTTCACTTTTAATAAATTTGCTTATTACATGGTTGTGCAACATATTATAATATAAATTATAATTAGCCAATTAGGTGTATCTACAACAATGTGAATATTGGAGTACCAACTTATTGTATATATATATATTATGTTCACATATTAAAATATTTATTAGCTGAAAAATTGTGTTGTTCATCCACAACTCATAAGTCATAACAACGAATCAATAAAACAAAAATAGTTTATATTGTTCTTACACAACTCGTTTATAGAATACTGCAAGTACCTATATAATATACAAGGTGATTCGCCAAACATGCTCAACTTTTTGTAAAACCATTATACAGTGAAAAACGTAAAATACTAACTAAACGTTAGTTCTCATTTGAAAAAAAAAAGAAGTTGGTACAAAAAATCATAGTAAGTACCTATTCAAAAATATGGTCCTTATGTGAACTTAAAAATTTCAAAATTTCAAAAATCAAAATTTGAATAATTGAAAAAATGTGAGTGAGCACGATGCTTGTTGAATCACCCTGCGTGTACAGGGTTTACTAATGCCTGAATAATATATTACTGGTAATATTATATCTGTGGAAACTATTTTGTATAATATGTAGGACGTAGGTTAAACATAGTATGTATTCACATCAACTTCAATGTTAATTATAATAAATTTATCTATTTAAGGTAGTTAAATTTATAACAATGAAAAATGATGTCTGTGACAAAATCAAGTAGGTACTATGAAAGTTGCTTGAAGTTTAGAACGATGGTGTTTATGTATATAGGACATAGGTGAATATATATATATATTATATAGTATATATATATAGGTATACTATATATATTATATATACTTCGTACAACAGTTTCATGCAGATCCACGCGCGTATATACTCTGAAGGGAGACGTGTGTCTTTAAATGTACGCCCGTTTCCGCCCTTTTTCGGTGTAACAATATCGCGGGGGCTGAACCGAAATTTTGTTACATAATAGTCGGTACGCACAACCGTGTGCCGGTTGTACGGTCAGAATTCAACAAAAAAATATAATAATAATGCATTTTTTTCCACATAATGTCATTCATTGACGACTTCGTTACATCGTGTTTCAATTTGCCACCGGGCATTTCCGGCCTTTACAACAACAGGAAAAAAATAGCATCTCGACGTGTGTTTGTGGGCATCGCCGCTATTATTTTGGACGACAGACTAAATTACTGCCGGGGCTGGCTATATAGTATATGTATTTGGTCCACACGACGGAGCTGGTTCGACAGTAATAGGCTTTTTTTTATGAATACAAATGATAATAATAATAATAATAATAATAATAATCATAATAAAAAAAAAACCAAACGAATGATAATTATATGGTTTTGAAAATCCCAGTGACACGTACACGTGCTCAAAAATATGAACATAAAAGACGATTTGTTATATAGAATCGTATACACGTTTGGCTTTTTATTACAATCGAAATGTTTACGACTATATGAATATAATACGTCATAGTAGGTTTGATATGTATATTGTTGTAACCATTTGGGGTATATTCGGAGCTTATTTGACTTATTTATAGCTAACTTAAAATAACCTATGGACAAGTGAAAATAAAAAACTCCCAAGTCTTATTTACAAATTTTCATATCGTTTCACGAAGTCTGCGACGCGAAGTATGGTGTCAATATATTACCATACGCGTAAATGTTTGTGTAATATTAATTACAACGCATATTAATATATTATTATAACCATAACATAATAATATATTGAAGTGTGTTGCAAAAAAATGATTCCAGCTATTAATAATACTGTTACTAAAACAATATTAATTGAAAAGTTTAAATTCTTGTAGGTACATAATCGTACATAATATTTATTTAGCACATCGACGGGGATATGCAATAAAAATGAGCATCACGATACTATAAATAGATCCTAGATACTTTTTTTTGAAGTTCTTAAACACTTTAAACACTAGTCCATATGGAGTAACGCGGTACTAAAGATACTCAATGTCGTTTTTTTAATAACTAAATACTGGATATTAGCCTAACTTACCATATATACCTACTTAAAATAAGTATAAACTCATAAATATAATGAAAAAAAATAATTACAATCATGTGAAATAAAAAACGAACAATAACTAAATAAGAGATAAATAACAGTTGCTAAGTAAAATAAAATAAAATATTACCACTTAAGTAGTCAATAGTATAATGCAAGGTAGGATATCCATATTTGGAAATGAAATATCTTTTATGCAAAAAAATAAAAGTGTTGGCATTTTTTATGTTTCAGCGAATATAATTACCATGGCAACTAAAAAATAAAAATAAAGTAATGATACAAATTACGGCTATGACTTATGGCATATGAGTTAAAAGTTAAATGATATAAAGTTATATGGATTGTTAATTCTTAATAATAGGTAATCTTTATAGTTTATATATTTTTAAAATTTGAATAATAGAATCAAAAAACAAGTTCCATCTGGTTAGATTTAGAAAGTAACCTTGTACATTACACCTATATAAGTTCTAATTATTATATATACCTAATTAATGAAAAATATTTAAAAAAAAAAAAGGAAAGTTCAGTCTTAAGTATCTTTTTATTGTGTTGAGTATCGGCTAATACTCAATATATAGATTAAAATATATTAATCTCGATACAAGATATTCGATTCTTTTCACAATTTTATCTGAGATTCATGTAGGTATAGTGAGAAAGGGTGAGTTGTCAACTATATTTTGGCTACACTTTTTTCTTTTAGTATAGGTTATGATGAAGATGGACAGGTATCTGGATAAAAATTTCAAAAATAACCACCCTAATGTATAATATTATGTAATATATTATGTATTTATGTATCTTCAACTACTACCCAACCCCGTATAATACCGATTATAATAAATACACGTATACACTAGTAAATCAATCCTAGGTATATAGCAGGTATAGGAATACCTAAATATTATAACATACCTAATGCTATGTTGATGAGTATAAATAAAAATACAAAATGTCCCTAAAATATGGGTATACCTACATATAGGTATATTATTCATTTTATACTGGTATTTTTTTTTTAAATTTACACACGCTATAATATATTTAGGTACTACCTACTTTAGTCAGTAGTGTAATATATTCTACAAAATAAAAAAAGGGTCAAAGAATATGTATCTTATAAATTATATTCGTGTTGTTAACAGCAATATGAAACTATTCCCACAATTATAATGCATAAATAATATAGTTACAGTACCTCGTACACCTTATACCGATATATGTTGCTCATGCTTAAAATAACTATACCACAATTATTATTTTTCTATTGTTCTTAATATTTTATTATACATATATTTATATAAACATACATTTTTATAGCTACATATTATTAACTGAACATTTTTGCTTCGTCTAATAGTCTTATTTCATTAAAAATCTTTTACGTTACATGTACCTACCTACCTACCTAATTATTTATAAATAAACTACATTTATTATATATTTTTTTAACTATGCATTTCGGATTACAGTCGAGCTTAAAGTTTAAACTAATATTGTATAAAATATCGATATCATAATATTCAAACCATCAGTTAAAATGTAAAAATATTATATATTCCTCAGATAACCAAATAACATTTCTCTTTAACAGTATTAAATGCATTAATGAACATTACAAATGTATGATAATAATATGCAATATAGTAATAATTAATAATAAACTATACACATAAGGGGCAGCACATCAAATTTAGACATATTAAAATTTAAATGGTGTTACATTATAAATATTATTTTTCATTAAGACTTTAAATTTGATAAAGGTATTAAGTGACATTGTTTAATTTAATGTATTATGTACTTTGATCTATTGTTTTGAATAAATATTAAATTATGAGTGTGTATTAAATATTTAGGAATATATTACACTATATCGTTCAATACGTATATGTTTATGGTATACACTTATTCGTCATATTATAATATGTAGTGTTTTTCTTTAGAATTAAAATTAAAATTTATGCTCTCAAAATATGTAGCTAACACGTTTTAAAAAAATAATATTTATAGTTAGGTCTCGGTGTAAAAAGAAACTCAAAGGAAAATAACATGAAAATATTGGGTGTGGCAGAAACTGAATATTATATTTACCGTATAATTATTATTACAAATGGAACATTTTGTTATTTAGCCATTGCCGTTTCATACACATTATTTTTTTTCTTCATTTTAATATTATACTATACTTACCTCATACCATGGAATTAAAATCAACGCCATTAAAGTTTTTTTTCGTTTCGCATTTTTACTGGCCATTTGGATTTTCCGGTCTCTAGTGGCGAAAGGTCAACTAATTTGAATGCGAATTTCCATGCAACTTAATCACGATTAGCCTGTGGAAACAAATTTTCGTCATAGTCTTTTATATATAATTTGCATGAGACTAAAAACCACTTCTACGAAAGGGCGTGCCGAATAAAAAAAACTCTACGCATATTATATTTAATATTACTTAATATATATATAACTAATTTCAAAATTAATTTCATGTAAATTTTAAACATTATTCTACGTATAGCATATTATTATAGCTCTAAGCGAATATATCAAGAGAAATATATTTTTTTATATGAAGTGTTTGTATTAATATAATGTTATTTTAAATTCGTGAACTGATTGGATAAAATATTTGTAGTTATTTTTTCATCTAAAGAAATTTTACATTTAATAATATTAATTTAAATTTACTATACGCTTAAAAATTACAATCTATAAGGCTATATAAGCTATTGAAGATATAGGTTTCAATATCGTTTGAACATATAATAGTTGAATTTTTTTGTTAGTTCACGAAATTTGATAACGATAAAAAATATAAATAGGTACAATATACCTACTACACGTTGATATTGTATGCGTTTTGTTTGGAAATCAATATGAACTAGTAGAAATCTTTATAACTTTATAAGCATTATAATATCAAATCTTCAACTTTAAAAAACATTATAAAATAACCAACTTTATATCTTATATAAACGTCCATTTTTATAAACTTCCACAAGTAAAACTCTACAGACGTGACCAAATTTATAAAATATACAGGTACATAATTATTGGTTTGACAGATACCTTCACAGAATCGTTTGTAATCATTTACAAATAAATACAAAACATTATGCAGAATGTAAGGGATGAAATAAATAATAATTTTTATTTTTTAACCATGAGCAAATCAATAACGGTTACCCATAGTTTATTAATTTATATTGTTGATTATATCTTATTTATTATTAACAGACTTGGGTAGTATTCCGAATACAGTATTCTGAATACTATATTCGGAATACTTTTTAAGTATTCTGAATACTTTTTAAATACTTTTTTTGAATGTATTCAATACGGTATTTTGAATACTTTTTACGAGTATTCGGAGTACAGTATTCGGAATACTTATTTTTTTTATATAGGTATAATCTAATATAATATTACTGATTATTACTTATTAGTTATTAACTATATTAATTTGAATATAATTTATAACTAATAGATAGCCAGATAGGTGTGTATTATCGAGATTATAATAATGTTCATTTAAAAACAAAGAATTAAAAAAAAATAATATTTTTGATATTGAAATCTAAATCTACTAAAAAAATATTCGAAAAATATTTGGAATACTTTTTGTGAAGTATTCCAAATACTTAGGAATATTATTATCATAAAGTATTCGAATACATACTCTGAATACTTTTTTTTAAGTATTCGGAAAATGTATTTGAAATACTTTTAAAAAGTATTTTACCCAAGTCTGATTATTAATATTGTTTCGTATAATGACTATAAAACAAAATCATAGTTAGTTTTTTATCTGGTTTAGATTTTTTTTATACTTTGAAGTGTATTGATTTGGAAGTCTTTAATAATAAATAAATATAATATAATATGGCATATCTTTTATATTATATTCTATCTAAGAATAATATGGCATTGCAAAATATATAAAATACTCAATTTCGTGTTATTTTTATTGTAAAATTATAGGAAAAATATGAACATAATAAATACTATTTGATTGTATACACTTATTGTATAGTATGTAGTATCAAATATGTATGGTATAGAACCTAAATTGAAATAATATAATAAACCAGCTACAACTGCATGTTCCAACCACGTCTTTCCAATACTTTTTATTCATATAAAACGGCGGCACACTTCCGGTTTAAGTATGTGTACGTTTTTTCTTTAAATTCGTTCTATTTAATCAACGGTTTTTAGGTATTAAGCCTTTAAAAACCGTATGTAATAAGCCCCCTGCAGGCCCCGGTTACACCCCTTTGGACGGCTCATAAAATAAAAGGGTAACCGGAAACGCCAGTCCGAATTTTTCCTAAACGCCATTTTTCCAACGAGAAAGAAATATAAAAAAGAACGGTTAGAACCCAAACGGTGTAGTTTTACCCCAAGGGCGTGGCTATTTGATAAAAAAAAATTGTACTATTTCTCCATTATCATTAATATCATTGTATTACTGTATAATACAAGTATTATTGTGTTTATTATATATAATGTATGGGGGATCCGGTTCCCCCGGTACGAAAACGGAGAACCACATTATGCAATGGGGCAATAATAATAATATATAGTTGTGACAAACATGCAGCCATCTGGTCGGAAAAGACGTAAAGATTTTTGTTTGGCCGTAGGTGCAGCAAGGTGACGAACATTCGAGCTGAACATTGAACAAACGTACTGCCGAATCATCAAATGATGATAAGACATTTGCAGTATATTGCATTATTGTTGCTACAGGTAAAGGCGTGCCGAGTAAACCACCGAGTTCAAATCATTATTATTATTGTGCTTGTGTATGGAAGTTTACAGGGTATTGTACAAGTAATATTGCGTTATAGATATATGTAGTTATACCGTATACGTATACTGTAGCACCGGGGAATACAAAACCATAATATACATAATGTTCCAAAAATCAAAACGTAAATGGATTTAAATAAGATATAATATGATGCTTGTATATTCTCAATTCTCACGAATGATCAAAATAAGTTCGTTCATCTGAAATGATATTTCAGCCGACTGATGAGTAAAGTATCGAATAACTATATATATATATATAGGTATTGTATCATATACATACCTAACTTTATTATATCATTGTTGTACCTATGAAAATACGATTTGCTTTGCCACCTTTCCGTGTACCTATATTATACTCGGCTTTGAGTACAATAATATCATAGTGTGACAGGTGGTTTTATATGATTTTCAAATTGATAAAATTAATTTCTGCAGCAGAAGGAGGATCAAATAGAAGAATTTTATTAAGGAATAAGGGAAACATAAAGTATTGGCAATATAATCTGGAAAATTGTAGGATGCAATTTAACCCACTGCATAATACCGCCATTGTAAGCCCTATTGCCTGGTAGGTATAGGTACGCTGCACTATCACATTATATATGATACAAACTAAATTATTAAACGAATTAAGTATGAACATTGAACCTATATACCTAAAAAGTATATAGGTTTACAAGACATAATGGTATCATATATTTTATATAACATCAGTTGAAGATATCTATACGAGATTAAATGGGTACGATATTTTGTTGAACCGGAAGTTTGAGACGATAAAAAAATAAATAAAAATACAACAGCCCCTATATATACGTTTCCACGCTCACCCTTGGCGCGTGTCTCTTCTGACATGAAAATATATATAGAAATAGAAAAATATTTTTTTATTTTACGTTTAGTATATCTCTGTATTATACACAGCTATTCGATAATTCTAGAAAAGGAAGCATCAATCTTAAAGTTTAACAAACGAATCTAAACACTTCTATCCGCGAGATATATTTTTTGTCAACGTGTTATGTAGTACATTATGATCACTCAAAAATAGTCAAAATACGAAACATATACACATAGAATATGTCAACAGTATGGGGTTTATAATATGTTCACTTAAAAAAATGGTAATTGGCTCGTAAAAAATTATTTTTAAAGTCATAAATAATAAGATCGTACAAAATAACACGCGTCATCGCCGAAAAATTAATGACGAGTAAAAACATGAAAGGGATCCTGAAACATATTTTTAATAATAATAATAATAACCTTCTTCATATCCGTATAATAGAACATTCATAACTAAAATTATTTTTGTTGGTATTAAACTAGGCGTTAAATTATGAACTTTAAAAATATTACTTGACATGTACAAAAAAGATTCCCATAATATAATAATATATTGACAAATGATGTCAATTTAAAAACGCGTATGTTGTAATTAAAAATATTAATTACACTTACAAAAATCAGTTTATTTACAATATACCTACGATTACCAAATATTTTAATGTTTACTAAATGTAAACACTATCGTGTGAAGAAAGTCCGTGTGACCACTTATGGATTTAAGGAAAAATTAAATATTTATGAAAGAAAATCAAATATTTGTAGGTAAGTATCGTACAAATAATAAAAATTGATAATATAATAAATTATATAATGATATCTGTATATGAAAAAAAATTCATGTGAATTTTATTCTTAATACATCACATATTTTAATTAATATTTATTTGTTTTAATTATTTATTTAAATTTAACTCCCCAAAGTGGTAATGATATTATTATCTTAATCCACAAATATATATAATATTATTATACCTACCATTACTATGTCATTGAATATTCATGTATAAATCATATGCATGTCGTTGTATATACGCCTAGGTGTAGTAGTGATGCAGTGTTAATGCATTTTGAAGGCGTCCAAGTTTTGACTTTAAGATATAGCAGTGTTTCCTAATAAATGAGTTCACGGCTGCAGTCGCAGTGAACTCATATTATACTTTATATACTTATTATATATACCTAATAAGTAATAACGATATCTGCATCAGTTTATCAAGCTAACAATGTACACGATGGTGTAATAATGCATAGAATTTTAACAACACGATAAGTACCGTGAACTGCACGATTCACATATCGCGAATGTTAGGTAGGTATAATATTGTACGTGTATAATTATTGTCAATCGACTGCACTGCGCAGTTAAATAAATATATATCTGGAAAAAAAATTATTTCGATTTTATATAGGTAGGTGCCTACTTTTGAGATCAAATAAATTCTGAGTTTGATTTCGTTGCTAAATAGGTATTTTTGCGTAAATATACCTGCACAGAACCTACCTATACATTATACTTTTTATGTGCCGGTTAGAATTTATATACCTGCGCAGAATTTAAAAGCCAATTGCCAATATAAACTTTAAGATTTGGAAGAGAACGGAAAAAATCAGAGTGGAGAAAGAAAAACGAAAAACGTAGGTACAACAAAGAAATCTGACATTATACAGTGAATTAATAATGAAGGCATAGTGTGGATATATGTATATATTATGCATATAATAATATTATACACGCGCGAGGGCCCATGACAGAACTGGTCGCGTAGCCATCACGGAATATCTCGGACTCCTCCTATTATAATTATAATGTATAATCGGCGTGGACGTATATATTATATCAAAAATATAATGTGTATATAAAACCGAGCCGGAGATACAGTGAAAACAACCGTGCATAATAATAACGTGGAGGTTTCGAAGCGGAGTTAATAAAAAATAATATGCGCATGCGATATAAAAATATCAGAAGGTTTTGAATATATTATATTAGGTATAGGTATGTATAAGTATGACGTATGTTATACGTACATTAAAAAGAAAAAAATTAATAATAAGCAAGATTGTTTTCCACTCGAACACAATTTCATTTCATTTCATATAATAGTTATATATACTTAGGCTGCATCATCTAAAACGATAGTTATAGGTAATAATCGGGATTGCTGCAGGAGACGCTATGTATACGCACATTAGGTTGATTGTCAAAGTTCAGCTATATCATTATAGTATATATATGCAAGTACTGTGAGTTTAAATGTAAATTGTGATATAAATGCATAATATTACTTAGTTTACTCCAACTTAACGTTCACTTGGGTTACATAGCCACATAGGGTATTCGAGATGGCGAATTTGAAATTATTAGTTTTTGGGGAATTGAGTCATCTTGAATGATATACTGATCTATATTAAACTATATTATTATCAACTACTTTATTCTTGTTTATATTCATACCTAATAAGAGTTTTATACAATTACAAGGTATTATATACATCGATATTTATGATTTGAGAATTTTTTTAAGTTTCCCAACTTTCCATATTATTTCCTGTATAATGATATATATACTGTAATATTATGGAATACTGCTGCTAGACGCTAGTAGTATAAATAATCAATGATAATGTATTATACATTATTACATATATCCCATACCTATAGGCTATAGATTTTGATACTTCTGTAAAAACTTGTCATAAAATGTTTTAACTTTTTATTGATTTGTGAGGAAAGTTTACCTACATTTTGTAATAATACTTATCGTGTTTATCTTCATTTGTTCCCTTTTTTTAACTATGTGTTCATATTTTTTACTGTGTAATTTATCAATAAATTATTTAGTAATATAGGTATTTTATTGAACATATTTTGTTTGTATAGTAGTTATAGTTTTGTTTCTGTTATACTAACCAGAAGACATTAAAATGTAACTTATCATTCCTATCGGTTTTTACAGTTTATTATGTATAATATATGTATATAGATCTCCCAATCCCCAATAAAATAAAACAATCAATTATAAAATAAAAATTGTATATTTCTCATGAAATATTTCAGGCTTTAAGGTTTTAAACACTTTACGCATATTGCAATATTGGAAACATTCTAAGAGTTGCAACATATTATACCTACCTAACAATACATTCAAGGTTTCGAAATTCAAAAAGATACAATAATCTAATAAAAGAGCATTTTAGAGGTCATATATATTATGTACAAAGTATATATAAACATATAAAGGTAATTAGTGATTAAAAAATTATTAAACTTGGTACTTATATCATGTTTTGTCTGTATAATATGTGCGTATATAAGTATATAAGAAACGCAATTATAATTCCAGGGTTCTTAGGTAGGATAATGACATTTCCGTTTGATATAAAAATAAAATTATACCGCAGTATAATAGGTAACAATGAGAAAAGAATACGCGAGAATCAGAAATTATAGATTGTTATTATATTATTATTATCATTTTTCATTTTATCCACATCCGTGAATATAGTCGGTAATAGGGTTACTTTTTGCTAACAGAAATTATAACTAAAACATTCATGCACTAAGTTTACACTTTTACTGCAGTAGAGGTATCTTATACATCATACATGTTTATTCCATATTTTGTTAAATCATATTATGTACATTATTGTTGCGACTTGCGAAGATAATATACACTTTATTAATATGCAGAACACGTATTCGCAATTATGGCCTCTATATTATATATCGTGAGAGTTTTCGTCATCGAAACGAAATTGTTTAGGAATTGTACTCTGGTAATCGGGTTAATGTCATTAACTATATTGTATTGTCTGCTGAAATCTGAAACTATAATATTATGGAGAATTGTAATTGGTAATTTCGTATTGTTTTCTACAATGGACAAATTATTTAGCACAACACGTTTTTAACAAACTGTAACTTATTGTTTATCATATTTGAAATAAATATACATCCAAATTCCTAAGTACCTTTATGACGTGTTATATATAGGTATTGTCTGTATAATAATTTGGATAATACCTAAACAGGTAATAAAAATATGATTTTAATACTAATGTTAAACTATAATCGATTTTATTGGCAATGCATGTCTGTAGAATTATGTTTATTCTGAGTTATCTGATAGCCGATAGGTGTTCTAGGTTGTTATAATTGTAATTTATTTTACGACCATTGTTGAAATAATTTTGTACTCGACCAATATTTGTTTTATATGTTTAGCCATCTAGTATTGACGTATATTATGAACATTAACAAGTACTGCATTAAAATAAAATTTTATTATGATTTTTTTTTTTGTAAGCTTTATATTGATAATAATTGTTTTTTTAATGTTCATATTGTGCTTGGAACCGAAATTAGTTTTATTGAACTTTCTAATTTACATAGTTACAAAATATTTTGTAGGTTTTTCAAGCGCAGACATGACTGCATTGATTAAAAATAAAAATAAAAATAATATTTGCATTATTGACAGCCGATAGGTGTTCTAGGTTGTTATAATTGTAATTTATTTTACGACCATTGTTGAAATAATTTTGTACTCGACCAATATTTGTTTTATATGTTTAGCCATTTAGTATTGACGTATATTATGAACATTAACAAGTTCTGCATTAAAATAAAATTGTATTATGATTTTTTTTTTTTGTAAGCTTTATATTGATAATAATTGTTTTTTTAATGTTCATATTGAGCTTGGAACCGAAATTAGTTTTATTGAACTTTCTAATTTACATAGTTACAAAATATTTTGTAGGTTTTTCAAGCGCAGACATGACTGCATTGATTAAAAATAAAAATAAAAATAATATTTGCATTATTGACGACCTCTAAAATACATTAATACCTATAATATATCAAAGACTTTCAACTATTTGAGGGCTATAATATAGTCTAACCTAATTCCATGGATAATATTATTATAACATATTTTTAATTTATGATTCAATAACCCAAATACGTCATAACTGTAATGAAGAGTATGCTATGATTATATAATATTATATTCTGTGCTTACTGCTCACTTCTATAAAAAACAAATATGCTAAAATGTAGGTATTATTGCTTATAGGTTAAGTATGGTTTATAATATTATGTACGACAAAACTAATTATACACGATGAACCTTGAATACAAATTATTCCTGCGATTAAATAATATATTAGTTGTGTTAAATTATCAATATATAAATATTATAATATATAAAAATTAATGTTTTTTTATTTGTTTTCTACAGACTAGAAAACTACTGGACCATTTTCAATAAAAGTTGTATCAATAGATTCCTTGAAACTCGGTAGGTGTTTTTTCAACCCCTATAGGTTGCTATAGGGTGGCTCACGAATGAATTTATAGTTTTGGCTCACGATAATCGATTATTTTTTTGTTTGTCTAAATGATTTTCATTGGTTACAGATTATATATTACTATTATAATTACTAATTAGTAAAAGTATAAATATATTGCCCAAAAACATTTTTACAAATATATATTTTTTTTAATAAAACTTGAAATCAAAGACTTACGAACAAAATGACAATGATTACTTTTATATAACATATTAATAATAAATAGTGATCCATCATCTTTTTAGTATTTGATATATATTTATTTGTTGTTATATATGTATCTTATATAAGTTATAAGTTTTAAGTTATAATATGTTATTATTTATATTTCTGTGTAGTTTATCAATTATTGGGTTCATCTTATATTGTTGAAAAATAAAATAAATAAATAATGCTTTCTGAATTCTGGACATATTTTGTATGTACCTAAGCCCTTTAAAGATGAATACCAATCTTAATGATATTACAGGAATAAACTAAGTCGCCTTTTAAGTATTCATTGAATCTGTCTCCGGTCTCTTGTGCTTACATCAAAGAAATATGTCCAGAATTAGAAAATCATAAAATTGATCATTGCATAATTGTGCTTGCGTAAGGCGTACCTACATATTTCAACGAAATCAAAACGGAGAACGATAGATGATAGAGTGATTTTAACCCAGCCGAAGAATATTATTGTATTGTTATATTAAAAAAATATCGTTGTTCTTGTGGGTATTAATATATATTATAACATACTCATTACTCAGTCGCAATCGCTGCGAATGACGATCGTTAAAAACTAATATATTATATTAAATGTGTTCAACACAATATGAATATTATTATATCATATACCTGTATGGCTGTTTTTTCTCCTATTTATTTATTATTATTATTATTATTTATTCATCGGCCAGTGGCACGGGTTAGTGGCGCTGCAGTAGTGTCCGTCGCAGGGAGAGGGACCGTAATATATTATAAACTGTAGCTATAAAAAATATATACATAATATAATATATCCGGTACACGGACCGTTCCAGTAAATAATATATAAGTAAGCATATACCTTTACGTATATATAACCGAACAAATTATGTACGGTGGTGTGTACAACGAACTGGACGGCGCGGAATAAAAACAAAAGGGGAATGTGTACATATATATATTATATCATATACACGCAGTGACTGCGGCGGCCAGACGTGTATAATAATAGTAATAATGTTACATTATATCGTGCGTGTATCATTAAACAGTAGGTGGACCTTATGCCGTCCAATCCGCGGCCAAACGGACGGTCTGGTTATAATATACATATAATATAATATACATACATGTACATAAACTCGTATAGTATATACATAATATTACGTTATATACCTATATACCTACCTACTTATACCTATACTAGTCGGTTCCCGCGACTCGCCCTATGCACCGCCGCCGCTTTCACTAAATAGACGCCCGTCCACAGGCACCTATATTATAATTTATATCTCGATATCGGAGTGTGTATATCTATATTTATAGATTAGGTCATAATCCAAGAGCTGGGTTGTATTCTATATAACACATATAAACCCGATAAATGTACTATGTAATGAAATGTATTTGATATAATATATACCTATATATGGACAAGTGTATATATTATAATATAGGTATATACGAGCCGAGATAATTCCTGCACGACCGATTATTCGATTTCTCGTGTATTTTTTTAATATTTTTTTTTAGTATCGTTATAAGTAATATACATATATATATATATATATATATATATATATATATGTATATTATATACTATGTATTATATTTAAGTTGGTGTATCGCTGCCATGCCATTGGCTATATAGCGACGGTCGATGATACACTCTCCCGAAACGCCATCGTTCCGGTGGACTTTGTCGAGTCATCAATATCAGTCTCGGGGATATTATTATTACATTTCTTGACGTAATAGGTGTATAATAAAACAATATATTTTATGTATGCGTATACAGACATGATATTTCAGGCACGTTTACAAGGATATTATATATGTGCCCATTTTATATACTGTGTAATGTGTATGTATCCAAAAAAATTATACGCGATAGAATTGTACAAGACAAAAGTAAACGGTTTTGACCTTATATGTTATAAAGCGTGACATTGTAAAAAATCCAAATACTTTTCTTGTACGTAGTAATACGACTACCCTTAAAAACAAAACAATTTTTAACAGAATAAACTTAATTTCATCACGAATATATTATAAAAAATAAAATAAATTAATAAATAAATAACAATTAATGTAAAATAACGTAGTGCATATTGTAATGTACACACGGTATTAAAGCTTTAAAAATGCTTACAATGAAACTTAATTGAAAATTTTAAATTCAATTTAACCATGGGAAATGATAGATTTTGATTTTAGTTCTATTAAAATAAAACTGTATTAAATCATTTTATGAATATACAATATAATTAGTATCGACTATACCTAGGTCAATAGTTATAGAAATAAATATAATATTTAAGTTTTCACGGAAATGCCAAACTTTCAAAGTCAAATTTATACTTTTTTTATAACACCTATATATATTGCGTGATACGTAAATAATTTAAAACAAATATGTTAACCTTTTTGAGACTTCCCATAAAAATTTAAAAAACAATGTATACCTACTTTAGGGTGATGATATATATATTGTACTGATCATATATTGTTGGTGAATTTCGAACAAAATACACACAATAATAAAATGTATTCTATACACAACAGTACAATAAACCTACAGGTTACAATGCTTAAGTAATAAAGTATGTTTAGGTATAAAATATAATATTTTATATGCTAAAAAGTTAGTCATAACTGGAAATTTGAACGTCTATTGTTATATAGAACAAGTATAATTTATTCATTAATATGACTTTATACATAGATATTTTTTCTCCGTCTTTCAAGTGCATAACATAGACAATTTACGCTCAGCAGATCAAGTTTAGCTTAAAAATTAGGGTGATAGACCTATGTTATAAAAATTGATGGTAAGGACATTATCTGTGTTTGTATGTGGGTTTTTTAAAATACATCATAATTATAGTTCAGTTTTTATGTGAGTTATGAACATTTTTAATTTACACTATATTATATATACTCAAACCTTACTAAAAAAATGAACTATCGTAGAACCCACATACAAACACAGATAATGTACTTATTATCAAGTTTCATAATAGGTCGATTCACTTTAATTTTTAAACTAACGGAGCTAAACAAATATCTGTGTGACTAAATATCTCTTAATACTGTAAAAATTGTTAATTTTAAATGTGTTTCTTTTTCTTTGAAAACAATATAGTCTAATTATAGTTAACTTAGAACTAAGTAGTAGGTTTTATATTTCAACAACTCTCGTTTGCAAATTTACTAAATTAGTTTTTAGACTATTATATCATAAAATGTTTGCTGAACTAAACATCGCTAAATCAACAGTAACCTAAAAACAAACATAATTATATTATTGTACTTTAAATACAAATTTCCAATTTTTAATTATATGTAATTAGTATATATAGGTACATAACAGTTACATTGTATTCGAAACTTTCTTAGTTCTTTTACAAAACATCTTGTAGTTTTACAATTTTTATGAATTATACCTCATATTGGGTACAACTACCCATTTTCCTTTATAATCCGCCAAAATAAAAGAAAACGAGAAAACCAGCCGCGGCCACAATAATGGTTCAGTATAGACAAAAGATTAAATAGGTATAGTCTATGACATATATTATGTTTAGCATATCATTTTGTTTATAATCTACGACTTACAAGTGAATTTTGGCTTTCATATATTAGAAAATCAAAATACAATACTCGTGTTTTCGCACCAAACACGCGGCGACGGTCCCCAAATAATATTATGGAATAAAATCGGGGTTTTTTTTTTAACAGGATATAATAATTTCGCGATGTACAAAAAAAAGAGGGTGTAATATATTATGTTTTCCATGAAAAGATGTAGACCTATAGCGGATGTATACGCACTGGATTAACATGTTACCCGCTGTTTGGCACGCGTTTGGTGGGCATTTATTTTTTTACTCCTTGGCTTACAAGCTCCAAGCCCCTATGTACTAGTAACAATAATAATATTATATTAAATATATATATGTGTGTGTGTGTGTGTGTGTGTGTGTTTAATGTTTAGCTTTTGTGCGTGTTAACTGAACGAAAAGTCATTAGAATAATCGATTGCCTGCACATTCGTTGAGCCCATATTGTTACAAAAACGGTTTTCAATAACTTTACTGCCATATTATATATTATACTTACTAAATCACGGACTTGAAACGTAATTTCGGGCTGCTGTTAAAATTCTGATTGAAAAGTTGTGTACATATATATACCAAGATACTCGTAAACTTATTAGAGCGTGTTAAATTATATATGAAGGGTTGGTAAGTCGCGTTTAATCAGCTCATTAAGACGGTGTTGTGTTACACGCGGTGAAATATTGCATTACAAAAAGGGTTGACCCAATTAGTGTCACTTTTGTTGTTCAAAGCACAACACCTTTAATTTCAAAACTGACATGGCTCGTATGAAATTTACGAGACCATATATTTATCATGAACGATTATATTTATACTTTTAACTCCTACGCATAAAATACGACGAATTTACCAAAACTATACTATATAGGTACCTTTAAAGTATATAGGAAAAATCGAATGATGATAATAAAATCGACCTATACCTATACATATAATTTATAGTCTTGTCGCTATACTTATAAAGTGTCGTAAAAAAACGTAAGAAAAAAAAACGAAGAAAAAAAGAGGTTCGTTGCGTGAACGACATATAATAGGCTTAATAAAATGTCTTATTAGGTCGTCTATACATACGACGTTTGGATAAATATTCTTTCGCGGAATATCGAGAGTATATTTTTTTCGTCTCATTCATCGTATCAATTGGTCGTGTAGAGTTACACGGACGTCGCGGAGGCGTGGGAAGCAACACGATACTCTTTTCAAAAAAAACCCCTTTTCCAACCGACCGAAGTGCATAAAGCGAACACAGGTGCAAATAAAATAACATTTTTTTTATTATATTATATATACACATTTTAAACAATATATTTTGTTTCCGTTTTGTGTTTTTTCCAGACAGTTGGGCGCAGTTCTCACAATAATAATATGGACCAAACACAAGTATATAATATAATATACAATATGTATTTATAAAATAACACGACACGAATCTATCGACGTAGCTGGTATCATTATTACGACTGAGAAATTGTTATTGATGGTGCTTATAGATTTTGAAGAAGAAGTTGCAGTAATACCTTTGGAGCACCAAGATATAGCCGATTATGTGCAAGTATGTATAATATTATTTGTAATTTTAATTCTGAACATGATAAATGATAATTATCGAACTCGAAAAATGTTTTTACAGTGTTAGATGAGCTTGGATTATCCGAAACGTTCAAAATTCGATTGGAGACCACTGATGATTATATATTTTAAATATCTATACCAACTTTTGTTTGCAGCTATTTCTTGATTTCCTTTAAACCTATTGGAATGTTTACTAATACATTCTATAAATTGTTATCCACATTCAACTTACTACGTATACTCTATGAATATATTATTGATTATATTATACTGTAAGACGTTGAAAGAAAGTTTATAGAAACTGTAATATGGATTCATTTTACAGGCAAATTTTGTCGCTGATTTCACTGTAGGTACATTAGTAATCATTATACTTCTTTATAGTGTCTAATAAATATCAATATATAATGTTCGTACTATACTACATTACATACCATTGTAGTCCATAATAATTTGAAACTGGCTAAATTTGTCTCTCTTAGTTAGACATGGTTTTTTTTCTACTGTTTGTATAAATCATAATAAATAACATTTTTTTTTTTTTAAATAATCCGTGTTGGATGCATTATATAGACCAATGTAAAAGTAGTGTGCCTAATTGTTCGCACAATTGAATGTCCTGCAGCAACTATATACATTCGATTTGTCCTGACATTATTTATTGGCACACATTTACAAAAACTTCCTGTTGCGAAACGTGTGCATTGGTTTCCAAAACCAATTTCTGTGATGTTCACTCGAAAAAATATTTAATATAATATATATATATAAGTATATATATGTATATATACGTATACAATCACATTTTATTAACTCAAATTCGTCTTACAATAGTAATGTTACTTTGTATATTATCTCGCACAAGCCACAGGGCACAGACATAAAAACGAAATTAGTAATTATGTTTTGCCGTTTTAAACATTCATTTCAACGATGGAAGTATAAAAACCATGTAAATCCACCGTAATTGCGATTGACATGATTTATTTTTTTGGCACCCCTGGGCCATACTTATGTAGGAGCAGATGCGCGGACTACCAGAAGGTGATTTTTCCAAGTACCCGTGACTGATCGAGGACACACACACAATGCCTCCTCCATGACCAATCTTATTAGTTCCGTTTTAAGCACTTGACCTCAGCATACACCCTATTGACTTTTTTTTTTTGTCACTCGGCGCGATAGGGAATATTACCGAAAAATTGCATTTAGTGTTGTACGAAACCGTTTTGTACATACGCTCGGCCTGCTGTTGTTCGTAAACCATTAGCCGTAACGAATTTGCAGCGAACTCTTATGTTATACCAATACTGTAATATACAGTCCTACAAACTGTTGAGAATCTTTTGAATTTTGCACGGATCAATTTCTCGGAAATAGTAAAATATCACATTATTTCACATTTTATGTATATACGTACCTAATATTATTATATATCTATACTATATATGTAATATATAAAAACGAATTTTGAATTTTATATAGATACTGTATTTTTATTAGAAACATCAATTCAAGTTTCATCAAGTATAGTTAAGTCAAATAAAAAATATAACCAAATTGTGTAACCATTTAACAAAGAAAACAAAAAAAAAACGAATTGTAACAAATGGCTTAAAGGCAGTAACCAATGTTATTACGAGCATTAAATATAAATAATAATATATTGAATACAAGCTAATCATAAATAAGTTTTTTATAAAGAAAATATTAAACGCATTAATGCAGGAAAAAAACTTTGAGGGAAATTTTGCCAGCTATGTATGTTAAGCCGAAACCTCTTGAGAGAGTTGGAAAACGTGAAAAACAGGAATGGTAATTGAGAAAAAAATTGTTTAAATATTATGTTTAAATAAAAGTAATTATACATACAAAACTTGGTTACGTAAAAAAAAATGAGGGAAAATTGTTCTGTGGTTGTACGATTCATGTCTTCACTCCTCGGTATAGTATATATCAACCTATCTTAATATTATTTCTTAATAAGCAACACACGGTCTAGTAACTCTTTTGGTATTGTATTATATTTTAATGGCGCAACAATGTAAATTAAAGTAAATATTATTATAAACGCAATACACGCCATACTAAGTATATCATATATCTACTATGTATATTCTACATGAAACAATTGTAATTATAGTACTTACGGGTTTAATTTTCTTGTTTTTAATTAGTATCAATTTTTCTCACAACTTGGAGCGACTTCCTTTTCTAGGGTACACATCGTACACTGTGGACTTATTATAGACTGCGGGTAATATAAATTGATTTTAATATATATATTATAAACACCCACGATTTTATATCTTGAACAACTTTCTGTAGTTAAGTTCAACCCGGAGGGTCCGACTGTTTTACTTATAATATTGTAATATTATATTATACGAAATACGCGTTTCGGCATTAACACAATCGACACACCGATCAACCGATAGACGTCAAACAAAATACTCGAATGATCGGCATCAGTTGTAGATATTCAAGTACCTTTGTATATAATACCCCTCAGCAGTATTATATAGTATACTTATATCGTACAATAATATAATACAAGTGTGTTTTCTATTTATTATTGTTTTGTTCTTATTACCTCTCTCCAAGCCATATATTATATCTGTACATACAGACTATCGTCTAATCACCATTGACAAACGATATAATTTGGGGCTGTTGTATAGGTACCTATATAATACATATATATATATAGGAACACCGCTCCAAAACCTACAATTCCACTGGTACATATCGGGCCCTGCACAACGAAATGTCCTGCGATAACTGACATTATACGTACCAATATAATATTATACACCCAATATAGAAGAGATACTGCGAGAGCAGGTGCCGTCGGAATAGGTACGTATTACATTCGAGTATAGGTTTACTATATCGCCCTCGGGTTGAGACTTTGAGAGCTGTATATATATAGACACCGATATCTATGTGTTATGTATATGATATGGATATAGTATTATATATAGGTAATACCTATATATGTTATGTACATGCGCTGCACGTGTGTGTACGTGGCAACAAACACAATAGGACGTCATGCCGTTGACATTATATATATTATATGGAGAAAATTCGGAGGCCGATTTATTGTGCGAGGCATATCGTATCGGCAAAACGGCACACGTGCCCCCAATTATCGTTAATGACCATTGCCCAGTCCCGCGCAGCATTTGCAGTAATTAACGGACACACGTTATAATGCGATGTCCGGTTTGGGTGTGTGTGTGTGTGATGTGGGTGATGTGTGGGTGTGGGTGTGCGTTTGTGCTCGCACTAGAAAAGCACCCTCCATGCGTGTCGATTCTGGTAATCAATCAATGTACGACCTCGAACGGTCATGTTAACCCGGCCGATGTATATTTTTATATCTCGGAATTCAACTCGGAACGTACCAGAAGAGCGGCGGCGGTAATACTTTACTGCAGGACTTAGTCAAAAATATTATTTACGACGAAATTGAAAGGAAAACACGTTTTTGAGTATAATAATAATAGTAATAATAATATGGCCTCCGACTTCCAATTTCCAAACATAGTCCAGACCCTAATTTGGTGTTGTGTATAAAGTAGATAATATATTAGTGTGCATTAGCAGATTCAAATGTGAAACACCATGCGTTGTCACTTGTGACTCGTGAGGTACTGGGGATTAGGCTATATATGGTGTTTGTAACGTCTTGTAGATAACACTTTCAGGGACCAAATATGTTATTATGCCGTATAATCTATCCTATGGATAGTATCCATATACTATACATAGTGTTTTGAGTTCCAAATTTTAAAAAATACAAATGTCTTAGTTTCAGTGATGAGGGTAATATTTGCCATATTTAAGAGGACGCCACCCCCTCATGTAGTCATGTGTTGTCTACGTCTTACACAAGTACGACATAGACAAAACGCGTTTACGCAGTCTGAGTATAGAACTTGCTCAATTTTGGTTTTAGAATAAAAATACCTGTTATAAAATTTAAGTACAATAATATTTCAGTGTGCAAGAATGTGTGTTTTTCAATAATAAAATATTTTTTAAAAAGTTACAGGTCGTTGAAAAATGTTGAAATGGTCGTTATTTCTATAAACAATATATTGAGTGTTATATTCGGAATGATGGAAAATACGCACCTTCTTGCTGTTCGAAATATTTCATTTTAAAATAGTTATTTTTACTTTAGAAACAAAATTGAGCGAGTTCTACTCTGCATAAATGCGTTTTGTCTATGTCGTACGTGTGTTAGATGGACACCACAAATTTGGGGGTGGCGTTCTGTTAATGATGGAAACTAGATATTATGTTTTATCTTATCGATGATTATTCTGTTAAAGCCTGTTTAATTATAAATTGACTATATATATATTAGAAAAGAGCCCAATATGATAATTAAAATAGTGTCTTGAACACTTTTGTTATAAGAAATTAGGTGCCTATACTTAGTGTTGCTTTGGTATAGTTTCTAAATTGGCATATAATATAATATATAAATAAGTTAAAACAATATCAAATATTTCTATTAGGTACCTATATATTATTACTTCAAATTGAAATAAAAAATATCACTCCAATTTAGTTTATCAGTTTTTTATAAGGCGAAGCGAATTGAGGAAACTCAATTGAATTATTGAAAAACAAAAATGTGCAAATCTAAATATATAGATAATTTTGCGATATGCGTTGGCAGTTTCGTATTAAATTAACAATTTCTTGACCTACAATGTTATGCAAAAATTTACACCTACTCTGCAATAAACAAGAATAAAAGATAAATAATAATTTTCAAACTAAGAATGATAATCGTATACAATAATAATAATTCACATTGTTGATATATTCACCATTATTACCTTGAAATACTCATGACCTCTTGTTATTACAGTGTATACAATATTGTTAATACGAAAACGGTACGTACCTAGGTAATAAAATGGAATTTTCATGCATAAAATATTAATTTTAAAAACTATCATTAAAACATCCCATGGGATATTTTATGCAGCTAAAATGTACACTTATATTCAAATATAATAGATGGTATAATGCGTATCTACCTAAAATTCATACTCTATTATGATCCTTTTAATACAAATTAAACATTCATATGATTAACGTATTTATAACAATTTGTTGTATTTTACTGCTCAATGGTAATTACTTGTTTTATTATCTTCTATATAAATTATTATAGGTAGGTATACCTATTAAATTGGTTTAAAGTTTTTGTGTTTTATTAATCGGTTAAAAATTATTTAGAAATCAATATTTAAATTTTAATTAATATATTTGTTTTGTTATACAATTATTGTCAAAAACGTGTTTTTAGTCTTTTTTTTTTAAATTGTTTTGATTCACATAAGTTTCTTTCGACCATATGTTGTTTCTTGAAAATCTAATAGTATAATATTTCAATAGTTTTCGTATTTTATAGAATTTAAGATTATACATAATATACGAAAGAGGAACATCGTTATATTTGTAATACATACACCATTTAAGATCATTAATCATTATAATAGATGACAGCTGCTGTATTTCAAAGGACTATCGATTCTTATATGTCGATTCACCATGAAAAGTTCAAATTATCATATAAAAAGAATCGTAAAAATCATCTCGATTCACAGCATAATGCCATAATATATTATTTTATATAGGTAACATAATATATTATATAATATTATTATGTGCAAACAATATAATATGATGTACCAATGAGTGCGGACACACACATGTGTAGATACTAGATATTATTAAACGCTTCTTGTATGATCCATACAATATTTCAAATTCGTTTATTTCTTTAATTTTTCGGTTTAGACACGTATATTATAACATTATAGTGTCCCGCCAAACCTTACTAATGTATACAATATACATTTATATAATGGGTATAATTGTGCAGAGTGTTCCGGTTTTCGAACGATGAAAGCGGTAGAGTTTGCAGTGTAACCTTAACACATGGGTTTCGACGCGGATATGACTACTCTGTATATATATATACATATGTACTGTGTTAAAACCGATTGAATACATTTTTTTATTACAATGGAGACAATCGGTCGCCGCCGAACGAGATACCGGCCAGTTGCATTATTGACGTGACGGGACAGTAGTTTTTATGTTTTTGACTTCCACGTGAGTTTTAATAGCCGGTTCGAATGTTTAAGCCGTCGCAAGCCGTTGATTATACAATATTATTATTATTATTATTGACGATTTAATGAGACGTTTGAAGAAAAATGAAAACGAACAAAACTCGAACGTACACATCACACGATAAGATAATGTTAAATACGATACGTACCGCGGGCCGTGTTCCGAGGCGGCATGAAAGGAGAGAAGAATACTGTATTATACCTACGAAGGAATATATGAAAAACAGACACGCGGGAGCGCTCGTCTATACACTAACTATTATAATATTATATTATTATAATACCCCGTTCGCGACACGCACGGTCTTTTGTTCGTCATAAATAATAAAAAGTCGATTATTAGGAGGCACATGTGTGTGTGAGGTTTTGTATATAATACGTATACACACACACACAAACGAGATCAAAATTATTGTTATTAATGAGCGTCGGTCAGTTGTGTGTGTGTCCCCTTTACGGTTTTTAATAATTATAATAATAAATAATAATGATAATAATAATAATCGTTATTCGTTATTGTATTATGCCGTAGTGCATACGACATTCGGGACGTCCGTGCGGCTCGGTAGCTCCAGCCGGACAGTCTATACACACAAACGTATTAGATTATATTATAATAATATATTAATATCACACACGTATATAATTAGCTCGCATACGGTCGCCGTATGTGCTTCAAATTGATTTCCCTTCCCCCCCCCTCACCCTCGACCGCTTTTGTAGTCCTGCTGCTGCAGTATGGATATCGCCGTTTTCATTATTCGGGAAATTGTGCGTTTTCCCCGCGCGCATGTACATTATAATTACTATCCGTACCTACCTACGATAATATGTTAGGATGCTTTCTTCCTCGGTCTGTCGGTCTGCCGTCGCATAGGTAGCAGTCTGCTGCTCTGTGTCGTGACTCTATCTTCAATATTATAATATAATAATAATATAAGCTCTTTCCACACACTCTATCTCTCTCTCACTCGCTCAAACCGGCACCATGTCCGTCTCCCGAACAAGCCGCTTTTTCCGGCCGTGTGTTATTGTCTGCGCATGGTCCGCAAATCCTCATAATTGACAGCCGATCCGTCCAATTAAGTGTACACAATATCAAAACGCGTTTATATAGGTACCTATATATATATATATTATACGCATATACGATACCCGCTCCAAAGCTGTATTTATATTTTATTATAACTACCGCGCCGCCAGCCGGAAGCTTAGATTTCTTTCATTGCTCGAAATAATTGTTTAAATGTTGTAATTTGTTGTTGTTTAAATAATCATTGTGTGCTTTAACGGTAAGCGAGTATAATATATTATATTATATACATCGTTTTATACGTAGGTACCCATGTGCGTATACTCTGCGCAGACATGCATTTTGGGAATTATTGTAATTACCTAATAGGTTTATGTGATTTCGTCTGTATAACCTCAATATAATATCTACAGTATACACTATACACTATACAGATATAATTATTAATTATATTAAAAACATATCATGTGCGGCCTACATACTAGGTATACAGATATTATACTTCTAAGTCTTATAAATACCAAAATATTATCTACATACACTTAAGCAATACAAATAGTTATTGGTACATGTACACTCAGTGGCGTACATTCAAATTTGCTCTGGGGGAGATTTAAAAAAAATAACCAGCACTAAAACCTTCTCTTTGCAACTACCCATTTTCCTAACAATTAAACTCATTACACGTATAAATATTAATAGGCAAAATAGCAAAACAAATAAAAAGGTTTACGTAACTCATGGCAGTTAAATATTATTTAATATGCACATAGTAAGTACAGAATATTATAAATATTATATTATTAATTATTTATAATAAAAATTCTATTGATTGTGATATTCTAAATTCGAATGATTTTTAAAGTCTTCCAATGCATGTTTCCAATCATCATATTTTTTTAATACAAATGCTCCCAATTTTTGGTTATTAACACCGGCTTCATTTTTAGTAAAAGCAACACAATATTTGCAATACGCACCATTGTTTACTTCTGAATAGGCCAACCAGGGAAAGTTAATTAGCCATTTATATTGAAATTTCAACCTCAAAACTTTTTGTTGTTTACCGACTACTGATATTTTGATAGGAAAATTGTAATTAATATCAGGGACCCAAATTTTGCTCAAAATTTCTTCTATTTCACTTTGCGTTAACAATTTATTTGTGTAATGTGCAATGTCAAAAATATTATAACTGGAAGATGTACGATTAATATCTGTAGTCGAAGGTGTAAACTGAGTGATAGGTGTATCAGATGCAGATGCAGTTGATGGTAATGAGGAACTAGAGGAACTTATAACTGTTTGAGTTGCATTCAATGAATTTGACAATGAATTCATTATTGAGGGTGGTTTAGAAAAAAAAGATTGCAGTTTCGATTGTTTTTTTCAGCCATGATTACTATTTTATTTACCTTCAAATCCTAAAATATATCGAAATCGAATGATAATGATTATGATGTGATAATAATAATTTTTAACTTAACTACTAATTTACTAAATTTATTTTTTAATCAACGTTAAATTAACGAATTAATTTTTTTATTTGTAAGTTAATTTATTTTGTTTTTAATTTTTTTACATTTCATTATTTGAGTCTATTTTGTTGCCATGTCAAAATTTCAATAATATAGATTATAGACATAATATTGTGATATAGTTTGCCGACACTAAAATCTAAAAATAAACAAAAAAAATAAATCAATTACCTATTGATTTTATGATTTTACGGTTTTGTGAGATTATTAATTATAATTAAAAATTATTATTAACAGTATTCACGTTGATAGTTAAAACATTAAAATTAAAAATACCTACTCATCGTATTATGATGTACACAAATAATATCTGTTTGAAAGACAACTAAAATATATAATACTTATTTATTATTATTTATTACTTATTACTTATGTGATAGGTAACTTCTGTACTTAAAAATACAATATATACTATATCTTTATGTGTATGCATATTAACTTAACTGAGTTAAAAAAAAAAAAACTTAACACGCCCAGTCTTGTGTGTTTATAATGAGTCGGTCGAGATAAAGACAATATTAATATGTATTTATATCCGCACGCAACTAACTGACTGTGTACGATCAAAATAATGTCTATTTTGATTGATATACCATATTATACGGCACCCATAATTTCGTTATGAAATCTTTTTTCGTTGTTGGTTAAGTATAGTGTTTACTGTTTACTCAATAGTCATATTATTATGACGTATATTTGTGTATACACGGTTGATTAATAATAAGAAATTCATCAATAATATCACATTATTTTTTATTTTTTTTGGTCCTGTGGGGGGGGGGGGGGGTTGAACCCGAAAACCCCCCCGTATGTACGCCACTGTGTACACTATACAGGGACAATGTAATGTAATGTTTTTAATTTGTGCCATAAAGTTATTCGAATTCATATATTATATTTTAATTTCAAAAATAAAAAGTTTGGTTTTCTCTCGTAAGTTTATAGAAAAACAAAAAAGTGTCTATTTAAATATATATTTGTCTAATTAATTTTAATATTGTTAATTCGAGTCACTATATGTCTTAATTGAATAAACTTTTAATGGAATAATTTACCACTAAAGATCAAACGAACAAGGATAAGTATACACCCTTTGAATTTATCTGTGGTTGCAATTTCTCCCTCTTTCAGTACCCACATAATAATATGTAGGTTACAATATGGGCGTAATAAAGAGTCAATCTGAAATTGTGCCATTATTTGTGTATCAAAATTTGGCGTATACCTACCTTTTTGTATTATGCAAAACCATGAGACATACTTACCTACCTATACATTCAAATAATAATGTTCGTAAAAATTGTAATTGCTTTAATTTACAGTCAGTGGCGTATGTGGGGGTTGGGTCTAGGGTTCTGGGTTTTTTTGGCTGATTTAGAACATTGCTATACGTCTGCCATAATCGATGGTGTACCTACCATCGGACATCAATTATTACCACGTTTATTACGGCTTGAGGGGGCTCTTCAGATGACCAGGTGAAAACACTGTAAATTTAGACTAAATTTTAGATTAACTATAATTTGTTACATAAAAACTGTTTAGAAAAAAATTATGTAAATTATTTACTAAGGTAAAACCCTAACCGAACTAAAATCCTGCGTACGCTAATGTTAGGTACTTTTATCATCTACGGTGGTTAATACAGTGCCGGATAAACGCGGATAAGCGGTGCATTGCACTGGGGCCTCGACTCTTTGAAATATTTGGGGTCCCCGATATTATGGATATCGAGTACTATAAAATAAAATTGGTACTTGGTAAAATGTATACTTTGTTTTTTCAAATGGTGTATTTAATTAATTTTACTTTGAAAGTATATTTAATTTATTCCCATCAGTGGTGAATTATAATTGTGAATATTTGATTGATTAATTTGTATATTTTATTTTTCATACACATTATCGTGTTCGCCGATACACAATAACGTAAACATCTACGCCGTGTTGCATTACGCGAAGTGAGACTGAATCCAAAAATAGATGTATTGAACATTTTCTAATATATAGTATATTTTATAACATTTTTAAATTAGGGCCACCAATATTTTTTTTTGCCCCGGGGCTCCAAGAGTTCAAGATCCGTCACTGGGTTAATATTGTGCAATAACTGGTTTAATATGCTCAAGTTATCTTAAGTGTAGGTACAATGATCGTCGTAAAAATGTAAAATATATAACGAGTTGTATACACAATGGTTCCAATCTCCAATAAAATACAGTGTTTAGGTACCTATATTATATACCTGTATCCTGTAGGAGTGTCGTATATAGGAATTGTTTTCACAATGGCCCAATTCAATTTATTTAAGGGACAGGGGAATAGGGTTTATAATGATGGATTTTTATTATATACAATATACATTATGACACGTGCTTTAATTGTACCTGGAACTTTACTACATGGACCATAATCACGAAGCACTCCCCCCTTCTGAATACACCACTCAATGTATAGTACGTACTACTATATATTTTAATACATAGCTTTTTCCCTAGAACCTGCAGTCACTCGAATGACAGCTATATAATATTATAATATATAGTATTAAACAGATATATTATATCATTGTGATATATTCACTTATTCTGTAATAAATCATATTACATTAATGCCTATAATATTATATTATACTCTAAGGCTGATATATACGGAGTCAACAGTACGTGAAATAATGACTAATGTAGGTACTAATACAAATATTTTAACTTAATTTTTATTCATGAGAGTATAAATTAGGTATATTTGTTTAAAATTTGTGGGTTTTTGAATTTATTTGTAATACACTTTGTCTGTATATATAATATTGATAAATTGATGAATCGTTGTTATACCATATAGTTAGTTAGTAGCCATATAGATGGGAACATGGTATGCTTTAACTATCAGGTGATTATGATATTGCTCTAAATACAACATACAATTAATTATCAGTAATATTCAATAGAATAAACATTTAAAAGTATAAAAGAAAAAGGCTTTGGTTTTTTGGGGATGCACCGTGCACAAGTCCTCTTGTCACCCACTAACTTCGCATGCAATGGGGCTCTATAATTTGTATATGCTAGGAAAACGCCGCCGGTCGGGGGTGCCGAAAATTTACATTTTCCGTGGGAGTTCGTATGGCCAATGGAAAAAATTTTATATAATAATACTTTTATACAAGCCCATCGTACCTATATAGGCACCTAACCTACATATATAGTATATAATATACGAACATTTATATATATATATATTTTGTATGTCGTGTGTGTGTGTGTGTGTGTGTGTGTGTGTGTGTAGTGTGTATAGACAGCGTCGAGCGTTTTCGGTCGGTTGCGCCTTTGCTGGAGGCAAAACTTTCCCCGTCGTCGCGCCACGTGACACGAGTCTCTAATGACAGATCAGACCGAGTCGCCGCCACCGCCGCCGCCGTTCTACTTTGTCCGTCATCCCTCTCCCTATCTCACCCTCTCGCACTCTATCTCTTTCTCTCGATATGTATATACATACATAAGGCATTATTATAACCTTTGCCGCATTAGATTATTCAATTTGTCGCTTTATCCCCTTCGCCTGCCGTCAGACGTGGCGCAGTGCTCGCGGGGCTAATCATCGAGCCCATTCAACGCGGATCAGCCCACGCTCAAATGGCGCAAAAACATGTATAGACAAGTATATAGGTAGGTGCATAAAGACATAATCGCATCGACCTCCTCGCCGCCGCCACGTGCATACATTATATATATTATTATTATTATTATACATCGTGAATCGTCTGTTTATATAGGTGTTGTATAAGTGCAAGGACAATTGTTACAAACCTAACCAAACCGAGCGACGCGAGTGTTACTTAAAAGTTGAAGCAACAAAGCTCTGCCAGCAGTACATTATACCATATTTTACTGTGTATCGAGTATATCTCTGTGAAGCTGCAGGATTTTCAGCAGTTAGCAGTAAGTTATCGTATTCAAATTTCAAACGTATAGGTCTGAACTCCTAGTTTAAAAAGAAATTCGTGTTATTGTATAGGTTTATAATATTATACACACGGTAAACAGTTTCAAAATGTCGAGACTATAATACATAGGTATATGGAAATCAAACTCATGTTTGCATTAATTATATTAGTGCAATATAATGTCATAAATATCAGATGATTATTCTCATTAACAATTGAATACATTTTGAAATTAAATAACTATGGACTTATTAGTAATTTTATTTTTATTTTATATTATTTGTGGGAGTGGTGAGACCTATTTTTATTTTTGGGTAGTGAGAATCGAAAATGTTTGGGAACTGATGTTATAAATTTATAATATTATGTAGTACGCGTATTAATTTTTATTATTTGGCTTAACTCGTAGACTTATAATGTGTAACTGGTAAGCTTAGTGAAGATTGGTAATCTACTTTCCTTTGACAAATATTTATTTTTGTATTAACGGACATTTTTACCCGAAGCAATTGTTTTTCAATCAAAACTATTTTTAGATCTTATTCAGTAGGTATATAGTTATATATTTTCTTCTGGATTTTTAGAGTCTATTTTATATAATATGCTTACCTATAAATGATCAATATAATTACAACTTCACTTAACAATCTTATATTATATATTATTTAGAAACACATGGACAATATTATTTAAAAATGTAAACCTATGCACAGATATGTTTATATTTATATATATTATTGTCTACCTATATCATGTCACATGCTTTAAATTTGTTCTCTAGCTGTCAGTCTTTCTAACCATTGAAGTCTTGGACTCAGGAATATTATGTGATTTTTTGTGATTTCAATATTATGATTTAATGTATAGCAATTTTCTGTAACGTTTTTCATTTTTGTTGTTGTGTACTTGGCGCCGTGCTCGTATGGCGTTGGTTATTATAACTTACTGCCTCGTTTTTGGCACCGAACATTTTTTGTTTTAATAAGTTTACAGGTTCAATCTGCAGGCCTCCGGCTGTTTTTAAAAGTTTTCTTAATTTCACTACCACACTTACGCCCCTGGAGTTTAATTTAGTATGGTAATTTGAATTTCATTAAAATATATAATAGTAAAATAATTAAATTAAATAAAAACATAGGTACACGGAAAATCACAAGTACCAAAAAAATATACTATATAAATTATAAATAATTTAATCTTTGTTACACTGCTGTTATTCAACGTTTGAACAAAGATTTTTAGTATTAACTTGAACAACAGTATATACCTACTATATTAGTATTGTGTATTTTAGATATCCATGTCTAAAGCACTGTACCGTGAATGATACGTCTTATTGGTAAAGGTGGGCATTAACTAGTTAAAAAGTTAATTTTTTTTAACTTTTTAACTTAACTAGTTAGTTTATTTTCTAATCAACTTATTATGAACTTAACTAGTTTAATTTACCGTTGAAATAACTTAGCTTTTCTCAGTTGATTTTAAAAAAACCCATCAAGTTAAATACATTTTGAAATTTTTCGTTTATAAGTAAATATTACTATATCAGTTTCTTGATAACATAATTTTGTGTATATTAATATATTTTATTAAGTTGTAAATTATATATTATGCGAGTTGCAGTTATAAATGTTTTTAATAAAATTAATAATTTTAAATTACAAATTGACAAATTGTTATGTTTTAATGTTATATAACTTATAATATATATGACGGTCGCATACTCATCTTCACGTATTATGACATTCAATTACTATACGATATCAAAGAATATATTTGTTAAATTATTAATTTTAGATGAGTACCTATAGTTTAAATTAGTAAATAATAGTAAAGTAAAAGTAAAATGGTATACAGTGACACAGTGTACATTATGATAAAAATTCAATAAAATTGTTTTTTACAATTTAGAAATTAGAAACTAGAAAGACACATTCACTCTTTATGTGATTTACATACTAATTAAAAAAAATAGATTAACTTTTTTTAAACTGAGTTAAGTTAATATTTTTTTCTATATTAACTTTTAACTTATCGAGTTAAATTTATAATTTGTTAACTGTTAACTTTTACCTTATCGATATTGTCCTCTTAACTTAACTTAACTTGAGTTAATTATTTTCATTAACTTGCCCACCTTGCTTATTGGTGCTTCCTGAGTGTACAATCACTATAAATGTACAATGTATGACATACCTATTCAAAAATTAAAACAATGGGCTAGGTAAAAGCCACTAGATAGCGCTGTATGAACTCCACGCGAGATAATTTTGTAATAAAATCAGTTACAATAATAGGCAGGTAGTAGGTAGATACCTATCTAATTAATGTATAGTATTTAAACGTTCTTCTTTGACGCAATTTTAAATTATAGAACTCCCCGGTAAAAATATATTTGTAATCAATGAAATTAACTTGCTAATAGAAACGTATAGCCGTATATAGGTAATGTATACCTATATTATATGAAATAATTATTATAATATGTTTCTACATTGAAATATTAATTTCAGTAAATCGTTTGTATCTTGCGTATATAATGTAGGTACCTTGTAATAATCAGAATGCAGATGTATCGACGTATCGTTTTCAAATACTATTTAAAAAAGTTTCAAAAACAAGCTCAAGTACACATTGTAAAAGTGTTATTATATGGTTGTACAAGTTTGTTATAGCCAATAGGTAATCGTAGTTACGTATATATTTTCAATGAACGCACTTGTAATACTCAATAATTATAACGTATAAATTATATAAACTATGTGTAAAATCGTGACGAATGGCGAAATAAAAATGTATGTGTAAGTAAACCGTTTTTCGATTTCAATTTTTTTTTTTTAAATTTTTATCTAATTACAATTAAATTATATAGATAGGTTCTTTGAAAAAAAAAATAAACAAATTAATATAATAATATATTAATATGTATATTTAAAATTTCTTCAAAGTGGTATTATAGGTAGTTATAATGTATATAATGATTCATATCGCGTTATTCATATCTAGTTCATCGAGATAGGAATA
Organism: Macrosiphum euphorbiae; assembly: GCA_949089665.1. Lineage (NCBI taxonomy): Eukaryota > Metazoa > Arthropoda > Insecta > Hemiptera > Aphididae > Macrosiphum > Macrosiphum euphorbiae. The sequence continues at coordinate 117,578,969 of CARXXK010000001.1, forward strand.
TGAATAATTGATTAAACGAGCGTGTATGTTAACTTGGAAAGTTTGAAATTAAACATGCTTTATCTTGTTTGTCTGATGACTGATCCCGTTTGGTACTAGTAAAATGTAATTTACAAATGAGTTTACCTTTTCAGGTACCTACCTATACCCTATACCTACTACCCTTATGATGTAAACCTTACATTGGCATTCGTGGGCACATTTAAAAAAAAATATAACTGTAAATATAGTAGTTACTTACTTAATATATACTATATATTATGGTCCTTAGTTAAGCGACAAACGAAACAATTAGTCCGTTTTATAAACCTATAAGATTTAGTTTTTTTTAGAATAAAATAAACTAAAAATCTTTCCGGTTTAAATTTAATAACAGCTGGTAACCTATAATACCTGCTATAAAATATAACTTAATGCATTATATATAGAAATATTATACAGGTAAAGTACATAATATGTATTATTTGCTCATTACATTGTTAAGAAATTAATGGAAACTAAAAAAAAAATATTACAAAGCAATAGCCAATAGGTAAAAATAAAGTGTTATAAAGTGTAATTATTAAGTATAAATGGTATAATGTATAGATGTATCGACTATATAAACGTAGGTAGGTAGGTATATATATACGAAGTGTATGGGCACCAACATAGTTGTTATAATTAACAATAACATTATTATGCAATACTTATTGAACAGCTTATCGTTAATTCAATCGCGGTAACTATAGGTATAGACTCAATCGACTTAACACTATTACAATAATTATCAAAACAACAACACTGATGTAAAATACCTACGCAGTACGCATTATAATATTGTTATTATATTATTATTATGTGTATCGCGAAATCCTTCAATTACGAAATCATAAGGGTCGTAGGACTTTTAGCTGTAGTACAATAATATTTACCACCACACTGATAATAAATTTAACACACTGCCCCGCACGAGGATTTGATCTGCAGCTAAATGCGCGGTGCGATTTCCTCTCACTCGCCGAGTGTGTACATAAGCACATAATATTATTACAACCACCAGACGATAATACACCGGAATAATCCCAAATAATACACCCGAGATCCGAATAATAATAATATATACATATAACGTGCACCAAGGATTACCTACCGTCGTCGTCATCATCCGCACGCGGATCGTCGTACAGCAGTTGGCGGGGAGTTCATAATATGAAAACTTCACTGAATTTGTCTCGACGACGAGTCGGCGCACATATCGTCATCATCATTATTATATATATTTACAGTCCCTATCGTCGTCGGCGCACCGTCGTCATTCGCGGAACGGCAGTATAAACGGCGTTAAACTGTTACGTGGGGTAGGTATTACATATATATATATACGAACGACACACATACGGAAAACAATCATCGCTTTATAGTTTATATATACTGCTGCTGCAGCGAGATCAAGGACGGGAGCGGTTTTGCGAAGGGGGGGAGGGTGAGTAATGGGCTTTTCGGCCACCCCTACGGCGGCGGGGTAGAAGAAGGAAAAAAAAAAACGTCACTATTATAATATTTCCTGCAGCAAGGGGGTTGACGCCGTAGTCGTTTGTGTATATATATATATTATATCTCAGCGCGAGCTCGCGACACACACAAACACACGCGGCGAGGAGGATATAATACGCACCGCGACTTTGACACAAAAGAGAAATCACGATCGCGCGCGCGCGCACTGCACTCTCTTCCCATCGTTGTGTCTGACAAATTCGACGACGATAAATTACCGACCGTTTACCATTTTTATTATCATTTGTTATTTTCATATCGCGCGGCGTCCGCGAACAAATGTTTTGCGGCTGCCAATCTGCAACGGCGCGGCGAGAGAGGAGGCTATTGATTTTTAAACGAGTGGGATTTTGTCTCCCTTTAATCTGCATCGTTTACACACACACACACACACACACACACACACACACACACACACACGTGATAATAGAATAATATGACAGAAGCCATTTTTGTTATTATTATTATTCTTTACCGGTTAGTATAATGTGTCTATAATGCGTACATATGGACGTCGTTGTATTGTGAATTGCGCTTATTAATGTATATCATACAATATTATATAATACACAGTGAACAATCGAGTAGAGCAAATGTTTTTAGGAGGCACATACCTATATATGTGGAATATCGTATCGTATTCACTATACGCGTTATATCATGCTGTAGAGTTGGCGTGTCCAATTATTTTAAACGTCAGATTACAGTGAGCTGGTACATTATAGTGTTTTAGTGGTTTTATTTTTTCATCATCGTGTGTCGTTTGTAATGAAAGGTTTCAAAATTTAAAAAAAAAATAAACAAACAAACAAACATACCACGATAATTGTTTGAAAATGTAAAAACGATTCCTTAAAATAGTATAATTTACTAAAACATGATTTACTAGTAATTATTTATTTAAAAAATAGAAATGGTCGCGCAAAGCTATATGTAAATGGCTTACATTAACCAAACCAATAATTATAAACCGTATAATATACCTACCACATATGATACGGTATACATCATAAGTATAGAGTTCATTAACTACCTACTTTCAAGACTGTTATTCAGTTCACCGTTTAAGTTATAATGTACTTCACTATCATTTCGTACTAAACATAACTTATCATTAAATATATATGTTCACGAAAATTGATATATATATATATTGATTTTTTTTGTACCTAATTTATTAGTTAATATACATATTATGCATTGTATTTATAAAAAAAAAACATATTATATTATAGTACCATTACTCATTAGTACCTATATTATAATATATTTAAATATTTTAGAAACACTATACAAAATATTTTACCATGCACATTTTAGTTCACTTCAATATTATTTTTGCATTCATATATTTCTTTACTTAAAATAATGAACAAAATTTACATCTAATTATAAATAATGCTCGAGGATCATTTAAGAGTTATCTTAAAGTCTGTAAAAACACATTAAATATGTTGTAACAATTCATAACTCTTACTTCATAAAAAAAATACGTTACTATCAAAATTTTCTGACCTTAAATTAAAATATAAGTAGACAAGTTGCGTAAAATATGCTCTGTCGAATTATTTGTAAGTGTGCTGTGTAAGTACTACTATATACATTTGTATATAATGCACTATATGCAGAAAGTCCTCACAAAGATTTACTAATCCAAGTATTCGACTATTTAAAATTATAGTGAACCATTGTATGATTAAGGGCTTGTTGAAAAATGTTATACAAATTAAACAAATATGATAATATAATATTAAAGTATATATTGTGCATAATAAAATTATATATGCTTAGGTTTCAAAAATAAACATATGATTATAATAGTTAGAAAGTTGAATCAGTGCTATTATATTAACATATTATATTATGTTTTTTTTTTTTAAATTTTTTTTTTTTTTAGAATCAACTATTTATAGTATAGTAAAGACTTACAAACAAAGTTTGCATTATAAATGCTCAACACGGTCGTGTTAAGCATTAATAATTGGTGTCAAGTGAATTCCAAATGAACAGTGACAGAAGGTGTTCGGCCAACAGATGTTTTTCTTTTTTTACGATTTTTTTGTGAAATTCTTCAACGACACTATTTAAACACGGAATACACGTTTGCTTTTTTTTCTTTTCCCCAGGACGTGAATAAACAGTTTATGTCCCGCGAACATGGTGATTTATTTGAAAGAAAACACAATGAACCCACACAAGGAGAAAATTATAATAAACCGCAATATTAGCGAAATCCCTTTCAATGTTGTTTACCTTATTCTTTCACCTCGTCCCTCGTCGTGTTTATTTGTTGTATTATATTTCGTTATTCTCTGCACTCGACTTGTGTACGTTATCGTGTGTTATTAGCTGCAGATTACACGCAACAACAATGTCGAATTTATTCCAAAAATGAACTCCTCCGTTTTAGTATATACATAATATAAATAATATAATACCTATACCAACCTACCCATTATTGAGGGTCGTCATTCAGAGATAATGATGAGACGTACATCGCCATAATATGATAAATTATGTTTTTATTGTGACCACTCGTATCAAAAGCCACATATAGTTAATAATATAATATATTATACACTGCAGAATTATTCGTGTAATGGTCGACGTGACGGTCGACAAATCGTTTGCGTATATACATAATATTATTATAATGGTCGCGTCTCTTACAATAAATTCTGTGAGAATAACTTTACTGGAAACGACGCGGTGGTCAAAAACATAATAATATGATAGGCATGCCATTGAAATTGCTGCTGCCTATTGTACCTAAGTATACAGCGATATGACTAAGTTTTTTTTTTTTTTAATATATTTGCTCACTGAAAATACCTCGTATAAAAGCTTTTGTCAACCACCAACGGAATAAAAAATGATTACACCCACGGCAGAGATCAAAATAAATTATGACGAAACGTTACGTTAAAGCTTACCTATATAATATTATATTGTTAGCAGAAGATTATTATCATAAAATATGAAAGCGAAATATTATTATAAAATCGACAAAATATTAATAGATACCTACTATTTTTACACGAACCTACTTAGTGACTATTTAATGAGTCGGCTGCTGTATATACTGCTGCGACTATCTCACAACTGCGTGAAATATACCGTTAAAAATTAGATGATAAATCATCGAGATGCTGTACGGTGCAGCTGTTGTAATTTTTTTGATGTCTCTAATAAACGCCCAGAAGAACTCCGACCGACTACCGTTCTGAATAATTATTTCATTTTTACTATTTTTACGAGTTCAGCACTTATCAATTAAAAAATAATGTCGTGCATAATATATTTTACAAACGCATAGCTGATACCTAGAACACTAATAATACACCTCGTTTTAACTGTTATTAGTTCCTATTGAGGATTTATTTTAAATTACTATGGTTTTTGAAAATATTAAATTCACATTTATTAACTATCAACTAAACAATTTTTCTACTGACCCAACATAAATTAATATAATTAGGTACTAAACTATATAGGTACCTAATTGAGGATATAATATTAATTATTTATATAGTGAAACTCGGAAGATCTATACGGTGTTGTAGAAATATATTAAACATCATTATACCATATACATATGTAACAGGAAGACCTGACAAAAAAAAAAAAATATGCTACTTAAACGTTAGACAACAATAAATTGTGAAAATTATGTTGTTAATAAATAATTTAAGAAATATGGCCATGTCAGGAAATAATATTTTGAAAAAAGTTATTACTTTCTAAATTAATTTAGGTACTCAAAAAAATATTGATATTTTAAAAAAATCTAAAAAATAAACTACTTGACTTAGATGAATGTTTTCACCATCAATTGTTCTTATGTAATCAGATTTATAAATTGGCTATTTTGAATTTTCCTAAAAAAATTTAAATAACATTTTTAGTTTTTATTTTCAGTATTAAAAAAATAATTTTTTTTTATTTTATACATGTAGCGCAAGTGAAAATATTATATACCTATATAAAAAAAATAATATCATTGAAAAAGTTATTTCATCTGTCAGGTCTTCCTGTTACACCCGCTGTATAATACCTATATAGGTATTTAAAAAAAAAACAATATAATCATTATTTCTTACCCTGTTTTTTTAGTATTCTCTAAAAGGAAATCTTATCGATAACTTCCGTTATCGAGGGTTAAATCTCAATGATTTATTGTAACATCCGGCTCGGTGATGTTACTGCAATATGTATATAATATAATACACGAATACATAATATAAAATAACACCTTATGTATTTAGCCGATACTACATAAGACATTAAATATTATATAAGGAGCGTATAACAAGTATCGTTATAAGTTATAACATATTTTGTAGTTACCTAATTATGTACCTATAATTTAACGATTTACTCGAAAAATATATATTGTAAAATTGTAAAATAAAATGAAATCAACAGAGCCACAAAATATATATATAATAAGCTGGTAATGAATACGTGTAGGTATACAATGTAATACGAGTCGGCTCGGCGGGGTGTTACGACTATTATTGGTATTTTTATTATTTTTTTTTTCCCAGTTTGCCCTTTCCAAAATGTCGTGTGTGTACGATATTAACGTCGGGTCGCCGACACACCGGTGGATATATTGAATAATGTATTGGGGAATTTTAATGGTCTCTTCTCCTCAGTCTGCTCCTGCTGCTGCTGGGCCAAAAAAGAATCGAACAGACACGTGTACCGTGTCGTTCTTAAAAAAGAAGAAGACTTCTGTAACGTATATAATATATCATGTATGTACGGGGAACGTTGGACAGAACGGGGACGTTCTATTATGTATGTCTGATAGTCTTATACCAGTAATAATGAAATTTAGGACTGCAATTGGATATATCTTTGGCGTATCGCGTATGGTATAAATGACTTAAGTCAAAAATTGTAATTTTTGTCTTATATAGTGTTATTAAAATCAAACATTTTTGTATTTTGTTGGTAGAGATCACGTAAGTCAAAACTATAACTCACTATTAGTGGAATTCGTTTTGGTCTAAACATTTAAGTCACATTATATTGGGTACAAAACACGTTTGTCTATTCAAGAATTTAGAATCTATTTTAAACACAGAAATAATTTTAAAATGGTCTTAATATCTTAAGTCGAGTTTAGTAATAATTTTAAATGCATGCCCTAATAGCGTAAGTCATATAAAATAAAAATCCAACTATCTTAAGTCACTTAAAATAATGAAGAATTGATTTTAAAGTTATACTTAATAGTTATCATAAAAGTTGGTACATTGAATATTAAATGTAATTAATTATCAGCCCAGACACTATTGTCTACGATTTTAATGATTTTTAAATATTTTGTTTAATCTTCCTCAAAACTAGTCATTTTTGACTTAAGACATTTATACTATACGCCAAAGAATTATATAATCGTTGGTCCTATGATAATATCAAGTGGTAAAAATGTCATGTTCGTACATCAATATTATCAATTATCGTTATCAGTAACAAATAAAATCATCACGACCCCACTTATAAGTATTTTGATATTCGATAAACTGTTATTTTCCCTTTATGTGTGATTTGCCAATTATTGTAACTTTTTTTTTAGTTTTATCGGAAATGTTCTAACTTTTTGTTGGTATAATACCTATACCTATTTAAAATTGTCAAAACTATACTTGTGGAGATTATCAACAATGGATGTAGTTAAATTATTAAATATGTACCTACAAAACTTTGCATTATAATGTTATAGGGTATAGTTTGTTCTAATTATTTGAATTCGTTATTTAATTAAATTAAATTAAGCATTTTTGTTGTTGTTACCATTTTACAATTATTATATAGGAGTTAATTGTCCCTATGCATACATGTATAATCGATTGTGTGTATACAAGCTATTTCATTAAAAATAGGTAGTCAAGTTAAATAATTTAATTGCATAAAAGTAAAAGGTATTAATATTTGCGATTTGAATTATTTTTAATGGACGTAAAATTGATTTTTTTGCTGCTTTATTAGCAACTCGAAAATAATGTTATTGTAATATTGACTTCTGATAATATAAATTTACGGATAAGTGTTAGGTATTACAACCATACAACATATTTACATTTATTGAAGAATATATCTCAAAAAACTAAACAAATTAGCCATATACAAACCTTAGCATCACCACTGTCTTACCCCACGTTCCATACACGTACACACATGGCACATAAGTACGATATGTACCTATATAATATTATGTATAATGGCGCACCGCCGTTTTATTACGAGTCGACACCTCTTGAACACTTCAAGGCGTGCGGTGTAATATTTCATTCTCGTGCCACTATGTAGTTGTAGGTTTTAATTTTAATTTCTGTTTCAACGCCTTGTATAGTAATACATTAATACGTGATAAGTACGGACACATTAAGACCACACAACTCGAGGCAGACGATATTATATGAAATATTATGCTGTGAGGCCGTTATTATATTATAAAATTATGATCTTGAGCTTCCATCCGCTGCCACCACCACCACAGACTTTTCGCAATACTCAATAGATATATAGGTACCTACCTACATTGGTACAATTATTATTATCGTATTTCGGTGTTGTAAGGTGCAACCGAAAAAACACAATTTATTTTCAAGCCCGATATTGCAGTACAGGTAGTGAATTTGTAGGAATATACCACACGCAGCTGTAATATAATAATATTACTATAATAATAGGTAATGAATATTAATGATGTATGGGGGAGAATTAATTTGAAATTTGAAATTTTCACCGAACACACAATGTTATGTTTTCGTAAGTGTACCTCTTGTGTGGAAATTAATTGGACATTTTTTTGGTCTTCCAGCCGACGCAAGTGCACGCAACGACGGCGCCGGCTGGCAGTAAAAGCTCATTCAGTGAGTGCAGCTGCAGTGCAATATTGCAGTATGCATTTATTGTTCCTACCTCAGCAGCGGTTACTTTGATGTATTTTTTTTTTATTTTTTTTTGTTACTCTACTCCGTCGATGATTTATTATTATCGCATTTCCAAACGCGTCTCTGCAAAAATGAAAAACACATATTGGATATACAATATTATTGCTGTAATATACGACACGCGGAATTCATGCAACAACGCATTTAGTATTATATTATTACCTACGAGTTTTCGATTGACCTATTGGAATCGAGCATTACATACAAATCGAGCAAAATAATATTCTCTCTTGTACGTACGTTGCGATACAGCGTATATAATATATTATAATGTCCCGGGAATAACGGTTCAAACCCCATCAAAGCGTATGTATAAGTATATTATGACGATATACGTTTATGTGTTAATGGCGGTTTATAATATGATGTGTAGCCACGCCGTTGATCAATTGATCACAATTGACCGGAAGGAGGTACTATTTTCTACGTGTATATGCTATATAGTATATTATAGATACGTGTATCATTGACGTCATATTTTTTTTTTTAAACAACATTCTTTATAAATTGCAAATCACATCCGAAGATATTATAGAACATAATAATATATCCTCCAGTAATTATAATAACTGGTTTATACTCACTGTAGATTGCCAAACATTTGTAATTTAACGAATATATAGCTGGTACCTATATATAATATACCGGCCATATATAGGTACGCGTTATAAGCTATTACTACATTTTACATACACAACATTTACAAAAAATAAAATTGCCGTTACATAGAAAGTGAATTGATAATTTTATTGCTTGCATAATTCTAGTATATATTACACTATAACATCATTAGATCAGGCGTGTACCTATAGATTAACAACACACAAATAAACGGTGCTAGAAGGTGTAAATGAAAAAAAAAAACATTAGTCAAAGGTATTGCAGAGGTCCATACATAATATTATATGTTCATGTATACCCACCTTATATACAATATTTAATATGATTATTGTTGTAAACTGTCTAAATTGGTTAGTTAAACAGTATAAACAGACAACTGTGCAGGTATACTCATCAAGGCGGAAAGTCTTGAAATTGGATTCACTTGTATTATAAATCAATTATATTTTAACAGTTTTACAATATACTATATATTTAAATACTTAATATATGACATATTTGTCATGCTCTACATATTAAATAACTATATAATAATATAATATTATGGTCTATACTCACTGTCTATACTTACTTATTATACTCATAGCATCACGATTGCAGTGAATAATCATACATTATAATAATATAATCTCTAAATTTATGTGTGTTTTGTTTGTCAAAAAAGTACATAATAATATAATATTATATGATCAAATCTGTTAAACTTATCCGGCTGTTTTGTCACTTATTGCGAGATGGAATAAAACATAATTTGGAAAACGCTTGTAACTATATATGGGTTACCTGCAGGTAACTAAATAGGTACCTGGTACCTGCGTTGTATTTTGAAAAGTAGCACTACAAATTGTATTACAGCCACGAGTATAGAAAGAATGCAATAATTATTTTATTTTAGATTTTTAATCCCATGACAAACGATGAAAATATTCAGATGAATGAATACAATTCGTCAAAACCATATAATATCATACCTACCCAATATTATTATAATATGGGTACCTACCTACTTTCTTTTCGTCAAATATCATGACTCGTATTATAGTCGTCAACACCTCTTGGGGGATGTGAGAGCATTTACACATGGGGCGCGTGCCCCGCTGTGGCCCAGGATAAACAATTTGAGGTTTGTTTGTTTTTTTTTTTGTAAATCTCGCCGGGTGTCTGTTTTTGTTTACTATTGGCCATCGAATCGGAAATAATATATATAGTACCCACTTTTTTTCCGCTAAACGCTCTCGGACGTCGTCGTGTTAAGTGACTCTGAATGTAAAACACTTTTCAATGGGAAAAAAAAAACACAAAACGAATGATGAAGTGAAAAAACAACAATGGCGGTTTGTTCGTGTCCGGTATACCGTAAAAAACCTATTGTTATTAAGCCAAAATATTTACAAACTTCTCCGTCTAATTGAATGCCGGTGAATTATTTTTACGGTACGTGTCGTTGACGGTTTCGTCGAGGGAGCCAAAAAACGATTTCCGTAAAATATATTTATATACACATATAACGTCACTGATTTAATTAGAAGGGCACCTCATATTTTTAATTTCGTCTAACAATGAAACATAATAAAATCGAATCCCAAACCCTTTTTTGTTTTGCACTGTTCGTCTATAAATTCGGTACATTTATATATATAGGTACTATAAAGAGGTATACGAGCGTAATTCGTTATTGGAATTCACTGGAACATGCGACCGTTATACTTATTATAAATTATATTATGGTACAAATCCGTACGTGTTACTGCTGCAGGTATATATGTTTGTTGTTTAATATTATATTGATGCAGAAAAAACCAAATGGCATACCTTAAATTTAATAAAAATAAAATATTCTTTAGAATACTAAACGCATGAGGTTGTTCCACAAAATTGTTTTTGTACGAGTTTTTTTTTTGTGAATATAATTTGGCTTTGACGACTGCAATGCGCCAATGCCTTAGCACTAATATTAATATGATATAATATATGCATTATACATGTATATGTATGATGTGCATATGCATATATATGACATTTGAAAAATGAGAATATTATTCAGAATGGGTCAATTTACTTAGTGTTTGAGTAATATGATGTTAAACAATATAAAAAAATGTCTAGTAGTAACATAGGTATTTACAATAAGATTGGTTTTTTATATGCGATGTGATAATAATGGTATTGAAATATAATGATATAAATTAACAATTATATTAATAAATGATTATAAATTGATATTTATAGATTATCCGGCATTTATGTTTTCTGGAAGAAGCGAATGGTATTTATTTCATTGTTCGAACCTAATATTTCACCAATAATATGTGACTTATTTTAATTTACTCTCTATAGTCTCTGTTGTTTCGAATTCTCTACATTCGTCTAATATATGTTTGATTGTTGAGTATATATTTTAACTTAGACTTTAAAGGATAAACTAAAATAAATAATAATATACGCCAATAATGGGCTATACTTTGTTGAGAGATCCATAATAAAAATGAGTTATCCAATTATCCATCATATATTTATAACCTGTATAACGTGCAACGTTAAATTTATCTGTTGTAAAACAAGTTTTATAAAAATTAAAAATAATATTTTATTTTCTAAACTTTATTCCATAAAATTGGATAGGTAAGTACTTAGGAAAAGGTATGAAATTAATTAAATTTTAATTATTAAAATTGCATTATGTTCATGTTATTTTAAAGTACCTATGCGTGAATAAAATTATATTAGTTTTTTCTTATTTCATTTTTATACTTATCAATTTCAATCAACAATTAATATTATTATTACAGGCTTCGTGAAAATTGCATATTATATAAACAGTAATAATGTTGTAGTAGGAAATTATAATAGGATGCAATTATATATAATATATTATAAGCATACAAAGTACAACCAAATGAGTTATATGAATTTTACATATTAATTAGTTAAAGTTTTCGTGCAAAAAATAAATCAAATAACTTAAATATCTTTTGAACCAGTCAACGGTGCGCTGTTCAAATTGATAAAATGCAGGAATTTCAATTCTATCGGATTACCAGGAGGAAGAGGAGGGATGGGATGAGATTTTCAACAAATAATAATTAGTGATGAAAAGTATATTTGAAAAATGGTAACTATATAATATGTGAATATATAGGTACAATAAAAAAAAACCGTTTATAAACATAACCATAATCGTATGCAATACACAGTATGTATACATACTTACCTACCTACCTATATATATATATATATATATACCTACAATCTACAGTATATACACACGATAACAATCATCACTGCAGAAAGTATAATATTAGTGCCAATCCGTTTGCCATGTTTACGCAGCATGTCAAATTACATATACCTACGCTGCCGCAGTAGTATATATTATGCGTGTTAAATTTAAATTGCGTTTTCAAAATGCACGGTAGGTACTTGTCCGTTTAGAAAAAACAACTATTATCACTATGTTATTATCATACATAACTTGTAGATATAGGTACATATCAGTGACGGCAACCACAAAACGAGTCCATCTGTTGGTTGTTTTTTTTTTACATTAAGATAAGTCCATCATATATATTATTAACATTATAGGTGTCGGATTTAAATGTTATAAAACTATCAAAAAATGTCCAACAAACTGGCCTTATTTGATGAATAGTGCATTTTATTTGTTCGACTGCATAATATAAATTTAATACATATTTTAATATTTAAGAAAGTTCAATAATTGTATCGAACAGTTTGAAATAACTCCATCAGCGATGTTATTAATTAGCGAAAAATATTTTCATCTGGCTGTTTGTTCATACCTATCTATATAAATACCTACACAAAAATAATTTAAAACTAAGACCATGTTAAATTATGTTAAACTGTAGGTATACGTTAAACTATTATACGTGAGCATTGCATTAAACCTAACAACCTTTATTGAGATAATAATTTGATTTTGCCAATTTTACTACTCGTAAAATGTTTACCTAACTAAAACATGCAAAATAAAAGTTTCGCCCTTGAAATGCATGTTACACGAAATAAGTTATTCACTTGCAACGCCTTTTTACCTAGAAAACCCTACAAAACAAATGAGCTTTTCATTGAAAATCCGGGAAAATCATCATGATATTATATTAAAATGTGGGGAGGCCATCGTCGTGGTAGTCATCTTCACCACTGGTGCAGTAAACGCGCTCGTGGTGCAGGTGGGAAACGATAATAATATATTATATCGCATATCATTATTTTATTATAAGTTATAACTTATGGACATATTATATTATATTGTGCAGGGAACAATGATGTGGGTCAAACGGATTACAATATATAATCTCGTATCATTCCTTTCTACATTTTAAGTAGTGCAACGATATATAATATACAAACAACACGCCTGAGGCTCACGCGACGACGACAATGACTTCGGTGGTGGCTGCGACGACGACATCAACGCCGACAGGGAATCCCCCCGCGAATACGCCGCCGTGGAATCCCGCTGATCCGATTGATTAATTTCATCCCTTATTTTTGTTGTTGTGCGTGTCCCCCATCCGGCGATACGATGACTGCGGCTAACCGGATTACCCTCAATATAAATACGAATGTACACACGCTGCAGCAATATAACGAACGATATTATGACTGCGATTTGTGAAACGAGTGGCATTTTTCTCAATTAAACCCCACACATACACACACACTCTAAATTATATTATTATTATAAACATTATGCCACCGCTGCGCGGGTGATCTCTCACAACACGCGGCGGGCGGTCTGAAGTCTCCGCGGCCCGTGTAAACGGTCTGATTAAAAGCTCGGAGAGAGAGAAACGCATTTGTTGTTTATAAATGTGTGTGTGTGTGTGTGTGTGTGTGTGTGTGGGTGCGCAGTGCAATATACACGCCGAGGGGCGGTGACGGGGTGCTCGCACAGTTTTAGTGTCTACATATATACGCGGTGGTGCGATTGCGACAATATTTATGTGCTGTGTGTACGCATATTTTACGGATCTGTCCAAGTCGGCTGCAGCGATTCCGAGGGGCACACGAGTGGTGGGGGGGGGGAGCGAACCGAAAAGTCGAAACGTCTTTCCGCCGAGTATAATATATATATACATATACGCCTGTTGGGGGGGGGGGTACTTGCTTGGGTGTGTGCGCGACCGCGTGTAAGTACGATCCGGAGGTTCATATATATAAACACATGCACGCGATGCTTCGTGTATACAGAGAAAGACTTTTACCCTCGACAATTTGTCTCTCCGGTCTCGTCGCATAATAATTCCGTGGTCGTATGCAAATCCGCTCTTACGCACTCACACGCGAGATAGAATACACATGTGTGTGTGCATAGTAGAATAAAATGTATATACTCTGGTGCTGATATTATAATAATATATCTACCCGAGTCGTAGCGAGTTTCGATGTACTGTATACATTCTACGACTAGGTATAATATATATGTTTTTATGCGCCGTTGCCGCCGGTTGAATATTTTTTTTTAATCAATACTATAACATAATCGTACGAGACGTGTAAAATAAATATGCAACGAACTCCGGGGCTGATTTGGAATTCAGATATTGCATCTAATAGTTTTCGCCGCCCTCAGCTGCAAAGATCGCCAAAATCACTTGAACTCCAAGAACATCGTATGATGTTGCAGTAATAATATTATACAGATATATCGTGGTCGCCTAGCACTGCTGCAGTTTGTTTTTTCAACACACATAACACGCATAAATACATAATATGTAATATTACGAGGCAAACCTACCCTACGGTACTCACGACGAGACGGTCTCGAATTGAATTAATATCCTCTCTTAAACATATTTATTGCACCAAACACACGAATTATTGCCGACGGTTTTATGCGAATACCATGTCCTGGAAAATATCACGAAAGTAGCATCGAACTACCACTATATACATTATGCATTAAGATTACGCATAGCATGTGGTACTCCAATGAGCCATCGTGGGTGTTCGCGATATTTAAGTTTATAAAAAGCCAAATTTGAGTTAATTTTTTGTAAATTACCAGGTTTCTACGTGCATGTATAATGATAATATAATATACGTATTATAGTATACGTCCTAGCCGTTCTGTCCACTCTGCACTTCTCCTCACACAGATTTGAAGCTTAATGTGAATTAATATATTATACTGTATAATATTATCAATTGTGTAACGGGTTGATGACACTGCGAGACTCTGAATTGTGACCAAAGGTTGAATGTTTTCTGTATATAATATTGCCACCATAACCATTAAATAAACAATACAATGGAACGGTGATATATATTTTCATTAGCGCGTAAATCGATTATATAATTAAGTTAAAAGTTACAGAAGCACTCTGAAACAGATAAAAATACAATCGTTAATTTTAAGTTAACATAAAAATAATAAATAAAGATACAAAACAGTATAATTGAAAATATAAGTACAATAAATTATCCACATCGATCACAGCTGATTGACATTTCCAGTTTAATAACATATAATATAATGTGTTATAGAACAAATATGTTGATTCAGTTATAAAATGAATACCAATTATAAGCTTAGTTTTTTTTTAATTGGTAAAATAATAATACCACGTTTTAAATACAATTTAGAATTTAAAGTATTTTTAATTTACTAACATTTATTAAACAAAGTTAATGTATTATTAACTATGGTATCTAAAAATCATATCTTATAGTAAATATGTTATATGTATCATATGATCACAACTTATAAAATCCCAGGTCCCAGGTTATAAAAATCGTAAATATATTTTGAATAACAACAAATATTTTTGTTTTCCAAAAATGTGTATAGGTATAGGTACATACATGTATAATACATATAATATGGTTGTAAGAAGTAAGAACTTATATTTGCGTGATAAAAAAATATTACTAAATAATGAGAATATATTGGCTATGGTATGGTGAAAACTCTTATCTTAATGTAAAAAAAACAAGTAACCTTTACAATTTTATTCGTTTAATATGTAAATTGTACTCGAAAATTTAAGCAAATTAAATATACATAATTATCATTAGGTATGTAAATATGAGAAGTTATTGTTCTATAGCTTTGGTGTGCTAAACAAGTTACACATGCTAGTCGGTAGTCCCTACACAACAGCACATATTATATTATATTAGGCTAGATTTCTAATTATTCAGTAATACAATTGGTGATATTTATTATATATTGACATATTGTGATATTATTTATGCATATGATACAGACACAACGTGAATTAATTGATGTAAAATTAGTAAGCATCTCATAAAATCTTTTTGTTTGTCAATTTTAAATGATGTGTTAAATATTAATATTAGTATTTATGTACACCTTAATACGCATACCTATACCTTTCAATAGCACTCTCTATTTCTGAAAATCGTCATCACTACGATTATTATGTACATAATTTGAGTTTTTAATTCGGAATACCGGACACATATTATAATGTTTAATTATTACTTTTTCTCGATCAGTTTAAAACCTAACACACATTACATTAATATATTTATTTACCTACAGTAGTTCTTATCAATTAAAAATATATAATTTGTCATGGTTATAATTCAGATTTAACAATCTATAATAAGTAATGGATGTTTGTGTTCTTCATTGAATGCCCGTTATTGGGGGGCTATAAACTATTACAACTATGTTTATATACCTATAATACCTAATACTTACTACCTACCACTTACCTATATGTATAAATGTGATTTTAAATTAGCTAATTAACGTTTTTAATTCAGTCATAACACTTACAACCGATTATTATAAAATAATATCGTCGATTGTCATCTATAGACATTAAAACTGATCAAAACGTTGAACTAGATCTTTCATAAAATCAAATCCTTAAATAGCCGCTCCTCGAGAGTGGCGTCAGTGGGCGTCTTCTCCCCTCAAGCAACCGAGCTAAAATGACTCGTAGACCTCAAGCTTATTAGTAATCATACGAAAATTGTATCGATTGTTTAACTCAAATAATAATAAAAAATAAATATCTTAAATAAATGAGTTTAGTGAATTTAGTTTAATTTAGTTTACTGAACGTTTAAACCACGACGATTCATATGATACAAATATAAAACTATCTACCTATATAACTTATATAATATAAGTAATAATTATATTGTGGGTAAGTATAGCTTATACGTCTTTATCTGTATTCAATATGAATAATTAAGTTTAGCTTATACTTAAACTTTTTTGTTTTTAATACATATTTTACAAATTATTATTATATAGGTCCCTACGGTATACCTATAATGTGAACTAACAAACAGTCAAACAGATTATATACATTAACTGGTTTCTTAATATTATATATGGGTAGACCCTGTATATATCATTGGCTCTACCGATTGGCTGCCTGCTATATATTTAAGGTGTTAAACCTAAGACCTAACCCAATCAGTAATCAGTAATAGTCACCTAATTAATTTATAAATATTATGTATAATTTCGCCAATGAGTATTTAAATTATAATTTAAGAACATAATACTTATAAATGAAGAACATAATCGCTGTATCTATCACCAATGAAGTGTATTAAGATGCAAGTAAAATATTTTGACAGTACTTAAAAGTATACAACTTAACAATAAATTGTATATGTTTGAATTTAAATTATATATCTACAGTTCTACAATAACTTCACTACCACACCATCTACCCATAAGTATTCATAGAATATAAATGTATATTGCGTATATTTTACATACTATTATATTAAACTCATTTAATTTATCTAAATATATAGGTATAGTATGATGGATTTTAAGATTAAGACAATAAATTTGATTGTATATATTAGATATTTTTTTTAAAATTCGTATACTACGGACCTACTAGATCTTGACCATATACTGCAATTGTAAATAAATATACCAGTTGTAAATATACAGTTGCATATAATAGTTGTCTTATCTCTCACCAATACTCAAGAATTAGTTACTTATGAGTTATGGGTAAGTTTGTATTTAAAATAAAATTCTCTTGTGGCTCGGCGCGGCGCAGGGGCTGAAATCAATCATGCAACGTGATTGAGAGTAAGCAACGGATGCTGCTACTAGTTCCAAAATATGGCAAAACCTTGCCACACATATACACATGTTGCCAACCAACCTTACCAAGCATACCGACCGTTCCAACCCTATCAACCGTAACCCCTACAATTTGTAGGGCTGCAATACCTATAATGACAATAGTTGCCGAGCTCTAGACCAATAAAAATACAAAAAAATAAAAATTTTACCTTATTACACGTAATAACAAATATATTGAAATGATTCCAGTGGATGAATGACGATATATTATAAATTATAATATTAAGTAATAAATTTTAAGTATATTATTAAATGTGCACATAGTATACAACTAAAACATTCTAAATTATATAAATATCTATAAACTAAAAGAAAAGAAAAAAATATTCAAAACAATTAACACGTCAACTACAATAACGACCTACAACAAAAACTATTAGTTATTACTATTTGTAAAACTATTGTAAATTATAAATAATAATAATAATATTATTATTAAGACTAGACTAATATAGTTTTATAAATTATAAGACAAAATTAAATTAAATATATATAAAAACAAGAGAAACCGTTTTTATGTGTCAACGAGGACCCCCCCCCCTCCCCTCGTGGTGGCCCACGAGTAATTCTACATTTTTTTCAAATTATAATTAAAGAATAGGCAACTATAGATTTGCTGGTAACAATAATCAAACCATTTTATTCATTTTGGCGGAATCGAATAACACCCATTTATTGTACAAACCTACAATATAGGTACCTACTACCTATCACCTACACATTTATTGTTCATAATTTTTCGACAACAATAAACTAAAAATTATTGTTCATTATATGGATTTCAAAATCAATACAAAATAACGATTGAAATGGTGATCGTTCATCACACACAAATATTGTGTTCAGACACCTGGGAGAACCCTGCAATGAAGCCGATGGACAATAATAATATAACGCCCTTTGCGAACCGACCCCGTAACACTGATAATAGTCGATAAATTACATACTGCGTTTTAAACCGGTCTTTTTAAAACCCCAAGACAACGCCGAATTTTTTTTTTAAATTGCAAAATAATTATTTTATAAGGTTTTTGGAACACCTCAACCGAACGTAAATCGAAAACATCGAACATAATTCCAGTTTCATAAAACCGTATTAAGTATATATATATATAGGAGGGGTGGGCTGGGGGGGGACGCAATACAGACATTTTTAATCAACAACAAAATTAATAAAAAATAAGTTCTTATTATTTATTTTACAGTATGTATAGAAAAATATGTATATAAAAATATGTTTAAATATTTAAACTTTTCGATTTTCCCTCAAAGTATATTATATGTGTAGAAATATAGTACCTCGACCAATACCTATGTAATGTAGATAACACGATATTCATATTATTTCCTAGGTGTAAAATAAACTATGGTAAATAAATAACTATTTCATTATTACGGATATTAATGAGTTCCTTAAAAAACTGCAGTTGCAATAATAATATATTCAAACATTATTGCATTAGCATAAAACCAATTTCTAAAAAATCTTATAAGTAAAAAACTTTATTTCAAATATAATAATAACAAATAATAATGGCGTTAGCCTCGTTATAAATTATCTGCGGACAACGCGGCCGATACAAATAATAAGACTTATAGAAATAATAAAAATATAAAACTAGTTTTAACTTCACAAATAGAGGTACTACAATTAATTCCCAACGATAATTTTTTGTAAGTCTTTCAAGTTTTAATTTTTAAGTTTAACAGAGGTAATTGACACACATAATAAATCCAATTTTTAAAATAAATCGACCATCAATAAGTACCTACATAATCTCTTTAAAATTACGGAAATTAATAGCTTTTAAAATTGATGTAGTATATAGGAACTGGTTTTACGATCTTCTTGTAATTCTAATTTCATATTTTTCAATAGCACTTAACTTGAGTAGTTAATTAACTTCTTGTTAAATAATGTTAACAATTTTATTGTTATTATTATTATTATCTATATTCAATTATAAATAGATTTCAGTAAAAAAATTGTTATTATTATAAGAAACATGTAACCTACGACCTACCTGTGGCTAAGTTAATATAAATATAGTATTTTACAAAAATACTGATTCTAATACTATACAGAAATAAGTATTTGAAAAATTATATATTTCGTGATGATTCTTATTTTGTTAGTGTTTAGCAGTTATATGAATAATTTATTATAATCATCATGATTACCATCAATGTACCTATACTAAAAGTCTAAAACAAAAGATACCGATAAGTTGTCTAAGTACAATAGAATGCACATTAAACCCAATGAGTTTATATTTTATTATCTATTAATAAACAATGCGATTGCCAATCAGCAATCGCGTTAGTGTTTTTAGTTTTGTCCGGTCTAAAGTTTTTATAATTTCACCTTGTCCCAAAATTCAATTAAAAAATTGAATGATTAATTATTAAAACTATATTATTACAAATGTTTTATTCAATATTATTTATTCATTGCTCATTAATTATTAAAAATGTGTTCGTTTTTTACAACTTTTTTTTAACGTTACAAAATCAATTGTTATTGATAATTTAACATTTTAGAAACCGTTATTGCTGAAACAAAGAAAAATTTGAATTTATGATTTACAATCTCATCGTAAATGTACGAAAGTAAATTTACAATCCTATCCTATACCATACCTTTATAGTGAATTTATTATATCGTGTGAAACCAACATTACCTAGGTATATAGGTGCATTCAAACGAGGTGCCAAATGTCAATAATAATAATAATATCTATAAAGATGTCTGTTGTACGTTATATATTAAATCAGATACGATAATTTATGCAAACCGTTTTTCAAATAAGATAACTATTATAATATCATATTATTACACCTACATTTTATTCTGCATTATCTGCAGTGGACGATAAAATATATCCAAAACGACCACTACACTTTGTAACTATAAGCGGGCTACGTCCCAAGTATGTGCCTACCACCTATATAATGTAGGTATACGCCTTTATTAATTACCTTGTGTACCTATACGCATTATATACGTAATACGTGTGGTCATATTATTATTATATATTATATAATATACTGGCGTTGGTAGTTTTTTTAGAGTTCTGTTTTAAATCATAAGCAAACGACAGCTCAGAATATATACCATTCACAACCTTAACAATACCATTACGACTCATCGTTTCCAAGTGCTCGTATATAATATTATATGCACCTACCATTAAATCGGGACCCGAAGGCACGACCTGCAGTGTCGTGGCCGCGGTATATAGAAGGAAAACCATCAAACTTTATTACCGGTGAACACTATGACGTGGTGCAAGTAGATATATAATATTATATTGAAGAAGCCGCCAGTTTGCAGTCCAGCTAAACGATGATAATAATTATTATAATATGGGTGCCTAGGTATATCGTATATATATATATCTATAATTTTTTTTCGTATTGAGAATACTGCAGAGTTTTGACTATAAAAATATTTATATATAATGACTATTTTTAGAAATTACGTATCATAGGTACAAGTCAGACGCGCGCAATTGATGAAATCGAAAATATAATAACATAATGTGCACAGTATAATAATATTATAATATAATATCCACGTTCTCTCGATATTAATAATTGATTAGACATAATATTATAAATTAAATATACACACGTGTGATATGTTCGTATACACATGCATAATAATAATAATAGTACATACCTAGGTAGAGGTATGTGTATTTAATTGTTTCAAAAACTTAGTCTCCCAAGGTTTTTTTATGTTTTTTATATTTCTAATGATTCTTTTTTTATATCTATACTATAATAATAATATGTGTACCAAACGTTTAAAATATCATTAGCAATTATTATTATATACAGTATGTCCCAAAAGTCCCGTATCACCCTTAATATCTCCATGTAAAATCACTATATTTAAACGCGGTTTTTTTTACAGTACTAAGTATGAAAATTCTGATTGAATGGCATACAATTCATTTATTTTTTTCTTTAAATTCAAAAATTTTCAAAAAATTTTTTTACCCATTTAATAATTTAAAACTTTTAAGATAGCCATTTTGTTGAGCATATTTTTTAAAACAGTTCAAAAAAAAAAATACTAAAATTAAATAAAAATTGACCAAGTTAGAGCAAGTTTTGTTTTTGAATAATTGTAGTAAAAAATAAATTATTGTTTCACATTTCAATAATGAAATATCTAATTTCAGCACACGACAATACTTTTGCATTCCTAATTTATTTTTTTACTACAATTATTCAAAAACATAACTTGCACTAACTTGGTCAATTTTTATTTAATTTTAGTATTTTTTTTTTTGAACTGTTTTAAAAAATATGCTCAACAAAATGGCTATCTTAAAAATTTTAAATTCTTAAATGCGTAAAAAATTTTTTTGAAAATTTTTGAATTTAAAGAAAAAAATAAATGAATTTTATGCCATTCAATCAGAATTGTTATACTTAGTACTGTAAAAAAAACCGTGTTCAAATATAGTGATTTTACATGGAGATATTAAGGGTGATACGGGACTTTTGGGACATACTGTAGTTCTTCTAATATGCAGAGTTTCAAAATTGGATTTCAACCAGTTTAATAATATTCAGACTATATAGGAACATTATAATATATTACGTCTTATATTATATATTTAGGTATTTATATATATAATCGATCCGTATCGACGGAAGATCGATTATCACGTCCGTGTACCTACACATGTTATATATATATATATATGTACAATATATGATTATTAATAATATCACGATCGTGAGAAGCGGCTAAATCAAAACAAAACGAATATAATAAGCGGAGCGGAGCGTGTCATATTATATTATATTCCATTAGAGGTATATTATATTACGTATTATTACGCGTATTTATCTAAGGCAAAGAGCAAAGAGCATCATCAGTACGAAAACCCTGCACGTCAAACGTTCAAAAGATTTACTCGTACATTATAATATCACCTACTATTAAAATATGTACATCGATATTGTTCGATTTTCTTTTTATCGCACGAGTTCGACTAACACACGTCGTGCTCATATTATGTATAGAGACACTTCTCATTTACGGCTGTACACATTTTTGATCGCCTCGATATAATAAATCTATATAATAATATAGACATTGAACCGCGGCGGCAATATATCAAAACATAATAGTATAATAAAATATTTTATTTGTTTCCGTGGGTTAGGTAGGTACCTATACATGGCTATAATATGGGCAATAGTAATAATATAATAATTTAACCGATATAATAACTGCAGCGCGAACAAGGTCAGCATACGATTTAAAATCACGTGAAAATAATAATTGATAATCTTGCGCAAGGCGTAGTAGTCTTTGGTTTATCATATATTTATATTATTATATAAAATACGCAGGTACATTATAGTAGGTATAATCACTAATGGGTACAGTTCTTACGGGTTAGGTTTAGGTACGTATAATATCATGGAAAGATATACATATTTTAACGGAATAAGTATCCGTCTTGAGTTAACGACCACGAGTGTATAATGGGTAAGTGTATATAGCCTACTTTTTAATAATAATTATAATATAATATAAAGTAATAATAATAATTACTTTTTATAGTAATGTTTTTTTTTTAGGTATAGTTTGATACATTATATATTTTAGCCAAAAAAGTTTAGCTATATTTCATTATTTTTTAGTTAAAATAATCTGAAAGATCAACAACGTCGAAATGTCGCATGCAGTGTTGAATCCAAGTATCCCCAAAAATTACTCTCACCCCTCTGACAAATACAACTTTCAAAAAAATGTACTACATATTCATTAAATGTACAATACTCCTAGCGATTACCACACTAACCGTTTTTATACCGTATTGCCAGTATATAGGTACTATCTACTGACTTTAGCAAACAAAACAAAATTAAGCCCCCCCCCCCAAGGAGAATGGTCTGGATTCAACACTGGTCGTATGTTACTATAGTAAGTGAGCACCACGTGGTATTTATAATAAGTAACTTTAAACGATCTGCAACTACAATTACAGCTGCAAAATGTTTCGACACTTGACGGTCGCGATATGCAATATGGTGAGTTATTAATATTCTTCGATTTGTGAATCGAGAAAAGCATACCTATATAGAAGATAATCTTATATTATGTGTAATAATAATAAAAAAATAATATTTCTTTGTGGGATAATTTATAACAATATACAAACGGCCATCAAAGTCAGTCAACTTAGACTATATATAATGTACACTTTTTACAACTGCGATTAATTATTTATAAAGTTTTAAAAGTTTAAAACGTATTGTTTTGTGGGTGATTTTAAAATTTTCTATTGAACAATTGTTGTTATAAGATATTATGCGTTGTAAATTAATATCAAAACACACGTCTCTGAAGACAACACTAAAATTAATTTTATTTTTATTTTATTCGTTTGCAGTTACAATATAATAATTACGATATACGTGTCATAGGTACAACGTCGTTAAAAACTGCAGCACCTATGTAAATATAAATCATATAATATTACCATATTAGACTTTCGAAATTATTACATTGCACATAGCTGTACGATACGATTCGGGATGATAGCAAGCTGTCGTGTTAGATCCATATAATATTAATGCGTATGGTATATATTATTCGTGTACCTAGTCAAAGTATCAAAACTTTTAACTATATACCTACTAAACCACTATATACAAGAATCGAAAATGGCGTAATATTGTGTGTCTACAATGGATAATATATAAGTATACCATTTGTTTCCGGAATGATATTCTATCTTTATAATTTTCCTGCAATTCAATTACTTATCATCGTTTTATTATGACGAGACAAAAGAGAATAACCCGAATTTCATAATATACCTATCGTACCCATATACACGTGGTGGTTCATATAACCGGATGCTGTGCAGCTTACGCGATCGGGCCAATCGGGGCAGGTAATATTTACCCTTTTACCAATATTTATAATATAATATAATAGCATCATCTGCAGCTTGTATAGATACGTCTAAATAGAATAAAATATAAATACACTATAAGTAGGTATGTATATTGTATAACTAATAACTATAATATTCCGATATGTATGCGAGTCGGAAGTTTGAGCGTGTTTAGATAAGATCACGTGATCGCGATTTCAATGACTAATTTGAGCCAGCCATATGTCAGGTATAATTGTTTTATTCGGGCAGATAATTTAGCCTCAGCCCAAATGAGAGCGATCATAAAATGTTGCAACTAGTTTAATATATTATATTTTATAGCTGCAGCTTTGATTTTCAGTATATTACGTTTATGACATGTAATGTATTATACGTAATATGCGTATAATGCGTTTAGTAAGTTTATATTTTAAACATTTCAGTTGTCGTTACATATTATACTTTGTTCATAACTCGTAAGTACTTACTACTTATATTAAATTCGTGATGGAAGCGTATAAGAAGTGATATTTAGCAACAATGAGAAAATGTGTTTAATTGATGACGGGTACAATTTATAACTGTACAAGCATCGAATAATTAGAATTCTTAAATTAATTAAATAAATAATATACCTTTTGGCTTTTATTAATACCGCAATATGGTTTTATTGAAAATATATTTCAAACTAATTTCGTCTATATGATATACACTCCAGAAATGTGTGAAGAAAATGATTGACTTATTATTTTTTCCTTTACAAAACATCCTCGTCCGACACAAATCAGTAAAATTTCACATTCAAATATATAGTATAGGTACTATACAAATATTAAGCTCAAATGATGACCTATATTAATTATAAGGTAAAAATGATACCCTCGTGCTCAAATGGGCTAAAAAGTGAGTTCAAATGACTTATGGTAATTTTGAAGTCTTGAAGGTAGTATAAGGTACCAGCGCTCTAACAGGCGATGCCTTTATATATTATAAGTATATATTTGGCAATAATAATAGTCACGAGATACATTTACAAACTTATATTATAGCCATATGCCCATATCGATTGTTTTGAAAACAGTATCTGTTTACCTAATATAATAAAATATTTTAATGCATAAGATACTGCTGCAGAGAATACCTTTGAGTTATAAAGTTAATATTTATTTATTTATTTTATTTAGACCGTCATGTGTTGTTGATTAATCAAGTCATTTCAGTATTATTCAAATCTTAATGTACCTATACGTAAGTATTACAATTAAAACTTGTTTCGTGTTTGGTTTTATAATAATTAATAAATCATTCGTGAAATTGCCAAAATATGTAAAGTGCGTGGGACCAACTGGGTTATGGAAAACGATGCGACCACTCTGACGGGTTAACTATAAGTAAAAACGAAATAGGTGCCGTAGGTGGAAGATATAATAAACTAATAAGATACTTTAAAATATCACTTTATTTTCAAACTATTGTATTATTATAGCGTTATAGTTTCAGTTTAAGTATACAATTTGTATTATTAATTTTTATTATATAAGTATAATTTACTTAGAAGTATTGTAAGTAATATATAGATAATTATTATTATATAACTATAATTTACTTAGAAGTATTGTAAGTAATATATAGATAATTAATTATATAAGTATAATTTACTTAGAAGTATTGTAAGTAATATATGTTATGGGGCTCTGCAAAGCCCTCTAACACCAACACGCTTCAAGCTTTTCAATCTATCTGCCTACGATTAATAACATCTTCTCCTTGGTATTTCACAAACAACAATCTTCACAAAGACCTAAAAATTCCTACACTTAATCAATTAGCAAAAGCTCATTACTCTAAATTTCACTCCAACTTAAACTCTCACAGTAATCCATTAATAAAGCAACTTTCTTCCACCTCACTTCCTGGCAATGTGTGCAGAAGACTCAAAAGACAGTGGCCTAGAGACCTACTAAAATAAAATAAAAAAAAAAAAAAAAAAAAAAAAAAAAAAAAAAAAAAAAAAAAACCACGACATCATAATGTTCTCGGTCGGGTGGTGCTGCTGAGTGCCTGCCCTTAAATGTTAAACTCTGTTATTTCACATTATTAACTATCAAATTTGCCCATTGTACATAATGTTGTATAGATTGTAAATTACTTAAATAAAAAAAAAAAAAAAAAAAGTAATATATAGATATTGTAAAGAAGAATACAAATACAAATGAAGTTATGAAGAAAATATAGGTTTATATTCATTATTCATTGTTAATACGGGGGAAATTTTTCATAATTTGTCAAGGGCACTGCAGTTGAGGTTTCCTTAACCACTGCCTACTATTTAGGTACTATACCCGTCAAACGTGAATATTCAATATACATTACATATTTATACAAAATGATTTATGTTCGCGACGTTTTTCCAGGAACAGGATATGTGCAAAATAATAATATGTAGGTAGGTAAACAATATAATTTTTTGGTTGATTTACTTGATAATAATATGTCTTTTGAATGTATAGCTTATAGGTATGTTTTTATATTTGAATATTTAATATTATTATACTACGATGTAGTTAAATGTGTGTCGTTAAACAATATGCACAGAAGCGCTTAAATAAGTAAATGAAAATACCACATAATACATGCCAGTACCTACCTATAATCTATATTATCTATATAGGTGCATTGTGCATAATAATAATATGTGCGTTTATAGTAAATATTTAATAATTTGATATTTTACGGTTTTTGAAATTACTAGATACCTACCTATGTCTACCCACTATTATATACATTAAATATTTGTCATCGTCTGACGCACTAACTCACTTTTAATTGCTTGTATCCACAAAGCCACAATAATATAATAGCGGTACCTACACGTCATAAAAAAAAAATAAAATATCATATAATATAAAAATAATTGTATGTATAGACTTGCAGATTATATTTCGGCTTGGCATCAGCTGACGAGGTCAATGCGAGATCTGCAACCGTTCATAAATAGGTAGATACGCATGTAATAATAATCATGACATATCGTCGACATAACTCGTATTAGGTGGACTGAAAAAATAAAAACCCGAAGTTTAAGAGTGTCTCAATATTAGTCGAAAACTGTAACAATTATAGATCGTCTCATCGGGCAAACGAAATTTCGTGTAATATAGTTTGACCGATGTACATGTACAGTGTACACATATAATATTCAATATTGTATTCGATAGCGTTCGATTTGTTTTGCTCGCTGTATATACGCTATTATAATTTACGACGAGGATATACAATTAATGAACCACCCAACGATATACATATTATATTAAATGTATATGTAGAATTTTAATCGGACGTTTTTCGAGCGTATTCTATTTATTTTTTTGGTGAAAAATCCCTCCCCACCGCTGCGGCCGCCAGTATAACATCGGTTTGGTAAACGAGCGTTTCGAGGGGAAAAAATGACTAAACGGTTTTGCGGTGACCACCTCCCCGACGTGTCAATGTAAATAACGCGTCGTACATACGTGCCATAATAATACACATTATATTATAGGCATATATATACTTATATAAGTATGGTAAATACCGCGTATACCTATACTTACCTCTTGACCACGGCCGTAATCTGTAATCACACGCGTAATGCGTGGTCTTTTTGTTTAACATGGACGGTAGCTTCGGCAGCTGATGTGACAGTACAGATAAGAACGGAAGGATGAACAAAAAAAAAAAACGCTCGTAATAAAATATTACTATATAATAATATTATATAAAGAGCCGAACGGTGTCGCGATAATTATTACCGTACGAGAGCTTCCATATCTCGTCGAAATGGTATTATAACGATTATAATAATAATATGTGTCCATCCGATGCGAAGACGGATTGGTGTTTACTGTTTACCTACTAATTCGTAATTTGTAATTATTTATTATTTTATCAACTTCTCGCCCGACGTGTAACGAATTGCACACGTTTACCTACATATTATACAAAACGTGCAGCGTTATCGATGATAAATTATATATTATGTTTATTATGTTTTTTTTTATACAATTTTGAATTTTTACACGCCGAGAAACTATATCGGACGAAAAATTGGTAAGGCGAAGTGCATAGAAAATTAAATTTTTTCTCCAACGCAGTATATAATAATAATTACATATTATGTATAAGTAAGCATTATATAATATATATTGTGTATATTATTGCATGATATAATATAATGGTTACCCATATAATGCTATTTTTACGGTTGCACCTATCCAGGTGCTCAGAATAGAACTCGGGACATCGACAATGTGAATTATTTTTTACCTCCTGCCGAGATATCCGAATCGCATATACTGCAGCAGGTATATGCCATAGTGGTATAACACACACACACACACACACACATTCAAATAATATAATACACGACATTATACTGACCACTGCAGGTGTATAATTGGACACGCGAAGTGTTGGCGAATAAGGTATATAACATTATTATTATATTATATTTCCATAATGCGTTGTATAGAGGTAAGTATATTGTATACAAAGTGATTCATTTTCATCGATTAACAGCCATTTACTTGGTACATATTTTTTAAATGTTATTTTTTACAGAATTTGAAATCATTGCGTTTTACAACGAATTTTTGAAAATAATTATATTTTTGATATAGTTATAATTTTTCAATTGACGACTTTCATTTTGATTTCATATTACATTTTGAAGCAGGAAATTCCAAAATTCCCCTAAATGTTGGTGCACTAGCAGATATATACATATAGGTACGCATTCACTCATCTAAACTGTAAATACCTATTGATGTTAAATTATTGGTTACTTACTACCTATACCTACTGTGTTCAAAATTCAATTTTCACACGAATATCGAAATCCTTGGAAAAATATTTCACTCCAAAATATTAGATCAAAAATGTTTGTTATCATTTAAAAAAAAAAGGAACTTGTTAACAATAAAAATAGTAAAAAAAATTTGAATTTTTTTCAAAATTGTTGTGTCGTAGGTTTGTAACTTGCAATGATTTCAGATTATGTAAAAAATAATAGTTTCAAAAACACAGCGTTCATAATATTTATTACTAAAAAAGGTGGGTAAGTGGATGTCGCTCTGCTGTACAGTAGGTTACAAGTGGGTCACTGTATAATGATGGATGCTATTAAATTTGAATTCAATGATACAATATCATTGTATAAAAAAAACGATTCTGAGCGAAGACGGTATGTCAGTCTAGGTTCAAGACAAATTATATACATATCTATGGTATTAAAAAAAATTGACCTATAATAATTTCCAAATTAATCATATCACATTATCACAATATCCATTAGGTACTTATAAGTTATAACACGTTATACATCAACATCAATAACAAACCCTGATACTATCATAGATAGTACACTTTAGAAGTTTCAAGTAGGTACCCACGAATAATATTATATAATCACAACAAAATAACTAGGTTTTTTAATATGTAATTTCGTCCAAATTTGAACATAAAATGACTATAAAAATAAACTGTGATTGTATAGATAAATTTTCGATTTTTATTATTTTTTTTTTACATTTTTATTTTTTTTATATTCTTTTCATTTTTTTATTTTTTTATATTTTTTTTATATTTTACTAAAAGGAGTATAGGGACCTAATTTTACTAAGGACTAATTATTGTTAAAGTATCACAAAAAAAATATTTATATTTTTTACTACAACTTTAATTTTTTCGTATAAAATATTTGAACTATTCCGAGAATTTGATTGTTATAATTTTTTACTTTTAACTTTTTTCATAGACAGAATAATACATGTTTACATGTTTTATTAAATATTCTAAAGCTGTTATTCTGAGAATCTCAATAGATAAAAAAACTGGCCAAGTGCGAGCCGGACTCAAGCACGAGGGGTTCCGTGCCATCAGTTATAAACATTTTCGCAACACTGCTTATATTAAATATTCTAGGATTTTTAGTATTTTTTGTTGTTATAGCTGCAACAGAAATACATAATATGTGAAAATTTCAACTTTCTAAGTTTCATGGTTCATGAGATATATCCTGGTGACAGACGGACGGACGGACAGCGGATCCTTAGTAATAGGGTAACGTTTTACCGTTAAAAATTAAAGGTTGAATATAGGTATAGTTAGTTCGATATAACTGTATAACAAGGTGAACATTAATTTGGCACCTAGGGCGATGGTAATGGTAAGGGGAGATTCTAGAATTATTCTTAGTACCTATATATAAAATGTAATAATTCTGAAACTTGTGACATTTTTATTTTATTACGTACATGAACATAGTTATACCTATACATCATCATTAAAAAAATAACTTAATAATATAGCCTAAATACAGTTTTTATACGTCATAAAATACACGTTATTGAAAATATATAGCAATAGTATATTAGTCTTTTACTACATAATATACTTAGAAATTCTAAAAACCAAAGTTTTAATAAATGCTTAACTAGCATTTGAATTGGGCGATCATCCAATACGTACGATAAGTTCTCAAATTATTTATAGCAAAACCTATACCTAACTTAGTGCGT
This sequence comes from Macrosiphum euphorbiae, assembly GCA_949089665.1. Classification (NCBI taxonomy): domain Eukaryota; kingdom Metazoa; phylum Arthropoda; class Insecta; order Hemiptera; family Aphididae; genus Macrosiphum; species Macrosiphum euphorbiae. The sequence continues at coordinate 117,610,686 of CARXXK010000001.1, forward strand.
AGCTTCGTGGTGAGTGCGTCGTAGACAAGACATTTAGGTAAATACATATAACATTATACATATAGGAATTTGTTTATTTAACAGGTAGTTGTGTGCAAATTTCCAACACCACCTTAGCTCAAAAACGACAACATTGGAATACTGAAGTCCGTTTAAATGCATGAGGTATTGCACATGGCGCGTTTTTTTTATTGTGGTATCCCCGTTAAGGCCTAATCCACAAGTACAAATAAAGCATCAATTTTATCCACACTTCCACCTCAAAATAATTTACTGTTAACGATCAACGGAGGATGAGTTTTTAATGTACCTATATGGCTATATGTAAGATTTGTTTAATATTCATAATGTGTGTTTTGACCAAGGACCGAAACGGTTGACAATAATATTGGAAAAATAATAATGAAATGATTGTAACATTTGCAAAAGTCTGTCCATGATCGAATTGAACATTATGGAATTCAATGATTGCAGCTCAAGTTTTTGAGATTATTTGGCGAATTTGTGGATAATTTTAAATCAATAGAAAATATTATAAGACTTTATAATTAATTAATTATTTATTAATTATTGAAATTGTTAAACTCACTCACTGGTGATTTTTATTTAAAACATTCACTTTATTACTGTTAAATTGTTCTGCCAACGTCGCTCATAAAGTTATAAGTAACACGGGTTCATCATTAGGAACTTCACTTTTATAAAATTTTTGAAAATACTATTAACATGGATATTGGTGAAAAATTTAATAGTAACAAAAAACCTACATTAGAATAGCTACAATAAATATTTAAATCAAGTAATGTTAAATAAACTAAATTGACACTTCATTTGCACTACAGTTCTCATATATTCAGTGCTCGAAATTCGAATTGAGGAACGACGCAAGAGGACGGAGCGCCTCTTAAATTTTTTTTATATTTTGAGAGCATCCCTTCTTCCAATTATTTTCACTAGGACTGGGGAACAGGACATTTTATTTGTTACAATTATATTCTAGTTTTGTAATTGTTATTTCGTCAAGTTATTAAAAATTTATTTAATGATTTTTTTTTTTAATGGTAATTTATAACGAGGTCAAAAACATGGACTAAGATATAAGTATAATATCTTAGTCCATGGTCGAAGATTTTTTTATCTATTTATCATTATTACAATGTATAATTTATAATTTATTATTTATTAATTATTAATTTATTATTACTAATTACCTAATTAGTTAGAAATTGTAAAAATGTAGAATATACTTTTTATGTAGCCATTAATTTTCATGTTAATAAATGACAAGTAAAATTATATTTATTGTAATAATTGGTGGTAAATGTTACTGTATTGGTATATAATGTTTCAACTACATATTAAGCTCCCACGAGCTAGGTTGAGTTTAATCATTGTAGGGAATGCTAATTTCAAGTCTGGGGGTCAACTTACTTTTATTTTTTCAATTCGAGCACTGCACATATTCGTTAATATTATACAAGTGTTGAGTATCAGAGGTTTTATACTTTAATATGATACTCTACGGTATACCAAAATTATTTGTTAGCAATCAAGAAAATTAAGTTAAATATTCAAAAACTAAACTAGTGATATAACTATTGTAAACAGTGGCCGGTTGTCATATTAAACATGTGTGCTATAATTTTTAGTGGAAGAGTTTGTATGCATTAACCAAATATGCGCTAAATAAATCTTAAACATGCATAAATATATGCACTTAAAAATTCAAAATTAAAATATGCACTCAAAATAAGCAAAAAACACAAATATTTTATGAATATTTAATGTAAATAATAAATTTAAAACTATAACTTATTAGGCAATACTTTTATTTAAAATATCAGTGTTTTATAGGTAGTTTTAATCTATAAGAAAAAAATTAATTCTTTGGTTTATATCTATATAGGATATACTCCTCCTATTCATTTATTTCAATATTAATCGAAACTATAAAAATATAAATTTTTTTTCTATATTACAATAGTAATTATTTGAAAAATGTCTGAACAAACAAAAATAATGAACACCGAAATGTGCACTAAAAGATAAAACATGCAACAATTAAAATCTTAAAATAAATCCTCAAAAAAAGAAAATTTGTGAATGTCGAAATAATCAAAATATGTACCATAAAAGTTTCATAGCTTAAATTGTTATGTCATGAAATAAATTCTCTGTTCACATAGCATAACGTACGATCAACAAAAAAATATTGCCCAAAATAAGAAAGTGCAAATAAGATACAAATTCGATAATATTTTTTTTATATTAAAATGAAAATCACCTAAACTATTCAGTGGAGTATCATATCCGTATAAAATCAGCACATGTTTGATACATTTAACTATAGTAAAAAATATATATATTTATATGTATATTATAAGTTCAAGGAGCTAAAAGTTATAAGGGCTCGGAAGTTATAGGGGCTAAAAAAGGAAAAATATGCATGAAAAAAATGTCAAATATAATGTAAAAACCATTTTATGTCGTTATTATTGTACTAAAGAAATGTAAAATTTGAAAAATAAATTTATAATATTTAAAAAAACTGTATGGCACTTTGACATTTTATTGAACTGAAAAAAATAGTTAAATAATATATTTGAAAAGATAGTAGGTACATAATACAATAGTAATATTCCTTGTTAGCGTGAAAGAGGTTAATTACACATTGCACCCTTGTCGTTAAATTAATTAATAGTCGTTTGCAAAGATACCAATAAATACCTACATTTAACAATATTGAGTTATATATTAAATATTATTATTAAAATGGACAGTTTTAGAAAAAAAAGATCAATTTTTTTATGAAATATATTATGCATATTTAAATCAAGAAATATTCATTTTTACGACAAAATTGACGAAATAATCAAAAAAAATTATAATTTTTAAATTGATCATTGTATAGCTTGGATTCATAGCTTGGTACGCTATAATTCGAAAGAGCATATTATAGAACAATATGCAACTCCTATAACTTTCAAGCCCTAATTATAAAATACTATCCTCATCGTCACCAACTATTTATATTTGTACGTATATTATGAAATATTAAGTCATTAATGCATTATTGTTTTTTTTTCCATTTTTCTTTTTTTATATACATTTTCTTTTTTATATTTTTATATTTCAGTTTTTTTTATTCTTATTTTTTTTAATTTTTTAATTTTTTTTACATTTTAATTTTTTAATTTTTTTTTACATTTTTATTTTTTTTATATTCTTTTCATTTTTTTATTTTTTTTATATTTTTTTTCATTTTTTTGTATATATTTTATTTTTTTTAAATGGTTTTTTTTTAGTATTTCGTTCTCATTGAGAAGTACTAATAATGCGTACAAAATAAAAGTAAAAATAAAAATGTCCTCACTCATGCATTTTCTAATCATAACCAGCGAGACGGGAAAGAGATATGGACTTACTTAGATGACCGCAGTGTTGATTATTTTAAGTAGAAGAAAAACATTTAAATTCATTTATAACTTTACTTTAAGTTTAAACACATTTCGATATGAAATATAAAATTAAAAAAAAATTAAAACTTATTGAATACATTTAAAACTGTTGTACAGTATTAATAAACAAATTAATTCTATTAGATTAAACATCTGCGCATTGTATACACAACAATATATTATCGTTTTTAGCCAGCATGGTTTTACACAAACGTTTATTTACTATAGCCAACATAATAATATAATATAAATTTTATATTCGTGGGGTATATAGAGTCTATCGTAGTTTATTTGTTCAAAAGTTAAAGTTAAGGATAAAGTTAAAGTTAAGCTCCTATCTTGATTATACTTAAACGTTAACATTCACATTTTTCATAATCAATGCATTCAAAATATTTTCAAAATTGTATGGTGTATAGGAAATGCTAATATAAACATTCAGTGAAATTTTCATGTATCTATAGTTATTCGTTTATGAATAACAACAAAATAAGGAAATCGCTACATGAGCAATCGAGTGAACATCCAATGTTGTAAAAATTTGAATTTCAAACGCTCATAAAAAATTAATTTGACTGTCTGGTAGAGATTTTTTTATTAATAAAGGTAGACAAACTTATGAGTAATCTATTGTATTACATTTTCAAATCTTAGATTTAAAAATAAAAATTTTTACGAATTCTTAACTCAAAATAATTTGCTAATTTTCGTGATTTTTCCATATTTTGTCAATTTTTGAACTTTAAATGCTTATAAAAAAAAAACTGTGACTAACGATTTTTAATATTTTTCATCTGCCTTTGGAACAATATACTAGGAGCCTTCTATTAAATTTTCAAGTTTTTTTAACCAACAAATAAAATTTTATTGATATTTCTAGAAAAAAAACTAAAAAAAAATGAAAAATGAAAATGTCCCTAAACAGTTCAAAATAAATCAAAATATTTTGAAAATGTTATCGTGTATAGAAAATGCAAATATAAACAACCAATGAGAATTTCATGTATCTACGGTCATTTGTTTTAAAGTTACACCAAAAACCAAATTCAATTTTCTGAAAAATCGATTTTGCGTAAAAATTCCCGTTTTTCCTTAATTTTTGTTGTTTTTCCCGGCGCTCTTGAAAACTACTGGGAATTTTAAAGTTTAACCTCCCCAATGCACCAACGATATTCACTTTCCAATCGAACAAGATACTGAAGTTGAAAATCGAAGCATTATTTCGACTACTTATCGTGTACACAGACACAAAAAAAAAAAAAAATAAATAAACACACATCATTGTAAAATCAATACATTCATCGTTTCACTCAGAATCTAAAATGACTGATTCGTGATAACAGAATGTGCATGTCTATTGTGTGGAGTGCATAGTATACTTTATTAAATACCGCGAGTTGTAGGTACGACATGACGTACTTACCTACATGTGTATGCACAACATGTATGTCAGTATGTGTAGGATCTATGAACTTATAAATTACACTATTACACGTTTACTTGTATATATTATGATATAGGTACAAAATACGTGTGGTTAGGACCTAAGTATAGTAATAAAATGGTTTTTTTTAAAACAAAAGTTTACACACATATATATATATATATACATAATATACAATATACCTATACAACGCACCTATTCACGACTACATAATATAATATCACACCGCACAATAACATTACTTATATGTTACTAGCCTGCCATCGGTGCACGATACAAAAATCACGAGATAACGACGCGTCGGTGATTTTTTTTTCGTTTTCAGGAATTTCTTTTTTTACCCACATCGATATATTTTATCAGTGCAGGCGGAACATTTCGAGCAGAGTACACATCACATTATGCACACACACACACACACACACACACACACACACACATTTTACACCTACACAATATTATGGAGTACCGTCGGTAGTGCATTCGTCGCAGCTTCCGGGGATCGGCCGGAAAACAAATAACTTCGTAAATCGACCGCGCCATTAATACATGAACGCGACCGCCGCATGCCTAACACGTCATATTATTATTTTATACAATAAATAATAATATGTATTTATGGTATCGCAGCGAAGCACACGTGACTGAAGCCATACAACCGTGGAAAGCATCGTACCTACTCATCACGACGATTTATACGCGCATGCGTGTCTCGTCTCCATCACCGAATGATATCACGTTATTATTATATACCTATGTACAAGTAGCTATAATATATTAGTGAAACCACCTGCAGGCTTGCAGCTACCGAAAAGTATATAAATAATGACAATATTTTTTAAATGTCGTGAGTGGGAGCTAAAATAGACGTGACGTTCGACGGTGTAGGTGTGTGACGAGTTTGCATCCGTCGATAAGTTTTTCATCGAAAACAATTTTTCAAAGATAATATTATGATAAAAATATAACATATAATTATGCAGATTATATGTGCCTATATCATAGCCTCTGTGTGGAACTCGTATGCGCACGCGCGATTTACATAATAATATTATCCAGTACATATACGGAATCAAGTTATAATAAATATTTACATAGGCACGGCAAAACTTGCATGTAACAAAATGTTCCACTTAACGAAATATTTTTGAGAACCAAATGTATTTAATTCAGATGAAAGAAATCGGATATTCTCTATAATACGATTTTTTTTCGCCCATATGAGTCTTTGTAATACGGAAGTTTTACTGTATATATAAATAAAAATGTTCAAAGTCATGTCATACATTTTAATAATAGTATAACCATTTACCTTATAACAAATAAGGCTGCATAAATAATGAGTTAATAAATATAAGTTCCTTACCTTCTATAAAGCTGAAAATTCTAGTTGCTTAATAAATTAACAACATTTCGTAGGTACCACATATTATATATATTTTTAATGTTTACTTTTTTTCAATTTTGTCATTTTATATATGCTTAAATAGAAAATAGCTAATTATTTTTTTCCCGCATGTTCCACCTCCGCGCCGTAACTCTCATCAACTCTAAAAACACACCTTCCACTTGTTTATGACTCAAAAAATTGTAGTCAGAAAAACGTCTCGAGCCGCTTTTCTATCCAGCTGGTCATCAAACTTTTTAAATTAAAACGTAAATCAAACATTTCGAATTTATTGATTTTATTGGCCGTTTATCTGCCGAACGACATGCAAACGTCGTGCTCTGCTGCTGTCGTTCGATAAAAATGCAAAATTACTTAAATATTATAATACATGCAAGTGAACAGTCGGAGAAAGACGTTGTATTATAAAACTATCGGTGTCTGTCCATTGTTGAAAATTCCATTCCCTCAATCGTATTTTACCGGATTTTTCGACACGTCGTCGATCGCTGTTTCCATAAAAATATAAATCTTATAAAATAAGTATCGGACGCGCTCAATCGTTACTGCACCGCAATTATATAGCGTGTCACCCTGCAAGTACTCACACTTAGGTAGCTTACTGTACACACAGCTACAATGTATAGTATTATATACGCCACTGCACACGATATACGACACGAATATGATATAATATACTTGTCAGCATAATCGTATAATATGCGTATATTAACACTGCGGAGCTCGGCCCGGCGGTGGTATAGTAGTGTCGTGTGTTTGGCTTTTCGTCGTCAAGGTTTTTTAATTTCGTTCGAAAAACCACAATGGCTGCGGGCACGGAAAGGCGATAAAAAATAAAATAAAAATACCAACCACCTATATACACCAAAACACCCGCGTGTATACATATATAGTCATTATATGTTATAATATAATACATATATACACGATAATAACTGGGGACCCAAGTATATTGTAGATGTTTCGTATATTATATAGCTAGGTGCGGGTATACCAGGTATCTATAGATATTAGATATATAGGTAGCTAAGTACCTTATATATATATGTAGACAATATTTATAATACAATGTCGCCGCATGACATTATGTGTTTGCAGTTTTGAACCTTCATATATATACCTATTATATTATAGGTGAGGACGGAGGAGAGAGAAAAAAAATTCCAATTATATGAGACAACAAAAAAAATTATAATTTATTTCGTATAATTATCAATACGCATATAATATATGTATATTATATATATAGGTAATAAAAAATACAGTACTTATATAATATAATATATTATAATATATATAGAAACGTTGAACATTTTTTTTGTATCCGTACCAGGTTCTTACGCATATAAACAACCATATTTACAATATAATATGATATGTTTATCATATTTTGTTGTGAGTTGAGTAAATCGATAACGGAGTCTATAATATAATATTATATAAGTACAAAAGCGGCTGCGGTTCAACGGGACACTCATCGGTCGCCGGACACGTATTTATAGGTAAACCGCGGTGTATTTAATAATAAAAAAAAAAAATTGTTTTAATCGTTTGAACATAGGTAAGTACACAATATTATGATATAAGATTTTTTTTTCAACTTCATTATACCCTATGCGCGTTAAGCGGACAAAATACTTCGTCGGGTTAAACACTAATAAAAACGTTAATAATATATAATAATAATAAGATTTTTTTTTTTGTATTTTTTTCACAGTAAAACATTAAATTATGTACACAGATATAATACAGTATATATATGTACACATAAAAATAATGAATTATATAATAATAATAATAATAATAATAATATTTTATGTACAAAGTGGCGACACGCAGTTATATATAGAGATTATAATATATACGTTAAAAAACACGCCGCGAGTGTTAAAAAAGTGGAAAATAAAACGTCTGTAATTTGTATAATGTCGTACACAGTAGGTATATATATATATATGAGTAAAGATTTACCGCACAAATTTACCGCTTCTTCCGTTCGTAGCGCGTCAGTACGTGTAAAACGCACTGCCGAGGGCCGCGTAATGCGTGACCAGGTTGCTGCCGTGCTGATGATGATGCTGCTGCAGGTACTGCTGGTGATGTTGATGCTGCTCGTGCAGCTGTTGCTGATGCTGCTGCTGCTGGAGGTGGTGATGATGATGATGATGATGTTGGTTATGATGCTGCTGCGGCTGCTGGTCGTGCTGCTGCTGGAGTCCGTTTTTATACTGGAGACTAGAAAACAACTGTGGGCCGGGCGTCGTAGCACCACCGCCGGTGCCGCGGTCGCCGCCGCCGCCGAACGCGACAGTCGGCGGCGGTGGCAGTTGCACCGGCGGGGGCGACGCTCATTCCAGTTTCTCCTGGTACATTTTCGGCTCTTTGCCGGCGGTATTCGTCCAGCAGAAGCTCTTCTGTTCCTTGTTGTTGTTGTGCTGCTGTTGCACGGACAGGAACGGTGACGGCCCGATGGCGTGCGACGACGGTGGCGACAGCGGCACAACAGAACCCACGGAACTGACTACCGGGCTCCACCGGACCAGACCGGCCGGTCCGCCCAGGGGCAACGGTGGTTTCACGTCCACCATGTCGGCCATGTGCAACGGTTGCACGTGCTGCTGGTGCTGTTGCTGTTGTTGTTGCTGTTGCTGCTGTTGTTGCTGCTGTTGCTGTTGCTGATGTTGCTGCTGCTGCTGCTGCTGCTGTTGCTGGTGCTGGTTGTGCGGAGACGAACCGTCGGCCGCGCTTTGGCTGTTCTCCGAATCGGAACACGAATCACTGCTGCCCTTCTTGCTGCCACCGTTTCCGTTGTGCGTTTTGACGTGCTTGGCCAGGTGGTCGGACCGCATGAACCGCTTGTTGCACACGGGGCACGCGAAACGCTTCTCGCCGGTGTGCGTGCGCAAGTGTCGCTGTAACTCGTCGGACCGCGTGAACCGCTTGCCGCAGAACAGCCAGTTGCACACGAACGGCCTCTCACCCGTGTGCCATCGGAGGTGGGCCTTGAGATGGGACGTCTTGCCGTAGACTTTACCGCAACCGGGTATGTGGCAACTGTGCACGTTCTTCTTGAGGTGGCCACCGGCTGGACCAAGCCGTTCGGCTTCCTGGCAGTTGGGACAGTCGCAAGTGGCCCGTCCGGTGTACCTGCGCTGTGTGCGCGGGGACGGCGTCTGGGGCGCCGAGCTGTAAGCCGCTGACACGGCGGCCGCGGCGGCTGCGGCTGCGGCGGCCGCGGAAGCCGAACCCGGTGAAGTGGCCGACGACGAGGACGAAGAGGACGTGACGACGGACGGGTGATGGTGGTGGTGGTGGCCCAGGCCGAACGAACCCTGGGCGCCCGGCAGTATGGACTTGTACGTGTCCTGCAAGAAGTGTTGATTGGAGAACAGGTGGTGAGCGGCCGCCGTGTTGGACGCGGCCAGCGAGTGGCTCAACGACGAGTAGTCCGACTGCGCCGCGTAATTGGCCATCTGCGCGTGCATGCCTGCGTGGAAACCAAAAAACAAAAAATACCAAAATAATCAAAACTCGTCGATAATAATGTATTGTACAAGAATAATAATCGTCCGGGCGATTATACACCGGTTTGTATTTTAGTTATATGATTTATTATTATTATCGCTGTTAAATATTCCATAATATAACTATCTCCATATTGGTATAAACTACGTAAATAGACGCGTTTTATAAGCGTCCAAATAAGATATGAAATATTTCATAAATCACGTACCATACAGGTATAATATAGGTACGCAAATAAGTCGCACGTACTAAACGCCCGGAATAAAAAATTTCGATATTCGAATTATACAGTAATGTTGCACAGTGTATATAAGGTATGCGCGCTATTATGAAATGTGAAAGGAATCATTTATACGACGAAATATCGTATACAATATATATATGCATATTATAATATATTATGTAGGTATATAATATATAGTAGCGGATCACGATTTCATCGACCTCGTATGTGTGACGTGTGTGTATGTTTATAAGTACTCGGCCGAACCAGCAGTGTTTCGAAAACGAATTACCTATATATACCGACGATTATTTTAATTTCGATTTTTAATTTTAATTTTTTAATCGCGAGCGGATTTTTTATATTAATTCGTATCTTAGGTATACACGATGCCGTTACAATGTACGACGTGCGTATGTTATCATTATAATATATTATTATTATAATGCTTCATCGCATCATCGTATAGACTAATAATAAGCAATAATAATATATCGTATGATAAATATGCACATAATATTTACCTCCACTCATGTCCAGCCATCCACTCCCGTGCACGTCCCACCAAGCGGGATTCACGGACTCCGTCTTGATGGCGGGTGCGTGGTGTCCGGCGGTGCCCATCGAATTGAATGGCCACTCGTACGGGTGGCGGCCATACAGCGCGCTGTGGTTGTCCACCTTGCCCAGCAACGGGCTCTGGTGGTGATGGTGGTGGCCGTTGTTGTCAGCGGCCAGCGTCTGGTGGCCACCACTTCCGCCGCCGAAGTAGATGTTGCCATGGTGCGGAGGAGGCGGAGGCGGGTAACCGGCGCCGGTCGGCACCGGCGTGGACGGAGCCGACGACGTGGAAGTGACCACGGGCCTGGGCGATTCCGCAGCACTGGACGACGTCCGCTGTTGCTGTTGGCACTGTTGCTGTTGCTGCTGTTGCTGTTGTTGCTGTTGCTGCTGCTGTTGTTGTTGCTGCTGCTGCTGTTGCAGCGGCGAACCGGACATGTCAGTGGACTGCTGTTGTGGACTCTTTTTCCACGGATAAAACCCTTTGCCCACGGCCGCGTCAGCGAGTGGCGGCGGCGATTTACTCTGTAACTTGTTGCACTGAGCCGCTAACATGGCCAGTGGAGTGTTTCTCAGGCCTGGATGTTCCTGAAACAAATTTAAAAGCGTCAGGTTAGAAATTTCGACGGATACTTATATGTTTCGCGTGGTTATTAGATGGCCGTGTGTGTAAAACGATTCAGTACCACTTCAACGCAAACGAGATTAAAATGGATCAAAAACCAATATCAACGTCTTTAAGTATTGATTTATGGTTTCGACTAGTCTAGAAATTATCTATATTATTATACGTGTAAAAACACGGAAATAATGCGTGTCATCGAAGTGACATCCGCCATGCAAAATGCGTGAAGTGGTTTAAATGCGGTGACGATTTGTTTTTTTTTTTTTATTAGGGTTGAGGCTTCGACAACAAAGATCATTAGCCTGTGGTACTGTAGGGGGGGAACTGTAGGTTGTTAACACGTGTGGGTTTTGGCAGAATTTTCGATTTGGGCACCCGTAGGTATCTGTCATGCCCGGGTGGGGGATGGCGGCATTTGTTCTCCGGACACCGTGACTTGCCCGAAGAAAAATGCCACCCGTGACCACGGGATCGAACCGGCGCCGGCAGCGTCGCAACCGACGCCTTAGACCTCTCTGCCACTTCGTCCCCCGGTGACGATTAGTATATTGGACTGTGTTATTATAATAATATTTTGTGCAGTATAACTGGTAAGCGTTTCAATGGTTGGTAATTATTTATATTGTTCAAATGAGAAAAAAAATTTACAATAAATAAATAGCTGGTACCTATACAGAAACCATATCGACCGAAAAAATAATAATCACGAGTCGTATATAATATTATAGTCGCGATTCGAATACTATAATATTAATAATCATAATAATAATATTATAATATTAATAATCATAATAATAATATTATAATATAGCTGCAACAGCGTATTATCATACGGGCTGGTAAAATATTAATATTTATACGTAGAAATGCTTATACGCAGTTCAGCAGTTGTTCGAAATTAATTACGATAAAACTATACATATAATATACGCGGTGCACGTGGCGTGTGAAGCGATCGTATATGTATAATAATATTCAAAACCAGTTTGTCGGACGAAACGAGATTTACATATTATATGTATAGCTAGGCTATTGCAGCGAACATTATATTCGTACGACGGGCTGCTGCATAGTCGACCCCATAGGTATACCAATATAATACTAGACAAATAATCGAACCAGATCACAGCAATTGTTTCACGACAATCGGTATTCGGTATACAGTAATAATATAGTACCTTTGATATATTATATGCAAGACAAATGCCAAAACCAATCACATTTTTTGTTGCGTGGTGCAACAATCCGCACGTTTCAAATTGTACCAGCTACTCAATACATCAATTATCAATACATTTACATTACCATGTATTTTAATAGTAGATAATGATTAATAATATTACATTCGTATATGTAATTTTAACGAATGCAATAATGTATTATGGCGCGGTTTAAAATAATTGTAAATCGTATCATATTATTATACACTGTATACGTCGTACATCGTACATGGTTGACCCATATAAATATTTACTAATTTCTTTCGACCGACGCATTCTAAACTAGTTCCCTGAAATAGTAATATTATTATACGTATACGACACCGCGGCGACGTTTAAGTTAATCTAAGTGCGACTCGTCTAAGTCTCCACATCCGCAAATGACGGATCTCATTTTTCTAGCGATTGCGCTTGCGCCGCGTGATTAACATCGCACGCAAGTCGACCACCCCACACACTTCCTCATTTCAATTTCTATTTAACAGTTATGATATTATATATACACACAACACACATAATTTACGAATATGCGTATATTATATCTATGTAATATGTACAATGCAGAGCGCGAATGCGCCCAACGGCTGTCTGCGCGGTCATAACGTGTTTGGAAGAATATTATGTAGACCATACGTCCATACATGTGTGTGGACCTCTACCTATATAATATGTGTTCGTATTTATATTTTTGTAAGCAGTTTTAAATAAATTAGGTTTTTAAATTATTACAAAAAAAAAAATAATAAAAACGACATCTGAATCCGATCTCAATATTTGATAGCCAATGGGTACCTATAGCTGGTAATATAGACCCGACGGGCGACGACGTCTATACAATAATATTTTAACCACCGTCTTCGTTCTCGTATTAATATGTATGTATTATAGGAACCAACAAATATCGGACGCTGCACGACAGAAGAGAACCGTCGGGTATTATTATTTTTGTGGATCGAATCATTATCATATTTTTCCATAATAAGGCTCTGTGGAAATAATATAGGTACTACCGACTGACAACTAAAAACACGTTATATATATGTATACGTGATCGAGTTTTACCTACTGCAGGTATATCTATATTTAGGTGCATAGCATGCGCCTATATTATGCAGCATAATATATAGGTAGAACTCAAATAATCGACAAGACGACTGCTGCAGGATCAAATCTAAGCGGGCGTGCGGTGTAGACAATTATATTATAATATAGAGAAAGAGTCTTGCACCGAATTATATAATATAGAGACGGTGAAACACATCGATAATCGATTTAAATTCCTAAGTGTAGCAAATGGTCCTAAATATCATCGTGACGTCTATAATATAGCCATTTCATAATATAGGTAGAGTCAAAAATGTTACGATCCGATATTATATGTTGGAGTCGTTGACAGGCTATAATGATAATATATTATACGAGGTATTATATTCCTCAAAGGCAACAAAGAATGAAGTCATACATACAATGTAATATAATATATTGAAAAGCGTCGATTGTAATAATTTAAAAATGACAAATGAATCAAATTTTTTTTTTAACAATTATTACTAAATACCTGCAAAAATATTTAACAATCTCAGAGATCTGTTCAATGGTTTTTAACGAACACTTCTTCGAGTGTAACACAACGTTAACATAAAGCAGTATAGGTGAGTGGGTACGAGTATTATTATTATATAGTAATCTCAGTATTGTTATTATTATTATACTGAGACTGCAGTATTCGTCACGACCATTCATTCATAAAAATTCTGAAATTATTATATTATTATGTATGGACGATTGGCAATGTACTACATATATTTCAATGGGATTTAAGTACATATTCATCAATGACATCCTCTCATCTTCTGCAGACTGCAGTGCTATATTATATGCACACAATAACCTCAAAATATATTAATGAACTATTAATAAACAATAATTATGCATAACATTATAATATTATTGTGTAAAAATATTCGAAAAACTTAAAAAATCACGCAAATATAATGTAAAACCAGTCTTGGAATATTTTACTATGTGTCATAAGGTTACAATTTTGCTATATCTACATGTAAATGGATAATATGCATATATATAATTATTTAAATATATATTCTTGTGACGTGTTAAAATTAATTATATGACACACACATAGGTATATTTTGTAGATAAAATTATTGATCGTATACTCATATTTGAAGGATATATATTGCATCGGCCGTAATAAACAAAAATGCAAAATGTGTTTATTAATTTAAATCTAATTAGCATGTAATTAAATAAAAACGTTACGCAGTCTGCAGCAATTATTATCAATGTAAATTAATGCAAAACACCATTGACTTACAATAATATTATATTAATAACTGCAGTATTATCATAATATTATTAATTTGGGTCGACGTGCAAACATGCCGAAAAAAAATAATACGATTTTCAATGGCAGTCTTCACCGACGGACGTTGGACATCAACCGTCACTTGTGATCGTTATACACACAAAGTGCTGTCACATTAGAACCCCAATAAAATATTATACTACTCGGCCAACGAATAAAAATAACGCACTCAAGCGAATTTGACAACCCATTCATTCGTCCAGCGCCCCTGTGATTATATTATATTATGTTATTATTGATCATCACGATTCACGAATGTCATGCGAAACTACACAATTTTAAAAACGACATATTTTACCCTGCAGTGCATGTATATTCAGAAATAACCTCTACCGTAGATAATCGCTGATTTACGAAATTCGTAATTATTTTCCATTCATTGTTATTATATTGTTTTAAACCAACTTGTTGGCGATTTACACATAAATCGTGCTAGGAATTAGAGAGACGGTTGCCGTCTTATGTACATACATAATATTATATATATATACATATACTATTTAGACAAGATGTAGGTATATAAACGCACTGGTTAGGCTGAGGGCCGGAGGACATTACAGTGATACCTATATATTATGTTTTATTATCGTCGTCATCTATGTGGCATTTGTCGACTGGATTGCCAGGACAAGATAGGAAAAACGGTGGAGGGATAAAAATGATCATCGGGAAATCAGCAAGGTCAAAAATAAATTTAACGAAGAAAAAAGAAACAGACGCGTAACCAGACACCGGATATTCGCGTTATTGTCACCACGGAAACGTAAACATTTCAATAAAATTCGGAACGAGCAGCCGCCGTCCAATAATAATAGTAATAATGTCACATTGTCCGAAAGGTAAAATCCTATACATACACCTGTCACGCTCTCAAAAATCGTACAATGACGTTTTTCTTAATCGAATATATGCGATTCGACAAATTTGTTCCACGCTTTATATTCAACCGGACTGAGCGGGATACAAAATATGTTTTATGCAGGGTATATTGTGTATATTATATGGATTCGACGCATTCGATTGCAATACCTATCTATTTTTAAAATTGTCAAATTTATGCTATATACCATCGGTATACACCCTATATAACACGTAAATATTATAAAATATATAAGTATATAACCTAACCATAATATGCGTTCATACATATTATTTGATGTGCAGAGGGGTTCGAATATATAGGTACTACGAAATTTATACCGAGTGGATTTCGAGGTAAATAAAAGTACCTCCGTCGGTGGTTTATTTGAATTATATGAAGGTATACATAGGTACGCGCACGCATGGCGTATAATAAACTAATATATAATACAAAATTGTTTCACGTAGGTACCAACTGAGTATACTAGTATACATTATTATTATGTAGAATATATGCTCGTGGTATTTATAACACGCGGCTAATTACAATATCGCATATTTACGTATTTTTAATAAGACTGTTTTTATGCGTTAACCGTCCAAAGTTACTCGCTCGGCGTTATATAGGTACGACGTGAACGCAGCCCACGCAAGTTATATGATAATTTTAGAATGTAACAAATTTATAAAAAAAAAAAAAAAATTAATGTAAAACGAACTCAAAGAATTAGTGAAAAACTCGATACATTCAACTCTCGTTTCCGTCCATATATATGTATAGTATAATATATACGTCTATGTATGTATGTATGTATGTTTGTATGTACATCGTATATGTGTGTGTATATATACTGCTGCAGTAGAGCATAGATATATACGAACAGGAACCCGTTAGTTCCTGAGGCCCATAGGTGCTAGAAGAAGAAGGCACACCTTGTTTATATTCTTTTAACTAACAAAAAGATCACGAGATAAGCCGCGCCATTAGTCAACGTTATATCTGACGACGTCATAAAATTAATTATATACACACTTTTTTACTCTTTTTATCAATGTGTGCTCGTTTTAATGACGATGAGTGTGCGGTTTGTGGCGGCAAGCAAAAGTGTATAGAGAGTGAATAATGATAATAATAAAAAAAAAAATGAAATTCAATAAGACGATTTTTTTTTATTTACTATTGTGAATGGAACAAACGAACGATACATACCAACCGATAAAAAGTCAATTAGCACAAAATGTTTTTAGTCGCCATATAGGTACGTTTCTTCATAATGTTATAAGTTATAAGTTATAACAATATAATGATATTCCTCCCCAAAACTGGTCGTGAAAATTTCAAATTTTTAAGGATCAAATAATGTATTTTAAATTTTGTTTGATAATTTTTATTTAATGGGAAATATCATAGAGATGAGGGATCTGCACGTCAAGCCACTAGTAAAGAGAGGCGTAATTACTATATGTATATATAAGCGTAATTAATATTAGTTTGTTTTTTATTAATACGCTCGGTGTTCACTATATTTTACTGACCAGTGACTGCAGTAACACGTAGTTCAAGGCAGAGTTATAAACGCACGATAACATAAAAGAACATATAATATGTTGTGCTACAACAATATATTGTTTAATAGGTATGTTTTTAATGTTTACCAATTAAACGAAACAATATCATATAATATGATGTGCCTACCTATAAGAATTTTAAAAACAATTTCATTTTTGCGAAACAAATAATAATCAAATATTTTCTATACATTATGTATCTTAAATACGCGTCACCCATAACTTTTTATACCAACAAAATGACAGTGGAATATTACGGTACTATACTATGTCATAGGTACATCTATATTATATATACATTATGTATATAGTTACCTACTGTTAGTACTTTGTAGACGTGAAGGAGGAGATTCTATCGTCATTTTTTTTTAAAGTTATTATTTACTTGTAGAATGGCTTCTTCCATTCTGTTATAACATCACCAGATTAGGTGGCGCCACATGTCATGTAGGGTTCAAAGATTCGACACCGACAGTCCGTGATGAAGCGGTTTTTATAATTTTCTTTTTCTGTCTCTCTATACAACATATATATAACATGTATAATATAATATATAATGCGTACAGAGTGTTTTTACTACTCTCATTATACAAGCCCGGGGCTCTTAGTGATGGGTATACGCGTTTAAAATCCATTTTCTACCGGCAGCCTAATCGAAAAACGGCGGCTAAATTAAAAACAAAAAATGTATATACGAGGAAAGGGGCTACTCACCATTATCTCTTGTTCGGTGGGCCATCCTTCATTGCAAGATTTGCCAGTTAGAGCGCTTTGGAAATCGGGAACCTGTAAACACACATCGAATAATAAAACGATTAGCGAAGTGCATAATGAATACTATAATACATAATATGTAATATATGGACATATCGTAATATAATATAAATATATAAATATAAAGTATTTGTGTCAACATGTGAATTTTCAGAAAATGCATTCTTCGAACGAATCTAACGGTGTTTGTGTCGAATAAGACAATCCGTGTATCATAATATACAATATACATATTATATTACAGTGTTAAACATATTATTATATTATAAAAAACGTTGCGTAATAAATATATTATTCTGCAACATAATATATGAAAGTATAAAATGTTTTCAATCATTATTCCTGGAAATATATACACATATTTTTATCTCTATATAGATCACTCATCCTTGCACTTGAATTATAATAATATTATGTATATGCATTTAAAAAATTCACCTAGTGACGACATTGGCGACAGCTAAGCGTCTTTCGGAAACGCGACAACGACCAAGAGCGGCGGCCGTGCCGTTAAACGAAGGTCGTCCCAAAAAACGGGTTCATTAATACATCCTCCGGGCGTAATATACATATTTTACACATGAATAATTTGACGGCACACCATCAAAGTTAACGCATATAGGTACGCGTACATACATATAAAGTATACACAATAATGGGGGCTCACAACTACTATCTCGACGACGATATACCGCCTTTAGCTAAAAAACATGTGTTTCGGACAAAACGCATGTCATAAATCCTTTCGTCCAGCATTAGTCGCTATCTCTCCGCCGAAGACGTTGGTGTATAATATTAAATAATAATAATGATATATACGCGTGTGTGAGATGTGTAATATCGTAGGTAGGTAGGTATAGAGTTTATATCGAGTAGTTCGTCGGCTATTTATTTTCTTCGGCTGGGCTACCGATTTACGCGTGGTCCGAAAATAAAATGCTTTTTTTTCAAATTCCATTTTCAATCACTCGAAATCTGCCGCTCACGGGCTCAGACACATACAACACGTATAAATATATTTATTGGATCGAAACGTCTACTTAAAGTGATCTGGGTTCACGTGCACAGCTTGAGAACGTCAGATTTATGTTGAATGCGTAGGTATATGCTATATAAGAGAGACTGGCACTATAATAACAACTGACCATCAAAATAACAATTGCCAATTGCACATTTTCAACAATATAAAATATATTGTATACATAGTAATAAAACGTAATATAACACATCATAATACGAATCATCCGCTACACCTCGTGAATAATATTATTGTACCCGAGCAGATGTGTATATATATATATGTATAAAAGGCTCACCGTGGGCCGATCACGTGAGAAATTATGGCGGGGAGTGAGAACTGGTATGGATAAGGATATTTATTTTTTAATTAGTTCTTCAACGTAGAAAAATAAAACAACGGTCGCTTAAGGACATATGCGTAGAAACAATATTATACAGTAGCATTTTATATATTTTTTAATGGGTTGTAACAAGTGCAAATATTCATTGTGTACATATATTATATATATTTATATATTATACAATATACATTTATATTAATATTTATCATTCACACACAACCGCCTGGAGTCATTTTTAAGTTTTTTCTAATTATATTTTGAGTTATTAATATTGGTTTCAATTCTAACGTGATGTACCTACTTACTATATGTGTATAGTTATGACCGGCAGCATTAAAATATAAATGAAAAAAAAAACGAGAAACAAGAAAAACAGAAGCGACTGACGAAACATCCATACAAGTCATCTGGTCATATATTATAAATGGGGTTGAACTTAAATATCGAGTTTTAATAAGAAAACGTGGTTAATTATGTCCTCGGGGCCGATTCAGTTGTTATTTAAATATATATAACATTATTATGAATGAAGTCCTACCGCGCATACGCATCATCGAAATGATTAAGGTATATATTCTTCAATCGGTTTATTAAAAACAATTAATCCCCAGGCGATTTCCCACGGTGTATAGCCAACAGACATGCAAACACACATCACACATGTACCATGCGTAAATAGTCGTTACAACAATAACAATAACGAAATACAAAACAAAATATTATATCGAATATCGATTGATTGACAGATTAAAAACCAACAATTATACCAAACATATTATATAGGTATATTATATTGTATTATTGTAGCAAAAATTTGCCTACAAATATAATATTATTTAATAGCTAATAGTATAGGTTCATGAAAATATGTGTTGCAAAACTGCATTAGTCATATATTATTACTTATTACCTATAATAGTTATTAATAGTGCACTCGAAACATAACTGCACATAACCACAGTCAAGTATTATACCTATTATATGTATTGATACACAGCCTGCAGGGTTTTTATCTGCAATTTCGGAATTCACGAAATCACTTCAAAGAGGAGCAAGATGACCTTAATATTCTGTCAAATCTCATTCGAGTCTTTTTGCGGTTACATTATATTGTATTATATATATTATTATTTCTTCTCTTTTTTTTTTTTTTTGTTCAAAAGAGACGATTCCGCGTGCACTGCACCGTCGCATTCAAGTGTCAAACGGTTTGACGGGCGAAACGTCAACAGAATGAAAAGGGGCAGATTTCTTCTCCATACAAAGTGAATTAAAATCGCGTGCAGCCACCACCGTTTCCCGTGTTCCAGTCTTTATTGACCGCAATTTATTTTGATAGCGGTTCGAAACCCGTCTCTAGTGAACGCGCACGTTCCGTCAACAATGAGGCGCATGTAGAAAAAAAAAATAAAAAGATATGTATAATGTGTATATAATATTGTACGAGTAAGTGTATAAAATAAAAAATTTAAAAAAAATAAAGAAGAAAGAAAGAAAAATCAAAGGCCTGAACAATAGGCCATCGAGGGAATTAGCAGCCCCTCAAGGTCTGAAATCGTGTCGGCGTAATCAGCCAGCAATGGATATAATAATATTATTGTGTCCGGAGGCCGCAACGATTTCTGACGGTTTGCTTTTTATATTATACATATAACTACCAAGTAATATTATCGTATTATATTATATATTAAAACGACGGCGTCGATTGCGCGTTGAGATATAAATATAAGAGTTTGATTTTTTTTTAAATTATACAAATATTAAAAACTAATGTATTATTAGGTATATGTTATTTTTTAATTTTTCCTCAGTTGGTGTATAGCTATACCTATAAATCGAAATAATTAGTAAATAGATATAAAAAAAGAAATAACACCCATATACTGTTACCTATAATAGCTAATTATTAATTTCTTATATGAACAATAAATAATTTACATATAAATTATACCTATACCTAGGTAAGTATTTTATAATTGGAGCAAGATTTTTCTCAATTTGCATTCACTATAAAAACCCATATAATATTCTAATGCCGCTACGACACTATAACCATATTAAATCAGATATAATAATCATGTTATAAACTAATACCTACATCTCAATTATACTTGACAACATATTTTATTCAAAATGGTATTATTAAAGAAGTAGTTTTTAAACTAAAAACTTAATTTGTCATATATTTTGAAGCTATTTTGTATATTAGGTAGCTATCTAAAAATCCTTTTGATTCGATTCAATGAGAATGATTTGATTTTTTTGAAGCCATAATTATTATTCAAATATAATCTGGATTGAAAAAAAATGTAGTATAGGAACAAATTTAAGAATATGGCCTAAAAAATAGAAATATGACCTTAAAATCATGAATATGCCCTAAAAACTCAAAAAAAAAAAAAAAAATGACAAAATATGCAAATACATGAACGCATGCAATGTCCTTGCTCTACTAATTATTTTTTACATAATACAATTTGTAATTAAACTTTTCTGAAATTATAAAATTATAAACAATTTTTTAAGTTTTATGAATACGATAATTATATTGACTCATTAAATATAAAATGTTATAAGTAGGTAACTATTTGCAATATGTATAATATTTACTACTTACTACCTAAACATATACTTGAATTATAAAGATATACCTATGTCCTTTACAACTTTTATTGATTTTATTATTTCGTGACATAGAAATGTATAGTTGATCAAATTCATAATTTACCTATATAATATAAAATCAATTTTACCATAAATATATATATATTATTATTGCATTAACTTGCATTAACCTATTACGTACCATGTAATTGTTAATTAAACCTGCTAACATAACTAGTTAACCTATAAATACATATGTAGGTACAATGTTTAACTATTTATTTTGCCAATAAGTGTCAACAATTTCTAAAACCTTTAGTACCTTAGTATACTATATAGGCAATAGGTATATCATATTGGTACGTCTACACTACCTATACTTAATCATCATCCTTGGAGTTGGATGAATAACAATCATAATATGAATGTCGAATGATCTGATCTTTAAGGTATTTATGAAAATTATTCGCTACACTGAATAATACTTTAATAAGTTAACTTATTGTAACAATGATATTAGGTAACGTGTGAATACATTATTAACGTTAATCTAAATTGTTGGCTCATATTATGTATAAGTCATTAGGCGCGTCCAAGGATATCTAACGTGAATATATTTAAATTGAAAAAAAAACATACACGATACGCATATATATATAATATTCTACTTGTAATGTGCTTATAATCATAGAGTAGGTATACGCAAGTTTTGTTTAACACTCATATAGCCAACGTTTGTGTGCATAAACTAATGTATTATGTCGAACGTTGATATGCGCATACCTATATAATGGTAGAAAATAATTCAACTGCAGTCATTCGTATTTATCCAATTGTAGTAAACTGGCAAATATCTTATCTACGCATGAAGGTTGTTTAACCACCGTAATAAACAATTTATATATTATATAATATATGTACTTATACATCATAGAACCCTCAATTTAAACCTGCAGCAGCGGTATATCAAATGAACTCAACGACTGATATAAGTTTCATTATAATATTCGTAGGTACACCTTAGGTACTATTATATTATATTATTCCTATAGGTATTTAATAAATATACTTCAATGTGCGGACGTTAGAGTTAGTAGGCCTAGGATATTAGGTAAAGTCATATATTATACTCGTATGGGGTATAATAGATATCAAACTGTTTAGGTGTGGAGAATTATATAGTCTTATATAAATGTTTTACGATGCTTATTGCTTATATATAACAAGATGAAATATATAAATATGTTATATAAAGTACAGCCTACGGGTAAGTATACGAACCCAAATAGTACCTATGACATTGAAGTTGTATACCTAACTATACAATATATAGGTACCAATATTTATATAGGTATTAACCTCCCACGTTCTATATCATTCTAACTGATGACATAATATTTATAATATACATATTCAAGGAAGTGCACTGTATATATAGGTACCTATTGTATACCTATGCCCATTCTTCCCCGCGTTAAAATGTAATATTTTATTATATAGTTCATACTCAAAAACAGGGTTGACTCGGCAGGTTAAGATCTTTCTATAGGTAAAAAAAAATAATAATAATAATAAAGGCTATAATGCCAGTCAACGGTCGACACCCACTGCTTCCGAAAAACCCGTTACCTGCGCACATACTATATTTATGTATCTTTTTTCCGTTATATTAACAGTTCCTTTATATATAACGCATTATATATTTTTAAAACGTTTTTATTTTTTCATTCAATCTGACTGAAAATTTATGGTCGGTCGGTCTACAGTAGCGATATTTTTTTCTGTCCTTTCCACACAAAAACCGTTTCTTGGACCCTTTCCCACGATGACACGTTGACCAACGTCCATGCCGACTAAGAGCCTATGTATATATATATGTGTGAGTGTGTAAGAGGACAATCGCACATGCAGTGAATCTCGAAGAGGGTTAAAACCCGGCGGCCGACACCCGTCGAGACAGAATATAGTATCAGCGGGACGCAATATCCTAAACATGTATATAAATACGCATACTTGTGGTATGCACCCAGGATTTTGTAGGTCTTTTGTAAAACCCCTTTTTGTGGTTTTGTATACTAGACTATATTCTTGCGTATAAGTGTCACCACTAAATATTTATGTGGCCGCAAATAATATATATAGGTATTATATGTAACCATATGTAGGGTAAGTACCTATAATGCGTTTCAAGTAAAACGGGAAAAAGGAATATGAAACACAGAGAAACCGAAAAATACTCATGATTTATGACATTCAAGTTATTTCCTGACTTAATACACTATAATACCTATAATATAATAATATATAATATATATAGGATTATTACCAGTACCAAAACTACAACATTACTATAATATACGGGTGTTTTGGGACGATAGATATTTTAGTTTCTAAATATGTAATCAACCCCTTTCACATCAATTAAAATAATATGGTAGGCATAAATTATATTAAGGTATATTAAAGTGGTAATATGCATGGAAGTTGTAGGTAATTGAGCTCTTGAATTCGTCATACACCTATACTGCCATATTGGACCCTTATACTGTATAGTACACTTCACCAAATGTTCATCGCCTATGTAAACTGTTTTTTTTCAGCAATAATATAAAGATAATTTATTGTGACTATACATATAACATACATTGATAATAAATAAATAGGATAAACTTATTGTTCGATGAAATTCATCACATTCTCTATAAAATATTACTCGTATTTACTCACACCTATATTATAATATTTAAATGTGTTCCCAGAAACGAAAATGACACAGCATATTATATGCTGCAATATAGTGTAAGGTTTCCACGTGCAAAAATCCTCGTTTATTTTATAATATAACAGACTACCCTTAAAAATATATTTGGGGTGAGAACAATCTATATAAACGCATGTATATAATTGGAACCAATAAATAACATAAGACCCAGTCCAAGATTTGAATGTGACAAAAACTCCAATCCCTCTCTTTTTCTATATATAGCGTAAGTATATTGCGTATATACTTATATACTATATATAAATATAATAGAAGTGAGAAGGCGGCTTCTTTGCAGACGACAATAATAATCATAATAATAATACGCACCGCGATTTTTAGGTATACCAGAAAATACAATAATTTTTAGAGGCTCATTTTACGATTCGCACCCCCGTCGAGTAGCCCTTTGAACCCATGCCGACCCAGAATACATTACAAGTATAAAAACACATTATAAGCGTCATATTTTCTGACACATATTTCACGAATCGCCTATTGTTTTTCTCTGGTATATCGGTCGTTGTATAATACATTTACTTATTATTATTTTTTTTTTTTTTTTGAGAACATATGTACCTATATTATATCTATATATACATAGGTATAATTTAAAAAAATATATACCACCACACTCCCAAGTAAATATTACATCAGCTATACATACCTATCTTATATTATCCCTATTCCCTATATAATACTATATGGTGGTTTTATAGTGCAGATATATAGGTATCTACACCACATAGAACACTTAAATATAATGAAGAATATAATCAAAAAAATTATCTCTCTTTTCAGTTTTCAAATGAGTTCATTATATATTTTTCCATTGGTATTCAATTAATTAAATGTGTATAGGTGGGTATATATTAGACACAAAGATATTATATATACATTAATGATTAGATACGCTACAATTCAGTATATGTATATACACGCAAAAGCTTAAAACAAAAACGTTAGATTATCTGCGGTTTTCTTTTAAATATTCATACATGTAGCCATGTAGGTACACTCCTCTTTAGGTATAAGTATTATAGATGATGAAGCTACTGTGAATGTAAATGGACATGCTAGGTGCACTCGAAATGTGTTAACAACTCGATGGCTACAGAAGTCAATTGAAATAGGTGTTTTAACATTACTGATGGTATATTTAAAAAAAAATTCATCCATGGTTAATATAGGTATTATAAATTATAATATATATTTATCCAGGTATATTTAAGTACAAAAGTACTTATAGGTACTATTCTCGTGGAAAATGCATCTGTAATAGCTATCCTGTAAAGTAAAGTATAGATATAGCTATTCCCTTAACTATATCTATACTTTAATATAGGTAGATGTATTATCTTGCTCTTATTTTATAGGTGCCAATATATATAAATAACAAACGGATATTTTAAACTATGCATTGAAAGATTTTATGTCATGTACAGCGTGTCAGCGTGTAATAGGTACCTACATAAAGGTAAGTATATAGCAAATCATATATCAAATTGACCAAAACGGTTTTGAAATAGGTACCTACATGGGTAACAATATCATATAGGTAGATTTCCAATAATGTATTATTCTGAGTTAATTATATGACACATACATTATAATATTTACAATGTATATATAGAGAACTGAGAAACATTATAATTATTCATTATCACACAGCCATCATATATAGTTAAGGTATAAATTCGTCGTGAACTTACCACAGACGTGTTGTAGAGCGGTCCACCGGGTACGCGTGATATCGGATAGTCGGCCAACATGGTGTTGTTGAGTGTAACCGATTATTTTCAGTGCTTTTCGTATGTTCCGTACTGTATTAAGGTATAATGATACCTATAGTACGTCGTCACCCGCGATCGGCAAGTGGCGTGAATATTGTGTGTGGTGCTCGTGCTCGGCGTCCGTCAGTATAATATTATTAGTGTTCTGGTCTCGACCATTACTCGGTATATTATGTTCTTATAATAAAATAGTGTTGGCGACGTATAAAATCAACGATACTCTACGACGTGTGTCATAATAGTATAATTTTGTATCAAAAAATATGTTATATTACGCATGAGTGTGTTATATCATATAATATAGATAACACGGATTTCAATCGCTTCTAAGACAACGAAAATCGTACATTTTTCAAATCGGCGCGTGTAAGACGGCGTTCGACAGAATAAACCGAATGAAAAACATAATAGAATCGAAAACCGATAAAAAACGAAACATCAAAAACTGTGTTGATCGAAACGAAAATAACAACAAAATACAACGTCGCGCGAGACCGCGGTGCGATTATATCGTAACGGGCAATGTGTGTAGACTGTTCCGGACCGCGATCGGAGCAACTGTACGCGGACGGCGGTCGGCGGCGGCGGCGGCGTCCCGCTACAAGTGGGCGGAGATTGTCGGGGTCCCGGCGGCCAATGGACGGACACGCCCACGTTTGGCGTGCGTCGTCGTCGCGTTTCCCCGCCACCCGACCGCGCGTAAACCGCAATTAAATAGGGGCGCCCGGAACACGCCCCACCGCGGCGGTGCTCCTTTGCCCCCACCGC
The DNA here is from genome assembly GCA_949089665.1 of Macrosiphum euphorbiae. NCBI lineage: Eukaryota > Metazoa > Arthropoda > Insecta > Hemiptera > Aphididae > Macrosiphum > Macrosiphum euphorbiae. The sequence continues at coordinate 117,638,027 of CARXXK010000001.1, forward strand.
CGCCGACGACACCGCCACCACCGGCGACGACGACGACGCTGGGCCCGCCGACACTGTGTATTATACGAGGAGGCGCGCGGCACCGAAAGTGGCGCCGCGCCGGTGTCGCCCGGTCGACGATCGATATTTTACATTTTGCCGCGCTGGGCGGTGACGCTGTATATTTTCATATTATTATAAGATATATACCGGGGTATATACACAACGCATGTGTATGTATTAAACTCGTACTTAGGTATATTACAGGTAGATAGGTAGGTATAGCTAGGTACCTATACCACAATATAGTATACTATATATATATATATATATAATAACGCAATAATACTCAACGCGTAGGTACTTGTGGCCGAGCATGCATTCGTAGTATATAGCATAATAATATACGCGTTAATATAAAGTATTTTATTTTATGCTATAAATATTATTATATATTATATGAAATATATACACATAATAATATCTAATATCTATACCTATTATATGTAGGTACATACAACATAGTTAGATATACCTATACGCTTTTGACGGATGCCGCCGCCTGTCAATCGTTCGGACGGATCCGGTCACGCGGTACACTGTGGGTACAGTATATTATACACTCGTCATATATTATATATAAATAATAATATTATGTTTACTACCTATATATAGGTACATTATTATCATATTATAATATATGGACAGGTTTAGAGCGACTTCTTTATTATACTATACATGTCGTATTTTATATTGTGAATAAATGTTATAATTTTTAAATATTTCAATATATCCTCTAGGTAAATTTAACTATATAATATTAAATCATACTGCGTATTATAGTACTAATGTATATAATATTCTACTTGTAGGTTTAACGAGTGTTATAATAGATGTTGGCGAAATTCTGCGTGATATGGGGCGATCTTAAAGAGAATAGGTATAATCAACCACAGAACAATACATACCTATAGGTAGGTACCTTAATTAAATATAGACATAATATATTATAGTATATAGGTATACTATAGTGACATACCTATACGCCGATTTTATTTTAACACGTTCACGACCAAGAGTAAATCCGAGTGCTCTTTAAATAAACCGTGCAAAAAATGGCTTTTGACATAAACAAGAATTAAAAAATATAAATAATAACTATCTGGTCGCCAAAATTTGAACCAGCTGTAAAAAAAAAAATCGTTATAGGTAATAGACCACTGAAACTTGATATTTGTTAAAATAAACCGGTAAAAATCAATCCCATATAAAACGATATTCACCATGTCACATATATATTGAATACTTGACACCGGTCCACCTAAAGACACCCCCATGTAGCATATATTTGTGACACTTGGCCATGAACGTGTTAATTACATGGACCTAATATATAAGGTATCTACTTATATCAGTAGGTGTATAAAAGATTTAAAACAAATCATAAACAATATTTAATTGTTTAATTTTTATACCATGCGCTTCAAAAAAATATATTTTGAAAAACCCTGCTGCACATGTTCCCATCCCTGAAAATTAAACCGCCCTTAGTAGGTGGTCTGCCCAATTGTTATATAATATTGCTGGTATATAATGTACATTATATACGGTTTATGTTTATATAAGCTGCAGCGCGATTTTGCAGCACGTGCTGATGTACACGTGTACCTATTATTATATTGCGTAATACGCGAATTAGAGTGAACATTGTCACTACTCACTTCGGTATATAATATATACATAGTAGGTATACATATTTATAGATATAAGGATAAGAATAACGTGCGCATTGAAATGTATTGTCTTTTTGATGTAATTATGTATACCTATACCTATAATAATTTTGATTTAGATATTGGCATGTAGGTACATATATATATATCTATTATATATAGACGTATATATTATAATTTATATAGCTATGTGGATTTTACAAAATTGTGCAAGGCCTTACATAAGGATCAACCACCAGTGATTCCAATACTCTCGAACTACTGTACACGCGCATATAATATACATAATATGTACACCGTTATAACAAAATATAAAAATGTATTATCCCAACACTTAAACTCCTATTTAGGTGTAGGTACTTATAAGTACCTACACGCGCCAAAGTTTTTTTGTACATATATATGTATAAAAAAACTTAGGCGCTGATAGCGTGCATATACCTTTTTATATATAATATATTATATGCATATTATGCCTATAAAATATGTGCTACCTAGGTGGTAGGTATTAGGTACTATAAAGTGTTTATATTAAGCATATTTATACGTTAATATGTTTAGTCAAACAGTTTAGATAATAAACAATATAGCTGTATTATGTATAGTATAATAATACGTTTAATGTTTATGCTTATATATATATATATATATAGGTGTATATAAAGACCCTCGCCTTTGTATATTGTGTTTAAGTGATCCACTGATCGATATACATTAGTTCAGAATGTACGACTGAGATGAATATCATCAACATAAATAGCGTATAGCGTTATATTACAGAAAATTGCAGTTGCAGATATATAATTGAATGTTCTTGATATGATTATATAAATAGGTTTGTGATATACTGTTTTATAATTCACTATTGGGTATTGGTCTACATATACACTAGTTAAAAACCGTAACCATCATAGAAAAAACTGCAGTAGCCAGTAGGTACCTACTACAAGTTTACAAACAATGCAATTTATATGATCCACGACCGGCAATTAAATACATACCAAAATGGCTAAATACCTATGTTTGAATTTTTGCATCAAATTAATTTAAAGTTACAGAAACGCTCACGCGAGGCATATATTATTTTCTTTGGGCGTAAACAAACCACCATTAATCATTTGTTATATCAACTATCGCAAAAATCTCGATGTTTATAGTAATTTACGCTGCTTAATTATTATATCTGTTATCATTCGGTTTACCGACCATATCATTAGTCATTATAGTCGACAAAATATAAGAAAATTAAAATGAATAATGGATGCTAATTTATTGGTAATATACTAATGTATAGTATATTATGACTTATAATATACATACTAATATACTAGCATATTATTTATATTAATATCCATTATCATATAATATATATGTGCCTATATATATAACTATATAAACAGTGTTCCCTGACTTTTATACATATTCTTAATCATATATAGTTATCGCATATGCACTATATTTGTTATTTATGTGTATATAAGTGGTATGTGCACTGTAGGTGCTATATGTATTCTATTTAAGTGTTTATATTATATTAGTTACCTATATAGCTTAACTCAATAATTTAATCGTTATAAAATGCATTTTTTAAATTTTAAAACGAATATTAACTGCTGTACCGTTTTGCTTAGTGTTTATTCTTGTTCGTCTATACACTATATGTGCAGAAAGTATGTATAAATATGATAAATATGTATATACTAAATAATTATACTCATACTTACACCTATATACTGCATGCAGATAATTTATTTTTATATTAATTCTACTATATATATATATAAAATATATCTACTTAATTATGCAATATTAGATATAATTATTCACTCGTGAACATTATATTTGAATAAGACATTTATTCGAATAATATATATATACCTATAAGTGTTTCATGAAGGTAGGTACTTTTATACATAGTTTCACATCTATTATTTACTCCATTTATAATAGGTAGGTAATATAAGGTATTCAATACACGTAAAAAATATTTGTTTTGATATCAGTATGACAGTATGTATAATACGTGATTATTAAACAACACCTTCAATGACAAAAATAATTAAAGGAGAAAAAACAATTATTACTGTTTTCTAAGAAATTAGTTTTTTCCTATATTGTGAGATAAATCCAAATATATATCATATTCTATCTATAGGTACCTACTACCTATGTACTGAAATAACGAAATAAATGAAAATTAAAGTGTATACCTATGTGAAGAATGTTTTAGGATGAGTACATAGTTTGAAGGATACAAATTTAAACGCTCGCTGAATAATGGGTTTTATTATTTCTTACACAATTATAATTCATCACTGCAGATACGGATCAAATATAGAAAACTATGTTATAGAGACGCAGTATAGTTTAAGATAAAAACTGAAAACTAAAAAATGTTGATGGTAATGATGATGATATAATAACAAAAAAATGAAGAAGCTATAATTGAGTATTTAATGACGAGACCGTGTGTTTAACGAGTTTTTGGCCAATTGAATTTTACAATGTGTATAGTAGATACCTAGTACCTACATATATATTATTAATGTGTATGTGTGTGAGTGGAACCGTGTGAGAGCAGCCACAGACCAAATTTCTATTGCAATTTCCGCTACCCCTATATTTAAGGCACATTAAACCGGTTGGGTTTGTTCTTCTGTATTTCTGTAGTAATGGGTTCGATGTATAGATCAACCGGCACGTAGCACCGGACTATGGAGTATCTGTACGTACACAAAATGAATGAGAGAATAAACAGACAGACTGGCAGACGGACGGAGTGGAACGAGAGAGGGGAGAGAATAATATATATATTATATTATATAGACGGAAAAGAAAAAAATACCACCATCAAGGAGGAAATCATTTGTCCTCTGCAGCAGCGGTCGTGTCTGCATCAGAACCGATTTTTCAGCGATCTTTCGTCGTCGTCGGCTTAATGATACGACCCAAAGGCGCCACCGTCGTAGCATATATATTCGACGCACACACACAGATACAGACACAAGCTCGTTAACCAAACATTAGGCGCTTTCTGGTACCTCCCCTGTTATCTCCACCACTACACCCCACCACACGGCACCACCCACATTGTGTTTGTCTATATACTATGTACACGATACACACTGCACTGCACGTATACACAAATGTACATGCGTCTATACATATATATATATTATATATACACTCTGTGTAGCATATTTAATTTTCGTGTTTTCATAATGTAACTATATATAGATACATACGCCGTGCGCTGACGAAATTAATTTCATGTAATCAATTTCCCAGATCACGTATACATAATATAATACATATAATATGTATATGTACATACGCAAGTCGTATATAATATTTATATACTGCAGCAGTGGTAACACTAGGCATTAGGTACCTATATATTGTATGACGACGGAGACGTTTAATATATATATATAACATAAAGGAGGAGCACGACTTGTTTGGTCAAGTCAGAGAGAAAAATGAATAAACATGGGTAAAAAATATAAATAATATGGGTAGGTACTGATAAATACACAACATCACAAGTATTTATGTATATATATATGTATAGTGGTTTTCTACTTTTGGCCATTCGTGCACGTCCTGCAGCGGCTGGTTGGTGGTGGGTGCTAAATACGAGACGTGGAAAAATCGACTGTCGTTAACAAACTAAATATATTAAAAACACCGACGTATATAATATATACATAGTATGTATAACATCATGAACTCGAGCGTCGCGTTTCAACCGGCCGTTTCATTTGTTTTAAAAATGACGCCACTACCATAGTTATATATATGTATAAAATATATAATAGGTATTTATAATGTGTATATATATTTTAAATACCTAGTGTATATAGGTACAAACTAGTTATAGTTAGATATATGTTTATCCAAATTAATATATGGCATATATAAATAGATACGTGGACACGTGCAGGTATAATAGTCAAAATCTGCTGATGTAGACATGTAGTGCACGCGTGATTCGACTTCTGTCCAAAAACTATAAATATAATATATAGTAGGTGTCAATTTGTCATTTATATATAACCACCCCGTAAAACTGCGTTATATATATGTAGGTACCTACTCTACGGCTCAATTCATATAAATTTCAAATAGTGGTAATCGGGTGTGAAAATATTATGTATATAATTTACTATAGTACCTATCTTGGAGGTTTAACAAAATGTTTATATCAAGGACTCGATTTATAACGATAATATAATATATAGGTACTATATATTGTATATAATATCTATGTATTATAATTTATATAATATAGGTACATAGTTTAATTTCATAAAATTATGACTAATGATTTATATATTGTACCTAGGTACCTCCTAATATTCCTATATGGATTTATAGTATATGCGTATATACAACTAGGTATATACAATATAAACAATATGTGACGACTGCAAAGAACACCAGTCCAAAAAACTTTAGATTTTAATCTTGAAAAAATAATATATAATAATATACCTATGATTTATATAAATATATACTTATACAGTAATACCATATATACCTATACATGTGCTGTGTATTTAGCACGGTTAAAGATAGTATGGTTGCACAACGACCCATAATAAAGTGTTTCTCAGAGTTTCCTTGTTATCACAACCACTAGCAGAACCGAGCATTAGCGCTCCTAGCGTTTAAATATTGAATAATAATTGATGATATACCTACTATTTTTAATCGTGTCATGAATTTACGTTATAAAAAATAAAATACGGAATAACAAATAATAAATTTATATTTTTTATAAATTATAATATTGTGTTGTTACATTGCATAATTTTTATTTTTTAATAAATAATAATTATATTTAAACAATATTAATAATATATTTTTGATGATTAAATAAAGTATAATATATATACTTCCCTTTCAGTGTAAATTATAATTTAAGTTAACTACCTATACGAGTTTTGATAATTTTTTTTAGTTTTATTTTGTTTTTATTCATTTGATTTTTAATATAATATGTATACAGTCTCATTCTCATTATAACAAATGTGCTACATAAATCTGTGAGAATATCAGTTTGGTGCACATTACATTCAAATGTCAAAGGATTATTAGTACTTAGAAAATCTGACAATGTTTTATTAAACACATCAATAGAGCCAGCATGTTTCACAAAACTTAACTCTAAACTTCTCAGAATGAGAAATAAATTTTTATTAGGATGTGACTTTAAATCAAACTTTACAATTAAAATTACGTAGGTAGTAGGTACCATGTAATCACGAATGTAAAAATCGTTGAAAATATCGTATTTTTAATCGTGTATGTACTTTTTTTGCATTTTCGCGGGAAAATAATGTGCATATTATTACAGAAGAATCTTGATTTCTGATGCGTAGTACATAATTTATACCCTACGAGCGCTAGTAAATGTTTCTAGAGTATCGTTGATAATAAAAGAAACTAGGTATGAGCTTCATTAAATTGTTTCTTATCATAGTTCGTTGTGCAACCATTCTATCTTTAATCGTGGTATTTAGTTGGTTTTTGTACCTACATCTGATAAACAACACTATAATATAGCCTGCACTTACTATTTTATTATTATACATCGCATAAATTTTGGTTAAGACGTTCATTAATGAATAAGGACCTTATTATATAACTTATAAGGTGCTTGATATCGAAAACAACAAACTGGATACTATACATATATTAGAGTAAGAGCAATATTTCAGCCGAAATTTATTGCACTATGAAATTATTTGTACTTGCCTTCCATAACAGTGATCAGTAGGTACCTATAGGTATCTGGTATATATATAAACATGAAAAAAAACATCATTATATATTTCAATTCTGCGTTTAAAGTGCAATTTGTTTCACAGATATGTATCTTCAGATTATGTATAAAAATAAAATTGTATCATAGAAATCATTGGACACGATAATAATTGAGAATATAATATATAATATATAATATAACGTAGGTTACCTATAACCTATATAATTATTGTAATTTAAAATTTATTTGTACCATGTCGAACGCATAACAAGGTTTTCTATGCAGGTACCAAATCAAAATGTAAAATCTTTAATTTGCAAACAAAATTAAATTGTTCTGTCCAAATTATAAAATAATATCAAAATGTCAACGCATTCAGTCCATTCCGTTCTGCTGAATATATTGTGACTGCATGGGGGTAGGCTTACCCACAGTCTACTGAAATTACAACCTATTAGGTATTCATATAGTCTATACGGCGTGTATTACAGGTATAACGTAAGTATAGTAAGTAGATGTATTATACTATTATTGTTGTTTTTATTTTTATTACAGATGCGTAGACAATAGGCAATTTTTGACAGGATTGCGGTGACGGATTGCTACCGGAGGCGACACGTGCGAGCGCGTTTAACTTGGCGAGTCGCGTAAAAATATCAGATTATTAGGGAAACGCGGACGGCTGAGCCGGCGGGGCGCGACGATGTATCTATATACACATTATACATATTATATTATATATATACACATTATACATATATGCATATTATATATACATATATACATATTATATATATATATATATAAATACCCGAGCGGTCCACGATGTATACAACGCGGGGCGGAGTACTTTTAAGCACCGAGTGTATATATTTAAATGGGTGTGCGCTATAACGCTTATACATATATATGTATACATATAGTTATTGGATGTGTTCATAATATTATATAATAACATGGTATGTATATTATGAGTGCGTATACGAAGCTAAAATAATAATACGAAGAAAGAGCACATTGGACTTATATTTGACAAGGCGCCCCGCGATAAATACAACTATAGGTATGTGCATATTAAATATTATATTATATTGACTAATTGAACGCATTTTAACACACACTCACACCTCCTACATAACTGACCATTATTACATCGTAATATACACGCCGCCTCGCTAATGATAGACGAGTTTTATCTATATACACGAGTCGACTGGGCTTAGGATGTTTTTTTTTGCCAAAAACAAAAAAAAGACCCGGGGGCGTGATCACGAGTATTAACCTAATGACCGGAACAAATTAGTGTATGTATATATGTTTATATGTAGATATATACACCAATCAATAACCAATATTATTATTATAACATAAACTATATAGCCATTATACATTTAATCGAATATTTTGTATACCTATATACAGATAAGGTACTGCTTACACAACGTTTTACATTATCTCATAGTTTATACGAATGTATTATATTGTGGAAGTAGGTATAGTAGATAGCTGTAGTTATATATTTAAATATAATATAGTAGGTTTAAAGTTGCGGTATTTTGCAGTTACAGCTGTATAGTATCAACGTTTATATAAACAGTGTTTATAAATTGGGGTAGTTATCAGTATATAAAAAAAAACTAAGTATAGATAAACATTAGCTATTGTGTAGGTAAAACATTATACCGCAGTATTACCTTGCAATAAGTAAATTCTTAAAAAACAGAGAATAGTCGCTGCTGCTGTATAATAGTGTATAGTAATTTTTATTTTAAGTATATTGATATTTTCAGGCACGGCGCCAAGGGGGGGCAAGGTGGGGCTCTAGCCCCCCAGAAAACAGATCAGCCCCCTCGCCAGCCCCCCCACTGAAAAATATGTACGATATAATTAATGTTTGTTGTATACAGTTAAAAATATTTTTAGTTGACTTATTATTTTAAATATGTTTATGTTTGATTAACACAATACTATTGTGTAAGGAGTTAGTATTCGTACCTACCTACTTACCTATATTAGTTTGGTAATTAGCATGACAAATTTCTTATTTAAAATAATTAAATAATTTATTCAATTTTCTTATTTTGTTATTTTTATAATCTTATTTGTCATGGTAATTAGTTCACATATTACTTGATAATTAATAAAAAAGGATTTCTTAAAGTATCTATGTTTTAATGTATATATATGAACTATTTTAACCTCCAAAATTTAACAAAAAATATAAAGTAGGTACTTCAATAGTCAATACATACACTACTATGCAAATACCAATTTAAAAATGTATTGAATTAAAAATTAAAAATGTACTAGTTAAATATAAGGTAGGTAATCAAAAGTTTTTATTTAAAACAAATTGTATTCCTACTGATATCAGTGCAATTGTATACATTTTTGTTAACTTTTTCAATATTATAAGATTTTCAATCATTTACTGTATGGTGCATAAACAGATATTATTTAAAAAATCAATATTTAGCTCATAAAGAAATTATTATTTTTGTATATCATGTTATCATTATGAATATAGCTGTTGAAGGTCTTAGGTCTGTGATTAAACATTTTCTTACATATTACATAAGGTACAAAAAAATATTTGATATTATTCTTAAAACATTTTTAACTATTCAAAAGTTTGTAAATATTATATGTTTAGACGTTTAGAGCATACAATATAAAAGTATGTACTATATAGCTAATAGCTATATTATGTTATATGATACGAAAATATTTATATTTCATTTAAATAACCTCAGTATTTGTTGAAACAATTTTAGCCCATGTAAAAAAAATATTTGCCCCACTCTGCCCCCCTGGAAAAAAATTCTAGTGCCGTGCCTGGATATTTTTAAAGTACCTATGCTTACAACGTAGGTACGAAGGGTCTTGTATTACATTTCCAGCATTTCCTAGCTTTTTATTCACAAACACAAATGTAAAAACCAAACACAACAATTTTACGGTAATTAAGAGCGGGTATAACCGTGAACTATACCTTTAAGCGTTATATATGTAATGCGACCACATTTCGGTGAAAATTATCTTCTGCTACGAATATTTTCGAGTCTCATCACTTTCCGTTTTCAGAAGATTACATGCCGAGGGTGTGTCAAGGTAAGACACGTCCTATACGCGTCATCAATATATAGGTGCAAAGTCGTGGTGTCGACTACAGCAGAAATCGACACTATACATATAATATATACACACATGCCACCCGCCAAATGCGATCCGAAAAGTATTTCGCCCACGTTAGAAGAAGCCCAAATATAATATAATGGCCATTTGTACTTCCAAACCGGAAATGAACAAAATAACCGTAATTATTATAGTAATTTTCATTAACATATTATGTAGAGCTACAGTATAAAGTATTTATATCATATTTATTATTATTATGCATTTAAAATGCCTTACCGGATGAGGGTCTCGAAATGTAATCAAAGAATATAATATTTGTCATCGTCTCGTCAAAACATTAATAAATAACTAGGTACATTTGACTTTATATGGTGTCTAGTTAACACATTATAAAAACATCATATTATAGAGTATGTATATAGGAAGTGACCAATTTACGTGATTTAATTAAATATACATGTTTAGGACAATAAAAATACATGTGTATAATAATAATAGTAGGTACAGTATATTTGAACGGACACATAAATATTAAATATTATCTTATATTATATTATTATATAGCTCTTATTTGTCATAAAATTTAAATATATATTTAAGGGCACTTATATAACAAAAGTAGTTCAATTTTAAGAACACGTCTATATTTTATACTGTATACTAGTGTGTAGTTATTTGTAGACAGTAGAACAAAATTAATTTGCTATATAAATATAACTTTCAACATGTACCGAGTATAATTTATATTTTTAAATTGATAAAATAAAATAACATTTTAACTTATATTTTTTTGCTTATTTAAAAAATACATATTATAACTGAAAACTTAAAAACTGTTATTCCGTGAAAACATAATACATCAAAGATCAAAATACATAAAAACTTTAATTTGTGTTAGTTTATAAGTTATACTTGAGGATAAAATAATTTGTATCGTTATTTTTTTTTATTTTATGTTTTCAAAAACAAAAATTGTATTCTATAACAAACGTAATAAGGAACATAAACAAATTATAAAATTTTCTGAGAAAACCACTTTAAAAATACAATTATTATATTGTTTAGGATATACGTAGGTAATGCATAACCTTCAGTTTTCGATTAGAGTAATTTTAAAATGTACCTATACATATATTATACATATATTATACGTATATAACTACAACTTATTGTGGTTTAGTAAAATTATAGACTTACAAATTACAATAATAGATACAATATTGCCGTCATCATGTACACAATTAAACACGTAGGTAAACGCTTATTTGTTTGCACAACTGCAGAGCTGTGCTTAAATAGTAGGTACTTTTACAGACATTTTTTTTTAAATACCTATAGTATCAAAATGTAAAAGGAATATAAAATCTGAAGCTTATAAGCCTTTATATATGTTTATATATTATATATTGTGTTATAGAGTTATGATAAAATATAAATGTACCTATACATATAATAGTTAATCGAATTCTATGGTTTTGCAAATAGATTTGATAATTTAAAAATTATTAATTTATATACGTAATATATTATGAATATATAAAAAAGGCTTTGACAATGTACTATCTGGTGAGCGCGTGTTGATTTATATATTCTATCAAAACTTAAGAGGATATGAGAGAATTTGGGGAGCTCAATGGTTGTGTATAAGGGTTGGAGGACAGGGGGGTTAATGAGCTAGCGTCATAAATTTCATCGGTGCATAAACAAGGCCGCGACTGATTTCAGTTTTATGAGCCCATAAATATAATTTAATATGCCCGTTTAGTTCACGCATACACTGCACGCGGCGCAGTGTAGGTATAATAATATGCACGTATATTCGTATATATATTATCTGAGAATGGTAAACTTTAATATTTCAATCGATCATTTGCAAATATAGAGTAATAACTATTATAATTTAGGTTCATAGACATGTATAATTATGTATGTGCACATGGACGATTTTGAAATAAAAAAATGTTGATATTATAAATTATTATAAAAAAAAAATTATAAATTTATCACTTTATATTATATCCTAGGAATTATATTATAATATCAAAGCGCCACAATGTAGGTACTTATATTATAACATAGTATATATATGACGAGTGTAGGAGTATATATTAAACATTAATAAATATATTATACGTGGCCATATATAGGTACCTATATGTAATATATTTATTAATGTTTTTAGGTATAGGTACCTACATATATATAATATATGATACGTTTTGCACTGATTCTTGCCCGTGAGCCAAACGCACAACATTGTTCCCATATCACAATAACAGGTTGTATATAAACATAAAATATTATTATTAATACCTTTACAATTTATATTATATACCTATATTTAAGTAAACCGTTTAACCGTGCCTTATTGTGTGCACACTGGTTGAAAAACAGTATCAAATAATTGTCCAAACTAAGGTAAATAAATAGGCAAATATGAAATAGTATTATAGTTTGCATATACCAATACGATTAGGTTAATCATTGAAACAAAAAAAGGATTCTTTAGAGTCAATATTTACATACCTATATAGATTTAGAAATATGCACGGTTAGCCTTTATTATAGATATAACTGATATTATACACTGCAGTAGAGGTAGGTATATACTGCAAATGTGAGTTTATTCTTGTTAATATCTATGATAATCGTTGTAATAATAAATGTATACATGTAACGTTATGAGTTATTACTTATGAGGTAATAATAGAAAAAAAATTCGATTAAAAATTCAATCAATGTTAATATTATTTTATAATAGTTGTTGGAATTAAAAAAAATACAAGATATAATGAGTTATTAAATTCACGAGTAATTTACTTTTTATATAATTTTTTATAGTCTATACAAATAACCTATAATAACCAATAAGTAATAATAATTGCTAAAATAAAAAACGAGTTTTTTTAATTGTATTATTGCTGATTTTAGATTCTGAGTGGAACGATGAATGTATTGATTTTACAATGATGTGTGTTTTTATATTTTTTATTTTTATTTTTTTTTTTTGAGTCTGTGTACACGATAAATAGTCGAAAGAATGCTTCGATTTTCAAATTCAGTATCTTGTTCGATTGGAAAGTGAATATTGTTGGTGCATTGGATTAGTCAACATTTAAAATTCTCAGTAATTTTCAAAAGCGCCAAGAAAAACAAAAGAAAAATTAAGGAAAAACGGGAATTTTAAATTTTTACGCAAAATCGATTTTTCATAAAATCGACTTTGGTTTTTGGTGTAACTTCATGAAATTTTCACTGATTGTTTATATTTCCATTTTGTATACATGATAAAATTTACAAAATATTTTAATTTGTTTTGAACTGTTTAGGGACATTTTCAGTGTCCCATTTTATTAGTTTCTTTTTTCTATGAATGTCAATAAAACTTTATTTGTTGAGTAGGTAAGTAAAAATACTATGAAATTCAATACAAAGCTCCTACTATATTGTTACAATGACATTTGAAAAATATTAAAAATCCTTAGTCCTAAGCATTTAGAGTTCAAAAATTAACAAAATATGGAAAAATCACGAAAATTAGCAAAATAATTTGAGTTAAGAATTCGTAACAATTTTTCTTTTTAAATCTAAGATTTTAAAATGTACTACAAGATTCCTTATATAAGATTATATCTACCTTTGTCAAAAGAAAAATGTCTATAAGAAAGTAAAATTAAATATTTTTAAACTTCTAAGGTATACTATTATATATCTACTATAGTATCAAGGTTTGTTGTTGATGTATAACAAGTTATAACTTATGAGTACCTAAAGGCTATTGTGATACGATTAATTTGGAATTTATTATAGGTCAATTTGTTTTTTTAATACCATAGATAAGTATATAATATTATGTCTTATACCTAGACTGACATACCGTCTCCGCTGAGAATCGTTTTTCTTATACAATGATATATCATTGAATTCAAATTTAATACCATCCATTATACAGTGACCCACTTGTAACCTACTGTACAGCAGAGCACCTTTTTAAATTATCTATTTAATTGTAAATTTTATTTTGATTATTAAAAAGTTTTTAATATAAGTTTAAGAGACAATTTTTTTCCACAAATAAGATTTATATATCTAGGTAAAATGAATCTTAGGAATTCTACTACGATGATTAATCTGACTGAATTCACAAAAATAAGTAAATTTTAATAGTTTAACATACTTAATAGGTATTTAAGACCTATTATAAGAATATCTTTACTTTTTGCTGTGCAAATGATAGGTTTATTAACCACCATAAAATATTTAGTTGTTATTAGTTCTATTTGAAAAGTATTTAAATAATATAAATATATATAATGTACCTACCACATAATATATTAATAAATATTTTTCTGAACTGCATTTATGTTTAAGAATAATCTAATATATTTTTCATAATTATTTAACATTTTACACAAATATTAAAATATACATCTAAATAATTTATATAATACACTATACACACTAGCGTAGCGTATCTAGAGGGGTTTTAGGTTTTTAACCTCCTCCCCACCATTGACATTATTCCCCTGAAAACTGTAAAAACCTTGGTTTAATTTATACTTAACCCCCCTCCCACCATTTCATAAACCTGGCTGCGCGACTGCCTAGTACCTATAAGTATAGGTATATATATAGTTCAAATATTTAGTACCTACGGGTTAATTTATGCACGCAGGTTAACAATAGTTAGTAGGTAACTATAATTTCGATATACACTATTATACCATGTATATATACCTAATCTATATTGAATATAACGTCTATTATGTATATAATATATATATATTTTTTTTATATACTGTATTGATGATACTTGATTTAGAGAACCTATATCAACTGTACTTTTATTTTTTTTTATACAGCGGTGTATCTCAAATAATTAATACAGTTTTAAAATTAAATATGATCGTGATGTACACTCAATATAAATAATTGTATAATATACCTATAATCACCAAAGGGCAAACATAGGTACCATTTTTAATATTTAAAAACCTATTTTAAGGGGCTGGAGCGTAATCCATTCTAAGGAGTAAAAACTAGGCATTTTATATTTTAGTTCATATGGGTCTTGTTAATGTGTAAAAACTTGAAAGTAAATGGGCATTAGTGTATGTAATTCGTAGTACTGATCACGTTTTATAGGGGCATCATAGTACTTCTGTCATTTTACCTACGCGCATGCACATGTCACTTATTGCTTTATAAAATTACAAACATTTTTTTTTTCAAAAAATACTGCCAGTGACTTCAATCATTACGCTCAGTAGGATGTTCTGATTTAAATTTTGAAAGCAGATTTGAATCCTCCTCTAAATTTACTATGATTTGACTGTCGTACATTTTTCATATTCTATATAAATGTTTTTGAATATATAATTTTAATTTGAATTGTGAATATGATCTATTTTTACTCTTTTTGTTAGTAAATTTCTAAGTAAAAAAGAATAAAACTCAGAAAAATGAAATATTCTAAGCATAGATCATTTAGTGACGAATTCAAATCTGCTTTCAAAATTAATATCAGAACGTTATAGGGCGTAGTGATTGAAGTCGTGAGTTATGTTTTCGACCGAAAATAAATCACGCTCCAGCCCCCTTAATGTACATATTATGATGGTTGTATTCAGATGCACGATTATACGTAATACATAATTATACTATTGAATTTATAAATATTATTATTCTTACTTTTTCACAGTACAATGCGTTGCAATTTTCGGCTAAATGATAACTGCTGTACGGATACGACATGTCAAGTGTGGTCATTTCGACAATCGATGATACGCACTAGTATTTTATATATATATATATATATATATATATGTGTGTGTACGGGTGTGTGTGTATGTGTGTATGACACTACTACAACTATACATAAATATTTGGAGGGAAAAAACAATCACGTAAAACCCGCGAACTTGTAGACTTGTCGAGATTTCGTTTAAGACTGGTGCAGTATAACTAATAAAAATCTGGCTTATGAAAAAAATGTATCTATATACCCGTGTTAAAAAAAAAAAAAAAGGAAAGACGGTTTAAACGAGTTTTACCGTTTCATTGGCTCAACAATAATTAGTCGTTTACTACACCCACACTATATAACCACCACTTTGATTAGTCCTACAAACCGGCGTTCTACGCACCTTTAGAAAAAAATTATTAATTAATTTTCGAAAAACAAAAGCGAAATCATCTTAATACCGCACTTACAAGGTTTATAACAATTAAACCTGCCTCGTGATTATAAGCTGTTGTACAGCAGGGACCGTAAAATAGCCTTCTTATATATTATATTAGGTATTTATATATACATATAACACCGTTTTATGTAATTTATTGTACCTACATGGTCTGGTCAAAAAAACTTTAAATTAAAATCCACTATATATATTCGTATATAAGTATAGGTTTGTATATACATAACTTTGAACATATATATAATATATATCTATAAATTATAAATTGTACCTATAAATAATGCAATATTGGTATAAATGTAAAAAATTAATGAACAGTACAGTACCTATACTTATAGGTACGCTTTATATCCATTATACGCAACTATTAAAGCTATTTCAAATTTGTCAATCTATATATTATGACAATGTATAAATTCATGTATTTATATGTATTCTACAAGACTCGTTCATTTTATTTGTACAATTCCAAGATCTTTATTTAGTTATCAGCCGTTTGCCAATTTGCAACGTTCGCGCGTTGTGTATTGTTGTGTTGCAGATGGGCACAGGTTTTGTGTTTTTTCGTCCGATTCGTCGTTGACTTAATATATTGTGTTATATACTTGATGATCCACGTTCTTGTTTACATGCGAAGTGTCGACCGGTGTAACAGGTGAATTTTACTCCCAGGAAAATTGTACTGAGTCGTAGATAACACCTTAGATCGAATGCGTATTGCAAATTATTATATACATTAAGATCATTGTATATATTACGACTTACGAGCGAAGTATTCCTCCCATTTAAGAATTAAGACTATAGTGGAATTTGTCACCAACAATTTGTATCTATTATTGAAAAAAAGTAGAGGTCATATGTTTTTATTCTTCAATTATTTTAATAAGACGCCTATACACCATTTATAGTATTTTTTTGTCGTGCCTAATTATTGTTGTCAAAGCGATATCCGTGTAATATAATATATTGGAGAAAATTTTGTACCGTCGTTTTTTTTTTCATATAAGCTTATTATATTGTCCGGGATTTGAAACAGATAGTACAAATAAAAAGTTGTATTCTGTAATTTCATGGGAAAACTTTTAGTTTACAATATTTAGTTTTCATGGGTAGTTATATCCAAAAATGTGTAATAGGTACAACTCAAAATTAAATTATGAGCAATGAAGTGAGGATATTGACTTTATACTAGTATATGTTCTCAATTTGCATCATTCTCCAGCTATATTATTATCAGGTATATAATTTATATAGGGAAATTTTATAATTTAAGTATTGATAATTTATTGATATTCCATTGTTTTTTATAGGTAATAATATAATTGAAAATATTTTAGAAATATTAAGAAAGAACATATTTTACCACTCGTTCGCACGTTTAATATTGACTTTTCATTAAAAAAAAAAAGTAATGGAAATTATTAAGTGATTGCGAACAGCAGCGGCGTTAAAGGGGCGGCTTAGGACAACGCCCGAAACACAGGTCGGCATCATGGGCGTGTATATTTAAAGAGAACACACAATAGACAAATTGTATCGTCACAGGCACATTATAACTAGAAATCATATATCATACCAAATTCCTTTCATAAAATCAAAAATGTTTGTTTTTTCGATAGATTATTATATATGTATACCAAAAAAATAAAATAGAATGTGTTAAAATTGTTAAGTGCTACTATATATTTTACAGTCGATAAAAAAAAACACAAGTAAATTAGATGGCGCAAAAATCGTTTATAGGCGCCAGAGGCGGTATCCTCCGTGTGCGCTTCTAATCTCACGGATATTGGATTTATTGGTCCGCAGTTACGCATTAAATATATAGGTATATAGTCCCAGTAAGCAACTGGGAACATCAAAAATACTATTTTCATCCCAAACAACCAAAATCATTTTCATTAAAACCGAAAAAAAGTAAGTAGTATAACATTCAGTTAATTTTTATTTTTCAACTTTAATCTATATAATTAGTATACAGTATATACTATAAAGTATATACACGGAGGTATCTATACCTATATTTAAACGCCTAATTATGATTAAAATGAATCGAAATAATAATAATTATACTACAAGTATATAACTAAAATGTATATAATATACGCAACAATATAATACTTGGAAAATTAAAAGCGTGCGATTACACTATATAGGTACCGCCTGTCCGCCTATACCTTATAAACAAAATTATATATTGTTATAAGCCGTGTGGATATTATGAGGGAAAGAATATAATATTATTATTAAAAAATAATATTCTCGTTTTTTTGGAGATCGTTAGAAAAGTGCCTCTCAGTATAAGTGTTTCTAATATTAATAACAAAAAATTTGTTTTTTATTTATATCCTCATGTACGTACATTGTAAATATTGTTAAGTTGACCTTAATCCCTTTTTGTCTGTAAAACGTGTCGTTGAAACCCGATTTTTTTATCGTTCAACACTTAAAAAGGGTTTCGTTAACATAATTTTTTAAGCTATTAAAAAGGAGTGATAATGACCGTCATTTAACACTCCCCACGTCTGCGTCGACGATATCCAATTTTTTATTCGTTAAAGTGTAATTTGTTTTTATTAATTATTATTAGATATTGCACATTATAATACTTTCGTACATCTTGGGCAAAGTATATTATTGTATAATATGATAAATAGTAACTATGCAGCATGGTACAATATTGCACATGAGCGTACAAAAGATGTGTTGTATAGGTAGGTACCTATATCTTTCCTCGCTATGACTTAGAAAGACTAACTTAGAAAGACTTGCCATTGAAAAAATACTCTTATCATTGACAATTATATACCTTATTGGCAAGAAAATCGTAATTTCCTCCTTACCATTTACTAATATGTATCTAACATTTTTCTTTTCCAATACTATAACCTTATAATATAAACTGCAGCGAGTTTTTTTGATAATATTATTATACGTGTAATAAAAAAACACGATTAGTGTACGATGCGTTGGAACACGATTACGATAAATCGTCGTGTGAATGGGTCGTCGAGGAGAGAGAAGTGGAGGAAATGGTAAATATAATATTATAACCATTTATAGGTGTAGAGAGAAAAAAATCGCTCGATTAAATTTCCCACACGCATTTCCCATATAATATAATATATCACACTCACTCGCACATCGTTTCCGCAGAAGGGGTGGTCGATTCGTATTATAATGTAAAATTAACTTTGAGGACTCGTTGCCACAGTATAATATAATAACGTAAGCGATAACCCTGTAACGATGTTACATTATATGATTTTGCTTGTAATATTATTGTCGCGGGGTTGTCGGCGCGATGTGCGCGAATTATCGCCGATATACACCCGCCCGCGGCTGCGCGCCGCCAGTGTGACGATAGGAAATAGGAATTGAATTATCGCGGTGGTGCCCCGGACAGACCGAGCGACAGCGCGTGCACGCCGTACTGCACGCCGCGATATAGGGAGCGGCCGCGGGGCACGCTGTCTTGAGAACGCGTCGTGTCTCGTATAGTCGTCGTCGCCGACTCGTCGCTGCAGAGACGAAAAATATTCGAATATTATGATTATTATTATTATTACAGTGACGACGGTCGCGTGCGCGCGTGCAGTTCTATAATAAAAAAAATATAATATATATCATAAAATATTATAGTCCCTTCGAGGCTACCGCTGCAGCTTCTGCTGCTCTGTTTCTGCAGCTCTGCTGTTGTCGTCGTCGTCGTTCGCACGTGAACAGAGGGCGAACGGGTGCGTGTGCGTGCGCGCGCGTGTAAGGAGATGCGTTTGAATAATTACCGAGCGGTCTTTCTGTCCGTTCCACTGGCCACCGCCGCAGCCGTTAAATTGGCCGCGCGCGCTCGCGCCCGCTAAATAATACAATATTATTATTATTATATCGACTATACATATACGTTTGTCGCCCGCACTTGTTAACGGGTACTACAGACAATGATAATTATCGCGACGCGTCTGTTGTTCGTTTGTGCGCCGCGCAGTCGTTTGTCATACCATAATATCATATTGTGCTGCGCGAAGCGACCGCGCGTTTTTGCCGATGACATATTATATCATTACGATCCCCTGCTGCACGCGCGCGACCACTGCGGCCACATTATAGCTCCGCTGGACGACGACCGCTGCAGCCATCGCATCGTGTATAAGCTTATAATAGTCGAGTGTTGGACGCCCGCATACGTCACGACAACCGCGCGTTCGTGGTTATTACCACGGTCGTGACGCGCTGTGTACATAACGGAATATCGTGGGCGTTCTGTATTATATTAAAAGGCATTAAGTCGATATTTCCAATTTTTATTACTGCGGGTCAGCGAAAACGGAGCATAATAATATCGTATATTATGGCGTGCTTTATCGCCTTATTGACAATGTTGCGTTGATTGATTGTGTTATATACGTCATAAAAATTATTATATAATATACACTTTAATTTTAATTATGCTCCACGGCATGCTAATACCGTGGGTTTTTCAAATACCTACCTACCTACATTTTATGACATTTCGATAATCTGTCTAACTTAGTTAGACATTTAAAAAAATATTCATACTTAGTACCTATAGTGTTCCTTAATTGAATACTAGTAGATATATTATATGCAATTAAATAAAAATTGTTTTTAATCGCAATGGCTCACGGAACGTGTTACAGTGTAGGTAGGTACATATTATAATATTATGTATATCATAAAAACTTTCGCGTTTTACATGTACCTACCGCCGCAATACCGCCGTAGAATAGTTAGGTACTGGACATAATAATATGATGTATGCCTAACGTCTATATATAAGTACCTATACAATATAGTATAAATGTTTTTAAGTACCAAACTGATCTGATGTTTGGTTTTTAAAAGCAACCTAGCTGTGGTATACTTTGGTATGATTAACACTTCACCTTTAGACCGTTTTGCATAATTATATCGTTGGGTAAATATTCTACAGTGTGGGAATAAGTTCAATGAAAAATAAATATGTATGTTATCATAATATACATGAACCGAAACCAAACTGAGAATAATTGTTTTTTTTTGCATATTATGAGTTATATAATGTAATATGATAGTAGGTTTATATATACCTAGTTGATATGTTATGAAGCTACCTTATACGTTTTTTAACCAGCAAATAATTAAAAAACAGAAACGAGCGTATAAAACCTCTACTTCAACGTATGCGCATCAATTGTTTTGTTTTTAAAGTGTTATAATATATAAGTATTAAGTATCTAAAAATAATAATGACCATCGAAATTAATTATGTACCACAATTTAAAGTGCATTAATATTAATGTTAATAAACATATTTAGTACATAATTTATTCTTATTTTAATATCGCAATTATTGTTATACAATACAGAACTTCCCCTACGAACGTACAACCAATAATAACGGTATCAGATGGCTGCAGGCTGCAGCAAATCGTTAGATTTTTAAACCTCATTTTGAACCGATCAAAAAATATAATATAGTAAAGTATGTAACATAATTTAAAGGAACCAATAATATATATTACCATATCAATAATATTATATTAACCTATAGTAATATATTATATAAGTACTTATAAACTATACCTATAGTAAAGATATACGGAGTTTGATTCACGAGGTGTACATGGACCTCATATTTCAGTGCGAGTTTCCGTAATTTTTTGTCTTGTAATAAATTTTTTTCTTCTTTAAAGCATTAATATAATATATTTAGTAGAATTCTTATGTATGAAGAATTTGGTGAATAGTGAATACCACAATGAATAATCTCACTCCGCATTGAAGAAGTAACTATGTATACCAATTATTTATACTATTTAGTATTTATACACATTTTGTCGAAACAAAAGCTTGGATACTATACTAAGTTACTGGTTAAAAAGTGCAGCAGGTAAATAATAATAAGTTAAATGTTTATGGTCAGTTATAGATTATAATTGCATATTTTTCACTTTTTTTACTAAACAATGGTTTAATATATTAAGATATATAACTTTTGTGTTTAAAAATCAAAAAGCGTTATTGCTCAATGATTTCCTAGAAAAAACACTGCAGCAGGTGTACACGACCCTTATAAATCAATTATTATGTTTATACCATATTACAATAGACAGGCATCTATCTTATTTCATAATATAATATTTATGGATAAAGAATTTTGTAATTTTGTAATTTACTTTATAGCCATGTCTATATAGTGGGTATACAGTACACGTCTACACACATAGGCATGTTCCTATTATGTTAGACCCTTCCGGAGGGTTGGCCGGAAATGAGAATTATGATTTTAATTTATAAAATGTATAATATATAGCTGGTATAGGTATACCGAGCTACTACGATTTTAGAACATAACTTTTTTTCATTATCCATTTTCACCCGTGTACTTATAGTATTTCTGGGTTTCGTATTGATTTTGTTTTATTTTAAGAAAACTAAAACACATAAAAAATACACTTTTTTACGACTGCTTTGAAAATTATATATAATATATTCAGAGGTTGTACAATAGGAATATAATACACACGCGACGATTGATTCAAGTCGTTTTCACACTAAATAATACAAAAACCCATGAAATATTCACCGCGCGTGACCTCAGGGTTAAGACCGTGCGTTATTGATTGGCCGCGGGAACACACTCACACAGACAAGCGCAAATAGTATACATCACACGGGAGTACACGACACACATAAATATTATATAGGTATATGTGCTCGTGTGCAATGTGCATATAATAATATTTAGATTGTGACACGTTATAATAATACGGCCCAAAGCTGTTACTATATTAAAATCTCTCGCAGTACACGTCTTACTTAGCCGGGTATAATACTGAATACTAGAATAGAGAGTACACATATTCGTATAAAATATATATACAGGATGTAACTGCAGAACTGACTTTTGGAACAACTTTTGTTCTAACAATATATTAAAATTTTTTTTTTTATATACTTTTACATAATTTATAGTCACTCTCGCTACACATATATTATACCAAAAATTATTTTTATTTTTTAACACTGAAAAAAAAAAATTTAAATTTGATTTAAATTTTTTTGGATATATTCTGCAAAATATCCAATTTGTGATTCTGATTATAAGAAAAATTTTGATAGTAAAAACATTTATCTAAGTCTTGTTGTTTATTTTTTAGAATTTCGTAAAATATCAATATTTATTTGATTAAACATGAATTAAACACTTTTTTCAAAATATTTTTTTCGGAATTTGCTGACATGAGTATATTTCTTAAATTAATTCCTAATCATATAATTTTAATTTATCATACGTTTAAGTAGCATCATTTTTTTTTTCGTCAGGTCTTTCTGTTACCCCTTGTATATATGTGTGTACTTATTACACACACACTCACATACTGTATACGATCACATAGTGTGTGCATAAAAAAAAAAATCACAAATAATATTGTTATTATGCAGGCCAATGTTTATGTAATTTACGACTTGTAAGAAAAACGTTTTGTATAATATTGCGCTTACCTATCCATATACAATACACATATACGCGAATGTCTTATTGCGTTGTAAAGCGTACCTGTACAATAGTAACCTACCTATATCACGTGATGCATTTTGTGTCTGTGTGTGTGTGTGTTATGATGAATATATAAATATATATATATAACAACCGACTGTATGAAATATGAGACGTGCCACACAGCATCATCGTTCCGCGCGCGCGTATAATGTAGGTAGGTATAATGTAGTGCGAGCGAGAAAGAGTTGGACGGAGATTCTCCGTGAGATAACCCGGCTGGCGCGAGTGGACCCTCGTGCGTGTGCGTTTGTGTGTGTGTGTGTGTGTGTGTGTGTGTGTGTGTGTGTGTGTGCGTGTGCTTGCGCGCGTATATATACAATCCGTCCGGATGGACGGGACGAAAATTTACAGGCTATAATTACAGGGGAAGCGACCGTATTTAATTATAGGCTTAGGGGGATTATCCTCTGCGACCAGACAACGGCGGCGGCGGCGGTCGAATTTTAACCGAACCGCCGCCGCCGCCGCCGTAGCGCGTTAAAAAACTGACAAAGCGGAAAAAGCGCGCATTGAATCGTATTTATAATGTATATATATATATATTATGTACACCGGTACACCTATATCGAGGTATATACGTGTGTGTGTGTGTATGTATCTATTTATTTAATTTTTATTTTATACAACTGTTTGTAATAAATTATAATTCACTTGTATCTTTTTTATTTAACGAAATAATCATATTGTCTTATAATATAATAACGATTAAAAAAAACAAGGTGGGATGAACGAGTTATTACATATTATTATTATTATTATTGTGCTGATGCGATAATATACGTTTAAGAAATAAGTGCTTTATCAGCTTGCAGAGATATACCTAAATCTGTTATTGTATAGTCCGGTTTCATCGATTACAAGAAAGTCACGTAACCGTCGAAACTTTTAACTTTGAGTAATTTAAATGGTCACCTTTAACATAAATTGACCTATTCCATATATAGGTAGTTTACATTTTGTCAGTCAGATCAATTATATACTATAATAATATAATCACTTAAGCATTATAGTCGTTATAATCGTTGTATTATAACAATTAACATTATATCGTAAGTTATTTTCTAACTTTCCAGTTTTCCACTCTCCTATTAAATACTCGTCAGTCATCACTCGTTGGTTTCTTCCAAATATATATTAGTTATTACTATTATAATATTATATTCTACGAAATGTGATCATATATACTCTCACCACAAACACGTCATAACGTTTAAACTGCTATCCAAAGCCGTTTTAAACTTTCTTTTGAGTACACTTGAATTATTGACTCCGAATCGAATTTGAGTATTTGACCACAGGTCAACATGGTTAAAGTACCTATTATATACCTATTATATTTATTCACGTTTTTCAAATCTTATATTTTATTCATATACCATATACGCTTTGACCCCAAATTATTTACTATCAAATTACGTTTTCTATTATTAGTTATCTATTTAAAAGCGCATGAATATAGTTTCTATGTGTTTATATTGTCATCATATTTAGGTACCTATAATCTATATCATCTACTATAGATGGTATCTAACCCATGTACAAATATAAAAAAATATTATTATATTATTTATATTTTTTAATACCTGCCCAAATATGAATATCCAATACCCAACACGCGGTCATTGGTATACAATATACATTTCCGATTCCCTGATTATACGAAATTAAAATAGTTGTTTTTGTTAATACATAGCTGGTAGGAGATCTATTGTTATGGTTTACTATATATTTTTACCTTTGTCAGTCAGCAATCGGTATCAATATAAATATATATGCTGTACAAACATGAGCATATAATGATTGAAAAACTAAGAACGCACAATCCAGCAATTTATTTATATTATAATAAGTAGTAAGTACGTACCAGAGGTATCTATATATATTTTCAACTTAAAGAATTAAATTTGTATTAAAAAATATTTAGTAAAAAAAACTTTGACAGTGTCATATAAATTCAACGTGTTGTAGGTATATAGTTTTCCCAAAATAATTTCAAATGTTTTAAAATAATTTTTTTTTTTTTTCGGTTTCGTCCCGAACCGTCTTTGGAGCTCTGAGGCAAAAGCAAGCTGTCTTCGTGAATCATTAATTAATGTCACGAGGGCCCGGCGGCGACGGCGGCGGCCAATGGTCGGAAGTCGTGTTGCCACGGGAGACGCGAGTGGGCGTTAACCACGTGCCCTCGAGGAAAACTCCGCTGCGGTGGCGATGCGGCGGCGGTGTCAGAAAGGGTAGGGAAATGGTGAAAAACTATTTTCCCGTGGCAACAATCCGCAGAACAAGGGCAATAAAATATTTTACACGAACTCGAAATAGTTCTCTCTAGACTATACGAGAAACCGAAAACGAACAAACAATACATATAATAATATGTAAGTATATATATATAGATTATAGATACTGCACCAAACGGAATATTATGTATTTATATATATTTCAAAACTGTATTCCATAGTATGATATATTGTACATAAGTACATTATAAATAATATATACGTAATATATATTTATTAAGACAATAATCCCCTGTATACCTACGTATAATAATATGTATAATATATACTATATACGGGATCTAATATTGATAACAGGTAACCGTAATAAGGATGAAACTTGTTAAAAAATTAATTTCCAACACATTATTCTTATGAGGTACCTGCCTATAATATATATAAATATTAGGTATATAATTACAGGGTGAGAGTTTCAGGAAATTCGTTGCTATCTATATTTTCAATCTTCGATAATCAAACTAACCCATATAAGGTACCTTATATATTGCATATTGTATAGATATTAGGTACCTACCTAAAAAGGTAAGACAATAATATACATATTAATGATCAAAGTTCAGTCTAAAAAAATTGTCTTATATTATACAAGTATATATAGGTTGTATAATAAGGAGTAAGGACTATATACATATAGGTTTATTATAACCTATATTCCTATATAGGTACTGATACGAAATTAAATAATTTCCAAGCACTTATTCAATGCGGTAATTTTATTTTCATCAACTATGTATATTATATATGTTCCATAATAGTCACATAATATTGAATGGTTCTATAAAAGTACAATATTACATTATTCCGTGTGGTTGTTGTTTATCGTCGAATACTAGGATATAGGTATGGAAAAAGTCCAATCTTCCTTGCCGGTCACGTAACACGTTCTCATCCACATCGTGATAGACATTAGTCGGCTCTCAGGTTAATTTTTTTCGTTCGCCACTCAGACCACCGTCATGAAAATTACAATCCGGTTTGGGATACGATTTGGTGGTTAATCGGTTTACAAAATGAAAATTCAGTTTTAATTAATCTTTGGAAGAGGATCGAAGATTTTTATTTCTCTTTATAGGTTACATCGGAAATTGGTTATCGAAAGGTCTTCGCACCTGTCATATCTATACTATTGTTCCTACCCTCGAACAAGTTGATGAACTGTCTCATATAGGTGAAGCATTAAAAAAATATTAAGTAGGTAACTTTTTTTATGAAAATATTTAAATAATATTCATAAAAAATAACAAATAATCTGTAAAGTGTATTACATTAATTATGTCGAATAGAGTAATTATTGTAATTATTTTCTCCGTTGATATTTTTTTTCCTCAAACTAATTATAAGTATTTTCTCACTAAATTATTTAATTTTAATTGATTCGGACATAATTTAAATTTAATATATACGTAAAATATAACACTTAAACATAATTATGTAAATATCATACCACTTTTGAATTATATATAGGTAGGTACTTTTATATTTTTGTATGTAAAAGAATAAATACCTATATATTTTCAAATTGTCCTACGAAAGTAATTATTTACCTATACGTTATTATGAAACTATAACTATGTAAAATAGTTGAAAATTATTTATAATCTATTTAACATTCATTGCTTTTAGCTGCGCACTATATATAGAGTATAAACTTGATGTAAATAATAATACTTACCTATATCTAATATTTCTTTGGCCAGGATTATTATTGTTATTACATAGGTACTCTAATTGTTTTTCTAACCTAACTACCTAAGACTTAGTTTATATTTTCTATTGCAGCACAGAAATCTAGTTTTGCATCTTTTAGGTAAAATGTTTATTTTAGGACACTATCAAACTTTTTACCTACATTCAATGTTAGTCAATTGAAATGCTTTTTAGTGAACATTTATATGATTTCAGTTAAACGCAAACCTATTTTTTGATGATTATAGCCTTATTGAGGCTTGGGCCATAAATTATTTTTTTAATGGCATTTTCCTATGTTTTTTCATCGAGGCTTTAATTTTGACAACCAACGATTTTTGAACTTGTTTATGGAATTTAAATTGTTCATCCGTCACAGCGGTGTAACTACCCCCTCCCCCCCATCACCAACAATATCCACTAGCAGCATGTCATTCCCACACACGCACGCTCCGAGTTTTTATTTATATATGCTTAAAATATTAAAATAATAACGTTACGATTATGTGGTGTATGTGCGGAAAAGTTGACGTATTATATTTATATATACCTCCCTTATTATTTGTAGAGCATGGCATTTTCTTCGAGAGCGCCACCGCGATCGCTGTCCCTCCTGCACCCTCTAATCATGGGTCTTATATATTATACCAAACGTCGGCAGGGTCTGCTGCTAGAAGTGCCGTTTCCGCCCATTATCAATCGCTGGCTCGTCTGAAATCGGCGGCACCGCTTATTTTTCACAAAAACCCCCGACCGGCGTTACGCTCGCGCACGATGGGCGTGCCGCACTAACGATAAATCAACCTGGGCCACCACCGCCACCGCCACTGCCACCACCGACGCCGTCGGAGAGTCACTTTCTACTATATACATAAACTACCCCCGACTCCACTCAGACTTCGCGCACAAGTTCACATACATATACTATAATATATATTATATGGTATACAACAATGTGTGTGTGTGTGTGTGTGTATGTGTATGTGTGTATGTGTGTAAAACGCCATGAATAACAAATTTCTATATCACATGACCCTCGGCGCATGATGATAGCCCTATGAATTTTTATGTTACACGCGCACCACTATATAATATATATATATAATATGTGTTTATGAATTCTCTAGTGAAAAACTATTTTTATATACCGTCTTTATATATATATAGATTATAGATGTATATATTATGTTATGTTGTATATAGTCCGTCGATAAATCTCAAAGTACGAATAGAAAATAATAAATAAAATTTGTCCGTTTCACAGATTTTCATACAAAATATACCATGTTGCAAGTATATATAGTATATAAACATATAATATTTGTATGATGTATTTATGTCATAAACGAAATGCCCTGGGTATAGGTCGAATCCCGCAATATTTTTTATGTGTATAACATTCAAATTATTCATCTTGCCTGTTTGAGGGTGTACATTTGGAGTATATAATATATATATTTATATAATTATATATACATATACAATGGGCATTACTAGTTTTTCATTATGTTTCGCACGCCTGGCATTAAAATTTGTAGGATAAAAAAATTATTTAATCAAAATATTATTGACTACTTATAAGTTATAACCTAGGTATATAGGTACACTATAAATGGCTCCGGCCGCTCTTTATTACTTGAAAATAAACTTATGTACCTAATACAATTTTTAAATTAATTCATAGGTATAAATTATCAAATCGCTTATATAGGCTTATATTTTATAAATAAAAATGTTGTAATATTAATAATATTGTGTTAAGGACTTGACTTGGTGTCTTGGTATATCTAGATATTTCACTACTATAATACGATGATGCTTTAAAAACATATACATAATACAATTTGAAAATTAAAAATATTAAATTTTACCACATCATAAACTATAAATTACAATACTGTATGTTTATAAACACTTAAGAATTTAAAAAAAAAATAAAAGGATGAAATATTGACATTAAAGAAACATAGTAGGTAAATATTAAAACAATAACAGGTCGATATCATAACAACCTATCCCAACTGTACCTGTCACCACTTAAATGATGGTCAGTATATATGCGATACTACCTATAAAACTGAGTATAGGTAAGTACTCTCTATATTCACTAACCCCCCAATCAAACCCTTCAACACAGGACCTGAATCCTATTATATATTAACAAAAATCGTTTAAATTCAAAAGTATACAAAATAAAAAGTGAAAATGTACCTATCTACCTAGGTGATAACAATATTAATATAAGTAGTTATATTATTATAATATTTTAGTATTTTTTTTTACAATGATATCTTAAATCTAATATATCAAAGTATACTATTATTACATCAAAACTTTGATTTTAAAAAAACAACAACCATACCAATAATGAGCATAAATCAACATAATATGTTCCTATAACTTAAAAGTGATTTCATTATCAATATTAAAAGTGAAATAAGGATTTTTTAGGATATTTTAAGAATTAAAGATGCCCTGGTCGTATACTTGTATATTGATATATAAATTTATATTATACAATTATTGTAATATCAATTATCAAACGTGACTTTATATTATATTATTATACATTATACATTTTTTTTGACACACAATAATTTATGATTTTCCTCTTTTAGTATAATTACCTAGAAAATATGTATCTTTATATATAATAATCTATAGATAAAGCATAAATTGATAAATATTTTACATATATAGATATCATATTAACCACTAATCGGGTAGTTAAATTCTAAATGTTGTAACTTTCCACTTGAAAAATGCACATACATAGTACATAGTGTAGGTATAATCTATGTTTATATTTTCATACCTAATGATCGTTACGCGCGTGTACATCTTTTAAGTTTTACTACGAAATTTACAAGCATAATTATAACGTGGTGGAAGTAACTATTTTTTTTTTTTTTTTAATGAAATAATCACGTTATCGTCATATTATAATATGTTCTACAGTAGACATAAAAATAACAACTTTGCAATTATTTCTTAATCAACTTTAAACTCTTTGTCGAAAGTAGAAAACACGCAAGATATTATCACTATTATGACTGAAGATTAAACATCATGTTATGTTTGTAGTTGTTTAAAAATAAACGTTCCGTTTTGAAAAATATAATTTAAATAGTAATTTGATACAAACAATAATAATTGTACACTTTAATAATTTGTTCATTTCCGATTAAATCAATATTGTTTCCGAATTATAATTCTACACCGCACATTGGCCATTGAGATATATTCGAAACCGCCCATAACACTATTAAAATTAAAAATACTCCAAGTTTAATACCGATAGTACCTACCTATGTATATAAAAGGTCAATTGGTTAATTGCTTACACTTATTAATTACATTTCAAATGACAGGTGCAACAGTGGTACAAAAAAAGCAAGAGAAAAAAAAGACGAACGTAAATTGTATTTATTCATAAAAAAAAAAACTATAGTCGCTTTTCGTGAGAATATCGGTTTGATGATGTCCAATCGTTATTATATTTTTTTTTCACTGGATTCGAAAACGATTATTTATTAGTTTTGATTATATCTGCGGTCCGGTTTAACTGCGTCCACCTATAATACAGTGTATGTATATATATCCTATATGAACGAATACGGAACAATGTCTTGTACACGATCGTCATGTAAAAAAAAAATAATAATGAAAAACACAGAACGACTGCAAGTAAATATATTTTATATTATTATATTCTCAATAGGTACAATAATAATATAATACAAAATATAATATGTGTATGTGTGTGTGTGTGTGTACTAATAATAAATACCACATGTGATGGTTTATCGCGGAGTACCTCCACCTATACATATCGCCGCAGCAACCGAGCGGGGATGATGCAGCGATGATGACGATGATGATGACGACGACGATGGCGAATACAGCACGGATTCGTCGGGTTGACGTTTAAATTGCCGGTTTCGATTAAATTACTATGCTAAACGCCGCCGCCGCAGCAACAGCAGCACAAGCAGTGTGGTACGCGCTCTGTTTAATAATAATAATAATAATAATATATAAACGGAATAAAATACGCGTGTATACCTGTATATACATATATACACGGTGGCGTGGCAGATTCTTCGAGACCTGTCCCCGCGCCTTCCGCTCCCGACCACTCGCCAACCAAAGCCGTCGCGCGGAGGCCTATAGAAAACACACACCGCTAAAAACAAAACCCCCGCGCCGCGAAAGTAGTAATTTATCGGTGGAGATAATTTTAATTGTATACCGCAGCTGGCGTTCGAAATTACAATGTATAATATAATAATATAATATAATAAACCGCTCGCGCTCGTGTGTGTGCGTTAAATGCTGTACATTCGAGCCCGTCAGGCATTGTAATCTTTTGGTAGCCACTGTGCGCGCGGCGAGTCGCCTTATTCCGTGGATTTATGGCCGATGCTAAACGCTCGCGCGCGCGCCGCTCACACGATCGGCCGCCCGTGATAACCCGGTAATTTCTGATTGATGGGCGTCGATTACCGGATTACTGGACTGTCATCGGCGTGTCGGAAACGCAGTATAATTGACCGGTACGTACACGGTATTTTTTATAGTATAGGTTCCCACCTCTATTTATATCCTACTACAAGTATATAAACCTATATTGTGTATAATATGTTATTATATATATACATATAGTCGGTATATGATGTGGGACGTACCTACGTATATATTATATCAATAATGTTTTTTAAGTATATTATAATATAGGTATATAAATAATATGTTGTATAACTTGAGGTTATTTTTTTGTTCGCGTCACAGCCTACCAATATGTACCTATAGCCTATAGGTACAATCGCATCATCCTGCAGCTGTGATTATTAGTAAGACCGATGCATCCTCGTGAAATTCGTGTCCTGGAGACGATATAGTTATGAAATTCGTCCAGATTACGAAATACTGAGTGAACACGCGATGAAGACTTATATACAATTGACGAAATTTACAATTTACATTTTGCTTATACGTTCTATAACATGTATAATTAACATAATTCGTAATCTGCAAAATAACTTCATACGAATGTATTACAATTTGTTATATAAATACCATTGATTCACAGTCTTGTTATTGATTAATGATTATATAATGTATATAATACTAGCTGATCCCGTGCACTTCGTCGCCCTTAAAAAATGACAACTCTTATAAAAAAGTTATGATTGTTCAACTCCTATTGTGTGTAACTCGGTGCAGTAAGTGCAACTACTTCGGATCGAGGACAAGCTGCAACTTGACCACCTTTGTAGAAAATGTGCGAAAATTTGATTTGATGCAAGATTCTACCTGATCTTCCCGATTAACCAATAGAAACAAATGAAATAATAATACTAATTTCTAATAATTATTTCCCCTACAACCAATAATAGCAACCATTTATAAACAAAAACGTCCTAAAAAATGTCCAAAAATGTAACCTAAATCATAATTTTTTTTTTTCTTATCTTTCTGTATTTCCCTCCTCTCTATTAACTCACATTGTTACTTATTATTTATTTAAAATTATTTACTTATAATGTATTAATTTGAGTGTAAGCAAATTTGGGGCCAATGACCCATGTAGTCGAGGCCTTGTTTCTTTATAATAAAAAAAAAAAAAAATGTCCATCGTAAATCTCAAAATCCCTGTTTGAGCACCTCCCCGAGTTGGATATACGGGGTCCTATTGTGAATCTAAATCATCCCGGGAACCACTCAAACAAAACATAACCAATTTCATCAAAATCGGTCCAGCTGTTTAGCAATGCATAAAGGACAGACAGACAAACATTCATTTATATATAGATTATAAGTTATAACTATAGCTAAATTGTTAATATAATATTGTGGGGGATATATTATAGTTTTAGATATTTTGAATAGTAAGGATGTTTGTCATATATGATGTCTATCATAACAATAGTAAACAATTATTTTTAATTAAGTATTTATTATTAGTTTTTTATTGTGTATAACGGACTGTGGCCAAAAATGTACACAACTTTGTTATTTACGAATATGATAACCTTTTTTTTAAAAAATATTTTTGAATTCCTCGTGATTGAACATTAATGCTCCTGAGTTACGGAAACCGTTAATATTAAAAACCTGGACGGATTTCACTATCAGTCAAACATATACCAAAGTAGATACACTTGCTGTGCTTTCACTCCGTGATTGGGTCGACGATTCCAGATTTTGACGATGCCTTTATCCAACATTTTACTTAATATAGCATTCTTGTTGCCACTATCTTCTCTTGTATCCACCCTGCAGCTACAGTCATTCATCTTGAAATATTATTTAAACCAATCAAAGTGTTGGCAGTTTTGCATCATAAATATCTGAATAATATTTATGTATCTTGTGTATATAGTTGAATATAGGACAATAGACATGCATTACCAATGGGCGATCAGTGAACTCAACGAATATTTTTTTAGTAAGACACAAACTTTTAAACTGTAAAATATATAAATATAGTGCCGTGTCCACTGACCAATGTCTTCTACTCGTGGCTATAGCCTATATTATATATTTATATATTTCAAAACCAAGTAGTTATGTGGTGTATATGGCGTGCAGTATCAAATCGAATAATTCCAAATGACATGTAAGGTATACCACGCGTATGGCGTATAGAATATATTATATTATATTATGGCTTACGTAAAAATATACGTTAACAGTATATACAAACACGCAAGACCCATATAATAATCGTTTATCATTTTCGCATCATTAATCCGTTTCGCCGTCAACATATAACGTAGGTCGTTATTCTATATTATATATATATTAACTACTTTTAAACCTCCCCGCGCAACAGAAATACGTCACGCTGGGGGAGGAGGGGCTGGAAAAAAACGTTTTAAGCGAGTCTTGACAAATTATTATCATCCACTCAACTACCGGAGTTTTGGATTAATGATTTTACGAGCGCGGGACGAAGCAAAAATATTGTTTTGTTTGGGTTCGTGCGCCAGACAGGTACCTATATGAAGCTAATCGATGTTTAACGAGTTCATCAAGGGATTCGACATTAGGTATACACGGTGTACATTTTTTTTAAAAGAACCGTATAAATTGTGTTGAAGCACAATAATTAGGTCAGGTAAAATTGCCCGTTCTATTAATCATCCCCCCCCCAAATCATGATTATAACGACCCTATAGAAAAAGTTATACAATTATAAACGCTTTTAATACCATATTTATAAAGCGAATACTTATAACTTTGTGCAGCCTACAAAAAGAAGATACTCTTTAGTCTTTACTCTTTAGAAACTTTGAATTACGTTGCATAAATTAATGAAATTAATTGCAAAAGTAACTTACATTTTCAGCACTATTTATTATTTAATAAATGCATTTCTGTGAGACAATATTATAATGACTTAATAGATATTTAAATAGTTTATAAGTAATAATACTATAAGAGGTTATTTAACGGGAAACAAGTACCTACTTGAATATTAATTCAATGATTTGGTACAAACATGTTTAATTTTTCTAATAATATATTCTGTTCATAAATAAACTAGTTAATGTACAATAAAATAAAATTTAAAGTCTTAGAGAATTTAATTATTTTTTTCTATTTTTGTCTCAATAACTAATAAATAATACCTAATGAATTATTTATCAACATATAACATAATACATTTCGAAATAATTATTTTTTTTATAAGTGGATATGAAATTACATTTTATATTATTTTTGTAAATAATTCAAAAAACCACTCAATTATACATAAAAAAAAAAAAAAATAGTGAACAATAATTGTAGTATAATTTTTATTTTTGTACATTCTTATGTTTTTACTATTTTTTATTATTTTGTCCATTTACTTTTTTAGTAAAGTTACAGTGGTAATAGTGGTATATTTGATTAAAACCTGATACATACAAAATTTAACAGGTAGATGCCTATACAGGGTTTGTATATGCATATGTGGTTCAGCTACAACGTAGACTCTACATTTTAACCTTTCAAGAGCATAACCTATAATTATCGTTATCATGCGAACATGCATTTAAAAAGAAGATCCTTTATTACAACAATAAAAAAACACTTGTTTATTTTGAAATCGTTAAAGAAATAAATATAATTTAAATAACTATCTATATTCAGAATATAAATAAATTAAAAAATAACCACGAAAAAAAATCTTTCGTGAACTTCTCTATCGGTAAAAAGTCTACGATTAGAAGAAAACTAAATATTATAGAATAGCTGCTAATTTAACTTAATTTATTTTCTGAATAAATATATTGTTATTTATATATTTTACATTAAATTTTTCTAATAAATAATATAAGCTGTCTTTAGGTTACCTTTTTTATGAGAACCCCAGTAATATAAAGTTATAGTTATAGTAGTATAATATTATATTGTAGATAAATGCGAAAGAATTTTTCAATGAGGTTGTTAGCAAAATAGTATTCGTGTGGCCTAAAGCCTTCTTGTAACTCC
The DNA here is from genome assembly GCA_949089665.1 of Macrosiphum euphorbiae. NCBI lineage: Eukaryota > Metazoa > Arthropoda > Insecta > Hemiptera > Aphididae > Macrosiphum > Macrosiphum euphorbiae. The sequence continues at coordinate 117,674,875 of CARXXK010000001.1, forward strand.
TAATGATCTTTTCTCGTTTTTTTATGAACATACGCAAAACGCAATTAAGATGACGGAAAATGTATTCATTTTTTTGAAATTTGAATAATGGCACAATAATAACATTAAAAACTATTCAGGTCACTTACCTATGAACTAAAATAAAAACAAATATTTTTTATTACATAATATTATATTTTATAGTATCATATCACATTAACAAAAGTTTATTCACAGAGACAATCAATCATATTAAACAAAATAGCACCATCATACTCATGATAAAATAAAAAAAAAAACAGATAAATATAATTTATTAGGTACCCGTTTACTCTGTGATTTATATCTATTTTTAATGACTGATTTTAGGTACCTTCGTCCATAATTATTGCATTGAAAGTTCATAAAATATGGTTTATTTCCGTTTTCCATAACATTTATTAGAAAAAAAAAGCAATCAATCAAAGCCATGTTTGATATCAAATAAATGAAATAAAATAATAATAAACCAGCAAATAGCCGCACTTCAAAACAGATGACATCAATCAACATTAACCCATTACATTCCAACCCTTCGATTTCCCATTATGTTTTTTACCTTAGGCCATCAGTCACCAAACACTCGTAAATGACAACACCTTTTGAAACGCCAGTATTATTGTGTATGCTTATTTTTTCAAGGGGATAATTTATCATATAACTCTGATTCATGGCGCGATTAAAAAAAAAAATGTATATTTATATTTTATATTGAATTTTTTTAACCGTAGCTTATCTTCACTATTTAAAAACTTCAAGTAAATTCTCTATTATTTTTTACACTGCTGTTACATATAATTATATAAATATATAATTTTAATATGAGTGATAGCATTCATTAATATATATAGGTATATATAGATTCCGGAAATACTGTATTAATTTCTTCAAGCGACGCATTGTTTATCCAAGATACTCCGATTCTGATAAACATAATATAATATAATAATATATAAGTTCACTGTCCGACCACGAACATAATATTCTCCAGTACCAAAAGAGTTTAAAGCGGTTTTTTATTCCCAGAAACTCCACCCACATGTATTATATTCGATACGACACCGGAATCAACGTAAAACCTTTATTAAGATCGTATCCAACAAACATTGTTGTATTCGTTGGCCGTTGCTCAATTTACGTTTCTTTTAATTAAATGTTTTTTTTCTCATTTATTATTATTACTATTATTATTATCCAATTATGATCTCACAACTTGTTTTTATACTATCGTGAGGTAAGACTACGAAGTATACATAAACACTGTTCATATAATACGATAGGTACGTACATGACATGAAAGCTTATTAGTGTGATAAATCTTCTACTATACATTTAATACTATATATCTAAATATTTTACTTACATAGATACAATGTATAATAGTGACACAAAATATAATTCTGCCTAAAATTTATATATAAACTATAAAAAAAAATGTATGTAACTTTTGATAGGCAAGTACTAAAAAACAAGTATACCTATTTCTTAAAAAAAATAAAAATATTTACTGTATATTATTGCTGTATAACCAGGATATATAGGTACACCATTTCAACCACTATATGGTTTTAAAATATATTTCAAAAACTCTGTGACCATTATAAAGTCTGTGATAAAATATTTTTCTACACTATATATATATATATACATATTTATAATGTATATGATCAAATACAAAAAATAAGTCTCCTCTCTCTTCTCACGGCCAAAGATTGGGTGAACATTTTCTGTGGCCGCTACAACCTATAATTATCTGACGGAGCACGTCTACATGAAGAAAACTATATAATATATTAATATATATATTTATGTGTGTGTGTGTGTACTATGTATAATGTATAATACATGTACCTTTATGTATATATATTCTGGGTCTTAGTTCATAGCGAAACAATTAGCAGTACGGGTTTAATTTAAAAATAATAATAAAAAATAATAATCATATAAATCTCGTTACCTTTGTGAACTATTATTATAACACGCTAAGAAACAAATGTTAAAACCCATAAATTATTAACACCATCAGTGAGTTCCTAATAATTAATTTTGGAGACAGTAAAAAAAAAAAAAATAACAAAAAAAGATAACTTTAAAAACTGAATTGAACCCATATATCAATGAAGACATTGACAGCGTATAGCAAGACAAACATGTATAATATCTTAAAATCAACTCAATAAATAATAATTAAAAGCCAAAAGAAAAAAAAGAAACAGACAAGGTTACAAATTTAAGACAATAGCTCATAAAAGATCATCAGTCGTTAGCAGCTAGTTTTTTTCCTTGACAAATTTTGTTGTCTGATATTTTTGATTTACAATATAAGTTTTCACAAAAACGGTTTTTACCCATCGCCTAAAGCATGGAATTATGATAATAAAACACATTGCCGATGAATAATAAAATAAAACCATGTTTAGATTCTTGTCTGAAGTAATATTTGCTTCGGGTGAATCACCCAGATTGTTAACTCTTTCAGCGCGAAGTTTAAACTGAATTTACTAAAATATTCTAGTCAATTGCATTCTTTCATTTTCATTTATCGAAAAATAAAAATCTTAAATGTTTACTCTAAATCGAAAAGTTTCTCCAAGATAAAAACAGAAAATTTGAGTAGAGAAATAATTTAATAAGCAATAAGTCTGGGTTAATGGACTTATAGCAATTGCTTATTTATTTTGTACAATCACAAGAACAGCAGCGTAAGAAAGAGATTCGTTTTATGTTAAGACAAAACTTATAATATGCTTGCAAATTTTGTAATTTTATAGAGCTATATTATAATATACCTAACCTATAGGTGCACTATTATTAAGTGCAGCCTCTTTCTGCCCTTTATGAGTTATAAAATATTAACATAACGATATTCTTATTTCATAGATATACATAATACTATTGAAACTACATAGGTGTACATACATTGATTTTAGACATTCATCGTATACCACATGACAGCCGTCAAGAAGAAGAATATAATAGGTATATTATACCTAACAAATAGTTTGAGCTCCATATTTTAGATCACATGAAAAATATTTCGAGGGACTAAAGACAAATTGAGCTGGAGTTGATGGGAACAGGTTATCCTCGACCCCTTCAAGGTCAACGGATGTAAAAAGAGAAGAAAATATATCTGAAAACAAACATGCAACACGAAGGTAATTACGATATCTTGTTTCAATTATTTTTTTTAACAGATTAGATTAATTTGTATTTTTTTATTCATTTTTTGAATAAACCATTAGATGTTAAGAAAGACCTTGTATATAAGTTATTTAAAAAGATTGATATTATTAAAAAAAAATTTGGATATCGTGTAAGCCAAAGCGAAGGATAATAATTGCTGTCATTTATGTTTTTATATTCTTTTTACAATTTTTGTTTACAATAGCACCTGTGATATTTCGAAGCTACTTAAAACCACTCTGTATAATACACATCACACATATATTAAACACACGATACGCGCGTACATCACACGCGAATGCTACTGTGTCTTGACGTCTTGTTATGTGCTTACATTTGGATGATTTTTTTTATTATTAGTATTATTAACTAGATAGGGTATATACCTATTATTACACTCAGAAATAAAAAAATAATACTAAATGCTAAGTATTTTTTATAAATCTCGCAACATAATCTATTTGGTTATTTGTGAATTATACAATAGTAGAATAGTGATGCGACGGTCGTTGACGTAAATGATCTCCAAAGTCCGGAACACATTTTATGTCAGCAAAGAATCGTAATGTTTTCGCTTAAATTACTACAAAAAAAAAGTCCCTCGCCCCAGCAAGTATTAAGTAAATATAATAACACTAAAATGCGTTCTGGTTTATTTCACACCGTTTAACATGGCGGAAGAGCATTTTCGAGGGTTCATATAAAATCTTTAAAAATATATATAAACGAGCATAAAAAATGTGATTTCTTCTGTTTAATGCATTTACAGAGTTTCATAAAATGTAATGTTGAGTAATAAAAACTCTCTCCATGTATAATACACAAAGCTTTATATCAACGCCCAAAAGTATATTATTATATGGCATATATATATAATGTATAATAATATGTGTATAATATACATGGAAAATGTAAGCTTTTTTTTAATTAAAAATGTAAATGCTTATATATTGATGAAATAAAAAAAAATTGTTTTCGTTTAATTATTTATAATAAACACGCGGAAATCAGCAATCGAAAAACTATAGTTTTTATTACATTTTCTCGTACTTATCCGTCCAAGGCCGAAATTAAAAGGATTATTACAATTATTTCTGTTACATGAATTCATTAAGTTTTTTTCATGTTCATAACCATTATATTGCACTTTTATAATTGCATATTTGGTTATGTTCCAGTATTACGGTAAAATTGTATATTATATTTTGTGTAATTCATTTCCATACAATTATTTGCATACGACGGTATACCGTTAAGGCGTTAACACACACTAAAACAAATATTTTAGTTAATTACATTTCATATTCACGAAGTAAACAAATTAATCAAGAGGTGGTAGAACTACTATGTTTATGTATATAGTACCTATATAATATGTACAGTACCACATGAACATTCTTAAAATGTAGTTTAAAAGTATTGCCTTATTAAATTCGATTAATGAAGCTATATATTATATTATATTATTAGATATAACGATAGACAAAAAATGTGTTCTAAACGAAAATCATCTAAAATTAAACTCAAAACCGTTGGATGATTAGATCGACGCACGTATATATTAAAATATACAAATTGATCTTTTTTTTTTTTGAAAAAGGAAATAATTTTCGTTGCATAATGGTTCTAGTTATTAAGTAAGCAATTGAGGGAACATACGCGCGCGGTTATGCGGTCTAGACAATTTAATATGGCCGCCGCCGCATCATGGACACTCTAACCGTGATGTTCGTGTAATAATAATTAAAGACGGTAGATTAGACTTTTTAAACGAGAAAAAATCGATTTGCTGTTAATTTAAATTTGTAATGAAATATTTCATACGCACGCGCGTCGCGTCGCGTATATAGTCATATAATACGCGCATTGCTACAGCGGACGTATACTTTTTTTTTATCGGTATTATTATTATATTTTTTTTTCAAATTAGGTTCGACGTTTATATTGAACACAAAATTCAAATATTATTTAAAACATGTAGGTACGTAAAATGTATGCGTAAAAGAATAATTATACCGCGACTTTAGGTATACCTATATTAATATATAAATTATTATAATATACCTATATATATAATGTCGGGTATATTACCTATATGGTTATAATATGTATACTATAAGCTTAAAAATGAGATATACGAAATTAATGACTGGCTACAAAATACAATATTAATCTATAACGACAATAATACGTGTACGTATTGCCAGCGCATAAAATGTGCACTATATCATAGGTAAAATATTATATATTATATTATATACGTGTACACGATCAATACACTTGATTTTGCAGTATATTCCTAGTCGTATTGTATATACATAGAATGTATATATATATATATATAAGTAGTACTCGCCGAGAGCGGGGGAATTCGGTTGGTCCGGTCGTGAAGTGTGTGTGTGCAGCGCAGGAGGACAACGGTTGTCCTGGTAGGTTTGTTATGTGTGCACTGCGAGAGGGCGTGGGTGGTGTGGATAGACAGAGTGGGTTAAAATGTTGTGAGTTTCAATGGTCCATTAGGGGGATATAAAGTTGTGTGTGTGTGTGTGTGTGTGTGTGTGAGGGAAAAACGGTTGACCTCCGGATGTTATTATCAGCAAAAGCTCTCTTGGGAAAAGTGCCGAGTCTTTCCTGCGTTACAGAAACGCCGGTCGCCGTTTAATACATCCGGCACTCCTTATTTTTCTTATTTACTTTTATTTTTTTTCTTTCTTTCCGTTGCCTTTGTCTGGCTGCTGCAGGGGTCGGAATAAGTCACTTTAATTTTGCAAACGTTGTAAATTGCGTAAATCAAATGATATCAAATACTCTCCGGTGTATATAAACGTATATAATATAACAACATATTATTATACAACGCGTTCCATTATATATAAACACGTCGTGAATACTCGGGGTAATTATTTCCATATAAAGTAAACATATTTACGGCTTTTATGCTCAGTACGTGTAAGATCCGGCTTTCTCACTTAGTAAGTACCTACTTCTAATTTTTTTGGTTACGTACGTTGTTTTCAAAGAACAATAATTGAGTTTATATAACTTATTCAATGAATAATTTCAGGAGTATTTTTGATACAAACATTGTGTAAAACTGATAAACCTATCAGATACAGTATCTAACTCATTTTTAAATTTTTTCGAGTTACGGCACTTATGCCTAGCAGAGCAAAATCAAGCATCTATATTTTAAGTTGAAAATTCCCTTCCTTTTCACAGGAGCTCCTACAGTTTTCATAGTTATTTTGTGTTCAAATTTGGACGAAATTACATATTAAATAACCAAGAAAAACGATTTTAGTTATTTTGTTGTAATTTTATAATATTAATTCAACATAAGTAATAACAATATAAATTTAATATAAAATATCCACACCGACAAACCGTTTCCGCTCAGAATCGTTTACTCGTATACAATGATATTTTATCGTTGAATTCAAATTTAATACCATCCATTATACAGTGACCCACTTGTAACCTACTGTACAGCAGAGCAACATCCACTTACCCACCTGTTTTAGTTTTTAACTCCATTATGTTGTCTATCAACATTAGAACAAGGCCTTGATATTATGTTATGAAGTTTGTGAGCCACAGGTTTGGACTAAATTGGACATTGAATTTATACAATAGGTACTACTGTACTAGGTATTTTATATGTCTCATAAATAAACCTACTAGCTGACTCATTATTTAATTTAGTAAAAACCTATCTAAAATGAATCAGTTTAGATTCTTGGATACACAATTTATGTATATGATATATATATATATACTTACCTACCTGCTGATAAGATGAACAATTCCAAATAATAATGAACTTTAATTATGATATAAATGAAATATAATTATCTTATATAATTTAATATACTAAAATTGTAACTTATAACATACCTAATTGGATTTAATTTATTTTCTAGGAAAGAAGAGTGTTGAAAAATAAAATAAATTACATTTAGGTACATATATATAGTGATTATCGACACAACAATAATTATTGCTTTGTTGTTTTTGCTCGGTAATATTCTCGCGTTATTATAATGAACATAATTATAAAAGACTGATGGATGAGAAAGGACACTGATAAGATGTTACGCATATTTCAATTACTTTTGACAATGAATGTTCCAAATTTAAATATTTTATGTACCTAAATATGATCAATATATTATATTATAATTAACTTACTATACGCTTATTAATTGTGTTTAAAAATACAATTATCTCAATAAAGTATAAAGACTTCGTATCATACTAATACTTGCACAATGCACAGTGATCGATTACCAATCATGTTCTATGTAGGTTCATACATATTTTTTACACCTACACAATATATTCAATATAGAAATGATCGGTAGTAGTAATTCAGTAATAAGCAATCCACCAAAATATGGAGAAAAATTATAATTTTATATAACCTTTAATTACTAATCATTTTCAGGATATTTCTTCGATAAAAACATAAACAACGTAATAATAATTATTGTCAACGACTGATTATCTGAAAATATGCTATTAATGTGAAAATTAGCTTATTAAAAAACAATTTTTATTGAATAATAATTTAATGAAAATAATCATTTTAATACTACATATTATACTATACTGCAAGTGACACTCATTAATTTATCAATACTCAATAGGTTAGCAATTGATTTTGTTTTAAGTCGATTCCAACCTGCCAGCATGCAAACAATTATTATCACAAATACCATTTGTTTTTGAGATGAATTCAATATTTTTTAAACATGTTGGTAAATAATTAAAAGTAATAAATTAGATACGTATCGGGATGTGTTTTTTCTTGACTCTGCACGAATCCAAATCTAAAACTATTTAGTTCTTACAATATTATACTGTATTCTTACGACAGTGCCCTTTGTAGCAAAAACACCGCTTTTATGGTATTACGAACCATATAAATCTTTCCGCTGCCAAATTTATGGCTTGAAGTGGAAACGCGATTCAGTTTCATTGTCTACCTTTCTAATTTGAAATTGTATTGAAAAGAACTGGCGGTATAATACTCCACATAATATTGTTTTCATACTTTATTACGTTATGTACATAAATCTTTAATCTCCATTACAAAGATAAAAAATGTGTAAACGATAAATGTCTAGAAACTCTAATAATATATTATTGTAGTAACTTATGTACACGCTATAAAATAAAATATGTTTTTACACTCTCCACTTTATAAAATTATTAAATGAACGAAGATATAAGTGTTTATAATATAGTAATTAACAATATTATACCTACATTTAAAACATTTTTTTACAGCCATTAACCATTAATAACATAAATTCGCGTTTTGATAAGATTTTAATAAACTCTTATCGCGTATTATCACATGGTTATTTTATCTTCAATAATCTTGTCCTAATTATCTTTATATCTAGGTATATAAATATTTATAATTTATTAATTTATATACAATCAAAATACATCCTGAATATACATACGTTATTTTAATTTATCTTAGGTAACTTTAAACTTAGTGTTTCGGTTAGCTTAGACAGTATGAAATTATGAAAATAAAACATACCTAATTATTTGAATTATACCTATACTATAATGTGATATAAAAAAATGTTTCCAGTTAAATTGAAATAGGTAGGTACTTACTGGTTTTGATCAATTATGAAATATATATTATTCAAAGCATGTATATTTGTCCTAAAATGTAATATATGATATGGAGTAATATATATACAATATACATACATAGGTATTTTAAAACTGAATATAATATGATTTGTAAATGTTGTCAATATCTGATTGTCAGTATTTTATATAAACTTGAATAGACAATAAACTTGTATTATAATTTATAGTTTGAATTGCATGCACACATAGTGATTTTATTACGTGTCCAATGTTCATACCTTCGTAGTTCGTATTGTTAATGTGTACCAGACTAGATTATTGTTTCCTTTATATATAATTATTTAATGCACAGGAGCACCAGCGTTATCTGCGTAATCGCGAATAAATATTAAATAATATGAGATTTTATTTAATGAAATTTAAAAAAAAATGTTTATGTAGAAGAACCTTCGAAACCAAAAATAGCCAACAAGTAATGTGACTTTATATATGTAGCATTATTTATAGTCAAAATAGATTATACATATACTAAAGCGCTGATAGTTTAAACAACATTTTCGCTAAGGGAAAATTGAAATTAATTTATACAATAAATTATACCTACTGAAGTTAGACATATTTTTATGTTGTGTGGATTGGCATTCTCGAAACCAGACTATAGTATTTTATTTTTTTCATGACTTTACACCTGTTACAATACGTTATTACTTTTTTTTGACAAGCCGCTCACACAAATTAGACCGGCCTTCTGTAGCGGCAGAGGCGATCTTTTTTTCATTTTTAATTTCGTTGGTTACCTGTGCGCTTACCCATCCAGCGGCGCCAGTCGGCGCCCCTTTTAGAACTAATAAAACAAAACAGAATAAAAAAAAAAAAACGTAATAAAAATATAAAAGACATTTCGCGGTCGATGTTATACACACGTGTGTGTATGTGCGTGTGAGTGCGAGTCGACCGAACGCCTTTATGTGTATTTCACCGACCCGACTGCCCCTTTCAAAACGCTAAACAATATAGCATTGCGTTATTTATATGACGGTTTTCCGGGGTAGAATACTCTTACTCTTTAATTGAAACATATTTTAATTAAACCGCCTTTTTGTCGGAAAAATAAACTGTTTCTTTTCGCTTTACCATATACATCTTATGATATTAATTATTATTATATGTAGGTATACCGATTTTTAATTGGATATTGCACAGCGATAGACTTTGTAAATTGTATTCGACTCATATGATATAGGTACACACACTACACATACATAATAATATATGGATACAAATTATGATTTTTGTAAATTTATCCGTTAGTAAAAAATATGTATTCATATGCTTATATAAACGAAATTGTTTTTATTTAATAATGTGCAATAAATCTATATATTACAGTAATTTGTCATAGGTACCCATATTCAATTATAGGTTCTGCAGGCATATTGCAGGTAAATCGCAGACGTTTATAACGTGTCGCGTTTGTGTGATGTATTATATAATGTGTATTGTGCATAATATATGCGTGGCATATAGTATATAGGTAGAAATTACCATCTATACAATATATCTTCATTAAAGTCGGTGTCATAAAATAAAATAATTAATAAACATATTTTATATTTTTATAGCGATATGAAAAAAAACCTACAACCTTGACGCACTTGATTGTTGTAAAATATGTATTATAATATTATACCTATATATAAATACATTCAACTTACTCAAAACATTGCAGCAGCAGACCCACGTAGATGACGCATATAATAATATATACAATGTACATAATATAGTATCGTGTGCTGCATACAAAAACATAACATTATATTATTATTGTTCATTTGTTCCGACGAATAAGAAGAACAACATTAAACGTCATAAGTCATAACGTATAATATTATGTGCTTTCATTTGGTAATCACGTGATACATAATATATAATATATACATAATATAGAGTGTACAAATATATTATAAGCCAGAGTATACATCGTGCGTGTATCGGAACTTTGGCGACGACGTGCGAGAAAACCGTCCATTGTATTCATAATTCAGCCTCATTATTTTCGAGATTTTCTATATATTATATTATACATCACTCGAATATTTAACGGACACATAAGACTTAACTCGTGTAACTTATATGTATGTGTGTGTATGTGTGTAAGTTTATATATACTATATAGGTACGTGTATGCGACGATGTATACTGCACTGGCCGGGTCCCTGCGCGATAATTATAGTCGTGACAAAAATACAAACCAATTTCTATTGTTCTTGTGAAATTAGGATAATTTTATGATAAAAACGTCGGGGCTCACGACCGCCATATAGTTTGTGTGAACAGACATATAGGTATATTGTAAGTACTGCACCACACATTATATAGGTGCATGCGATGCCCAAAAGGTAAGGGTTCCCCTCTCATATATTATAATATTGTTATTATATACGACGGCGCAACATATTATAATATCGGTGTATGCCTATACCTATATAAACCTACGTTACGAAAATCCATGGGAATGGATGAGGTTAGTCGTATTATCTTATTGCCGATAAATCAGTGATACATAGAAATAGAATAAAAAAAAAATAATGTGTATAGGTAGGTAGGTACCTGAGTACCTCTATATTATATTGTATATTATTGAACCGATCCATCGGCTGAGGCCAATCGTGACCCGCGACGGGACGTGTTCTCCTAGCGATCACGTCCGCCGGTGTTGTTTGAGTAAAAATACATAATATTATATTATATATATATTATTATAATGCATGTTATACCGTTCGTTTTACAGTATCCATACGTGTATGTACGTCGATATACTACCAGGTATATGCATATATATGTAACGTGTACATAATAATATTATCGTATACGCCTGCATATACCTAAGTACTGCACTCGCGCGGGAAATGTTAAACAATTATTTTTACGAGTAATTTGCGTATAAAATGAAAATTATATTAACACGTTACACAATAATATTATACATTATCATTATTATTTTTTTGTTGTTGATGTAGTTGTTGATGGATAGTTGCGTAGGTTTTACATATTGTAGTAGTATTATAACTATAACATATAACAGTAAACTGCGTGTTGCAAGCGAATAAGAGAAGCATATACGATAAAACGCTCGACTGAATTTCTAGAAAATATTATAATAATATAAATACGAAATTGTTTTCGCGCCGATGTGATGTAGTTATTCTTTTATTTTCTTGTGAGTTGTGGAAAAAATTCAAAAAAAAAAAAACAGTGATTTAAACGTAGATTCCCACTGCTGTTGCGGTCGACATTTCGCCAGGTCAACATACCCGCACACGATGGTGTGTGGCTTTTGTGTGTGGCTGGCTCGCGTTTGCGAGTTTGGTTGTTCATATATAGGTAGGTACAATAGGTGTGTATACATTTTCATGTATATATATACCAACTTATACCTATGCATTATGCGGCGTCAACACGAGAACCAGCCATTTGTTTGTGGTGATGTCGGACAGCTCCGATTATTCCGTCAAGGAGATCACGCAATGCGGTTGAGACCCGATATAGGTATATACCTCTATATACTCGCAGACTGTTGCTCGTCGAAAACATTTATTCACAGGTACGTGTTTGTGTGTATATATACCTACGTATATTATATATCGCTGAAGAATCACGTGGTTTATAAAGGTACCCGCGATACCGCTATATAGCCATATAGGTACCTACGTGTATATTTATTACTCTTCTAAAGGTTTCAATATGGATCTATATAGGGAACGGTATACGATATAGATTTCGATTGCGTTTTTGATTTGGCTATTTTTTAATCAAGTGTAAACGAAATGGCTACTAAACAGAATGAAGGATGCTCAATGACATTTTTTCTTTTAATAATGAATTTATTCAAGTTTAGCTTTATAGAATTTTTAAGTATACTTTTAAGGACCATATTCTCAAATACTTAGATTTCATGTTAAAAATTTTAAAAATGGTTTTACAAAAATATAAAATATCTGAGTAACAATGAATCTAGTAATAACTATTATATATACTCGGACAATTTTTACAAATTATAAAATGTTGATTTATTAATATTGATTAGGTAGTTGTTATAATAGGCATAATTTTCAAATCATCATAACCTCACATCTTTCAAACATATAACAAGAGACTTGTCAATTAAAAAATGGGGGTGAGCAAAGTTGGTGAATCGCCCTGTACATTATACACAGCTGAGCTGCGCAATTTTGGTATATAATATTTACAAACTACTCCGGCAGCAGTCTATATATATGTGTACCTACCTATATATATTTAACACTTTTATATATATGTGTAATGTGTATATAATATATCTATATTGTAAACTTGTGCACATCTAGAAAATATTGTTGCCATTTTTTTTTATTTCTTAGTTTTAGTGCCACTTAAGTCACAGCGTGTGTCATAGCCATTATTGTATATACATTATATATATATGGGAAATAGTAATATACTAGATAGTAAATAGTTTTATTTTATTATAGTCAACTTGTAGATTAGTACCTATAGATATATATTACATTTTATTATAAATGCACATAATTTATACATTTTTGGCAGACATTTACGATTTTTCTTACAATATAATATACCTAATATATTAAATACTTTGAAGGAACATACTTTGTGGCCTATAATGCAAACTATATAATATAATATATATTGATAATTGGTATACGTGAGGAAATTGTACTGAAACTTTATTGTGTACCTACTTAATTTAAATATATTAATATTATTTTATTTTTAATCATTTTTACATAGTTGAGCAATATGTTATTTATGAATTGGAAAAGTATTTAAATAATATTTTTTGAAAAAATAGTTAGAATGATATGACATTGACATCAGAATATCATAACATCTTAATAATTTACATATTGTGCATATTATCATATAAAAAAATTTAAAATACTGATAAAATGTAGATATCACATATTCAATAATAATAATAAATAATAAACGATAACAGTAATAATCTGCAGTACATTTTCTATTGCATATTAAAGTATAAAAAAAAAATATTCCGTTTTTTAATTTGAGTTATTATAAACAGTAAAATGATATTTGTGTAAATATACCATAACCTCAAGAGTTAAATAATTTCAGTAGACTAACAAAATAATAATAACTAATAAATGATGTGTGGATAATAAATATGATGTTTACATATTTAATTTTAATATTGTTTAGGTACTTGTTTAATAAATATATTCTAGTACAGGGTTATAAAATGATAATCGATATAATTACACGTTACATGTGTTTAAAACTAACACAAATCAAACATAATACTAGCCCTTTGAGTTAAGTTATTAGATTCTGACATAATTTTTAACGCCCAAATGTGTAGAACCGATGTGGTTGCATCGGGGAGAGATCGCAAAATGTACGGAGAGGTCCCAAATATTATTTGATTACGGGAATATAATCTGGTTGAACGCACATGCACACGAAGTGGGTGGTATTTTCTGATCGAAAAACGCCCCGAGATTTGTCATGGTTGTATAATACGAAGACACAAATTAGAAAATACGGCGTGTTCGATTTATTCAATTGACTGAATGTGTAATGTATATACGCGTATAATACACAGAAACCTTAATCCAATTTAAATTATTATTATTATTTATTTATTGAAATCGTACTTAACTTTCAAACGAGAAAACGACATGAAAACAATTATTAGAAAAACATTACTGATGTAATATACTTATCGAACACTGTTCAATTATATTTACATATAATATATTCATGAAATATGTGTAACTTGATATTCATCAGTCTCAAATCTCAACAGAATATTATAGCTATATTATCATGTATGTGTATAATTTCTTATATAACACTACAAAATATTTATTATGTCATGTTTAACATTCGTCTCAATCAGTACGATTGTGTTATAATTTTTAAGGTAATAATACCTAACTATTGCAATGAAAATACAGTGTTAAACTTAAACATCACAGTTAATTGTTGTGTATTAGATATAATATCTTATAATTTAATATCAATATATCATTCAATGGTTTGTATCAATAACTATGAATGATTTATTTATTTTTAATAGCTCATAATTTCCTCCCTAATGTTTATGTCGATTATTTTTAATTTGTCTTATAAGTTATAATCGTTCTAACTTCTAATCATTGTACAAAAGTTTAATTAAAACACACTTAATATAATATAGTAAACAAGATTTTATAAGTAATATATATTGTGGTGTAAATATATTATACTTATAACAGTTAACAGTTTTAACTAGTCAGTAGACATAAACAATATTTACTATGTTTATTGCTTACTATACAGTATAAATGATATTATATTATTATTTTTGAATCATGTATATAATATAATATAATATATATATATATATATATATATATATAATTGTATTTTATATATATAAA
This sequence comes from Macrosiphum euphorbiae, assembly GCA_949089665.1. Lineage (NCBI taxonomy): Eukaryota > Metazoa > Arthropoda > Insecta > Hemiptera > Aphididae > Macrosiphum > Macrosiphum euphorbiae. The sequence continues at coordinate 117,690,138 of CARXXK010000001.1, forward strand.
ATTGTATTTTATTTATTGACCCAGATGTTCTAAAAATGTCACTAACTTAAAAATATTTTGAGGAGTGTCATGGTCAAATTCTTAATAGGAAAAGACATTTTCTTATATAAAATAATTATAATAATTATATAACATTAAAACATTTTACTAAAATTAAATATTTTAACAATATGCTTATGCAATTATTCATCATGCAATCATACATTTTTCACTATTTTCCTAAATGTTTTTATTCGTTCATGGCAAACTGTAATAAAAATATATTTATAACTAATATTTAATTTTGAAACAAAAATATTTTAAAAATTGTAATTTATTAATAAATTAAATTAAATAAACATTATCTTTAGTAGTTAAAAAAATATGTAATGAAAAATATAATTTTAGTCTATTTTTTTTTTTGTAAATAAATTAGTATGATACCTATATATATTATATTATAGCCTATATAGGTGATTATATTCATTATATTATAGTATACCTATATGCATTAGTTTTAATTAAATTGTTGTAACAAAATCAAATCAATAACGTACAACTTAACAGTTGTATTTTGAAATGGAATAGTTACATTTTATTTTCATTTTTATAAGGAACAATATTAATAAGTTTTAGTAATTTATATACAGTCAAACCTTATAGGTATCTCAAAGTCTCAAGGGACCAAAAAAAAATAGATACACAGAAACTACAAGATACCAAGATACTGAGGTTCCACTATACTATAATTTGAGTAAATTATTTGTTAAATTATTTCCTATTGGTTCTAAGACAATATAACTCAAATTTTTAACAATATTTCTTATAGATTGGAAACTATCTAAATATTTATTATAAGATTCTGGGTATATTTTAATTTTTTTACGGTGTACCAAAAAAGGTGACGATAGTTATTTTGTATTACCTATTATTTAAATACAAATTTTTAAGATTGCATTAAACTTTGAACACTCGGAATAACATAAACTATTACATAATATCAGTAATTACTTAAAAAATTATCGAATTGTACTTATATACCTACCTGGCTACCCCAAATGTATATAATATACTATGTATTGTATACTATATACCATATAATATAATATTTAAAAACATGTGACTACAATAAAATAATAATGATTCAATTACATTTGTATTATAGGTACAGTATAGGAGGTACCTACATATTATATATGATTATTGTTATGGTCTATCGTACCTATATATAAATCTACACAGATACGCCAAAGAGTCCGACAATGAAGATGTTATTATTATCGAGTTTGTTAACCAGATGACTCGACACCTTTGATATACGTCCAAGTTACGCGCTTGTTATATGAGCGAACGGGCGTCTAATCATTATACGGCTGCTCTTTCTATTATATACACCGTTATTGTCGATCAATCAATTTATTTCTGATGTTGTGAAAAATAAAAAAACAACCCCGGGATTCGTAACGATTTCACACACCTGCGATATCCTTCCGTGAGCGTCCCCGGTTGATAGACAACGCACAGCACGCATTCATCTCAATTTAAACACGCGCGACGTGACAAAACATCTGTTTTTCACAACGGACATCGTCCTCGTCGCACAATAACATAATATCCTAAACATAAATGGCGACACGGTAATATATTATCGTACACACATTTATAGCGTCTACACATCACGCGGTGTATTTCGGACCAATATATCGGCGGAAATGGAACGAACTTTCCGACGAAACGCGATTCTCAGTGGATTTGGCCGTACGGCTACCTTATACGACATAATATCTTACGCTAAATAATCGTTGAGATTTGAGAATTGCTGCGGATTATGTATATAGTTAGCTTATAAGTTTCCCTCCGTCCCGGCACCGCGGAACGAATAAATGTTAATAGGCATAGGTAAAGCTATATAATCCCTGCTATAACCACTGTGGACATTTTTTAAAAATCCTGAACGAGAAATAAAACCCGCGTCCTGTATCCCAAGAATTTTTGAGGAAAATGCAAAAAAAAAATCGTTATCTGCGCGTCTGTTACGTGTTTAGTATCTATATATGTATATGTATTTCAATATTGTACGATGTTATTGATGTACGCGTTTATTGGCATTATTATATTGTTTTGTTAAAATATATTAAAAGCGTATAGGTCGGACTTACGCTCATGATGGTCGCTCCGTCGCGGTCGTCGTTCTTGTGGTGCCGGAGTTCTGCAGTCCTTTCCTGCTGCTGCAAACTGTCCGCTCGGTTCCGCCGGTCATTTTCTTCCATAACCCACACGCGCACTCTGCTGCGGCTCGCCACTCGCCCACGCGCACATGTGTAGATTATATTTTATACATAATAATATAATACAATAATATACGAACGATTGTATGTGTGTGTGTGTGTGTGAGAAGAAAAGAGAGAGAGTGAGAGAGAGAGATGTGTACAAACGATTAATATTGCTCGTTTTCGTGCTTGTGTGTGTATAATATGTGTAGTGTGTGTGTGTATTATATGATATATTATATTATATGGTACCTACACGGCCGACGGACGGCGGCGGCGAAGACGAAAATGCGCGGACGACGTTTTATTTTTATTTATCACATTTCCGTACGTTTTCCCGCATCCACCGCGGCCGGACGAAACACGAGCAAACCATGTTCGCACTAATGAAAATATTATTAGCTTTACTCTTTTTTCGTTTTTCGTCGGTATATTTTTTTTTCCTTTCTTCCCTACTTGCGTTCGTGCGGCGTACAGCGCGTGTATCCCACCACCGGCACAACGCTGCGACGACTTGTCAGGTTTTTCTGTGAACAGCCAGCGTGTGTGTGTGTGTGTGTATGTACAGCGGCGGCGGTGGTTTCCGCCGGGCGACAATTATCTTCCCCTCGATAATTTCAGCGTTATTACGTATACGATATACGTACGTGGGTTCATTCCGAGCGCGTGTGTGTCCGTATGTTTGTGTTTTTCTGTGCTCGTGTGTGTGTGTATATATATGCGTATTTTTTCTCTCTCTACTATTTTTTTTTTTCATTATTATTATTATTTTATTTGACTCAAGTGTATATGTGTGTGTGTATGTGTGTGCATGTGTTTGTGTGTAAGTGTGAGTGTGTGTGTGTGAGTTTGTGTGTGTATGTGTGGAAGGTGTATGGAAATGGCCATAATATGGCGCCTCCCACTTAATGAGACCGGCCGTCTCGGCCATCATGACATACGCACATACACGAGCGCGCGCGCGCCAGCGACGTTGTATATATATAATATATATATATATATATATATACACACAGGTAGGTATATATACCTATCCGTCAACTGGAGACGGCGGCACGTCGTCAGATGCCGCCACCTGTCAGTCTGGCAAACTTTTCAACCCGTTCCCGATTCAAAATCGTTCATTTACTTTACCGGTAAGTGTATATTATACAGGTAGGTACTATATAATATTATATATGTATTATATGCGTAGATATACTATATACATGTACACATAACGCAAACACAGAATATAATACAGCTGATATTCTCAAATTGTATGTACGTTTGTACATTGTATGTTTGTTATTTTTTTACTGCTTTTACAAAATATAATATTATATCCTGATACTGCTTAGTTGTCAGCCATATTAACCATATTATGATATACTGTTCGACGACGATAAAATTGATTACCTTCAACTTTTTTACACTTTGTGATTTTTATGTTTGTTCGGGAAGACGGGAGGAATTCACTTGACACACAGACCACATAAAGTCTTATAGATGATATCTGCAGTCGATTATCTCAGACATATTATACAGATTTAGGTATAGTATGTTATGTTTGCCATGATATATAATATATATATATTATTATTTATTATTTATTATATATTTTATACATTTAAGTAGTCTCTGGACTTTCGTATATATATAATAAATAGACTGAAAGTTACGAAGAATTATTGTTGTATAATGTGTTTATATATATATATATTACATTATGAAAAGTATTCGCTTATTGAAAAGTTCATCATGTTTTCGTGATTTATTTAATTCAATAATTTTAATTCAAGCTCTTTAAATTTTTTTTCACAGTAAATTGTAAATAAGTTATCATTTTTAGATGATATATTTAGCTATATTATACGCATGTAAGCTCACGTTTAAAAGTATTGAGTAGGTATTAGGTGCCTGTACTGTCATAATCATATACCTATAAATTATACAATTTAAAATGTTTATTCAATTATTTATAATCTTTTGTTTTTTTTTTAGCATCGACGACGCTGCCGCCTGCTGGAACTTCTTAAGCATTACATCGACAATTATTTTTAATCTGCAACGAAAGGTTTTACTCCTTACATATACTATATAGGCATAACATAGGGGCAATATATTAGTATATTACATAGGTGATAGGTACGAGTGTACGACCCGCACCTATTATAAGTTTTATATAGTTTTAACACACATAATAGAGTACACGCATTTCATGGTGTTATTTTCTAATAGATAAACAAACTTGAGAGTATGTTTACCTAGTTATATAATTTTTTGGATATCACTTATCACTCAAGACACTTGAATGCTATTTTCACTCAAAACTAACTACTTATACGCAGTCTTAAAAACAGGACATTAAGCTCAAATATATAGGTATAGTTCCCTCGGTTAGTCGGTTTCCTGGTAAATTGTACACATTTTAACTGATATTATAGTACCTACCTTTATTCAGGGTAATTCAACAAGCATGTTCATTGTTCACCCCCTTTTTTTATTCAATAATACAGTTATATTCAAAATCTAATTTTTAGCATTTTTAATTATAGGTAGTAGGTACTTAAAGAACATACATACAATTTTAAATTCTTGAGATTTTTTGTAGGTATTATACTTACGTGTCCTGTAGAGATACAAACTTCTGTTTTTCAAATGAAAACCCCCACCCCCGCATTTTCTACTGTAAATTATGTATCAGATCATTTTTCTCAAAAATTGTATTTAGGTATACCTATATTAGAACGAGTAGTTTTTGAGTTCTTCAATTTTGTGTACTAATTTAAGGATAATAGGTCCATGGTAAAATGGTTTTGGAAGATATGAGGGCTATGGTGATTTGAAAATTTTAGTGATTAAAATGAACCCATCGACACAATCTGTAAAATCTATAAAAATGGTCCAAGTCTAATAAATACTAGATCTAGTATTAGATTGATCCAATATTACATCTGTTTTATAATTCTGAAAAACCCTTTTTAAGCACTATTGTCTATATTATATTTAGTACAAACATTTTAACAACTAAAAAAAAAAAAAGTTCAATTTTTCATCAACATTTTCAAAAAAAAAAAAAACCACTTATTAATTTAAAGTAAAAAAGAGGGGTTCTCATTTGTAAACAGAAGTTTGAATCGCAACAGGACATTCGTTAAGCGGTACAAAAAAATCAAGAATTTGAAAATATGGTCTTTAAGTATATTTAAAAATTCCAAAATCAGTTTCTGAATAAATTCAATATTAAAGAAAACAAGTTTTGAGCGAATTCCGATTTCGGATATAAAGTGCAGTGTAATCCGAAATTGGAAGTGTGAACTACGGATTTGAGAAGTGAGTAGGTACTAATAATAAATATGATTACTGACTATATAGTTGGTATACACTATACATAGTTTACCAACTACCTAACAGCTTTTGGGGAATCACCTATAACAATTACATTTTAAAATAAATACATAAATACATAAAATAGTGTAATTTGTTTTTAGATTTATATGTCACAATAGAATATTTTCTTAAGTTTGTAAAATAAAAATTGGTTCGTAGTTACCAAACAATAATGTGTAATTTGATTTACAAAAAAAGAATTGTTACCAAAAAAAAAAGGAGTAAGGGAAGCGGGGTGGAAGTTTGTCCATAGTCCCTTCGGTCCTCGGACAAGATAGTGTATTATTATTACAGTATTCGATTTGAATGCAATGATTGCATTCGATAAAAACGATACTGAGCGACGAACTCTTCCCCGCAGTAAGGCATTTGGCTGGCTTAACAAATAATAACGTTATCATAGAATTAAACCAAATATAAATATATGTAAAATTCAGAATTTTCTAATTTTCTAATTTTGATACAAATAAATGTATTCTTTGTAAAAGTTTGTATTCTATAATTTTTAGTTTTTTTAGACCAGCGGATCTCAAACTTTTTAAATCTGCGTGCCACCAGCTACACTGTTTCCCAGTTACCCAGTTACAAAAATTTCCGGAAACTTACAGTTCACAAATTATGGCAATTCAAAGTTGCAGTGATTACTCGTGTATCGGCACTCGTCGCTACGCTCCTCGGCGCCTATCCCCCTATTTGCTGTGTAAACCACCTCCTGTGAACCTCGGTTTTCCTCAATATTGTTTCTAAGTACATCTATTACCAGAGTGGTCATTCGCTCGTCCATTCAAAAGTATATTTTATAATATCGACAACTTTGATTACTTTGAATTGCCATAACTTTTCAAGGTAAGTTTCTGGAAATTTTTTCAAACACTTTTGAATTAAGCATAAAAAACCAATTATATTATAATTATTAATTTTAAATAGGATCAGAAAAAATTGAACTGTTATCGCAGATTAACTCTATGACAGATTAACTCTATGATAACGTTATTATATGATAATTAATGCCTTACTACGGGGAAGCGCTCCTTCTGAGCGGACGAAAGAAAATGTATGATTCATAAAATATATGTATTGATAAGTAACCACTAGTTGTATATAATATTATACCTTGTGGGAATTAGCTAATTCTTTTAAATTTATTCGTTTCAAGCTATAGGAATAAACAAAGAGTTAGAAAAAAATAGGTTAGTAAAATAAATGTTGGTGGTTTTTCCCTTGGCATTAAAAAAACGATTGAGAAAATCAAAAAATTACCTGTTTAAAGTAGGTACCATCTTGATCCAATTTGATAAAAAATAAGATACTATATGTTGAAATAGACAAATGTGGCATGTGTATGATTAAAACATGATCATAACAATAATATAGGTAAAGTATATTAAAGACAATGATAATAATTTTTTCTGATGAATTTTTGTATGCATATTAATCTCAAATAGTATATGACGTAGGTATATACAATTACATAAAATATATTATTATGCAAAATCGTTTTAATGTTCATAATGTATCTTAGATATAAATATTAATTGTGATATAGATAGATAATAGATTATATAGACGTAAACCAACTCCTGACGATTTTGAAATTAGTCACGATGCACAAATAATGACTATAAATTTAATTATAGCAAAGCTATATATAGACAAATAGGTAACCATGACTAAATCTAATAATCTTGTTCTTGAATCTATACAGGATTTAGACTGAGTTTTTTTAGATGTTAGCTCATCTAAAGTTGCTTTTGATCAATAATTTCTTCCAAATTTTAATTTCAGAGTTAATTAATTTATATAACATCGTTCAGCTTAACTTTTCTGACATTTCATTATTATCATTTAAATGATCAAAAAAGTTGGTAACTACTACCTACATAATCTATAGGTACAAGTATTTACTGTTTTTCCTACTTTGAACGTTCACGACCCAGAGTAAATCAGAGTGCTCTTTGAAAAAAACACGTATAAAATGGTTTTTGACATAAACCCGATTTAAAAAATGTAAATAATAACTATCTGGTCGCCAAAATTTGCTGAAAAAAATCGTTGGAATAGAACACGAAAACTAATTGATATATTTTATTAAAATAAACCGTTGAAAATAAATCCCATGTGAAAACAATATTCACCATGTCACATATTATACGGTCCACCTAAAGACACCCCATTTGTGATACTTTGCCGGTGGATGTGTTAAAAAAATCTACACTTCATAAATTTTACTATAATATAAAACCCAAAAGATTGTTTTATAAATGTACAATAATTGGTATCACATAATTCGTATATTTGTACCTATCTAATTGGTATACAAATTACAAACGAATTCGATTCATTTGGCGAACAATTATATCTATTATGTTATTACTCAAAATAATTATTCGATTTAATTGTATATTACGTAATAGTATATACCTCAATACTTGCATGACTGTATAATAGGGAAGCTCGGCGGGTATTTAAAAATATAATATAAAATACAGTTACTTATATGCATAACACATTAGTCATTATAGTCATTACCATGTAGGTACATAGTACATTGTACATTGTACAGGGATGTATACGTATAATACCATATAGGAAATAGTTATAAAGCTATGCATTAAAAATATAATAATAATTATATTTAAAACAAATTTATATGATTAAAAAATCTAACCTGTTAAAAAAAAGAATGAAGTTAAATTATAAATAATAATTTTACAACACGTAGAATAATTAGGCTACCATTATACACCTATATTCAGGTATCTACAGAAAAAGAAAATTAATTCGAGTAATTATAGCAGGTGAAAAAAAAAATACATTTACCGGATTTACCTTCAAAAATGAAAAATTAGAACTTATTAACTACATTCATAGGAAATAAAAATAATAGTTAGTGTAGGCATTAAAGTTAATAAATTAAGTTTAAATTCTACAGTTTATAATATAATCACTACCTTTAGATATTTTTGAGAATTTTTGATCATTTCTTATCTTATAAAAATAATTTTTACACTAACTATAGGATATGTTTATATATATAACCTTTGTCTTATATATATTATATTATAATTTCCTGTCTTATTAGGTATTTTATTTACAGGTTTATTCACCCCTTTTTCTTCAATTAGCTGTCTATTATTTAGCAGATTATTTTTCTGAAAATGTCAACTTATCAAAATCCAAATTCGAACGACTAGTATATTTGAAGTACTTAACTTATTGTGTATAGCAGGGGTCTCCAAACTACGGCCCGCGGGCCGGATACGGCCCGCCAACAAGTTTTAACCGGCCCGTGGCCCGCATGGCCGCATATGTAAATATAGATAAAAAAATTATTTCAAAAATGTATTTATATTATATTATATTTATACCTATTTATTTTTATTTAAGTATATTGTAAAGTAAACAATATTTTATACAAAAATATAAAGTAAACATATTATTTATATAGGTAGGTACCTATTTATATTATCATAAAATTAAAAATTATATGTGTTAATAAACTTTTGGCCCGCTAAGAGCATTTGATTTTTTTTGTGGCCCTTGAATAAAAAAGTTTGGAGACCCCTGGTGTATAGTATAACTGTGTAAGAATAATAGGTCCATATTTATCATAATGGGTTAGGAAGATAATATGGGAAATATGCAAGTCATTAGATAATATTAATTGTAAATATTAATCAATTTTAATATAAATACTACATTCAATGTTTCATCTATTTTATATTTTTGTAAAACCATTTTTAAAGACAATTATCTTTATATAATGAAAATTATAATAACTAAGAACTATACTCATTCAAATTTTGGATTAGATACATCAAAATGTTCAATAAAATTATCTACTAACTAATTTACAGTAAGATTGGAGGTTCTCATTTGAAAACCAGAAGTTTGTATCGCCACAGGACACTCGTCAAATAGCACAAAAAATTTCAAGAATTTTAAAGCATTAGACTTTAAGGAGGTATATTTTTAAAATTCCAAAGATCTTAATTTAAATAACTTCATCATTAAAGGAAAAAAATGGAGGTGAGCATGCTTGGTGAACCAATCTGTACATATATAGGTGCCTTACACTCCCAATTATTGTCTTGCAGATCAGTGGCGTATCCAGGGGAGGGCTAAGGGGGCTATGCCCCCCCATTGACTGTGATGACTAGGGTTCGGGACTTATTGCACACAAATTATAGGAAATATGCATGCACATATGCACTTAAAATAACCGAAATATGCACAAAAATATGCAATTGAATATTTTTTTTTAAATTAAAAAATTTGATTTATTCATTTAAATTTAGACCTTCTTTTGTAATTAGTCATTTTTTGACTACAATAACACTATCAACATTATATTACTGAAGTGTATGTTCGATTTCATTTTCTTCGTCTTCTCCTACAATAAAAAAGTTTGGGTTTTTCTTTAATAATAATTTAATATAAAAACGATGAATTGTTTACCTATAAAGTTTGACTGTACAATTAGACATTAGAAAAGAGATATTGAACAACGCATGAAAATAAAAAAAAAATAAAGTTAACCTTTAAAATAAATGTACTTAACGTAAAACAAAAACTGCGTAAATATGCTGTAAATAACAATTAAACTGCCAAAATTTGTCAAATATGCATTTTGCTCAGAAAACGACAAAATATGCAAAAATATGCAATTAAAATTTTTGTATTTCAATCCGTTATGACTTAAAACAAATTTAAATCTTACTTGGACTATTCTGCAGTCATTATTAAGCAATATGCAAATGCAACAAGTCCCGAACCCTAGTGATGACCTTAGAATTTTATTAAGATTAATAAAAAAATAAAAAGTGTTAATAAAAGACATAATATTGTAGTTGTATTTTAAATTCTGAGCGGAACGAGGTCTATTGGTTCTCTATCTATTGGTTTTACCACTGTGGTAAACCACTTGTGGTGTTTATTTATTTTTATTATTTTTTTTTCGTATACAAAATTTCTACCAGAAGGAGTGCTTCGATTTCAACATATATGCCGGGTTGCATGAAACCGAACTTTAAATTTATTTAATGAACAGTTTTAACGAGCCGTTAAATATTTTTACAGAAGCGTTTGGGTTGCACAAATCGTACAATAAAAATATATTGGTATTAAACATGATACCGAGGTTAGTGTAGAAATTTAAGTTTATCACAGAAAAAGTGATAAAATCCTATGATCTAGATACTGTATCAACAGCTGTTTGAACTTTTAATTTTGAATTTGTATAATAACAATAATTGCTAAATTCTACAAATTGTGAATTTGTAGTCTACTAGTCTGTACTTAATATTTCTTCGGCGTTTTCGGTTCTGTTCATCAAATTCCTCCAAAGGATTTGATCGATCTCTAAATAACCTCGGTCTAGGTAAATGACACAAAATACCCAAAACCAATTCATCATCGGAAATCGATAAACTTGAATCAGAACTCGACATTTTTACTATTTTCGGTTATAGCTTATAAGTATTAAGAAAAAAATTTAGTAAGTACGACCAACTACAGGGTAGGTATAGTGACGACGTACTACTGACACCTGAATACGTATGCGTGATAACTGATAACTGTAGGATTATCGAATGATTAAAATTTAAAGAGCCGAAATCGGCCCATTAGTTTAATGAGCTGGTAACCTATATTTTAACGGCCCAATAAAACTATTGAACGTTTAAAGATTGTTTAACAGATGAATAAAATTTTAATCATTCGTTAGCGCGCTAACGGCTCGTTAAACAGTTAACGGGCGTTCATGCAACCCGGCAATAGTATCTTATTTTTTAGAAAATTGGATCAAGATGGTACTTTAAGGTTAGTTTTTCAATTTTCCCAAGTTAGTTATTTAATGCCACTGGAAAAACCACAGATAAATTACAAAAAACCGCTAAAAATGGGATTTTAATTTCTAACGTTTTATTTATCACTATAAAAACAAATAAAAATGAAAATAACGATTTTATTTATTTTGTTGTTTTTCGTATACAATGATAATAATATAATATCATTGAATTCAAATGTAATACAATCCATTATACAGTGACCCACTTGTAACCTACTATACGGCAGAGCGACATCCACTTACCCGCTTTTTTGTATTTTTTTGTGATACTATTAGCCAGGGCCGTCCCTAGGGCAGGGCGAGCGGGGCCCTCGCCCTGGGCCCCGCGCCTTCACCAGTTGGACAGGCCCCGCTTTTGTAGATACCATAAAAAAGCCAAATTAATGAGGAAAAAAAATTATTATTTATATATTTTTATATCCTTAATTGCTGTAATTTTTACTACCTATACCTACGGCTATGACCTACTTACATTAATTGACATCAGTCGTCAAATAAATGTATTGCATTTAAAACGAGTTAATATGATTAAAATTCAATTTTCAAAGTTGAAAATGATAAAAATCTTCAAAGCGCTCTGTCCCCCCCAAAAAACAACAACTTAGCTATAATATTTATAGAAAAAAAATGCTTAGATTCTGAGCGGAGCGAAAAAATGTATTGATTTTACAATGATGTGTGTTTTTTTCTGTTTTGTATGGCGCTTTTTGGGTAGTAAAAGTGCTCCGATTTTCTAGATCAGCATCTTTACTGATAGAAAAGTGAAACTAGTTGGTATTTTTGGGATGTCAAAATTAAAAATTTCTAGTAGTTTTAGAAAGAGTTGAGAAAAACAAAAAAATAGGTGACATACAAAACCAATTTTTGAAAAATCTATTTTATTTTTTTATGTATCTCAAAAATTCATAACTGTAGAACCTTGAAATTTTCAACAAATATTTATATTAGAATTTTCCATAAAACATTTTCTCAATATTTTGACTATTTTTGAGCTAGTTATAGGCTTGAGCCCTTGAGAAATTTTCCATTTTTCTAAATTTTTTTAAAATTATCTTCGATAAAATCTTTTTCATTTAGTAAAAAATCTTGAAAATGTAATGATAGGTTCCTTATAATTTTCATTAATGGAAGTTTTAAAAATACATAGGCTCAATTATTTGTTATATGCTTATAAAGTTCCAATTTTGACAAAATTCATAAAAGTTTTTGTTATACCTAACTTGAGACATTTTAGTAGAAGGTTTCCAACAAGTTTTTGTAATTCTATCAAACTAAAAAAGTTCCCCAGGAAGCCACGTTTTCGATCTTTGTTAATTTTTTTTTTGCTACTAAATTTGATTATTTTTACAAGTGTGCTAGGCTGATACAATGTCTCCGCTCAGAATATTTTTTCTTTTACAATAATTTATCAATGTAATTTAAATATAACACATCCATTACAACGACATGCTTGACACCCACTGTACAGCAGAGCGGTATCCACTTGTCCACCTTTTTTCATATTGTATTAGGTGCCTACTATATTTATAGACTTATTAATTTATTAATATTATTATATTAAGTATAAATATATTACGTGTTTTGTATTATTAATTAATTTACTTATTCATATTATTGTAAGTACAAGGTACTATATTTTTAAGTATATTTGCGAGTAGCCCCCTTATACCTAGGTAGGTATATATCATAATTCATAATATTAAATATTTAAATAAATGCAACTGCCAACTGACGATAATGACATTTTAGGCCCCACAAATTTACTCTGCCCCGGGCCCCGCAAATCGTTCGGACGGCCCTGCTATTAGCCCTCCCCATACAAAATGCATGGCTACGCCACTGTTGCAGATCACATCCTATGATGGATCTCGCAGGTGCAATTGCAATCCGGAAGCGATTACCACACAGTTATTATACATGCGGTGCACATACCTACTATACGAAATAACGAATTTATAAATTGTATAGATATATAGGTAATATATATATATGTGTTTAATTGCGAAATCGATTGGTAAGTATATATTTTACTAGACGAAACTTAATGGCTGAAACTGCAGCAGCCTACAAGTATGTCCTTCGACATTTATATACTATATATAAGCGTATAATGCATCCACAAGAAAACGTGAAGTAATAATAATTTCGCACGCGTCCTATAAGGTATTAACACAATTATATTACTGAGTTACATCGAGGTCGATTCCGACTCTGCTGTTGAGAGGGTTATATATACGCATATATAATTAGATACATATATTATACATGGATTCGATATAGACTCATAGTCGTTACTTTAAACACTGATTGATACGCGTTGTAAAGCCAAAGTAATTTTCAATCAAACTACCTATATAGGTTGATAGTATATAGATATACCTACATAATATACCTATATGCGAACTTCGTGAACCAAATATTGTAATTAATAAACCAATAGGTATATAATAATATATATATTTATACCTAAATGTATTGGGCAACGGCATTAGATATAGGTAGGTATGAACGTTCAGATTTTAAATATACGTCTTATACGTACTATTATTATAATGTATACTGAAATATCATCTATAGATATGCGTAAGTACGAGTGCCGTTGCCCATTGGTATATAACAATATTACAGAGTCACGCGTGCTTATATAGTGGAACTTGCGCAAGACGATTTTGAAGCACCTGCAGATGTAGCACATATAATATTATAACCTGCCAATTCCATCATGAAATTTAAAAAGGATACAAATTATAAATTACAAATAAATACATAAAGTACCTACCTACCTATATTTATTTTATATCATTGCAACAAGTCGATTAATTTGTATTCTTTATTTGAAGTATGAAATGTATATATAAGATAAGTTACACGCAGATAATATACTTATAATTTATAAAGTTATAAAAATATTGTAGGTAGGTACATGTACCAGTAAAACAAACATAATAATATTATATAGTTATAGATTTAAAGCCTATGTATAGGTATTTTATAATATTATAGGCAGTGTTATAACGAATGAAAAATATGTGTAATAAATTGATTATAGTTCAAAACTCGAATGATCCTGGTGGAAATTTACGGTAAAAACCAAGACACAGATTTAAAAAAAAGATAATTAATTTGGTTTTATAATGGATTAAAAAAGTTTTTAAAAATTGTACTTACGTTTGTTATGTACTTGCGTTATACTTCAGAGTTTTACTATAATAAAATGTCGCATTTATTGTTAAACGTTGTCGAGATTGCTAACGCGATTTTGCTTTTGTGTTGAAAATTTATAAAAAATTAAAAATATATTATGATAGAATAGATTTTAATGATATCTATTCCATAGATATTGAACCTTTTCTATTCTTCCGTATAACGTGTTTGCCCTTTATTGTATTCAAACGAAGCGTCTGGCCAATAACGGCAGCGCCATCTACCTACTAAATATAACTTTTTACATTTCTCGACGAGCACGTGAAAAACTTAAGACGTATATTATCATTACGACTTACGAGTCGATGAAAAAAATGACCCATGACTCTCCTAATCATTGCTTTTAGCCTTTTAGGCATATTATGCAACTAGTTTTCGTGAAGGAATTACCAGAAACATGGTATTTATTGATATAAACCAATAATATTATCATAGTACCAGATATGGTCATCAAAACGAAAGTGTATATTCATATTGTATTATATAGGTGACAGAAACACCAAACTGTAAAAACACTGGAAAAGCTAATTATTTTGATATTTTAGTAAAACAGTGTTCAATCAATTACTACAAAATACTTATTGTATAGATAATAAGTAATAGACATACTAAAGCGTTGTAACATAGACATATCTGATTTTATAAATTATGCGGTTACGATAATGTGGCAAATATGACAAGTCGGTATCAAGGAGTTCCGTCCCTTATTCTTGTATCTTGATAAAATTCCAGAAATTGTTTCCATGCATGACCTATGCCGTATCCACAATTTTAAACATGACACGAAATAAATAGATATGATGTGACTTAGTGATACGCAATACTGAGTATAAAACTACGATTAGATATTTTTGTACCAGCATTTTATGAAGTTCGTCACCGGCGAAGATCAATATAAATTGACGTCTTTCGTATGTTCGGTTGCCCGTCACCGTAAAATTACGGCGTAGATTATGGTTGAGTAATATTAAACCCTATAATGGCTGCGTAATTATAAAATATATAATATAGTTTTTACATTACATTTTTATAATAAAATGACGTATACAAATATTTTCCGATATTGTGAGTATAGTATAAATCATATTATATCACTATTATTTATCAAATACGTGTCTCCTTCACCTAGCGTTACGTTGAAAGCCAATAGGTGCAACAAATAATTCAGAGAAGTTGATTGATTATAGCTACGTTAGACGCTCGCGCCGCTGCGTTATCGTATGTCAAAAAAACGATATCTAAGAATTTCCAAAGTACGTTTTATTATGATTTAGTATGATTGTTATTAATTATTAATGTATGAAAAGTCATTGGGTATTCTAATGTGTCTTGGAACTTGGGATGTTTGGTAAGTTTCAAAACGAACCCCTGTAGAAATTATTTGGTGACCCCAGTCCCCTGGTCTAGAATGTAGAATGTACGAGATAGATAGCCGATTGGAAATCGGAAAAAAAGTTTAGTGATTGTTAATTGACTTTTTCCTAGTGCATTGGCGCAACTAGGGATGTGCTGAGAGGACTTGTGCACCCCCCCAAAATAAAGACTTTTTCCATTATATTTTGATCAGATATTTTGAAGTAAAAGTAATCAATAAATACAAAAATGATTTATTATACATATATATTGTATATTGAGGCATAAAATATGTATATAGGTACTTTGCTACCATGGTCTTATGTTATACAGATTTTTTATCTTATTAGTATTTGTGTTATTTATATTACTTCAATGCACTCAATGTACCGACCTATAGGATGACTGCAACGTCGCATAAGTTTCCACACCACCTAGCTTGTTAAACGACATTAAATCAAATCATCCATGTTGTATTAACACGTATTACACGTATTACACGTGGCGCGTTTTTTTTATTGTGGTGTCCCCTGTAGGCCTAATCCACATCGCAAGCGAGAACACGCGAACGCCGGTTGACTACAATAATATTGTAATTTACAAAGATCGGTACACCGAAAACTGCACTACGTTTGTACTTGTATAAAACATTTTTCGTTATTTATACATCGATAAAACATATTTTAATATAAATAAACAAATATCGAATTTAACGTTGAATAGGTTTTATTGTTTTAATTTCAAATCTAGTTTTGTCGCAACACGGCATTCGCACATTTTCGGCTTACTAGGTATAGCGTTGAATTTTAGTGTGTTTCAGCCTCTGGAAAGGCCAACTAGGCTGCTGGTGCCAAGCAGGGGCGGAACTAGGGGGGTGAAGCCGGGGATTGATCCCCGGGCGTAAAATTTTAGTGGGCGTAATTTTTCTTTAGTTCTTTATTTAATGCTTGGTGATAGAAGTTAAGAAAACATTTTTATTTCACATTATTTGTTTATCATGTTGTAGTGATGACGTTGGAATTAATGAAAAAAAAAAAAATAAAGTTAATAGTAAGATTATGAATAGATTCGTATTAGTATACTAAGTATATACTGGTATACTGGCATTAGCATACCTACTGCAAGCATATACAACTAATATACTATAATTTATTCGATTATTTAAGAGTGAAAATGTAACTATTAACTATACCTAGGCTGAGTAAAATAACTGTTATAAGATTATCAATCAACGTACGATACGCATATTATATCTGTATATTAAAAATGATGTTAATATATTATAGTTTATAATATTATATATTATAATATTTACCAAGATAGTTATACATTTGTTTATGTTTAAAAAAAAAGATTTGATTTTAAATATTTACTTTTTCATTTTAGATTCTGAGTGAAACGATGAATGTATTGATTTTACAATGATGTGTGTTTTTTTATTTTAGATTCTGAGTGAAACGATGAATGTATTGATTTTACAATGATGTGTGTTTTTTTTTTTATTTTTTTTTTATTTTTTTTTTATTTTATTTTTTATTTTTTTTGTGTCTGTGTACACGATAAGTAGTCGAAATAATGCTTCGATTTTCGACTTCAGTATCTTGTTCGATTGGAAAGTGAATATCGTTGGTGCATTGGGGAGGTCAAAATTTAAATTTCCCAGTAGTTTTCAAGAGCGCCGGGAAAAACAAAAGAAAAATTAAGGAAAAACGGGAATTTTTACGCAAAATCGATTTTTCAGAAAATTGAATTTGGTTTTTGGTGTAACTTTAAAACAAATGACCGTAGGTACATGCAATTTTCACTGGTTGTTTATATTTGCATCTTCTATACACGATAACATTTTCAAAATATTTTGATTTATTTTGAACAGTTTAGGGACATTTTCATTTTTAGTTTTTTTTTAGTTTTTTTTCTAGAAATATCAATAAAATTTTATTTGTTGGTTGCGAAAGCTTGAAAATTTAATAGAAGGCTCCTAATATATTGTTTCAAGGGCAGATGAAAAATATTAAAAATCCTTAGTCACAATTTTTTTTTATAAGCATTTAAAGTTCAAAAATTGACAAAATATGGAAAAATCACGAAAATTAGCAAATTATTTTGAGTTAAGAATTCGTAAAAATTTTTCTTTTTAAATCTAAGATTTGAAAATCTAATACAAGATTACTCATAAGATTGTCTACCTTTATCAATAAAAAAATCTCTACCGGAAAGTCAAATTAAATTTTTATGAGCGTTTGAAATTCAAATTTTTACAACATTGGATATTCACTCGATTTCTCATGTGGCAATTTCCTTTTTTTGTTGTAATTAAAAAACGAATTACTGTAGATACATGAAAATTTCACTGAATGTTTATATTAGCATTTCCTATACACCATACAATTTTGAAAATATTTTGACTCTTTTTGAGCCGTTTACGGACATTTTCAGTTTTCAATTTTTTTAGTTTTTTTTTTCTATAAATATTAATTAAGTTTTATCTGTTGGGCCAAAAAGTGTAAAAATTTAATACAAGGCTCCTGATATATTGTTACAATATCAGTTGAAAAATATTAAAAATACATAGGCACAATTTTTTTTTATAAGCATTTTAACATCGAATTTTGACAGAATTTTTCAAAATCTCGAAAATTATTAATCATCGTAATTAATAAATTATAAAATGTTCAGTTTTTATAGCTAAGGATTGAAAATTTAAAACAAGATTTCACGTAAGTAGTTAATTCTCTTACCGAAAAATCTAAAAAATATACAATCACAGTTTATTTTTATAGTCATTTTATGTTCAAATTTTGACGAAATTACATATTAAAAAACCTAGTTATTTTGTTGTGATTATATAATATTATTCGTGGGTACCTACTTGAAACTTCTAAAGTGTACTATTATATATATATGATAGTATCAGGGTTTGTTGTTGGTGTATAACGTGTTATTAGTACCTAATGGATATTGTGATAATGTGATATGATTAATTTGGAATTTATTATAGGTCAATTTTTTTTTAATACCATAGATATGTATATAATTTGTCTTAACCTAGACTGACATACCGTCTTCGCTCAGAATCGTTTTTCTTATACAATGATATTGTATCATTGAATTCAAATTTAATAGCATCAATTATACAGTGACCCACTTGTAACCTACTGTACAGCAGAGCGACATCCACTTACCCACCTTTTTTTATTTTTTTTGTATCTGTGTACACGATAAGTAGTCGAAATAATGCTTCGATTTTCGACTTCAGTATCTTGTTCGATTGGAAAGTGAATATCGTTGGTGCATTGGGGAGGTCAAAATTTATATTTCCCAGTAGTTTTCACAAGCGCCGGGAAAAACAACATAAAAATTAAGGAAAAACGGGAATTTTTACGCAAAATTGATTTTCCAAAAAATCGATTTTGGTTATTGGTGTAACTCTAAAACAAATGAACGTATATACATGAAATTTTCACTGGTTGTTTATATTTGCATTTTCTATACACGATAACATTTTCAAAATATTTTGATTTATTTTGAACTGTTTAGGGACATTTCATTTTTCGTTTTTTTTTAGTTTTTTTTCTAGAAATATCAATAACATTTTATTTGTTGGTTGCGAAAGCTTGAAAATTTAATAGAAGGCTCCTAATATATTGTTTCAAAGGCAGATGAAAAATATTAAAAATCCTTAGTCACAATTTTTTTTTATAAGCATTTAAAGTTCAAAAATTGACAAAATATGGAAAAATCATGAAAATTAGCAAATTATTTTGAGTTAAGAATTCGTAAAAATTTTTCTTTTTAAATCTAAGATTTGAAAATCTAATACAAGATTACTCATAAGATTGTCTACCTTTATCAATAAAAAAATCTCTACCGGAAAGTCAAATTAAATTTTTATGAGCGTTTGAAATTCAAATTTTTACAACATTGGATATTCACTCGATTTCTCATGTGGCAATTTCCTTTTTTTGTTGTAATTAAAAAACGAATTACTGTAAATACATGAAAATTTCACTGAATGTTTATATTAGCATTTCCTATACACCATACAATTTTGAAAATATTTTGACTCTTTTTGAGCCGTTTACGGACATTTTCAGTTTTCAATTTTTTTAGTTTTTTTTTTTCTATAAATATCAATTAAGTTTTATCTGTTGGAACAAAAAGTGTAAAAATTTAATACAAGGCTCCTGATATATTGTTACAATATCAGTTGAAAAATATTAAAAATACATAGGCACAATTTTTTTTTATAAGCATTTTAACATCGAATTTTGACAGAATTTTTCAAAATCTCGAAAATTATTAATCATCGTAATTAATAAATTATAAAATGTTCAGTTTTTATAGCTAAGGATTGAAAATTTAAAACAAGATTCTACGTAAGTAGTTAATTCTCTTACCGAAAAATCTAAAAAATATACAATCACAGTTTATTTTTATAGTCATTTTATGTTCAAATTTGGACGAAATTTCATATTAAAAAACCTAGTTATTTTGTTGTGATTATATAATATTATTCGTGGGTACGGGGTACCTACTTGAAACTTCTAAAGTGTACTATTATATATCTATGATAGTATCAGGGTTTGTTATTGATGTTGATGTATAACATGTTATAAGTACCTAATGGATATTGTGATAATGTGATATGATTAATTTGGAATTTATTATAAGTCAATTTTTTTTTTAATACCATAGATATGTATATAATTTGTCTTAAACCTAGACTGACATACCGTCTTCGCTCAGAATCGTTTTTCTTATACAATGATATTGTATCATTGAATTCAAATTTAAAAGCATAAATTATACAGTGACCCACTTGTAACCTACTGTACAGCAGAGCGACATCCACTTACCCACCTTTTTTCTATTATAAATTGTTTAATTAAATACAATTTTTTACTGGCCTAAATTGTGTACCCTAATCAGAATAAAAGATTTTATATTTTACCATAAAAATCTATTATAATTGAAGGCTGAGGCCTGAGACGCATAGAACCAAAACAGCAAAAGTGTTTACAATTTTTATACAGGATAGGTAGGTAATTAAAGTTTTGATTATTTTTCAACATTTATATATATGTATAACTAATATTATTATTATTTCTAATAATAAATACAATTAAGTAAAAAATACAGTATTTCCAGTAATTAAAAATGTATCAACAATATGTTGACTAAGTTTTTAAATTTAATGTGTTTTTGGTGTGATAGTTTATTAGTATAAACTTGGTTACACCACAGTCCACAGAATATATTAATTATTATATATTATTATGTGTTTAAAAGTTAATCAGTATGTTTGTAATTTTAGTTCCAGTTATGATAAAACAATTGTAGGGAATGATATTGTATTTTCAATCTTGGTCCATGATTGGGCTTAATTTTAATATTTTCACCGGGCGCAAAAATTCTTAGTTCCGCCTCTGGTGCCAAGGGGTTTATATTTGTCATATATCATTAAAATAAGTCCAAGAGGAGTAAAAATACAGTAGGTAGTTATTAAGATTAAAAATTATTAGAATGATATCCCCTCGATCTTTATTTAAAATTCAACACTGTCTTAAAATTATAACTATAACTATATATTATTATTATTAGATTTATCATATTTTCATTATACATAGGTACATATTATAATTTATTTATTATTATTTAGGGATTACCAAAGTCCTATTTCTTAGTCTCCTACCACTCACTATTCTTATTGGACCTCTTTATTCAACCTGTTTTAAATGTCGTGAAACTCATTCATGATTCATTCATAAACATTTTTTTACGGTCCTGGAACAAAGTGTTTATTTTGTGTAATTGTGTGTGAGACGCCGGCCGGCGATAGTGGTTGATGTGTTTGGTGTGGAGATGAAATGGTAAAGGGACTATAATATTAAATATAAATACACTTTACAAAATACTTAATACAAGAAATCATCTTACTTGTTTTTGGCATCGCTATAGTTTAATAGTTAAGCTTACTTATCCGCCGATCAAGACTTATATAAAAATAATTCCTTATCGTCACTTGAATTTAATAACTTATCTATAAAGCTTGATGGATGATGAAACATTGTAGGTTCCATAGGCGCAATTTCAACATAAAAACTGAGGGTGCTTAAGCTCTGAATTTCCTGGGTATTTAAATTAAATTATACCTATGAGGCACTTATGACTTTTTTGAGAAAAAATGGTTTTATGACAATTTAACATTGAATAGTTATAGTGCATTAGGTACATTTTATAAAAATTAATACAATAGTAAATTTTAATTTATTAAAAATTTAAAACAAATTATTTATATTTTATTCAAAAAATATGACAAATATTAGTGTACAAGGGGTGTAACAGACAGACTTGACAAAAAAAAAAAAAATGAAGCTACTTAAATGCGTGACAAAAATTGTTAAAATTATAAAAAAACATTATAAATATTGATTAGAACAAAAGTTATTCCAAAAGTCAGTTATATCTGTACCTACTATATTATATAATTCGGCATACACAATCACACAGGCTGTCGGAAACTTGGAACTCCAGTGAACACCAACTGACAAGTAATTCGTATATCGTAATTATGTTTTTGTCCGAATTAGATGTGGGCACGGGAATGTTTCTATTAGTAAATACTCGCGATACTATAAATTGTCGTAGAGCTGAGTCGCTGCTGAACGTGATAACACTGATAATAATATAACCGACGACAACGACCGGGCTTAGTAGAAACATTGGAAAATAATGATTTATATTCTAAATAGATTTTAATTCGATAAAATTACAATTGTCGAGTTCATTGTTTCATTCATTATACTCTGATACCCTCATGTCTGATGATAAACTGTTTTTGGTTTTTTTTTTGTTGTAAAGAGAAGTTTTGATACATAAACACATATTTATTAGATGGTGCTAATTTTAAAATTGGGGGTGCTAATACCCCCTAAGCCCCCCCCCCTATTTGCGCCTATGGTAGGTTCATAAAAATATTTCAGTCTTCAGATATGTGGCAAGAGAGATATAATCCTTCGTTAATAATTGCATTCATCGTTGATGAGCGTGCGTCTATGAATCTAAAAAGTGTTATGTTGAAAATAAAAAGAACTTAAAAAAGTTAAAAAGAATAATATAGGAAAACTTTTAGAAAATAAAAATTATAACAGTAATCAGAAAAATATAAATATTATTAACGAAAGTAAAAACTAAAAACTGATGTATTATATTATACAAAATAATATATTTTGAACAAAATTAAAAAGGCAATAGTATTAATAAGAAAATTAATAACTAGGCAGCATACTATTGAGCCAGCATAATATACCTACATTATTTATTATAATATTACAATAATAAATATGAATAACTTGTTAGTGTTCGTTTATTTATATTGTGTTTGTGGCCAACACACGGTACAACAAATTAATACCAATAGTAGCCATTAGGTATATGCGTATAGTGCCGGGCCGTGCCGTGCCATGCCGGAGCCACACATATTTTGCCACCTCATACCCATGCGGCGTACTCAGGGGTAGAGGTCTAAAGTCCTGAACCCCCCTGAAATTTCTTTTTTCTACAAAGAAATCTTATTTATCACCATTTTGATACACATAGATCAATTGTTGGTCATTTTAAATAGATATAAAATAAATTGTTGAATATTACAAAGACATCGATAATCATAGTTTCTGTTGTTTTTTGGCTGATTTAGAACATCGTCCATCGATTATTACCAAGTTTATTACGGCCCGAGGAGGCCCTATAAGTTAAACACTGTAAATGTAGACTAAAGGCGGGTTTCCACTATGCACGTACGCTTGTACGTGCATACAAATCCTTTGCTGTGATTGGTTGGTTAGGTTAAGTTACCACACGATTAACCGTCGTTAATAATATTGTGTTGTTGGACATAGCTGAACATTATTCATGTACACGGCGAACGTGTATAGTGGAAACCCGCCGAAACTATAATTTGTTATATAATAATACTGTTAAGAAAAAAATAATGCAAATTATTTACTCAGATAAAAACCTAACTGAACTAAAATCCTGCGTACGCTTACTGCTCTTACCCATAAAAAAAACTATTTAACAAGAAATTAACCACCTAAGTCTTCCTGATTAAAACTATACTAATTCTAGTTTAAATCAGTCAGAGTTAAAAAGTACCTACTCAACTGAATAAAAATAATTGTATCTAAATCTAATAGCATTATTGATTAGGGTGTAGTTGAGATAGGAGAGGTGAACCACGCCGTCCAGAAGTCTGAACTAGCAGTAATTTAAATATATACAATCTACTGGCCGAAAAATTATGTAGTAGTCACAATTTAGTACTTACTATTACTGTTTCACAAACATATTAAAAATATAGGTAGTACATACTACATAAATATACATTTGAAATTATTGTTAATAGATATACAGTGTTAAGGAGAAATTATAGAGGAAATCTTTATAATTTGTGCATTCCTAAAAATATTGGTTTAGTTGCGCTAGGGACGGATCCAGGGGGGGGGCTTGGGGCCCAGGCCCTCCAGACATATTTTTTATAAATATAAATATTATATATTAATAACAAATTAATAAAATTTAAACTTCTTTTCACATTGTCGCTTTATATATTAAATAGTCAATAATTATTTTATCACGTTGATTACATATACAGTGATATACCTACCTACTATTATGAGAACATTTTTAAATTAAGAATAAAGTATACTATTTTATTATAATTGTATTTGTGTTGTAAAAAAAATGTTGCCCCCCCCCCAGATTGTTGCTCTGGACTCATCCCTGAGTTGCGCTCATGTCCTAGTGTGAGGCCTTTTATAGCCGTAAGTCATAACTCATAACTCATAACATAAGAAAGAGATGTGATTAATAATTAATATAGAAAATCATATATTGTTAATTGCTTTATTGTAATAATTATATAGGTACTCATGTATTTATTATTTTAGACTTTTTCCTAGTGTAGGACCTTTTTTATCGGGACTTTTTTTCCGTCAGTAGATTATATTATTATAACGACGACGGGATAAAATAGTTTGAATGGGTTAGCAATTTAGCATTAACTATTAAATATTCATTGTGAAATTAATGTAAATTAATGTAAAGCCAGAAGACGTAATAGATTTGTTTACTAAACAACATTATAGGCGTTTACAATTCTGTTTATTCTGTAGCCTCTAGGTGAGTACAATTTTTTTTGTATACTTACAAATGTTTTTAATTTTATACTAGTATACAACTAGGTTAATATACCTATTCTGATACATTTTATACTATTAGTACACCTATATTTATTGTTAATTTTAATTAATAAATCATACATTTATAGGTACCTACCTACAACCTACTAATATTTGTTTTTACTTTTTGTTATAAATATGTATTTAATATTTTTTTATAATGTTGCCGATCCCCCCACCCAAAAAAAAAAATCAACAAAATCCTAAGTCTGTCACCGTAGCAGTTAAATGGGTTGCTAAATCATATAATATAAGTAAAATATGGTTTATTATGTAGGAAGGTACTTTAAAAATTAAAGTTACAACAGTATAGAACACTGAACAGAAGTCTGTACCGTTGTCCGATGTGGTTATAAACGTATAAAATACATAGGTAATATCATGACTAAATAGATTGACATGACTATTTAGTCATGGGTAATAAATTATTATAATTAGGTACATAAGTTCATTAAACGATGAGGCGTTTTTCTATTAATGTACCAACGTCAATGTGCAAAACTGACACTGTCAGCGGCATGGGTGATGACTGATGAGTCATACAATATTTAATAACAATAATAAGCAATAACAACATTATTCAAATGTTCGATGATAGCCAAGTTGTTATTTGTTATTATGTGTTTCAGACGTTTTGGTTTTCAGTGTTTTCACTCTTCAGTGTTCATCCTACACTCTACAGGCTACGACTCGCGCCCAATCACGCGTTATCACTGACCAGACATTTCAAATTTCGATTTTCAGCGTTTTCCGTCCGTGCGAGGTCAAGGAACGCGAACCGAGTCGTTACGAAACATTTCACAATATTCGATCTGCTGTGATAACGTCGCTTTCATTTCTAGTCGACAGTCGTAAGCGTAACTCTTAACAACCGTAAGTCAGTTGTCACTTGTCTTGAATCTTGACCACAACGGCAATCGACGCCGATATTTTTGGATTTTGTTTTGTGCTTGGATCTACTCCCGGAAAAATGGCCGGTCCGGGTGAAACCGCCGAACTCTACGGTCGCGTGAAAGCCGCCACGGACAAGTTTTTCGTCACTCTGCGCGAAGCCAGGAATCTTGAGACCCAAGGCAAAACGAATCTGGTAAGTCCGTAGTTATTCTAATATTATAATGTTGAACTCAGTAGCGTATCTTGGATTTTTTCAAAGGGGGTGGGGTATAAAATGTTTAATAGACATTTAGTATACACATATTATATTCATATTTAATATATACATGTTGTATTGTGTACAAAATTTGGTCTCCGTAGGGGGAATTGAACCCCCCCCCCCCCTCATAGATACTCCACTGATTGAACTGTACTTACTGATATCTGTTTGTAGGCTTTGCTGGAGTACGAACAGTGTCTGAACATCATCGACAATGTCTTC
This sequence comes from Macrosiphum euphorbiae, assembly GCA_949089665.1. NCBI lineage: Eukaryota > Metazoa > Arthropoda > Insecta > Hemiptera > Aphididae > Macrosiphum > Macrosiphum euphorbiae. The sequence continues at coordinate 117,716,778 of CARXXK010000001.1, forward strand.
TCGGTTCCACTGACTCATCCGACCGACCTGAGTCTTGAATGGACAGAGGTTGACAACATACTACAGTACTTGAAAACTGAAAAGTAAGTGAACAGAAAAAAATCACAATTTACTTGTACTGTAACGACATGTTTGTTTCAGAAAAGAGATTTTAAACCGTATCGTTGAGCTGCAAAGGGATAGTGGTTCTAACATGGCCGTTGACTGCCGGCCAATGCAAAGTCCTCCATCATATCAGGAAGCCACACGGTCAGATGAAGAACAATCTTATATTTCAGAACCTCCAGTTTCATACAACCAGTTATCAGCAATGCTCAATGATTTACGTGTCGACATCGAACAGAGTTCAATGGCAATCCTATTAGTTAGCTGTGATAATTCACAAGTATTTTTCATTGCTGCTGATGGTCAAGTAACATCACCATCAGAGAAATCAAATGTTAAAATTTTTATGCTCGAAGGTTACTACATATTACATTTTATTTAACTTAATTATTATTATGTCTTAACTTATTTGAGAATATTATAACACTATTTTGTTTAGGTACAAATGCAGAAAGCACACGGCGATATTTCCTTTGTATTGAGGATATTTACTATCCACTTATCGCCAATGGTTCACCATGTCTACGAACAGAGTTTGGGGCATTCTTATTTCCTGATATTGAAAATAGAGACTCTGCTATTGGTGTGTTAGTCCTTCCAGAACATTTGGAACTTTTTACAGATGTATTAGAAGATATACTTAAAAAATCATTGAGAAAAGAGTCTGGAAAGGCCCGAGAAAGAGGTCACAACATCTCAGCACACATTGTTAAGGGAGCTACTTTTCTATCAAACGGATTAGTGAAAGGGGCTGAAAAAACAACAAATTTCATGAACAACTCTACTCCTGGTTTACTCAATTATATTAAACCTTCTCAAAGTGATACAAATGTCTGCTCTCCCATGAAAAAAGGTGTTAAAGTTGCTAAAAATGTGACGGGTACGGCTGCAGATGTAACATGTTATGTCGGTATGATATAATACATCAATTATTAAGACTAAGTTTCTTAATTTTAAATTAATATGAAAATGTTTTTATTAAGCTGGAAAAATAGGTACAGCGTCATGTGTCGTTGGAAAATTCCTTGCACCACATGTTCATAAAGGTGGAACTAAGATTTTGACGGGTGTTACTAATATGGACAAAAATGAAGCTTCCCAGAAAATGACAAATGTATTTGATATAGCGGCAGGTGCAATTGAAGGTTTTAGCATTGTCTATGATGGACTTGAAAAATCTGGGATAATGCTGGGTAACAGTATTTCAAATAATACTGTTCTTATAGTTCATCACAAGTAAGCTAAGATATTATAATATATTATAACTGATGGAATATTTGCAATTTCAAAAAATATTTTTATAGATTTGGCAATAACGTTAGTGAAGTGACTCAGGACACATTTGACACAGTTGGCCATGGGTTACGATTCACTAGAAGTGTAAAGGAGTTAGGTCCTAAAAATATTGTAAAATCTACTGTTAAAGAAACTGGACGTGCCATGATGGTACCAGAAAATGATTAGAATATCTTCTGTGACTATGGAACCTATAGGTATGAAACCTTTCTGTGATTAGCATTTTTATATCTTTATTGTTGTTAATTTCATAATTTGATTATCAAATAATCAAAATTATTTTTATAGAAAAATAGTTAAGTTACAAAAAAAAATATGTTGGTGTCATAGATGTATTATTATAATTATTATTTTTAATGTTACTTCTCAAACAACACATTTTTAGTAAATCTTAGTAGTATATTGCTTATAAATCAAACTAGTGCAGATACTATGAATTATATAGTTGAAACTTTATAGTTTATACAATTTTATACTGGATTTGGATTGTTACAAATATTATTGTTGGTTATTGGTAGATATTTTTATAAAATACATTAAATTAAATTGTTTATGAAATTTGTGTTCTTTTTCCTTCAACATAACTTTTTTTTAGAATTGTAACAATAAATTGTTAACCAGAGATGAATTTTAATGAATTTTATCTTGTTTACAATTTCATTATAGTTATGTTGTTACATCCAGTTTTTATCATAATTTGTGTACAGAAGCACATTTTAACTTGGTATTTTTAAAATTATGTTGGAATATATAATATAAATGATACAGGTGCTTATATTAATTCTTTTCAAGCTATATATTTTTATTCTGACAATATTTTCTCCTATTATTTATATTATTTTATAAACATTATTTATTATATAATATTTAACATTTAGTTTAAATAACTCTAAATAATTTAGAAAGTTACAACATTTATTTCAGTTTAGCCTAACACATATTATCTATATTGAAATTCTCTTAATGTGTTGAACCCTTATCTTCTTTTAAAAGAAAATAAACATAAACATCTCCTTCAGGTGTCTTCACTATTTCTTTATATGAAATCATAAAAACGGCAGAGAAACCATACAAAAGCAATGGTATACCTGAAAAATTACATTATTTATTAATAATAAAAAGTCTTAAAAAACCAATACTATGGGTTATTTTTCAAATACTACATTTCTAGAATACAAATTTTTAAACAATATTTTGAATAAAACCAGTTATTTGTATTAAATGCATGAAAAAACTAAATAGCATGCCTCATCTATAAGTAGCAAAATGTATTAAATAATTAAATTCAAATTGAAGAAATTAAAAAAAATATATAAGAAATAAAAATGGCGTAAGGTATTATTTATTGCAATTTCAGTGGAATAATTTAATGATTAAAGTTCAATTGATAAAAATAATCTACATATTAAAAGAAATTTAATTTTAATTTTAAGCTGAGGCAACTTATAAAAGAAAAATGGGGAAACATTAATTTTCATAAAATAACATATTATAACCAATATTAATTACCTAATAGTTTATCATGATCCACAATATTGCATTATATATTATGCATATTATGAAGTATAAATGGAATACAATAAATAATTTCATAAAGTTAATTGGATAAAAATTAAAAACCTACCAGTCTGGCTTATGAATTTTTTTCAATAAATTGTACCATGAATCATGGATAACATTTCTTACAACAACTATAACACTGATATTTATTAATCGGTAAATTATTATGGTGTTAATATTCAAACTATTAAATATTTAAATCTGAGTACGACGAAAAAATATATAACGTCTTGGGCTTTCGTGCAACCGTTTAATGCGAATCGCAAATCACAAAAGCGTTGTATAGCCGTAAAGGCCCTAGAACCGTTAGTTCTCTAAACCGTCAGTCGCTCACCCAGGTTGACGATCTTTAAAATATTAAACAATCGGTCCTCTACTCGCAGGTCTTCGTACGGCCTTTTGGTGCAATGGTACTTTATGTATGGGAAACAGCCGGAGCGTAAAATGTGATAGTTTGAGTCACCAGTTTTCCAATTGAAGTGCGACCGACCCCTCTGGTCATCGATCACCGAAGTGTATTTAACGAAAAATGACGTCCACGGTGGCTCGTCAGTTTGTCGCAAATAATTCGTGAGCACGGTCGAGGCCTGAGGGAGCCGATGCCGTCCGATCAAATTTTGCAAAACTTTCGACATCATCTTTCGTCACGGACGACGGACACACGATCGTTGTGATAACGCTCCTAGCCATAGATAAAAGATAAAGTGAAGCTCAGCTGTGGACGGCCGCCATTTTGTCGGTTTGCAAAACATTATTTTTCATTCATTAAATACAAAATGCATTTGGAAAAACATAGTTTTTAATGGTAAAATAAAATAGTAAAAGTAAAATTATTTATATAAAATATATATATATTTTTTAAAAGACAATAGGTTTAGAAATAATAAAATACCATACAATTGCCAACCGACCTTGAAGCTTCAATTCATGGCGGGAGTTTGCTATCTAATACTATATAGAAATCTGTGTATACAGTATCTACATAGGTCATAGACCACGGGGGATTATATAATTTGTCCAAACTTGAACTTCAAATAACTATAAAAATAACAGTGTTTATATTTATTTTTTAGATATTTTTAGTTACAGTATGAACTACTAACGTGGAGCCTTATTTTAAATTTTTAATCCTTAGTTATAATTGAATTAAGTTTTTAAGTGCAAAATAATTTGTACATTTTCAATATGATAAATTTTATCGAAATTTAACCTTAATTTTAAATGCTTACCTATACAAAAATCTAATTCAAATCTATTAAAAAACTTCTAACTCAAAATAATTTGCAAATGTTTGTGATTTTTACGAATTTTGTCAAAATTTTAACTTCAGACGCTCATAAAAAATTATTGAGGATTTACACTCACCTTTTTTTTAATTTCCACTAACAATAACCTACGAGGAGTCAAGGGGTTATGTATGACGTATCACATTTTCAAGTTTTTAATCGACCGAACATGTTTTTATCGACATTAATTTGAAAAAAAAATTATAATTAAGTTTCGAAAGTTTCATATGCCTAAAAATAGCTCAACATGAATCAAAATATTTTGAAAATGTTAGTGTTTATAGAAAATGGTAATATAAACATTCAGTGATAATGTCATGTATCTACGGTAATTTTTTAAGAGTTCCACTTTACACCAAATTAAAAATCGATTTGGTTGAAAACTGCATAAAAATTCCCGTTTTTCATTCATTTTTGTTTTCCCCCGCTTTTGAAAACTACAGGTACACTTACCCATCGGAAAACATACTGAAGTTGAAAATCGAAGCTTATTGTTTCGACTTCTTAAGTTGTATCGTCGCTTAAGCATTATCGCGTACAGTGTACACAAACAAACAATTTCAAAATAAACACACTCGCCCCGCTCAGAATCTAAAAATAGTTCTGTTTTAATTGCGTGGTTTATCAGTGGAGGTAGGAAGCGATCTTCGCATACGACAATACAGCTGAGTATTAGCATAGAACATTAGGTCTATTAATTTATATCATCATATTATAATATCAATCATCCATGGCAAACGCCAATTAGGTATCTATCATTCGTCGATTCACAATTCTAATAATTTCTTATTTCAATGAACAAAAAAAATATTAATACCTAAGCCAAAAATAAACGCACAAGTTATTTTGCTAAAATACAACGCTACTCCTCCACCACAAAAAGCTCGAACTCCGGAATTTCTGCCTAGAGGCAGCGGCAGGATAATTAATTTTAAAAATTTCTATAGACTTGTGGACTAGTTTGTATGGTTAAATTTGGCATACGACAAACAACTGAAATAGAAAACCAGATAACATTGCAGATCACAAAGGTGTGTCGAGACAACTACAGTTGAAAAGTTAGCATTAGGAATACTATTTTTACTAAGTTATATGATTTTGACCAAATAAAATATAATATGGGTCTAAAATTATATTCGATCATAACTCATAACCAATAGCAACCTTAAGCAATAAACAAATATATATTATGATAGATGGTGCAACTATAGTATTTTTGATTTCAAGATTTCTGACTTTTCCGTGGGATTTTTCTAAAATTTTCTTTCATACAAACCTTTTTCTGACAATTACGAACACAACAAAAAATGAATCAGCCAAATCGGTCTCGTAGTTTCTGAGATTAGCCGTTTTAAAGTATAAAAGTAGTTGCCAATGAATTTTTTTTTCATTTATTTAACTCTAGTTGATTATTTTGTATAATATTTTGTTAAAACGTTGACCACCAGCTGATGACCTAGGTCAACCTAACCTGGCCCCTGAATAAGTGTATGAATGTACCAACTATATAATTTAATCTACATTTTTTTTATTGCTTCACAAAATATTAAAATGTGTTTGCCTGAGGGTTAACACGTTTTCCTTCCATTTTTTTTTTTCATCAATTTAACTCAATTGATTTTTTAGTATAAATATTTTAAACTGCGTGTCAGCTATCTCGAGGAGATGTCTGAAGCGTTCTTCAATAAGCTAATTATTTTGGGGTAATAATTTGGATTTAGGAATCTGGAGATTGTAGACTGCAGTTTTTAGTGTGTGTTCCTATATCCTATTATTGTATAATTTGTTCTACATTTTCTTTTGCTTCTTAAAATACATTTTCTATTATAACTGACTATATTTTTTAAGCTTTGATCACTCGGTGCCATGCATAATCTTTCCTTAATGAACTAATTACTATCAATAATTATTGAATCGTTGTGTTCAACTGAATTTCAGATATACTTGTATTTGAATGCGTATATACAATATCGGATATAATAGATGTACAAACCTATCTCATAATATTTCTCCGTTCACTGAGAAAATGTGGTTATTCCACGCATTCTAATGGATCTAAGAAATGAGAATTAGGTGGTTGATGCGGGGTAAGACCTGTCTTGGATTATGCCACTAGCTGTATGTCGCGAACGAAATAATATATACTTGCAATGAGCTGAAATATTTTTTTCTGTGTTTGTTTATTGAAACCACTTCAAGGTCTTTGTTAATGCTTATCACAATTCACAAGTGGGTAGTAGGGAGATCATTTGGTCTATTTATCTATATGTAGTATATAGATCACTATATGCATGATACTACCCCTTCTCCAAGAGGAGGCATGTGAGGTCTTCACTCCTAGTATAGTGGGACCTATTTGGAAACCGGATGATGCAATTGTACGGGAAAATGGCGATCGCGTAGAACCACACAAATTGTTATTTGTTTGCACTTTGCTATGAATCGAACCGATGACTGTGTGAGTGGCAGTTAATTGCTTGACCACTGAGCTACTCTGGCCTCAAATGTAGTTATGGACAATATTAAGCACTTCAGTATTGTACTTATTTTGCCTATACAATTTGCCGGGCCACACATTTTGTTTGTGTGAAAAATGTAAAACAATTAATAACATTATATTGTTCTATGATTATATTCTACTATAGTATAGTAACTATAGTCTATAAGCTATAGCTGATTCTATTAGGTACCTGTTTCTCGATGTATTATAGTAATGACTAATGACCATGACTATTATTTGTTTGCTCTCATTTTTAAGTTCATTGTTTGATATCTGTTTTTTAGTATTAATTTCTATCTTTAACCAATAATCTATGATGATCTTTTTATACCTCTGCATTTAATTGTATTTAGTATTTTTGGTTTATAATTCAAAATTGACTACAGTCTCCAATATCCAGCTTAAAAAAACAATATAATTTTGTTTGCTTCATAGAATTAATATATCTCCGATAGTCTGTGGATCTCTATGAATTTAATTGTTTGCATTCTTAAAAAGTGTCAATAATTTTTATACATTTTCTAAATCATGAAAGCAATGGCGATAGCCGATAGATGACCTCTGGCCATATTTTTTCGCTTATTTTAATTTTAATGTATATAATAGTATTTGATTTGTACAAATTGACTGCAGTTAAAACATTTTTTTTTGCTTCTTAAAATGCTTTTGCTTGTTAGCCCATGTTCCATTTAACATTTTTTTTTTTTTGTAAATTGAACTAGTTGATTTTTTTGTATAAATTGTTCAAACATTGACAACCTGGTGACTTCTGAATACGTTTATCTAGTTATCTAGTTGATGACAGGTTTTTTTTATTATTTTAATTTGAAAGCAAGTTTTGAGCATTTTAAAATAGTAAATTGTTTGCATATTTTAAAATTTCTTTTTTACGCTTTTCCCCGTTTAAGTACTGGGAGTTTTCAACTTTAACCTCTCAAAAGCCTCTTCAGAATCTAAAATGATATTATTTATTATATTCTATGATAGTATAATACTATGATGTGAAACACGATTATGATAAATAATTACAAATGTGATAATATTAATAGGTATTAATGTATTATAATATTATCCAATCTCCACGTCAAGTTCAATATGATAAACACAATTACATTTACTCGAACGCAACATACAACAATAATTCCCCCCCCCTAGATATGCCTTTGCATCTGGAAGGGCCAATCGTTGGTTGATGAAAGCAACGGGCTCAAGAAGAGGAAACGCAGGCCCAAGTCGTTGCTTCGGGTAGACCATATAGGCATGAATAGGTAAGTGCAGTATTTCATATTGTTTTTTTCATCGATCTATACATTTTGATTTGGTGTAGACGTGTAGTACTCATCGACGATCGACATTATAATATTATTCTTAGTAGTACCTATACCTCGGCAGCTATATTGTAACGATTGATGACTGCGCCCATAACAAAATAAATTGAAACTACCTATATAGGTAGGTTAGTAGGTTACCTGTACGACGATTCGGCGATGAGGTGTGATACATATTCAACATATACGTACGTAATTTTAACTAATAATAAATAAATACAATGTTGAATATTGTACGTCATACAATTATTACAAAGTGGGATAGGTCTTAATTTATTTATTATTTATCATAATAATAATAATAATAATAATAATAATATAGTACCACAGAATAGATGAATTTAATAATATGATAGTACTACTACTACACTATAGTTGTACACCTTGATTACAAACAATAACAAAAACAACCGTTGTCCCCTCCACCACCCGCCGACCATTGTTCGTACGTCGTACGCCGTGCTTAATGTTTATGATCCGTCAGCTGATTACCGACGACCATCGACTGATTACGCGACCGAGTTGTATAATATTATATACGATATAGGTATATGCCCGCCGAAGTAGCAGTTCGTGTTTTTTAATAGGCTATTTCGCAGTTAGCAGCAGCTGATTTATTTATATTCGATAGAATTGTATAAAAATACGTTCGTGAATTCACGATCATTTCCTCGCGCTGTTGTAATAATCGTTCCGACGTTTAAAGGCCAATCGGTCGTTTACGCAATTTTTTTTTATTTTCACTTATCTTTTTTGTTGTTGTCTAAACGGACTTCGTCGGCAATGCGCCTATGCCATTGCAATAACTCTCTCTCTCGGGGACTGACGTCCTTTTAGTGCAATCGTAGTGTTAGCGTTTATAGTTTTCTTTATTTACCTTCAACATTAGGTCATTTGGGCGTGAGAGAAAAATGTTAACGTTGGACGTCGTGCCCGAAAGGTCTCTGGGATGTGAACAATGGGAATTCGTTCTGGGTAAGTATCTACAATGATATTTTATTATTTTCGTTCACCACTAACCACTAAGTCCTAAAAAATAAATCCTCGAGGATTGACATCTGCACACAGTTATTGGACAGTTTGTTTTATTTAAATTGTTTATTGTAACTTTTCAAAACAATACCTGCATTTGCGTTTAATGTTTCCAAAATTATGTAGTTTTTATACCCTTTAGAATGTGATAATTAAACAAAAGACTATGTAGATTTCTGCATAGTATTGCATTACAACCCGTTGACAAAGAGATATTTATTATTCACATCTGACTATTTTGTCAAACAATTTATTTATAGGTATACTATAATTGGAAAACTAACTTGTTTAAATATAACTTGTTTTATTTTTTAAGTACGATAATAGCATAGGCGTGCGCACGGGGGCAGCAGAGGCAGCATATGCTGCCCCTGGACTTTCTTTGGGGCCACCGGGGCCGGCAAATATTAAATAATGGGCCTCGGTAAAATTATATTTCCACAAAATTTTTTTTTTGTTTTGATAAACTATAGATAAATATTTTATATAGGCTTGTAGAAAAGTACACCTTTAGTGGCTTAGTACCTTACTGTACAACCTTTTATCCAAAAAAACAAATAACCAATACAATTTTAATTTTGATATTCAATAGTAAAAAAAGTAAAACTATGAGCTGGTTTTAATGGTGAATTTGAAAAATGGGCCGAATTAATCTCTTGCTGCCCCTGAAACCGGAGGCTGCGCACGCCTATGGATAATAGCTATTATATATTATTATTTAAATTTTCAACAGGTTTGTTTACTTTTTAAATGTTTTATTGGCATTCGAGCTCAAGCAAATGGTACAACTAGCCCAGAATTATTTTTTTTTTATTCTAAAATTTGGAATCTATATGGTTTAATTATTATTAAATATAGCACTGATTTATTTCTATAATTAATAAATCATAAAAACATTTTTAGATTTAGAAAACATTATAATAAAATAACTACCTAATACCTAAATATGTTTTTGATGTTAGGTATGCATTTTTGTCAAGCTGTAGCAATAATTCAGTCTCAAGTTGGCATTATAAAAGGAGTTCAAGTTTTGTATAGTGATAAGGTAGGTACCTAATTTCTATTATTTTTATAATTTTACTTTTCTAATATATTCTTAAAATTATACAGAACCCTTTAGATATTGATCTCATAATAGACCTTCCTCAAGATGGTATTCGATTTATATTTCATCCAGTATTTCAACGTTTAAAGGTAAACTATTCTATAATGTCTCGATAATATAACACTAGCCAATTTTGAATTATAACATTTTTAGATGATTGAAATTGTTAACCTGAAAAATATTAAACTGAAATATTGGTAAGTATTCAACAGCATTCATAGTTATAAATATTTTTGTTCAAATTATATAAACTTAAATAAATTCCCTTTTTTTTATAATTTTAATTTGTACATAGTGGTATGGTGTTCAATGCTCCAGAGGTGATGCCCACCATCCAACAAGTGGAACATACATTTGGTGCTACTCATCCTGGTGTTTTTGATGCTGAAAAACAAACATTTACATTAAACTTTCGAGGAATTTCATTTTGTTTTAATGTGGATTCTAAATTTCAGGTATAATTTATATTTCTATAAACAATTATTATATAATTAACATTGTTATTTTATTTTTAAGGCTGGTAGTGCTCAGTGTGGGCTTGGATCTTTGCAGTTTGCTAGTGGAACATCCCCAAATGTCAGTCGTGTTATTATATTCTCTGGGAGTCCACTTCCTGGTCAAGATATTCTAAATATTCCATCACATCCTTTGTCTTGCTACAAAGGGTTAACTTATTTAGAAAGATTAGAGGTTCAAAGAGATCTTAAAAATACCAAAGGATTTATGATACAATTATACTTGGAAGGCTCTGGTAATGTTAAATAAAATTATTGATTTGAATAGTCATTAATTTGAAATAAACTAATTAATATAGGTTCAAACCGTGGTCGTAAAGTCACTTATAACCGTGAAATTAATTTTGGAATGTCATGTCAAGATGTTACTTCTATGTTAGGCACCCCTTCACAGATTTTTTATAAATCTGAAGACAAAATGAAAATACATTCACCAAATGTTCATAGACACATATCTGTTCCCAGAAGATCGGATTACTTTTTCAATTATTTTACCTTGGGTTTTGTTAGTATCTATTTTGTATAATATTTTTAATTAAAAAGATTAATTTAAGATTTATAAAAATAATTTACAGGATATTCTTTTTGATGCTAAAACACACAAGATTAAGAAATTTATAGTGCATACCAATTTTCCTGGTCATTATAATTTCAATATGTAAGTATTTTAAGTTTAAAATATTTTAGTGGTGATTTAACTAATGGTGGTTTTTTTTTAGTTATCATAGATGCGAATTCAACATTGCTTTAACTTCAGAAAAATCAAAATTCAATTTGTCCAATGACTGTAAAAAATATGATAAAAAACCAAAGCCAGTTACAGTGAATACATTTACCAAATGGGACGAGATATCTGAAAGACTAAAACATAGTGAAAGACCTGTTGTGTTAAATCGTGGATCATCTGAGAATTCTACAAATCCATTTGGATCAACATTTTGTTATGGTTACCAAGATATGGTGTTTGAAGTTATGCAAAATCAGCATATTGCTTCTATAACATTTTATAAGAGTGATATTGAAGATGATGTATGACGAAAATTAGTTGCCACGTCCTACCCAGTGGCCTTCATGTGTTTCTATAACCAATCAGTCTCTTACCATGACTAACAGTATTTAAAAATTCAAAAAAATTAATACATACCCAATCAGTGTACAAAAAAAAAACTTTGAAATTTAAATATAATATATTATGTCTATATGTGTACACGATATGTAATCGTATATGGCATATTTAGTTTAAGACTAAAACATATAATTTGAATGGTCCTATACAACAAGTTTTTTTTAAGTATGAAGTCAAGTTTCATTAAAAATAAAACGTTAAGTTTTTCCAAATATTTTGGGGAAAAAAAAAAATTGTGTTCAAATAGTTTTTAATTTAAAATATAATTTTATGTATATACATAGCAATATATTTTTCTTGCTATAAATGTTTGTTTAAAGTGTTCTTAATATTATATTTATTTATATGTGTAAGCACATCATTAATTGTTGTACAGTTAATTTAATTTACTAAAATTATATTTATTTATTTATATAGAAACTTGACAATTTTAATTACCACTGTCTAATTTATTTAGTTAATAATTATTTTCTATCTAATTTTATTTATATATTTTTTAATTTAGATAAAACTACTTAAGAGGACGCTACACCCGCATGTGTTGTCTCCGTCTTACAAACGCGTAACATAGCAAATTACGTCCACGGAAAACAAACGAATCGGCATCAAAAAGTGGTTTTAGAGTAAAAATACCTATAATAAAACTTAAAGAGAACAATATTTTGGAGGGAACCTCATCGGCGTTTTTAAAAATATTAACTATTAAAAAAGTTGTGGTTATTTAAAAAAATGAGTTTTTGTGCCTTCAATATCTAGCTGTGTATTTAGATTAATACAAAACCCCGATGAGGTTCCCTCCGAAATATTGTTCTCTTTAAGTTTTATTATAGGTATTTTTACTCTAAAACCACTTTTTGATGCCGATTCGTTTGTTTTCCGTGGACGTAATTTGCTATGTTACGCGTTTGTAAGACGGAGACAACACATGCGGGTGTGGCGTCCTCTTAAGTAGATAATTTAACAAACATTTTAAAAAGTGCGAAGTATGATCTCAAACAAAATAATGTCACATACAAATATTTTTTGTTAGTAAGTGAACCTGTTCCACATTTTTTCATTCAAATTATACAACTAAAGTAACTGAGTGATCTACATATTTAACAGACTTATATTTATATATTTTAAATGTCCTAAATTATTAATTGTAATCGAATTTAGATAAAATTTGTCTCTCTAAAATATGTTCCCACAATCTCTAAATATATCAAAATCTTCAATGTTGTGATAGCAATAGTACTTGTAATTAAATTGTATAACTTTAAATTTACTTACATATATATATATATTTTTTATCAAATAGCATATTATTTTTTAGTTATTAGTAAACATTTTGTAAGACTTAAAATATGAACTATTTCAGCATTCGTTACCACAATACAGAGTATTTTTGATGTTTATAAAACATATACGTTCCATTATTGATTTTTGTTACTCTTTACTTGCATATGTTTTTTCCAGTAAACAATCAGCAACGTTATTAATTATTAGGTACTTATTGAGGTACATTTCATACATATTTTCTAGTGTTGGGGTAACAATATATTCAAACGCAAGTTATGATATAATAACTTCAATAAGTAACAGATTATTTTAACGTTACCTTCATAAAACGAGGAAATAACGATTGTGATATCTAAATATCTAATATTTAAATTTGTAATTCCTATATTCAATTCTTAGAAGAAAAAAAATTAATATTCCTAATAAAATATATTACATAAGAAAAAAAAAAGATCAATATCAGTAGGTAATATATTACCATGATTAACACCAATTTATAAGTAAACAGCAATAATGCCAGATTCTCAATAATGCAATAATGTGTATATAATATACAAACACAACACAGCATGATGAAGTGTGAACCTGGCTTAAGATGTATTTTTTTTTTTTTAGTGTACAACTAATATATAAGTAAAAAGATGGACAAGTGGGTACCTCTCTGCTGTACAGTAGTTGTCAGGTATGCCATAGTAATGGATATGTTATATTTGAATTCAATGATATATCATTGGATACGAAAAACGATTCTGAGCCAAGATGGTGCAGTATACTTGGCTCAGTGACGACGAATACATACGACTACTACATAAATACCCCATAACTTTTGTAGGTGGTGACTGGTGGGTGACTGCTTAACGCTTTAAGGTCTTGTTGAATTAGATAAATTACTACTAAATATACAATATCGTAAAAATTATATATTCCAACGCTCATAAAAAATATTGTTACTTAACGCTGAACTTAATTGTTTTGTTATAACTTATAAATATACAATTTGGTTGGGAATCTTCTATTAAAATTTCTTAACTAAGCAATAAAAAAAAATTACTTATGAATTTCTAACTAAATAATCATTTAAGACATTTGAACAATTTCTCATGTATGGATAATGATCGTTTTAACATTAAGTAAAAATTTCAAGTATCTAGGTTCATTCGTTTTTAAATTGCAACAAATTATCAAAAATTGATTCATGAAAATCCATTATAGTAAAAATTTAAATTTAAGCACTCATAAAAAATTAATGTTGCTTTTCGGTAAACTTTATTTTTGATTAAGGTAGGTAAATTTGGGAGTAGAATTCTTTCAAGTTTCAAAATTTATAATGTTAGCTTTGAAAAGTAAACCATTTATGAATTTCTAATTGAAAATTTTTCGATATTTTGTCAAAACCTCAATTTCAATTGCATATAAAAAAAGGTGGGCAAGTGGGTGTCGCTCTGCTGTACAGTAGGTTACAAGTGGGTCACTGTATAATGGATGATATTAAATTTGAATTCAACGATATAATATCATTGTATAAGAAAAACGATTCTGAGCGGAGACGGTATGTCAGTCTATGTATAATACATATTATATACAAATCTATGGTATTAAACAAAAAATTGACCTATAATAGGTACCTATAATAAATTCCAAATTAATCATATCACAATATCCATTAGGTACTTATAACGCGTTATACATCAACAAAAACCGTGATACTATCATAGATATATAATAGTACACTTTAGAAATTCAAGTACCCACGAATAATATAATTCAATCACAACAAAATAACTACAATAGTTATTCAAGGTTTTTTAATATGTAATTTCATCCAAATTTGAATTTAAAATGTCTGTAAAAAATAACTGTGTTCATATATTTTTTAGATTTTTTGGTTACAGTATGAACTATTTGTGAGAACCTCTGTTTTAAATTTGCACTCCTTAGCTATAAAAATTGAACATTTTATAATTTATTAATTTCAATGATAGATAATTTTCGAGATTTTGATAAATTTTGTCAAAATTTGATCTTTAAATGCTTATAAAAAAAAACTGTGCCTATGTATTTTTAATATTTTTCAACTGCTATTGTAACAATATATCAGGAGCCTTGTATTAAATTTTTACACTTTTTGGCCCAACAGATAAAACTTTATTGATATTTATAGAAAAAAAAACTAAAAAAAATTGAAAGCTGTAAATGTCCATAAACAGCTCAAAAAGAGTCAAAATATTTTCAAAATTGTATGGTGTATAGGAAATGCTAATATAAACATTCAGTGAAATTTTCATGTATCTACAGTTATTTGTTTTTGAATTACAACAAAATAAGGAAATCGCTACATGAGCAATCGAGTGAACATCCAATGTTGTAAAAATTTGAATTTCAAACGCTCATAAAAAATTAATTTGACTGTCTGGTAGAGATTTTTTTATTAATAAAGGTAGATAATCTTATAAGGAATCTTGTGTTTAATTTTCAAATCTTAGATTTAAAAAGAAAAATTTTTACGAATTCTTAACTCAAAATAATTTGCTAATTTTCGTGATTTTTCCATATTTTGTCAATTTTTGAACTTTAAATGCTTATAAAAAAAAAATTGTGACTAAGGATTTTTAATATTTTTCATCTGCCTTTGAAACAATATATTAGGAGCCTTCTATTAAATTTTCAAGCTTTCGCAACCAACAAATAAAATTTTATTGATATTTTTAGAAAAAAAAAATAAAAAAAAATGGAAAATGAAAATGTCCCTAAACAGTTCAAAATAAATCAAAATATTTTGTAAATGTTATCGTGTATAGAAAATGCAAATATAAACAACCAGTGAAAATTTCATGTATATACCTTCATTTGCTTTAGAGTTACCTACACCAAAAACCAAAATCGATTTTTTGGAAAACCAATTTTGCGTAAAAATTCCCGTTTTTCCTTAATTTTTATGTTGTTTTTCCCGGCGCTTGTGAAAACTACTGGGAAATTTATACGTTTGACCCCCCCAAAGTACCAACTAGATTCACTTTCCTATCAGAAAAGCTACTGATGAAGAAAATCCAAGCACTTTTACTGTCCTAAAACGTGATGACAGACACAAAAATAAAAAAAAAAATTAAAAATTAAAAAATAAAAAAAAAACACATCATTGTAAAATCAATACATTCATCGTTTCACTCAGAATCTAAAAATCGTGCCTATGTATTTCTAATTTTTTGTACTCACATTTATTAAAACTTATAAGGAATATTGTATTACATTTTCAAGCTTTTTTACTAAGCAAAAAAGGTTTTTCCTTTTTTTTTTTTTAAATTTGGTACTCTTGGAGAACAACTAATGCACAGTATTTTCAAGGTGGAGATCAGTTAATCTTAAAAAATATTTATTCTTTAAAAACGTAATTTTGAAGAACGAAGTTTCACATAATATGTCCAAATATAACATAAAAATAAATAAAATAATGAAATATCTATGATGCACCGAAAACCAGTATTTAAAAAAATACTCTTTGTGGTCTAGTTATTTCCACTCGACAGGCCACCTATTGTCAACCTCTGCCTTAACCCATCAAATATGCATCAATGTGCAAAAGAAAATTTTGTTTGAAATCAGCTTGATTTGAAATGCCCATATTTTGAACCATCATAAAGTTGTGCATACACAATACACATAGTATGAAAATAAAGTAGCTGCATAAGCTTAGTATGGGGGGAGGGTTAAGGGGGCTATAGCATTACCTATAGCTATATTACCCCCCTGAAATTGTGTTAAGTTACAATTTTAGAATATATGTTGTGAACCAGAAACATAGGCTATAGGACTATTCAAATTTATCACGTTACGCATATGAGTAACTAATGAAAACAAAATATCCTCAGTGTAGGTCAACACAATATAGCATACATTTTAAGATAATAGACTCAATGTCTTATTATATAATATACATTTATTTATAAATCCACCTTAATTAGATAAATATATAAATTCTGTGATTACTTATCTGGAGATTATTTGTACACACTACACAATTTTAAATACAATGCGAGAATTATTTTCTCACTATTCAATGTAAGTCCATAGAACAACAAAAAGGATAAGAATATTATTCTATTTTCATATTAAGACAAAGGAATAATTAAACACATTTCACTTTATTCTCAACTTCTTTGGTTTTTGAAACCAATCAAATAAAAAAAAAATATACAATTGTCTGACAATCATTAACATAGAAAATTCTGTTAATATATTATTGCTTAAAATGAACTATTTATTAAATAATAAAATACATTCAGGAACTAAACCAAGTGATGTTTCTCAACAATTAATACATTAAAGTTTTTTTGTGTTTCTTAGTTAGTAAAAATATTTGTGTTCAATATATTTTAAATGTATTTCCTAAGTCATTACAATAAATGATTCAATACGAGTACAATGAATAAAGCACTAGTATTTTAAAATTTATTTTAACCTTTTAGGATTCACATTTTCCAAGATGTTTTATTCTTGAAACAACATCTGTGACCTAAGTTAACGTTTTCAAGATAATTTTTTAATTCATCAATTAAATCATGAAACATTTGTTACTTAGAGTAAGTACTCGACCATAAGTGTAAATATATTAATTATTTAAATAGATGGTTTATTATAAATTATTTGGTAAATAGCGAATTCAGTTGAAAATGGGTTCTTAAATATATTATTACTAATAACTATAAGTCCATAACTATTCATACTCACACATATATATTATTTACCAGTCATAAATACCATCAATGTTCAAAATTTGAATAATTTGTTGACTAAAACAAATTGATAATAACCTGACCTGAATTTACATATTATTGCATTACCCATGTGAATACACATGGTATTATTATTTAATATTTGGTAATGGGATATTAAATAGGCTAAAAAAAATATAATTAATTAATCAAAATACTTATTGATTTCTTCCCTATTCACTGTAACTATTTTTTGGTAATAACTTAAATATTATATTTACTATGAGTAATCAATAGATTATTATTCTGTTCCATAAAAAAATTAAGAAAATAGTTTTTTTCAATAGAAAATAGCGATAGTGTATGATTGGTCAGCGGTTTTAGGTATTATAAAATTTTCCAGAGTAATCCCAAAAGACGGGTTAAATAGGGAATTCATTTTGTGATCGTTGTAAAAGAACGACACGGTTAAAATAAATATTTTTTAAATATAAAATGTTTGAAAAAAATAATATATATGTAATGTATGTATAAAATGAAATTGTTTTCTTTTTTTTTAATCCGAGACACCATTAGAAAAACCATTTGAAAATTCACAATCATTAAAATTACAGACTGTATCAGCTGTAGGAAGTGGAGATGCTGACTTTGAACAATTATTTCTTGGACTAAATCTGGTCCATTCATCCATGGATTCATCCAAAAATTCAATACTATTCAAGAATTTTTTGCCTTAAAAAAAAAAAAATTATATTTTCATCATTAAATAAATTAGAGACAATGAGAACAAGTAACATAAAGGTTTTAAAATATATTAATAATTACCAGAAAATCCCCCAACAGCATACAATCTATTCCCAATCACAGCAACTCCTACATTTGCACGAGGTGTAATCATGTTTGGACCGGGAATCCATATTCTTTCGTTAGGATCATACATTTCAGTAGTAGCTAGTGATTGAGTTCCATCAGAACCACCAACAACATATAATTTCCCTATAAAAACATAACTCATATATTATTATATTGATTATATTGGTAAGCGTAAGATTTACAAAAATAATTGTATGTTAACCTTTGATATGTGCAAGCCCACAACCACGTCTAGGTGTAATAATTGGTTTAATAAATGACCATGAATTTGTCTCTGGATCATAACACTCGACAGTGTTTAAACAATTCCAAGTATCACAACCACCCACAACATATACTTTACCATTCATTGCACATACACCTGCTTGGTTTCTTCCTAATTGGTTTAAAATTTGTATTAAAGTATTTTTTTTTTTTTTTAATCACTATATTTTATTTCACCCTTACCTGTTTGCAATGGAGCAATACTAGTCCATTTATTTGTGTTAGGATCATAGACATCACTCTGTTTGATTCCAACTTGACCATTCCATCCGCCAATGCAATATATTTTACCATTCAGTTCACAAACACCTAAACAATTATATACACATCTTGGGTAACTTCAAATACTTTGTACATCATCAAATTTATTATTTACCAGTGTTTGATCTAGCAAGTGGTAAAGAAGTCACAGGAATCCACTTTCTTTTAATCATATCATAACATTCCACTGTGGATAATTCTGTGGTCCCATTGCAGCCTCCAACTGCATATACTTTATTATTTAATACTGCTATATTAAATCGCCCACGTGCTTCACACATAGGTTCAAAAGTTTCCCAAACATTTTGTTCAGGATCATAAGACTCTACGTTTTTTATACATTCAGTTCGATCATAACCCCCACATACTAATAGACGGTTGTTAAAATTAGCACAACCAATAGCACATTTCCCAGATGTCATGAGAGCTAAAGCACAATAAAGATCAGGCAATGATTCTTGAGACTCAGCTCGGCTGTGCAATGGTGACGGTTGAGTAGAAGGCGGATTTGATAACATAGATATATTTAGTTTTAATTTTATGCTCAAAGAACATAATTGACCTTTTAGTGAGCCCAAAGCAGAAAAAGTATGTTCTAAACACAAAATAAATAATATTAAGATTAATTTATGATAGATTAATGAATAAATAGGTACCTCCAACACAAGTAACACCAAGTATAGTCCAATCACTATCAATAAAACTCTCCCTTCGTTCATGCATTTCACGGTTGCATATCAAAACTCTAGATTTGGCCGGTTGTATTTGACCCTTACGTCTAGTCTAAAGCATACAAATATTATACAAAACATAATAGTTATTTATAAATTTAATATTTTTATGTACCTTTGGAATAGATGTTGTTTTCTTGGATAGTTTTTTATAGTCCTGTACAATTTCAGTATCACTTAACTCTCCAGATGGAAGTTCTGAACAATCCTGTAATATGTTATCTAATGCCAAGTATAACATATACGTCTAAACAAATAATTATGATTTAAAATGAATCCAAATAATTGTTTTTAATATTTTACTTTTTCCATAAGACCATTAAAGAATGTTGCTGGTTCATTCTCATCATAACAACGTTTAATCCAATCTAATACTAACTGAGATACAGAATCACCTGTACTCAAAGTCATCTCTTGTTTTGTTTGACTTAAAATTTCTATTTGTATGCATGGTAATGACAGAAAAGTTGAAGTTTCAGCAATCTCTTTCATCTAAAATTTAAAGTTGGAGACATAAAAGTAATCATAATTAGTTATTTTTTAGCAATATTAAGCTTACATGTGCTGATATAAATGAGTTGACTTGGTTAATAAACGATATGTTTGTTGATATACAAGGAAGAGAACGTATCTCAATACAATTATCGACATTCAAGTATTTCAGCATGAAACGAGCCAACTCTTTTGCAATACGGTCCATTTTTAAGTAACAGGCTGCTTGAAATATTGATTTTACTTGGTAAACATTTGCTTCCAGACTGAAAAACATAAAGATGAATCAATAAAAATCTATTCTTTATGTCATTTTTAATACTTTAAAAAGTAAATAATAAAATTAAAAAAAAAAAATTAACACCAACCATGATTTAAAATTTAGGACAGTGGAAATGAAAGATACCCAAGCACAGATTTTTTTATAGCATTGGAAAGGTATGTTATTAAATAAGAACATTTAAATAATTTTAATCTGAAGCAATAAATTAAGTAATGTATTTTTATAAGTTTAAACATGCAACACCCATCCCATGGCGTCTTACAAATGGTGATATATAATTACTTATTTTAATCATTTACAATATTTTTATAAATGATTTTAAACTACAAATAAAATAATTTATGATAAGGGTTTAAATTTGAATTGTTTTTTTTTAAATAAGTAAAATAATATTAATAAAACAATTCATGTCAGATAATAATAAAAAAAAAGCTTTTTGTTCACATTGGTATACTCTTTATAGAAATAGCTTCCTCAATTCCTAATTTTATATATTATGCACAATTAATTATTATTTAGTTACATATTAAAATTATTCAATATTCATCCTAAAAGTTAAAAAAAAACTAATAGGTATACCTATGCCTTGAGGGAATATTTTTACACTATATTATATTTGTTTCTGCCAAGCCTCAAAATAGTATAAGTTATTATATGGAAAACATACTGATAGTATTATTTTTATACAGTATCTAAATCACATTAAGTTTGCATGTTTTTTTTTCAATTTTTCTACATAGACATCAAGAAGGTAATGCTGTTAGAGTTAGATAAATAAATGGTAGCGACAATGCGTTACCGAGATGTGTAGGTGTATTCGATGAGCTTCTCAACAGCAGAACAATCGCTGAGTGGACCAGTGGCATTCAGTGCATATGTTGTTATTGCTTCTCGCTGTGAACCTTTCTTTTCTTCATCATCAGTGCTAAACATCTCCATCAGAAACCGACTCGAGCTGGCCAACACAGCACGGTGACCGTGTAACTCGCAATTTCCCACCTACACACACTCATGGTGGTCGGTCTACGTTTCAAAATAGTCAACACTTCCCGTCCAACCCACAAATTACAAAATAATTTATTCAATAAAAATAAAAAAATAAAAATTCCCATAACAAATTTTCAGTAAACCAATTTTTTTAATTTACCAATCTAATTTTATAATTTATTCTTAATTGTATAATTAATAATGTCAATCTAAAAATACTCAAATTTTAATTAAAATTATAATAAACTTAACAAGGCCCAATAAGTTAAACAGTCATAATCAATGATTTAACTTACATTTAATATAACATCACAAAATGTTCGACTTTTGCGCATCATGTTAAGTGAATTTAGTAATACCGTTTGATGATCTTCATCTTCCATCACAAACATAGCTCCCGTATCACAGCCATTTAAATCGGGATTCATATTTTTGCCCGCTGCAACTTTGTCTATGTTATTATGCCCATCTGAAATTCAAATAATTATATACTAATACTATTATAGTAAGTCATTTCAATAACTAATAAAAAATTATTTTATAGATTTTAATGTTTTTGAAATTTATTTAAAAAATTTAAATAGATAATAATTTATTAAACTTCCTATATGTTATAAATATTCACCCATTATTATTCAAATAAATATAAAGTTATTTTAGTCACGAAAACGAAATGTTCACAATAGATAGTTATGTTCATATTATGTTGTAGGCAAGATATACTTAAGCACTTTGCAAAATTACATTAAAATATATATATATAATAGACCATGAATTAGCTATATATCTATAAAAGCTATCATAGTATAGAGATAGGTATCATAAGTTGAAAAACAAATATCAATGAGTGACAAGGACTCTTGAAAACTTTTAAAGATAACTACAAATCCAACTCAATAATTGTATACTATTTATATAATTAAAATATAACAAAGAAATGTTCTTCTAAACAAAAATTAAAAAATATAGACAATTAATTTCTTAACATAATAATAAAATTACATTTTACAATCTATCAACAGTCACAACAATTATAACACGAAGTTTGTTGATGTAAAATAATGATACCATAGCGACCAGATCACTATTTATTTTAAAACGTAAACTCTGCTTTTATGACACCAATACACAACTATATACAAGGGTTGGGTTGATGAATTGATTTGACAGAAGCGCTAAAAAAAAAAAAAAAAGAGAAGTGGGGTAAAGCCGAAAAGGGAATAACCTTGATTTAAACGATAGATGAGGTGCACAAATTGACTTGTCCCTCTTCTTCCTTACGAGTTTTAGATACCCTGACGTAATATAGAACATATTGGATTTACTTAATATTTTATCTTCATATTCGATACTGACCTTGTTCCTAAATATCGTGACTAGTTTAAATTAATAATACATATATTTAATTTATGTTTATGTATTTAAACGTTATATTGATTTTCGAATGACGCACTCAAACAAAACAAATCCGCCAACATAATATTATCTATCAAACATTTACCGTCTAAAAAAAAAATACTTAAAAATAAATAGGTCAATAATAATAAAATTACTATGAAAGTATCGACTGTATATTGTCAGACTTCTTAAAAGTAAATACCAACGGGCTACTGGTTAATACAAATCAGCATTTTTATATTTAATACAACATCGTACTGGCAAATATTATTTTAAAACGTAGAGCTATTATGCTAATAAGATTTAGAAAACTTAATAATATTATCCTTATCATGTATGTTACTAATATTGGATAAATATATTATATTTCAGTTCCCAATCAATAATTAATTCAATTTAATTAATATTATGTAATATGTTTGATATTTGACAACTAAATATGTATAACGTAACATTAAAATACAAAAGCTCAGCAGATATAATTATAATATTCTCACTTTTAAATTGTTTGATAATACTAGAATAATAGCCTATAGGTCAATCGTCAATGACAACATTAAGCAGTGTTGGTCCAACTAAAAGTAAATTTATAATGTAGCATTGAATTTTAGACGGTGATAAATCGTGTCAATCATGTCAATGATCCGACTTCTAATTTTTCGGCAGAAGCCCACGAATACACAACCTTTGAATATATTATAACGTGAGAACATATATAGGCCAATATGACTAAAAAAAATTGTGTATAAAATAATGTAGGTAACCTAGTTTTGTTGTTTAGCATTTGCTACACCATTTAAGGAATTTTAAGATAATAATTAATATTATAATTAATATAATTGTAGATACCTACATACATTCAAAAGTTCAAAATGTTAAGTGATGATAGTTTTATATTGATAACTAAGACGGTAAAATATGATTGTTGTAATGTTATTCAGCACTGTAAAATTAATTATTTATTGGAAAAATTATTCCAATAATAGTTCTATAAATGTATAAACCCAACACAATTTAAATAAAATATTTTTATAGTATCGTAATTCATAATATGGTATACAATAACTGACTGAATAGAGTGTAATCAACAAATATTCATAAATTGTGTATATAGGTACATTATGGTGGTCACTATAGTCACTATAGTGCGGCCAGCGAAACTAGAAGCTTGACTGTCACGCTCCCGGTGGCCATTTTTCATTAGGGCTACGAAGAATGGTTTCCCGCGTATAATAATTTCAAACACTTGTTATACGTGCGCGTATCGTATATTTATACGCGTGGCTATGAAACGGGTCTTTACTTTAAAGGCATAACAATTTATACTTCTGTATAACACATTTTTTATTAATTTATTATCAAATTTTCAAACATAAAATAATAATAGTAACATTTAAAATATTTACAATTATTTACGAAATTTAATAATAAACATAAAAATCTATTCATCGTCATCGTCATCATCGTCGCTTGAACTGCTGTCGTCTGGATAAATTGTTAAAATTATTGGCTCTAATATTTCGTCCCTCAGTCCTGCTTTGTGGAAATCCTCCTCTTGAATTTTCACGCAATGTTCTCCACATTTGGCCCAATCATCAGCAGTTACCGCATCAATTTCTTTATGAACGAGTGCCTCAACATCAGCAATTTTAAATGTTGAGTTTTTTTCAGCCACTCTCCCTTTAAATTGTGCCCAAATCAATTCTATGGGATTATACTGACAGTGGTAAGGTGGAAGTCTCACCACTTCATGCCCCATTTGGTGTGTCAATTCATCCAACTTATAAATTTTTCCACGCGGCATCGCAAGTTTGACTTTCGCCCGTAATTCGTCAAGAGTTTCGACGGGAGAAAAGTCTATATTTTTGCCACGCAACCATTGCTGAACATCCGTTTTTTTACTATTTGACTTCGGGTAGTCTTCGAGTAATGCAGAATGGTATGACGCGTTGTCCATTACAATGATACTGGGCTCCTCCAAATTCATCAACATTTGCAAATACCACTTTTCAAAAATTGTAGCATTCATC
This sequence comes from Macrosiphum euphorbiae, assembly GCA_949089665.1. Classification (NCBI taxonomy): domain Eukaryota; kingdom Metazoa; phylum Arthropoda; class Insecta; order Hemiptera; family Aphididae; genus Macrosiphum; species Macrosiphum euphorbiae. Next base: position 117,741,940 of record CARXXK010000001.1, read on the forward strand.
TGTGAATGATAATCTTTGGTATTGCCAGAGTTACAACGAAAAATTAATTTTGCGTCTTTGACAAAACCAAAGGAAGGAGACCCAGCGTGACAAACAATAAGGCGACTGCCTTTCCCTGTAGGTACTTTTAAGCCCTCTGTATTCTCCTGGTTTTGCCAAATATGTCCCCGAGTATGATTTTGGTTAACCCAGGTCTCGTCTAAATAGACTATTGGCCGAATATCACCATTTGTACGAAGCTCGTTCATTTTACGTAAAAATTTTACGCGCGCAGCTACTATGTCCGACCGTTCCATAAGAAATTTGCGACCGTCGTTACACCTTTTGTACTTAAAATTAAGTTTTTTCAAAATAATTTTTACCGATGATTTCGACCCCCGGTAATCAGTTTTTTCTCGCAATGCTGCTAAAATTTTTGCGCTTGTTGGAAATTCTCCTTTATCATAAAAGCTGTGAACCACTCTTCTAACCACTTCACTGTCGAAATCGTCAAGATTGGTGACAGGTTTGTCACGACTATAACGTTTTCTAGGTGATCGAAATTTAATATCCGTAGAACTTCCGGTACCTAACTCTTCTTCATCACCCAAAGATATAGTTTTGCTTTCCTTACAAATTCTCTGTACAGTAGACCGACTTACCCCACAAGCCTCAGCCGTCCTCTCTTGACATAATCGGAAAAAATTTGCTACTTCCGGCTGGTCTTTTTTACTGGCCAACGTTTTAAAAAAATTGTACACGTTGTATATGGTTTTTTTGGTTTGTGAATGAATATCTGGCCGGGTCGACATTTCAAATAAACAATATACGCATAAAAATAATGAAAAACCGCAAAAAAAAACAAAAATGTACAAACAAACAATATGTAACAGCTGTACAAGAAATTCGTAACAAACTCAATTCAAATTATAACAACCAGCACACACAAAAAACATGTTACACGAAGCAAAGAAGTCCAGTGACTAATATACAGATCATACAACATATGGTTTAATGGTTAGAGGTTTGTATTAAAATCTAAAGGTATTCGGCATGGGACGGTCACACAATAGCATTATACGTTATAGGGCATAGGCTATTGTACATTTTCGGAGGGTACTCAAAATTGTTTATAAAACAGCTATAACAGCTTCAACGCTTGTCTGCATCCTTAGAAAAAAATATAAAACTAACCTAACATATCCACTATAATAAAAAATATTCATTTCGATAAAAAGATCGCGCAGCTGCACAAACAACCTAAATATTTAGAACCCCTGGCTTTCACGAAAACGGTCACCGGGAGCGTGACCATCATGCTTCTAGTTTCGCTGGCCGTACTATAGTCTATTTTGACACGTCAAGTCAAATGAATAAGTTGATTGCTATTCAAATGCCAGGACACGAAATAAGAATAGCATGGATCCGTCTTTAATATTATAGTCTTTAAATATGCACGACCCACGGTAACATTAATTCCTTCTATATAGAAACATTCAAACACCTCTTCCTGTACCTATATTATAATTTACAACTTTGATCCACATATCATATGAAATATCTGTGTTTTTGAAGAGTATTTTACGAGTTATGAAGAAATAAAAAGTACCATGCAATGGTCATCAAAATAGGTACGAATACTTGATGTTGCCAGACGCCAGTGTTAGGAATACATATTATTTTCCACGGGAGAACGCACCGAATTTCATGGAGAATATTTTTCTGGACAGGAAATAGACAAAACCTTGTACAATCTCGGAAGAGTGGAAAAATAGTAATAATAGTACTTACGGAAAAACACTAGAATTCCTGTTTATTTTTAACAGGACAAGGTAAAAATTTAGAATAGAATATGAATATAAATACTAGATTTGTGGTGAGAACTGGTTGTTCCGATTTCACTATTTCGACGAAAAATTAAAATTTTAAATACGTGGTTTGATAAGTTTGAATGACTTAATTATAAATGGGTACAGACTGTCTATACTCTATTCATAATAAGACGACACTAGGCGGCCACGATAAAAACCGGTTTTTTTTTATGTAAATCTGGTATGCTCTTATTCTGAATAGACTACCATAGATACTTAAATTATATTATATTTTAATCCAGTGGTTCCCAAAGTGTGCGCCGCGAGTTCTTTTAAGGGCGCCGCTCTGCCGAAGAATTCTGTATGATCCAAAAATAAATTTGAAAACCCACCTAACCCTCTACCAAAAAGTATGCTATAATAATATAGTAATAGCCTATACACGACTTATCATAAATATTTTGCAACCCATAGGTTGGGAAACACTTGCTATATAGCACAATTGCAGAATAACCACAATTCCAAATATCCACATAGAAATGGATTTGATGAGGTAATCGTAATTCACTATATTAAGTAAAATACTGAAAAACAAATTTTGAATTTTATGATGGATGTGTTGAATCAGTGGAGTGTCTACGCCCTACGGGGGGAGTCATTTCCATTCCACCGGAAACAAAACACTTTACAGAATACAACATGTATATAATAATATGAATATAATATGTTTATGTGCATACTGCAGTGATGAAAATAGGGGAGGGGCTTAGCCCCCTCCCCAAAAAATATTCCTTATTTAGATATATGCCACCTATGGGTTATTTTACATTAATAGCTTTGTTAGGGGGGCTGTAGACCCCCCCCCATAATTTTAATCCTAGTTGTGCTATGGCATACTGAATGTCTATTAAAAATTGTATATTTCCCCCATAAAAATCATAGACATGCTACTGTGTTAAATCCGAGGTTAAATCATATTGAAAATTAGGATGTACCCAATAAGTTTATAGATATACCCATCCAAATCATTTAAGATTGTTAAAATGCGGGCAATGCTCCTAAATTTCAATGGATATAATATTGCTGTGATAGAACTATTATTTAGCCTGTTACGTATGTTGTTCAAATGCACTACAGAAGCAGGCTAAAACACTGATAAATTCCAACAAATTGCATTATGACGTTAGTCATTTGTAAAAAATAAATTGGAATGGAGTTTTATAAAATAAAAAACTTGCCATGCAAATTGTTATGACACCTTAGCCAAATAAAACTATGAAATACTGTTCATATCCACCAATCAATATGTGAATTTGAATATAATTAATAGGAACAAATTATAATTTGTGCTGTACGATAACACAACACTAGAGAATAGAGATTCACATAATAATCATTAAATGTATTATTAAGGTCAAAGTAGTATTTTAAAATAATTGATATGCTTAGTCAACTAATACTACAATATCACAATCCTACATTATTATAAATTAAGTTTTAATAGATACCATATTATTTTCAGTGTACTATGTTCTTTGTAGATACCATTATAATTTATAAGATATACCTACCCAATAAATGAAAATGTGTAATACTCATAGCTTGTTGATTCTAATAATATAGGTAGTATGTGGTTTACCTACATAAAACATTATAAATTTACAATATAAACCTTAAAATGGTTAAAATATAACTTATAATTCATTATGAAATATAAAATATTAATCACAAATGTGTATTATTTTTGTTAAAAATAATAAATAACTTTAGAAGTATCAAGGTTTAAACACTCTGTTACAGAGCTGTGAATAAAATTATTTGTATATTGATAAATTATATTCAAAAAATGATTATTACAGTTTTGGATGTCTTGGGTATTATACTATTATCAATGGGTATTTATATATTAAATACAATTTAAATAATTAAAATATTTGTATTTTTATCTGTTGTAACTTTTAAGTTTAAACGTATTAAAAGCACATACTATTTAACTATAAATATCCTAATTCTTGTTAAACTGTTACATTATACCTAAGTATTTATTAAATTGAGACATAGTATTCAACTCATTAAAATAAATTATCTATTGCAACATAAAACATTAACAGGTGCCTTTAATTCTTATTGCACATCTTGCAAAAATAATTTCTTCATTGTTATAAATAAGTGGATTTCCAGCTTAAATGTATCTACTTACAAAAATATTTTTTTAATAAAAAGCTAGGAAAATTAAAAATACTGAAATATTATTGTGGTTTGAAACTTAAAAGATAGGTAACATAAAATAAATTTTAAATGTTAAATTAATACAATACCTACATAATCTTCATATTTTTTCCTGTTTCAACCTCTTCGGAAAGTTTACAACAAACATATTAATAGTATGAAAGTATACATTATATTATACTATATTATGATTTAGCTTAAGAATGGAATATAAATTAATTTATAACTTATCAATAGGTACTATAATTTTATTTATATATTATATGCAACTAAAATAATCTGTTGTAATTTTTAAGTTTAAAGGGATTAAAAACACTATTTAATTTTAAATATCAGTAACATCCTAATTCAGTGATAATTTAACCAGTGAACCAGATAATGCAGTAATGGGTACATACACAATTTTAATCCTTTAAGTAATATACTTATCAAATATTCAAATGTAAGTTTTATCAAGTATCAATTTAAAATTTTTATTATTTTATAATCCTAATTATTTGTATATTTCTACCCATACACATAAATATAATTTAAGTGTCTGTCTACACATTCTGGGCTAATTTTCAAAACTACTGAACCGATTTTGACAAGCAAAGGGAGAATAAGGATAAAGGATAAAAATGTTTTTTCAAATCCTATCTTAGAAATAGGAAAAAATATTGAAATGGCCAAAAAAATGTATACCTACTTGTTCAATGTTTTTAAGATGCTGTCCTGAAGGGGTTAAAAAGGATTGATCTAAATTTGAAGCTAGATACTTATCATCCCAGAATTCAAGCCCTGAAGGGTAGCACTCATGTATTTTTTCGTTAAAGAACAAAAGTTTGTTTTGCTTATTTCTGGTTGCAATATTCGTCACACAGAATAAGAAAATAAATACCTAGTTACCTACTATTATTTAATTCAGTCGTCAAATGTCTGTCTATTATTCTATTATTTCTATTAATTTAGTAAATAATAAATAATATTAATTAATGCAATACATACTTGGCAAGAAGCCGTTGGTCTGTGCTTGTTTGTTGTTGTGTTCCATTTTTCGGAAAATATACGTATAGGTATAATATGTAAGTAGGTATACCAGAAACACTCAAGTTGAAGATCTAGTGTAAATGCGGAATAAAAATAACATTTAAATTATGATAATAATAGCGACGAGCTCAATAAATTGTACCACACGAAGTATATACCTATAACAGTGACAACTGTAAAGTGTATTATGAATGCAAAGCTCCATTACATAAAATCACACACACAGTGTCGTAGGTATACGCATAAGCGCAATGGTATACTCGATTACTTACTTCGGAGAGGTTAGAGTAGAATTTTTTTTAATAACTAATATTTACGACGGAATAATTGATCGATCGAGAATGCCGAAAGCACATGTTGCGTCTTCGGCTCCGGTCACGAAAAGAGACGAGACGTCGTAGTGTCGGCAACGAGGAACAACGCGAGCGGCTCAATTAACTGTGGTTTCGGGCGGTCGGCGGTCGGCGGTCGCCGGTCGGGTCTGTGCCCTGTGGCCAGTAGGATGGGTTCACACACTCCACCAGGACCCCCACTCAACGTTCTATGACTGAACCGAAGCGCCGCGGCGGACCGAGATTTCAGTACCTATCATCTGTAAAAATCATTACCCACATCCAGGGACATTGTATGAGATTGCCCCGGTGTCGAACATCCTTGGACCTAACGCGATTACCGAGTTTCCGAAAAAGGACATAATAATAATATAATATACATTATAGTCATTATACTTACGAGTTACGAGTCGTAAGTTACGACGGTACGTAAGTAGGTACTTTCCAGTTTCCAAAACGATTTTGTTGTAAGTTTACGGTTTTGCTAGTCTCACATTAGACTTCGAAATACCAAAATTGGTTGGAATTAAACACGTTCGTTATGTGAATGAAATCACAATCAAATGGCCAACAAAACTTTTAAGAAATAATTCTATTTTACATTTTTCTAGTTCTCAAAAATACTCTTCTAAAATAACTGTCGTCTGTCACATATTTGTAACAGTTTTATTTTATTAATATTCTTTAGTTTAGCAACAAGAAAATTACCGAAATTATTATTGAATTTAATATCCGTTTTTTGCCTATTATTATGTCTAAAAATCAAGACTGGGCATTAACGAGTTAATAAGTTAGAAGTTAAGTTAATTTTAACTTATTAAACTAGTTAGGTGTTTTAATTAACTTAATTTTAACTTAACTCATTTGCCTCTACATTAACTCAAGATCAACTCATATTTTTCTTTATTTTCCCAATTAAGTTAATTTTGAATTCATAAAAATATTTTGTTTATTATGGATTTTCGGTTAATAATAATTATTATCGCAGAATATAGAAAATATTATCAGAAACAAAATAAGATATATTTATATAAAAATTCGTATTTATGTTTAAAGATAAAAACTAATAGGTACCTATATTGTATTAATAAATATTAACATAGAGGTAACATTCTATGCCACAAATTATATTCACAAATCATAATACCTATTCATTTTACTCATTAGTTGTTAATTAATAGTTATTTTTTATTAAAATAATAATGTTATGGTTTGAGGTTTGAATAACATTATTAATTATGAACTTAATTTTTACTTTATTGATGTATTAAAAATGTCTATTATTATTAACTTTAATTTAATTGAAAAAAAAAATATTAATATCATTGCTTGCCTTGCTAAAAATAGCATAGAAATGTTCTTTGCAAATACTAAATGTCTAAATAGTAAGTTTTAAGAGGACGTCGCACCCGCATGTTTTGTCTCCGTCTTACACACGTACGACATGGCAAAATGTTGTTTGCTAGTTTCAATAGGGTGCTGCCATTTTTGATATTAGAGTGATTATCTGTGTTCTCTAGATGGTTTTTTACGATATTTTAATTTTTAAGTGAGTAATGATTATTTCAAACACTAATATTTTACATACTAACAACTCACTTAAAAATTAAAATATCGTCAAAAACCAACGAGAGAACACAATATATAATGTTGTTACGTTACCTAAAAGTTTGACAATAGGTCAATTCACTTCAATATCAAAACTGACAGAACCCTATTGAAACTAGCGAACGAAAATGTCCCATGTGGCTATGCCGTACGTGTGTAAGACGGAGTGTACATGCAGGTGAGACGTCCTCTTAAATGGTTTACCTACACGGCTACACATTTTATTGCAATAAAAAATGATTTCAATAAAATTAAATAAATAATACAACATCCAATAAGGAACATCTCAGATTACACAATTCCTGATTTTAAAATGATCAGTGTTTCTTCTTCAACATTAATAAGAGTCAAAGTAACAACTTGCCTTGCAAAATATGTTTTTGATGATAAAATATCTACTTTAAAAAGTAATGAGTAGTAAAACGATTGTAGAGCTAATTGAAAACTGGTACTTATTTTTTTTAAGTAATTATTTGCACGCTAATTGCCAAATAGTCTTGGATGGATAATTGATATTATTGGTGAAAACTGAAAAGTAATAAAAAGTGGTCATTGGTCAAGCATGAAATGAGTGACAAAAAAAAAATGGGAAAAAGATTTATCAGTTATTCGGAAGGCCAAAACTGTTTTAACTCTGTATTTTTTGAAATAGCTAACAAATATTTCCTTTTAATATACGACTTACTTTTGTATAAATTATTAAACTTACTGAAGCTTAAAATAATATAATATTTATATAATATAGGTAAGACCAAAGAATATTTTTAAAGCAAAAAATTTGTTTTTATATTGCTTAAAAATATTCAGTTAAATATCACCACATTATATTAAGCTCTTTTCACAGAAATAGCATTCCCTCACTACAATTTTTAGGTGAACATTGACATTTTATTAACAATTAATAATATTCATATTTCATACAAATAAGTATAGAATTTACTTATCTTGATATGGGTAAATATAATATTTCATAATTTTAGTTTTATTAAACCCAGAATAAACAATACATATTATTAAACATTTACAACAGAGAAAAGTAGGTGTATGAATAATAAAAATAATATAAATCCCATGTACATGTCACAAATTAAATAAAATAGCTTTGATTCACACCTAAATAAGCAGGGATATGATTTAACATCTAATAGTAAGAAAAAGGATAAGTAATAAGTACATATTTTCATGTAAACCAAAGTGTAATATAATACGAAAAATTAGAAAAAATTGTATAATAAACTACAGAAAATAATTATATTTCTCTGACGTCTGATTAAAGTAGTTTATAGTAATAATCCTATAGATGACTGCATACTAAAGGAAAATTAAAAATAATAAGTTGAACAATAAACAATTTAGTCGTTGAAATTAGTACACTATTACATAATCTATTAGGTTGATTCAGGCTCTTTGTATGTACTTAATAATGTTGCTTTAAAAACTTCTTGTCTCGGCCATATTTGTGCTGCTTTAACGTTTAAAGGACTTTCATTATTTGGCTCTGTAAAATAGTTATATGCATTTAAAATAAAAGTTTATAATTAGTTTTGAAAGTGTTCAATAATTTGAATAGAAACACATTAAAATACAATGACTATCTTTAGCCTATAATTTATAATAGTTAAAAATTTCTAGGGGTAAAAAATTTGAGTTTCTTCCATTTTAGTTTAAATTTCAGGCTAGACTTCATAGAAATCATAATCATAAGAAAGTAAGATAGTAAAACTTTAAAATTTAAAGGTCAACAATAATTCCAATAATATACAAGAAAGCAACTAAAATATACTTTCTGATATTATTTAAATATAATAATATAATTAAAATAGATTTATATTTCCATTTATTTAAATGGTTTCTTAGTATAAATTATGGGTATCGTATAGTAAAAACTGTTAGGTAAAGTATAAATTGAGTAATATTATAAAATCAGGTAGTTTAATTATTAATGTTATGTCAGCTTAAGCTATGACATCGTCAATGAGTAATGTGCCAATACCGATAATTTCTAATAGTGTTTTATTATATATGGCATTATGGCACCTTATTGTACTTTGGACTCTACTTAAGTTAATAGTTAAATTAAAATTGTTATTTTTATTAATTGTTTTTTACTGGGTTTTATAACTGAGCATAGAACAAAATGCATTATATTTACCTCCAAGAAGAGACTGTAATGATATAAGTATTGCTTTGACATCATACATAGCAGACCATTTTTCTTTTAAAATATCCAAGCATATGGCACCACTTGCAAAGTCCACATTAGGATGAAAACAAGGAGTTAAGAAAGTAACGGTTGGTGGTTTATATGGATAGCCACGCGGAAATTCCATACTTAATTTGTATTTTAAATTTTCATATACCTAAAAACATTTTAAAAAATGTATACATTGTATATGGGTACTGATGATTACTAATTTTTTTACATTTATAGAATGAATGAAAACTTACAGTATCTTTAGGTCCAACTATTGTGGCAACCCATCTAAAGAGATTATCACCATCTGGAAAAGCTGATACTGATTCATCACATGACATCTAAAACAGTGAAACATAGTAAAAAAATGTTTTCCTGAATGATAAATCATTGTAAATGATATATGAAATAATAATTGATTGTTTAATATTGTATTTACCAATCAACAATGTAAATATTTAATACACCAAAATATATTAATAGTAATTAGATATTTTTAAATAAATAGTAATTAGTAATTAACTATGGGAACTCCATAATAATATAATTTACTTACAATAACAAATTATAAACCAAATATATTTTAGTATCAGAATTTCTAAAAGATAAGATATTATAATATATTATACTAAAATTATAATCTAACACACATACATTAATAACATTAAAGAATTGTAAACTCATATTTACTGAAAAATAATTATAATTTTATGAGGACTACAAAGTTAAACAGGTAGGTTCTATTCTTTAGTAAATTCAATTATTTTTCACAACTCACTGTGTCATATACAATTGGACTTATTAATGTTGTATGACATATTCTGTTACCATCATTTAGGTATTTATCAAAGTATTAAAAAATTAAATGCACAGAATACAATAAATCATAAATTTGCGAAACGTTAATAGCAGTGGTCAGGAGTAGCGCACTAATGGAGCGATTGACGTAGCGTATTACGCTACATTACGCCTTAGGTAGCGAAATACTATAGCACACTAAACATTTCCGGGTAGCGTAGCAAAAATTATCTTTATTTTGTAGCTGCCTACAATCTAATTGGTGATTATTAAAGTATCAATTATAATTATATTTGTTTAGTTATATTATGATAATAATGAGAGTATTAGTGAAGTTTTTGTCCTGGGTCCTGTCCAGTGACCAAATGTTAAATCAGTACAAACTACAAACACTAGTTTTTAATAAGAACATTTTTAAAAATGTAGCAAAAAACAAGAGCGCTACACTTAGACAATAGTGTTAGAAGTAGCGAGCTACATTTTTTTTTTGGGGGGGGGGGAGTGGCTGTAGCGTTAGCGCTCTACAAAAAAATAGTAGCGTCCCGAGTCCCGTCCACTGGACTTAATAGTCTAATAGTCTATAAGCTCTAAGGATTCCTTGCAAATCATTTAATATGGGATATGTCATTAGTGTCATTGTAAAAATACTAGAAATACAGATTTGGACTAAATTATGAAGTATAATTTCCATATGTTCCTTAAATAGGTAGTTTTATTTTAAATGCCTAAAAAAACTACTTATCCCCATTAACTTTTTTGTAATATTTTATACGAATTATGGTTATTTAAGGAATACCATAAATGTTAATTTGATCGGTTAAATTATTTTTAAAACTTTTAAGCTTTTTATTTAATCTGAATTGCGGACCATTTTTTCAGAACAGATTAGACCAACTTTCTCAGTGTTTTTCTTTAAAATGTGTACACAGTACACATTGTATAATATATCATATAAAAATTCACCTATTACTTAAGATTACATATTTGATTTCTAGTAAAATTGTTAAATTAGGTACATGGCAAACAAAAAACAATAATAAAGAACATTATAAGGTTAGGTTTAACTTACCATCAAACTCATTAATTCTTTTTGCAATCTAAAACAAAAACAAAATACCACATAAATAGAAACAAAATCAAAGGATATGTAACATATACAATTATTCATTTTCATTCATCATTAATGTTACCTTTGGACGACTTTATTCGATTCTATTCTGTCGTTCATATCTTCACTCCGTTTCGGAGAGTTTGACGAACTACCTTCGAGTCTTGGATTAACGTTTTGGGCCATTGCTTAATAACAACTTACGAGTTCCAGAAAAATAACCCAATATATGATGCGTGAAATGGACGGTTGCGTTGGGTTTCCAAAAGAAAAACAAACAGGGTAATAAACCGTATTGACTAAAAATATCACAGATAAATAAATACTACGAGGAATAGGTAAATTTACTCTAGTAGACTTTCGAACTTGAATTCAATTTATAATAAAGCGTTTGGTGCAGCCACTATGGTAGTCGGCAGTCGGCAGTCGCAAGTAAAGTAAGCAAAGTAAACACCAAACGTATATATTTTAAGAACACGGAAAAAGAAATAGCATTACGCATATTATTACTATTCCGAATTCCCGAAAGCAATCGATTGTGGATTTACCGTGTTCTCATTGGTCATATTGTTTAATCACCGTTGTGACAAAATGTAACGGACAAACCAAAGATACGTCGAACATCTGATAGCAAAGAGATCTTATATATTATTAGTTTGATTATCCCGCCAATTTACATGACCGAGAATGAAAATTAATACGCAATAAGTTTAAATACTACAGTCCACATTCCACAAAATAAAGAATTTTACATTCATACAATTATATATTTATATATTTAAATATATAGGAGTAGGCGTCCGCGTCCTATCAAAAGTGCAAGATTGTGAACTTGTTCGGTCTAAACAATTTTACCGGAATTTGTACCTTGTCCTTACTAGTTACGGAATATTGTGTTTTATATAGTATAATATTAGTATTAGTAATTTGATATACCAGGGATGGGCAACTCAATGCTAATAGAGGGTCAATTTTGAAAGTGCAAAAATCTAGTAAGCCAGACAACATAGAAATAAAAAAAAAAGCTTTAGGTATATTAACTATGCCCATATAAATAATACGACATTTTTTACATTTAATAATTCAATTCTAGATAAGAATTCATATCTACGTTTTGCGATAAACATTATCGACTTTAATTATTTTATAAATATAATAAAATTAAATACAAAATATGTTTTTATAAACTAATTTGAAATTTAGCACGAGTCTGTAAAAAATGGTACGCAGGCCAGATGCGGCCTTTTTAAAAATTATTTTTGTACTCATAAAAAAATAAATAGTAGGTATTAAATATTTTAGAAAACTGTATTTTTTCAAAGGTAAAATATGATGATTATGTATCCACAATCCATAAAGAAATATACATATTTCTACAAGCTGCGTTTATCTTTATATACGATTGTGAGTTTTACGTATTTATGAACAAAAAGTGTACTTTTATCGTTCCATTCCTTTTATGGATTTTTTTTGGATTAGCCTTTTATGGAATTTTTTCGTTTAAGTTATATGAATAATGAACCACAAAATTACGTCGATAAATTATAATGATGGAATCGACGTATCTGATGCCGAGGATATTGATATTATAATCTTATATCTACCTTATATTGTGTCCTTTATGCATTCATAAACCGTTCATCCGATTGCGATGAAATTTGGTACAAAGATAGATTATAGACCTAGTGGAAGAAGATAGGCTACATTTTGTCGTGAAAAGGGTACCTAAATAAGAGGTAAAACAGGGGAAGTGCTCGAACCTTAGATCATATACTATGGATGGAGCCACAGTGTATTAAATCAATACCTACAAAAAACCATTGCCGATATCAGCGACGAGTATGATATGTCGGTGTATGATATGATGGTCGATATGCGCATGCGCAAGTGACTTCTCGCATATTTATCCACAGATACCTATTGTAAATATGGATAATATTATGCGTTGCATTGCACTTGCGCACATCGATCACTATTAATTCGATTACTCGTTGTTATATCGACAACAAAATCATACGCTGTGGCTCCATCCATGGTATATGATCTATAAGGCTCGAACAGGGATTTTGAGATTATTATTTATATTATTATTATAATTTGTTTATAAATGGTTCAAATGGTTGCTATTGGTATTAGGTATTGGTTTTTTTGTAGCTTATTATTTTAATCTATTTCTTCCTAACCGAAAAATATAAGATAGTTCTTATTTTACCATAAACTTCTTTATGTTATTAAGCACCAAATGAAAAAAAAAAATCAACTGAGTTATTTTTATATTGAAATATTTGAAATAATTTTATAACCCAGTTTTACGTGGTTTATTAACAATAACATAAAAATAAGTACTTAGTACAATAAGTAAATTCTGATTCCACTAAAATGTTGAGCATACTAACATTTCCACAAAAAAATTTTCAAAATTTAAAATGTTTGGTACTTTAACTTATAAGCCCAAAAACACGATTTTTCGAAAAATTGAGCATTTTGATCATAAAACTTCCAATTAAAATTTGAGCGACTTTTTTTAAAAGTACCATCAAATTAAGAGTGCAAAAACACATTGAAAAAAAAATGCATTAGTTTGCCTTAAAAAGTTAAAACTACTACGAAATACCTATAATATATTTAAAAGGAAACAAGGTAAAGAAGTCCTAGGAAAAAAGTCTGAGGCAAAAAAGTTCTGTATAAACTATAAAGTTCTGTATTATATAACAATATTTAATAATTTAATATAATTTATTTTTAAAAAAAAATAATAATTATAACTTTTATCTAGGTTTAGTTCTAAAATATTATTTTGACTTTTTATGCCTCAGACTTTTTAACTACTGACTTTGACTTTTTGGTAATCTACCTTTAAATGTATTGTTTTTATTCAAATTATTGAGAAATTTTTAAGGGGACCAGCAATTACAGTCAACTCGCGATATAACAAATATCGATATAACGAAAATCTTGAAATAACGAATAAAACTACCGGTCCCTTGAAAATATCGCGGTATAATATAATTTCGATGTAACGAACTTTCGATATAACGAATTTTTTTCTCGGTCCCTTGAAGTTCGTTATATCGCGAGTTGACTGTATTTTGAATTACAGAAAGTTTAGAATTATTGAATGTTTGAACTTTGAAATATTTAGTTTAATATTTTGTTTTCTGAAAATATGTGTAGTTACCTAAACGTGTGTACCTATCGTTCTATCAGGTAAAAATATTGTTATGTACACATAGGTACGTGTTACGGACCATTTCGGTACCAGCCCAATTTATAATTACTGTATTAGTTATCAATTATTATAATTTATAATCAGGGACCCCATGGGGGTCTGTTGGACAGTTGAGTACAGGGGCCTGGCTATTTTAGGAGCCCGTTGAAATGAAATTGTAGTTTTTGAAATTTTTATAGGAATATGCCTTATTTTATGATATAAATTTATATTATAATATATTTAGTATAAATCATCGGACACTATATTGCTTGTAATGTGTTGTATTTTATTTTACTGGAAGTTTTGTATAGGGCTAGCAAAATATTTAGTACAGGGATCGAACATTTTATGGGAGAGCCTGTTAATAATGATACAAAATTTAATCATCATTATTCATTATTAACATTTTGTAATTTTTATACATGTATAAAGTATATGTATTATTATCTAATTTGTAAATTGCATTAGTATGTGACATGGGAATATAATAGATTATATATTTTATAATATTTTTGAGAGAATTCTTGAATAATTAATAATAATATATTGAATACTCAATACTGTAGTTTACAGTACATGGAGAATGAGTAGCCAGTAGGTAGTGGAAGTAACTGTTTAAGTAAATGTAACCAATCACGCTATAAGCTGAACGTACGTATACACCTACACATGTTACAGAATGTGTTCCAACTAAATACTCTCAGGCAGACAGACCTCAGTTTATCAACTGAAAACGATAGGTACGATTCGCCGTTCGCGCTTTCACGCTTTCACATTTATTAGTTTATTAGGTAGGTAGGTACTTGTAGTTAGTCATAAACCTAGTAAATTATTTTTATTAAGCTTGGCATTGATTGAGCAACTAGCCTATACTTATCAATTTAATATTTATTAAAAATAATATTATTTAAATGTTAAATGTGTAAAAAAATGTGTGTATTTTTTATTCGATTTAAATCTTACTACCTATCTTAGTTTTGTTCAGTTGAGTAATGTTTAGCCATGTTTGGTAAAAATAATGAAGAAACCGTTGGATTATTAAAAGTTTCAGCCAATAAACTAGATGGGAATATAAAATATGGGTAAGTGACTTATAATATTGTCTTTAATAATAATTAAATAATTAATAAGTATGGAATATGAGTATTTATGACTAACGATGAACAAAGGCACCAGCAGCCAGCAGGGGTGGTTTATGGGGCCACCTCGCTTGGCATTTGTTAACTATTCGTTATTTAATAGCATCCATAGATAATGTGGCATATCGATATCATAATATCAATTTATTATATCATACAGTTTATAAAATATTTCTGGAATAAAAAAATTATTAGTGATATAAGTTTAATAAATAGTTAATAACTGTTAAAATAAGAGATAGGTCCTTATAGACTTATTATAGTCTCTATTCTAAAACCACGATTAAATATCGTGTCTAAAATATAATAATATAATATTATTGATAGGTATACTGCAACTTTAACCATTGGATGTTAATCTTATCAGAATTCAGTTTTATTCTGCGGACTTTGAGGGTGTTGTCTCAATCTGACAAACGCATAACATACCAAATTATACATTCCGGATAATCCATTTATTCATTTAACCCTGTTATAATTAATATTAGACAGAATTGAGTACCTATTGATCCATAACTCAATTTAGAAGTAAGAATAATATTATCAAATTAATCACATAGGGGTTTTTATATTTTAATTTTAAAGCTAGTTAAAAACATATTAAAATATACAAGCAATTTACAATGTTAAATAATTTATAATAGGTCAATTTCACTCATTCTATTAAACATATTGTCTATTGACAGTGTTAAATTAATTATTCAGAATATTTTGTAGCGTCGTCGGATACCCTCTAATTGAGTACTTATACCTACTATTGATTTTGTTTATAATCAGTGTTATTATTATAATAATTTCTAATATTCTATTAACTATACCATAATATGCCGTAATATGGAGTAATATATATATATATATATTTAGGTAAATGTATTTCAATTTTAAGCTCTAATTGTTTAACTTAAATTGTTTTTAATCATCAAAATTGATATCATCATTGTCTTATAAATTCAGTTTATTAAATAGTTTCCAGTATTACCATAGAACGATGTATTACCTATGTTTAATTGTATTTTTTTTTTATTTTAAAAATATTCATAGGTATTCGGTAATATAAAACTATGCAAGTTAATATTGTACCTACATAATATTAATATAGTTAAAATTGTTAAATAGTTAATAATATTATAATAAATAATACTATAATAATCTATATTATACGTAAACGTAATAATACCTAGGTACCAGATACTAAAAACTGTTTTTATTTTACAAGATAACATTTTATACAATCACTGAGTGAAATAAAATTTAAATTGTGGATGCCTACATTATATACTTTAATTTGGAAGTTTTCTATTAATTATGATGACAATTTTATTTTATTATTGATGAATAACTTATACATTAAGATCCGATAAGGCCATAACCAGGCCATTGGTCCTACTCCTACTAGTTCCTCCGATATTAAATATACTTATATACGTACATATCATAAGTCATAAATGACATAAATCATAATGTATTTATACAATTATAGGCTATAATTTATTGCTATTTTTATAATAGAATATCGTTTTAAAAATCATGTTCATTTCCGATAAATAAGTCAACTGCTGAACTGCAGCGTATCAGTAATAATTTCAATATTCATTATAATTTAATCTTTGGAATACAGCTGATAACCTATTAAGTATAAGGTTAAAAATATTATCTAAGATTTTTGTCTATATATTAGTCTATATGGTGACGTTATTGTGTGTACAAATATCTTATATTTCGGTACCTAGTATTTATATAGGGTACCTACGTTTACTATCACTTATCAGTAAGACACGCATATTATACTGATAATTTATTTTATGTAATTCACAGATATATAAACATGCTTATATATCTGTGATGTAACTATTTACTATACCTAATACCTATTATTACTTATTGTATAAACCTTTAAATATATTAAAATTAAAAGATAAGAAGATGGATAGGATTCATACTGGGGTTAGGCGTTCGTTTCTGCTCATAACTCTTGGGATTATAGTTAGGAATCGTATAATATAGTATTTTTAATTGTTATGCATTTGAAGATTATAATAGATTAATTTTAGATTCTGAGTGAAACGATGAATGTATTGATTTTACAAAGATGTGTGTTTTTATTTTCTTATTTTTTTTGTGTATCATCATCATCTTTTAGGACAGTAAAAGTGCTTAGATTTTCTTCAACAGTATCATTTCTGATAGGAAAGTGAATCTAGTAGGTACTTTAGGGGGTCAAAACTCAAAAGTAAAAAATGTCCAGTAGTTTTCATAAGCGCCGTGAAAAACAAAAGAAAAATTAAGAAAAAACGGGAATTTGTCCGCAAAATCTGTTTTCGAAAAACTCTTAAACAAATGAATTTAGGTACATGCAATTTTGACTGCTTGTTTATATTAGCATTTTCTATACAGCATAACATTTTCCAAATATATTTGACTTATTTTGAGTTGTTTACGGACACTTTCAGTTTCCGTTTTTTTTAGTTTTTTTTCTATAAATATCAATAAAATTTTATTTGTTGGTTAAAAAAGTTTGAAAATTTAATAGACGGCTCCTAGTATATTGTTTCAAAGGAAGATAAAATAAATTAAAAATCCATTGTCACAATTTTTTTTATAAGCATTTAAAGTTTAAATATTGACAAAATACGTAAAAATGACGAAAATTTGCAAATTATTTCGAGTTAGAAATTCATAAAAAATTTTCTTTTTAAATCTAAGATTTGAAAATTTAATACAAAATTCCTCATAGGTTTGTCTACAAGAAACTCAAATTAAATTTTTATGAGCTTTTGAAATTCATATTTTTACAACATTTGATATTCACTCGATTTCTCATATAACGATTTTCTTATTTTATTGTAATTAAAAAATAAATGGCTGTATAGATACTTGAAAATTTCACTGAATGTTCCTATTCACCATGCAATTTTTAAAATATTTTGACGCTTTTTGAGCTGTTTACGGACATTAACAGTTCTTAAATTTTTTTGTTGTTTTTTCTATGAATATCAATAAAATTTTATTGGTTGGGTAAAAAAGATTGAAAATTTAATGCAAAGCTCCTGATATATTATGTTACAATATAGCAGTTGAAAAATATTAAAAATACATAGGCAACATTTTTAGATTCTGAGCGGAGCGATGAATGTATTGGTTTTACAATGATGTGTGTTTTTTTTTATATTTTTATATTTTTATATTTTTATATTTTTGTGTCTGTCATCACGTTTTGGGACAGTAAAAGGGCTTGGATTTTCTTCATCAGTAGCTTTTCTGATAGGAAAGTGAATCTAGTTGGTACTTTGGGGGGTCAAAAGTAAACATTTTCCAGTAGTTTTCACAAGCGCCGGGAAAAACAACATAAAAATTAAGGAAAAACGGGAATTTTTACGCAAAATTGGTTTTCCAAAAAATCGATTTTGGTTATTGGTGTAACTCTAAAACAAATGAACGTATATACATGAAATTTTCACTGGTTGTTTATATTTGCATTTTCTATACATGATAACATTTTCAAAATATTTTGATTTATTTTGAACTGTTTAGGGACATTTTCATTTTCCATTTTTTTTTAGTTTTTTTTCTAAAAATATCAATAAAATTTTATTTGTTGGTTGCGAAAGCTTGAAAATTTAATAGAAGGCTCCTAATATGTTGTTTCAAAGGCAGATGAAAAATATTAAAAATCCTTAGTCACAATTTTTTTTTATAAGCATTTAAAGTTCAAAAATTGACAAAATATGGAAAAATCACGAAAATTAGCAAATTATTTTGAGTTAAGAATTCGTCAAAATTTTTCTTTTTAATCTAAGATTTGAAAATGAAACACAAGATTCCTTATAAGATTATCTACCTTTATCAATAAAAAAATCTCTACCGGACAGTCAAGTTAAATTTTTATGAGCGTTTGAAATTCAAATTTTTACAACATTGGATATTCACTCGATTACTCATGTAGCGATTTCTTTATTTTGTTGCAATTCAAAAACGAACAACTGTGGATACATGAAAATTTCACTGAATGTTTAAATTAGCATTTTCTATACACCATTCAATTTTGAAAATATTTTGACTCTTTTTGAGCTGTTTATGGACATTTACAGCTTTCAATTTTAGATTCTGAGTGAAACGATGAATGTATTGATTTTACAATGATGTGTGTTTTTTTTTTTATTTTTTTATTTATTTTTTTATTTTTATATTTATTTTTTTTGTGTCTGTGTACACGATAAGTAGTCGAAATAATGCTTCGATTTTCGACTTCAGTATCTTGTTCGATTGGAAAGTGAATATCGTTGGTGCATTGGGGAGGTCAAAATTTAAATTTCTCAGTAGTTTTCAAGAGCGCCGGGAAAAACAAAAGAAAAATTAAGGGAAAACGGGAATTTTTACGCAAAATCGATTTTTCAGAAAATTGAATTTGGTTTTTGGTGTAACTTTAAAACAAATGACCGTAGGCACATGCAATTTTCACTGGTTGTTTATATTTGCATCTTCTATACACGATAACATTTTCAAAATATTTTGATTTATTTTGAACAGTTTAGGGACATTTTCATTTTTAGTTTTTTTTTAGTTTTTTTTCTAGAAATATCAATAAAATTTTATTTGTTGGTTGCGAAAGCTTGAAAATTTAATAGAAGGTTCCTAATATATTGTTTCAAAGGCAGATGAAAAATATTAAAAATCCTTAGTCACAATTTTTTTTTATAAGCATTTAAAGTTCAAAAATTGACAAAATATGGAAAAATCACAAAAATTAGCAAATTATTTTGAGTTAAGAATTCGTAAAAATTTTTCTTTTTAAATCTAAGATTTGAAAATCTAATACAAGATTACTCATAAGATTGTCTACCTTTATCAATAAAAAAATCTCTACAGGAAAGTCAAATTAAATTTTTATGAGCGTTTGAAATTCAAATTTTTACAACATTGGATATTCACTCGATTTCTCATGTGGCAATTTCCTTTTTTTGTTGTAATTAAAAAACGAATTACTGTAGATACATGAAAATTTCACTGAATGTTTAAATTAACATTTTCTATACACCATACAATTTTGAAAATATTTTGACTCTTTTTGAGCTGTTTATGGACATTTACAGCTTTCAATTTTTTTAGTTTTTTTTTCTTTGAATATCAATAAAGTTTTATCTGTTGGGCCAAAAAGTGTAAAAATTTAATACAAGGCTCCTGATATATTGTTACAATATCAGTTGAAAAATATTAAAAATACATAGGCACAATTTTTTTTTATAAGCATTTAAACATCGAATTTTGACAGAATTTTTCAAAATCTCGAAAATTATTAATCGTTGGAATTAAAAAATTATAAAATGTTCAGTTTTTATAACTAAGAGTTGAAAATTTAAAACAAAGATTCTCTTAAATAATTCATACTGTAACCAAAAAATCTAAAAAATATATAAACACACTTATTTTTTACAGACATTTTAATTTCAAATATTCAAAATGTCATATTTAAACCAAGAATTACGATTTTAGTTATTTTGTTGTGATTGAATAATATTATTCGTGGGTACTTGAAACTTCTAAAGTGTACTATTATATATCTATGATAGTATCACGGTTTTTGTTGATGTATAACGCGTTATAAGTATCTAATGGATATTGTGATATGATTAGTTTGGAATTTATTATAGGTACCTATTATAGGTCAATTTTTTGCTTAATACCATAGATATGTATATAATATGTCTTATACATAGACCGACATACCGTCACCGCTCAGAATCGTTTTTCTTATACAATGATATTATATCATTGAATTCAAATTTAATACCATCCATTATACAGTGACCCACTTGTAACCTACTGTACAGCAGAGCGACACTCACTTGCCCACCTTTTTTTATATGTATTTAAAGTTCAAATTTTGACAAAATTTATCAAATTTAACATTTAATAATAATTTTGAAGTTAACAATTTATAAAATGTTTAACTTTTATAGCTAAGGATTGAAAATTTAAAACAAGATTCCACGTAAATAGGCTATATATAAATTACTTTATTTACCTTAATATCATCAAATATACTTCGTAATATCATTCGCTGACTGACCGTTTTCGCTCAGAATCGTTTTTCTTATACAATTATATAATATCATTGAATTAAAATTTAACACCATCCATTACAGTGACCCACTTGTAACCTATACTGTACAGCAGAGCGACTTTTTATATTTTATTTTTGAAACACCGGCCGTTTTGAGTATAAATTATTGCACAAGTTGGGTAACTTACGTTTACTGGAATTTATTTAGCTTTAAGCCTTTGTTACGGTTGTGGCCGAGCGGACAACCACGTCGGTTGTAACGTGAATCGTCGCCGGTTCGAATCCCGGCCATGGGCGGCATCGCTCTCTGGGCAGGCAACTTACCGTCTAGACGTTGAGACCACCATCCCCAACGGGGCATTGCAGAAACCTACGAGTGCTCTAATAAAAATTCTGACAAATAGGCGTCCGAACTAGGCTTTCTGCAGGCCTACTTCCGGACTTAGCGCAATACAAAAAAAAAAAATGGTTGTGGCTTGTTAGTAGATTTTGGTTTCAATATAAAAAGTACAGAGAAATAATAAGTAATTAATAATTGTATTCAATATGTATATTTTGCTATTAATTAAATTTTACATTATGTATTTCAGTAGACTGTAGTTGGTTATAATTTATTATGTATACCAATAATAATTAATATTACTATAATATTTTGTAATTTAATTTTCAAAAATACTAAAGTAGGTATACTTAAGTAGTTAGGTACCTAGATATAAAAAATAATGTATCTATGTATGCAATACATGTACATCCTTTATTTTTTTTTAAATACTGGACCTAAATTTCATTATAAGTATATATATATACAGTATCAATTGTAAATCTCCAGTAAAGTATATGGTACAATAACTAATAAGTAGGAATATATAAGCAGTGAAAAAAATATTCTAAAACTATACATATAGTATTTAACGTTTATACAATACCTAACAGGTTATTCCTTTACGAATTCGTCTTAAAATTACTTAAAAAAATTGTGAGATTTTTTTTTTAAATAATTTAATTGGGAGATTCATAATACAATGTGGTTCCTATAATGTTACATAATTTAGTGCCGACTGCCGAGTATACCAAAATGTCTACTAGTAGGTAGTTATTTTTTTAGACTTTTTTTTATAAGAAACATGTTTTTTGCGTACCTTATATTAACTACCTATATGTAATATAGACCGTAGTAAATTATGATTTCCATGTATATTTTTTTACTGGTAGCACTTACAAGACATAGATCATTTGTTGAATATAAAAACTGTACTTTATTGACCATAGTTCTTATGTATTTTTTTAAATGTATTTTTTTAGAACCGTAGAAAATAGTGTAAAGAAAAAACCTACAATCAATGGTCTAGTAAGTACAAGTCAATTTTAATAACAATTTAAAAGTTAAAAAATAATTAAATTTAAATATCTTTTTCAAAATAATTCGATTCTATTAGATTTTTCATTCATTGGTTTTGTATTTATAATTTATATATAAAGAGTTAGGTGAGGTTACGTTTTTGAAGTATGTATTGATGACGTGATGTAGTAAGAATTTAAACACACTATACAACAGTTGGCCCAGTCGGGTCTCCTCAGTCCTCAGCCACTCAGCTGGTCTCAGTGCAGCAGCAGACAGTTGTATGCTCCACCAGTTGCACCACTCACGTAATATTATTAAAAAACTGGTTTCAGTGGAATCTGTTTGACTGTTTATATTATAATATTACGTAACTATCACCACAACAATATTGTGAATATTACTTGACCTTCCTAACCTCTGAATTATAAATACAAGCACCAAGTTATTTTGATACACCACCATCCATATATTCCTACACAATATATATAATATATACAGTGGCGTATTTTGAAATTTTTTCTGGGGGGGGGGTCTAAATATTAGGTACCTACAAGTTTATAATATAAAAAAAACACATACGAGTTACGATGTAATAATTATATTATATTATATTTTTTCTGGGGGGGGTCCAGACCCGGGGACCCCCCCGTAAATACGCCACTGAATATATATATACAATATACGTATATAAGCCTAATATTACCTAAATGGTAGTCTTGTAAGGTATTCGAATAAATGTATTCTAATAAAAGTATTAAATGCTTTTTTTAGTCAAATAGTATTCTTAATATTTTTTGAAAAAAATAATCGAATACGTATTCTGAATTACTATAAAAAAAATAAAATAATAACTATAGTATTCGAATACTTTTTCGAGTATTCGAATATATTTTTTTTTAATGTATTCTAATACCTACGTATTTGGAATACAAAATAAAATTATTCTTTACAAGACTGCTAAATGTCTATATTACTAGAATCACGGACCTTTCGCCCCCGCCGTTTCGTCCCCGTCAAAAAAACCAGTCCACGGACGTTTCGTCCCCGGTATATTTTCATTAGGTTAGGTCCATTCGGTTCTCAGGTTATTAAATATTAATTACTTCAAAGTTCATTATTTTAATACATTTATTTTTAATGAACAATTCTGTAATGTCTAATATACAGTGTTGTAAAGTATTTGAGTAAAAGTATTCAAATACTTTTTTCCATATTGAATACTATTTTATTGAATACTTTTTTTTTCCTTTTAATTCTTAATTTGTTTCTACTTATAATTATTCTTGTTAAATAAAAATACCATGCCGTCGTGGTTTTACTTTAACATTATAACAATGTAATATTATATATTTATTTAGCTATTTTATTTTAAGAGCATTTGATACAGCAGAAAGTATTCAATACAGATGTGCAATGCGTCTGCAACGACTGCATTGGTACAAAAACAAAATGAAATAATAAATGTACCGAAAATAGTTAGTTTTAAGGAAAAGAAATTACAATCATAATAATATTATATTGTACGGGATTTCAATATAATGACGATAATTACATTTTATACTATTTAAAAAACATAAGTCAGTTACCTAAAAATAAATATATAATTTATCTTAATATTATAGTATTTAATTTTAATTTATTAATTTTTACTACAATTTGTGTTGACTTAATACAATATTGTGATTTAAATCTTGACTATTTGTAATTGTATTGTATGAATATTGATTATGTATTTGTATATTTTGTAGTATTGTCATTTAAAGATTAAATTGTTCATTAAAAATTAATGTATTTAGATTATCAAAGTATACCGGGGACCAAACGTCCTATATGGCTAATAACTCTCAGGGACGAAACGTCCTATCTCAATAATTGCCGGGGACGAAACGTCAGTGTACTGGTTTTTTTGACGGGGACGAAACGGCGGCGGCGAAACGTCCGTTTACCATATTACTATAATACTATATTACTATAATACTATATATTACTATGTAATACTTATACAGCCAAATTTTGAATTACTGGATATCGAGTTTAATTATATCCTACCTTATTAAATTACATTTATATTTTCAAGAAAATCATATCATATTATTATAGAACCTATAGAGCCATGTATATATTATTTAGTAATAATAATATGGAGCACATTATTAAATATTAACTTATTAGTATAATTATTCATTACTATAATTTTCTATAGGTATAGTATAAAGTATAATATACTCAATTTTAATTTTTAATTATTCAAATTTTGTATTATGAATGTT
Source organism: Macrosiphum euphorbiae (assembly GCA_949089665.1). Taxonomy (NCBI): domain Eukaryota; kingdom Metazoa; phylum Arthropoda; class Insecta; order Hemiptera; family Aphididae; genus Macrosiphum; species Macrosiphum euphorbiae. Next base: position 117,767,051 of record CARXXK010000001.1, read on the forward strand.
GAATTTTATTGGTTTATACATATCTATTTACTTTAAACTTCTAAATTGAATTATATTGTTTGTTAACTAATAGCTAACTTTAAGTTATAATTTAATCATCTCAATTTTTTTTTTTTAGTTTCGATATGCTAGCAAAGGTGATGTGGTTCTTATGTCTATTGGTGTTATATGCTCGGTTATTCATGGATCGAGTTTTCCTGTCTTGGCATTAGTATTTGGTCAAATGACCAATGTATTTATCAAGCAAGCATCGGTATGTCATGTATAATAAAAATATTTGTTGATAAAAGTATAAAATAACGATGTGTAACTGTGTAAGTACTATTTTATATTATGTAAAATGTAATAGATAGAAATAAATAGCACTATATTTATGTTTTTTTTATAAGGATGCCTACATAGTTGTTTGTATGTTTGTATGCTTAAAACTATTTAAATTATTATACTACAAAACGATAATAAGTTCAAAAAAGGGGAAAGTATGAAACCGCTCTGCTGTATAGTTGGCATTTAGTTCCGCTTTTGAAAACTTCTGGAAATTTTCCATTTTACCCCTCAATAAAAACACATTGTAAAATTAATACATTTATTTATTCCACTCGGATTCTAAAACGATCGTTAAGTATTTAATCAAAAAATAAGACATAGGTATAAACTTTCCAGCGAGAGAACGCACCGATTCTGTGCACCCCCCCGCGACTCGGTCCTATCGAAATCGGTTCCCTTATGGCAGGGTGTTGCGTGGGGGAACCAGTTTTGGTGGGTGCGCGGTGCGTTCTCTCTCTGGACAGACGGTATATATATAATATAGTATATAGACGGTATAATATAGTAGGTAGGTAGTAGTCTGTTAGGATTTTGGTTAGCTTGTCATAATAATAATAATATAATAATATTATAATACTAATATTTCATTTTTTTAAACAATGTTTAATATTTTATCAAGACTAGAATTCTATAAAATATGGTTACCAGAAATGTAATTCGGTCCAATCCCAAAATAAGGCGTTACTACTAGGCGTTATTATTAAATAACCGTTATTTAATTTAATAACCGAAGTTTTTCTTTAAAAGTTTAAAATTGAATTAGCCCGTGAAGTAGGTATATAAGCTTCTAGCAGACACGTAGGTATACACAACAAAAAATTCTGGGGCGTGCTCACGGAGGGGGGGGGGTGTCATATCCCCCCCATGAACTTTTTTTTATGCGTAATTTATAGTTCTTCGATAATTTCGGTTTACTAAAAAAAAATGTAGTGTTTGTATCTGTTCATCCCACCCCCCATAGGAAAAAGCTGAGCACGCCACTGACCTTCCATGTATGTAGTATTATAGTATTTATGTGCCTGGCTTCTAGCATATCTTGTATAATAGTGACTACTGTGTAGCACGGTAGTCGTACATTAATATAGCCAATAGACATAAAGAGGTTGCTTGCATTATCTATATTTTCCTACAGGTTACTTCTACTGTAAATAACTCAATGGTCAATATACCGTTGACAGTGGTTGGAAATGCCTTAGATCTCATACATACTAATCCATTTAACTCAACATCTAATTATACAAATATTCTTCGCTCAAGTGATGTATCAACTAATTCACCCTTAAATGATGAAAGTTCTACATTTGGTGCATTCTTTATGTCTGAAATGGAGAGAATGAGTACTGTTAGAACTATTACAGAAATCGATTTGAGGTAAGTTGAATAAAGGTATAATAACTTATTTATCAATTTCATTATTATTATTTCAACATACTTTTTTATCTTAGAAAAACAACAGATATTCCAAATCTATTCAGTGATGACACGTTAAGTCCTGAAGAATTTTATAACGATATGACTAAATTTTCGTTGTATTACTTGTACATTGGATGCATAGTATTAATTGCTGCATTCATACAAGTAAGATATTTTTTGAACAATTATAAATGTAGGTACCTAGTGTATATTATGTCGTATTATTTAGACATTTGGTTATAAATACTGAAAGTAATTATACATTTTTAATCAATATTAATCCAATATTAAATAATGAACAATTATAATAATTAATTTTTTAGACTTTTTGTTGGGAGATCGCTTGTGAAAGACAAATTTACCAATTACGTAAGGTATTTTATTGTCAAATCCTTAGACAAGAAATTAGTTGGTATGACTTAAGTGATGGCGGAGACTTGACAACAAAATTATCAGAGTGTGAAATTACAATTAATACCTAGCTAATATATTAATAATTAAATTTTATAATAATGTATTTTTTCCTTAGTGATTTGGAAAGAGTTCGTGAAGGTATTGGCAGTAAATTCAGTATGATTACTCAATACGTAAGCACTCTTTTCACTGGTATAGTAATTGGTCTTTGTGTCGATTGGAGATTAACATCGATCATACTTTGTGTCACGCCATTTTTAGTTGCAGTTTCTGGAGCTCTAGCTATTGTAAAGTGTTTGATTTAAACTTTGAAATAGTGTTTGAATAGTTTTTTTTAGGTTTCAGCGAGTACAGCCGCTAGAGAGCAAATGAAATATGATTTAGCTGGAGGTATAGCTAAAGAGGTCCTATTAAATATTCGGACAGTAGCAGCATTTGGAGGAGAACTTAAAGAATCTAAAAAGTAGGTTAAATATAAAATTAAAGAAATATTCTTATAAGAATTTAAATATAAACCAATGTTATAGATATGAGTTGGCTATAGAAGAAGGTCGAAAATTAGTCATGAAAAAATACTATATATTCTCAATATTATTGGGTTCTGTATTTGTGTTAATGTATTCAGCATATGGAATAGCATTCTGGTATGGATCTAATTTAATTGTTGATGGAATTTCATCACCTGGGAGCATTTTCACGGTACCTAGTTCAAAAATGAATCAATAATATTGCTTAACTTAAATTTTAATACCTACTATAATAATAATGTACACCAGGTATTCTTTAGTGTAATGGCTGGGGCTTTTTCTGTGGGAAATGCTTTACCATTTATAAATTCAGTATGCATAGCGATTGGTGCAGCATCAAATGTATTTGATATAATTGATAGTAAACCAAACATTGATCCTTATTCATCACAAGGAAAGAAAATTAATAAAATTCAAGGAAAAATTGAATTTAAAAATGTAAACTTTGCATATCCAACAAGATATTCTATACCAGTAAGCTATACTGTCATAGATATTAATAAAACAAATTATTTATTGTTAATTGTTAAATTAAAGGTTTTGAATAACTTATCATTAACAATCGAACCAGGCCAAACTGTAGCATTGGTAGGTTCTAGTGGAGGTGGTAAAAGCACAGTTGGAAGTTTGTTACTGCGTTTTTATGATCCCACAGAAGGCCAAGTAAGTAAAATTGTATTCCTTCAAGTATATAACACTAAAGTAATACCTAATGATAAATTATTTTCTTTAGGTATTGTTGGACGATTTTGATTTAAAATATTTAAATTTACATTGGCTTCGTCAAAACATTGGAGTTGTATCCCAAGAACCAGTATTATTTAATGTTTCTATTGCTGAAAACATCAGATATGGTCAAACAGATTGTACTCGACAAGATATTATAGCTGCTGCAATGACAGCAAATGCCCATAGTTTCATCATAAAATTACCCAAGGTTAAAAATGTGTACATTTTAATCTAATAATATTACTTTCCGAACAATCTGGATATAATATTATAAACAAAACTTGTGCAGGGTTATGATACATTAGTTGGAGATAAAGGTTCTCAACTTTCTGGTGGTCAGAAACAAAGAATTGCCATTGCAAGAGCTTTGGTCAAAGATCCAAAAATATTATTATTGGACGAAGCTACTTCAGCACTAGATGCACAAAGTGAAGGCATAGTACAAGAAGCCTTAGATAAAGCTCAACAATATAGAAGCACTATTATTATTGCTCATAGACTGTCTACAATAAGAAATGTTGATGTTATTTTTGTTTTACAAGTATGTATTAGATTTAATTACATAAATTTATACAATTTTATGATACAGTTATAATTACCTATAATCTTTATTTTGTAGAATGGAAGTGTAGTAGAATCTGGAACACACGACTTCTTGATGTCAAAGAATGGTCTGTATTCAAATTTATTTAACACCCAAGTGAAACGGGAAAATAATGAAATTAATGGAGACTCTTTAGAATCTGATGAAGATATTATAGATGATAAAAAAAAAAAAACAGAATATGTTACACCATCAACAAGTCAATCTAAGAATAAACAAATTAGTTTAAAAGTAAGTACCTATTACTGAGTATAAATAGCAAGAAGGTATGTGTTTAATTTTTTAGTCTTAATATATTTTTATTATTTTCTTAAATTTTAAATTAGAATCCAGAACTTGAATCTTACGGTGAAGTTTATGATGTAGCCTATGAAAATATTGAGTATATACATAATAAATAATGATACATTTATAGTAATTTAAATTTTTACAATAATTAATTTACTTTAGGGACCACACTATAATTGATAGTATTAATACTGAAATCACAACAAAAAAGGTATCAGTTTTAGAAAAATGCATTGAACCTGAGAAAGTATTTACAGATAGTTTTATCACTGAAAATAGTGATGGCCGTAAAGTAAATGTTACTAGAAAAATATCTTCACGTAAAGTAAAACGAATCATTTATTTAGAACAAGTATGTTACTTTTTTCAAAATATTAAATAAAATATTAACTTTTACCAGTTTTATATGAGTAGGGAAGTACAGATAGCGAGTTAGAAACAAATGATTATCGTCCAAGTAATTTAAGAGGAAGTACTTCAATAAGACCAATGAGTCAACCTGATGATTATTCTCAGTAACTATCCACTGCATAGTCATTAGGTTTAACATTTTAATAATTAATTGTTGTCTTCTAAATATATTAGATGGGAAACTTCAGACATAGAATTAAATCGAAATACAGAATTTGCCATGATTTCTAAAAATGGTTATCAATTTAACAAGCAACCTATGGTAACACAAATCAAATAAAGTATTCATGTTATAAATGTACAATGTTGGGCAAATTATTTAATTTTTTTTAAATCTTTTAAGTTAAGTTGAAAATTTAATGATAATTTTACTTTGAACCTATATGTCTTACAAGTTAAATAGAAAGAAATTAAATCAAACATCTATTGAATTTTGTTTTTTTTTAACTGATCAATATTTACAATTGATGCTGATATTATAATCTAGCTAGAAATTTGCTAGATTAAACCGGTGGTAAAAATAATGAACCGGGATGTTTGGACCATATCATTTACATGGTTCATTATCCCGGTGTGGGATAATTTTAAACCGGTCTAGTTTAGCCAATTTCTAGTATGTATACAAAAATAAAAATATATATTAAAAATAATATATAATATAAGTCACGATAAGTGTAATAATTGACAGAACATATAATAGAAAAGGAGGCAATAACAGAATCTCTACTAACAAAAGTTTTTGATTTATATTTTTATTTTTGAGAGATCACAGCACCAATGACTATTTAAACTTTGAACTGGGTTTTCTAGTAATGCTGTTGTTGAGGGGTATGATAATAATGTGTTGTGAAGAGATTGTAATTTTCTATGTAAATTTATATTAAGTTGTATTTATATATACATTATTTGTAACTTAACTTTTTAACACATTAATGCCCAGCTTTGACTATATATTATATACTTAATAAGCTTTGTATTTGAAAATGATTATAATGAATGAAATACATATACATAATATGTTTTATAAATTCATTTTCAGTCTGAAATTGAAAATGTTTGCATGAAGGACATACTTAAATTCAACCGTCCAGAATGGCCATGGTTGATGATGGGTTTCATAGGTTGTGCTTTAACCGGTACCATAATGCCAGTGTTTGCTATTTTTTATGGTCAAGTCTTTGCTGTTAGTATAAAATCAATCTGTAGTCTAATTAAATTTTTATGTATTAGTTTATTTCTATTTATTTTAGACATTTACACTTAAAGGCGATGAGCTATTACAAGAAGCAGCTTTTTGGTCAAAAATGTTTATCATATTGGCTTTACTATCTGGATTAGCATGGTGGATGCAGGTAAAAAAAAATTAAATTTACAATATTACAATATTAATTTTAATAAATTATTTTTTAAAGACCTTCGGATTTACCCATGCTTGTGAAAAGCTCATTATGCGCATGAGAGTATATGCGTTTGAAAATGTGTTACGTCAACCTATATTTTGGTTTGATTTTAAAAGTTCATCACCCAGTAATATCATCAGTAGATTAGCTAGAGAAACTCCACTTGTGAAATCTGCAAGTACAGTTACAAACTAAAAAATTTAAAATTGTCTAAGTTTTTTTGAATTATAGGCTGGTAGTTTAAGAGTTGCTCAAGTAATATCAGCATTTGTAACACTGTCAGCTGCACTAATTATTGCTTTTACGTTTGGCTGGAAATTTGCTGTAGTACTAGTCATTGGTGTACCAATAATTGCTGGTGCTGCTTATAAACAATTAATGATTGTACAAAAAAGCCAAAAAAAAGATTTTGAATATATGGATGAAGCTGCCAGGGTGAGAAAAATAAGCAATTACAAGTTGTATACAAAGATCAATATTTTACTTAATGATTATACTATTTTGCAAATTAGGAAGATAATATAATATACTTTAAAGTACAATCAATATTTTTCTGATTTATTTAACTTTCATGATCTCATTTTTATGAATCTAACTTACAGCTTATGAATTCATTTTAGATTAAATCTGAAACTATTTCAAGTATAAAAACAGTTCAAGGCTTAGCACAGGAGCTAATGTTTATATCAAAGTATGAAAATAGTTTGAATGATCCATTTAAAAATGCTAAAAAACAGGCATTTTCGTTTGCAATTATGTATGCCGTTTCGCAGGCAGTTATTTATGGAATGTATTCAGTTTCATTTAAATATGGAGCATTTCTTGTAGAAATTGGAGATATGTCAGCCACAGATATTTATAGGTAATAATATACAGATAATATGCCAAATATATATTATTGCATTTTCTATTTAAATTAATTTATTAGGGTGTTCTTTGCATTGGCATTTTGTGCTGCCTCTGTTGGTCAAACATCAGCTTATCTTCAAGATTATTCTAGAGCTAAGGTTGCAGCATCTCTCATTTTTAAACTAATTAAGAGAAAATCGGAGATCGACCCTCTATCAAATACAGGATCTAAACCAGTAAAACTATATCACATTACAATTTTAGATCAATACAACATTTAATACATTTAATGTACAATACAGACAATTAAAGGAAAAGTCCACTTTAAAGATGTCAAATTCGAGTATCCTTCTAGACCAAATGTACGTGTATTGCGAGGCCTTAACTTGATAGTTGAACCAGGCAAGACATTGGCAATAGTTGGCGAATCTGGATCTGGCAAAAGCACCATACTACACTTACTTGAACGGTTCTATGATCCATCAATAGGAGTGATTGTACGTGTTTAATTTGTATATAATAATTGATTTATACTAAATTACTATCAATATTAAAATTGTATATGTACCATATATTGAAGCATACATTTTGTTTAGGAAGTTGATAATCATGATATACAAGCAATGAATTTATGCCATTTAAGACAAAATATTGGAATTGTTACTCAAGAGCAAACATTGTTTAAAAATTCCATTAAAGATAACATAGCATATGGTGTATCCAACAGAGAGGTCCCCATGGATGAAATAATTGATGCAGCTAAAAAAGCAAATATTCATAATTATATTACAACTCTAGCTCAAGTAAACCATGAACAATATTTTGAAGCAACACAATTTTTTAATATTAAATTTAATTCCTATTTTTAGAGATATGATACATTGGTTGGAGATCAAGGAAGTCAGCTGTCTGAAGGACAAAAACAGCGAGTAGCCATTGCACGGGCATTAATAAGAAATCCTAAAATACTTTTGTTGGATGAAGCTACAAGAGAATTGGATAAGGAAAATGAAGTAGTAAGTTGATTATATGGAAAAGTTGTAAGCACATTAATTTCTATCACAGTTTAATGTTTCAAGCTCTTGCAAGGAGCATTGGAGGCAGCTTGTAAAGGTCGCACTTGCATTATTATTGCTAATCGTCTTTCTACAATTCAACTAGCTGATTCTATTGCTGTAGTTCACAATGGTAAAATTGTTGAACAAGGTAACCACGAAGAACTGAAAGCTAAAAAGAAGTATTATTACGAGTTAATTACACGCCAAGAAGAATCATCTAATCAACTTCAGCTCTAAAAACATACATTTCAATTAATTGATAATATGATCTAAGAAATTTATATATTATTTTAACTGGTATGCTTTTAAAGTTGTTATTATTGAATATTGTGTTTTATAAATTATAAATTGTATTTTTTATACAGTCAACTCGCGATATAACGAACTTCAAGGGACCGAGAAAAAAATTCGTTATATCGAAAGTTTGTTACATCGAAATTATATTATACCGCGATATTTTCAAGGGACCGGTAGTTTTATTCGTTATATCAAGATTTTCGTTATATCGATATTCGTTATATCGCGAGTTGACTGTATTTCGATTATGGGTTTATAAATAGTGCAGGTACCACCTACTTAATAATTTATGTCTCTTCAAGGAATCTTAAACAACATATTTTCAAGAAAAATTAAAGCTTGTCAGTTAAAAAATATTATAAAATTGAAATGTAGTGGTTAAGTGCTCAAGTAAATTAACATTTGATCTACTATTAATTAACTTATATTAAATTTATGTCAGTTATACTAATAGTTGGTTGTGATTGCAAAATTATACATAAAAACAGTTTTGCACAAACCAACACTCTTCAATAATTATTTATAATTATATTTTTTGAATAAAAGAAACTACCCGTAAAACCTTGAGGTTGTAAATTATTTCAATAATATAATTAAATGTGAATCTTAAAACAATACTCTATAACTCTATATATTATAATATACTAAAACAATATTCTACCTTATAATATGTTGTTTTAATAAATTGCTGTATTATAAGGTAGAATTATTTAGTGTTATCTACATCTTCATATAAAATTTTTTTATAATTTTAATACAAATATGGTCTTTTATTACAAATGTACAGTTAACCACTAATAACTACTAACTAGTGACTAAATAAAGCAACACCTGATGCATAACCAAATATTATTTAATTAAAATAATATTTTTGGTTAATTAATAAAAATGTATTGATACAAATTTTAATTTATTACTTTTATTTGGACATACCTAACTATGATCAATAATACCAAAAAAGGCAATACACACTGTTGTGGTGGGACTTTCATAATTAAATAACACACACAAGATCTACAAAATATTTACTTGAATTTAGCCGATACACATAATTTCAAATTCAATTTGCTAAATTAAAGTAAATATTTTGTACACGTAATAGATCAAGCTATTTATTATTTTATTATAAAATAATCTCAATTAAAAAATATTGTATATTGCAATACACATTATATTGTTAAATATAAAGACGTATTATATTTATAAGAATATTATACAAAATATATCATTGTAAGTTGGGAGCCATATAATAAAAATATCACGAGTCTCTAGTTCACTACCATAATCTTTTAATTGTAATTCATAAGATTACAATATTTCCGATTGGCCAAGCGCCAGTTCATTATTGCCCGGGTTAGGTCAATTTTCCAGCAAGATAAATAAATGTAAACATTTTAAAATTAGTTTCTACTAGTATTTTTCACACGCAAAACGTGATCTGCAGAGTATACATTTGCCATGTTACGGATTTGTGAGACAGAGACAACAAATGCCCGTGTACATTCACTTAAGAAATTGCCCACTTATTTTCCCAATAAATTTCATTAGTAAATCATCTTTGCTGGTATAAATTCACCAGAGCTAGTATAGACGTAAAGTTATAGATGATTATTATCAGTTGGTAGTCAAAGTCATAACAAATCTATATTATATTAAAGGGGTAGTAATTTTAGAATCTGTAACTTAAATAATTAAATTAAACATACTCTTACATAGTACATACTGATGTCTAGTATAGATGCTATTGCTTATCTATAATTTTGGCATTGTCTTGTCATTCATTTGCCATAAAATTACAAGTATCAACCATTGTCTATAAAAATATTAAATACAAGGTTTTAAATGGGAAAAAAATAATTTTTAAGAAAATCCAATTTTACAGTTATGTAGTATTCTCGTATTTAATAGAAAAAACTTGTAGCAATTTAGGTACATACAACATTTTTTTGGTATATTCAATAACTGACATTATAATGAGATTGAAGTATAACATTAAACAAAGTTAGTAAATACGAATAGTCACAAATAATTAAATTAAATTAAATATTTAAACATAATCATAAACTTTTATTAAGTAAAGGAAGTTCTGAGGATCATGAACATTTGTCAAATCACTATGAATAAATTGTATACTGCTTATGGTCAACCTACATTATTACATTATAGTTGGTGTATTTATACCTACTAAATGGTCAACGAGAAAAAAAAAACAGCCTCACAGTAATATTATTTTAAAACATTCCATTAATTTCATACTGTTTATTGACGTTGATTGGCTTGGCATCTGAGTAATACGTAAATCTTTTCTTTTATCCAGTCTTTGTTATAAGGGGCATATGTCATTGTACTTTTTTGGTACCTAAACATAATTTACAATTCATAAAAATTGAATTAATTAACTTGCTATATAGGTAAAGAAATATTATTGACATACACAAGACATGAAAGATCTGCTAAATGGTCAACAAATTCAAACAGCTGAGTTATGTCATACGTAATAGACACAGACTTTGGATTTAATTTCTTTAGATGTTCTTCATAGATCTTACAAACCCCTAAAACAATGAGACTTTAAATGTTTATTCATCAAAGCAAGGACATTAATTTACCTTCCATGCAATCATTAACAGACTCGTAATCGGAATATGTTCTTGTTTCCGGTTTGTTCCCTGGTTGGATCAAGAGTATGGTGTGAGACTGTAAAATAATACAATTGGAAGTGATTAATATTTATCAAGAGCATAAAATTTTTAAATAAAATCAATGTTCAGTACCATTTTGTAGCTTTTAGATTAGGTAAAGACAGACAATACAACTAACGGACACGACACAAAATACGATTAGACAAGTCGGCGTAATTTATCACTTAGCCTTGTGGCTTGCAGTTTGCACTAATTCAGTACGACAGATGATTGAAAAATGAAAATTGAAATATTGAATGCAACAGGAACGAATTTGGTTTCGTAATGTATAATATTACTATACTTATAATAATATTTGTGATATAGATGTAAAATCAATATTTGCTTGGTTTATAACATTTTCAATTCCATTGTTTTTAAACATAATAACCCAACTAACCACTGTAACCACCAGATATTTTTATTTCTTTAAAATTTGTTTTTTGCATTAAAATTAAATAATATAAAATATGCCATTATGCCGAATTTAATTAAAACATTAATTTTTTCTATATTTTCGTTGGAGTATTAAAAAAAATTTTACTCAAGTGAAATTATTTGATTATTATTATTCCAGATGCATGAGAACCGTAAACAATAAGAATATGTTTATCTATGGTTTATCCAACCCATGGTTAATCTACACAGACTTCTATACTACACTAGATAAGGAACTCTTATACAATGTACATTGTTACAAATGAAGCTCAGCTGTGAACGGCCGCCATTTTCTCGGTTGGCAAAACATTTCATTTATTATACAAAATGTATTAGGAATAATATTTTTTTAACGGTCAAATAAAATAGTAAATGTAAAATGACTTATATAAAATATTTTTTTTTTTTGTAAACTTAATGTTTAAAAATAATAAAATACGATATAAAATAAATCATAATATCATCTTATTTGTCATATGAAATACCATACAATTGCCAACCGACCTTGAAGCTTCAATCATGACCGGAGTTCGCTATCTAGTAATATATTAGAAATCTGTGTTAATCTATGATCCAACCATGATTGATAAGATCGTTCGATGATAAAAGATAACCACATTCTGCAGCTATAGATAATGATTTTTTACGAATGATGTTTTGAGGTTAATTGTACGTTTTTTAGAATAGTAAATTTCTCTGGCAGTCGGATCTGAAATCTGAATCTCCGACTCTGTCAGTGACTGTCACTGATGCTCGTAAAATCATAACTCACTTACTCAGTAGTCAGTACTAACTACTCGGACCGGTAGTCAGGGGTAGTCCTATTGCTCCTATTCCGGATAAGACGTTTATTAACACATTATTAATTTAGATTTCATTCAATTTTGAAAATATTTAATACTCTTATAAGTTGAAATAGTTCTTAAGGATGACGACAATCTAGACAGGATTCGGCCATCGAGGCTGAGGTAGTATGACTATTTTTTTTATCTACATAATACTACTAACCATTTTACTTAGATGGCAGAACTCAAAGAACAAAGCCCCGAACAGCTGGACATTTAGGTTTGCTGAAAGCTCGAATCGACAAAATTCGACGAGAAATCATACGCCTAAAGGCGGTTGGTGGAGGTACGGTTAAGTTTTGATTGTAGCTAAAAATGGAGATGCTAGAATGGTTTTGTACGGTAAGATGCAATTACTCTATTTCAAGAATGATTAAGATTTTATTACATTTGTTCCTTAGGTTTTCCTTCTGTTGGTAAATCAACACTGTTGAGTAATCTAGCTGGTGTTTATTCAGAAGTTGCTGCATATGAGTTCACAACTTTGACCACAGTTCCTGGATGTATTAAATACAAAGGGGCTAAAATCCAAGTAATTAATAGTCTTAGGTACTTTGAGTGTAGAATAAACATAGTCTGAGCAGAAAAAATGAATCTATTTATTTTAGAATATCTACACATTGACTTTTGTTATACCTACTTGTTAAAAGAAAAAATAATTGTTTTTAATTTTTTGTCTTAAGTGGATTAACTAGTAAATAATAGGTAACAATTAATTTAAATTATTCTCTGACAAACACAAAATATGAATACAAATTTAAACTACAATCTAGTGGTTTTAAATTTGTATTAAAAATCTTGATGTGTCAATTTATCAACCTTCATGAATTTTATTAATAATTTCAATCATAATCCTTTCATTTTCAAAAAAACATCAGATGTGATATTTACCTTCTGTTTTATATTTATTGATAGCTTTTAGATTTACCTGGTATCATTGAAGGTGCTAAGGATGGTAAAGGTCGTGGACGACAAGTAATTGCTGTGGCTCGCACATGTTCATTGATTTTCATTGTTTTGGATGTTCTTAAACCATTAAAACATAAAAAATTAATTGAACATGAATTGGAAGGATTTGGATTAAGACTTAATAAATCGCCACCAAATATAGTTTATCGACGAAAGGATAAGGGTGGAATAAATTTACAAACCATGGTAATAAACATTTTTAAAAGCAATTTTTACTTGGATTTTTAATTTTCGATTTGTTTAAACAGGTACCGCAAAGTGAATTGGATTTAGATACTGTAAGAACAATATTATCAGAGTATAGAATTCACAACGCTGATATTACTCTTAGATATGATGCCACATCTGATGATCTTATTGATGTTGTTGAAGGAAACCGCATATATTTGCCTTGTATCTATATACTTAACAAAATTGGTTTGTATTTTATTTCTTTAATATTAATTTATTGACAACATATAAATTACCGAAACTATATTAGATTTAATAACTATTTATTTTATTTTTGTTTGGTTGTAGATCAAATAAGCATAGAAGAATTGGATATTATTTATAAAATACCTCATACAGTACCTATAAGTGCTCACCATAAATGGAATTTTGACGACCTTTTAGAAAAGATGTGGGAATATTTGAAACTAGTTAGAATGTAAGTAATATACATAAGTTTTTATACTTAGTTTATACCAGTGGTGTAACTAAAAAGAAATATTCTATTTCCAATTAAAATTATAGCTTGCCATTTAAGACGTAAAAACATTAGTGTTAGAAAATAAATGTGTACAACACAAATATTAACTGAGAAAATATACGTTATTGAGTTATAACTTATAACAAATAATAATATATGCTATTGCATATTTGCCATGACTAAATAAATAGGTATGATCTCCACAACGTTGTGGTAAGCATACCAACCTTGCCACGTCTATCGCATAGTTCTCCACACCTATAATATTCTATTGATATTGCCGACCAATAAAATGAGGAGAACTACAAGTATTGGTTTTGTGTATAGAATAGTGAGGAAATGCGCAAACCGGATTAACACTTGTTTTTGTAATCATACCTATTTATTAAGTCATGATATTTGCATTGATGAGAATCAAGGGAGGACTGGGTTATGTTTCAAGGAGGTTTGGTTAGATTTAACATCTATCTCAATGAATAAAAACGAAATAATTAAATATCCATTAAAAAGGAATCTATAGAATATTTTCTTAGTAAAAATCTAGAAGTAGTAAACATTCTTACTGAAAAAAATTACTAATTTTCCATGAGCTTATGTGTGAATTAAATTTCCTGCCATTAATTAAAAATAAATTATAATCTTAAAGGAGTGCACGCTTTAAATTGTTATGTGCATTTGAACTTCAAATTTTGACAATATTGGATATTAACTCGAATTTCTCGTTTAACGATTTTTTTATTTTATTGTAATATAAAAACAAATAACTGTAGATACTTAAAATTTGCATCCTTTGTTTATTTATTTTTTTGTTTAATTTTCAAAATATTGTGACTTGTTTGGTGCATTATGGATAATTTCAAATTTCAATTTTTTAGTTTTTTTTCTATACATGTTAATAAAATTGTATGATAAAAAAGTCTGAAATTGTAATGCAAGGAATCTGATATATTGTTACAATAGCAGTTGAAAAATATTAAAAATACATAGGCACAAATTTTTTTATAAGTATTTAAAGTTCAAAATAATTTTTTGATTTTTTTTGATAATTATTATCAAATTTAAAATTTAAAAATGTTTAACTTTATAGCGAAAAATTGAAAATTTAAAACAGGGTTCCACGTATATCGGTAAATAAATTACTTTATTCACAATAATATCATCAAATATACACTTGGTAATATCAAAGGCTTGCCGACCGTTTTCGCTCAGAATTGTTTTTCGTATACAATGATATAATATCATTGAATTCAAATTTTACACCATCCATTACAGTGACCCACTTGTAACCTACTGTACAGCAGTTGTTTTAAGTTTTTAATAATTATTATAGATTGAAACTTTTATACTATTTTGAAATTAAAACAATAAAAAATCATAAATTAAGATAAGGCTAGTGGTATTTCCAGTATACGGTAACCGGTATATTTAGTATTTGGGAGTACCAGTCTACCGTGAATTGGTAATTACCGTTGTCACCGAAAATACCATGTCAGAGTCATTACTGAAAATACTCGATTTAAGGGGCACTAGTCAGTGGTGGTCCGTATTATACTTGGAAAATCTTTATTTTTAGTGTAGCATTCAATATAATATAATGTAATATATATATAATGTCTGTAGTCTTACTTTTTTAAAGTAACACTGCAGAAAGGTTAGACATCTGATCTAGGACTTTTTTTATTGTTTGCCCCTTTCTATATTTTTTTAACTCTTAGTTACCATTGCTAACATTAACTTAAGTAACCACTAATTACTATTTTTATTTTACTAAATATATAATCTTTTATACTAAATTATTAATTTCATTTTCTTTAATATTTTGTAAAAAAATAAATTTATTTGTTAACTTATATAATTATATATATTATACATCAATAACTTATAATAATTTGTTATTTGTATTTAATTATCTAGTTACACCAAGCCTAAAGGACAGTTACCAGATTACGGATCTCCAATTGTTTTACATAATGAAAGGAAAAGTATTGAAGATTTCTGTAATAAACTTCATCGTACCATCGCCAAAGAATTTAAATAGTAAGGCAATACTATTAAAAGAATGTTTTATTATTATTTATTATTTATGCATATGTTTAGTGCTCTGGTTTGGGGATCATCTGTTAAACACGTACCTCAAAAAGTTGGAAAAGACCATGAACTAGAAGATGAAGACGTTGTACAGATTGTTAAAAAAATATAACTATAATATGTCTAGTACATATTTTTAATTTAACAATAATAAAATCGTTATTTTTTTATCATCTACATATATTATCACTATCCTTGACCTTCTTATTTTTTCAACTCTATTAGTTGATAGTTCTCTGTCACATGCCATTAGATTAGAATCATGTTGAAAAGAAATTAAAAAAACACATCATTGTAAAATCGATATATTTTTCGCTCCACTCAGAATCTAAATGAATTATGATTGAAAAAATAATAATTGCTCAGTGGTTTTTATTTATGTCACGATACAGTGGTGTTTGCATGGGGGGTGCTAACGGGCTATTATTATTACTTTAAAAAAAATATTGATCATGTTTCAAATGTCAACTATATAAATTTCATATACGTCTTACCAGAATGAATTTATTTTTGAAAAAACGTATTTGCATACCAATTTTCCTAAAATTTTCTTTAATCTTTTGGTAAATTTATGAACAACTTGTATGGAAGACCTTGTATTAAATTGTCTAGCCTTAGCTATACACATTTAATATTTTTTAAGTGTTGAAATTAACTGTGGTTTTGACGAAATTTGAACTTTAAAATATGCTTATAAAAAATAACCATGATGCCTATCTATTGTAAATATTTTAGCTATACTTAATACAAATTTACATTTTTACATTTTGAATCTTTTTGACCGGATAAATAATTTTTTATAGACATTTATAGAAAACAAAAATTTTAATAAATGAAATACAATCCAAGTGAGGACGATATAACGAAGCTGGTTACCAAACAATTTTAATACTTTTTCATTTTTTTCTCCAATTATTTTAAAAAGCACTGAGCATTTTCAATTTTAACCTCCTAAAAGTACCAACTAGATCCAATTTGCTTCCAAAAACATACATCGGGCATCGAAGTTTATGATCAGAGCATTTTTTCTACCAGAAAAGTTGAGGAGTTACAAACATTTTAAAATATCACAAATAAACGTCTGAAATTATTAGACTGGACAAAATAAAAATAAAATTGTAACTAATTTTCAAGCCCCTCTCCATTGAAAAATCCTGTTTTCGCCACTGTCACGATAGTACTATGCTCCCCCTCAACAACTAAAATGTACCTTGGTGACCTGGCCTAAATACATCACTGGTCACAAATCACAATTCACAGCGGTTTAAAATGATTTTTCATTTAATTCTACTATTTATAGAACAAGAAATGGTATCAAATATTGAAATATTAATCTATAATTTAGATTTAGTAATAAACGAAACCTTTTTTTTTATCAAATTTAACCATTAGTTACTGTTACGTGGTACCTATCTGGCAGTTACGTTTCCGTCTATAAATTGAGAAAGTGGGCATTAATAAGCTTTATACAGTTATACTATGAAGTACAAACTTTGTTTTAGTGTTCTTCATTCATAGGCTTGCGCAGACCCTATAATTAGGTTGTGCCTATGTATTATCATCGGCCCTATGGCCTTAGTCAATCGTTAAATAATAAATACAACACATCTAAATTGTATATACGATATACCTATTGAATATTAATAATTAAATATATGGTTTTTATGTTTTTGTTTAAGTTATTGTACATTTAAAAACTATTTGATTTTAGATTCTGAGTGGAACGATGAATGTATTGATTTTACAATGATGTGTGTTTTATTTTATTTGTGTCTGTGTACACGATAAGTAGTCGAAATTTTTTATAAACATTTAAAGTTCAAAAATTGACAAAATATGGAAAAATCACGAAAATTAGCAAATTATTTTGAGTTAAGAATTCGTAAAGATTTTTCTTTTTAAATCTAAGATTTGAAAATGAAGTCAAGATTCCCCATACATTTTCAAAAAAAAAATGTCTACAAGAAAGTCAAATTAAATTTTTATGATTGTTTGAAATTCATATTTTTACAACATTTTATATTCACTCGATTTGTTATGTAGGTAACGATTTTCTTATTTTGTTGTAATTAAAAAACGAATGACTGTAGAGTGTAGATACTAGAAAATTTCACTGAATGTTTATATTAGCATTTCCTATACACCATAAAAATGAAAATATGAAAATAATTTGACTCTATTTAAGTTGTTTACGGACATTGTCAGTTTTCAATTTTTTTAGTTTTTTTTTCTATAAATATCAATAAAGTTTTATCTGATGGGCCAAAAAGTGTAAAAATATAATACAAGGCTCCTGATATATTGTTACAATAGCAGTTGAAAAGTATTAAAAATACATAGGCACAATTTTTTTACAAGCATTAAAAGTTCAAATTTTGATAAAATTTATCAAATTAAAAAATTTATAATTATTTTGTAGCTTAAAATGTATTAAATGTTCAACTTTTATAGTTATAAGGATTGAAAATTTAAAATGCGGTTCCACGTAAATAGGTTATATATACCTAAATGACTTTATTCACAATAATATCATCAAATATACTTAGTAATATCAATGGTACCTACCTATCATAGGCTGACAGACCGTTTTAGCGTTTTAGCTCAGAATCCTTTTTCTTATACAATGATATTATATCATTGAATTCAAATTTAACACCATCCATTACAATGACCCACTAGTAAATTACTGTACACTGTACAGCAGAGCAACATCCACTTACCCACCTTTTTTGGATTAACGTTATTATATTTTTAAACATTATTTTAATTTTTGTTTTAATAAATTCTGAGAAGTAATTAATAATTAATATTTGATGGATTATATCACTTTTAAGTTTAAAGTTTTAATTTCCAACTATTAAGGACGCTCCACACTATGCATGTTTCGCGTTTCATGTTTTCAAGTTTTCGTAGAATTTCGTGAATACCTAGTGTGTATAGCTTTTTCACAACATTTTTTTTCGTGAAAACGGTTTAGTAGTGTTTCGCGAACGAGACGGTAAAATTGACGAAATCAAAGGACACGAAAATATTTTTCGTACTGTTTCGTGTCGTTTCGTTCTATTTTGTTGTTTTTCGTGTAGTTTGGCGTTTCTCATGTAAACAGGAAGTTCGTATCACTTGATTATAATTCATAAATAAAATTAGATATTTGTAGGTAAATGGATGTTATCAAATATCATAATATGGAATTACGTAATTTCGTTACAAATTTAGTTCGTCAATTAGTTGTCACCATGGCGTCCGAGTGGAATGATGAACTATAGTGCTCACATTTATTGACGAGTTTAAAAAGTACCGGTGTTTGTGGGATCCAAAAGATACAGACCGTAAATCGAAAAATAAAAAAAATGATGCGTATCACAAATTAGGTTTACAATTTAAAAAACCAAAAGAAGAAATAAAAAAAAATTAACAATTTAATCCAGAGTTATAGAGGATATCGACGAAAAATAAAAACAACGAAAGTTTCTGGTGCTGGAAGAAAAGATGTATTTAAGCCATCGTGGTTTGCATTTGACACACCACACGGAACTATAGATACAATGGTAAGTGAATTAATTGTAAATTATTCTGTGGCCAAAATTATAAATTTTATTTAATTGTCTCACTTTAAACGATACAAACATTTTTGTACAGTTATTAGTTATACTGTCCTTAATATTGTCCTAAACAGATAATTATTTTTTTTTTGTACTTGCTAAATTATGTTGTCAAAATATTATTAAGTGTATTAATGGTTTTTGAAATTTTAGAGAATGATAATAGCAATGAAATGTCGCAGTATTCTGTATTACCAATTGTTCAATATATATCTCTTACAAAGAAAATTGATAACTATTTAAAAATATAAACATTTTTTGCATTCAGTTTCAACAGTTATTTACAAAAATTAACATAACTTACTATTGTAAAAACCATGGACAAGGGCGCCCACAGGGGGGGGGGGGGGCCGAGAGGGGCCATGGCCCCTCCCGCTTTTTTACCAAAGTTTTTAATTTTTATAATATTACAGTATATTTTTATAAATATTTTAGAAGTTTTGTAGCATTATATTATTTTTATTATTTTAATAAAATAGATCAATAATTGATTAATCATAAGTGATTAGTGATAAAATTTTCTGAAGTTATTAGATGAAGTCACATTTCTACCTTCGATAAAAAAATGTCTTATAATATATTTTTATTTTTACTACTTCAATTATTAATTATGTTTTATATTTGCTTTAAATTAGCTCACTTAAAAGACTTAAAACATGGCTTCGTAGTACTGTAACTGAGAACCGCTTGAATGGCTTGGCATTAATGAATGTTTACAAAACTTATGTGCAAGCTCAAAAATCAAACATTATAGATGAAACAATAAAATTATTTGCTATGGAGCCTAGGCGCATGCAATTTTTATTTAATGACCAATAATCTAATTAATCTAATTAGTTAATCTATATATTATATTATAAAAATGGAGACAAAAAATTCGAAATTGCATTAGTTGAGAACGGCTGGGCCGATTTTGCTCAAATTTTTTTTAAGATGTTCGTAATTGCCAGGTGAAGGTTTTTAAGAAAGAAAATTTTTAAAAAGTCAACCGAATAATTAGAAAAACTGCAAAAACTATTTATTGATGTCTGGGATTTGAACTCGATACCGTTGTCTTTATTTACTCTATTGTGGATTATATTATATTGGTTGCTATTGGTTAATCGGGCATGTTTGTTGATTTGTATTATTATTTTTTGTAAATATATCTTATATATAAATGAATGACGGTGTGTAGATTAGAACTATGAGAAGAAGATACTCTAATTTAAAAAGGGTTAAATTTGGTTTTTTTTATTCATCGGATTTTAGTACGGTTAGGTTAGGTTAGGATTTATAGGTAGGTGGAATTAAGTAAAAACGTCAAACTTGGTATAACTTTGGTACTTTTTGAGTTAAATCATACACTTACGTACAAACAGCACGGGGTCCGCGATCTACCGCAGGTAAATTACCTATCTGATAATGTACTGCTGCAATTCAGAATTTTTATTCCGGGCAACAGAAAAGTTAAGATAAATCTAGAACATCATACACCGAATATTAAATAACGCATTGAACAATGTTTGAGTCATATAGAGTTGGTACATTTAACGGGAAACGAAGTGCACGTTATCAGCTAGTATAATATAATAATTTATAAGATTTTTTTTTTTCAGTGCTCTTGATGTCTCATATAATATTTTGATGAAAATATACCTACTGGCTACTGTTAATCATATTATGGTGTCATCAGTTTGTTTACTAAGTTTGTAATGAAACTATAAAATACTATACCTAATAATATGTTATGGCTATGTATAATATATGTATAATATAAACGTTGCCCCTCCCCCCCCCCCCGGTGAAAATTTCTGCGGGCGCCCTTGACCATGGATTTTGTATTAATAATCATTTTTGTAAATTACTGATGAAACTGAATTAAAAAAAAAGATGCTCTACTGTACGGTAGGTTACAAGTGGGTCACTGTATAATGGATGATATTAAATTTGAATTCAACGATATATTATCATTGTATAAAAAAAACGATTCTGAGCGGAGACGGTATGTCAGTATAGGTATAAGACATATTAAATACATATCTATGGTATTAAAAAATAATTGAACCTATAATAAAAAAATGGACCTATAATAGGTACCTATAATAAATTCTAAATTAATCATATCACAATATCCATTAGGTACTTATAACGCGTTATACATCAACAAAAACCGTGATACTATCATAGATATATAATAGTACACTTTAGAAATTCAAGTACCCACGAATAATATAATTCAATCACAACAAAATAACTACAATAGTTATTCAAGGTTTTTTAATATGTAATTTCATCCAAATTTGAATTTAAAATGTCTGTAAAAAATAACTGTGTTCATATATTTTTTAGAATTTTTTGGTTACAGACGTTACAGTATGAACTATTTATGAGAACCTTTGTTTTAAATTTGCAATCCTTAGCTATAAAAACTGAACATTTTATAATTTATTAATTAGGTACAATGATTGATAATTTTCGAGATTTTGATAAATTTTGTCAAAATTCGATCTTTAAATGCTTATAAAAAAAAATTGTGCCAATGTATTTTTAATATTTTTCAATTGCTATTGTAACAATATATCAGGAGCCTTTGTATTAAATTTTTACACTTTTTGGCCCAACAGATAAAACTTTATTGATATTTATAGAAAAAAAACTGAAAATGTCCGTAAAAAGCTCAAAAACAGTCAAAATATTTTCAAAATTGTATGGTCTATAGGAAATGCTAATATAAATATTCAGTGAAATTTTCATGTATCTACAATAATTCGTTTTTGAATTATAACAAATAATAAGGAAATCGCTACATGAGAAATCGAGTGAATATCCTATTTTGTAAAAATTTGAATTTAAAACGCTCATAAAAATTTAATTTGACTTTCTTATAGAATTTTTTTTTTTTTGATAGAGGTAGACAAACTTATGAGGAATCTTGTATTACATTTTAAAATCTTAGATTTAAAAAGAAAATTTTTACGAATTTTTAACTCAAAATAATTTTCTAATTTTCGTGACTTCCATATTTTGTCAATTTGTGAACTTTAAATGCTTAGAAAAAAAAACTGTGACAAAGGATTTTTAATATTTTTCATCTGCCTTTGGTACAGTATACTAGGAGCCTTCTATTAAATTTTCAAGCTTTTTCAGTATACAAATAAAATTTTATTGATATTTTTAGAAAAAAAAAATTAAAAAAAATGGAAAATGAAAATGTCCCTAAACAGTTCAAAATAAATCAAAATATTTTGAAAATGTTATATTGTATAGAAAATGTAAATATAAACAACCAGTGAAAATGTAAAGTGTCTATTACGGTCATTTGTTTTAAAGTTACACCAAAAACCAAATTCAATTTTGTGAAAAATCGATTTTGCGTAAAATTTCCCGTTTTTCCTTAATTTTTCTTTTGTTAATCTTGTCGCTTGTGAAAACTATTGGGAATTTTAAATTTTGACCTCCTAAAAGTACCAACTAGATTCACTTTCCCATCGAACAAGTTACTGAAGTTGAAAATCGAACCATTATTTCGACTACTAATCGTGTACACAGACACAAAAATTAAAAATTAAAAATTAAAAAAAACACACATCATTGTAAAATCAATACATTCATCGTTTCACGCAGAATCTAAAATAATATGTCATTATTAAATTTACAGACTTAAGACAATATATAATAACATTGTATAGGTAAAAAAACGTGGTAGGTAGTGAATGTATTAATATATTTGTTTTGATTTAACTACAGAATATATATTAAAAAACATATAATACATGTGTTCAGTATTTACAAATTATAGACATTACTCAGCTACGATAACATATTATGGAACAGGCTTAAGTTTTTGAGGCAAACATCTTGGTGTGGGTAAATTCAACGTTCCGTTTTTTAATTTCTTTGATGTACAATTACGAAAAACACCCCCATCCGATATTCTACCTTGTCATCCGATATTTGCATAAGTTATATTATAGTCAGCATCACGAAGCATCATGAATGTTCCTTTAAAATTAATATAATCACTACCACTATTAATAGGAGAAAGTATAACCACATGCTTCCCATCTAGGGCACCGATACAATTAGGAAAATTCCATTTTTTTTCATATACGTCAGCGATCTTTTGCCATTCACCAGAAGTTCTTGGAGTCTATAAAAAAAATATTTCTAGTAAAATAAAATTATGTAAATATCATATAATCATAATTTATAATATTTTTAAAATAGGGAGACAGCAGTGAAAGCAACGACGAACAAGATATCAGCGATGATCCAAATAATGATAGTTATATTGAGATCACTGGAGATCATGACAATACCACCAGAGGAGACAATAATGAAGGACAAAAAAATCTTGATTGGTCGAGTGACACTACCAATATTGAAAAAAATACATTTTGTGCACCTGCAATGGCATCCCGAAAAAAAAGAAAAAAGCGAAAGATGAAAATAAAATACGTGTGGCCCATGGCATATGAATATTTAATTCAAAAACAAAAAGAGAGCCAAAAGAAAATGGAGAAGGACGAATACGATATATACGGTGCTTTAGTAGCAACAAAACTTAGAAAAATGGACGAAATAACTCGTCAGTATGTGATGAATGAAATAGATAATTTGATGTTTAGAGCAATAATTCAAAGCACCAGTCACAAAAATGTACAACCACATCCATCTCAAAATACCTCATTAAATTGTGTACAACAACCTTATATATTTCTATCTCAATTCCAAACATTCAACTATACACAACAACCATTTATTGCCATCTCAATGCTCAACGTTCAGTCACACATCACAACCATCTCCATCCAATTCCTCAACACTTAGCCGTTCATCACAAGTATCTCCACCACAAGCACCACTCAATAACTCAACAGAGGCATCAAAAAAAGTGGTTACAACATTAAATTATATACAACAGCCATGTTCATTGTCATCTCAAAATACCTCAACATTAAATTATATACAACAACCATTTCCTTCGCCATCTCAAAATACAACGTTAAATTATTTACAACAACCATAATATGCATTGTCTTCTCAAAATACTACAACATTAAATTATGTACAACAACCATTTCCTTCGCCAGCTCAATGCTCAACGTTCAGTCATTCATCGAAGCCATCTCCATGCAATTCCTCAACTCCAAGTCGTTCATCACTAATATCTCCACCACTCAACAACTCAACAGAGGCGTCAACTAAAGTTATTGAAGGGACATTGGACTTTGATTGGTTAAATCAAAATTTAAAATAAAAATACTAATTAAAACATTTTTCAGCAATATCTAATTATGTTAAATACTATTAAATATTTATTAATTTACAATAAATTACCTTTACTTGATCAGAAAGTTTTGTTTTCAACGCTTCACACACTTCAACTATTATTAATGAAATAACTTGAGGTGACATTTTGAACAAGTAGCTCAAACTTTGATAACTATCTCCGCTTGCCAAAAACCGTAAAGTTACAGCTAAACGCTCCCGAGCAGGTATAGATTTTCTTAAGTGAGTGTTTATTTTTTTCTATAACATATAACATAATATTCAAGTTTAAACACTGTTTTTGGAATTGTATATTTAACCAAAAGTTATTTTAAAATTCAAGGACGTGTTATCAATAGTGATATGAGCAATAACTAATATTGATTTATATTCTATATTCGGATCTAATTTTAAAATATATATTTGCTACCTATGTAGTATGTATAATGAATAATGATGTACCTATTTCAGTGCAAAATCTAATGTGCGGTCATACCTATAGTTAATATATTATTATTGTACAACAACTGTCAAAACTCACATACCTTCAAAAAGTGATTTCCTATACTACAAAAGATAGGTATCACGTTTTGTTCGGATTATGATATTACGACTCAAGTCAATAATTATGTAGAAAATATGGTATCGGTACATGCACGTATACACGGGGGTTTAATGGTTCAAACCAGCTAAACCGAAATGTTTTCAAACAATATTATTTTTGGACATGCAGTATTATATTATTATTTTACCAATGTAAAATACAATTTTGATTTTTTTTAAATATTATTTTGTATCAACTATTTGAGTCAATTTGACTATATTAAGAAATAAGAAATAAGAAATCCGTGATCGGCCGCGCGTCCAAAATCTCGGACGCACTGCGGCAGCCGCATTGGCCGTGCGTCTACAGACGCGTCCTAAGGAATCGCACCTTAAGCGTTCTACACAATACACATTATTATTGTTTACAATTCTTGTATGGTTTATATAACCGTCCATATCGTATCCGCCGGTGTAATGCGTTATTTTATGATTCATTCCGCAGTCATTCGTCGCCTTTATATAGTGCTTGATGGCTTGAATTTTTCTTGGAACATACTCTTGGATACTACTTTTGGATTATACTCTATATAATCGACCAATGAGGTTTTTTATTTAAAATATATATTTTAACGATTTTTAGTCGTTAAATACTTAAATCTGTAAAAGTTGATTATACACTCAACAAAACGAAAAAAAAGAAACAATATTTTCTTGTGTTCACAAAATATGTTTATTATAGTAGAAAAGGCCGCAAATTAGAAAAAAAAAAACGAAATTTAAATGTGTGAACAACAATTTAACAATTTAGAATTTTGAAATGACTTAAGTTTAAAGAAAAAAAAAATACTACGACGGACAGGATAGACACAATAAACAAGGGGGGAGGATGCGAGATGGCGATTGGTGCAGAAATGCAGTGTTGCTGGCCACTGGTCACCTCTGCACGTTCTCCGACCTGTCCCCGCGGGTTGACGAGTGTCCCTGGCGCGTTTGCTCGGACGCTTGACGACCTTGCCCAGCCGGCGAGGCCAGACCGAGACGGCCACGGGAGCGACCATGGTTGAAGGCGACGGACGGCGGTACCGACGGTCGACGGCGTGACGACTCGGGCGGACGGACGGCGAAGACCAAGACGCTGAGCGAGCGAAGTGAGATTCTGTGCTGCGGAACCGGTGGGGACGACCGAAGCGGCCGACGTGGGATTACCGCGGTCCACGGGGCGAAAAGGCGAGAGCCAGCGGTCCACAGCGTGATCCTCGACTCTCGGTAATTTTCGCCCTGGCGTCGTCCCTTCGGCCGCCTCGCGCCGCCAGACCCTGAAACGGTTAAGTTTCTGCGAGTCCGGCGCCGCTGACGTCCCCGTGTTCCTAGCACGCAAATCTCCGTACCACTCACCCCGTGCCTAGGTCTCCGCCGCTGGCGTCGTACCGCGTGGCCATCGCCGTCGCAACGAGTCGGTGTACCGTCGGGGCGGAATCGTTGCCCGGTACCTCTATACTAGCCGCCGTGCCGTCGCCGTCCACCGTCGCTCCGCGTGACCGTAACTGCGGTCGGGCGCTCACCGAGCCGCCAGAGGGTCTCGCGCGTCATCGACGACCGAGCTCGCCACGCCAGCTAACCCGTCGTGCGGCGGGTGCAGGTCGGAGAACGTGCGCGGGTGACTTACAGCCGCGCACCGTCCGTGCTCTTTCCCGCATCCTCCCCTCCATTCCGTCGCCGTCTTCGCCCAGGGGGCGATCTTCGGACGTCTCCTTATCGGCCGCAGAAGCAGCAAAGGCCGCCGAAAAAGCGTCTCAGGCTCTTCCACCTCTTTGGAGGCGCATCGCTGTCTTCCCGTACAGTCGTGTCTTCGTCGCCGAGCGGTGCTGTCGTTGGGATCGGAGCTAGCTCCGACTCTGCAGCACACGACAGCGCGTCGCCGCTCGGCATTCCACCACCGTGTGAGGAGACGGTCTTCTCGACGTCTTCTGCCGACGCCTCTCCCACTGCACCTCCGAGAGTCGAGTCTCCGGACTCCGACTCCAGGGTCTGAACGTCACCAGTAGTGGTGACCGTGTCAATGGCAGACAGGATGGGCGCGACTAGACGAACGAGATATTCTTCCGTTTTATCAGCAAGAGCTCCTTCCATTTTGTCCGTAAAAATATCCTCCAACATTTCCATCAATAACACGTTTACCGCAGAGCGGTCGATGTCGCAGTTGTTAGTTGCCATACTTTATGTTTTGAATAAAGAAGATAATTTTTTAGTGTACTTTAGGATTCGATCGAGAGTTAGAAATGAGCTAAATAAGAATATTTCAACACATAATAGACGGATCTCCGAGAAAATCTCCCAGACGACGGTGTGTGTTACTAGCCAGCTAGTATGTTTATCGTTCTGGTCGGCCCGCAGCATTAGAATTTCGAGCGCGTTAACAATAATAATATAATAACAATTTTATTTTATTTGCAAACAATTCCCAACACATTTTTAATTATATAAATACAGTTGTAAGTTTGCTGACCTCCTATAAGCAAAAGCTTGGGTTAAAGGTGAGAGGTTCTCAAATTAGGCATCAAATTTAATTATTTAAATTCAAATAATAACAGTAAAGTACAATATAAGATTTACTTAATACAAAATAGAGCGTTCATTTTTCCAAAGACCACTATTATTATTGATATAAGGTGAGCAGTATTCTGCAGCTGAGTACACTAATTATTACACTCTTAACGTTTCTGTTCTAACTCCAGTTTCCACATCCAGTCCTCGTCAGCTTCGTTAATAGATTATTCCTTGTCTTATTTTTAGTTCCATTCAGATTTTAATTAGTCATATAATATAATTTTATATTTTATAACCAGGGCTCGGAAGTTATAGCACTAAAAAAATTAATTTTTAGCGCTTAAATATGCACATAAAAACATTAATATAAGCGCTATAAATAGCACTAAAAATTGGAAAATATGCAAAATAAAATTTCATTTAGTGGTTAGCTTTTTCTAGTTCCTCCGAATTAAGTAAAAACATATTGCCTGCATTATTTTCCTCAAGAGTGCCTACTATTACATTTGCAATGTAACGACCCTGTACATAATCAGTGGTCTCGTCGATACTGACCCAAATTTTTTTGTCAGAAATTATTTTCCTAATTTTATCCATGGTCTCATTGTAAATATCATCCACATATCCTTTTCGCAACTTGGATTCACTCGGAATATAATTTTTTGTATAACCTTCCAAAAATGTTTTAAATTTTGGATTTTCTAACTTGTTTGAAGGAATTTTAGCAGAAATAAAAGCCTCACACAAATCTTTATTAAATGACGATTTTTTACTAATATTACTTGTCGCTGTCAATAACTGCTGTTGTTGTCGATTTATTTGATTTTCATATCGGGCAAGGCCTTTGATATGTTTGTCACTTTTTATATGTTGTGATACGTTAAACTTTTTGTCAGAATTAACTTTGACTTCACACATTTTACAAAATAATACACTTTTATCAATTGAAAAAATTTTAGGACCATATAAATTAACATAGGTTTGGAGCCGATTTGACAAATTTTGTTTAACTTTAGGCATTTTTAAACACGATAAATACGATAGTTCACGATCAAACGCACAACACACAAATTACGGCAAAACGCAGACAACTAAAATAAAATCATAGGTCTTTACGTACGGCGATAGCGCCGTATCTTACGTAAATACGACAAATTCGAACTCCAAATTAGCAAAATACCTTCTATAATATGTTTTTATGTGAAAATATACCCAAAAATAGCACTAAAAACCTAAAATTAGCAAAATAGCAGTAAAAACCGTAAATATGCAAAAAATAGCAAAATAAAATTTCGTGTATGACATCAGAGAAGTGTGAAACATATTTGTATCTTACTTTGGATGTTCTAGGACGAACCAATAAAAATATGCATTTGCTAGAACTTCCGAGCCCTGTTTATAACTATTAACTAATATTTTAACTTATAATATAGGTATATTGTACAATCTACGTTGATGCTCAAATTTTGTTATATCATTGATCACTATCTGTGACGATTACAGCTTAGTTGAACTTACTAGTGTCACTATGACACGCTTCTAGGCTAAACCTAAAAATAGCGATCAAAAATGAAACAATAATTAGGTAATAACTAATAAGTTACGGGATACCTGGTGGAAAGATAATGATGTTTATATTCTCTACATCGTGATTATTATCAAATTTAAAAGACATCACAAAACTACATTTTTATTTTTAATTTTTATTTTATTGGTGAATTATTATAGTCCAAATTATGAAAAATTGTTATTGTATACATATTATAACTTATAAATTATAAGTTATAATTATTGTGTTCGCGACTCGCGGTGTATTGCCGTATAAACCAATTTTTATGAAATCTATGTACTAATATAGTAATATATAAAGCTGTAGAGTAGTTTGTTTGTTTGTTTGAACGCGCTAATCTCAGAAACTACTGGATTGAATTAAAAAATTATTATTTTAACATCATGCTACGACCAATTAATAGAAGTGCTCAAACAAGGATTTTAAGATTTACGATGGAAATATTTGTTTATAAATGGTTGCTATTGGTTATAGGAGAAATAATTAATAGAAATATTATTTATTTATTATTGGTTGCTATTGGTTAATAAAGCAAATCATTAATCAAGTACAAGCATGCATCAAATCGAATTTTCGCACATTGCCTACCAGGGTGGCTGAGTAGCACTTACTGCAGTGAGTTACACCAAAAAGGAGTTACACCAACAACAATCACAATTTTTTTAAGAGTTGTCATTTTTTAAGGGCCGCGAAGTGCGCAAGATCAACTATATTATATATAAATTAATGTTTGTGTGCTGATCTCTGGGAAGAACATAGGCTTATTTAAAAAGGGTTAAATTTGGTTTTTTTATTCATCGGATTTTAGTACTGTTAGGTTAGGTTAGGTTAGGATTATGTATTAATTGATTTTATTAATTAACCGTATTATATCAAAATAAACTTGGTATAACTTCGATAGTTTAGATACTTGGAAACAGCACTGGGTCCGCGATCTATCGCAGGTAGATTGCCTACCTGATAATATACTGCTGCGAATCAGAATTTTTATTCCAGGCAACAGAAAAGTTAAGATAAATTTTGAACACCATACACCGAATATTAAATAACGAATTGGACAAGGTTTGAGTCATATATGGAGTTGGTACATTTAACGGGTAACGAAGTGCACAGGATGTCAGGATCAGCTAATGTACTATAAGTCTAGGGCTAGGATTTTGTAGCATTTGCATTTTCTTCCATAGTAGGTACTCCAGGACATAGCTAATAAAAAACAAAATTCGATTCATTCATCGCAGAGTTCAAATATGCAATTTTGTTTTTGCTTTTTTTGCTTTTTCTTGTGATTTTCGTAAATAAATGCTTTATTGGTACTTTTTTGTCAGTTTATTAGCTTTTTAATTGGTTTTTGTTAATTATACGCATATTTTTTAACATTTACGTACATATTTATCTAAATTATTATTTTTTCATTTATTTTAATTGTATAGGTAATTATATATATTTTGTGAATTCGTAGTGAAATATTATCGCCTTATCGGAAAAATTGTTTTCAAAATATTACAAAATATCAAAGAAATTTAAAATATCTTATAGCCTTTTTTAATATTTATATAATAACCAGGTACCTAAAATATAATAAAACAGTTTTTAATTTATTTTTTTTTCAATATTTATAAATTGTACTTAGTTGTTAAAAATATTTTTCAGCTAAACTTAAAAATGTTTAAGTCTTTTTTAGTTGCATTTTCCTGGTTAAATGCTTTTTTTTGTAGCATTATTGGCAATTTTTTAATTCCTTTATTGTAGGTTTTTAGTGCTTCATTTTCCTAGCCCTAAGTCTATAATACAGTTGTATCTAATATAAAAAAACTAGAAAGTATATCAAAACTATAACAACACATTCACACCAGTGTGAATGTGTCATAATCACAAAAAAACACTTAAGGTTGAATACAAAAAATTTAAAAAATATTATCTTTAACGGTTGAAATCGTATATAGACACTTTTACACGCATAACATGCAAACGCATGTAATCTTATTGATTGGTAATAAATTATAATTATAAATAATAAATTCCTACTATAAAGTATATATTATTATTACCATGCCATTATAGTATTTATAAATTATAATCAATGATGATTGATGATACGTTTAACGTTACACTATTTACATCTATTACATAGATTATTTTGCCATGCATTACAGACTATACAGTGACTTATTCAAACTCAATGAAGATAGCCGATAGGTACACTCGACAGCTACAAATGTCCAGTGTCCAGTGGAACGCTTGCATGCAGTTACTTACTTTCCCCCTTTTTACCTTTAAACAGTGCTCGAAATGGAAAATTTTCTGAACCGGAACGCTTTTTTTTGAGTACATACCATAGAATTGGGGGCTTCACCTAACCAAAATTACTAACCCTTTTTTAATAATAAATAAGTTGTGTCTATTATTTTATGAAACTCACATTATATTTTCAGCCCTTTTAAAAATTTAAATATATTTTTACCTTCTTTTACTTACTTACGAATATGTATATATTATATAAAATAAAAATATAAATATAAAAGAACTACTTAAAAACTTATATTTATTTAAATTCTATATTTATAACTAAAAAAGGTACAGCGTCAATACAATTTTTTTACAATAACCTCCACAGTGATTCGTAGGTCTTATCACACTTTTGGTTTCTTTTACGACTTGCGGTATCATCAGCTGAATGTCGACCATTCAATAACCAAGATCGAACGTATTTTTCTGGTTCGAATTTCGTTAGAGGTGGTCCAACACAATTAATAAATAAAAGAGCAGCAACAGTTTTTATATTTAAAGAAGTTCTTAGTGGTGACATGATTTCGTTCATAGAACTAAAATTTCGTTCACATTCGCTAGTCGATACTGGAATCGTTGCAATTGATTTATAAAGGGGTTTCAAATCTTCTGGAATTTCCTTTTTGCCCAAGTCCATTTTATAAATTCTAAAACTTTGAATAGTGCTTTTTTCATCAATTTGAAATTGTTGACATAAATTACGAATATTATGGTCACCAAATTGTATGTTTTCTATTTGGCCATCATTCGAAAGTGGCCAATTTTTTGGATTCAATTTTTCAATATTATCAAGTAAGTTTTTAAACGTTTTTTCATTGTCTTGGCGATTTTTTTCATTACGACTGACATTTGATGAACTGGAAGTCATCATTCGAGATTTTAAATTATTAGCTATAAATTTGTACTATAAATTTGTACTATAAATTTGTACTTCTAATGAAATAGCAGCATTTTTTTAAACTCGTTTTGGTTTTTAGGTGACAGTAAAAATTTGTTTGAACCGGAACGACAAACGTATTTTTTTTACGAACCGGAACGCTAAAAATTTTTTTGTCGTGAACCGGAACTGCGTTCCGGTGCGTTCCGGTCCATTTCGAGCCCTGCCTTTAAATTGTATAGGTAATTCTAATATCAAAAGACAAAAGCTAACTTCACAAAATCGTTCTACTGAACGCAAATTAATTGATGTTGAACACTTGTACAGTGTTGTACGTTAATAAGACCACAGACGGAGACAACACACATACGCGTGCGGGTGTGGCATCCTTTTTAAAGCAAATAACAATAGAATATTGGTTAGCCTTTTAACAGCGATAATATAATGACTAATGAGTAATGACTAATAAACCTATAGACGGGTTTTGAATTTAATCTGCGTTCGGACGCACGGTCTTCGACCTTGATTGTTTGTAATATGTGGAAATCCACTACTCTATACTACTGTATATAGTAGAGTAGTGGATTACCACAGTAACTTTCTTCATTAGTGCCTTGCCAGTTGCCTTCATCATTGATATATGATAAGCTCATAGGTAGATAGTAGGCAGTTAGGTACACCGTGCAACGAATAGCGAATACGAAATCTATCTATAGTTCAAAATATATGAACTGCGGAAGTTCAGAAGCCAAACTAACTATATAAATAGTATACTACGTAGTAAACAGTAGATTTGGATTCATTTACTGTTCTGTGAATGAGGTACCTAATACCTACTAACTATCCAAACTAAAAAGCACGACCTTAGATAGAGTTATTGGAATAATATAATATACTTATTTTTTTTTTAAATGGCTCAAGTAAGAATAAATATGCAAAAACGTACGTATTTATCATTAATTCTATGATATTCCAGTTAGATAAAGTTGTCGCAGCATATCGCGTGACCGCACAATATCCGGAAGTAATATCTGCTACAATAATTAATTGCTCAAAAGATTCAGTTAGTGTTCATTCTGTTTGGATGCAAAAAGTTTTGGAAAGGCAAGCAGTGATCAAGTTCCGGCAAACTGTCTTTTCAGATTATAAGACGTACACCTTAACATCACCGCCGACTGATATAACAAATGAGTATAATAAATTAGACTTAAATCTTAATGACATTATACACGTCAAACGTACTAAATTAAAAATAAATGATATGCATTTAGGTTGATAAGCGTCCACTCAAAATCATCCAAGTATTTTTGTGTGGTTAGAGAAATCGAATCTGGAAAGGATATCAAACAGTACTTAGAAGTATGGGCTGATTGTTCTCTGGTGAAAAATTATGATTTGAGCGCTTTAGATGTACATGGCAAAATTTATGCTGATGGTTAGTATTAAAATTAATAGGTACCTACATTTATTGTATTTATATAATTTATTATTAAAAATTGAATTTAATATGTTTGAACATTATTATTTTATAGCTGAATTTCTAACTTTGGAGTGGTCTCCTGATGAGACAAAAATTGTTTACATTGCTGAGAAAAAAGTCCCAAAGTCAGAACCATTTTATAAGCAAAAACCTAAAGCGTCGGCTGATAAAGACGGTGTAGATAATAGTGACACTGTGCTGGTATACCTACTGTTCATTTTTACAACTGTGTGAGATATTTATACTTAATAATAATGATGATTGATGAATATGTAGGGTAAAGAATATGATTGGAGCCAAGATTGGGGTGAACAGTTGGTAGGAAAGATTACTCCAGTTTTGGTGGTATGTGATATAAAAACAGATACCATAGATGTTCTTTCAAATATTCCAAATGATGTTAATCCTGCTACTGCAACATGGACACCTGATGGAAAAGGAGTCGTGGCAATTGGACATACAATCGCATCTCGTAAATTAGGTCTAATTTACTGTGCCAATAGTCCTAGCATTGTATTTTCTCTCACATTAGATGGCCAATATGGTTAGTATATTATAATGTATTATGTTCTGTATGAATTAATTTTTTTAATTAAAATATTACCTACCTACCTATTATTATTGCATTTTTTTGGCTACTAGATTTTGGCCATCTAGGTTGCTAGTTTTACATGACCAATGAATGAATTTTTTTTTTTTAATTTAATTTTTGATTACATATTTTGTGAGCCAAAAGTTTAATAAGTAGAATAATAGAATAGAGATATAAAATGTTACCTATTGTATTATTATGGTTAAAGAAGATTTAGCTAGTTATTTTTATATTTAAATAGATATTCTGCAGTTATATTAAAGTGTTAAGGGAGTATCTATAATTTCTGAGGGTCGGTAGAAAATATTTAAAATTTAACTAATGTTTTTAAATGATTTAATTTCTATTTTAATTTATTTTATGGTTCTAAAATATTATATATAAATGGTGTCCTTTGAGAATATAATAATTGTATGTAATAGCTGATGCCTGGTTGGGCAGTATAAATTATCTTACTTAAATTGTTTTAAATTAGTAAGTAATATTAGAAACTAATTTATAGGTATTTTCACATTAGTTAATATATATCCTTTACTTATAATTATATTACTATTATTACTATTTTATAGTTATTATTTTATTGAATAGATGTGCTGAGTTCCAATCCAGAACAATTATGTGTGAGGTATCCCAGGTTTAATTTGAATGGCACAAAGCTGGTATGGTTAGAACGCTTAGCAGGTGGACCACATAGTTCATGCTTTAAACTGATCTCTTGTAATTGGTCTACAAAAGAGGTTATTTTATTCACTTTATATTTCTAAGATCTATGAAAATTACAGAAAACACTATAAATTAATATAATAACTTATTATTACTTTAGATTTCTACGATTGTTGATTTTGACAATCAAATACTTCACAATACTAGTGATTATAATGAAGAATTACCATTCTATGGCCTATATGATCTGGCAATATCAAGAAATTGTTGGCTGAATGATGATAAAACCCTAGTATTGAGCACTCCTCAAGGTGGCTCGATACATACATTTGCTATTGATACTGGTAATAGTTATACTACTTTATTAGTTGATACACAAGTTTTAGGTTAAACAAAATGATTTTGAATCCCTAATTATTTTTCAGAATCTAAAGATATCCATTATCTTCCAATCACAAAACCGTTTCATGAAAGTGTTAGTGTATTAGATGTTTGCAATGATGTTTTAGTTTGTTATAAATCATCACTTAATAAGCCTGGACAGTTATTTGCTATCAAAATTCTTTCTACATTTGAAGCATATGATTTTACCAATATTTCCATTAACGAAATTTCGCCATCTCATTGCCTTCCTAATAGTGACAACTTTGTTGTTGAGCATGGTTATACTCTTTACGGTAAGATCCAAATAACTAAATTAATTACTGAGATCTGTAATTAATATTATATTTAATTCATAGATAAACCTACTACAATTTTCTATGGACCAAAAAATAATGATGGTCCTTTGATTATATGGCCTCATGGAGGCCCACATTTATCATCTTTAGACTTTTTTAGAGCAGATATTGCATTCTTTGTTCAGATAGGTAATGACAAGTAATAATATTTTGAGTACGATTTTTATAGTTTGTTTTGATTTTAGCTATTAGGTACTTATTAGTTATTATTGATCTATTACTAGGTTTTGCTGTATTGTTTATCAATTACAGAGGATCTACAGGCCTAGGTAAAGATTATGTTGAATCATTAATTGGTAAAATAGGTGATTTTGACGTCAAAGATGTTTATAATGCACTTCAGTCTAATTCATTGTGGTCCAATAGAAAATTGGTGTTATTTGGTGGTTCACATGGTGGGTTTTTGGTTACACATTTAAGTGGACAGTATCCAGTAAGTATCTACTGTTTTGTACACTACCTACTTAACCACAGAATATAATAATTATAACGACTGAATCTCTATTATCGGCTCGCCGCTCAAAGGTATCCACCCCTGACTTAACTATGTATTAATATTGGACACTTATAAAAATTAATGCAAGCATAGTAAACATTTTTCAGTTATATTTGAATTTATTACAGGCAATGTTTAAAGCAGTGTGTGCTCTAAATCCTGTTACTGATTTGATTACTATGTTTGGGTCAACTGATATTCCTGACTGGTATGTTGTATACTTGTATTGTTATGTTTATAGCAGATTATTTCATGTAAGCTGTTTTATTTTAGATTCAATTTAAAAGTGAATAAATTAGTATATACTTTATAGTATAGCAACACTTAAAATTTTTAATAAAGATAAACGATTACTTATTTTTACTTGTTTGTAGGACCATTACAGAAGCTGGTTATAATTTCTCTGAAGTAGATAACTTGGTAAATTCCAAAGACATTTTAATGAAATTAGCAGATTGTTCGCCGTGCAAAAATGTTCATAAAGTTCAAGCTCCTACACTTTTATTACTCGGTAAAAAAGATTTGCGTGTACTTCCATGTCTGGGTCTGGCATATTATCATCTTCTTAAAAAGCATGGTGTTCCAGCTAGGTAAATTTACTTTACTAATCAGTTATTACTATAGTTTAAATTAATATATAATTTTATTTCAGAGTGTTGATGTATAATGACTGCCATCCATTAAGCACTGTTGCCGCTGACATGGATAGTTTGATAAATGCAGCACTATGGTTTATCAAGTATTTAAATAATGATTTTGAAAAATCAATCAATTAAATAAATTATTCCTTATTAACTATGATATATTGGATATTATTTTGTTACATAAGTACCTTTGTACTTAATGTGAGTAAATACATGTATTGATAATTACAAAAAATAATCCTTAAAGCTTTAAACTTATTAAACACTATAATATATTATATTTATACTAGCTGATGCCTGATACTGTGCACTTTGTAACCGTAATAAATGGTAACTCATAAAAAATTATGATTGTTCAACTCCTTTTAGGTAATTTTCTGCAGTAAGTGCAACTCAGCAACCCTGGTAGGCAATGTTCAAAAATTTGATTTGATGCATGCTTGTACCTGATCTACCCGAATCTCCAATGGCAACCAACAATAAATAAATACTAATATCTTCTGATTATTATTTTTTTTTAATTAATAGAAACCATTTATAAACAACAATTTCCACCTGGAATCTCAAAATCCTCGTTTGAGCATCTCCCTGGGTAGAGTAGGAGGGTGAAAAATACTTTACGACCTATTCTCATCAGATTCATATATACCAAATAAATAAATAAATTATCATTCAAATCGGTCCAGCTGTTACGGAGGAGTTCGAACACTAACACTGTGACACGAGATGTTTATATATTAGACAAATTACAATCACATTTTAAAACAATGGTGCAAATTACACATGTATATATTTAGGGTCAATTTTGGTGCAAATTGACTACAGCCGGAAAAATAACCCCCAGACTATAATGTTACTGACAACTATTTACTAAGTGTCTAGGTACATGGAATTGATTGATCAATTATTTTTTAAAAGCTTATTAGAGTAATTATCACATTATTAATATTTAATTACAATTATTGAATTATATTATACTTGCTAGTAGTATAGTATGCCTACTTTTCATTAAAAAAATTAAAATGTAATAAATAATTTTCAAAAATTATCAATAATATTATTTTGTTTTATATCACAATTTTAAACAATGTTATGTTTAAAACAGCTATGTTATAAAATTATGATATAAATATTAAGAAACAAGTTAAATTGTGTTCAATACCTAACTATATATTTAAACTATGAACATAGATTGATTTTTTAATCTAATTTTTCTTTAATCTCTACTTGATTTTGAATTTTTTCAATGATATATAATATTTATAATGCAATGTTGTTAAAAATACTATTCAAAAGTATTTCAAATATTTTTAGATACTTTTTTTTAAGCTTTATTATTTTCTGATTCTTAATTCTTAAAACTAATTCTTAATTGTTTAATTGAATTTCAGTGTTGACTTTTCTTTTAACATCTATTGAAACAGTAGTAGCAGGAGCTAGTAATTCTCTAACAGACTTGACATTACTATGTTTATCCTATAAATTTTAGAACATTTAGGTAAAAATAATAAATATAGATGGTACTAGTAAAATCGACGATAAGCAATTTCTTCATAATCCATAAACCAAACTAAGTAGTAAATATCTCGTTTGAAAATTTTGTATTTAATATTTTTAAATACAAAACATAATGATATGTATTTGAAATATACTTGAAATACTTCTGTCTAAAAGTATGTAAAATGTATTTAAAATACAGAAAAAGTATTTAAATAGGTATATAACGAGTATGGTATAGTGTATACGGTATACCTATACTATAAGTATATATTTGTAATTAAATATTAATAATGTGATATGTACACTAACTATAGCGTTTAAAAAATATTTGCTCAATCATTTGCATGTGTTTGTGAGTAATATAAACTAATAATGTAGTCCAAGGATTTTTATTTTGATTACGACATATATTATACTACATTATTGTGAAAAATTAAATTTGAGTAAATAAATGGGTTACTTTTCAT
This sequence comes from Macrosiphum euphorbiae, assembly GCA_949089665.1. NCBI lineage: Eukaryota > Metazoa > Arthropoda > Insecta > Hemiptera > Aphididae > Macrosiphum > Macrosiphum euphorbiae. The sequence continues at coordinate 117,806,343 of CARXXK010000001.1, forward strand.
GTAATATCAAGTCGGGGCTACAGCCCTCCCAACATTTTAGCCCTAGTTGCGCCACTGCTTATGGTATAAATGGCTTAAGTCAAAAACGACTAGTTTTCAGGAAGATTAAATAAAACATTGCCAAATTATTCAAAATCGTTGACATTAATGTCTGGGCTGAAAATCAATTTAATTGAATATTCAATGTACCAACTTTTATGTTTTATGTTAACTATTAAGTAGAACTTTAAAATCAATTCTTCATTATTTTTAAGTGACTTAAGATGATTGGATTTTTATTATGAACAAAATGATTTTTATTAAGGACATTTACCAGAATATAGATCTCTAAAAGTCTTGTATAATGAAAGAAAAAGTATTTATTCAAGTTTTGTTGTATTAGGTACACTTTGTTACCTAAGTTCATCATCAAACTATTGTAGTATTATCAAATAATTTTAACAGATAAATACAATTTTAAGACAATATAAATTATTCGATTAATTTATTAAATATATATATATATATATGTAAAGTACTTTGTTTTGGGGATCATCTGTTAAACATATGACCCAAAAATATAGATAAGATTAAAAACCATATACTAGAAGATGGAGATGAATAGTTATGCAGATTGTAAACAATATATAAATTTATAGGTAGTACACATTTTAGATTTAACAATACCTACTAAAATAACAAAATATAATATTTTTTAAGTTATCAATCATTTCAATTGTCGCTATCTACACTATCACTATGAATACTTCCTAGTTTTTCAGCTCTAGAAGTTGATAGTTCTCCATCGGATGCCATTATATTGGAATCTTCTTCATCGTCTAACATTAAATCAGAATCGGTTTCACTGTCTGATAAGCGGCCAAACATACCACGGTTTCTACTTGTAGCTGCACTGCTAACTAAAAAGTGTGGATAAAAAATTATCAATAAACAATAATAAATATTATATTTATGAAAATTGCTGAAAACATTGAAAATTTGAAAAACATTTTATCGTGAACATTCTTAATTCAATTTCATAAATAAAAGAAGGACATTTCATAATTTAATTTAACTTTGGTAACAACTAACAAGTATTATTAAATACTTATTGTATAGAGTTGGTAAGCTATTAATAATTTAGGTAACCAATATTGAGTATAATATTTTATTCTATTTACCTCTTCCTTTAATACTAATGTCTGGAGTATTTTCTAAAAATTGGCTGTTATACGGTTCATTATTAACTTCTTCCAATAGTTTTAAATCATCATCTTGTTTATTATTTTCAATAATTTTTTTTGCCATTTCCTTATTTTAATAAAAAAACATTAACTCATATTTTAATCTCACACCATAAAATATAATTCACCTGTTGTTCTTGTATGTGTATTAGTTCGGCCTGAGCGACCTGTTCTTGTTGATGCTCTAAGTAACTTATACATCTTTGTCTTGTAATATATTCTTGATATAAATTTCTTAGTTCAGATTCTAAGTCTTCAAATTCTTCTAAGAATGCTGGTCTATAAAGTTTAAACAAAATATTTAAAAAAGAAGAAAACAGGTACCGCTATATATGCCTATATATAATTTCTAATCTACAAATCATTTTTCAATAATTAATCTTAAAAAATATATATAGGTAGTCTTATAGATATTTTGTATTATTTATAAATTGTGTACAGTTATTTACCTCACTTGTTTCAAAGTTTGAAGTCTCTTTGAATTTCTTTCTAAATCTTCTCGCCGTTTTGCAATTTTTGCATCCAGGTTAGCTTCGGTTGCTGAAATATTTTTTATTAAATTTGTAGTGTGTTCAGTTTCTTTTTTTGTTTTCTGAATTAGTGTCTTAAGGCTTTGTTCAACTTCATTTATATCCAATGCAGCATTAACTCGACTATCTCTGATTGGCCGTAGTTCGCTTTCTTCTTCCAAAGAACGAAATAAAGCTGCACCTTTTTGAGTAATTTTTGATGCCAATTCTCTTGTGGTTTTTAGCTCATTGGCCTGACATAATATTAATGACCAACTTAATCAACTGTACACAAGTCCATTAAAAATTAGATTTAAAAGAATACTTTGTAAGTTAAGTTAATTTCCAATTTGGTAAAACCTTCATCCTCGTAAGTTTGTTTTGTATTTAATGCATCGTTAAGTAATTCAGTTATTTTTAATAGTTCACCTACTGCATTTCGATCTGCTTGATATAGTTTCTTTACATTTAACTTGACATTGGTCTTAAGAACCTATAAAAATAATTTAAAATTTTTTTGGACATTCTCTAAATAATGTTTAGAAATAAACTTAGATATATTTACAAAAAATTCTACAATCGATCGAATGAAATAAACTCGTTGTTCAGGTGTTTCAATTTCTTGTGGTAAATTAGTGTCAGGTTCAAAACGCATAGCTAGCCAAAACAAAATTTCAGATACCAGACTAAAATTTGGACTATGGAAGCTATCCATAGATATTTGTTGATGATATCCTAATGATCGCATGACTTCAGTGAACTCTTTAAAAATATATTGTAACCATTAGCGTTTTAGAAAATTAGCTAGGTATGTATAAAGTTATGTCGTTCACAGTATTATAATAAACAATTGAATTACTTACTAAATAAATCCCTGTAAGACATATTAATATTATATTATAGTATATATTATATTTAATATAATTACTAGATAAGTAGGTAGGTTATTGCTGTACCTATGAGCTTCTGGCCAAAGGTAATAAAATATTTGTTGTTACTATTCGTTGCTATGGCTCTATGGGTAGGTTTATGTAATTACAGGGGTGGTGTATGGGGGTATACTGTAAAATATACCCTGTAAGCTGTAGGTACCTACTTCAAACAACAATAATGTATAATTTATTATAAAATATACTATTTCTATATATTTTGTATATTGTCTATTTATTTATCCACTTCATTTTTGTTGTTCTTCTTTATATACACCTACTCATTACTCATTTATTGTAATTCATATTTTTATTATTATTTTACTAATTAATAATAACTACTCGGTATGTCTATTTATGTTTTTGAAAAGACATAAATATAGACAAAAATATTATAAAATCTAGGTATAATGTCACGGACTAAGATATACAGGACTGGACACGACAAGGTTGGAGGGTGTGTGGGGGTTGACTACGAAATGTTTTACAACAGGCAGTGTTCGGGGGGATATTTTCCTTTTAGCATTAGTAGCGCCGTCCTAGTGGATACTTATGGAACTAGAACACATCATACAAATTTCTAGTTCCATAAGTATCCACTAAGACGGCGCTAGTAATGCCAAAAGGAAAATATCCCCCCGAACTCCGCCTGTTGTAAAACATTTCGTAACCCATAGAGTAATAAAACTATAGAGGCGGCATTAAGGCTCGTCCACACTATGCCATATGGCTTTGCCAAATGGCATTGCCAAGGGTGATGTGGACTTTTTGTTGGCACAGGCCATTTGGCAAAGTTTTGCCAACTGGCATGCCAAGCCGTATCCGTCGACTGTCGGTCAGGATCAAAGAAAGCCAAATGGCAAAATGAATATATGGCATATATCGGCATAGTGTGGACGCGCCTTTAGGCAGATATTATGATTATCAGATCGAAGCAAAATTGAACGCCATTGTACCCCTCTTACAACTCTAGTGAACACTAGATGGCGTTTTCGACCATGAAATTAAATGGATAATCGACATTATATTTTATTCCTCTACTAAAATGGTGATAACTGATAATAAATGATTAATGTTTGATTAGCATTAAAAATTATAATTTTAATTATAATTATAATTTTTAATTGTATTTTAAATTTTGTAAAATTGTAAGTAACGCGAGTCTAGCCTAAAATCATCATGGTCAGCTGTATTTTGTGCGCTCGGACTCAGAAACAAAAAAATGAAAACGAAAATATTACATTTCACATTTTCACCATAATATTATTATATATTTGTATATTATAATAAGAACCACTAGTATATATATTTTTTTGTAAAATTTGTTCTTCTTATTTTAAAATTAATTTTTATTATTCCTAATAAAATAATGTGTTAGTATATTTACAACAATTTATTTTTCATATGATGGTTGCACTGCAAGTACCCCGTTTTCGCTTCACTTTTAGAATGATATGGCCACCCCTTGTCGTAACCACAATATTCATCTCGTGTCCAGTCCTGTATATCTTAGTCCGTGTATAATGTATACTTATCTAATATCTTTCAATAACACTCTAGTTTATAGGTTATCCTCAGTGGTGAGCTGGCCATTTAACTATGGTATATTTATTTACTTACTGAAAACTAGAACCAATAAAAGTAGAATTATTATTATAGTATATAGCCATGCTATTGTCTACCTATATTTTCATTTTCATAAGGGTGAATGGTTACTACACTGGTAAACTACTCAGTGGCGTAGACAAGGGGGAACGTGGGGGTCAGATCCCCCCTTTCAGAAATCATGTCTACGCCACTGAAACTACTATAAGTTCACGTGACAAAAACCTCAATATATTTTATTGAGATTTGTAAGATGGGAACATTATTCTGTTGAAATAAATTAAACTGAAAATATATTTCTTAACACGAAAAGAAAACACAATATCAACATAATAAGTAATAACTTTAATACATTATCAACGGATTTTATAATAATATATTTAAATAAACAGTTTTTCAAAATATGGTGTTTGAAGTTGCAAACAACGAAAAATGTAAAAATATATATTATAATTTTTAATTTTTAATTTTAATTTTTACCAATGTAATTTAGAAATTTTTACAGAAAATGACAAAATGTCAATACTCAATAGAACAATAATTAATAAGGAAAAAAGAAAAGAGAAAAAAAATAACTCGGGGATGTGGGAGCGGTACGTGATGGCTGGGCCTTGCCGTCATGATAGTCGTCATCCGCGAGAAACGCGCAATCGACTCAGCTCGTCAGCCCATGGGACCGACCGGGAGAACGTATAGTAGCCCTTTAAAGTTTAAACACTTCGCCATCACGTACAACTCCCCCATGCTTATTGTGTCTCGTCTGGTGTTATTTTTTTTTCTATTTTTTATTTTCTTTCTTAATTATTGTTTTATTGACATTTGTCAGCATTTATAGATCGAATTTTGACAAAATTTATCAAAATCTCGAAAATTATCAATCATTGTAATTAATAAATTATAAAATGTTCAGTTTTTATAGCTAAGGATCGCAAATTTAAAACAAAGGTTCTCTTAAATAGTTCATACTGTAACCAAAAAATCTAAAAAATATATGAACACAGTTATTTTTTACAGACATTTTAAATTCAAATTTGGACGAAATTACATATTAAAAAACCTAGAATAACTATTTTAGTTATTTTGTTGTGATTGAATAATATTATTCGTGGGTACTTGAAACTTCTAAAGTGTACTATTATATATCTATGATAGACGATAGTATCACGGTTTTTGTTGATGTATAACGCGTTATAAGTACCTAATGGATATTGTGATATGATTAATTTGGAATTTATTATAGGTCAATTTTTTGTTTAATACCATAGATATGTATATAATATGTCTTATACCTAGACGGCTAGACTGACATACCGTCTCCGCTCAGAATCGTTTTTCTTATACAATGATATTATATCATTCAATTCAAATTTAATATCATCCATTATACAGTGACCCACTTGTAACCTACTGTACAGCAGAGCGACACCCACTTGCCCACCTTTTTTAAATTAAAGTTAGTATTTAGTATTTACTAAAACATTGTATCATAATAAGTTTTTTTAATCGAGTTGGCATAATAAATTGGAGCCCAGTGGCGTACGCAGAATTCGTTAATGGGGGGGGGGGTTACCATATTTTATATACAATGATCCTAGTCTAAATATAATATTCCATAAAAAAATCATTATTCGTATTTTACTTGGGGGGGGGGTTAAACCCCTAAAAGCCCCCCCGTCGGTACGCCACTGTTGGAGCCTGTAATAACTATACATGGCATTTGCAATATTTTTTATTGAGTAGACATCAATTATAAAATATGATGTATAATTTAGTCACTTCTTTGGATATTTGCATTCTTCTTAAAATCTTTGAATTCTGCTCCTAATTTTAATAGAAGTCTGGTAGAGTGGAATATTATTTTCTAGTGCTGATAAAAAACTCTAAAAATATGTTTTGCATATTTTGCATATTTTATTATATGATTAGGTATATTATTTATATTATAATATTATTCAGTAATAGTTATCTTATAAACTTCAAACTAATTTTGAAAAATTGTTTTTTTGGTGTTTTCTTGTTTTAACACCTTGCTAATTTTTTTTTTTTTTGCTAGTGAATAGGTATCATTCTTATTTTGACATAATGTGTTATGATATATTTGATTAATATTTGACTGTGTATTGAGCAACCAACCTTCAACCTTTGTCAAAAATGTTGTTTATATATTTCTTCAATACCTATAAATTATGTTAGAAAAATAAACAGTGAAAAATGTATAAGAAGTTTTAGATTCTGAGCGGAGCGATGAATGTATTGGTTTTACAATGATGTATGTTTTTATATTTTTATATTTTTATATTTTTTTTTTGGTTTTACAATGATGTATGTCTTTATATTTTTATATTTTTATTTATATTTTTGTGTCTGTCATCACGTTTTAGGACAGTAAAAGTGCTTCGATTTTCTTCAATAGTACCTTTTCTGATAGGAAAGTGAATCTAGTTGGTACTTTGGGGGGTCAAAAGTAAACATTTTCCAGTAGTTTTCACAAGCGCCGGGAAAAACAACAAAAAAATTAAGGAAAAACGGGAAGTTTTACTCAAAATTGGTTTTCCAAAAAATCGATTTTGGTTATTGGTGTAACTCTAAAACAAATGAACGTATATACATGACATTTTCACTGGTTGTTTATACTTGCATTTTCTGTACACGATAACATTTTCAAAATATTTTGATTTATTTTGAACTGTTTAGGGACATTTTCATTTTCCATTTTTTTTTTAGTTTTTTTTCTAAAAATATCAATAAAATTTTATTTATTGGTTGCGAAAGCTTGAAAATTTAATAGAAGGCTCCTAATATGTTGTTTCAAAGGCAGATGAAAAATATTAAAAATCCTTAGTCACAATTTTTTTTTATAAGCATTTAAAGTTCAAAAATTGACAAAATATGGAAAAATCACGAAAATTAGCAAATTATTTTGAGTTAAGAATTCGTAAAAATTTTTCTTTTTAAATCTAAGATTTGAAAATGAAACACAAGATTTCTTATAAGATTATCTACCTTTATCAATAAAAAAATCTCTACCAGACAGTCAAATTAAATTTTTATGAGCGTTTGAAATTCAAATTTTTACAACATTGGATATTCACTCGATCACTCATGTAGCGATTTCCTTATTTTGTTGTTATTCATAAACGAATAACTATAGATACATGAAAATTTCACTGAATGTTTATATTAGCATTTCCTATACACCATACAATTTTGAAAATATTTTGACTCTTTTTGAGCTGTTTATGGACATTTACAGCTTTCAATTTTTTTTAGTTTTTTTTTCTTTGAATATCAATAAAGTTTTATTTGTTGGGCCAAAAAGTGTAAAAATTTAATACAAGGCTCCTGATATATTGTTACAATATCAGTTGAAAAATATTAAAAATACATATGCACAATTTTTTTTTATAAGCATTTAAACATCGAATTTTGACAGAATTTTTCAAAATCTCGAAATTTATTAATCATCGTAATTAATAAGTTATAAAATGTTCAGTTTTTATAGCTAAGGATTGAAAATTTAAAACAAGATTCCACGTAAGTAGTTAATTATCTTACCGAAAAATCTAAAAAATATACAATCACAGTTTATTTTTATAGTCATTTTATGTTCAAATTTGGACGAAATTTCATATTAAAAAACCTAGTTATTTTGTTGTGATTATATAATATTATTCGTGGGTACGGGGTACCTACTTGAAACTTCTAAAGTGTATTATTATATATCGATGATAGTATCAGGGTTTGTTATTGATGTTGATGTATAACGTGTTATAAGAACCTAATGGATATTGTGATAATGTGATATGATTAATTTGGAATTTATTATAGGTAAATTTTTTTTTAATACCAAAGATTTGTATATAATTTATCTTAAACCTAGACTGACATACCGTCTTCGCTTAGAATCGTTTTTCTTTTACAATGATATTATATCATTGAATTCAAATTTAATAGCATCTATTATACATTGACCCACTTGTAACCTACTGTACAGCAGAGCGACATCCACTTACCCACCTTTTATTTAGTTTTTTTTCTAAAATTATCAATAAAATTTTATTTGTTGGTTGCGAAAGCTTGAAAATTTAATAGAAGGCTCCTAATATGTTGTTTCAAAGGCAGATGAAAAATATTAAAAATCCTTAGTCACAATTTTTTTTTATAAGCATTTAAAGTTCAAAAATTGACAAAATATGGAAAAATCACGAATATTAGCAAATTATTTTGAGTTAAGAATTCGTAAAAATTTTTCTTTTTAAATCTAAGATTTGAAAATGAAACACAAGATTCCTTATAAGATTATCTACCTTTATCAATAAAAAAATCTCTACCGGACAGTCAATTTAAATTTTTATGAGCGTTTGAAATTCAAATTTTTACAACATTGGATTTTCACTCGATTACTCATGTAGCGATTTCCTTATTTTGTTGCAATTCAAAAACGAACAACTGTAGATACATGAAAATTTCACTGAATGTTTAAATTAACATTTTCTATACACCATACAATTTTGAAAATATTTTGACTCTTTTTGAGCTGTTTATGGACATTTACAGCTTTCAATTTTTTTAGTTTTTTTTCTATAAATATCAATAAAGTTTTATCTGTTGGGCCAAAAAGTGTAAAAATTTAATACAAGGCTTCTGATATATTGTTACAAAAGCAGTTGAAAAATATTAAAAATACATAGGCACAGTTTTTTTTTATAAGCATTTAAAGATCAAATTTTGACATAATTTATCAAAATCTCGAAAATTATCAATCATTGTAATTAATAAATTATAAAATGTTCAGTTTTTATAGCTAAGGATTACAAATTCAACACAAAGGTTCTCATAAATAGTTCATACTATAACCAAAAAATCTAAAAAATATATGAACACACTTATTTTTTACAGACATTTTAAATTCAAATTTGGACGAAATTACATACCTAGAATAACTATTTTAGTTATTTTGTTGTGATTGAATAATATTATTCGTGGGTACTTGAAACTTCTAAAGTGTACTATTATATATCTATGGTAGTATCACGGTTTTTGTTGATGTATAACGTGTTATAAGTATCTAATGGATATTGTGATATGATTAATTTGGAATTTATTATAGGTACCTATTATAGGTCAATTTTTTGTTTAATACCATAGATATGTATATAATGTGTCTTATACATATACTGACATACCGTCTCCGCTCAGAATCGTTTTTCTTATACAATGATATTATATCGTTGAATTCAAATTTAATATCATCCATTATACAGTGACTCACTAGTCACTTGTAACCTACTGTACAGCAGAGCGACACCCACTTGCCCACCTTTTTTTAAATTGAAATGCAACATTACAAACATGATCTTTTACCGGGCCAGCTAGTTATATATATTTAGATATTTTACAGTATAATCTAGTATAGCAGTGGTGCCGAACTCAATTTAAAATGTTGTGGCAAACTAGTAAAAATTTACCAAACACCCACCCACCCAGAACCGTTAAATTAAGCGGGCATTATTAGGCCATACATCAAAGACATTATACTTCAGACATTATAGTCGTGTAAAATAATTTAGTTTTTGTCAGTTATTCATAAATACTAGTGGTATAAATACTACTTATGGTAGGTAGACAGGTAGGTAGGTGAACATTAAGCACAAAATACATTTTTTAAAAAAATATAAATACCCATGAAAATGTTTGTATTTGTTCTCAATTACTTTTTCTAAAAAGTGTTACAACAACTCTTGTATGGATGTATTAGGTTCTCTACTTCTCTTTTAATGTAATTTTGGCTGGACTAGTTTTGTTACCACATGTATTTAATTTTAATTTAAAATATTTTTTTTTTTTTTTTGTGTCTGTCATCACGTTTTAGGACAGTAAAAGTGCTTGGATTTTCTTCAACAGTAGCTTTTCTGATAGGAAAGTAAATCTAGTTGGTACTTTGGGAGGGGGGTCAAAAGTGAAAATTTTCCAGTAGTTTACAAAAGCGGCGTGAAAAACAAAATAAAAATTAAGGAAAAACGGGAATTTTTACACTAAAATCTGTTTTCGAAAAAATCGATTTTGGTTTTTGGTGCAACTTTTAAACAAATGACCGTAGGTACATGACATTTTGACTGAATGTTTATATTAGCATTTTCTATACACGATAACATTTTCAAAATATTTTGATTTATTTTGAACTGTTTATTGATTTTTTAGGGAAAATTTTTCTTTTTAAATCTTAGGTTTTAAAATGTAATACAAGATTCCTTATAAGATTTTCTACCTTTATCAAAAAAAAATGTCTATAAGAAAGTGAAATTAAATTTTTATGAGCGTTTGAAATTCAAATGTTTACAACGTTATATAATATCCACTCGATTTCTCATGTAGCGATTTCCTTATTTTGTTGTAATTCAAAAACGAATGACTGTAGATTCATGAAAATTTCACTGAATATTTATATTAGCATTTCATATACACCATACAATTTTGAAAATATTTTGACTCTTTTTGAGCTCTTTACGGACATTTTCAGTTTGCCATTTTTTTAGTTTTTTTATTCTATAAATATCAAATATTAATAGATAAGGTACCAGAATTTTATCTGTTGGGCTAAAAAGTGTAAAAATTATACAAGGCTATATATAGTTACAATATCAGTTGAAAAATATTAAAAATACATAGGCACAATTATTTTTTATAAGCATTTAAAGATCGAATTTTGACAACATTTATCAAATTTAAAATTGAATAATTATTTTGTAGTTAAAAAATGTATAAAATGTTCAACTTTTATATCTAAGGATTGAAAATTTAAAACAAGATTCCACGTAAGTAGTGAATTCTGTTACCAAAAAATCTAATACAAATAATTTAGAGCATAGAAGTCATTATGCAATGAACAATTTTGAATTTTATTCCTTAAATCATAATATATTTTCAATTTTCTATGACTGGTGTACAAAAGTGTTCGTTTATCGGCCTCTTTAGGACATATAGCGCTCCTAGTGGTGACGACTATCTGTAGTAAAATTTTCAATCAAGTTTTCAAACACGTGACGACACCTTATCAATACACCTTGGCTATAACCACGGACTATGACTAATGGACTGGAAACGAGCAGCTTATCAGTGGCCTCGAAAGTATGTACAAGAAGCAAATGCGGGGGGTCGCAACCATAATCGAGAGTTTACAGCGCCCTCTGGTAGCGCTGAAAACATTCGATTATGAGTGTTGATGATAACAGAGACACCTTTTGCGGGCCGTCCCCCGTCACCCGCCCACCTTGTCGTTTCCAGTCCATTATATCTTAGTCCGTGGCTATAACTTATCAACAAAATACAAATAATCTTAGTCACTAGTCAGATAATGAGTAGTGAGCACCACGCCTATAGATACCAGGTTCAACACTTAGAAATTCGTATTTCGTAATATTCGTAAGTTCAAAGGCTGACAAAGTTGTACTTTTACGTAGTAAACAATTTATTTCGATTCGATTATTGTTAAGTGAATTATTCAAATATTACGAATAGGAGATAGAAATAAATATTGAAGTATTATTTTGAAAAATGTCTCAAGTAAGAATTTAAAATATTAGGTATAAAAAGTCAATCTATATAATAATAATATGATTGTTCATTTTGTAACATTGCAGTTAGATAAAATCGTAGCAGCGTATCGTATAGCTACTCAATATCCAGCATTAATATCAGCTAGAATACTTGATTGCTCAAAAGCTTCTGTAAACGTTCATTCTGTATGGGTTCAAAGGGTATTGGAGAGGCAAGCTAAAACCAGGTTCCGGCAAACTGTCTTTTCAGATTATAAGACTTATACCTTAACGTCACCACCAACTGATATAACAAACGAGTATAATAAATTAGACATAAATCCTAATGACATTATACACAACAAACCTACTAAATTAAAAATAAATGATATGTATTTAGGTTGATAAGCGCGCACTCAAAATCATCCAAGTATTTTTGTGTCGTTAGAGAAATAGAATCTGGAAAGGATATCAAACAGTATTTAGAAGTATGGGCTAATTGTTCTCTGGTGAAAAATTATGACTTGAGCGCTTTAGATGTGCACGGAAAAATTTATGCTGATGGTTAGTATTAATAATTAATACATTTATTGGGTTTATATAATTTATTATTATAAATTTAATTTAATATGTTTTGAACATTTTGATTATAATTTTATAGCTGAATTCGGAACTTTAGAGTGGTCTCCTGATGAAACAAAAATTGTTTACATTGCTGAGAAAAAAGTCCCAAAGTCAGAACCATTTTATAAACAAAAATCTAAAGCGTCGGCTGATAAAGACGGTGTAGATAATAGTGACACTGTGCCGGTATACCTACTGATCATTTTTACAACTGTGTGAGATATTTATACTTAATAATAATGATTATTGATGAATATGTAGGGTAAAGAATATGATTGGAGCCAAGATTGGGGTGAACAGTTGGTAGGAAAGATTACTCCAGTTTTGGTGGTATGTGATATAAAAACAGATACCATAGATGTTCTTTCAAATATTCCAAATGATGTTAATCCTGCTGCTGCAACATGGACACCTGATGGAAAAGGAGTCGTGGCAATTGGATATACAACAACACCTCGTAAATTAGGTCTAATTTACTGTACTAATCGTCCTAGCCATGTATTTTCTCTCACATTAAGTGGCCAATATAGTAAGTTTATATTGTTGATATTAAAAAAAAAATACCTATCTAAATCTGTAGTTTTATAGTTATCATATTTCGATGAATCCAATTGTCATCTTTTTAATAATGTTTTTAGTTTATATTATGTGAGCCAACAATTGTATTCTAATTTCTAAATAATACTTTTGGAAGATTACTTTAGTTACATTAAAGCTAAAAAATAAGTTCTGTGGTAACAAATATATAACAATATATATTAACAGTTGTCATATATTTTGTCAAGTAACTAAATATTGAATTACATTACCTATACTAAAAGTTATTCTGATTAGCTGTAAGCATGTAAATACCTGTAAGTTCTTATAGTGCATAGAAAACAATTGACGATTATGAATAAATAATAATACAAGTGATAGATGGTAGGGAAGTATACATTCACATTACATAACTTACATTTGAATAATTATATTTATATTTATTATTATTTTAGATGTATTGAATTCCAATTCAGAACAATTATCTGTGAAAACTCCCAGGTTCAATTTGAATGGCACAAAGCTTGTGTGGTTAGAACGCTTAGCAGGTGGACCACATCATTCGTGCTTTAAATTGATGTCTTGTAATTGGTCTACAAAAGAGGTTATTTATTTTAATTCAATTTTATTATTTCCTAAATCTATGAAAATTGCACTTAATATTATAAGTTAATATAATTATTTTTTATAAACTTAGATTACTACGGTTGTTGATTTTGACACGAAAATACTTCAAATTAACGATGAACAATTACCATTCTATGGCCTGTATAATCAAGGAATACCAAGTAGAAGTTGGCTGAATGATGACAAGACTATTGTGTTAAGTACTCCTCAAGGTGGTTCGATACATACATTTGCTATTGATACTGGTAATAGTTGTACTCCTTTATTAAATGATAAACAAGTTTTATGTTAAAAAATATTTTTTTGAAACCCTATTTATTAATTATTTTTCAGAACAAAATTATTTTGAATCCCTAATTATTTTTCAGAATCTAAAGATATCCATTATCTTCCAATCACAAAACCGTTTCATGAAAGTGTTAGTGTATTAGATGTTTGCAATGATGTTTTAGTTTGTTATAAATCATCACTTAATAAGCCTGGACAGTTATTTGCTATCAAAATTCTTTCTACATTTGAAGCATATGATTTTACCAATATTTCCATTAACGAAATTTCGCCATCTCATTGCCTTCCTAATAGTGACAACTTTGTTGTTGAGCATGGTTATAATCTTTACAGTAAGATCCAAGTAACTAAATTACTGAGATCTGTAATTAATATTTTATTTAATTTATAGATAAACCTACTACAATTTTCTATGGACCAAAAAATAGTAATTGTCCTTTAATTATATGGCCTCATGGTGGCCCTCATAGCTCGTCTTTAGACTCTTTTATAGCTCAAGCTGCATTCTTTATTCAAATAGGTAATGTCAAGTTATAATTATATTTTCTGATATTTTAATCACAGCTGTTATTTATTGTTGATGTGTTATTATTAGGTTTTGCTGTCTTATTTATCAATTACAGAGGATCGACAGGCCTAGGTAAAGACTATGTTGAATCATTACTTGGTAACATAGGCGATGCCGATGTCAAAGATGTTTATAATGCAGTTCAATCCAATCCTATGTGGTCCAATAGGAAATTGGTGTTATTTGGTGGTTCACATGGTGGTTTTTTGGTTACACAATTAAGTGGACAGTATCCAGTGAGTACTATTTCTGCAAGAAACACATAACCCTTTCATTGTTGAATTCATTAATTTTTTTAGTAATATTTTTATAGATATTAGGTTTTTTACCATTTCTTTGTCTTTGTCTAATTATTTGCCATATGTTCATGTTATCACATTAATTAAAACATTTACTGTGTATTTTTAAAATGATGAGGCACTTAATGTGTTCATAGCACCACAGAATTACTTACGTTTGATGCATATATGCGTCCATATCAATGGAAGGGTTAATAGTGGATTGTAAATTTAAATTGTACACTAATGAAACAATTAATATTTATTTTGATGTTTCCCGTGCGGCCGTGTAATAGAATTTCATTTTTGGTAATAATTTTAAATTTGAATAATATAATTTATTGCAGTCTGAGTTTAAAGCAGTGTGTGCTCTGAATCCAGTTACTGATTTGATTACTATGTTTGGGACAACTGATATTCCTGAATGGTACGTTATATTTATAGCAGACATTTTTTGTTTCATGTAAACTGTATTATTTTAGAATACATTTAAAGCTGTATCAACTAGAAATCCTTGTATAGATTTACTGTCGCTTTTTGTTACTTCTGATATACCAGATTGGTAAGAATAATTTTCATTATCAAGCCCATGTATAAATTTGTCTGCTATACACTTTTAACTATTAAAAAAAAAAGCAATCACTTATTATTGCTGATTTGCAGGGATATTACAGAAGGTGGTTATAATTACTCTGAAGTAGATAGCTTGGCAAATTCCAAAGATGTTTTAATGAAATTAGCTGATTGTTCGCCGTGCAAAAACGTTCATAAAGTTCAAGCTCCTACACTTCTATTGCTGGGTGAAAAAGATTTACGTGTACCTGCATCTCAAGGTCTTGCATATTACCATCTTCTAAAGAAGCATGGTGTTACAACTAGGTAAATTTACTTTATTAATCAGTTATTACTATAGTTTGAATTAATAAATATTTTTATTTCAGACTGCTGATGTACAATGACTGCCATCCATTAAGCACTGTTGCTGCTGACATGGATAGTTCAATAAACACTGCATTATGGTTTAAAAAATTTACAAGTGATGATTCAGAATAATCATACTAGTATAGTATAGCTATATATAATATTATCCATGTGTCCATATCCTGACCATTTATATAATATTGTCTATAAGTTATAACTATTCCGCATCAGTTACCAAATGAAAATACTAATTATTTTAGAGCACAATTTTTAATATTAAGAGGAATGTGATTCAAATTCAAAGTATATAATTATTTATAAATAAAGTGGTCTAAATATTTTCTTATCATTTTATATTCCAACTGATAATTTATTATTTTTATATTTTTTAAATGTTCAAAGAAAAATTACAAGTTAATTATTTGTCATAACTCATAATTGTATTTTTATATTTTTCACAAATCGAAAAAAAAACCACAACTTTATTTTTTTTAATATTTAATACATTGATGACGACGACGATTATAATAACAAAATAACTACATAATATATAGTCTTATAACTCTTATAATGTATCAATGTATGTCATAAATGTCAATTACTACTAGTAATTAATTTACTATTTTTATTTTGTAAGTAGGTACCTCTTTTTCCTTTTTTTTTCCATGTTATCGAGAACCAGGGGAGGGACTGGTTTTGGCATTGCTTCTCCCCCGGTCCTCATCGTTTATTGTGCAAAAAAAAACAAAAGTTATTTCACAGCAATAAGCATCCTGGGATGCGCCCTGCTCCGCTACCAGTGTGCCCTCCTGGGAACGGTGCTAGGTGAGCTTAAAAGTAAGTAGGTACCTACTTTTGTGGTGTAAAAGTGATCAATGATTGCAAGGTCAAAACAAATAAATATTATGTTAAACCTTGTTAATAAATATTATGTTAAACCGTAAAATAATATTTTAATGACAAAGGTCATCTTAAAATGAGCACAAAATAATATGTACAAAAATGAACAAACATCACAGTAACGAGCGTCGAGGCGTCGAGCAACGGCAATATTACACAAAATCACGATATATAATCACTATTGTAAAATGCGAAATACTGCACTTAATAATTAATACAAAATTAATGTTAAATTATTATCTATCTGAGCACTTTCCTTTGCTGGGACCTATGCATGACGCATATGACATGATCAGAGGCAGTACGTTCTGTTCGAAGCTCCCGACGAACAGATGGGCCCACGGGCCTCGAGCCCATACGGCCACGTCTTCACCGCCGTGTGTTTCCAGGGGCATGGGCACCAACGACGGGTAAATATCGAATTTATCACCTACACAGTTCGAGAATGTCGAAGGAAAAAAGAAAAACATAATGTAATACGTTATTCGTGGTAGGTAAAGTGCATAGTATACGGGCACCTTTATATTCAATATTGTTTATATATATATTGGCTGCGACGGGTACACCTAAATTAGATTTGTACTTACCGTACTTGGACGGCTGTTTCTGGTACTTGTGGAATTTGGCGGACGGCCCGTTAGCGTAACTTAAAATTGAGTAACTTTCGCCGCCGCGGTCCACACGCTCGACGATCTTGTCACCTCTGGATGGATATCCGTTTATGGTCATCGTGTGCGAATGGTCTGACGTAACCACGATCAACGTGTCTTCAGGATCGGTGACGGTGTCGGCTACGTCCACAGCTCGAGAAAAAGCAATAGTTTCGCTTAACGCCATGTGTGCCTAACAGTAGATACACCGTATATTATATAGTGATTAGTGTTGTATTTTACGTCTAAGTTCAATTTACCTACCAAAAAATTATTTTTTATAAAGCATACACAAAAGCTCACAAAGATATTAAAGAATAATGGCTTACCGCGATTACAGGGTGATTTTTCAAAAATGCTCAATATTTGTATGATTAAATTATGCATATATTCAAATTCTGAATTTTGGAATTTTTAAATACACTTGATCGTTTTTTTGAATACCTGATATTTTTTCTACCACATAGGTAAGGATGATTCTGTGACAATACAAACTAGAGCTTTTTAAAAAGATCTCCCCCCCCCTTTTCATTTTACATATTAAGCAGATATTTTTTTTGAGAATTTCGATGTATCTAAATATTCTAAATCAAAATTCAAAGGAATAGTTCTTGAGTTATAAATACTGTGTATATTAACTAAATTTCCTTTCGATTCTCAGTCACATTGGGATATATGGGCAAGAGGTTCCGATTATTTGGCTAAATCTATCTTTAATCTAATCTGCCCTTCTATTACTTATCTACCCCAGTCTGACTTTTTCCCTTTTAAAATGTTATATATGACGTAATGTATGGTCTTCTCGCTGGAATAACATACCTGCGGGGGGAGGCAATGGGTTAAGTAGACATAGGGGCTTGACGATTTGAAAAAATTAATTAGATTTATCAATATAAATGATTTGTAAAAATGATCCAAGTATAATAAATACTACATCTAATATTATACATAGGCAATAGGAATTAGCCATATAGGTATTTTTTATTTTTATAAAACTATATTTAAGGATTATTATCTTTAGTATTAACATTTTAATATCTCAGAAATTAGGTACCCATTATAATTTTGATTTAGATGCATCAAAATTTTCAAGAAAATCATCCGCTAAACAATTTTCAGTAAAAAAGGGGGGTTCTCGATTGAAAATAGAAGTTTGTATTGCCACAGGACACTCAAAAAATATAAAAAAATATAAAAAATAAAAAAAAATATAAAAATAAAAAATATAAAATAAAATACAAAAAATATCAGACATTTGAAAATATAGTCTTTAGGTATATACTTAAAAGTTATAAAAATCGGAATTTGAATAAATGTACTATAAAAAGGCAAAATGGGGGTACTGAGGTAGCAATGTAGCATGTTTAAGAAATCATCCTGAATATATACAATAAATATTATCATATGTAGCGTGTACCCGCGTGAAATGTCAAATGCGCTTACCAAATTCTGATGATGCGCATGATCTATTCTGCCGCCCTCGACGAATAGTACATATCCGTTTTCATTCTTCCGCAACACCTCGATAGCTGCCATAGTCATTTCGCTAAGTGATGGCTCGTCTCTCTCCACTTCCTTGGTGCCCGTATAAGACATATGACTCATGGAGAACAGACCTTAAATTATTATTATTCAATTTAAATTATCCTTATTATATTATTGGTAACAGTTTACTTCTTGTAGACTCATTAGTTACCCAACAGTTTGTCCACGTCTTTTAGATTCACATCCGACAGTTCCGTTTTGTTTTTCACATATTCGTATATTCGGTGGTTCTTCATCATGCGCACCTTCCATTCGGCGATTAGATCTCGGCCGTCTTCTCGATTGCCGTTCATATTTTTCGGCAGGAACTCTTGTCGACCACCACCAAGGATTACCTGAAAACCACATATTATTATAATTTGAAGTATCAGAAAATCTTAAGTCCAACTAAAAAATAGTTTTTTTTTACATCCAACTCAATTCCGGGAGATTGAGTCACCAGTTGTTGAGCTATGTCCAAACAATCGTCGGGTGCACTGCTTTCCCAACCTCTGTTAGCCGAATGAGCGTAACCGCCAGCTGGAGACGCGTGCGTTACTCTGTGGATGACAAAACAAATAACGTGAATGGAGAGTATTAAATCTAAACCAGGATAATTATAATTAAGGCTATAATATCGCCCATCTGGGTCGAAAAAATGTTTACAGTGTAAGTTGCAGGTTTTGAATATAATTTACTCAACTAAATTCCAATGTTATATTAACATTTAACGTCGACATTCAAATAATATATGTATATTTATATAAAAACGATTCACCGCAATCATGCTCATCCCCATTTTTCTTTTAATAATGGATTTACTCAAATTCTGAATCGTTAAGTATACAGAACCATATTTCTAATTATTTAAATTATTTATACCATTTAAGGAGTATACTGTGAACGATATAAACTCATTTTTTTAAAATGTCAACCAACCTTTTTAATTCGGTAAGTGGTAACTAGCGAGGTACATACTCGTTCAAATTTAGATAAAGATACATCGACATTTTCAAAAAAATAATTTTACTAACGATTAACAAGAAAAGAGGGGTATTTCTCATTAAAAAAAAAATAAATAAGTATAGAGGTATTTAGTATATACAGAGCACAAAAAAATCGTAATTCGTAAATCGTATAAAAACATTATGTTTGTACTTAGGTATATAAAAATAATGTTCATAATATTGATGTACTACTAGGTATATTAGGTACCTACTGAAAAATTAAAAAAATCAGTTAAAATAAATTAATTATTAAAGGAAAAATGGGGGTGCCGAGTGAGCATGCTTGGTCAATCCAACAGGAGTATATAGCCTTATAGGTAAACAGCAGCTGATATTTATGGTATTATTGATTATATGGTATTTATTCATAATATATTTCATTAGGTACTTATCAGTTATCAGTCATCAGACTACCAATGAAGTCTTGGGGACTGGGGTTGTGTTTTCTTTAGAATTATATGAAGTAACGTAGAAACGATAGTAATAATTACGTAATAATTATTATAATGACTACGTTGGATGTATAACTTAAGTTGTAAGAAATCTTATTATCTAGCAAAATGTTTTAATATTTGTAATTTGTAGTACCTAAATGGGCATATGGCTGTATAGTGTATATTATACTTCAATGATGTAAGTAGGTACCTAAATCAGGTTTTAATCTGTTTTTTCACTTCTCTACTTAAACAAAAATGAGGTAATTGAACATCCAGGAATTGCAATATCAGACAGCTTCTGGTAATAATTATAGTAGGTATAACTCGTATAAGTATAGTACACGTGGGGTGTGTGTCTCGCGCGTATACTATTATAATACCTACCCATCTATTATGTTGCATTGTTGCAGTATTATTAAATAATAAACTTGTATAATATAGATGCATCTTCGTATGGGTCAATAATAAAGAGTTTATATTATATTATCTCATTAATAGACCACTAATATATAAATATAATAAATATAACATAATATAATATAATAATACGTATACCTTATATTGGTTAGAATAATAACGGTCAAGTATATAAGTAGACCTTATAATTATTACTAATAATTGTACTCTTTTCCTAGTGGGTGGTATTTTATCTAGTTATTAAATCAAAAAATGTTCATCCCTCTTTTATTTTAAAATTTAGACATTGTGAAACCGGTCTGTCTTGTTTTGGCAAAAACAAAATTCAATCAAAAAAGAAAGATGTAAAATTATATACAATTATTTATAAAATATATTTTAATTCAATTAAAATGTGTTTATGTTTGCGTCGAAAGTGTTTGTCATGACTTTATGAGAGCTTAAGTATTATTTTAAAATCGCAGAAATACAATCTATAATTAAACAGTAGGGCTTAAATTGAAAAAAAAATATACTAGTTGATTTCTGTAAATTTATATATATATTTTTTTTTTGATTTATATGTTTTTTTATTCAATCTGTTGCAAAAAAGAACAATAAGAACAATTGATGTTTAAAATGTTAAAATAAAAAAAATAAAAAGGCAGATTGGATGAAATGTAGAGGTCTTTAATTTTTATGATCATTATTTATTTATTGACTTTTTTATTTTTAGTTTATCATTCGAAGATTGGTTTTTAACACATTTTCACAGTAAATGTCTTCTCCATTCGCCATATTTTTAGCTCCCTGTAGGAAGTGACTCCTGCACCCTGCATTATTTGGCCCATGTATTAGATTATACAAGTATTGATTTTGACCTAACTATTATAGGTGATACTGTGTAATTATAACTTTTAGATTCTGTTCTCAGAATCCAATTATATACCTATATACATGTATATTCATTATTCGTCATCAAGTACATATGGGATATAGCACGCGTATATACCTATACTTATCCAGAACATGATAAATATATTGATTTTCAGAGACTTCAGACTTACCTCGTGGTAGTGACGATCCCAGTAGACTTTCCAGCCATCTGGGCCCATCGCAATATCGAGTCAACTTGATTCTTGGAGTCTAACGACGCTTTGCAATCGTTTTCCCGGACGGCGCCCGAAACGCCTACCGTGCCTGAATTCGCCTTGACGCCGGTCATGTAAGCAGTTGACGAGCAAGCCGAATCGGCCACTTGTTTGTCGACACAATACGTCTATATGTATATTTATATATGTACATACATATATATGGAAAAACAGAAATGCACAGGTGCAAAAATATAATATTAAACAATCCTCAGATAGAAGTTTGTCACAATAAATAAGTAGGTATAATATAATATATTGTACATGTACAATGCTACCCAGTGGCGTATTTATGATGGGTGGGGCAGGGGCATTTGGCCAGACGTTTTTTTTATTATTTTGCTTGATGCATATTTATTTTTGATTATACTATTATTTTACATTTAAATGATTTTAAAGTGAGAAATTTAATATTTTCCACTCCAAAAAAATGGTTCGCAGATAGTGCAATGTATATTGGCATCCTTTATATATTAATACTTATTCTTTCAAAGAAGACTAGGTATACCGCATAACTATGTTACCGTTAGTATATATTCGGCGGTATAGATCTAAAATGTTTCCACTGTTTCATTATTTTTACTTTACCTTAGCTATCTACACTAGAGCCTAAAACTCTAGAACTAGGGTCAGCAATTAGTTGTTAAGAGGGTCTGGATGATTTGAAAAAAAAATGTAAGGTCCAGAAAACCTTTTTTTGGTCTGTGACCAGTGTTCTCAAAATCGACCATTCACACTGCGACTATATACTCGCTCCTCTTTACTCCTCCAGCGGGGATCGGGTGCAAACGAAGGGATAATAATACATATTATAGTAAATAATATAATGTATAGGTAACGTACCCTGACCAATCCGGTGTACGGAAAGTTTTCAAACGTCAACGATGCATTACCGTCCGGGAAGGCACTGCCGGATGACTGTTCCATGTGTACTCTAGCTGCGGTCACAGTTGCTATGGACATGCCGTCGCCTAAGAAGAACACTATGTTTTTGGCCCGACCGACGATCGGATTCTCTAGCTCTTTGAGCCGACGCCTCAGGTCAGACAAGCCCCGGTTCATCCAAAATTGTGCATCTATATGTGTATTACGATGGTTGTATATTATTGATCTTTGAAGTAGTTATAGTTAATGCAAGTGATATAAGATATATTTTGGGGCCTGGTGGTTGGCCGCAGTCACCAACGTGTTCCGAGATCAAGAATAGGCCGGCGTTGCTAGCTCTCAGATGGGTGACCACCCGAAGTTTTTAATGACAAATCCTGCCTCGCCCCATATACACGTTTTCCAAACCAACCATTCACTCCCCACAGTAAAAACCGACTAGTAACCATGCACTTGAAGCTTTAAAAATAATAATAAAAAAATGTTATTTCATTTTATTGTCTTACTGTATTACA
Organism: Macrosiphum euphorbiae; assembly: GCA_949089665.1. Classification (NCBI taxonomy): domain Eukaryota; kingdom Metazoa; phylum Arthropoda; class Insecta; order Hemiptera; family Aphididae; genus Macrosiphum; species Macrosiphum euphorbiae. The sequence continues at coordinate 117,829,452 of CARXXK010000001.1, forward strand.
GGCGTGGATTCAGGGATAGGGGCAATGGGTGCTCGGTCACCCCTCGTCTAAACCACCAATAAAATAAATTTCTGTTATAAATTACGAGTAATCTAAAATAGAAAGACATAACCAAATTTTGAGCACCCTCTATTAAAATGTTCTGGATCCACGCCTGCTGCTTTAACATACCTATGCTTGAAATGATGAGCGTCAATATAGAGTATAGACATTTATGATTAATGTGTTAATAATCGTAAACGATAATATTATATTTTACACATAAGTAGGTACAAGAAAATAGGGAGACAAAAGTGCAAACGTATAATGACTGTGCACCGTACCTACGTATAAGTCTAGTCTAAGACCTAAGTATAGTGTAACTTATTTAATAACGACCCTGCGTGTCGCGTAACCTGCTGTAGTAGATATCAATTCGTATCAACATTTTTAATTTGTATATTTGTAGTGACTGACATAATTATTGTAAGATAATATTATACAATCAGGTCCAGTAAGATATCTTATAACATATGTTTGATAATTACCATACAAATATACAATATCCAAAAAATGGTCTTTTGGTGTAGGTATTCGCACTTACCGTATTCTCGTGTCTGCTGTAGAGGTCGTCCCTTGTCCGCGAAATAATCATCTGGAAAATCAAATAGAACCAATTGATGCGAAACGCCCATCAATGTCGATGTGGGTATTTACCTACCTATGCCTATGTCGTAATCTTATGCCAATCGATATGTAACGATTGACCCCTAATGCAGTCATGGGTGCAAAATCATAGGCGATATTATAGAACCGTGTCAAGAAATGAAAATGACTGGGTAGACTTTGATTCTGACGACCTCGCTGCCGCCAAAATGTGATAATCACACGGGAAACGGAATTAAGGGGAACCCATTGATCACTATAGGTATATGTCTCGAGTGCAAAGAACTGCAGTGTATAGGTACTATATTGTACAGCTAAATATTTAAATTTACTGATGAAAGTAAAATATTCTACGGCGTATTATTAGCAGTGGTGCTACCTACTAACAAATTGTTGTTTTCTTAAATGCAAATTATTTTTTCAGCATAACTTTTTTTTAACCTTTACACCAATATACCGAATATATACTCAATACTGTAGCTAATATATTATAACAAACTTGTCTACATTTTTATATTTCTGCGTAATTTGATGAAGTGCATATTTTATTGTTATTATTATTAATTATTATTAAGTATTAACTATTGGTATTAGGGTTAATCTATACAATTTTCTACGAAATATATTATGAAATATTGGAATAAACGTATTTAGATGAGTAAAAATTAAAATTACCATTTCATATAAATGGTAAAATTTTTAAACTTGATAGTTTGAATGTATTAATAGGACGACACACCCGAATATTGTGTTGCCTGCTTGTCTCCGTCTTATGAATGTGCCACATGGAAAATTTGTGTTCAGCCATTCCAATTTTGTGTCATAAGATTTAATAATAAAGTGAATTGACCAGCTATTATCAAACTTAAATTTAACAAAATTATCCGTGTTTTTTCACGGGTAATTTAAAATAATTTTAATTTAAGCGAGTTATGTGATTTATAATTGTAATAATTTACATATAGGTCCTCATATCTTGCTTAAAATTTTAATAATTGTAAAAAACCACGATAAAGCACAAATAATTTTCTTGCTTTTAAGTGTGATAATAGGTCAATTCGCTCTGTTATTAAACTGTGTGGCACCAATTTAGAACGGCTGAACGTAAATTTTGATATTTTATGCGTTGATATGACGGAGACAAAACACTACGTCCTCTTAATAAATTTGTGAACATTACGACATAGATTACCTAAACACTGTAATGTGATACTTATAAGTTATAAGTTAGAACTGTAAATAGTTTAAATTAACTAAAATTCCAGACAAATAACGATTAGATATAAAATAGTATATTAGGTACCTACATACGACATACCAACTATGCAACTCATCAATAGTGTGAACACCATAAATGGGTTTATACTTTATTATATATATATAATATAAATGCAAATGTGACATTTAAACTCAATAGCTTATTGTAAAAATAATTAATTCAATATGTATGTAATAGAAACATTACACACAATATTCATAATTTAACAATAATAAATGGTTTATTTAATTTATAGTAAAATAATAATCTAAACTTGTCCTTTTAGTAAAAAAATTATATATGTGTATAACATTATTATATCGAACTTATATACGACTAGAGTCCGACAAGGCTATGATAATTCCCGAAACACAAATATATCTAGTAAAACGTAGATAGTATAACGTCATTTAACGTTAGAATAAAACATTATCACTCGAGTTTCGATGTATACACTTTAAAAAAAACATTATACATATAATACATAATATAATAGTATATGCTCTTAAAAATTATAAATGCACTAAAAATCTCTAAAAACATTATCCTAACAAGATTTGTTAAATATTTAATTTTGTACAAAATATTATAAAAGTTGACATTTAAAAATTAATAAAATTAAGTTTATTTTGCCAGTTTATTATTTTATTTTAAGTTTAATAGTGTAGGAGTTTTTATATAAAGCCTTTTGTGCGTATATTTTCCTTGCGAAATTATGCACTTGAAATAATATAATATCAAACTCGTTAAAAAACTCAACAAATTCAAGAATATTAAAATTGAATTATAATTCCAAAATGCCAGGATTAAAAAAACATACAGTTATTTATAAGATATAATGAAGATAAGTAGGTGTATCGTACGAATATAATAGACTTATATCTTTATGACAGTGTGATAAGATCGGAATTTGGATTCCTACCTACGTATGAGGTATATCGGTATATTATATAATATATTATTATGGCGTATACGTTATAAAACTATATATACCAGTATAGATCTAATGTAATAATATACACTCGAATATAAGTTTGTGTTATTAACTTCCGTTTAACTGTTTAAATAAGTACCTATTATACGTTAGGTCGTTGTACAATTATTGTATTAATATAAAAATGGAGAATATTCATATCTATAATATATATAGCATATTACCAACGTTTCAATGCGTATTATGTAATATTAAAATAATTAATATGTCATAATTTATGAATAGCTAATCTCAAATTCACAATTTTAATAAGTATTTGTATGGACTTTTTATATAATATTAAAGTTAAAAGAGATCTGAAGTTCTATTCAATATATTGAAATAAATATTAAAATATATAATTAATACAATATATTTTTTTAATTTTATTATAATATTTTAATAAATATATTATTAATATAATATATATTTTTAAATTAATATATTATTGGTGCCAAAAATATAATAGAATACTAGTAAACTAGTAAAGTAATATCCTGCAATCGTCAAACTATTATATGGATTTTAATTTAAACGACGAATCTTTCGGCATATTAATAACACCTATATTCTTTTTAAATAAAAAAACTTACCGATCGATGACTTAGACTTTGGATACGGTTTCGTCCGAGCAACCGTGTTTTCGGTGTAAACAAAAATAATAAGCAAAATTATTAACAACGTAAAGTAAGAGGAAATCATGTTAACGTCTCTACGGAGACCTACGACAATTTCTTGAAACTAATCTGTGTGGCGTGTCCGGTGTAAACCGAATGACTGGGAAAACTCAAAACAGTATCGTACATTCGTACACCGTGTTGTCATATTATCTGCAAATAGTAAACGGTTGTGAATGTATAATCGAAGGATTCATGTAAAATTGGACACAAGGACTAGTTCATCGGTTTTATAATATTATTATTATTAAGCATTTTTTTTATAACAATATTATAATAATTGTTGTCTCGTATTAATTAATAATAATTTCAATATGATCTTTCGTTAATATTTATGTTGCTAGGTTATTAATTTTGTTTTAGTAACTTTTACAAACCACATTTATCATAATGACAATGTACCTGCAAATATTTTGCGGTGATTAATCTTGTACATATACAGCTCTATTATTATGAAAATTGTTTAAATGAAGAGTTCATAACTTTGAGGTGTCTTTATTAAGTAGGTGCCTAATCAAAGGAAAATATATTTTGTGGTTACTTTCGTGTACCTATATTGATTTGGATTGACTTATAGATACCTGGTTCAAGTAATAACAAAATAATTATATCATGGCTATTTAAATTCGTCGACCCTATTTATCCCTACAGGCTACAGTGTATACGTATAATGTATATATTATTATTTTTACTTTTATAATAGATTTCTTGCAGGATAATCGGCCATAGACGATATTTAGTTGTACATGTTATTTAGAATTTTTTTTTTAATCTTCTTAGTACTTACCTATTGTCTTATGATTTACATATTTATCTACAAATAAATTATATACCAATGCAGGTAAAACCTAAGGTAATAAAACAACCTATAAAATACATAAGTAAAATAAATTATATTTAGTCAGTGACTAGGGCAATTATTCGACCCGGTATATCTATATTTTGATCAGTCCTTGCCATTTCGTCATCACAAAATGTAAAAACTTAAATATACCTACCAAAGTTTTAATAAAATGGGTTGCATCCTTACTCATCTTCAATTTTTTCAGAAAACAACTTAATAGATTCTCAATGTGTTTAGTAATTTATCTTAAGTACAGAGTATAATGTATCCATTACTTGTTTTCAATTAGTTTATAACTGAGTCACAATGTATGAAAAACTTTGGTTGATCATTAAACTGCTCGAACTCTTGTCTCTCTGATTTTCACGGAATCACCCTTTCATTTAATTTCCATTTTAAACAACCAATAACAAAATAAAATATATTACAAAATCACCAAACAACACACAACAATAAAATAAAAAACAAGTAAAAAATTTACTTTTATGAATTAAGAACGTTACATTGTACCTACGTATGAAACTGTACTTATAATATCAGCCTATACTAATTACTAACCCATCAATAATAAAATATTATCTTTTATTATTTATTATGTAAATAGGTACAAATGCTATACAATATATCAGTATAAATACTAGCCGAATGAACATGGATTTATTAATCGATTCCTATAAATATATAATAAACGTTAGATTAAGTTATAAATAGGGCATGGATTTATAAATGCACTAAAAATGAAAAGCTTAACAAAGCTTGGGAAGCGGCGATTTTCTGTCTTTGTCTAACACACGTGCAACATAGGATTATAGACGTGTTCTATTTCCAACGTACCGATTAATCTAGTGAAGCGATAAGAATTCTGAAAACAGATTTGAATTTTTCGTCAAGTCTACTTGAGATCGACTTTCCCACATTTTTGTTATTTTCCACCAAAATCATAAAAACGATATATTAAAAATAGTAATTAAAAAATTTACATATTTCAATTTTTGGAGAAGTTTAAATCAAAAAATCAAAAATGTGGGAAAGTCGATCTCAAGTAGACTTGCCGACAAATTAAAATCTGTTTTCAGAATTCTTATTGCTTCATTAGATTAATCGGTACGTTGGAAATAGAACACGTCTATAATCCTATGTTGCACGTGTGTTAGATAAAGACAGACAAATCGTCGCTTCCAATCCCCTTAATAAATTGCTCTGAAAAATTAAAAGCCAATTTAAATGGATATACAAAAAAATGTAGATAACTATAGTTACTTGTTATATTTTGTGTTTCATTACAGCACTGGACAATCAGATCCTATTAATTATTTTCAAATAAAAAACTTCAACAGTTATTGACAAGTGTTATTTTGTATAATTGAAGTCATGTAGGAGTGAACATAATATCATTGAGTATAATATTATATAGAATACAATATATTTAACTCAAAAAATAAAATTGTTGGCCTGGTGTGGCACGCTGGTGCATCGGTTTCAGTGGCGTCATTTTAGTTTTTGAGAAGTTGGGGGGGTGTTTTGAACAGCCCATAATAAGACTGAAAAAATCACTTGCTAACAATTATTATACATTACAATTGAATTTTTATCTCAATAGCCTTCTTACATAATTTTATACTTACTATTGTTACCGTGATAACCGTGGTTAGTAGTTGCTGGTTACTATCATAGGCATAAATAACCCATTTTTGAGAGATAACAATGACTAAATAATTAGTACATAATATATAGAATATAGAGGAATACCTAAATATATTACGTATTAGCTATTATATGAAGGCCCAAAACTAGCCTATACCCGGTCAGCTAATGACAAGGGGGGGAGGGAAATTCCCACAAAAATATCCTCTCTAATGTACCATCTTGATCCAAATTGCTAAAAGATAAGATACTATTTGTTGAAATCGAGGCACTCCTTCTGGTAGAAATTTTGTTAACAGGATAAAAAAATAAACATCATTGCACTAGCTGGAGTTCCTCTAAAAATCTAAAATAGAAATATTAGTAAAAAAAATTATCTATATTTTTTTTCTTTTTGTAGGAATTTAAACTAAGTTTTTTATTAAATTTTATTTATTCTTATAAAATATAAAAAAAATACTTTCAAACCATAAAAATTTTATTTTATTTTTTTTATTTTATTTAAATTTAAATCTATGAGATTACTGGGCCTCACTGAGACATACTCGTGTGGAGGCCCAGGGTTATCTACTATACATTAGGTACACATTTGCATTAAAATTCTTATTGACAGACATCTACAATATTTGTGTTTGAAATTAATATCCTAATTATACAATAAAGGTAAAAACAAAAACAAAAACAGATAAAGTAAGTTATAGGTAGATTGGTACAAAATAATTCATGGCAAAAATAATACTAATATTATAAATATAGACATGGAAGCAACAGGTGTAACATAAGATTCTGAATGATAATATGTGTGTGAATATAATGGCATATTTTTAATCATATTTAGTGACGTCACATTCATACATTAACCAGTGTGTGATATGTTTCTTAAACAGTGGCAATGGCATAAATATGTTTGCTAAATAAGTTGGCATTGAATTGAAAATCTGGGTCCCTATGAAATCAAATACCTTTCGACAGACGGTTTTTTTTGGCCAAAATTGAGAGTATTTATTTAGTGCGTACCTAGTATTGACACCATGGTTCAAAAGGAACAGTATATTGTGTTTTTTTATATACAAAATGCTTATTTTAAAGTACAGGTTTTTAATATTTAATACATTAAACTCTTTAAATATTTTTTCGGTTGGATATCTACGGTCTTTTTTAATTGCAACTTTGATAATTGTGTTTTGACAGGTTTGAAGTAGGGAGATAATATTGTCATAGGCACCACCCCAACCTATTAAACCATATGTGATTTGCGATTCAACAAGAGCTAAGTAAAATATTCTAATGTCTTTAGGTGGTAGAATATCACGAAGTTGTTTTATTATATAAATTAATTTTTTCAACTTATTGCAGACAGATGCAATTTGATTTACCCACTTCATATCAGAGCACATTTCAATACCTAGATATTTGAAATTGTTTACTATATTGATTGATTTGCAGTGGCATAGGTCATGAATCTGACATGTATTATCGTAGATTTTAATTGAATTGAGGTTCGGTAAAGTGGACTTGGTGAGAGAATGTATTATAATAGCTGATTTTTCAAAATTTAAAAATAAGTTATTAACACCTAACCAGTTATCAATGGTTTTGAGGTCTGTCTCAATATTATTAAAAACTTCGTTCCATGTATTTGCAAATTAGTGCAGTATCATCAGCGTAGCATATTACTTGACTTTTTAAATTAAGTGTTTTTATATCATTTAGTTGGATATTAAATAAAATAGGAGATAACGTTGTACCTTGCGGGACTCCACATTTTATTGACAACTCGTTACTGATGGAATCATTAATTTTTACCATTTGTTTTCTATTATTAAGATAGGATGTAAAAAGAGAAAGAGTGGAACCAGATATTCCGATATTATTCATTTTATTTAAAAGTATGTTATGATCTACTGTATCAAATGCTTTGGTTAAGTCGAGATAAATAGTAGCGCATTTTTTCCCTTGTTCTAAGGCAGTATATATAGTTTTAGTTACATTGGCTATAGCTTGGTCAGTTCCCTTACCTGGTCTGAACCCAAATTGGTACTTAAAGAATAGATTATTTGATTCTAAAAAATCTAGTAACCTCTTTTTTATTATTTTTTCGAATATTTTGCAATATTTGAAATTACTGAAATTGGCCGGAAGTTACTATATGATGTAGTTGGACCTTTTTTGTGTATTGGTGTGATTATGGCTATTTTAAAGTTATCCGGTATTAGGTTTTGAGAAATACTTAGGTTAAAAATTTGACATAGGGGTGTACAAAAATATCCAAACAAATATGAAATAGGCCTATAGTTATTAATATTACAACTTACAAGTTTCATAAATGGATAAATGTATTAAAATAATTTATACCCTCACGACTTAATTGTTTAAATAAGGCTTAGCATTAAGCCACTATAATAACTTTCTTATGTATACATATGTATTAATAACTATCATGCTAACTGCTAACATAGCAAAAAAAAAAATTAAAACCACACTGTTCTATCCGTAGATGTAGATAGCCGCATAGGCTAGGAATGTGTTATTACTTAACAAATAAAAAAATTCACATATTTTTGTGGTTCAAACAAACTTTGTAAATATTTTAACTTAAGACACGTATAAAAAAATGTGTAACTATGTATTTTAAATATACTTTTTTTTTTTTTTTATTTAAGGTTCACAGGCTTCAACTACAAAGGTTAATAGCCAACATTTTTGTTATAGTTTAACAAAAAAAAAAAAAAAAAAAGTAAATTACAATATTTGTTTAAATAGATTTACAATTTAATTTATATTGAAACTATATTTTGTTGATAAGGTTGTCTTTGGTGATGAATTCGATGGTTTTTAAAGTATGTTCTTTATTATTACTTTTTTATTACTGTATAAATATCATATGAGTAAGGTTCCATTCAATTTTCAAGCTTTTTTACGTTCGAACAAATATTTTATCATATATTACCTATAAATTAAAAACAAAAAGATCAAATTATATTGAATTTGGAAATTTATTTTATGTCTTAGAAAATGATAATACAAAATTGTTAGTTGATGTGTATTTATTGCATATTTCGACTACATTTTAGGAATATAATAACTCTTGTCATGTTTAAGCGAATATCAAAATATGTTTTTAAAATTGAATTTTGTATTATAAATAAGTACAGTTTAATTGATATTGAATTAAATTTAAAATATACAGTTTTACTAATATATCCATATTAATCTATGTGGTGTGCGCACACATGCACACCTAGGAACGAGCCGCCACTGTATTAAACTGGGATAGTCGAATTCTATGTCGGTATCTATGTCGTATGTACTATGTATAAAACAATCATTTTTAACTACGACAATAGTTAAAATCATTGTCAGTTCAAATGTATGATATTTTTGTTGAAGTAGCTTTTTTGAGACCAAGTGCAGTTCACCCACTACCTGTTTTTTACCCAAGTGCAGTTCGACTAAAATAAGTGCAATTTTACCATATCCGTATTAAACATGACAATAAGCACAACGCGTCAACGCTATAATGTATAATTTCGATTGGTACCTAACGTACCTTAGTACCTATTACCTATACTCGCCCAAACAGTCTATTTTATACGCTCAAAAGCTATAAGTACGTAACTCGCCAAAACGGTATATCCATTATTAGATAAAAAAAGGTTAGGAAAAGGAGAGCCCGATTGTCCAAACGACTGGCTCGTACAACGTATATTTATGTATAAAAGATGTTTATACTTCATCTTATTAATTATACATGTTTTTATCATTTATAATAACATAATTTATTGAATTATTTAAACCTGAGTAATATTACTTACAATATATTTCATATAATTGAATAACACAATATTAAAATAAAGTAACATGTAAATAACAGGTAAGCCCATTGAGATACAATCAAATGGAAGACAATGCAATTATTGCTGTAAATGTACCTTTTTTCTTACCTAATTTACGATTTATAATACATAATACAAAATTACAATCATACATAATTTAACAAAAACAAAATATAGTTTATACATTTTAAGCCATTTAACTCAAAAGCCACACACTTCTATAAATATCTTACATCTTATTATTAAAGCTTTAAACTAAGTATTTGATGTATAAAGAAGATGATTAAATATAAATAAATATAAATTAAATGAACTTTTAATACAATTGATAAATAAACCATATAATTTAATCATGTGAGTAAAGACGATTGGACATAAAATATAAAAACATAATTATTATAATTTTATGCATTAATCAAGTGGGATAATTGGATAAGAATTAACCGTTAACACTGATAACATATTATGTTGCACTAATGCCCGGCAATTTTAATATTTGATTTTGAAATTAAATTAACATAGTAATTGCACGATCCCTGTTTTGTTTTAATAACTTGATGTGTGAGTTACTGTTATACAATTTAATGTTCAAAAAAACCTTAGAAAAGAATTTTTAACGGTTTATTGGATGTTTCAAATTATTATATATATATTATATAAAAACATAAATTTTAGCTGTCTTATTAAATAGTTATGCGCTACCAGCCTTTTACTTCTACTTTAAACAAATTTCTATAATTTAAAATGTATGGCACAAAGAAATATTTCCATGTAAGTTGGCGAATAAAAATACACATGTTTTGAAGATAAAAATAAAAACACTTAATTAATGAGAGTATCCTGCGTTGAACCAGAAAATAAATTATTACTACCATGGCCGCCAGGGCTGTTCTAGATCTGACTGTTCGTCATCTCGTCTGTGTTTGGTAACCAGTGCTAGGGGCAGTTCTGGTTGGCTATATGTATCCGTACTATCATCTGTACTGCCCATTGAATAGCACGATAAAGGTCTATCGGGCATAGGCGACTCAGTATCGGAAGAATCAGATTGAGTGGACGGCGGTGTTGGTACAATCATAGAAAGGGGTGGTGGCGGTGGTGATGTTTCGGTAGGTCTAGATGGCAAAACTAGAGCAATATCACCGTTGGATAGTCTTGTAGGGACCAGTTGGACTCCGCAAGCTGAACCAGTGGTACCCAATAGTATAGCGTTCTGGTTAGAGTCCAAATGCAATTGCAGATTTGATGTTTCTGGAGGTGTTGAAATAATTTTCGGACTGTTATTACCACTTTCTTTATTGAAGTATGTGTTCAAGTGCTGCATGAGACGTTTGCGAACATGAGGTTCAAGCCCAGGAAATCGGTTTACTTCGTTTGTACACTCTGTAAATCCAGCCTTGAATTTGTTGGCTACTGTGGACTCCGTGGCAGCAGATAAAGCTACATTATGCCTTTGCATGGATTCCAAGTGTTTTACAGTCATTTCCAATATATCTGCTTTTTCCAATTTCGAATGTCTAGCTGGCTATACAATAAAATTACATTAACAATTTAATATGTTTATACATTTTAATAATTTTTTGTTTTTGCTTTTTATACTTACGTCTTTTTTAGTTGCATCTAGGATCAAAGTCTTTAATTCGTTCAAACAGTTATTTATTCTTGCTCTTCTTTTCTTCTCCATGATTGGTTTGTTGCTCTACGAAAAAAAAATTGGTACCTTAAGTTAATTTTTGTTCTAATAATAGTCAGATTAATTGAGTCAGCAATTCTAAAGTCTTTATTTAAACAGTTAAGATTGATACATCATGGTTTAATTATATAATATAATTCGATTAAAATATATTGAATCCCTTTGTTCCTGTTTGATAAGAAAAAAAATCCAGTAAAAATAAGTTTATCCCTGCCTTCTTGTATACATTAAAAAAAATTTCAACTAAGTTCTAATTGTGAACTACAAGAGTGCCGCATCCCGAAATTGAATGTATATTATGACACTTATGCATAAGAAGTTGCCTATACCAAACTCATTTTTACGTATCAAAAAATGAAACTTGAGAAATCAGAACTTATATTTTTTATTACAATAGTACATTAGTAGTGCTTATTTACATATCCCACTCTGGCAGCCTGGCCAACCTCAAATAATTTTATAAGTAAAGTTATTAAATATAAATGAAAATTATGTTGAGTAAATTGTAAATATGTTAACCGTTAGCCGTTAGGCAACAAAATATTACACTTAAGTGAAAATATTAATAAACTGTTTTTTACATTTTATGTAATTTTCAATTATAAAATTGTATTTGTATATATATACTTTTCGTTCTAAATTTTTTTTAAAAACATCGATATAAAACGCGAATTTAAAATTGACAGACTACTTTATTCATACCTTTCATGACATTACCACTCTCGACATATACACTTATTGTGCTAATTTGTATAGATTGTTTATGTCAAATAAAAATAAAAATAAAAATAATTTAACAAAGAGAAATAAGCAAATAGATTAAAATTGTTCTTTTGGCGTCCAAAATTAATTACGTTTATTGTTAAATTATAATATAATTTATAAAGCAAAACACAGTGATACATTTAAGTTTTTCTTTGAGTGTGAGAACTTTTCAATGTTTAAATATTATGTAACGAAGGTTTTTTTTCGTTATTGGATTTAATCTGAAAAAGCTGGTAAAATATAGCATATGAACTTTAAAAAATTTAAATTAGTAGAAAAAATAAAAAAGTAGTAGAAATAATAAAATAATATTATAATTGTCATTAAAACATAATTTAATAACAAAAACAATGTGTTTTGAAAAATAAAATTCTTGTTTAATCTTTGAACTATAGTCTATTTCTATTTGCAATTGTTATTGTTACTCCGGAAAGTTATTGGTAGGTATTATTATTTATTTATAGTAGTTATATGGTTATTATTACTTATTAGGTACCTACTTTAATATTACTTTTATTGGCAGTTATTCAAATGTCTGATAATATTTATTTAATCCTGACAACCCCACGGCTTATTAAAGTCGAATCGCATATTTGTATTCGTTATCTTAAAAAAAAAATAAAATTTAAAAACATGTCCAACTTGTACAACCATTTTTTTACATTTGAAAATATTTAAAATACAATATAATAATTGTAAAAATGTTTCAAATAAGCACGAATTATTTTGATTTGTTTAGAGTAATAGTACTTCTTACCCACCACCCGACATCTATAAGCTTACCAAAACTGTAAGATCTCTGTCCAATCATTGCCCATATAGTAACAGGGTAAAAACATTACGTAATTTTATTTATATTCTATACAACCGATAACCCACTGTGACAATCGCGGTTTATTTATGAATTAATTTATATAAAGCAACGTAAGTATATATTTTAAATAATATTGTGTTCAACTCACCCGTCGATTGTTTTCGTTTATCTTCTTTTGGCTGCACACATCAGTGGCCAGAGGTGAGCGTTGCGACTGCAGCGGATCGTCGTCCGCTACTCCGGAAGTCATGGTTATTTTTTTCTTCAAAAAACTGATACTTAAAAAAACGTAAAAACGACGATGATAAAGGACCTAAACGGAAAATAAAATCGTCCGGTGCGGAACACAACGTTTGCAAACGTCGGTGATGCGAGTGCTACTCGAGCGCGCGCTCGCGTGTGCACGGGACGGACGAAACGGAGGACCACCGGGTGGCGACGCGTGTCGGTGCGAGCTGCTGCCGAAGAGTGGACGCGACGCGGTCGTCACTTGGCGCTTCCGTGCCGAAAACCAGCGGAATGAAGACGGTCGCGCGCGCGTTCCAACTCGCACACGCGCACGCACACACACGCACACGCTCGCAACACATGCACGCGCGCACAACCACACGCATACATCAAACGCGCGCGCGAGCCACGGGGCGGGCACACGTACAGGTGCTATCGCGGGACGACAGACCGCCGCCGATGTGGTGGGGGACCTGTTGCTCGTGACCGTCGCGCGACCCGTCACCGCATCTGAAGAGCGGCTCGCCACCACCACCTCTCCTCACCATGTGGCCATGTGTAGTGTTATTTACTTGTTATTATTGTTTATTTATTGTTATCATCGTCATTACTATCATTGTTATTACTTGTTGCCCCCTATCGTACCGCAAATACGACAGTACGACGGTGTACGCGACTAAAACGGGTAAAGGCGAAACGCAAATATTCCGCGGATGAATACGGCTGCGGGGATAATATTGTTGTTTGCTTAGGATTTCCGTTTGTCGCCTTGGCCAAACATGCCACGGTCTGACGGTTTGTTAGTATATTTTATTGTTATTATTTAATTATTATTGTAAGACGCATATTATTATTTTCTTAAACTATTCTCTCGGACACCGGAAGGGATAATATTGTTATGGTGAGCAGGGATGTTTGAACACGACTATTTATTATAATAAATATTATACAAGTACGCCTTTACGGTTTACGAATTTCCATATAATATTATCATCTATACTACACATATAAAACCGCTTTCACCCCTTCCTTTTGATATGCGTTATCGGCTTATATTGCTTACACAGTTATACCTATACGTAATTATTATTATTTTTTTATATTTCCTACAAGTACCTTATTCGATCTGTTTACCGGCGTGTCTACCTACGCTTGGGTTCCTACACATTATGTACGTGACTGGTATCAATCCGACTATTCGAGTACCTAACACGTTCGTCACTTTGTTAATTTAATAGACACTATATTATTATGTATTAAATGGCCAACCCCTACAACCAAACACCTGCAGTTGGCTGTGAGTATGTTACTCTTTAGTCTTTTTAGGGTAAAACGGGATCCTATTACTAAGGCTCCGCTGTCCATCCTTCCGTCCGTCTGTCACCACTCACCAGGCTGTATCTCATGAACCATGAAAGTTAGAAAGTTGAAATGTTCACAGATTATATATTTCTGTTGCCGCTATAACAACAAATACTAAAAATCCTATAATATATAAAATAAGCAGTGTTGCCAACATGTTTCTAGCTGATGATGGTACGAAACCCTTCGTGCTCGAGTCCGACTCGCACTTGCCCGTTTTTTTTATAAATAGGTATAGTACGAGTTGTAATAATATTTTAAGACAATAGTTTAATAAAAATTAGGTACATTTAAAAATATCAACCGGCACTACAGTATATGAATAACTAATCTATATTAGGGACCCCCCTATATAATGTAGACGTAAAATAAACATTTAATTTTAGGATCTATAAATAGGATATATTCTGTACATATAGACAAATATGTACAAATTAGTTATACGCTCATATGCCAATTCCAGATTTAATTACGATTTTGAAATAATTTTTATCAAGTCTTCTTTGCTGTCTTAGGAATTTCCTAAGACTACCGTACATAATACTGACAATATTACATTACTACTTAGGTATATTATATTATATTTAAGAGGACGCTACAACATAATACGAAAGACTTATAGATTTTAAGTTGCAATCCTGTCTCGTAAAATAAAAAATAAAAATAATCCTGCATAGTTTTGAAATCGACGATAATTGTTTTATAGAACATAGGTACTCGATTCTCACCTAGATGTTTCTTTGTATTATTAATGAAAGGAAATCAGTTTATTCAAATGCATATTATAAAAGTCAAAGACGGACGTATTCGTTTATCGGAAAATCATATTGCATACGAGTCTGCAATGAAGTACCACATTTTATGTCTTTGTTGTCCTTGCTATCATATATCTATCACCTAACTATCGTGTGATAAGCGCGTATATCGAGTTCGAATCTTGGATTAGAAAAATTTTATTTTGCAATTTTTTTTGTAACGTAACGTTTTTCGATTCTATGTGCCAAAGCAAAAACATAAAATGCCAAAATAGGTGCATTTGTTGTCTCCGTCTTACAATGCTTAACATACCAAATTTTACGCTCTGCAGAAGATCACGTTTAGCTCCGATAGTTTAAAAATTAGAGCGAATTTATCTCCTGCAGGATGTAAATGTTCAAATGTAAAGGTAAGAATATTATCTTGAGCATCTCATAGGCTTTTTGATATATTTTAATTTTAAAGCAATTAGTTATAAATATTTTAAGATGTACAAAAAATGTACCATTTTAAAATACTCATAACTCGCTTTAAAGTTAAAATATAATAAAAAGCTTATGTAAGATGCCCTAGAATCTAGATAATACCTAATCTTACATTCTTACCTTTCAATTTTATAAGAGGTAAATTCACACTAATTTTTAAACTAATAGAGGTACATGTGATCTCCTCAGAATTTGCTATGTTACGCACTTGTAGAAGGAGACAACAAATGTCTGTGTAGCATCCTCATAAACACAGTACGTACTTTCTACTTATAAGTTATATTACTAATTATTTTAATCTTGTTAAATTAATATAATTTGAAAAAATATTATCAGAAATCAGTATATATATTATATACTATTGTACTATAATAGTTAATAACAAATTTAGTTATGATATGCTGTGTTGTACAGTAAAATAGATTTATCAAAATCAAAAATAAAAGAAAACAGTATAGTCTTATAGGTATATTTATATTGCCGTATTGGCTAAGTGTATATTTTATATAGGTATATTACCTATTACATACATCATCGCGATTTTTTGTATAAAAGTTCAGTTATACCTTATAGTTAGCTTAAACGGATTCAATAATTATTATTATAAATATAAAATTACATGTGCAGGAGTCATTTTGGAAGTAGTTCACGGATTTAAATTTTATGTCTACGCCGACTGCCCTGTTGTCTGATACTCTAATTCATAAATGATGATTTAGTTATTCATAATTATAGACAAATATATGTGAGTATGCGAGAGTTAATTATCTTATGATTTATGGTGTGATTCAGACTTTAGCCGACTTTTTAGATTTTGAGCGGAACGATAAATGTATTTGCAATGAATGTGTTAAATAAATTAATCAGGAAAACATAAAAAAAATTAATGAATAACAGGAATTTTTTCGGAAAACCAGATTTTTGTCCCAAATTCAAAAACGAATAACTGTAGATACTGGAATTTTGTACCAGTATTTATATTAGCATTTTCTAGGCATGTACCTAATAAATCAAAAAAATATTTTGGATTTTCTTTGCTGTTTATAAACATCGAACATTTTCGATTTCCTTTAGTATTTTCTTCAATTTATATGAATGATAAAATGTCGTTTGAGAGTAAAAAAAAATTACAATTTTGTTCAAGATTTTTCATAAGTTGTCCTTACAGCAAATTAAAAATATAGTCACAATTTTTCTTTTTAATAATTTTTAAGTTACATTTTACGAAATAGGTATAGTTACCTCAAAATCATGAAATATGAAAATATGTTATAGTCATTTTGTGTTGAAAAATAGGTATATGAAGTTAGTTAATATTGTTTGAATTGTAGCAAAATAACTAAAATCGTTATTTTTGTTTAAATATCCGATTTCATGAGATATTTAACTTCAAAAATCTATAAAATAAAATGGTGCATTTTTGAGATTTTTAAGCTTCTGAGAAGTTATAATAATAACTAACAAGGAATCTATTGTATTAGATTTTAAGATTTCGATATTAAAATTTAAAATCAATAACTTAACATTTGTCTAAATATTTTGATAATTCTATTGAGTACCTATGGAAAATTATAATTTAAGAATTATAACTAACATTGGAAAAGTTTTAATTTTGATGAAATTGTATATTGAAATGAAAAATATCAGCTTTAACTCCAACGAAAAATGCCACCACGGCAATATAATGTTATCCACGCATGTAATCCACGTATAAATTAAAATATATTATATTATCATATAATATTTAAAAGTCAAATAAGTTTAGGATATTGTGTTGTTGGATTATACGAGAATGCAATATCGAAACACGTCGACAATGGATATATATGCTAACAAATCAATTTCTCGATTTTATTCTCCTGCAGCTACCTCAACGTCGTCGTGTACGCGGGTCGTATTATTATAAACATAATAATATTATACATTCTTTGCACACATAAATAAACATTAAGCAATGTCAAATATATTGTGTGTGTGCAGTGTGTGCAGTGGGTGGGTGTGTGTGTTGGGCTGCGCGACGACTTGGCGGGCTCGGGCGACGACGGACACGACCCATGTGAGACGAGACAATGATATCACGCAGCATCTGCAAATCCACCGCCGCCGTTGACGCCGCGCCGCCGCCACGGTCGCGTGTTCCAGTCGGTCGGTTTCCAGCAGCAGCATGAGCAGCCTCTGTGCGCGCACCCGCCGACTGCGCATATTTTATTATAATATTATACCGTGCCGCAGTCGTGCGCTTGCAGTATATGGGGAAAGAGATTTTCTTAACGAGCCCGAGGGTTGCCAACACGCGACCGGTGGCTGTGTCGCGGACCCAGTGCCGGCCAACCGTTTTGGACACCACTAGCTTATTGGTCGCGACTCGCGCGCGCGTCATCGTCGCCGCTGCAGTGGGGGCGTCCGCGAACACAAAAGGACGACCGAGCTGAGGTCTCGTCGTCAGGCTACCTTAAATAACGCGCCCGCGCGTGTGTGCATCCATCCCTTGATACATACATAGTACGTCGCCGCCCGAGATGTATTTTTCTTGTGTGCGCTTGTGTGTATTATAATATGTATATAATAATATTATATGCCTACTCACAATACAATAATACAATATAACGATGATGACGATAATAATAATAGTATAATACCGGCGACGATAATAATGTATCGGCCGACAAATCCGAGGGTAAATCCATTATGATGAGCGTTTTGTATTGGGTTTTTAAAGACGTCCCCCCCGAGTATAAAAAAGAAAAATATAAATAAATAAAAATACGGCCCACTGATGAAATTATATTATTATGCTGTCGTCCCATTATAACTGGCTCGCGGTGTGTGTGTATAAAATATTTTGCGGATAACCTCCACCGGCACAATGGGGTTTGGTTACATCTCCGGTTACTCTGCGTGTGCATAAGGCGGTGAGCCATTATGCGCGTCCGTCCGAGTGTAAAACCGTCCGCACCGATGTGCGTCCAAACGTGTTAATTCCGTGTGTTTCGCCATAAAAATAGCTATAAGCAGCGGCAGTGCCCGGGGGTCGCCGGGGGAGGGGGTGCGCGCGTGGGGTAGAAGTGTCTGCCGGCATGTGTTATCCGGGCCCACCCTTAACGCGATAAAGTGGCCGAGTGTACGTCCGTGCGTGTATGTATACAATAATATTATAATGTTATTATTATGTGCACACAGGATATACCATATACGACGACGGTCTCTTCCAAGAATTCACTCTCCCCGAGGAACAATCTGCAAGATTTGTGTGTACACTGCACAATCGTGACGACGCTGGGTCGCCGAAGCTGTTGTAATATCGTCACCTGTATACGGCCGACGTACTGTGTACTTGATTAGTCGTTTCGAGGTTTTGACAGATGATGTTTAAAACTAACCTTCCAATCTGTATAGGTAGGCCTAAATATTATATTATACAATCCGGCATCCGGTATTCCGGTCTATTTGTAATTCGTATGTTTACCTATATATTAGATACACACTCGACACTCCTCAACGCCTTTCATTCGTTGGCCGTTGTAGTCAAATTATCAACGTAACCTATATTTAACTGTGTGCTTATATATTATACATATTTTGTAACGATCAGACCTTTTTTCGGAAATAGTTATCAACTTAAGATAGTTTGTAAGGATCGGTAAAATAGATTTCAAATTTCATAAAAACTTTATCGTAGTTTCTAATTTCTACCTATATATACAAATGTTTATATTTATGAATATATTTTAAATGAATAACTTTTATAGATATTATATATAATAATATGTAATAAATATTATAAATATATAACCTAACCAATTATTAATTAAAACTATATTAAAACTTGCCTAACTAATTCAACGGATGAAACACGTCATTATATAGCGTTTTACGTTCATGAAGAACACCATTTTATTAAAATTAAATCTATTACATTTAACCTTATAAAATATAGCACTCGTCAATCGTCATGCGCATCAGATTTCATATTTTATATTGCTAATAATATATAACATAGTGCATGTAACCATAATCCACAATTTTTGCATCCCAGAATAATATAAGTATTTTGTTATGTATGGTTTTGTGTATTATAAACAAAGACAACAGTATATTATTAAGCTATATATTGTGCATAATATAGGTAGTAGCCAATAGGTATATACTATATTAAAAGATCAAGCAAATTTCAATAAATGAGCTATACCTATTACCTATCACCTATCATAATTAATAAGCATGATTATTTTATTTTCATATGACTCCACTTTTATATGTAGGTATATTTTTTTTATTAAAGTTCTTAATTCAAACTGTAACTAAATTAATACTTTTTATATTTGACCACAGGAGTAGGGATTACTACCTATATTTTCTTTCTTTGTTCTTATAAGTTAAGACAATGTGAGTCGATAAATCGTTTTTTTTTTGTTTCACTGTTCTACACGAACGAATCATTCATTCACTAACCATTTTTTGCGGCTTTAGAGAACCTAAAAACCATGATGTCTGTTGTTTCTTTTTGTCTAAGGTACCTACTATAAGAAAGGCGTAGCTGCAAGACTGGAAATACTGACGCGTTAATGATCACATGGAAGAGGTAGGCTTCTGATAATGACTACGATAATCGTTATAAACAACAACGAAAGAACAACGACTACAATATGACGTGTAATCACGGGCCAATTTTTCCGGTTCTCTTATATTTTATTATTACACATTTTTTTTCTTTAACCATGCGTTGTTATCAAGGTGCCGAATGTACACACTATAATAATATACAGGTTGGCCGAGATTGTTAGCCAGGTGTAAAGATGGCCCATTAACTTGTTGCACCTTGCTCGCTTGCCCGTTTTGCTGAGGTGACGCCTACTTATTCACGGGGTGGTAGAATTTCGGACTTACTGCCTCACTGGCCTCCGGCCAAATTTAATGTTAGAGCACGCATGTATATATTTTTAATCGAGCACATATGACGAGAATATTTTTAAAGCAACCCTGCAGGTATAAAAAAAAATTGTTTGTTCTTCGGGCTATGTAAACACCTTATGTGTTGGAAATTAATTTTTATTTTATTTTTTGTCATAAACGTGGTATTTTTTATAACCACTAATAATTATAACTAGCAGACTAATTTATAGTTTTTCAATTTCGCACCTGAACTAGTTATTTTATGGTTTCGATTACCTACTGGAATCATAGGCGCAATTTGGGCTAAATTTATGGGGGTGCTAGATTTATGTGGACCAAAGTAACCCGTGGGGGGCTTCGCCCCCCACACCCCCCTCATAACACCATTCATGCATTCATAATACTACCTGATTAATCAATAATTATTAATATTTGAAAAATAAATATATAATACAGGTAAATACGTTTTTTATTTTCATTTAAATATTATACTAAAGAGACATAGCAAAATTATTTATTATTTTATCTTTATAAATTTTATTGCTTAGATCTCTCTCAATATTAATAACTGACAAATCTGTAAATTTTGACTGTTCCATGCTTGTCCTAAGCCAATTCTTTATTCGGCGCATAGATGAAAAAGACCTTTCACAAGTAGCTGAGCTTATAGGAATAGCTAATCCTACTTGAATAAGTTTAAACAAGTTTGGAAAAACATCTTCAGTCACCACTTTCTTTATTCCAACTTCCAAGTATATCAAAATTTTGTAAACAATTTTTTGTCAGCAACATTTCTGCTTTCAATGATGTTAAATCAATATTCACAACATCCTGAAATTATATTATCCTCACATGATTATTTTATTTACAAAATTAACCTACATTAAATTAATCACAACAATATAATATATACATGGTTGTTAGGTACCTATTTATAATTATTATGAATTCAATTAATGAGTTATTATTATTTAGTTTATAAATAATTTACTAGTTACGAACCTTGTAATGATTGGTGAAATATGGACCTTTTTCAAAATCCATTTTCATAAACTGGTCTAATGAGTTAGCTAAAACTAAACTTTCATCCGAAAAACGGTATTTTATATTATTTATTATTATTATTATTATTATTATTATTATATAAGTCAAATCTTAGAAATTAATTTTATCCTGTTGTCTATGACATAATACGTGTATAACCAATAACAATTAAATGATGCTGTTGAAAATTTGGGGGTGCTAATATGAATTTTGGGGGTGCTAAGCACCCCCAAGCACCCCCCAAATTGCGCCTATGACTGGAATCCAGTAAGTTATAAATGTATAAATTACTGACTCACTGAATTTCCTAAAATAGATGTTAATAGATTTTAACCATCAATATAAATTAGTCTATACGTATATACTGTATAGTATATTAATTGACAAATGGTGTTAGGTATATGGTGTGGTAGACCATATTGTATTTTATATTACCTATATATAAGACGTGTCACGTGTGTTATATTTATATAATATTTCTAGAGGGTTAAAACGTAATATGGGAATAGATCTAGTGCCAATTAAGAGTTATTTCCTGTTTTAAATGAAATAAATTAATTCTGATAAATTCGGAGTTACAATGAGTGTATATAATATGCCATAGTTACTTATATTGAATGTTTAAGATTATTTGAAAATTTTTATACTGTGTTTAAATTGACCCATGATGACTCGTGTGTCCTGGGATATTGAGATCATGTATACAATTTTAGTATATATATATTTATGTAAAATATTTTCACACATTTCAACCTTTGGTGAAAAATAACTTTTAAATTTATATTATATTTATATATATTTAAGTACTTATCTCAACTATGTTTTGTAACGATTAAGTTGCTATATTAGTAATTTAAAATAATATTCATTTTTAATCTGCTTAGGTGGTTAAATGTTAAATTAATGTAATATGTAAATTGATCATGATTAATATGTTTTAAAAGATAGGTACCAAAAAAAATATGATGATTAATTAATATAATGAAAAAATACTGAATATAGTTAAGCCAAGCCTGCACGCGGGTTTCCGTGCAGATATAACATATGACAGTTTTTCTGTCGACAGATTTTTTTGATCACCCTCGACTTTTCCGATCTCAAAACTGATAAGCATATTTTGAGTGTGTTTAAAACGAGTTGTGGCATTATCAAATAGATATTGTGTGGTACCTAATTTTTCAAAATGCCACTTCAAAAATGTTCACCTGCTCGAGGTTTCTGAAGTTATTAACTCGCTGTTCTTGGGTTATTCATGGGTTTCAGCTCCAGCAGCGATTCTAATTATACTAGCAGCCACGGAGGGGTTGGCGTTTTGTTTAAAGGTTAGGATAGCATGGCTGCTGAAATGACAGGTTATTCATGTACATTGTACATATATATATATATGTATATATGTATATTATGTATACACTATATATAGTCAGTGTTTTCCTTTTTTGCGCCAGGTAAAAATACACCTTTTAGATATTTACGGTAGGTACACGCCTTACAAATAACTACAAATAACGGGGCGTTTATCCAATAACCAGTGTAGCAGAAACTGAATATTTAGTGTACAAGGGGAGGTTTAACAACCCGAGACTGGGTTACAAAAATACCCTTACAGGATTATTTTTTACGATCCAACTAATACATCAATGTCTTGTTCAATATTGATATTCTGATGTATTAACATTTGCTAAGGCAGATGTTAAAAATACATTTATGAAAAACTCAAATGATCTTTGTTATTTTATATACGAATACTGATGGATTTTATTTTAAGTATCTACATATTTTATTTTTTATAGTTTATTGTATATTCATTTTAAATTGTCATCATATATGAAGAATGGTTCAATGGTCCAGTGGTTCAGCAGTTTAGAATGAATACCTAATATATTGTGTAAATTATTTTATTTTTTATACTCATCATCGATATTATATTTACGATCGTATATTGGTATTTTATATTTGTACTAGCTGATCCCGTGCACTTCGTTGTCCGTAAAAAATACAACTTTAAAAAAAATTGTGATTGTTCAACTCCTTTTGGGTGCAACTCAACCACCCTGGTACGTTGGGTTAGGTTAGGATCGCGGACAATGTGTGACAGCATATCAAGTACCTAGGCCATGTGCTACATTTGATTTAAAGCATGCTCGCTGATCTGCCCGATTAACCAATAGCAACCAAATAATAAATACTAATTTCTATTAATTATTTCTCCGATAACCAATAGCAATTAGCAACCATTTATAAACAAAAATGTCCACCATAAATCTTTATTCCCGTTTGAGCACCTCCCCGGGTTATGGGTAGGAGGGTGAAAAATATTTTATGACCTATTCTCATACCTACCAAATATACAAAAAAAATGTCATTACAACGGTCTAGCCGTTTAGGAGGAGTGCAATCACAAACACCGTGACACGAAATTTTTATATTATATTAGAGAGATATGATATTAATAAAAAACAGTTTTTGGTAGTTTAAAAATCTATGTTTAATTATAATTTAATTTAAATTAAAAATATTTTTAATACTAATAATATTATGGTGGCAATATAATATTGATATGATAACAAATGTTTCATATTTTCAACTAAGACTAAATCGCCCTAGTATTCCTAACAAAGTATGTCATTTGAGAAAGAAACCAATACTCAGTATTCAACCATACATCCTTGTCTTAAAATTTGGTTTTAGGGTGAGTGGGTGGAAGGTCGTATTGAAATGTGATAAACAGGTGCTATTTAGGGTGTTAAGCAAAACATATGCCGACCGTACTCACCCTTGTGGTAAAATCACAAGTCGATTTTGAATTCCAAAAACAAGTAATAATCCATTAAGTTTGAAACAGGAAATGCTGTTTATGTTTCATGTTTTAATTTTAAACAGACATTTTAAAACACGTACTTATATAGTATATAGATAAAAAGAAAAATTTAAGCATTAGTTAAAATTATGAGTTAGCAGGTATATATAAATTCATAAACTGGATGTTGAAACTACATCTTACTTTACTAAATATATTTATTTGTAAATTGATGAAATTAATTAGATGAATTGATGTAATGTTTTTTAATTATTTTATGTTGGTAAGGCACTCCAAATATTAATTTAAAAAAAGTTTATAAGTGCAAAATTATCAAAAAAAAATGTATTAAATTAGATTTAATGGTTTTAATTAACTTGTTTATACACCACACGTATAAATAAGCACTGGGAAACGGTGAATTTGAGTATAACTGAATAGGTATGTAAAATATATATATTTATATTTATATATACCGTACAAGTATATTATATAATTTTCTTATATGGTACTATTACTATCATAATTTCAAAACAGACACAATATAACGCCTGTCAGTAAGTTCCAATATGCTTCCAAATTAGTATATTATAATGTAAATACAGCTGACACAAGCTACCTAAGGATACTATTATACGTCTATAGTCTATACGAATCGCGGAAAAAAAGCCCACGGAAAAAAAGCCCAAGGAAAAAAAGCCCAGAAAAAAAAGCCCACGGAAAAAAAGCCCAAAAAAAAAAATACACTGAGGAAAAAAAGCCCACGGAAAAAAAGCCCAGAAATACAAATATAAATGTGAACAAAATATAATAATATATTATTATATATTATAATGAAAATAATAATTAATTGTTAATTATAATAGTAATAGTCACAGCAGGTCAGTCAATTTTCAACTGTAATAATACAATAATAATATAAATATTTTGTTGGGTATAGTGTGATACTGTAAATTTTGAGATCGGTGTATAATTCTCCAGTACATTTCATTGAACACCTCTGAGAACACCTCCAGGTTATTTTTGATACGCCAATATACTTTACAACATATACATAACCTTTGTAAAAACCTTTGTTACCACCTTTATTTGATTTGATAATCTCCTTATTCACAAAAATTGGTAAAACAAAAGTATAAAATATATAACAAATGTATAACTGGATAAAACTGTACTAGTAGGACGTGTAGATAGTATCTCAATAACCAAGTAATGGAGTACTATATGGAGTGTCAATATTACCCAGTTATTGATAAATTTTAACATTTTGACTGGTTATATATATAAATTATATTGGTAAGTACCGAACAATATAAATTAAATTAAATGTAAAAGTGCTTATCAATAGTTGGGTAATAAAAATGCAATTTATTGACAGGTGGTTCATCAGTTCATGGCAGTATCAAACCCTCTATATAATAATATACCTTAATAATATTTCTTAAATTAAAATACATTAAAAATTTTCAATAGTTATATATTATGTATAAGTCATATTTGAAATTTTAATATTTTCTTTTATAAAATTACCTATATATGCCTCTTATACAATTATTTATGATTATTATCTGTTATAGTATAGTAATGTATTATTAATATATTATTATATTTTGTTCACATTTATATTTATATTTTTGGGCTTTTTTTCCTTGGGCTTTTTTTCCGTGGGCTTTTTTTCCTCAGTGTATTTTTTTTTTGGGCTTTTTTTCCGTGGGCTTTTTTTTCTGGGCTTTTTTTCCTTGGGCTTTTTTTCCGTGGGCTTTTTTTCCGCCTACCAGTCTATACATATGGATACAACTATAAAAAGGTTCAAACTTCACCAATAATATACACGAGTCCTCCCAATCGGTGTCGATAGACGTGTTGCCGTGTCGGTATATATTATATCGTATCGACATGATATGATTAGTGTGGCAACTACATAGTTATCATGGTGTTGGTGGTGTCTAAGACACCGGTGAAAGAGTTATAATCAGGTGTTAAGGGCAAGTTGGGCCCGCCTTCGGGGTTGCATCGCACGTCTCAGTCGATGATTACGAATAATAATAATGGTGGCAATAGTGTTGGGCATATTACCTATATAAGAAGATGAATAAACTGGCAGGAAAAAAGAATACTTATAGCTGGGTGTGGATGACTGGAGAGGGTGTGTACCATGTAGTATGTACCTATATACTGTGTGGTGCGTAATGAGGGTAGGCAATAATAATTATAGTTATAATATAACAGACAAGTATCGGTGAATAACAGAACACGGCTGTCGTATATATATATAGTGTAAATCAGCCATCGGTTGATATACATACGTATAAATAGACATATTATATAGAAAAACTTGTTTCTAATTTTTTTTGGTCCTTACGGCAAATGAGAGGATATGAAAGAAAAAAGAAAAATCTTTGGTGTCCTTTTGCAGTCGATCATTAAATGCACACGGCCGAGGCTCCCATGGAATTCGGGTGTACCAGATCTCGGATTCAGATAGTATTGTCATTTCAGGTATCTTGGACTGAGTTTCAGAGAGAGGAAAATATATAAAAAAAAAACCATCTTGAAGATAATGTGCGTGCGTACGCTGCTACGACGAGATTGCACCTGCCACCTGCCACCGCGACGAGGCGGCTCGGCGGCGTGCTTATACGGTTTTCTTTAAAAACTCGTTTTCTTTTGATTTTGTGTGCACAGGAATTATAACGCTCAGACGCATATTATACACGATAAAACAACTATACGACAGCGGTCAATTTTTTGGCTGTAACAGTCATTACGGACCGTAACATGCTTTTATATATTATCCAAGTAGGTACATACTATATACATATTATATGTTACTATTACATACACTTTATAATGATGGTCTTCGAAAATTATACACTTTTTTGAAAGACAATAATAGACAAATACATATTTTACTTGGATATAATACACGCTTTACAAACTTAACTATTACCTACAGAGTAGACATAATACTGAAGCATTTCAATATATTTTGTGGTTTGCACACGACAGATATAACAGTCTAAAAAATCCTCATTTCATTTTTAAAATGTAATTTCATTAATATAACTACCATTGGATCACATTTGACTTTATATGCTGGTTATGAATCATTATAGATACGGTAAAGGTACCTAATAAAGTAATATGTATAATAAACTGTATAGATATTAGATAATCATAATAATATAAGTTATAACTATAATAATACAACTATATATTAAGAATATCAGAGGTTCAAAAAACAAAGTCCATTCTAACATTTCTAATTTGTGTATTCATAATTATAATTTTTCCCACAATACCGGTAAACTTATTAGTTAATAGTTATTAAGAAATAATAGTGTTTAATGTGAGTTTATTTTTAATATTAAGTATACCGTATAGTATATAGGTACCTATAGTTCATTAAACTCAGTCAAGGTGCAGTGATAATGCAGTTGCATATTATATTTAACAACTTTTAATTTAATCTAAACTTCGATCACATGTTATTGAATTTATGTAAAATAAAGATAAAACAACAATATGTAAAATTTAAAATACTTTATATTTCAATAAACATAATAATATTATAAGCATCGAACACAACACACAACTACTACACACAATTGGACCCTATTGAGTAGGTATTGTTTTTAATACACAGGAAATGGTTTCCGGTGACCGGCATCCAAAACACCTTATTCAAATGACGATGTCTATACTATTACCGAAAAGTCAATTGGTACTGTCTGGACTCTAGAGCTGCAGCAGTGGTTCCTAACCTTTTATGAGCGTGATCCTAACATTTTAAATTTAACTTTTCGTGACCCTTAAAACTCATAATAATTGTAAATGTAATATTCTCATTAATCAACATCAAAACGTACTGTGTT
Source organism: Macrosiphum euphorbiae (assembly GCA_949089665.1). Classification (NCBI taxonomy): domain Eukaryota; kingdom Metazoa; phylum Arthropoda; class Insecta; order Hemiptera; family Aphididae; genus Macrosiphum; species Macrosiphum euphorbiae. The sequence goes on from CARXXK010000001.1 coordinate 117,858,041, forward strand.
GAAAGTCTGGAGTGAAGGTAAATGATGGAAGTGTCGATTGAGCACACTTGGTACAAGTGTTGCGTAAGAAAATAATGGCACTGGTATATGAAAAATAAGTTATTCGATTACTTATTATTTTTATTTGTGAATAAAAATTGTTTTTATTATTATTATTATTTTACACAGGTAGGTAGTATAATTTTGTACCTATGAAAAACAAAAATCGATAAAAAGTCTCTTATTACTTTATTACATCTAATAATATTTAGCGACAATTTAATTGCATCTAATAAAATGCAACACGTATCTGCGTCATATCACCTGCGTCATATCATAACCAATTTTATATACGTATATAGGTACAAAGCGCTTACCTGCTGCTGCGTCTTAATATTTTACCGCTGAACGAGATCGTAAAATTATGGCAATGTTTTCTGACCATGATGATGAGATGATGATTTAATGGATGACCGTGCCGCAGTACAAAACTGAATACAAAGACATAATAAAAACTAAAAGGGAGTTGGAGATACAGGCCCTTAATTCCTGCCCATATAGTGTTAGCAAACTAATATATAGGTACAAATTATAATACAGTATTATAAGTAATAATATAAGGTTCGTAGATACCTTTCAAGGCAAAATAAATTAAAATGATAATGAAAAATACCATCGAGGCGGTAGATCTTCGTGCGAATAAATCACGCGTCATATCCATTATTATTATTTTATTATTATTATTATTATTATTATTATTATTATTATTATTACCGACGTAGTATCGCTGTCGTCATCATCGTCATAATAATAATATAACATAAGGTTTACTTGTATATTACAATATACTTGTAGGTGCTAGCGAGGGGCCTATTTTATTTCCGTCTGTAGTACTATTAAAGTTATAACCGATTACATTATTACAATGAAAGTGACTTTGCGGTAAAATTACTAAAATGAATGTTATGTGATGTAAACTTATATATATATACCCTGAAAAACATGCAACTAAAAATCATGATTATCTTCGAAATCAGAAAATTCTACTCAAAAAGTTTAATAACATCTTGAACCCGAAAATGTATGTATTATTATGGAAATCACTTTTCTCCGTTATTGTAGTTGTAATTCAATGGCATTTTATAAAACTATAATACCAAATGTCCATGGAATTACATAAGTTAAATTTCCTAAAAATTATTTTTTTATTATTCTAATAGGTATTTATTTATTTTTTGTTAATTAACCCACGGCAAATTAGGCCATTAGGTGGTTTTAACTGTGGGGGAGGGTATACAGTAGGTTTAAACACGTGTATTTGTTAGTTTAGCAGATTTTTTAGTGGGCGCCCCTAAGTATCTGCCATGCCAGGGTGGGGGATAGTAGCACTTTTCTCCGGACACCGTGACTTGCCCGAAGAAAAATGCCGCCCGCAGCCGAGGTTTTGAACCTTAGTCCGCTCGGCCACTCCGTTCCCCTTTAATAGGTATTAAAAATATAATATTTATACAATATACCTCCTCGTGTTTATTTTCCAACTCTCATAATATTTTTATTTAATGTTATAAAAGTTCTTTATATATTATATTATATTTAAGTTAAATTATTATAACATAGGTACATAAGGAGCATACCAGAAGGTTGTTTATATATTATAGTGTATTCTTAAAATGTTAAGATTACCTCTTGATCCGTATAAATTATTATTAAAATCTTAAATCAATCATAGATGAGTATCTGTGTTCTGTATCTGAATATACTTTGGGCTCAAATATTGTGTAATTTCTGGGAAACAGAACTAAACTATGTATTATTTTTGAATTAAAAATCATTATTCATGAATAATGAACTCCAAAAGGTCAAAACAATATTTTTAAAGAACATAGAACTAACTATATTATTTTCCTCTCTGTATAAATGTATAATATTATTTTTACCATAGCTAAATTAATAAATTATTATTATTCATATTGAAACACCATGAGACAACCATTTAATTTTAAGTTTTCATTTATATATATATATATATTAATTATTTATTTACATATACATATATACTATATAGTAGGGCTGGCGGTATTTTCGGTATACCGAGAAATACCGGTATTTAAGAAATACCGGTATCCGGTATTTTCGGTATTTCAGAATACCGGTATACCGTGATTCGGTAATTACCGTCATTACCGAAAATACCCTACCCCGGTAATTACCGAAAATACCGTACCCCGGTAATTACCGAAAATACTAGCATATATATTCATAATGACATAATGTCATAATATAATATTGTAATTTTCGTTATCTGTTATCTAACATTATACTAAGATTATAAGTATGGATAGGACACGCCTATACTGGCTTCGCAAGACTAGGTTGCGGTATTTCACCGGGCAGTTTAAGAGTTTAAGTAGGTCTGTGCTAGGGGGAAATACGATGAAAATACATAGCGCTAGCATTTGGGCTTGCTCCACTTTCCTGCATTACCCCCGCTACCAGCCCACCCGTTTGTTACCAGTCCAGTACACAGTATAAATTCTTTATCTCGATGCTCGGGAAAAAACTGCTATTTTTAGAATTTTCATTTGACGATGTGGTATTATTGTTTTGATTATTATTAAATGGTCAATATCGTAAATATCGATTGTCAGGACCTGCCGCGTCCTGCATGCACTAGTGCCTTGTTATTGATATCTCGACATCACGTTGAAGTGTTGAACTGTTATACAACAATTGTTGTCTGTTATTAATTTAAATTATTATACTACAAGTTCTTTCTGCTCTTATATTATATGCTCGTTGATCGTATACTGCTCGTATATTATATTTCAGTCTTAACAGGTATGTATACACTACTTATATTATTAATAGCTACTATATAGGTAATATATTATGTCAAAAATTGTACTTATAAGTTATAATATGTTTTGTAGGAAATTAAATGGGTAAAGTGAAGTCTAAAGTGTGGTTATTTTTCAATAAAACGAAAGATGGAGGAATTTGTAAAAATTGTAGTCAGACCAAGACTTGTAAAGGTGGAAACACTAGTAATCTTGTAGCTCATCTACGGTTTATGCATCCTGGTATTTATAATGAGTTAAATAAAATGAACACTTCGAATAATAGGTGAGTTTTAAAAATGTTTTATTTTATATTAATTTATAATGTAGATATAAAATAAGTAGATGCAAATTAATACAAAAATAAAATAACAGTTACAAACTTAAAAGTAATTCAATAGTACATGGTAATTGGCGAGGTAATTGGTATATCTCTAATATATACAGTTTACTCTCAATAATGTCAAATTAAATATAGGTAATATTAAGTAAAGTAAAAATATATATTTTTTTAATCTTTTAAGTGTTCATTAAATTTGGTAAAATATTATGAAAATTTTTTAAAATTATTATTATGAATTCAAATATACACCTATAAGACAAGTTGTATTAAAAATATTAAAATATTAAATAAATTATAATATAATTAAATAGGTATGTACCTATATTAAATAATAAAATACCAATATCCAATGTCATTATATATATTTATTATTTGATAATAACAAAGGTAGGCATTAACTTGACTAGGTAGTTAATTATTTTTGTTTTTAACTTATTACTTTTTTATAGTTAATTGTGCAGTTAAGTTTATTGTATTTTTGTATCATACGGAACCAACATATAATACTGATTTGTTGACTCTTTTTCGATTTTGGTCATTTATTTTGTAATAATATATTATATATTATAATCATCTGATATTTTAATGCACAATGTTAAATGTATTAAATAAACATTTATTTGTGTAAATCAAACAAATCAAGGCGTTTTATGACTTAAAAATATTGTAGCTTGAAAAAAAATTAGTGTAACTTTTTTTTTAACTGAGTTAGGTTCATTTTATTTTATTTTGTAACTTTAAACTTATAATAATTTATTGATTTCCAACAACATTGTACAATTATTGAAAAGATATACATAAAACTTACAACTTATCGATTAAAATTTTTCTTTGTTAACTTTTAACTGAAGGTAATTTAATTGAATTAACTTAACTTGTCTCAGTGAATTATTTACATTAACTTTCCCAACCTAGGATAGTAATAATGGATAGTAATAGTAATAATGGGTTATTAAAATATCAATTATATATTATATATATTTTTTTAGCGATAGTACAGATGAAATGATACAAGAGGAGTCTAACCAAACAACAGAAACATTATCAACTTCTACTAGCTTAGTGTGTCCTGTTTTACAGCCAGCTCAACAATCCATGTCATCAGATGTTATTAAAAAGCCTAAAGTCCAATCTACAATTAGAGTTATACGACCCCTAGACAGACAAACTGAAGAAAAATATAAAAATTCTATAGCAAGGTGGGTGTGTATGGATATGCAACCTTATAGGTCTGTTGAGAAGCCAGGTTTTAAACAACTTATGAATACTCTATGTCCAAACTTTAAGATACCAAGTCGCAAATATTTTTCTGATCATAAAATACCAAAAATGTATGATGAGATAAGGCTTATAATACAAACTAAACTTTCTTCAGTACAATTCATAGCTCTCACAACAGACTGCTGGACATCTAACAATGGGCATCCTTTTATTGGTTTGACAGCTCATACAATTTCTAATGAGTGGAAATTAGAAACTTTTTGTTTAGCCTGTACTTCATTAGATGTTGACCACACAGCTCAAAATCTTCAAAGATCTATTAAAGATATATTATTTGAATGGAAAATTGACAGTGAAAAAATTACAGCAATTACAACAGATTGCGGAGCAAATATTATAAAAGCAGTTGGTTTAATGAATTTTAATCATGTTGCTTGCTTTGGTCATGCGTTAAATACAGGAGTGACTCGTGCATTTAATATTCAACCTGTAAAAATGTGCATTACAAATGCAACAAGAATACGTTCAATTTTCCATTACAGTAATAAAATGAAGAGATCGTTGTTAGAAGCACAAAATCAGTTGAAACTTCCCACATTGGTTGCACCGTCGTCATCAGAAACTAGATGGTGGAGTGTTTTGCCTTGCCTTTATTTTGTCAAGACTCAATATTCGGCTCTTTTACAAATTTTTACCATACCAAAGCATTATAATTTATTACCCACACGTAATCAAATGAAGCTTATAAACCGTTTGCTAAAAGTAATTGAACCATTGAAACTGTTGGGTGAATCAATGGCATCTGAAAAGAATATTACAATTTCTGATTTATGGCCAATATACCAAAAATTGAACTTAATGTATAAGCCACTTAACCAAAGAAATGATGTTGATTATAATAATCTCAGTGATAATGAATACTCAGTTCCATTATTTGAAAATACTGATGACAATGACTATACAGAAATATTCACACAACCCAGCAATCAAGATGATTCTGGTGGTGAAGATGATGAAGAAGAAACTTCAGAAACAAATTCATTATCTCAAGCACTTAAACATGTTGAACAATTAGTTGTTTCAGAAATTTTTGAAACACTATCAAAAAGATATTCCAGTAACGAGAAAACTATGAAGTTATTGAAAAAGGCTTCATTTTTAGACCCTCGGCACAGAAACAAATATCTTGGAAACCAAAACCAAATAGGTGTTATTCATGACGAGATAAAATTAGAAATGGAACAAATAAGTAATAACATATCAGCGAATGACCATTCATTGAAAAAAACTCACCATTATACAGGTAAAAATTATTAAAACGAGTTAAAACTTTTAAAACATAATATTAAAATTGAATGTTATATAAAAAATATATAATATTATGAAACATTTAAAACATTTACTTTTATCTCATCTTCAATTTATATTAACAAATATAAATTTATCATAATAATATACTAAAACTAAATAGGGATTAAGTATCAATAATTTTCTAAGTAATTTAATTTTTGTTTTATTATATTTGTTTTTAAGGCATAGCCGCGTTTTTAGACAACCCAACTTCTTTATCAGTGGAAAATGAAGTTTCAACTACAGAATCTGAAGCAGAAAGCATTAACAGAGAAATACTTGGATACTTGCAGATGCCTCTTGTGAATTTGTCTACAAATTCAACAGATTGGTGGGGAAAATTTGGTGCTGAATTTCCAAAACTTGAAACATTGGCCAAAAAATACTTATGTATACCTGGAACTAGTGTACCCTGTGAAAGACTTTTTAGTACTGGTGGTAATATATGTACAGATAATCGAGCGTCACTCGCTCCAGGTCATGCAGAACAATTAATTTTTCTTTCAAAAAATTCACAGTTTTTTTAACCTTAAAATAGGTATTATTTTAAATTAAAGGTTAATTGTTATCATGTCAAATTATACATATAAGTATTATGTTAATAAAGTTTATGTAATAATGTTGAATGTTTAAATCATTTAAACAAATAAATAAAATTTTTATTTGTATACCTTAAAATTTAAATGTATAAAAAGTTTTTTAATCTTATAATTTAATATTTTTAAATTATGCTAATACATAACTCCATAATGACATAGTGAAGGACATGAACATACATTGTGCCATGATTAAATAATAAATAAATATAATTCATATAAACATAATTTAACAGTTTAACTAGATCTTATTGTTACAGTCGTACTACTCTTACTGACTATAAAACTAATCCAAATCAATGAAAAAAGTAAAGTAAAACATCTTTAGGACTTAGGTACTATTAATATTTTTTCTATCTTACTATTTTAATTTTTAAAACTTATTTATATTGTGTAAAAATTAATTAATTTTAAGCTTCTTACTTATTTATTCATACAATTTATTCAATACATATCTGATATCAGTCATATACTCATATCATATGACCTATAAGATATCTACATATGAAGCCAACATGTTCTAGATACAAGATGAGTGATTCTAAACTGCCAGTTTGCAGACCGTTGCCTGCATCTAGATCAGAGTTTCTCAACCTTTTTAGCAACACGAATACCAAAAAAATAGGTTAAAAAAAATCAGTTACCTCACGATCCCCTGCCTCTTCGTTTGTAGAAGTAATTTATTATTTTTCTAGAAACTACCCCTCCTATTTTCACCATATCACAAAATATTGGGAGTCTTAAAGTCTTAAACAATAATAAATAATTACACATGATTTTTAGATGTTAAAAGTAAATTTTCTTAGGTTGGAAACTTAGAAACACTTATAAATTTACCGAGATGCGGTATGTATTTCGTGTACTGTATTTTTGGTAATTACCTCAACTCCTTATTTTCGGTAATTACCGTGGTACGGTATTTTCGGTAATTACCGTGGTACGGTATTTTCGGTAATTACCGTGGTACGGTATTTTCGGTAATTACCGTGGTACGGTATTTTCGGTAATTACCGTGGTACGGTATTTTCGGTAATTACCGAAAATACCGTATAACCGGTAATACCGTAAATACCGGTAGTAAACAAATACCGGATACCGGTATCAAAATTTTGAATACCGCCAGCCCTACTATATAGTCATATAGACACAATAATTACATTTTGAAAACAATAATATCTTTGACATTGGCTATGTTATTTAGGTAGGTATATAATAAAATATGATATAAGAAGGTTAATGTTTGTAACGAAATTACAACCCTGATCATAATACAATAGTTTTATTTTATTTCATAGATTCCTGTGGGATCTGAAGTAAACAACACGAACGGAAATCATCATGTCAGATTTGTGTTACATCCCTTATTTATTTTTATTACAAAGAACTACCGCCACGTACCGGAAGGCATAGTACCCAAACATAATTGTAAGTTAATAATAAGGTTTATAAATTGGATATATGAAAAAAATCTTATTAAAAAATATAAAACTGTTTTTCGTTTTTCAGTTGACTCGTTACTGTAGAAAATAGTTTTTACGAAGCTTGAGTAGGATATTGACAAATAAATTTCGATTTCGATCATACCTCTGCTGATATAATGACGGTATATATCATATTTAGATACTCAATATCATTGATTATAAATACTATAAAAAAATAGTAGTTATAGGTAATCAATGGCAATATCGATTGATCTGGTTGAAAACGATTTCTTGGAACTTTGCGTGTATGTTGGGTAACAATTTATCATAGTAAAAATATCAAATACGAACTATAAAAGTATCTATTGAAACTATGAATTGTTTCAATAAGGAGCAGTGGCACTGAAGAGGAAAAAAATAATGATGATGGCCACTTATAGATTATTTTATTCTTAACGTAAAACATTAATTAATTTAAGTTTTTTATGCATAATTATATAGCTACATTGATGTAATGATGTCCGATATAATTTATGTATTATAAATGATTGAAAATTAAATTAGTGAGTCTTTAACAATTAGGGAGCTACCAAAATGTTGTGAAGAGACGAAGGGTTGCGGGATGAAAGAGTTGAATACCTCTGACTTAACATTAGAACGCAATGCTCTCCCCTCGGACAAATCTCCCTACCACTAGAGGACATTTCCCTCCCCCCCAGAAAAGATTAAAATATATCGGTACATATTATGAAAAATTAAAAAACTATAGTACTATTATCAACATTTAAATTTAAAATATTATTGTTTTTTATATTCTTAATAAAAACTAAATTTTAATGTCAGTAGTTTATACTTTATATTTAAAAAAAATTATAATTTTGCCAATTTGTTTGATTCAAATTCATCACATGTTATACATTCATGCAATAGTTGTATACTTGCATTATCGTTGCACTTTTGAAGATCTTCAACTTTTATAATCTATATATGAATTATACCCAAATGCTTGGTATGTTTTAATTATTCTAGTCATTTTTAATGCCTTCTAGAAAGAATTGCCTTCAAGTTAATAAAAATAATTATAGTAGGTATATTCTAAAATTACCTTTCACAAACATTATTTGTTCGGTAAATTCCTATAGTTGAGTTTTGTAATACGTATATTCAATAAGGTGGTAGAAATGTGGGTGGAGTTCGTACGAGTCGTACCTATACTCGTCTAGAATAATATTTGCATCTAACCTTAGTATCTATTATCTATACGACTATACCTTTATGATTTCCATTTCCATTTTACGTAATTTGAATCGAAATAATCCAATACACTTGTCGCATTTGGAGACATTTTAATTTTAAATGTTCCGGGAGGAGTTAATGTCAGTCTTCCCCCTGCAGACTTATGATTTTAAATTTTAACAAGGGACAATATTACGATATTCACAGGATATAAAATGATAATACCTATATTTGAATATAATATTAATATCCTAGATATTTCAAACGACGTCTCGTCTCGTCTTCGACGTCATGTAGGACGATGGTACCCCTCGATAGGAGCTGAGCACATTGGTGGCGGCAGCCTCACCCCTCGGGCGGTATATGAGGGGGAAAAAACCCGTCGAACTCACACACACACAAACACTCGTCTGGGCTGTTTGTTTCTTTCTGTTATAATATACAATACATATTATATGTAATGTATAATAATATAATATATATATATATGGTTATGCCGTGTCGGCGGCGGCACACAACAACGAAAAGAAGATTGGATTCATATACACACACACACACACACACGCGCGCGCGCGCGCGCGCGCGCGTGTATTATGCGCTTACGTATACGTATATCATTATATGCGTGCGGAGCCGGTCCGTTTGGTTCGTGATCGCGTGGAAGACCGGTCGTCGGCGGCGACCACGAACGGACCACGGCGGACGGGCGGCGGGGGATTATAATATGACGGCGTGCGTACACCTGCCGTTTCGACTTTCGGATCTCCTCCTCCCCACACCCCTCCACCCATCAAAAGAGACCCGTCGCGCCGTCGTCGCCCGTCTCACAACCACCGCCACCGCCTTTCCGTCTCCCGTGACCGACCACCGCCGCCGCCGACCATCTCCGCCGTAGTTGGTTCGATGCGAGCGCGCGCGCGCGCGCGGCGTGTATCCAGTTTCATTGTCACACACGCACGCATCACTGGTGTGATCGCCGCCGGTTTTTTTATTTTACTTTATTTTTTAATGGTTGTGTAAACACAGGAAACGCGTGATTTCACTGCCGCCGACGCCGCAGATAAGGACGGGTGTGCGGCGGCGACACTTCGTATAATATTATGGTCTTCTATTTTTCAAAAACCGTAGAAAAAATTCATGAAAACACCCTCTCTCGGCCGACCCCACGTCATAAATCATGATTAATGTTATACAAATACTGCCTAGTATTGAGTAAATAATATTATAATTAAACACATATTGACGCATTGGCACAGTAACCGATTGTTAACTTTTGTAGTTTTCCATTATACCCGTCATTAACTATTATCACATGAACAATTTATGGTTAATATACAATTCTCCATCTTTAAATTTGAAAACTATGTGTACCACTTTTTTTTCCAATGAAAATAAAATACGCATATTTCATTACAAAATTCGAAAACGATATATTCATACATTAGCTATATGCCTATATGCCTATGTACAGTATATTGAGTGAATGTTTTAAAGTGTCATTTATAAAAAAAGTATTTCATATATTATATTATATGAATGGTGAAATAGTGAATGCGGTATCATTAAACCAATTTAAACATTTTAAACACACACATGAAAAATGAAACTGTTAATGTTTTGTATGATTATGTGAATAGAAATAGTATAGAACCATTTAAGCGAATGAACGGATGAATCATTAATCGCATCCGTTGTCCATTAATTATATTTAGTATTTTTGTCGTTTACAGCTAATTGGGATATGCGAAAGAAAAACTGAACAAGAATATTATACTACTATATATTTTTATAGTTATGTAGTTAAATATAATTGAAAAAAAAAATGTTAACTTTGGTCTGGTTTATTTTTAAGTAGGCAGGTATACATGCAAAAAATAAAAATAACTGGGTGAATATATAACATTTTATGATGAATCTTATAGGTTTTTTAACTTTAAAAGTTTCAGAAACATGGGCCATCATTTTTTTTTATTTAGTCGTTATACACATAGGATTTTTATAAGCTTATGAATTTAGGTTATGATGAATTATTATTACCTAAGCAACATTTTCAATGTGCAAATTGAACTATTTGCGGGAAGTGTTAAAGTTATGAACTTAAATCTTAAATTGTAAAACTGAATTCTAATAATGATCAAAATTAAATTTTTTAACTGGTTTATTGAATATATTATAAAAAATAATTTAAAAGCCACACACATAGGTAAGACATAAAAAACTATCTATTAAACAAAACGTGTAGCCATGTAGGTACTTAAATGTTTAGGGTAGGGCATATAATTCAAAGAACTGTTGGGTATATTAGGGTTGCATTTGTACCGTAAACGTTGGTATATAGTTATAATTGCGGCCTCTGGCTGTTTCGATTTTATTGCCTCTCAAGGGTGTTTTCCCTTCGATATAACTTATTATCCATATAAATTGTGTAATTAAAAGTAATGTTAAATTATAATATAAGTGTATATTATACACTTTCGGCCTCGTTTGTAGGATAATACTTACTATACTATTAATTTTTTATTTTTATTCAGACACGTTCGCCGATGTTAACGAAAACAATAAGGGAATCATGGCTTAAATATACAAGGTTATTGCACACAGCCTATATTGTTATCAAACAAAAATAAAATGACTGAGTAAGGGTACAGTCCATGTTTTAGTATATTATATTGTAGTATAGACAGTATAGGTCATCCCCTCACGCTGCCATTTTAATTCCTTAACGTGATAAAATGATATAGTGTGGGTACTATTGCAATAGACTTGTATATTTAAGTATTTAACTATATAAGCCACGAAGGGAATATTCTTGTATAATATTATCGAAGAATAACCCGCGGCATAACTACTCGTCTATTGACTATTATACAGAAGCATAGTTCGTTGAAGTTCGTGGAACTTAAATTCAACGGTTGTGCAATCGTACGAATAAAAAGATTAAAGTCAGACCAAAACCGAGCGAACAAAACAGTGATAGCCTTTTCGTGGAATAAAAACCAGCTCGCGTTCGAGATAAAAAATGAAAATTCCAGAGTCCAGCGCGTGCCGATTACGCGTTTGTCTTCCGCCGATCGCGATCGTTTTATTAATATTATTATAACGAACGAGTAATCGTCGTAGCTGCCACCGTTGATCGTCTGCACGGGTCGTCGGTATAGAACCTTATCAGATGGCGGCGTCGATTGCGTTTCGACTTTCGATTATCGATCATATTATTATTATTATGTACGTGGTGTAATGGCTGTGTACGATATATGCATCCACGACGAATGACGATGTATGTATATTAATATTATACAGTTGAAAATATCGATGTATGTAACTGCAAGACCGTCCAGCCGTCCAGGGTGGTGAAAATTTTTTTCAGTGGTTTTAAAAGTGTTTTCAATGTCTATAAAAAGCGTTTAAATCGTAAATAAAATGGTACTTATATTGATTAAATTGAATAATATATTTTTTTATTATTATGATTGAATAATTCTATTATAGTTATTATGGGAGTATCCATAATATTATGTTGTACCTGAAAGTAACACGATAAACATAATAAGTACACACTTTGCAACCATTCAGCCATGCAGGCGTTCATAAAAAGCAGAACTCTTCAGTATAATCAATAGGCACATTCGCACATTTTGATTATATTATACAGTATAGTAATTAGTTGCTGTATAATCCATTAATCCAACTTCGCGAGTGAAAAAAACGAACAAATATAAAATATAGCGCTATAATATATAATATATTAATATACTGTATAGGTGTATCTATGTTTTAGCAGTGTACCTCAGTTCACGGGTAAATCGGTGTCAGTGTACCTCGCTGGCTCGCTGTACAAATTCGACCGAGACGGACAATGCGCCAGCTATAATATGTGGATTGGATTTATAACTTGGTATATTTTCGAACGTGATTCAAACTACTCCCTAAACTTTCCTGATATATCTAAGAACAATTTGAAATTTTCATCAAAATCGGTCGAGAAGTTGTTGAGTATTAGCAAAGGTGGGCAAGTTAATAGCAAGTTAAGTTAATTCAATTAAATTACCTTCGGTTAAATTAAAAGTTAACAAAAAAAAAATTTAAACTGATAAGTTTAAAGTTAAAAAATAAAATAAAATTAAGTTAACTCAGTTAAAAAAAAAGTTAATTTTTTTTCAATTTACAATACTTTTAAGTCATAAGCTGCCCCAGTATTTTGTTATAGGTACACAAACATTTACCAAGACTTTTAACACTGTGTAAAAAATTTGATTATTATAATATATAATTCGAAAATTAATTACCAAAATAGAAAAAGTGTCAACGAATCAGCATTGTATAGTTGATTACGTATGACACGAAAAGAAAATTAACTTAACTGCACGATAATGATAATTAACTGTAAAAAGTTAAGTTACAACAATAACTATTTTAACTGAATAAGTTAATAAGTTAAAAACAAAAATACTTAACAATAGTGAAAAAAAATCAACTTTTTAACAAGTTAATGCCCACCTTTGAGTATTAGTAATATATTTATAGTAATATAGGTACTATATAGTCTATAATACTACTATATATTATATTATATAAGCTAAAAACTTACAATAAACTTTCATATTTGTTTTATACCTATATAGTTTCTTTGTTTGAGGCCATAAACGTGACGATTTGATACAAATAGCAACAATTTATAAACAAAAATTTGTTTTTAATTTTCATCGTGAATGTCAAAATCCTCGAGTGAGTATCTATTTAAAATGTGGATTTTTAAAAATCCTTTCTTAGTGAACCCTTACATAGTGGTACGAACTACGAAGGTACACCATGACAATTTCAAGTCTCTAGCTATCATAGTTTAGGGCGTTTAGGCTCTATACGTTGATCAGTAAATCAGTCAGGACGTTCAATTCGCGAGGAACGAAAAACAGACGGCGGTAAATCCTAAAAGATTCTGATTCCTGATTTCGGTGGAGACTTTTTGGACGTTCTGCAGGGGGTTTTCATAGCAGCATCCATCCGATTCTCGATCAAATGACATTGCGAGTGTGTACCATATTTAATGTATATTTTGTATTATTATTGTAAATTATAGTGTTGTACAACTGCAGCGTAACAAGACAATTCGGTGAAACGTCAAAGGCAATAGACGCACTCATCACAAGTCACTGTCGGTACAAAAGGAATATAAAACATCCTATATATGGGGATGGACTGATTTCTATTGAGTGTTGGCCGTTGGAGCCTGAATGGGGTTCATAGGCGGTCATTGAATTTTAGCCCCCCCTCCCACAAATGGAGGTTAGGAACCTAATGGAATTTACTATGTATACATCCATGGACCATTATTTAAATAGAAATCGGGGTGCAGGCCACTTATTTACTTTAAATAATGACCCCCCCCTCCGCAAAAAAAAAAATAATTCAACCAAATGTCCACTTCTATTTCTACTTGGAATAGGATTGATGGGCCTACCAAAACATCGAAAATTGTATGCATTAACGATATTAATATGTATTAAACAAGTGTCGGCGCTTTTTTTCTTTTATCATCGACCCGTATCAAACGGAAAAGGAACGTCCGGCGGCGAAAAATAAACTCCGGTGGCGATGTCATATTATTATTATTATTATTATTATTACGCGTATCAAATATTCAAACAGTTGAAAAAAAAAATGATACATATATATTATATTTTATACCTAATAAATAATAGTAATAATAATATAATATACGGTCATATAACGATGTACGTATTACGCGCCATATATATTATTATTATTTTGTATGTACATATTTATGGCGAACGTAACGTGGGCACAACGGGTCGGCGGCGGTGATTGCCGCTCGCGTACTCGTGTCGACGAGAAGCTCCGGTTCGGGTTCCCACGGCCTCGCCATGCGGCGGCCTCGGCGGTGGTGGCGGCGGTCCCGACGCTTGGTCACGCGCCCACAGAGCCTGCCGCCGCGGCGTTCCACTCGACTGTCGTGTACTCGCCGCCACCGCCGCGCCGTCTTCTCACTCCGGCTCGGTCTCGCTCTTCCCGCCTCTCATACTTACACACACGCGCTCGCGAGCTTGAAACGCAATAATATTATTATTGTAATATCTCTGTTCAGAGTGCACGCTCGCGCGCGTATTACTCACGCAGCGCGCGCGCCACCGACCGAACAAGCAGCTCAAGCGCGCACTCACAGCATACGCTGCATCACGTCATGATACTTTTTATAAAAATAATATATAACGACAACAGTAATAATAATAATAATATTTAATAATATATACACGAACACAGCCACTGGCGACGAAGACGCGCCGTCGACCGACGTATAAAAATTCCTGCGCGCGCCCGACGCCCGCCCCTTTAGTATACGCGTGCACGCCGTAGTGTAATATACCGTAAATACCATATAGGTACCTACTTACAGGCATAATATTAATTATTAGGGTTGCCATATTATCATCCCGGTAAACCCGGGACAGTACCGGTTTTCGGTGTATACCTGCACATTATAATATATATTACGTGTACGGCCCAGCATAATTTGGGGTCCCGGAGAAGATTTCGCCATTTTTTGGATAAAAAAAATATATATATATATTTAGGTACATATTAATAGTAATTAGTATTACATAATATATAATAACAATATGTCTATAAAAAAAATTATAAACCATTGTTATACTTTATAATAATAATATTATGGTCTCGTCGTCCGATCGACCGATACCGTTTTGAGCTATAAACGAGAAATTAGGAACGTTGGTAGTTCACTGGCGTTTTACTACGACGCGTTTTTTTTCTTTTTTAATTTGTTATATAGTCGTTATCGTTTTATTTGAGTAAGTGTAGAGGCCCTTCAAAAGCCTCACACGTGACTCGCTATAATCTTCCGATTAAAAATTTTATCTTTGAATTTTAATAAGGTCATTTTTTAAATTCTCATTAGCTTTAGTTCAAACTTCAAAGCGTAGTAATATGGAATTTAAATGCAGATTTTTGTATTTTTTTTAATTGTAAAACTGCATGCGACATAAGAAGCAACTTAAATTCTTTAAATATTATTTATTTCAGTATAGTATATTAATTATTTGGAAAAAAACAAATAACTTGTTGCATTAAGTTCGTCATAATACATTGATTTTTTTTTAAATCAATACTACCCATAACATACTTATGATTTTTTAATTAGGTATTTATTATTATTTTACCATTGTAAGTGTATAAAAATATATAGTAATTCGTGATCATTCTTTCTATAATATGCATTATTACGGCATGTATTTATATTTCAAAATATATAGTATAATCATGATTATATAGTATTTTTTAACTGAAAATAAATTGTATTTTTTTTTTAGAAATCATTTTATCTTAGTTGTATTTTGTAAGACGTGAAAAACAAATGGGGTGAATTATACAACCATCAAACACTACCTATAGTATGAGAACTATCGAATTATACAATTTTTCTTTATTTATTTATATGGTTAATGGTTATGGTCCAACGCAAACCCATGAAAAATATTCCTTGAGACTCTTGAAGCTTAATTTTGTATTCGATATTAGTCATACGTCAACATTTATTATCTTAACAAAACTATATAATTAATAACAATAATTATCTAATTTTATTATCTTGCACCAAAAATTCTGAATAATATCAGTGAATGAATTATATGTACCACCCTTAATCCTTATCCATATATGTCGGTATTTTTCTAGTTCAGCTTTTAAGTTCAAACAAATTATTTTATACAATAGCTGGTTACTGGTTGTACATTTTCAATTTTTTTTTTATTTCAATATCAGAAAACCTTTAAAATATCCATCATACGCTTCATAGGTGTATGTATAGGGGGCAGGGGCTAAAGTATATATATTGGCAAAACCTCGAGTGACGTGTTTATTGACTTGAGAACTTGACATTACGCTCGAAGGTGAATTGACTGTATATTGTCGGCACCCAGTTGGAAGATTGCCCAAACCGATTAATTATAAATAATGGCAGACGTGCCAACAAATTAATACACCGGCCCGTCTGGCGGCTTAGATTTTGAAACGTTCGAACACTTTATAAAGCCTTGATTGGCCTAATAATAGGAAACATTAATTTTTAGTTGTATTAGTATAAAACATAAGATAATATATTGTTTGATGTATCGACAGACTAAATTAAAATTTCAGCTATCGTTTACCAAAAAAATAAATAAATATAATTTATTGCATACAGTCATAAAAATATAGAATAGACTAAATAGAGCTAATAAATAATATAAAGTATAATTTATAAGCTTACAACTTACAAGTGAATAACTAGGATAACTAGTTTAAATTATAAAAAGGATCTGAGATTTAATTAAATTATGAATATTATAAATCGTTTATGTAGGTACAATATTGCAAACTGTTACAGTATTAATACTATTATTCCATAAATATATATAACTATATTAGTATTAACTATACATATATTATTATAAATTATAATCATTAAAATGAAACTTTTGTATAACATATACAATATATTTGCGATCAAAGTATTGACACTTATTTAAATGAAAAAAAATAGGACTTAGAGTTGGTGTCTTGAGCTTTACACAATTACACAGAATAGTTTTTTAGAATGTAATAATTATAATTTTTTTTAAATTTTTGATTATTAATCACACATAAAGCACCATTTTGTCTGTCCAACAAGCCCAGTAAATGCATTCCGTCCTTTTTTCGTTTTTAGATTTAAAACCTTATTGTTTATTTACATATTATATTATATTGTAAACGCATAGAAATAATATATTACCTATATCAACTATCTCGATAATGTTAATACTTAATAGATTATGGAAATGTTGATTAATAATGAATACCTATAAATGGAAATCTGAGTAACTAATTATAATACATACATTATTATCATAGCCGTAGAATGGTGTGGGCTAAGGGGGCTATACCCACCAGAATTCTATTAAGCCCCCCGGAAATCTATTTAGCCCCGTGTGCAAAAGTTTACTGTTTTATACGTTCATATTATGTGAGAACTGAAAAAAATTTCTATTATTATATCGAACCTGAAGATGATATTAATATATTTGCCCAAAATGTAGGCGTTTAAACCTTATACTATAGTAATAATTTCCAATTTAAAATGTTTTTTTTAAATATTTAATTCAAATACAAAATATGTATTTGATAATAATATGATGTATGGTATATTATTTATTTATATTTTACTTTAAAATGGGCTTCTTATTTATTTTATATTTTTTTTCTTTACTTTTTTCTATAGTTATATATTTGTAGAATATTATTTTATGTATCCGAATCATTATAGCCCTTTTCCGAAGTAATTCGCAAAAAGTTCCGACATACCACAACAAAAATAGGCTAAGGCCCCCCCCCCAAAAAAAGAAAAAAATTCATCAAGCTATACGCCTATGATTATTATACTCAATATAGGTAACATTTTCTTACACATGAGTATTTTAATGTATCGTATTTGTGCTGCTATTCGTCTTGTGAAAAATACATTTCATAATCTCATACTAATTTGAGTTATTCACATATTTTTTCATTTGACATGTTGGACTGTTGAGGGTTCAGAGTGGTTATATACTTATATATAATATATTATCTATGGTTATACGACTTATAAGCCATATGTGTGCAAACTGCAAATGCATATTTTTCTTTGGAAATATAGCATATTAGAATCCCAAAGATTACCGAGGATTTCTTTTTTAATTGGCTATATTTCTTCACCCTAATTGAGAGCGAAGAAAAATAAATAGTCAAGACGTGACATCTTTTTATTTACATTTATGAATAGGACACCTCCTAAAACTATAGCTACAGAAATACTATTCAACTGATTACATGCGTATAAATACGTAGCTATGTATATATGATAAGTATAATAAATCATTTTATATATTTTATTATAAACGCTGACAGTTTCCAAGACATATTTTTTCCCTTATAAGAACAATAATAGTGGATCTTGTTTAAGTCATTTTTTATAGCTGAACATTTTTGTACAAAAAAATTGAAATAGTTATGTAATAGATAATTTATATAGTTCTTTAACCTCTCTATTTTGTAATATATATATAGAGATTTTATCGATTTGCACGGTAGCTAACATACTATAGTTAATAGGTATATTTAAATATTTTATATATTATTTTAGTTTATTTTTACAGTTAAATTAAGATTATACTAACCATAATCTATATAAATATATACCTATAAATCATAAGCATATTGAATGGTTCAGGAGGTTTACTGTAAATTAATATATAATAATATATACGTTTATATGTTTAAGTTTACTGATTCAAAGGTTTCTTCTATTTTTGTATACCCAAGGCTGGGCATTAACGAGTTAAAAATTTAAATTAAATTAAAACGTTAAGTTAATTAAATCGTTACTT
This sequence comes from Macrosiphum euphorbiae, assembly GCA_949089665.1. Classification (NCBI taxonomy): domain Eukaryota; kingdom Metazoa; phylum Arthropoda; class Insecta; order Hemiptera; family Aphididae; genus Macrosiphum; species Macrosiphum euphorbiae. The sequence goes on from CARXXK010000001.1 coordinate 117,877,442, forward strand.
TTTTATTCAAAGTTAACTTTCAACTTAAAGAGTTAGCGAAAAAAATACGAGTAACTTTTAACTTAACTTAACTTTATTATTTTAAAACTATATTAACTTTAATTTAACTAAAAAAAAATCGTTAACTTGCCCAGCCTTGGGCTATACCTACCTACTATTATAGTACTATCCAACCTTTGGTGTTTCTTGGGGGGTATAGTATTACTTATTAGTTATTAGTTTGATGACTTCTAAGGTCCGGCCAGCAGGAATGTAAAAATGTAGCACTATTTTACATATTACATCGAATTATTATTATAAGTTGTTCATAAACTACAATTTAGTTTTGGTTTATACACAATACACCAGTCTGGCAATCTATGAAACTATTGACTCTGTTGAAACTATATATTAAAATAAATAACAAGTGCGGATGTTAATATATTTAAATATTTAATACAATATATACATGTGTTTGAAATTATTTTTATTGATAACTGTTATGCATATAAATACAGATAACAGATAAATACTTCAGCGTATAGTAACTGACAGTCAATGCCAAACTTTAGAGGTGCTCATAAATCATAATTTTACAAATCATTATAATAATTTGTAGTTCTTAAAAATGTTTTAACACTTTACCTATATATTATATAATCTGATTAGTGATTATCGGGATATTATTATCATGAAGGTATCAACATATAATGCGTTATTGTGTTATATATATCGACTATCGCGCATGTGTCTATTGTGTCATACTGACAATAATATAGCAGTAATTGTACATAATATTTATTGTTCTCGGATAGTCATAATCAATAAAACGTGCCGTCGGTCAAATTTTTACGCACGTGGGGCTTATGAGCTCATTGCTCGCGATCATACATCGATCGGACCATAAACTTTTGCCCACTTTGCCTAACGGCCAACACCATCATAACGTCTTCGCCGATAATGATAATAAATAATAATTAGGCGAACATTATATTGATGTTATTCAACACGTAGCTTATTCATCGTTTGCGCGGGGTCAGCGTGTTTATTGTTGGCGTTCAGAATAGTTTGTATTTAATGATATAAATATATAATACAGTATATTATATATATATCAAATTATGATATCCTTCCACAATTCACAAACTATGTTGTTATTATGGTAAGTAGTTATCAGTTTATTTGTATATATATTATAATATAATATTTACTTCTAAAGTTGGACATAATTTTATGCTCATTTGATATATTATGCTATATCATGTTATTATTTATATTTTGGACATTTTTTAAAAGCAGTAGTTGTACCTAAACTTTTCTGTTCATAAGCTATTTCAAGGGAACATTATAAACGTTTATTGAAAAATATGTTTCGTTTGTCATCTCATCTCTCGTGGTGTTGGATTGGTTTCGGAAACCATTTTGGCTGTCAAATATTAATTGATTTTGTTATCGAATTCCAAAATTGTCTACTTGCTAATTAATATTTCATGCTTAAAGAACGATTTCGTAAGAAGTTTTTAAAGAAAATATACTTTACGTTGGCAGTTGGCACCCAATTACACAATGGGCATAGGTACTTCTGCAGGCAGAAACTTATAATCATATTTATCGCGGTCATCGGACAAAAATATAATCGTGTTCGTTAAATTAAAACCTATATAATACCCAAACTATATAGGCATATATAGCAATTAGCAGCTGTATGCTATGACGCATTTCCCGATCAGACAATGATCTCGGGGTAAACCAAACCGATAAGAGCCAATTATTCGAATATTATTAGAACCCCGTCGATGATAATCATAATATATATATTAATAAATTATAGCGTACCTAACTCATCTAGGATACTATCCAAGTGCCCAACACAGTGATCAAGATTCGACAGAGGTGCTGAGAATATTTTACACTGCGTACCTAAATATCAAGCATTCAATTCGTGCCAAAGTTTGAGAAAAAATTGTTCTGTAGGCGCGGACACGCGATACGAACAGCCCGAAGACGTCATCGTCGTGTACTCGTGTCGATTGAATAGCCGTTACGGCGTTACCATATTATAGGTACGGGCGATATATTATCTTTCCCACAATTTTCGTACATAATAATATGTATTATACACAAAATTGAAAATATAAATTATACGTTTATCGATGTAATTGGTAATACGTGTGTAAAACAATTGTATTTAATTAACTATTATAATAAAATATATTATGAACTCTGTAGACTGTAGTTATATCGATTTTCATATTTGTGCCTACGAATTGCACAATTATAATTTATAAATAATAGATAATTATTATACATCTATTAGTGTTGGAAATTTAGTAAAAGCGTTACATAAACTCATAAAAAATCCCCACAGTAACCGATAGGGGTGAAAAAAGGCCGCCGTATACGATCGTCGTGAGGAAATCAAAAAAAAATTCAAAAAATCTGGATGATAATAATAATAATAATAATAATAATAATAAAAACATGACGCGCATATTATTATAATATACGACACATAATATATATAATAAATATAATATAATATATAATACGCACACACTCTCTCGTTGTATTATAATACACTTATACACGTCCTATATCATTAACAAGTGAGGGGCGGACGCCGCGGGCGGCGTATAATATTGGGAGTTTTATTTTTTCCCCGCGCGTTCGCCTCTTCAGTCTTCATGTCGACTGTCGAGCCGACGCCGCCGCAGCCGCCGCACGCAGATTCTCGATAACCGAGTCACGACCGTCGCCGCCGTCGTGGTAGTCTCACTCAGCCAGTGCGCGTGCGTGCAGATACCGCGTACCACACGGCGCGCGCGTTCGGACTCGCGCGCGCCCGCGACCGATGCGGCGCGGCCACGATGAAATAATAAGTAATAACCATCACGAGGCGATTATAATATTGTTATTATAAACCGGTCGCACGCCCTCGCAGCGGCGGCGGCGGCGCGCACGAGAAACGGATTCAGGACATTAAATATAATATTATTATTGTATATTTTAAATACGCAGACGGTATAAACTGCAGTGGTGCATACCATCGCCGCGGTATAGTGTACCAATGCGGAGCGTCATGCAGCACGGCGATTCATCCACTGCGGATCGCGGGCGGTCGAAGTCTCGGAAAATGCGAGAAATCTTTGACTATTTTTTTTCTATATGTCTTTAATAACAAAATATAGGTACTTATCGCTGTCAATATTATAGTATTAAAACAACGTTTAAAATTCGTTGTGAATTTGCCCGCGGGTTCGTACATAATATTATAATATAATAATCGCACATAAAGCAAGCGGCGACCGGTCGTTAAAAAAACGGAGAGAAAAAATTTAATGTTATTATAATATAATTCACGACCGGCCTCATCCGCACACGGCGGCACACGCGCGCGGTTGATAATGCCGCGCGATAATAACGATATATTACCTACGTATATATATATACGCGAGCGACGATCCGTGTGTGTGAGTGTGTGAAATAATATTATAAATTATAATACATAAATGTGTGTACGAGAGAAGATTTTCGTCTGTGTGTGTGCGTGTACAATGTACATGTGTACATAACGCGCGACGGCCGCCGGCCCACCGAGACCGGTTTTTAATAACAATATAATATAAATATATATAATAAGGGGTAAAAAGTTCACAGCCACCGCTTTTTAGCGAGACGGCCGTCGGAACTCGGAGAGAGAAAGAGACAGAGTGAGAGAGAACGAGTCAGACGAACGACAACTAATATAACGAGAGCCCTCGGGGGGCGCCGATATTAAGAGAACTATTATATAGAGGATGTGTAAATGTTTTGTCCTCGTCTTACAAACGTATAGCGTAGCAAAGTTGCGTTCAGCAGAGCCTATTTTGTGCTGTTAGCTATATAGCGCTCATAACTCGTTTAAAAATTAAGTATCGTAAAAACCCATCGGTCAAACACAAATAATTTACTAACTATGACTTTGATAATAGTTTACTACCGAAAATAAATTCACCACCGATATAATATTAAAGCTATAACAACTCAAAATAGATTCTGCTTTTCGCTAAACGGATTTTTGCTATATTATGCATTATATAGTGTTATACCATTGATTTTAAAATATAGGTACTAATATTTATAATCAATGGTTAATGGTTAAACGTTTATAAGACGGGGCAACACATATGTGGGGTTAGCAATTATATAGGTATAGGTAATAAACTAACAACAATTTCAAAACTAAACTAGTTTAGTAGTTTATATGGCATCGTTGAGTAACAATTTGGCAATACAAAATTTTAAAAAATTTAAGTTTTAACTAGGATAGGGATTCAATTTTTTTTTAAAACGACGTTTATGTTACTTAGATTTCAAACTAGAAAGAACTTATTGTGACGTCTGAAACTGCAGGACTTTACAAAATACAAGTTACTGCATCTATGGCTGCAATCTATTCGTTAGTAAGAAAAAAAATTTTATATGTTATACTTTTTCCTAACTTAGCTGTTGGCGGCGAAACCTGCATAAATGTTTTTTAAAACATAATTTACTTATTTTGAATTTTACGGTGGATTGATTTCCGAGCGAATTTCAAAAATAATCTAGATATTTTAAGGCATTGTTGAGTAACAGTTTGGCAATATAAAAATTTCAAAAATGTTGGTTTTAACAAGGAAAGGGATTGCAATTTTTTTAAATTTACGTTTATGAAAAAACATGAAGATTGAAGTTCGTTCAGATATCCTTCCACCACAAAATTCACCAAACGTACACTTTATATTAAAAAACCCATCAACAGGTATGTCGCTAACCCAAGTTCGAAATAAAAAGTAACATTTTCCATTTTTTTTTCTATCAATGAATAGATCGCAATTTAAATAAATATTAAATAGTGTAGCTCAGTATGAGGCGTCAAAATAAGCTCCTTCCTTTTAAAAACCTAAGTAACATATACGTCGTACTGTCTAGCTTAAATTTGAAGTTCGTTCGGAAATCCTTCCACCGCGAAATTCACTAAACGTAAAATTTGTATTAAAAAACCTATCAACAGGTATGTCGCCAACACCTAAGTTTGAAAAAAGTAACATTTTTTTTCTATCAACGTTTAAATCCCAGTTTCAGACGTCATGTCACAATAAGTTCCTGTTAATTTAAAATCTATGTAACATTAATGGCGTTTTCCTAGTTCCTTTCCTAATTTTTTATTTTTTGAACTTGAGCCTGGCAACTATGGCTATTAGTTTTTTTGGGGATTATGGACTAGGGTTGGTACAAGGTAAGGTTGTTACGGTTGTTATGGTAGGTAAGCAACACGAGTATGTGTGGCAAGGTTTTTGCTACTACGAATTCAGATGGTCACCCATCTGGGAACTTGTTGCATCGGACGTTATCTACTCTCAGTCACATTTCGTGACTTATTGCATCCAAATCGCCTTGCCAAACCATGTGATTTTGGTTACTCAACGATGCTGTCAATTAAAGTTTAATATATAAGTTAACCTAACCTCAGTGCCGTTTTAACCAACAATAACGCCCTAGGCAACAATATTTGACGCCCCTCTCCCTCCCACAAAAAAATCTCGACTTCAAATTTTTAGCTTATAATTAACCACATACCTTAAATATGTTTAATACTTATTAATTAAAGGTTCCTACTTATTTTTTTAATATTATTATTTTAATCATATTTATTTTGTTTCTACAGAAAATATAATGAAAATATAATTTTTTATTTACATAAACACCGATTTCATTATTCTGGGTACATTCGTACATTACAGAAAGAAAATATACATAACTATTTTCACAAATTAGTAGATTTTATTATAAACCATACGTTCTGAGTTTTTGCGTGTGGCGTGTATAACAGCCAACATTGTAAATTGTACAAATGAATATAAGTGAATATAATATACAGAATTCAGTCAAAATACACTAACTCGATTTATTTTAAGAAGTGGGTAAAATTGATAATGAGTTGGTTATAACTTATAACATAATATACATAGATCTTTGCATATAATAATTACAGTAGCACAACTACCCGAGGGTGGGGGTTGTTGATCACTGAGGCCCATAGACTGCAGGGGCCCCTGGCCCCAGCCCAACTAATACAGTAGACGCCGCTTATAAGACTCACTTTGGGACCAGCACAAAGTGAGTCTTATAACCGAATGAATCTTATAGGCGAAGTGGAAAAAAAAATGAATTACGTATTTATAAATGTTAGATGAAAATGCGTTAGATTAGCACTCATGTTAACAACAAGAAAAGCACGCGTTGAAATTTGAATATATGACCTTTTATCTGCTATAAAAATTATTATACGTTATAAGGTACCACCAGGAACTAGAAAAAAATCAACACGAATATTATTTAATTTTTCAATACCAATTTATTTCTAAATTATAACCAAAAAAGTTTATTTTCTACTATTTATTTTACGAAATTTGAGTCTTATAACCGAAGTGTTGAGTCTTATAACCGATTTTTTTTTAATGTATTTAGATACGTCCGGACCGTTCCAGACGATTTTGAGTCTAATAAGCGACTGAACCTTATATTCGTGAGTCTTATAAGCGGCGTCTACTGTAGTTTACTATTTTCGTATTTTATCACAAATATCATATTCACATTATTTTAATGTATTTATGTATGAATCAAATTTCACTGTAAGTATAGATATTTGATGTATTATTGAAATATTATTCTATAAATACAGGGTGTTGCACGATAAATGTGTCAAACTTCTAGAGGTGCTTCTACACCTTAAATGGAACAAAAAAAGGCTTTATGACCATAATCGAATTATCAATAATAAGGGTGATAATTTCTATGTTTGTATTTTTTTGGTTAAACGCAAGTTTGATTCATAATAATATTCATATCTGCTAACCGTAGGTACTACAATTAATTTTAATACATTGATGAAAAGCTCATAAAATTGGGATTAGGAAAACATATCTTACAAGGTTCCCACCTGATTTTTTGGGTAAAAATAATAATACAAAATATGTTTTATAACTTTAAAATGTCAAGATTTACAAAATAACATTTTTGAAACTGTACATTTTAAGATTATCATAATTTACTTAAAAATAATTCTATGAACTATCAATGAAATCTTTCGAGATGTCCCAGATCATATCATAAAATGGATTATTGTTATGTCAATTTTTATATTTTGTCATTTTGCGATGTTGTGCATTTTTAAGACTGTTACAATACAGGTGGCGTCCTATTAAATGCCTCGAAAATATCCTAATCAAAGATAGGAAGTGACCACTCCATTCATCTACAACGAGGCATTACGTAATAAATTGTCCAACTGCTCGTATACAACTCTAGTATCATAACTAACAAACCGTTTCATGTTTTTCTAATAAACATGCATTTGAATAATTATTATTTATTATGTACGAACTGGCATAATAACATTCCTAATAATTTACGATTCAAGTGCTACGACTCTGTGAGCCCATGACGCCACAATCGCTATTTATACCTATTATGTTATTATTATTATTTTTCAAAACAATAATTTATCTTACATTTTATTTCTTTAAAACTCGTTAGGTTCGGGTTTTTTTTTTCTTTCATTTTTTTACGTTCAATTGTATATGTTTTAAAGGTATAGTTATTTTATTGACTGCATTATACTGTAAAAAAATAATTTCATATAAAGATGATTTTCAGATTGTATGTTTTTTTAACAACATTATATAGTACCTATGCACCGAAAATAAATACATATAATTATTTTTTTAATACTATCAGTTTTGTTTTATTTTCTTTTATATTTGGAATTGTTGTTTTAATTTAATAGTATTAATATAATATCTAATCTTAACATAGTATAAAACAAAGTCCCGCTGTCTGTTTGTATTCTTAGATCTTTAAAACTACGCAACGGATTTTGATGCAGTTTGTTTTTAATTGATAGAGTGATTCAAGAGAAAGGTTTAGATTCACAATTGGACTCTGTAGGTCCAGCAAGAGGAGGTGCTCAAATAGGAATTTTGAGAATTACGATGGAAATTTTTGTTTATAAATGGTTGCTATTGGTTATAGGAGAAATAATTAGTAGAAATTAGTAATTATTATTTTATTGGTTGCCATTGATTATCAGGCAGATCAGGTATAAGCATGCATCAAATTGAATTTTCGCACATTGCCTACAAAGGTGGCTGAGTAGTGAGTTGCAACTTACAGCCGCTCATCGGCGTGTCGTTGCCTACATGATATTATGCCGTCGCACATTGTCCGCGATCCGACATAGACGGATTGCCTACCAGGATGTCTGAGTTACACCCAAAAGGAGTTGAACAATTTTTTTAAAAGTTGTCATTTTTTACGGGTAACAGAGTGCGAGGGATCAGCTAGTATAATACTATTAAGGGGGTTCGAGGCGGTGATTTAATAAGGGGTCGTGTATAGGCAATTCGATGTATTATAGTCCTTTCGCAGTGTGTTTGTGTGCGAAGTAAATGATCATTAGTGTGCGTAGATACGTTCGGAATCAGTGGTTCGCACCCGCATGCACATGTCATATCAGGGCCGGTGTAAGGGCGGTGCAACCAGTGCACCTGCACAGGGCCCCGCGCAAATGTGGGGCCCCGCGGAAGCCGGCTCACTCCAGAAAAACTAATCATTACTGACTAAATATTATAAATTTTATAAATTTACAATTTAAAATAATTATGGGCATTTTCGTGGTATCGACTTTCGATAATCGATTGCATACTACGGCCAACAAGAGTCCATATTATGTGAACCAAGCATCGATATAGTAATACGCGACGTCTCGTCTGTTCTCTCCCACCATGGTGCCATTCCCACTATTCGGCATATCGCATAGAGTAATAATATATAGAGAAGCTATACCACAGATTATAATATAAAAGCAGATGGTGCACTCCCTATTCAGCCCATAAAATTCTCAAAAATATGAAGAAACAAAACCTACCTCAAATCAGTGTCACCACGAATAATGCTAACTGTACCTATCACATCGGCTTCTGCTGAAAGATCATTTTCGAAATTAAAATTAATTAAGAAATATCTAAGGAGCACCATGTCACAAACAAGACTCACTGGACTTTCAACAATATCCATTGAAAAAGAAATAGCTGAAACTATCAACTACGATACGATTATAAATGATTTTGCAAGTGAAAAGGCAAGAAAAAAATCCTTCTAAAATATATAATAAATAATACATAATATCAACATAATATTATACACATTTATTTTGTTTATTTGAACTAAAAAATAAAGAATATGTATTAAATATTAATTGTTGTGTATTATTTTATTTAAACTATTTTGCACGGGGCCCCGCAATTTGTAGCGCCGGCCCTGTGTCATATAATAAAATATTTGTTCCAACGAGAAACTAATTTCAATCAATTGAGACCTAAAAGCCTGACAAAAATACGATAACTTAGAATGATCGGATTTTAGTTCTGTAAACATATTTGAATTCATCGTTCTTTTTTCTAGGTTATTGTGGGAGTCGATTTTTGAATAACTGTTTAACTTTTTAAAGAAAGACACAAACAATTTTCAAAAAATTGAGAAATTGAAATATGATTTAACGTGAATTCTAAAAAAAATATCGAAAATTGATTCCCACAATAACTTAGGAAAATTGTCAATGAACTCGAATCTTTTTACAGAATTGAAATCTGATAATTCTAAGTAGGCGTATTTTTGTCAGGCTTTTAGGTCTAAATCATGAAATAATAATTACGCTGCATCGAATCCCCTTAATAGTATTTAATTATATATATATATATTACCATATAGATAGTGTATATAGACAATATGGATCAGGAGTTATATTTAAAAAAAGGTGCTCTGCTGTACAGTAGGTTACAAGGGGGTCACTGTATAATGGATGGTATTAAATTTGAATTCAATGATATAATATCATTGTACAAGAAAAACAATTCTGAGCGGAGACAGACGTCAGTCTAGGTATAAGACAAATTATATACTTATCTATGGTATTAAAAAAAAAATTGACCTATAATAAATTCCAAATTAATCATATCTCAATATCCATTAGGTACTTATAACGCGTTATACATCAACAACAAACTCTGATACTATCATAGATATATAATAGTGTACTTTTGAAGTTTCAAGTACCCAGGACCAACTTAAAATTACTATAAAAATAAACTGTGTCTATGTATTTTTTGGATTTTTTGGTTACAGAATTAAACAGATTTTGTGTAAAAATTCCCGTTTTATTTTAATTTTTCTTTTGTTTTTCACGGCGCTTTTGAAAACTACTAAAAAAATTATACTTTTGACCCCCCAAAGTATCAAAATTCCATTAGATGGATAATTACGAACGTTTAGATGTGTTTTATAAGGATTTCGCAGAATTTCTGGCAGGGTAGTCATACATAAGTACATAACACATTAACACACACACATATTACGTATATATATTCATATTCACATCTAAGTTATTAAATTAATTTGGATGGGGTAACCTCGTTTAACTACATTTACGATAGTAAAAAAGTATTTTATGATTGACTATCAACTATCATCATAATAATAATGAATATTGAGGGGGGAAAGTTAGCAGAGTAGTCAAGTGCCTACCATGACTACCCCATGAGCACCACTGTGTGTATTATTTTTTTTATATTATACAATTGAGGTACAAGTAATTTATTACCTAGTACCAGGTTCCTAATACTTATAAATATTTTAATTTTTAAGAAATTGTTGTTTTTAGTGACTTAAAATTGTGTAAAAACACGTTAAAAGCTTATGAAATAATTAGTGTCTTATACATTAAAATTAATATTTAATATCCAATAAATTGTCATATTATATAACATTATATATTATCTAGTATAGGTACTCGTATTGAACACGTTACAAATACGTTATTTCTATTGATAATATATTATGCCCTATAGTGGGCTCTGTGCAATAACATATATTATGTATAATATACAGCATAATATATACATATTTTGTTAGCTAGTTGGCTAATATTATTATAGAATAAACATAATACTGATAACAATACAATGTGAATGAGCGCCACTCACAGCAAGATTGACAAGAATTCTAAATGGCAAAACTATACTCTAATAAAGAAACATAAAGAAATAAAGAATAAAGAAAAATAAATAAAGAATAATAATAATAATAATAAAGAACATTCTAAAGAAAAATATAAAATTACTAAGCAAATTGGAGAAATTCAAATCCACGGAGAGCTTTATTACACATCGTGTTTCTCGTAAAATCGCAGGGTTTTTGATTTTTTCGGTGGAACTTGTTGTTACATTTTTTTGGTCATTGATCAAAATCTTAAAAATTCAATAATATCAAATAAAACCAAATAAATTACATAACAATAATAACGTTTATTAGTATAAATACTAAATGTAGGTACACAAGATTACGGAAATATAGCCATATATTTTATAATTTATAGGTATACGTATCATCTTTTTACATAAACACTTCTTTTTATTCAGGGCTAGATTTCTGACCGCAGGGCGCAGGGCAGAAGTAACCGCTGTCAGCTACTGCAGATCATTGACTATTAATTCCACAGTGGATACAATAGGCACAAACGTGGCGATATCACGTGGTCGGTATATATAACCGCTGTGGAAAAAGCTGTGGGTAAAAACGAGTATTACTAGGGAAAACGAGAACGACCACGACGTGGCGCAAGACACGCAAAAGAGCCGAAGCCGGTGCCAATGCACGAAACGGCTCAACAAACGAGAGGACAAAAAAATGTCTGCCGGGTGAACGCCAAAAAAACGCGAGCATAAACGGAGGATTTGTTCAAAGTGTCCGGCGAACAAAACGGCGTCCAGCTGGACACAAAAAAAGCTGTGAACTCAGGACAAAAGCGCACCTTGGCGTATTACACAGGCGTAATAAAGGCGAGAGGGGAGGGAGCCAAGACTGCAGCGACGTTTAAAAGCCACTGCCCCAAACCTCTCACAAAACTGAACATAATCTATGTTCGGTCTATGTCGGGAACACCGCAACAAAACATTCGCAGTGCAAATGTCTTCGGCCGACTCCACAGTGTGCGACGACTAGGTACTATCACGTCCGTTGCTGCAGTATTATCTCCACATCCGCCTCTGGTAACCATGATGTCCTGTAAACCTGCACCGGTCGTCTCGTACTCCAGCGGTTTTGCCGACTCAGCATCACCGATTAATCGTGTTTCTGAAGTGTTCGGTATCGAACTCAAATGCCGGGCGTCGAAATCGATTGGCAGAACAGGTGGAAAAGTCGACGTGAAGGGTAACAAAGAGTCGAAGTCGCTAGTACTTACAGCAGCAGGTCTCAATTCTTCACTGTTAGTTGATGATTCGGCCGATGGCGAATCCGTCAAAACTTGCATCTCGGTGATGGAAGCGACTGACGGAATCGCTTCTGGGGCATCGCCCATGGACTTTGTATCGAATGCCATGTTTGGCATCGATTTGCATCGCCTTTGAAAACTCTTGATATCGTCGATTTTCACGGTTATCGGACGATTTTCAAGCAGATCACTAAATACTTGCGTCATTGAAGCGGTTTCGGACAGAGGGGCTTCACCAGCGGAAATCGACTGCAGCGAAATGTTAGGCAACGATGCGTATCGCCTGTGGAGCTTCAAACTGGTGACCACACTCTCTTCCAACACTTTAGGCCGATTTTCCCGGAGGTCTTCAAAAACCTGGATCATGATTTCTGTGGCGGACTGTTTATTAACATCGGTTAATTACACTCTTCACGGCTTCGTTAGTCGACATAATGTTGATCTGATGTTTATATATTTTACAAAACTAAGGTACGCAATAAGTTTTGCACTGTATTATAATTAATGTTCGTTGTAACAAATATACGTACTGATAGAACAGACTGATATGCAATTAATACGAATTATAAAACAGCTTATTATTATTATATACAATATTAATATTAAATAATATTTAATATTACTATATTATTTACACTGAAGTTGCCCATAGAAACAAGATTATTATAGTTTTTTGAAAAATGTTCAGTTTGGAAAATTATATTTTTAAAAGAATAAATAAAAAAAGAATTGTATTTAACATTGGTAAATACTAAATATTTGTTAAAGCTTTATGGGTTTTGATAAAAAAAAAAGGTGCTCTGCTGTACACTAGGTTACAACTGGGTCACTGTATAATGGATGGTATTAAAATTGAATTCAATTATATAATATGATTGTATAAGAAAAAGGATTCTGAGAGGTTTGTCTAAGACGGTTGTCAGTCTAGGTATAAGACATATTATGTACTTATCTGTGTTATTAAAAAAAAATTGACCTATAATAAATTCAAAATTAATCATATCACAATATCCATTAGGTACTTATAACGCGTTATACATCAACAACAAACCCTGACACTTTCATAGATATATAATAGTGTACTTTAGAAGTTTCAAGTACCCACGAATAATATTATACAATCACAACAAAATAACTAAAATAGTTATTCTAGGTTTTTTATGTAATTTGGTCCAAATTTGAACTTGAAATGACTATAAAAATAAACTGCGCTTATGTATTTTTTAAAGTGAAATTTTCATGTATCTTCAGTTATTCGTTTTTGATTACAACAAAATAAGGAAATCGCTACATGAGAAATCGAGTGAATATCCAATATTGTAAAAATTTGAATTTCAAACGCTCATAAAAATTTAATTTGACTTTCTTATAGACTTTTATTTCTTGATAAAGGTAGATAATCTTAAATGCAAATATAAACAACCAGTGAAAATTTCACTTATCTACGGTCATTTGTTTTAAAGTTACACCAAAAACCAAAATCGATTTTCTCGAAAACAGATTTCGCGTAAAAATTCCCGAATTTCCTTAATTTTTCTTTTGTTTTTCACTGCGCTTTTGAAAACTACTGAAAAATTTTTACTTTTGACCCCCCAAAGTACCAACTAGATTCACTTTCCTATCAGAAAAGATACTGTTAAAAAAAATCCACTTTACTGTCCTAAATGGTGATGACAGACACAAAAAAAAATTAAAATTAAAAAAATTAAAAATTAATAAAAAAAAAACACACATCATTGTAAAATCAATACATTCATCGTTCCACTCAGAATCTAAAAAGGGCAGTTTTAATTATTGATAAACCATAAATTTGGAAATTATTGTAGATAGTACTATATAGGAAGTAGGAACCTATCTTTTTAAAAACAATATATACTTATTTTATTTACCCCTAATAATAACTAATAAGTATAATATTATACTTTTTTACTAACTAACTATAATATAAATGAGAAAGACATTTTTGAAACAGTAAGTAACCCACCAAGATAGGCTTTAGTTTGTTATTTAGTCAGACCTATTATCCATCATACATGATTTTACATCTATTTTAATTTAAGACGATTTAAAATACGTCTTTTATTTTTATTATTTGTAAATTTTATTATTTCATATTTTTTGTAACCCCGGTTCTCATTTGTATACCTATCGTATATATTTTAGCGTATTGTATACAAGTTTAAACAATTAATGAGACGTTTTTACGCTAAGTACCAAATACGTATTATACCTACTCTATATTACGAGTATTACCTACGAGTAATATAAATTATATTTTATATCGGACTTTAGAACATGGCGCGTGTAGTATTTAATACTATTTTATCTTAGCAATAAATTAATAACAATATATAATTTTTAATATTATATTTCATAAATAATGTTTTCCCGACTTAAAACTAATATATAAGGCATAACGATTTTACATTTTTATATTTATTTTAGTGTTTTTTTGGTGTTAAAGTGCAAGTATAAAAATATTTAAAAATAAAGCAAAACTTGTTTTTGTGGCATATAAAATATATTTTCCTAAAAAGGAATGAAGGAACGTTCAATCGTTTTAAGTATTAAAATTATTCAATGTGATTATGGCTACAGTTATATTTTGAATATCTTATAATTGTCATGAGAGATGAGACAACAGTTTTTTCTTTCATCCAAATTAGCCAAAGTCGTAATTTCTTGAACATTTACTAAAGTCTGCAGTTGTCCAAAATAAAATAATTAATTTTTATATTATTACATTTTGCATATATCTCTTATTAGAAATATAAATAATCATTTTTTTCTTACTTAATGCGTATTGCTTAAATACTTCCAGTTAATTTAAAAAATATAGTTGTACTTATTTCAGTAAAACGTTGTCACTGACCTCTGCACGGACGCTGATCATTATACGGAGAAAACAGAAAAACTATTATTGCCTTCCAGATGAAAAAATTGTTATTTTATCACATTAATATTTTATATCATTATATAAATTATATATGAACATTTTCTGTGGGGTTATCTATTGTTTTGATGAATAAATAAAATTAAAATATATGTTATTTGGCATTTGCATCCCCAGATCTTGAACAAAATATTTGATTATTTATTCACATTAAGATATTGATTTTGACTGCTGTACGGAGCTAATTCAGGAGATACGGAACTTTAAGCCTTTTGTACAAAATATCACAGATTAAGCTACCAAAAACATTAAAAGATAGAATTGATATTATATTTTATGTAAGATAAAATATTGAGTTTAACGGTGAATTATATTATATTATTATATTATTTATTTTTGTTTTATATTAGATCAGATAACAATTTATATATTTTCACTTTCCATTCTATTATTTGTTGTGGGAAAACAGTCACAGTGCACGTGTTTTTGGAGACTGCACCTTTTTATATGCTCCTAAATTCTTTCATTAGTTGTATACAGTTTTGTGTAAGTAAATAAGTTTTAATTATTGGTAATTTATTGTTTACTTTCATTCAACAACGTAGAACTGTACCTATAATCTATATGGCTAAATTCGGATATGTGGGATGAATTAAAATTATTATGTGTACAATTTACTGACCAACAATTTTAAATACCTACATTTCCTGATTGTAAAATTGTGAGTTGCTTTTTTCGTATAACCAAAGGTTTTATCTTACAATTCAAAAAAATAACGTCTTACAAAATAAATATACGAAGGAAAACACCGAGAAATTAGAAATTGGTTAACATAATATTTTAATCGAAAGCGATATAGCTTTTCTATCTCCTTCTGAAGTTAGACATTAAATTATTAGTTTTAAGTCATTGCTCCAATATCGAACACGCAACTTGGTTTTCCAACTACCTATACCAAATATTTAATATTGTTCGCTTATATTACTACAAAATCGTATAAAATGTGGTTAAATTATATGGCACACTACTAAAAAAAAAAAAATACTAACATACCGCGGTATTTGAACCTTTATCGATTGTAAAATACCAATTTGGTCAGATTTATTTTTTTTACAAAGAAACATTCATAGGCATGACCCATGAAAAAATGTCTTACAGAAGCGTATGAATTTAGACTATTATTTTTTTTTTCGCTCTTCCTTTTATGCCGTATACCTACAATTCCTGTAATCCTCCTTTTGCTGCCGTCGATTGAAGGAAGTCTGTATATATTATGAAAACGCTGTGTCTAATTAAAAAGAACGCAGATGCGTGCAAAAAACTACACTAAAAATAAATCTAGCAAAATCTGCACTTAACCGTATTTGGGTCGGGGGAGTGCGCACTTTTTGTGCGTGTGGCCACCCCCCGTCTTCTCAACCGGTTCTTGGATGAACCGATGTTGTTATTGCTTTGCGGGGCCTATATAAAAAAAATAAATAATAATAATAAATAAATAAAAATAAAAATTGAAAACAAAAAAATAATAAGTCCACGTTTATTTTTGGTGAGACTGCTGTCAAAAAATAAAAAAATAAAAATATAAAGAGCCAAAATAAAAAGTATCGGTCTTAAAATATCGTTTAACGACCGGCGGCGGTGGACGAAAAAAAAACATGGAGCCACCATTTATACTATTCTGCCATGTAGTTTTTTTTTTAAATAATATAATCATATTTTACGACTTATTAAAAAAATCACGGACACCAAAACGACACCCGGCGATACGACGGAATAATTGGTAATTTTTTTGTTCTGCTCCTATATATCTAAGTTTTTCTTCTCTTTTACTCTTATTATTTCCCCACCTACTCAACAGAATTCTCCGTCGGTCGTAAAAAACCGCCTTTATAGCCGCCTTTCACCATGTGTCGTATACGCCGGTGGTGGCGGCGACGGCACAGGTCTTAGTGTAGTTAAACTTTTATTAGGTAGACACTCCCGAAATTTTTATTTCTGGCCACCTTGGACTGGACTCCCCTCTCTCCTGTCAAACACACAATATACCACCACCATATTTAATTCTATCGTTTTCTTTCTCATAGTTTAAAGAGGGTTTTTCGTTTTTGTTGTTTTTTTGTTGTTACTTGTTTAATGTGCACTCGAACGGTATTCAATAAGTAATAACACGTGCGAATTATTATTGTTTTTATTGTTATTTGAGTAGTTGACTATACATATTTTTATACTAACAAATGTTTAGCGGACAATGCCCAAGTAGAACTGTTGAGTCTACTAAAATGTCTAACTATAGTCTTCTGAAGTGTTCGGTGATGAGTAATTAATTAAAAAAAATTATCAAGCATAGATAATGATTAATGACATTGCACAAATTAATATAAAAATAATCAACTCATTAGTTATTTTAGTTGGAAGAAAACAAGTAAAAAAAAAAAAAAAATTAAAGACAGCTTTGGAAATCACTAAGCGCTGTTATTATCTGTGTGTTAAAAATCATTGTACCTAATACCTATATAGTAGTTGTAGTTGGAATTATTAATACCTAGCTGGTTTACTGTAAAGTATGTAAGTATGTTACTTATGTAGTTGTATATAAATATAACATTATAACATTATTTTTATAATTACCATACGTAGGTACGATACTCGAAAGAGTCATTACATTTCTGTGCAATTAAAAATTGTAAAACATTAAATATGTTTTTTTTAAATTAATATGCGACAGTTGATTATTGCCCAAGAATATATTATATAACTTTACAAAATGCAGTATGCAACCCTATACATGTTAAATAGAGAAAGGTGCACTCTATAAGATTTACTTTCATGCTAAACTAATAAATATGCATACATATATAAGACAGAGTTATAAGCATTAGTATTTTTAGATACTTGCTAGTTGCTGCTGGGAAATTAAAATATTAACTTTTTGAACTTAAAATAATATTTAGATATTAGATTGCATTTAAAGTGTTGAAATCTGAGAACTAAAATGAACAGAAAGATATGACAATATCTTTTATGATTTACGCACATTTAACAATCTACATCTATAATAATATAAATGTGTAGTAATTGAATAATTATTTAATTATTTAGTCAAATAAATACTACATAGCAATGTAAACACTTCAATGGTGCATGAAGACTCCTGATCCGATTTGAAAACAATATAAAAAAACGCGTAATAATCATGTGATACCTACAATATAATGATAATTTATTTCATCGACTAACAGTCAATATACATGTCTAACAAACACAACGGAGACAACTGAAAATTTAGTTTTTGTTTCATATAATATTTTGTTTCAAGAATTGAAATCTATGCTGTCTATGCTTGACTTGGTCCGGATGACGACCACCCAGTATACTTGTTGACAGAGCTGTAGCTAGGGCTTGGCGAGACTGGCCCAGGCCAGGGGCGCAACGAAAAAGGGGCGCGAAATCCAGAATAAAATATACCATACAATATATATAGATACATATGTTATTATTATTTATTGGTATTCTTAATAATTTACATTTTACTAGAATATGCACAAAATAGTTTTATTACTATAAGTACATTATACTATTATAGTGATTAGTGTCTATATACCTACTATTTTATAGTGTAGCCATGTAGGTATTGTATATTATACAAATATTACAATTATTATTTACAGGTGTTTAAGAATAATAACTCATTATAATATTACGTAATATTAGGCCCGGGTACCCGAGTGATATTTTAAGAACAGTTAGTAGCCGATAATAGTGTGTTTTTATTTGTGTTGATAGTTGTTTAAAACTTTAAACTGCTGCTTATACAACCATCTCGGCACGCAAGTCAATTATCAACATGGTAGTTTTGAAAATCGATCATTATTATTAAATATTAGCTGCATGTAGTTAAAATTAGGATTCTAAATTTATTATATTTTAAAGACTCCCTTAGTCCCGTCAGTCGTCATATTTATAGGTAGGTAGATCCTCCTATTTCAATATTTAGTCATTTTAGATTAGTCAGTGAAAGGAAGAACTTCCATAACAGTTCTACGGTGAATTCCTAATTATTATTAATTATAATTATACAAAATTAAATTAATTTACTTAATTGTAGTTCATAATATATTAATAAAAGTATTAAGTTGTAACCTAGGTTTATACAAAATAATTGTTTATAAGAATGTAAATAGTAAATATCTAGTAGGTATACTGGTATACAAGAAGTCACTATTAACATTCGTAGGTTTTTATCGATCAAATTTGAATTTAAGTAATACATTAAGATAGTTTGTTCACCGTTCACCTATTTAAAAAAATAATACGTTTATTCAATTAATTGATTAATTATTTTAAAATCCTCTAAATCTTATTTGGAGTTAAGAAAAAGAAATAATAATTAATATTAGTCTAATATTGTCTTAAAAATTATCTTCACAGTTCACACCAAGTATCTATTTTATTTTATTTGTTTTAATCCTACGGACTATTTTTGATAATCTAAGGTTAGATATTTATCATTATTATTATAGAGTAATTTGGACAACTAGCTTGATAGTGATATCGATAAAAAAATATCTTTAATTCAGTTTAATGATTAAACATAAATTTAATGAGTCTGAGAAATTTTATTTCCTTATTGAAAATATAAATTTATTTCTTAAATTATATTTTAAAAGATTTTATTTTTAAATTATATCTGGACGTTACCAATCCTTTTGTTGTCGGTTTCACTTACGAGCGACATAGCAAATATTCGTCCACTAGTTACAATAGTGTGCTGTGAGTTTTTATATTTAGAGTGTTTTGACCTATTATTAAACTTTTAGTTAAGAACATTATCTATGCTTAAGCGTCTGATTTTATTCCATATTTTAATTTTCAAGCGGGATAAGAGCATTTTTAATTTGTGATATTTTATATTTTTATATCTTGCTTGGAAATTTAAATATCGAATAAAAGTCGACGCTTAAGCACAGCTAATGTTCTAAACTAAAAGTTTAATAATAGGTCCATAGTTATTAGTTAATATTAATAATTGACCATCACCATTGATATAAAAACTAACAGCACATTATTGAAACTAGTGAACGAAAATTTGCTATGTCGTAGGTTTGTAATACGGAGACAACAAACGCATGTGTAGTATACGTACTACTGTACTAGTATACTCTTAATAAAAAAAAATATAAACCTTCTAAAGTGGAGTTTAATTATATACTACCAAAAAAGCACGAAAAGTGAAATTTTGAAATGTAAAAAAAAATTTTTTTTTGATTATTTTATAAGGTTTTAATAAGTTTGGCAGTGTTTACTATTGTTTTTTTTTATTAATATTATAATTTTTACTATTTTAAAAATAAAATAGCGAATGCATAAGTCTTTTATATGTGTGTGTGAGGGGGGGGGGGTTAAAAAAATTTATAAGGGCGGAAATATGATAAATGGCCAGGAGCGCTAATAAACATTGCTACGGCTCTGCTTGTTGATGTCCATGTATAAGTAGCGTTTTATTTTAAACTGGCGCTCGAAATGTTTCTTATTGAATGAGTGCCTACCTACGACGTAAACATGTCTGTCCATCTCCAACTGATATTTTATCTACGACACATACACGTCACATGGCATTATAATATAGTAGGTCAATAAATAACTTTGTCACGTCGTAATATTTTATTAGACAATACATAATAGCATACGTAGGTAGTTTAATTAAATAAATATGTTATCAACTTACGTACACCGCCGGAAGTGACAGTACATGAGTTACATTTACCGTGAAAAACGCACTTACTGTAACTTGAGGAATCGGATACTCATTGGTAGACACCGAAAACTCTGCCTGCAACGTTATAAGGATGTCAGAACAGAAACTCTTATAAACTCAAAAGCCATGATATACAAATTAAATGGTGTTATTTTTTTTTTTGTTCTATGAAATTGGATTTAAAAAAAAAATTATTACCGCAGTCATCATTGATACTATTTATAGTATATGGGGAAGGTGTATACTTTTCGAGTAAAAAATTCAGTGGAAAATAAATGTTTATAATCTTAATAGCTACTTTTTATACTTCAGAGTATAGGCAATATACAAATTGATTTTATTAATACTTTAAGATAAATTATAGGCTTTATTTTGGATTAAGATGATTAAGGTCTGTATCGATTTCTATATATTTTATTTTATTATGAATTGATAATTGTTGAATTGTGCTCCAAAAGTGCAAATAAAAATGAGCCATGTACCTATATAATAGCTTAACGGTTTGAAATAATGCATTAGGCTTACCTTGTAACCGTGACAAGAAATATCAAACATTTTTAGCAATGACTTCTCAACAGTGTATAAGTATTTTTTTTCCAAGTTCCAATGCTGTTTTATATAGCCGGAAATATTTGCTATGGCTACTTGATCGTCGAAAATTCCGTTTTCGTTGAACCAGCTTGGGTTAGAAAACAATGAATGATTGGAATCTAACTTAGCCCTGTCTTTACATACTTGTACTGCATTCATATTTATCACTATATTTTCACTGTCATAGCCAGAGTTTGGAAATCCTAATCTAAAAGTATTACAAAAAGTTGCTTCGAGAGTAATTCATTGTGATTTGTAATAGGTATTTCAAAGTTAATTTTATAAATATAGGTTTGGTTTTTCTTATATAAATTAAAAGTTACTGCTGATAGGCTTTTTAATTAGTTGTACAGCGTAATACTTAAGTTACACTATATACATATCTTGTCAATTTACAGCTACCTATATAATATAATTTATTTAAAATTAACTATTCTGTAGAATGTATAGGTAGTAGGTACAAGGTACATGTTACGAATTTGAATTAATAATACAATTTATGTAATCAACAACATTGTTGATATCTAAACTATAATTATTTAATTGATATATAAATTATATTACCTACCAATTATACCTACCTAGTACCTAGAACCTATACCTCTAAATTCTAATATTAACTTATTAGAGAATATTAACTTTCGTTTTTAAACTTATTTCAATAATGATTCAGTTGTATAGCTAAAATAATAATATTAAATGTACCGTACCTAACTATTTACTTAAATATAGAATAATATAGTTATCACTTATCAGTTTCTAATTTACTTATTCATTTGTAAGTAGCACTGAACCACCCGTTTGGAATCTGCAACCACTCCATTTACTAAATCTTCGCTCGCTTTTAACACCGAATTTGAAAAGTGTTCACTTATTCCAGTGGGTACTTTATATAAATGATCATTACGTTGGTGGAAGTTTTCTAGAAATGATACAGATGGGCCCTTAACCAGAGGATTTTCATTTTTCCACAAAATAACCGTCTTACTAGAATCTTTATTGTTTTCAATTAAATCCATAATTTTACTGAATGCAAAGTCCAATTCTTAAAAAATACAATAAAAATTATTAATTGTTATAAAAAATAATATGGCTGACAAATACCAATTTATGAACTATGCTATTTTTGTCACAAATTAAATATATACTACTGCAGAAATTATGACACATTATGACATACAAGAATTATTTCAATGTGTTAAAATAATTAAACAAACAAAATAAGTAGCTATATAAAATACCTAAGGATTTTGCTAACTTTAAGTCTTTATTATACATCAATTATCATTTGTCGTTTTAAAACGTTCTTACTTTATTATAACTTAAAATAATATTAACCTCTGAGTCAAGTTATTTGTAGTTAGTAGTTGGAGCTAATTTAAATGTTATGTACCTAAGTAAAACAGTAGTTATTTCGATAATAAATAAGTACCACTATGCGTGACACATGTGTGTCACATGCGTAACAAACGAATGGTACGCATCAAGTGCCATTGGACTATAATAGTATGAATAACCTATTATTTATTTATAATTACCTTTGTAATACACTGGAGGATAATGAATATGTAATAATTGATTTGAATTTTATTTACTATAGGCGTCTATTTTAGCAGAAAAAATATTATGATTGAATTTGACAACAACAAAAAATATAATTCAATTTTGATCCTAGATCCAGGGAGGAGTTTGAACATAGTTTCAGATGGACGCAGTCGTACCAAATAATGCAAATAATATTATATTGTTTGTACTATGATAGTATTAGATTCAATATTATACAATTGTAACACATTATATCATAGGTTATACTTCCTACATCCTACATATTGTACACTTTCAGCAATTTATTAAAACTTTATAAGGAATTTGATTCATATGAGTAAAATGGAATACAATGTATTATGTTAATAAGACAACATAAGGTTTAATATTTATAATCTATATAATATTATATAAAACTGAAATCAAGCAAAAGAGGAAATCTTTGTTACGGTTTGGCTTCAAACTTCTTATCCAATTGTCATGCAGTTTTAGATTCTGAGTGAAACGATGAATGTATTGATTTTACAATGATGTGTGTTTTTTTTAAATTTTTTTTGTGTCTGTGTACACGATAAGTAGTCGAAATAATGCTTCGATTTTCAACTTCAGTATCTTGTTCGATTGGAAAGTGAATATCGTTGGTGCATTGGGGAGGTCAACATTTAAATTTCCCAGTAGTTTTCAAAAGCGCCGGGAAAAACAAAATAAAAATTAAGGAAAAACGGGAATTTTTACGCAAAATCGGTTTTCCAAAAAATCGATTTTGGTTTTTGGTGTAACTTTAAAAAATATGACCGTAGATACATGAAATTTTCAGTGGTTGTTTATATTTGCATTTTCTATACACGATAACATTTTCAAAATATTTTGATTTATTTTGAACTGTTTAGGGACATTTTCAGTTTCCAATTTTATTAGTTTTTTTTTTATGAATATCAATAAAAATTTATTTGTTGAGTAAAAATACTTGAAAATTTAATACAAGGCTCCTACTATATTGTTTCAAAGACAGATGAAAAATATTAAAAATCGTTAGTCACAGTTTTTTTTTTAAGCATTTAAAATTCAAAAAATGACAAAATATGGAAAAATTACGAAAATTTGCAAATTATTTCGAGTTCGAAATTCATAAAAAATTTTCTTTTTAAATCTAAGATATGAAAATGTAATACAAGATTCCTTATAAGATTTCCTACATTTATCAAAAAAAAAAATCTATAAGAAAGTCAAATTAAATTTTTATGAGCGTTTGAAATTCAAATTTTTACAACATTGGATATTCACTCGATTTCTCATGTGGCGATTTCCTTATTTTGTTGTCATTCAAAAACGAATTACTGTAAATACATGAAAATTTCACTGAATGTTTATATTAGCATTTCCTATACACCATACAATTTTGAAAATATTTTGACTCTTTTTGAGCCGTTTACAGACATTTTCAGTTTTCAATTTTTTTAGTTTATTTTTTTCTATAAATATCAATAAAGTTTAATCTGTTGGACCAAAAAGTGTAAAAAATTAATACAAGGCTCCTGATATATTGTTACAATAGCAATTGAAAAATATTAAAAATACAGAGGCACAATTTTTTTTTATAAGCATTTAAAGATCGCATTTTGACAAAATTTATCAAAATCTCGAAAATTATCAATCATCGTAATTAATAAATTATAAAATGTTCAGTTTTTATAGCTAAGGATTGAAAATTTAAAAAAAAAGATTCTCATAAATAGTTCATACTGTAGCCAAAAAATCTAAAAAATATATGAGCACAGTTATTTTTTACAGACATTTTAAGTTCAAATTTGGGACAAAATTACATATTAAAAAACCTAGCATACTTATTTTAGTTATTTTGTTGTGAGTGTATAATACTATTCGTGGGTACTTGAAACTTCTAAAGTACACTAATTATATATCTATGATAGTATCAGGGTTTGTTATTGATGTATAACTTGTTATAAGTTCCTAATGGATATTGTGATATGATTAATTTGGAATTTATTATAGGTTCAATTATTTTTTAATACCATATATAATATAATATGTCTTAAACCTAGACTGACATACCGTCTTCGCTCAGAATCGTTTTTCTTATACAATGATATTGTATCATTGAATTCAAATTTAATACCATCCATTATACAGTGACCCACTTGTAACCTACTGTACAGCAGAGCGACATCCACTTACCCACCTTTTTTTTAAATGAAAGAGGATATCACGGAGCAAGTTTTAGGCATAAATAAAGTCCGATAATGTTAGTCAATAATTAGTTATCTATACATATAAAATCCAAATACCACTGACTCACTGATCGCTGTATCTCAAAAACGACTCAACGTACGGACTTGTAATTTGGAATAGAGAGTCTTCTCATATTTCCACCGTGCAATAAGAAAGGATTTGCCAAAATTCGCATTTTAAATAAGTGCTCAAACAGGGACATTGAGATTCACGATGGAAATTGGAAATTTTATTTTTATTTATTAACAGTTGCCATTGGTTACAATCTACAGTAGAAATTAGCATTTATTTATTGGTTGCCATTGGTTATTCGGGCAGATCAGGTACAAGCTTGCATCAAATCGAATTATTGAACATTGCCTACCAGGGTGGCTGAGTTGCACTTACCGCAGCAAGTTACACCCAAAAGGAGTTCAACAATCATAATTTTTTTAATAGTTGCGATTTTGTACGAGAAACCAAATTTGTTATATTAATCCACCGTATTATATCAAAATAAACTTGGTATAACTTTGATACTTTAGAGTTAAATCATACACTTCCGTACAAACAGCACAGGGTCCGCAGGTAGATTGCCTACCTGATAATGTACTGCTGCGATTCAGAATTTTTATTCCGGGCAGCGGAAAAGATAAGATCAATTTTGAACACCATACACCGAATATTGAATAACGAATTGAACAAAGTTTGAGTCATATTGAGTTGATACATTTAACGGGTGACGAAGTGCACGGGATCAGCTAGTATAATATAATGTTTGATAAATAAATAAATTTTTATAATTTATGTCACTGCTATTGATGGTGCAAAACAGTAGCGGATCTGAAGCTCATTTAAGGAGGAGGACAGGAGGTGAATTGGTATCATAGAATTTCAATATATACATATTAGTCAATAAACGTATGTTATATATAAAAAAAAAAATTTAACCGTAGAAAAATTCAACAGTCTTTTATTCAATATTAAATAAACAAATGTATTAATCATTTATTTGAGCAATAATTGTAGATAATATGGTTCTTTTTTTACCAGCCTTAAATCTGTTAATGAACAATGAAAATAAAGTATTCATTACTCAATATTAAAATTGAGTTATTGACCACAGTCACAGTGAACAAAATATTTAATTTATTTTATAAAAATGAAGTAATAACAGATTTGATGGTAGGAAAAAAGTCTCGGGGAATAAAGTATCAGGAAAAAAAGTCTACGGGGAAAATAAGTCTTGGGGGTAAAAAGTCTGTTTTCTAAAGATAATATCTAATAATTATGTAATCATATAATAGGTAACTACTAAATACAAAACAGAAAATTACAGTTCATTACATAATTATAAAAATCCTAGTTGCATAAATTGTTATTTATAAATTGTTATTGCTGTAACTTTAAAAAATTATTTTAATAGTTTTATGAACTTTTTTTCCGTTCCCCAACAGATTTATACGGCGGTGCAGCACGGTGCAGCACTGCTTGGCGGTAAAATGATTTTATCTGTCATTCTATCTATAATCTAAAACTATAACCGAAGCAAGTTGTCTACAGCAATTTTGGTTATAACCAAGAAAATATTCTTTTATTATCTATGGACTATGGTTATAACCAATTTCATATTTATTTTGAACATAATCATGTTATTTAAATTCAATAATTTGTATTGATAATCAAATAATAATATAATTGATAAGATATTCAAAAAAAATAGCTTTTTTGCATCATTTATAAAGTTTGAAGTTATAGTTATGACTTATGAATTTCATATTCATTATATCATACGGTGTTATAATCCAAGTAAAAAAAAACCACTTTTTTTTTGGGGGGGGGGGGGGTAATCGCCTCGTAATCCCCCCCTTAAATAAACCACTGCTGCCAGATACAATACGATCGAGTAAAATATTAAAGATGCCTAACGAGAATGTAATTTTATTATTTTGGAACTCATTGCCAAATAAAAATGTTTACCCCTGTAGAGTCAATAGTTAGGTATAGTATATATTATGATAAAATTGTATTATTATATTATCATAATACCTATATTATTCCATAGGCCATTTTTTTTCGCTTCTAGTATCTATCTATTAATTTTGTATTTTCTCCAATTTTTCAATCAACAAATAATAACTAATGTTAGACTTGTCAAGTCCACTAATAATCGAATGGTAGGTACCTAAGTAATTTACAAACTTTATACGCTTGAATATTCTATGCTTGTAAATTACAGTTTTGAGTTTTTGATTTCAAGTTACGTAATCCTTTTTTGTTTATAAGAAATATAATTTTCGTTTAGCTCATCTTATATTTGTGTTACTTTTTAGTATTTTTGTTTTTGCATTGTTTGTTATAAATTTATAATATTGATTTTGATGAAATATTGTCTAGTCGAGTTCGGAGTTGACCAGCTGTTTGGTAATAATGTTATAATAATATTATCTCCTACAACATTTTATAGACTTCATTAAGAGTCAAAACATTGATTTCTATACTTAACTACGTAGCTACTTACTGACAGCATTTCTATACCGAAGTAGGTATGTTTCTTTTGATTTGGGCACTAATAATTAATAAATAATAATACAATATTCCTTAAGCCATCATCACTCGAGTATACGCCCGATGTGGATATGACTGATGAATAATATCAGCTGTCATATTAGTATATTACAATTTACAACCGTCGCTTTTTGTATAAGCAGTATTCCTATAATACCTGTCGCTGTTAAAGGTTGATATTTAAAATTGAACGTTGATACTCACACACTAGGCTGTTAAACTAGTTAAAGTTGAGACTTTTATTTTGAATGGTTATTTTTATTTGTTTATGTTTAATATTTCTATAGGACATAATGTCATAATATAAATTATAATATACATATTTTGTTATCGTTATGTTGACGTGTCAAATCTCGCCGAGAGTGATGTTCTTGCAGTTTTGACGGTGTCCTACACAATACGAAATCGCAAACACCTATTTAAAATCATGACTTAAAGATTTTGAATTATATTTATTTTGATGAATATGTTTTTTAACGTTTGGAGCACATGAATTTAATTAGCGAAATATTGGGAACAGGAAATCAAAACATAATTCTACGCAGCGCCTAAAAATTAAAAGTGCTGTTCACCTCCAACAGCGATTGGTGTTTACTACCGGCCACAAAATATCTTTGATGATATTTTAGAAAAGGATGGGACAATAGACGTAGAGTTTTAATCTGAGAACCCTTAAGGGACTAATTAGCTCCTTTTGCTCCTTACAGTACCTACACATATTTTATTTTCTGATCGATTTTTTTCTGACACAATTGTCACGGCTCAACAAAACAACAACAATGATGGAATTCATTTTAACTTAATTTTATAAAGATACAATTTATTGTTACAGTATCTAGGTTACCGATAGGCAAAAGATAAATAATATAATATTACTCTACCATAGCAACCTAAAAAGTAAAAACAAAAGGAACCGAAAAATCTTGATAATATAATACTTTTTTTTCGAAATCTGATTTTTCGTAAGCATGCATCTAGCAACCGATGATTAATATAATTAGGTACGTTAGGTACCGTAGTAATCTTGTTGATACATATTTTTTTTAATCGTAATTTTAAAAACATATAATATAATATTATGATTCCGTACAGCGGAAATAATTACAAGTAGCATGCTACATTTTTTTTCTTATCGTATATAACCACGGTCACACTTAAAACTTAAGGAGTTTTCTGTGGTGATACTAACTTCTTTTTTTATTTACCAGTGTGTTTCTACAAGACTACGCAACGGATTACGAAATGGCCAACATATTTATTAGATACCTATACTTATTGGAAATAATAATAAAGTTATCGCATGTATATAATTAACGGCGTCGTTTGGTTAAAGTTTATTTACTATAAGTAATATGGCTCACCGCTCACACCTCAATTACCTACTATTTATACGGTCCTCGGATGTATATCATATGACATACCTATATATTATACAATATACATACCTAGTACATTAGAAGTTAGAACCTACATCTGGTTGTTATTTTTTCTAACGTTATTTTGTGTGAATCAAAAGCACACCGTGGACATAAATAGGACTTACTAACAATAATTTTTAAGAAACGTTATGTTTATTTTTATTTTTAGTAAAACTTTTTTTTTCTTTAAAAGCACAAAAGCTCGGAAATAATTGCGTAACCACATTAAAAATGGATGACTCGGTATTCCAAAACGATGGTCATGAATAATAATAATAATAATAAATAACGATCACCGATAGTGACCCAGTGCAGCAGTGCCGACCAGTGTATGTTCATAATAAATATGCAGCTCGTGAAACCGGTCTGAACCGAGCTAAACACGCGCTCGAGTGTATCGGTAACGACCACAAGTGCTGGTACTTACTACCTAGATGTACCTGTATACGCATAATAAAAGAGAGAGAGAGATAGCGATCCACGAGCGATGGCCGTCGCGTCTCCGCGGATCGTCGGTGACGGGCGCGTTACGTGACGGATCGGCGTGGGAACAAGCGGTCCCGACGTGCCGGTCACGCGTGCCCCTCCGGCCGACACCCGCGCCAGAAGTTACGCGGAGGCCGCCGCTTAAGAGTAAAAAAATGATGCGGTACGTGCGCGGCACACGCACACACACACACACACACACACACACACACACACACACATATCAAATTATTATTATATTATATTATATTATTTTATAATATTCTTTTCGGCGGCGACGGCCTCCGCCGCCGCGACGGATTCAATAAACGCGAGCGCGCAATCTATCTAGGCGGCGGCTCACGCGCGTGCTCTTCTCTCCGCTCGCGCGCGCATGTCTATTTATAAATTCTCGTGTATACCTATATATTGTTATTATTATAATGTCGATTACACTCTGTCGTCGTCGTCTCCGTCGTACGCTTTGTATTATTACTATTATTGTTGTTGTCGTCGTTGTTGTTGTATATTGTCGGTGAGGAGCGTTTTTTTTTTCTCATCACCGCAGTTCCCACGGTGTAAACGACCTTTACGGATTATACGCGTCTGCCGTCGACGCTTTTTTTCCATTTTAGTTTTTCGACGTTTTTTCCTCTGTCTACCATTCCCGGTGGATTCACTGCAGCTATACCACTTTCGTTCGCCTTATAATGCGTTCATTCAAATCATTCTAATTTATTTCTTTTTTCCTTGTACTTGTAAAATACCATATTATATTATCAACTAGGTATTTAGATTTCTACGACATTTGA
Organism: Macrosiphum euphorbiae; assembly: GCA_949089665.1. NCBI lineage: Eukaryota > Metazoa > Arthropoda > Insecta > Hemiptera > Aphididae > Macrosiphum > Macrosiphum euphorbiae. The sequence goes on from CARXXK010000001.1 coordinate 117,908,046, forward strand.
GGAGTGTAGTGTAGCGATACAACTCGAATTGTAAATTAGTATACTTTCTTCTTTTTTTTGCTACTGTTTATATACCTATTAAACTCAATTGTCATGCATGTAGATGAATTTTTTTTTATGTATCTTTTAATAAAAATTCACCATGGAAGATTGACTATGGTTTTTAAAATTATAATACTCGCCACCTAATCAATATTAATCTATTAGAGTACCTATTGATATTATAGTTATTGCTTAAGTAAACATTGTCAGAGTTTTGAGTACCTACTATAGAATATTATTATCATAATTACATATAGTTCAATAACTCACAAATTGCAATTTCTATTTAGATGGATTCGTCTGGTTAATAATTTATATAAAAAATTAAAAATAGAGGTAATAGAATTTAATAAGAAATATATGTTTTTAATTTAAAACGTTTTTAAGTTTGTATCTTTAATTATGTTTTCAGAAATTTATGATTTAGGAATTTGAATTAATGGATAATTGCTAAATTAAAGGATAAAATGATGTCGACAAATGCCTACCTAGTACCTACAAATATCACGACTATATAAGTACGTCTATACAGTCTTGATTCTACAACAGAAATTGTAGCATATAAGTCCCCCAAACGATTAACGAATAAGACATAGATAATAGGTATATTATAAAACACTCGTAAATACTAGAACGGCGCAAGTACCCATCATAGAGTCTTGCCAAATTGATCAGTCACTTACAAGTCACGAAACTTGTAGGTTCCATACGATGTACGTTTCTTTCAGATCCTTATTCGAGTAGAGATGATTTCTGTTAGGGGGGGGGGGTCAAAAAAAGAAAACGTCATAAGTAAATGGGAGGGGAAATTTGGAAAATCCCCCACTCTCTCAAAACGTTTTACTTAGGTAGTAAAATATTTAACACTAAGGAACAATGAATATAATTTGAATTGATTCAAAATTCACATCAAACCTAATATGGAAATATGGAAGATTATCCAATCCAAAGTCAAAGGGAGGGGATCGGGTCACTACGTCCCCCCTTGTATACGCCGCGGCACTGAAAGACTTAATCGTAGTGACTAATACAAAGGTTGAAAGGTCCAATATATTCGAGTATAGATCCATATACTCTTACTCTACTTCATCAAAATACAGTTTAATATTACCAGAATTACTAATTATTATACAATATTATATTTTATAAAGCATGGAGAAACCGGGAAATCTAACATCGCTCGGGGAGTGGCCAATAAGCAGACTTACTATCATGCGGCGCAATGGATAGGCAACTAATATGTTTTATTATTTTCCGTCCTCCAGTTATTCGTCCGGTTTGGTTTGAGAACGATTGTATAATAGATTACCTACAACTCAGGGCGTATCCAAGGGAGCGGGTTGTAACCCTCCCCCCCATAATAAATATTATATTTATAATTATTTTCACACTACTTAGAAGAGATTGTATTTGTGTCATAACATTTTAATTTTTTGATGTAAATACTCCATCAATTTTAATAATCGAACGAAAAATACAAAAAAACAAAGGAATAATTTGGATTGTCTTGAAGTTATCAATAAAATAAAAACGCTACAACATTCATACAATTATTCTATATTGGAAAATTAGAATGTAAAAATGTTCAACTTAAAAAACTTAAAGATGGTTTCTGGAGGCAAATTGTATCTAGTGGTTACTTTGAGGGGTCAAAAAAGTAACTTGTAATTTAAAAATTTACTTTTGACCCAAAACTTATAAATTGAATATAGAGTTTCTCTTAAATTATAATTAAGGGGATTCGATGCAGCGTAATTATTTCATGATTTAGACCTAAAAGCCTGACAAAAATACGCCTACTTAGAATTATCAGATTTCAATTCTGTAAAAAGATTCGAGTTCATTGACAATTTTCCTAGGTTCTTGTGGGAATCAATTTTCGATATTATTTATATATTAATTCACGTTAAATCATATTTCGATTTCTCAATTTTTTGTGTCTTTCTTTAAAAAGTTAAACAGTTATTCAAAAATCGACTCCCACAATAACCTAGAAAAAAGAACGATGAATTCAAATATGTTTACAGAACTAAAATCCGATCATTCTAAGTTATCGTATTTTTGTCAGGCTTTTAGGTCTCAATTGATTGAAATTAGTTTCTCGTTGGAACAAATATTTTATTATGTGACATGTGCATGCGGGTGCGAACCACTGATTCCGGACGATTCCTATGCACACTAATGATCATTTACTAATTACTTCGCACACAAACACACTGCGAAACGACTATAATACATCGAATCGCCTATACACGACCCCTTATTAAATCACCGCCTCGAACCCCCTTAAAGCAATAAAAAAGGTGGGAAAGTGGGTGTCGCTCTGCTGTACAGTAGGTTACAAGTGGGTCACTGTATAATGGATGGTATTAAATTTGAATTCAATGATATAATATCATTGTATAAGAAAAACGATTCTGAGCGGTGACGGTATGTCAGTCTATGTATAAGACATATTATATACATATCTATGGTATTAAACAAAAAATTGAACTATAATAGGTACCTATAATAAATTCCAAATTAATCATATCACAATATCCATTAGATACTTATAACGCGTCATACATCAACAAAAACCGTGATACTATCATAGATATATAATAGTACACTTTAGAAGTTTCAAGTACCCACGAATAATATTATTCAATCACAACAAAATAACTAAAATAGTTATTCTAGGTTTTTTAATATGTAATTTCGTCCAAATTTGAATTTAAAATGTCTGTAAAAAATAAGTGTGTTCATATATTTTTTAGATTTTTTGGTTATAGTATGAACTATTTATGAGAACCTTTGTGTTTAATTTGTAATCCTTAGCTATAAAAACTGAACATTTTATAATTTATTAATTACAATGATTGATAATTTTCGAGATTTTGATAAATTTTGTCAAAATTTGATCTTTAAATGGTTATAAAAAAAAAACTGTGCCTATGTATTTTTCATATTTTTCAACTGCTATTGTAACAATATATCAGGAGCCTTGTATTAAATTTTTACACTTTTTGGCCCAACAGATAAAACTTTATTGATATTTATAGAAAAAAAAAGGTGGGCAAGTGGGTGTCGCTCTGCTGTACAGTAGGTTACAAGTGGGTCACTGTATAATGGATGGTATTAAATTTGAATTCAATGATATAATATCATTGTATAAGAAAAACGATTCTGAGCGGTGATGGTATGTCAGTCTATGTATAAGGCATATTATATACATATCTATGGTATTAAACAAAAAATTGACCTATAATAGGTACCTATAATAAATTCCAAATTAATCATATCACAATATCCATTAGATACTTATAACGCGTTATACATCAACAAAAACCGTGATACTATCATAGATATATAATAGTACACTTTAGAAGTTTCAAGTACCCACGAATAGTATTATTCAATCACAACAAAATAACTAAAATCGTAATTCTTGGTTTAAATATGAAATTTTGTCTAAATTTGAAATTAAAATGTCTGTAAAAAATAAGTGTGTTTATATATTTTTTAGATTTTTGGTTACAGTATGAATTATTTAAGAGAATCTTTGTTTTAAATTTTCAACTCTTAGTTATAAAAACTGAACATTTTATAATTTATTAATTACGATGATTGATAATTTTCGAGATTTTGATAAATTTTGTCAAAATGCGATCTTTAAATGCTTATAAAAAAAAATTGTGCCTCTGTATTTTTAATATTTTTCAATTGCTATTGTAACAATATATCAGGAGCCTTGTATTAAATTTTTACACTTTTTGGCCCAACAGATAAAACTTTATTGATATTTATAGAAAAAAAAACTAAAAAAAATTGAAAGCTGTAAATGTCCGTAAACAGCTCAAAAAGAGTCAAAATATTTTCAAAATTGTATGGTGTATAGAAAATGCTAATTTAAACATTCAGTGAAATTTTCATGTATCTACAGTTGTTCGTTTTTGAATTGCAACAAAATAAGGAAATCGCTACATGAGTAATCAAGTGAAAATCCAATGTTGTAAAAATTTGAATTTCAAACGCTCATAAAAATTTAATTTGACTGTCCGGTAGAGATTTTTTTATTGATAAAGGTAAATAATCTTATAAGGAATCTTGTGTTTCATTTTCAAATCTTAGATTTAAAAGAAAAATTTTTACGAATTCTTAACTCAAAATAATTTGCTAATTTTCGTGATTTTTCCATATTTTGTCAATTTTTGAACTTTAAATGCTTATAAAAAAAAACTGTGACTAACGATTTTTAATATTTTTCATCTGCCTTTGAAACAATATATTAGGAGCCTTCTATTAAATTTTCAAGCTTTCGCAACCAACAAATAAAATTTTATTGATATTTTTAGAAAAAAAAACTAAAAAAAAAATGGAAAATGAAAATGTCCCTAAACAGTTCCAAATAAATCAAAATATTTTGAAAATGTTATCGTGTATAGAAAATGCAAATATAAACAACCAGTGAAAATTTCATGTATCTACGGTCATTTGTTTAATGTTACACCAAAAACCAAATTCGATTTTTTGGAAAATCGATTTTGCGTAAAAATTCCCGTTTTTCCTTAATTTTTATGTTGTTTTTTCCCGGCGCTTGTGAAAACTACTGGGAAATTTATACTTTTGACCCCCCAAAGTACCAACTAGATTCACTTTCCTATCAGAAAAGCTACTGATGAAGAAAATCCAAGCATTTTTACTGTCCTAAAACGTGATGACAGACACAAAAATAAAAAAAAATAAAAAAAAATAAAAAAAAAAACACACATCATTGTAAAATCAATACATTCATCGTTTCACTCAGAATTTAAAAAATTATCAAAAATATGTGCGCTTTATCTTTTCAAGAACATTTAAAGTTAAAATGTTGATGAAATTGAATATTTAAACAAAAAATAGGTAATGATTTATATTATATATTATTATTTTTTACATGCAATTAAATTCACAAAATATATTGAATAATTATACCATGCATCATTCATACCTAAAAGTTAAAAGTTAATAGCATTAATTAAATATATAAATATATGATAAAATATTATAATAATTAATTATATAATATTATATTATGCAATGATTTTGGTGAAAAGAAATTAACCCACAATACTTTAATACTACTAATACAAATATAACTACTAACTGCATTGATTATACATACCATTACTATGTATATTATAATGTAATGTGTATCATAATGTTTATGATATGATCAGTCTTGTAAAGTATTCGAATACAAATATACTATTTTTAAAAATGTAATCAAATACATATTCTAAATACTTTTATTTGTATAAAAATTCATTAAAAAAATTCTTTTTTGCGATCCAGAAAAATAGTTTTAAATTTGTGACAAGACATATTATTATAAATTATGAACATTAATTTTATTCTTTGAACGAAATATAATATTTGCTCATGATATGATTATTTTTATAAACACCATTTGTTGTATCCCGTATGGCCCGTATCGGCCATATCATATGTGGTGAAAATTTATAAATAACTTATGATTACGATGTACTTTTAATTAATAATTAATAAATGTTAATTATCAACCATTCAAAAACTGACAAAAACTAGTTGTGAAAAAAATTGTTCTAATAGTATTCGAATACTTTTTTAAGTATTCAAATATGTATTCTGATATATTTTTAAGAACTATTCAAATACGTATTCTGAATACCTTAATTCTCATTTATTTGAATATGTTTTCTGAATACAAAATAAAAGTATTCTTTACAAGACTGGAAATAGTCAATGTTAATAGTAATATAAATTAATTATTAAATATCTTTAAAAACAAAGGCCGTCTTCTACCAGAATCATTATTCATACCCACAGATTTCATTACAGTGATGCGCATTCAGTGATTTCCATGTTTTTTTTTTTAATGATTATGCAATCACTTTATTTTAAATAATATATTTATTTAGTTTTCAACTGAAACATTTTGTTCTTTTACATTTTCAACTGAAACATTTTGTTCTATTACATTTTCAACTGAAACATTTTCAATTTTTTCTGCTTCTGGACATTCAATTTCTTCTTTTGGTTTATATTCTAGAGAACAATTTTCATATTCCAAAAGGTCTTCTTCGTCTATGACTGAGAACATTTTTCTTTTTGGCAAAGTACCAATTAATGCTTCTTTCCAAGACATTCCAGACACCACTTTTGAAATTATTTCAAAAACTGTAAAAGATTAACTTTTATTACACTTTCCAGGCTCTATACTATTAGATTCTGAGTGATGAATATATTGTTTTTCCAATTATGAGTAATATTTATTATTAATTTATAGATTTTTTTTTTAGAGAATTGTATCTAGTTGGTACATCTTCTTAAAGTTACTCACAAATTCCAAAAAAAGTTTTAAAATATGGAAATTACATGTTGGAATTTTTTTTGTAATTTTTTCCAATTTAGTTTGTGGTTCGAACTTCGGTAAAAATTTGTCAAAATCACGAAAATTTCAAAATTATTGTTGTAGTAAAATATGAATTAATTTGTTAATTTTAATACCTAAAGCTCAAACACTCATGAACAACAAACAAAAGTAATGTAAAGACATACCGCTTCTGCTTGTATTGTTTTTTGTGTGTTATGATTTATTATCGAATTCAAATTTACAGTAGAGTGGCAGTTTTAGGGGGCAATATGGTGATATATCACATCCCCCCCCTACCCGACCATTTATTTTATGTCTGTTGCTCTAATTTGAGGTATACTTTGTTAAGGGAGGTTGACATTTTAATGTTTAATCATAATTGCCACTTTTACAGTAATCTAATAGTCTCAATGATAAGGTATACTCAAAATCTACTATAAAGCAGATCAACTTTCCAAGATTTTTCAATTGATTTTATTTTGATATTTTTCTAGTGTATATAGCAATAGGGACAATAACTATACAGAGATTGATTTATTTCAATAAAATATTATATGAAATTACCATGATTTATAGTTAAAATTTTTCTAGTTTGCATGTTGATATGTTCATCGATTGGCAATCGGGCATGAGCTATACCTAGATCATTTGCTACTCTCAGACTTGCACCCTAGAAAAAATAAGGTGTTTATATTGAAAATAGATTACTAAGATTACAAAGATTACAGAATGTAAGGCAACTATACTTTGCAAGAATTATGATCAACCAGACCACCAATTATGTACACTTTGTTTTCATCTATACTTTCTAAGACATTCAAACTGTCACTGGTCAAATAAACAATTTCTTCTTTCTTGAATTCTTTATCAAATGAGTTTTCTAAATATTTTATCTGAAAATTAATAAATAAATAGTATAAGACATTTTTGATTTTTAACAAAGAAAATCAAGAAAAATTAACTAAATTTAAATTTAAAAAATAGTTAAGTTCAATATTTTAATCATTATTATTTTTAGTATTTTAAGTTAAATTAAATTGTATTATATTAATTGATAATTTTAGATTCTGAGTGGAAAGATGAATGTATTGATTTTATCATGATGTGTGTTTTTTATTTTTTATTTATATTTTATTTTTGTGTCTGTCATCACAGTTTAGGGCAGTAAAACTGCTTCCTAGTTTTCAAAAGCAACGGGAAAAACAACATAAAAATTAAGGAAAAATGGAAATTTTTAAGCAAAATCGGTTTTCCACAAAATTGATTTTGGTTTTTGGTGTAACTCTAAAATAAATGAATTCAAATAGATGAAATTGTCACTGGTTATTTTTATTTGGATTTTCTATACAGGATAAAATTTTCAAAATATTATGATTTGTTTTGAACAGTTTAGGAACATTTTCATTTTCCATTTTTTTTCTAAAAATATCAATAAAATTTTATTTGTTGGTTAAAAAAGCTTGAAAATTTAATAGAAGGCTCCTATTATATTGTTTCAAAGGCAGATGAAAAAAATTAAAAATCCCTTATCACAGTTTTTTTTATAAGCAATTAAAGTTCAAATACATTCATCGTTCCACTCAGAATCTAAAATTGACAAAATGTGGAAAAATCACGAAAGTTGTATACAATGTGGTTATGAATTAGGTTCATATTCAAAAAATAATAATAATGGCCACCAAAGTTCTTGTGTTTAAAATTTTTTGTATAAGACAGACAAATTATCAAAAATATTATGAAATTGATTTATAATTAATAATTAATTATTATTAAGTTTAATAGTTGTACACAACACAAGTGCAGATTTTAAGACATTTTAATTAGTTCTTCTTGACAAGTCTTTGATGCTAATATTGTTAAATTGAATGTATAAATATATGAACATACATCCCAAGACTCAGAGCCATTGTGTTTAGCCATAATTTCTTTTGTTTTTCCTTCATAACTGCAAAAATATAATTGCATAGGATTATCCATTCTACGATTCAGACCATAACACCTCAATACTTGATTTGAACACTTGCATAAATCCTAATAACATGAATTATTTAATTATTATTACATATTTTATTTATAAGGATAGGATAATATATGCATTTTATTTTGTTAGAATAAGCTATAATAAGCTAAATGTGATAAGAAGGCTTGGATTTCGATGCAGTTTGCATTGTTATCTGAATCCAGTAATGCAAAGAACGAACACGTTTCGTGTATTTTTGCATCTGCATTGAAAGTTTTTTTTTGAATTATTTGATGATTTTAAATTTTAAGTTAATTTTTTAATATTTGAAGATTTTGAATCCAAACAACTATAAATAGGTAAATAAATATATAATCAAAAACTATGAAAAAATTAAAACAATTATTTGTAGAAATAATATTGAGCAAATATATATTACAATTTATATCAAAATCATTAAACATTTTAATAAATTGTTAAAGTTTTTTAGAGCACTAATTAGAAATTTTAGGGCATAATCGTTTATTTTTGGAGTTTAAAGCATTCAAATCCTAGCCCTAGTAGAAAAATAGATAATTTGTATCAATCTCAGGAGATTAGTGGAAATTAGTAATTACTAATATATTTTTAAAAGGGCTTTAAAAAAAACATATCAATGCACATAAATTCTAGACCTATTTATTTATATGAATTGGGGAATAATATTAATTATTGTATTAAACAAAATGTACGTTAATACCTAAGGAAAATCAAATAATTAAAACTACTCCATATAAAGCTAATATTATTTTTTCTAAATAATTGTGAATGAAATCTGTCGATTACTATGACAAGGTAAGATATTTGATTTGTTAAGATCAAAATTAAATATTTATTTTTAAATGTTACAGAAAGTACCTACATACATAAATCATTAGTCACCTTATCAGACATCAAGTCATTGTACGACATATCTAACACAATACGTTGTTTACATGTACTCTCGGCCATTTTTTTCGTCTTTACAATTGGTATTTCTACTCCGGACTCTCTCATTTGGGCTTTCCTTTTTTTCATTTCTACTTTCCTTTCTTTATTTGTTTCCCTGAGAATAAATATAAGTCTGGATTAGGTTAACACTATTGAATCTGGAAAAATTTTATACTAAACTTTACCTTCGTTTTTCTTTTTTCTCTATCCACATCTGTTGCTTTTGGATCTTTTTTAGCTGCCTTTTTGACAGGGTGTTAGACTGGTTGGCATTGCTTTCATTGTCTAGTTTACACATTTTAGGTTGACTTTCACAGGCATCCTCCGATTGATCCAATGGACGTTTTCCATTTTCTTCCACCGCAATAGTGTTGGTTTCGTGATTCGGTTTTAGTTCTACGGTTTCCGGTGACTCATTCATCATTTTGTATATAATTTACAAAATTGAATGAAATCAAAAACGTTGAAATTACGTAGTTAACACATTAATATATTATACAACAGTAAGTTGTAGTTGTTCTAATATTTTGTACCCTGAAATAGTGTAGCATTATTTATTATAATATGGGACAAACACTTAATAGTACCGCGTCCTGCTATGTTCAATAAAACTATAAAAAAAGTAAAAACTATAATAAAGTTGAAACTCGTGTGTACTACACGTTGCGCGTTATCACTTATCAACGCTAATATCTTGTACGTTATCTATGGTTGCTATCACTATTATTATAATTTATAACCATGAACATTAGAGGATCCTCTAATGTTCATGTTTATAACCATCGAAATGTTCGCCCATGATGAAATATCAAATAACATATTATTTCGTCATGTGTTCGCCCTTCCGCGATCTGATCTTCTCGGATCTGCCCATAGGGCATAGGCTATAGACATGTCATAGCCTATCTAAGTTATGACAGCCCTATAGTCATGGGCCCAACGCGATGACCGCAGTGGCACCGACGTGTTTGAAACACTGATTTCAAATTTCATGCGGTAGTGCTTTCATTTCGTTTATATAATTTTATTTACAATCTGTAATTACAATATATATTATAATAAGTAAATGTGATGGGGATGATTAGCAGGAGGGGGGAAATTGTAAACTCAAATAATATTAACTGATCCAGAAGATATCTTCTACTACAAAATGTGTAGTGCATATATTTGTATATTTTGATGTTTGTGGCAGAATTTTGATTTTAAGGGAGTTTAGTGTATATTTTGAGAGTTAGTTAAAAATAAAGTTTACTTAGGTAAATATTTTTTGAGAGCCAGTTAAAAATTAGTTGTGTTAATAGTAAATTTGTCATGAAGTTCATAGAAACCAAATCCATATGATCTAACAGGTAGTTTAGATTACAATTTACAACGGACTAATTAAAGTACAACATACATTTTATATAATAATGGTTACAGATATTTTTATTAGATAAAATTTAATATGATTATAATTTATAAGGTTATTTTAATAATCATTAATCCTATTGAATTTTTTGAGGAAGCAAATGCTACTCTGCTCTCGCGCCTTTGAAGGTAAGCCATTAGCTAAGACATTTGACTCTTGAAATTGTCAAAAAAATTAAAACAAAAAATGATTACCTTATTAAATATGAAGTTATTGTAAGACATATCAAACTCAATACATTGTTTACATGTACTAGTGGCCATTCAGTTCTTATATCTATTTTTTTTTTTTTTTTTGATGAATGCGCATTATTGAGTATTTTAGACTATTATTGAGGAATAATGCAATACTCGTAAAGTGGCGTTTGAAAGAAGTTTTGTTTGCAACAGATGAACATTTAAAACTAGGTAGGTACTGGCAGTATATTTATATTGTCTGAGTCTCCAAGTTTTTTCTTACAGTTTTTTTTTTTTTTTTATTAATGAGATTTTAACACGTTGGTGGACAGTTGCCGATATTACTGCTATAGCAGTAATATAAAATGTTGATGTCAGGGGTCGTTTTTAAATATTACTGCTATAGCAGTAATATAAAAATCGTCCAAAAAGTGTCATTACTGCTATAGCAGTGATATTTTCAATGGTCTCTTATGAGAAAGGAAATTTTACTGACCCCGGACATCTCATCGGGCCATCGGGCACTCTATTTTTAGCTTATGTATACACGTATTTATAATATATGTACACGTATTTTCCATTTTTATTCTTCAGCTGATAAGTTATAATTTATATTTCGATAATATTTATCGATATATACAGTTAATGTTTTTTTTTCATTTGATTGGCACAACACAGGATACACAATTCGTAATATTAACATTTAAATGTAATACTGCTATAGCAGTAATTTTTAAATTGAAAATGTGATGTCGGAGGTAAGTACTGCTATAGCAGTACTAAAAATATTACTGCTATAGCAGTAATGAAAAGAGTCGTTTTAAGGATAGTTTTTTTTCGACGGCGGCCACAAGACTGTCCATCAACGTGTTAACATATAATTCATCTTTATTCGCCCGCATCTATACCATAGCTCGGACACGATAAGAAGAAGAAGAAGAAGAAGAAGAACATATAATTATAATATCTCGACAAAATTCTTACAGTTATATACACTTATAAGTAATACCACTAATACGGATAAAAAAAAATATGTATTCAATAGGTATTATTTTTTATAACTGTACCTATCAAACAAGGCAAGTGGCAACAACTACCAAAAGCGAGCCCTAATTTTAATCAATATTCGATATTAAGGTGGCGGTAAAATTGTGTCCGGACTCATTTTGCCGTAACCGCTACCGCCATCCACCGCCAAGGCGCCAACCAGCAGCAGTGTGTGGGGACCTTTAATTGTTGCACATTGTTGATAGGTCGCTTTAATGCTTTATGCTGACTGAAAATATTAGTATTATTATTTTTACCTGTAAATTTTTCTGTTTAAACATTATAATATTAGATTGGTATAGGCGTATAGCCATAGAAAAAAGATTAAGGGTAAGTATAGCCTTGGGGATTTTTTCCCTAGATAATAATATTATTCATTCATATTTTGCGACTGTATTAAAATTGTAGGCACTAGGCGCCTATACAACCAAATTATTTTGTCTTTACTTGTTGTAATGTGTGGGAGTACTTTATCCAAAATATTAATCACATTTTTAAATTAGTATACCTATTGGAAAAGTAGATTACAAAAAGGCTGTTCTCGTAGAACTTGGTGGCTGCTCTGTAAATCTATGAAAAAAAGTTGAGCCCATGTCATATTTTTGAATCACACTTCACTTTATTTTAATGTGAACAATTATACATAATATAATATTATGGTATATTGTATATCTATATTGATATAATTATATGTATATAAATCACAGATCTAAAACAATATTATTTAAATCTGTGATATAAGTAGATCGATTTATATCACAGATTAACTTATCCCAAGGACTAATCTTAGTCCGTGACTTATCCTAAAGTATTATAACTATAGCCATAGGCGTCATTAAAGGGTATTAAGCCATCAAGGGGGTACTTTTGATACCACGAAAAAAATACTTTATTAGAAGAAAAACTTCTAAATTGAATTGAAATACCTAAGCATAGACCTATTAAGTATTAACTAACTTAGTTTATAGGTCTATGCCCTATGGAAATAAGTATGGTTAAAGACATGAACTAAGATATATCTTAGATGTTAGTTTATCTTAGGTCATAGCATGAATCATGACAAATTAAATTAAATTATAATTATATCAATACAGCAGGCTGATAACATGACTCCACTTCATGTTCTGTGCTTAAGATAAACCATCTTTAGCCATGCTCCACTTCGCTTGATAATAGGAGTTCACCTTATCTCATATTTCGACCATGATTATAGAATATGTTTATTGATTATTCCAACATATTTTATAAAACAAATTCTTGGGAGTTGGGACCCTGGTACATTGATCTCGCGAGCATAATATAATTGTATAATATTGACTTGTAAATGTCTTATATTTACGATTTATCTATGACGTCCACGGTCGCCACTGGCCGGTCAATGTCGAACGAAAACATTAGCGTTTACCAGTTTCTCCGCCTTCCCACATACTCCCCGTCACCCGCAAACCAGCCTTCTAACACGTCTTGAACACTGGCTCGAAGTTGAACATCAATAATACGAGTACCTAAAGTGTCCTAAACCTATTTTATAATCAGAATCGAAACGTACATAATATTTTTTGTTTGTTCAAGTGATCCCTACTTTCTCATAAGTCTGTTCAAACGCTTCGTCGACGATGAAACTCTTTTTAACCGGTGCGTCGGGCTTATTGGGAAGATCTATATACGAACGTTTTCTTAACGAACCAGATTGGACTGTGTGCGGTATCTCGTTCAAAAGGCAAGTATGATTTTAATACCGAACCACGACTATAGATAATTATCTATAGCCGTGTTTGCCACATATGTGACATGATAGTCAAAGAGGTGATTAGAATTTGACATATTTTCAGGACTAGCCCAGGGCTGACAAAATTGAACCTGCTTGATAAAGACGCAGTCACTAATCTCCTTAATACAGTTTGCCCTGACGTTATTGTTCACTGTGCTGCTGAACGGTTTCCAGATAAAGTAGAAAGTGATCCTCAGGCTGCTTATGATCTGAATGTTGGAGTATCAGCTCATTTAGCTGATGTAGCAAGTAAATGTTCTACATTACATCTAGTTAAATATCATAAGCAACATTCAATAAAACAACCTGTGAAAGATATTTACCTAAATAAGATAAAATAAATTATTAACTCCCCAACATTAATATTGAAAGTACCATAATATGACAAATTTCATTTACCTGTAATAAATCATTGTATTACACTACATTATATTTAATTTTAAATTATTTATTTTTCCTCTTAGATCATCTCAATGTGCCGTTGTTGTATATCAGTACAGATTATGTATTTAATGGAGATGAAAGTCCTTATAAAGAAACTGACGAACCTTCGCCTATTAATGAATATGGAAGGTTGAAGTTGCTTGGTGAAAAAGCAGTCCTTGCTGCTAATCTAAGTATGATTTGAATACATTGTTGGCCGTTGGATAATTGGTACTGGTCTAGTTGACCCCCGCCACTTAAATCCCTCTTGTTTTCAATGTTCTAGTCAATAATCAATAATTCAATATATAATTATATAATATTATAATTTAATAATTCATAAAAAAGTAAAAAAATGATTTAAATCATTTATCATACATTCATTTGGTATTTATAGATACATAATAATATATATGGATAAATAAATCGTAAAAAAAATTTAAATCATTCACATATATATAATAATGCAGAAAATATTACAAAATTATGCAGGTGGCCAAAATTCTGCTATGTCCTTCAAAATTTCATTAAATGGATTGCGACCGTTTAATTTACTTCGCCACATAAACTCTGACAAATAAGAATATAGGAAGTTTCTCTTAGTCCCTCTTGGTTTCTTGTTGCCCCATTTAGCACTTCTCCATATCCTTTCAACATTCTGCATGTAAGCTCCACTCATAGGATCCATAAAGTTATACTTGTGGTTTACTGTTGAGTGAGTATAAAGGCCGGTTTGTTGAATATTATTATAGGTTTGCCCTGATTCAATGGTCGATCCAACTCGTATACGTTCACAAATTATTGGCAATAACATATTTTCCAACCGATCAGGTACACACACAACAAAGCACTCATTGCTCTCACAACATATGCCACAAAATACCCTTTGCTGCGGCAGTATTTGACCGGCGTTATTTATACGCCTGACAAACAAACTTTCATCGATCTCAACAATGCAACCAGCACCTCCTATTTTTGATGTGCCCTGAGAAAGTTTCCATACACATACTTCTCTAAGAAAGTTATTCCAATCTACTGCAGTAGATTTGCTCATTCCGAATTTGCGTTTACAAAATTCCACTGATGTTAGTTCATGAGCCCAACCATAAATAAAGTGAACAATAGTTGGTAACTTTACCTTAGCACTTTGGATCCAATTATTGGTTTTAACACTTTTTTCTGCTCGACATGATCTCAAATGATATCGCCTTTGACCTCTTTGTTGATCTAAAGTCATTTTGTGTCCACTGTCAAAATGATTGCTGATGAATTATTGTGCACGTTATTAAAAATTTGTTGGAAACTCGTGTTTATTGTTCAGTGACGGCGGCGACTGAAAAACTAAGGTAAAACTCCACAATCTTATAATATACGGCACCCACTGTTATACCTATCTTATATCATAAATTTCACTACATGGATTTTATCAAACATTATTCTTAAGATATCTAATTAAGGAATTGCATACGAATACCTAATGTGTGTGATTTCGTACCTTCTTTATCTGCAGTATATACATTCTATATTGAATGATTAGAACATCGAAAACAAGAAAGATATTTTCTTGGCGGGGATCAACTAGACCAGTACCGGATAGTTAAATAGTTATCTAGATAAGCTAATATATATTTTTAATTTTTTCAATGTAGTCATCTAAATGGAATGGACTAAATGGTATGGGTAATAGATAAATTAAAATAATTTAGACAATACATAATTTCAGAAAAAAATGATTTAGATAATACTTAGATAATTTTTTTTTTTTTATTAAGAAAGACAATTTACAATCTGTACACAATAATTACAATAAGCAAATTAAATAGAAAAAACAGAATAAAGTAACATGAATATTGTGTTGAGGAAGAAACCCAATGGTACACCTCCTTTACCAATTCAATAGGTCTCTACACCATTTAAGCTTTAGTCTGCGTGGCGAGTTTTTTTCTGAGGGTGAGGGAGGACATGTGTGATATTAAAGTATTGCTATGCGTACTTAAATTTTGATGAAAACGTTTGTACATTGTTTTGGCTAATTTAGTGGTAGTTGTTATTTTTAAGTCGTTGTGTAAAGTAGAGTTTGCAACGTACCAGGGGGCTTTGGTTACTAACCTTAGCGCAATTGATTGAAAAGCCTGAATCTGAATTGGCCTGATGTTCGAGGGCTTGGCTGGACTCCAGATTGCTATTTCATAAGACCAGACTGGTCTTATGATTGACTTTTATATAATAAGTTTGTTTTGGAGTGGTATTTTGGAGTTAAGGCTTGGTCGGAGGAGGTGAAGTCTATTGTTCGCTGATTTTCATTTTTCTTTGAGGTGGGGGCCCCAGGTTGGTATTTTATCAAGTGTTATGCCTAAGTACTTAATTTCGGTTTGGACAGAGATGAGGCGTTATTCATGAAAGTATCTTGAACAGATTTATCTGTATTCATTTTAATTTTCCATTTTTTGCCCATTCGTCTATTTTATTAGCATGATCCTGGAGTGCATCTGAAGCTAGGATAGGATTTTGACTGGAGGAAAGAATAGCTTTTTCATCAGCGTTTGTTGCAAGAAGGGTGTTACTAGATTGAGGGATGTCTGCTGTAAATACATTATATAGATCAGGGGATAAATTACTACCCTGTGGGACTCCAGCATATATCTTAGATAATTTATAAAGTAATTATAGCTTATTATACAAAACTAATAATGCATGAAAATTGAAATGGTGTATGCATTTATATTTTATATTTTGTTATATTATTTGTACAATAATACAATATTGTTTAAGTGCATTATATAACTATAAATTATAATACAATTAAATAACAATATGTATAGTATGTATGTATGTATAGGTACATATTAAATAAAATATATAATATTTAGGTAATATAAATATAATATACCATTATATTGGCAAAAATTCAATAATCTTTAATATTTATTATTATTTTGTCAAACTGAAGCATAATAATTTTTCAAAATATGTATCGTCATGTACAATTTCTCCAAGGCTTAAGAATTTTATTAGCTGCACTAAACAATTTCTGAGCTAAGGCTGAGGAAGGTAGACTAATATTATGTTTTAGAAATATATTTTGTTTCACTATGTGGTATTGATTTAATACATTTAGGGTTTTAGACGCCTTTAGAATAGCTTGTAGCACTTGTATATTAGTTGTAATGTTAATATAAATATCATGATGCTTTCAAAAAAGTTATAACTGTTTTCAGTATTATTATAGAAGCTACAAGGTTACATTCTATCAAAAATAATGATATGAATATAGACAATACACTAAAGCAATATATAGATAATTTTAAAAGATAACATTTTTTATTCCCCATATAAAATAATATGTAGATCACTAGTTATATATCTAATATAACTATTATAATTTATCATAATTATTATTAACAGTTGGTCTAATAAAGAATTGTGTTTAAAAGAAATATATAAGATGATAGATGAATCCTTTAAAAATTATGTAGATGAAATAAAATATATGAAAAAAGTATCTAGATAATAATGTCAAACACTGCTGTTGTGTGTTAATATCTTTATTTATAAATTAAATTAGTAATAAAAAAAAATTATTTACAGATAATATCATTCTCCGTATTCCGGTACTATATGGACCTGTTGAAAATTTAGAAGAAAGTGCAATTACTTATTTGTTAATTGGATTAAAAAAGTGTCAAAATAATAATGAATTATTTAAAGTCTCTAATTATGAACTTCGTAATCCATCAAGTGTTGATGATATAGCACACATTGTGTTTAATTTAGTAGGGAAAAAAATTGCATCTGTAAGTTAAAGTCTTAATTAAAGGTGTTAACATATTGTAAAATTATGATTTTTTCAGAGTAATGACATCAGTGGTATTTATCAGTGGTGTGGAAAAGAAATGTATACAAAGTATGATATGGTGGCTAAGATGGCTAAGATTTTTGACATGAGTATGGAACAAGTAGTTCCAGTAAATGGACAAGGTGGAGTGAAACGCCCATTTAATACTCAATTAGATGTTTCACGCATAAATCAGTTAGGAATTGGAACACATACTAATTTTGAAGATGGAATAAAAACTTTATTAGCCAGTTGGAATGTTAAGTAGTTGTTTTTACAATGAAAAAATATAAATTTTGTTCATGTTATAATGAAATGTATTTAATATAAACAGCTTAATATTTATCATCATCAAATCATCAATTTTATACTTTTTTTTTATTGTTTGTTATAAATAAAGAATATATTTTTAAAGTTATTTTAGACAATTGCCAACATAAGTTATTAAATAAAATATTATGTACTATAAAGGAGAAAAAAGTAGTTACCATTAGTACATCGGTTAAACATTTGTTGAACATAAAATCAGTATTCTAATTCTCATTTAGTGTAGGTAATTTAGAAAAAAAAACTACAAATTGATTGTTGAAAATCATACTCAACTTTTTTTATTTACTTTAGTAGAGTATACCAATGTCTGTAACACCAAACTAAACCATCTTTTGAATTTAAATTAGCAAACAAACACACA
The DNA here is from genome assembly GCA_949089665.1 of Macrosiphum euphorbiae. Lineage (NCBI taxonomy): Eukaryota > Metazoa > Arthropoda > Insecta > Hemiptera > Aphididae > Macrosiphum > Macrosiphum euphorbiae. The sequence goes on from CARXXK010000001.1 coordinate 117,926,744, forward strand.
AACACAATAATAGTGTAATACTGAATTTTATTTATTATTTGAGTATTAATTGAGGCAATAGTAGTTACTATAGTCTATAGCAGTGGTTTTCAAACTGGGTTCACACTGGTGTGCCTCGAGAATTCACTGAGTGTGCCGCAGTCTTTTGGAAAGTTAAACTATTCGTCCAAGAATAAAATTATAAAAATAAAATGAATAAAAATGTGTTAGCCCGTCATTCGTCAAGCACTCATTTCTAATTAAATGTACTTATATAATTATAATTCAAAATAATTGTGTTCATCTAATTATTTAGTGCGAAAAAAAAGGTGAGTGTGCCGCGGTCAATAAAAGTTTGAAAACCACTGGTCTATAGGTACTCTATTCCAAATAAAAATGACCACTTTTTATTTTATGCACCCGTATTTTTGTGAAAACGATATGACAATACAGTTCACTGTAGTTCTACAGTTTCACGTCTCGAAACACCTCTGTCTAATGTCTATACATAGTGAACTGTATTGTCACAAAGTTTTCACCGTATTCCGAGTGTGCTAAAAAAAAAAGTGTTCATTCTTATTTGGAATTGAGTATAGAAGTTACATCAGTAGCGTAATTACGGGGGGGGATCAATCCCCTCCCCCCATATGATGTATATAATATGCAACATATTTCAGAGTCTTAACTTAAGGCCTCTAGCTCTAAGATCGGGGCTACTGGATAAAATCATTCCCCCTCTGACAAAAACCTAAAAACACCACTGAGGTACATTGGAACTAAGTAGATCCAGTAGTGTGGTTCAAATAGGAAAAATGTTAATGGGGTAAGATCCTGAAGCCACCAGAACATTTTTATTCCTTAGGTACTGAGCAAAGCAATGATTTGATTTTACAATGTGTTTTTTAAAAATTTTTATGTCTGACTTTTTCATGTAGAAAAAATGCCTTGATCATTAACCTTGAGGGAGATTTCTAGAATCTGGTACCAAATTGAATCTAGTTAGTGCTTTTTTTTTGGGGGGGGGAGGGCCGGAGGGGGTTCAAAATTATTCTCAGGAAAGAGAAGTATAAAAAAGGTGGTCTGCTGTACAGTAGGTTACTGTATACTGGATGGTATTAAATTTGAATTCAATGATATAATATCATTGTATAGGAAAAACGATTCTGTGTCATCTTTTTTTTAAATTGTCAATCCTTAGCTATAAAAACTGAACATTTTATAATTTATTAATTACGATGATTGATAATTTTCGAGATTTTGATAAATTTTGTCAAAATGCGATCTTTAAATGCTTATAAAAAAAATTGTGCCTATGTATTTTTAATATTTTTCAATTGCTATTGTAACAATATATCAGGAGCCTTGTATTAATTTTTTACACTTTTTGGTCCAACAGATTAAACTTTATTGATATTTATAGAAAAAAAAAACTGAAAAAATTGAAAACTGAAAATGTCCGTAAACGGCTCAAAAAGAGTCAAATATTTTCAAAATTGTAAGGTGTCTAGGAAATGCTAATATGGATATTCAGTGAAATTTTCAAGTATCTACAGTCATTCATTTTTAAATTACAACAAAATAAGGAAATCGGTACACGAGTAATCGAGTGAATATCCAATGTTATAAAAATTTGAATTTCAAACACTCATAAAAATTTAATTTGACTTTCCGGTAGAGATTTTTTTATTGATAAAGGTAGACAAACTTATGAGTAATCTTATATTACATTTAAAAATCTTAGATTTGAAAAGAAAAATTTTTACGAATTCTTAACCCAAAATAATTTGCCAATTTTCGTGATTTTTCCAAATTTTGTCAATTTTTGAACTTTAAATGCTTATTAAAAAAAACTGTGACTAAGGATTTTTAATATTTTTCATCTGCCTTTGAAACAATAAACTATAGGAGTCTTCTTTTAAATTTTCAAGTATTTTTACTCAACAAATAAAATTTTATTGATATTCATAAAAAAAAAACTAATAAAATTTGAAACTGAAAATGTCCCTAAACAGTTCAAAATAAATCAAAATATTTTGAAAATGTTATCGTGTATAGAAAATGCAAATATAAACAACCAGTAAAAATTTCATGAATCTACGGTCATTTGTTTTAGAGTTACACCAAAAACCAAATTCGATTTTGCGTAAAAATTCTCGTTTTTCCTCCCCAATGTACCAACGATATTCACTTTCCAATCGAACAAGATACTGAAGTTGAAAATCGAAGCATTATTTCGACTACTAATCTTGTACGAAGACACAAATAAAAAAAAAAATTAAAAAAATTAAAAAAACAAAAAACACAAATTATTGTAAAATCTTTACATTCATCGTTCCACTCAGAATCTAAAATTTGTTAAAATGTTAACATTATCACATAAAATTTACATGTGGGCCGTGGGTTGTCGTCCCCTGCATTACAGTGTCGAGTGTCTTCACTGACCTACTCAATACTCAATGATGACTGACGTCTGACGAGGTACAGGGTACACTCGATAATTACTGTACAGCAGTGCGCAGAGTTGCTACCTACTTGTTACACTTGCTTTTTTAAGTGAACTTACGAGGACGTCAAACCCGCATGTGTGGTCTCCGTCTTTCAAATGTACAACATAGCAAAAACCGTTTTGCGAGGACAAACTTTATTCCTTCCGCCTTGTAACGGGTATTTACTATATAGGTATGAATCTAGGAAAAAAAGGCAATTGAAAAAAAAGCAACGGAAAAAAAGCAAAAGGAAAAAAAAGCAAATGAAAAAAAGGCATAGGTACCTACAGGCATATGTGTATAACGTATAAGTATAGCAAAAACCAATATGCCGTATAGTTAATTAGTAAGTAGGTAGGTAGTAAATAATAATTAAAAATAATTTAATGTAATTAAAAAATGTACACTTGATAAGTTAAAATAAAATTCCAAGTATAAAATTAAATGCATATTGGATAATATGCGTCAATATAAAACATAAATTTATCATAAAACAATTTATAAAGTACCTATACCTTGTGGTATGAGATATAGCTAATAAAAATTTTGGTAGATCACGTTGCTTATCTAGTTATCTCTATACTCTTCACATATTTTTTTTAAATTGAATTGCATTTTTTCATACTACTTAAGTTTTTTTTTTGGTTGCACAGAGCCTAATAACCGTTGCTGGAGTTTTGTCTCATCGGCTGCAACTTCCAGTATCATTTTCTTAATGAGGTTCCAAATAGAAGGGTGCTTATGGCTTACCAACTTAGAAAATCGATTATTAAAACCTTCAGTTTGGTTATTTGTACGCTCGATATTATGTAATGTAGGTACTTTCGTGTACATTCAAAATTTCAGGGGGAAAAAAGGGGTGGTACTTTTCGGAATTTCAATTTATTTTCTTGGCCAATACGTCTGTATGTCCCATTTACGTAGGTTTGATCAAAATATTCCACCAAGTCATGTGCTTCTTCTGGCATGATTTTACGTAAATGAGACATTCCTTCAAATATGTCAGATACCGGCAAAAAAGCCAAACTATCGACTTGTCCACAAAATAACATGAACTCATGTCATCATTTTCACGGTACAAATTTTCCAAACCAAGCTGCTGGATTTTCCTATGCGTGCTTTGTGTTAAATGGTAATAACACCTTTAACTTTTGAATGTTCACCAAAAACATTACGAATAGCTTGAATAACGGCCTTCTCAAAATCCACATGAATATGAGATGGATCAGGAAAAATTGCTCTCTTTTCACAATCTGAGATAATGGCTTTGAGCATTACTTCGTAAGTTGATTGTGTTTTTCTTTGAAGTAAGCAAAAAGCAGAATATGTAACAAATATATCATTTATCTGTATAAAAATAAAACTAAATTAATTTAAGTACCTAATAATAAGTACCACTATAACGCTACAAGCTTAAAATATTAATATATTCTATCTTGTAAAAATATGTTTATATTAAATAGGTTTATATCCTTTATCTTTGAATCATTATAAGTCATAAGATAAGTTTGAAATATGATTTTGACATTTTTATTATAGTCGTATTATTTGTCAATTGTTGTCCTTTACGATTTGACGAGTCATATAGGAGGTATATAATCTCAAATAATCACTTACTTAGTGACCAAGTGCCACGTTGTTTCTAATCATTTGTCGGGGAAAGCGGCACGAGCTTAAAATAGTCTGCAATATATAACATATTAAGTAATAGTTAAACCTTATAATGAGAGAGAAGATGGGAAAAGGAAGAAAGGGCTAAGCTACAAAAAAACCACGTATATATTTGATTAAGTAAAATATTATACAAGTAATTATCTTGAGTTATTAAAAAAACAAAAACGTGTGTCGTTTGCTTTTTTTTCCGTTGCTTTTTTTTCAATTGCCTTTTTTTCCCAGTACCACTATATATAGTAGAATTACCAAAATTCCACAACGGAAAGGGAAGAACTTTATTTGTGTTGTAGGCAGTGTTTTTATTTTTTTGATAGCACTAACCAATAGTTTTTATTAATTAAATGAAAAAAACCAAAAAAGAACCTATTGAAACTTATTACTTGTATTAATTATATTATCCACGGGCCACAGCTATAGATACCATGGGGCATGAACATCCGACATATAATCATTAGCCATGATATTATTCAAATAATAATAACACTACGATGGACGCTGATAAAGTTCTTCCCTATCCCTTGTAGCTTGTAGAACTTTGGTAATTCCACATTTCTACTGTAAATACAGAGGGAGTAAAGTTGTAAAACAGTTTTCGCTATGTTGGTATGTTGTACACATAGATAATTCAATAATTGTCTATGGTTGCACATGTGTAAAACGGAGACAACTGTACAGCACAATGCATATGTGGGTGTGACATGCTCTTAAGAATATTTGTATTTTCGTCCAGGGGTCTAATTGTCACGGTTAATAGAAAAATATATCTATAAAATATATCTATTAACATTTAACCGTGGGGTTTTGTAGACTTTTGGGGGGACTTGGTCCCCCACCCAGGACTCTCAACAACCCTTCATGTTTGCGCCGCTACTTATACCGTGGTCCGTGATATTATGATCTAAATTCTAAGCAATCAGCATTATCAAATACTTTAAATGATTTAAACTATTTAAAGTATTTAGCATTATTTATTACTATTATAGTATTTATAATCAATGACATTACTTTATAGGAATTACCGCATTATCTGGACGTTTTGTGGAATTGCACCTTTCACTTTGATTATTTGTTATCGTTCAGTACCAAGTGGCGAGCACGATTTAAGATAATAATATACAGGTATCAACTATCAGCTGGTGTATCATGCACTACGCTTTCATATTTTAATGGTATAAATAGAATTTGAACACAATAATATTGTATAAGCGAATGACAATTATTATTGAAAAATGACAGTTTATCCAAAACAATGAAAAAAATAAATATTTTTGAATTCTAACATGATGAATATTATAAAAATTTTGGGTAAAAAGAAATAAATCTTCTATGCGTAGTGTAAATTTTTGAAATTTTCGCCTTATTATATTCGCATGGTCCAAAATAAATTAAATAATTTAAAAATTGCATTAATTTAGTTGTAGCATAGAGCGTCCGTTCTCTCAATTTTTAGGTTAGTTCGTTTCATGAAATTAATATTCGGCCATAACCCAAAGCCATCTATTTCCGAACATGTTTCTCTGTTGCTGACTGCCGTGTTGGAAGATTTTAACGTGATTTGTACTCTTGTTTGTTGTTAATTTATTATTACAATTATATATTTGCTGAGTTAATTAGCCTAACATTATTCACAAATCACAAATATTTTCTCAGATATTTGATCAGTACGAAGTGTGTTGTGAATGTTTGAATAGGCACTCAAGGTATTACTTATATGGTTGTTTATTCGGATCTCGAATAGTACACCCCGTCGTGGCTGTTCCTCTCAAGTAAGTATTTGTTTATTACTTAAATCTTAACTTCGGTTACACAATTTCTGGTAGTTTTTTATTTAATAGCCTGTTAATAGGCATTAATATTTTTGCTGTTAAATAATATTACATATTACATAGCATTCAGATTTCAGGATGTCCCCCAACCATTTAGTCAACTTTTTATGAAACTAGGGAAAAAAAGGCCCTAACAACATTCATCGGAAAAAAGTACTAACAAAGTACATTATTCTTTTTTTTTATTATGATTTGCATGATTAAATGTTACCATAATATAATCATTACACTTCTTCTATCGCCTATGTAACACTTCTTTAACATAATATCTATAACCATAAATATAATACATATTATAAAATACTAGTATAATAATTTGTATAGGTAGGTATACTTTTATAGTTTTATGTCATAATAATATTTAATAAACTAATACACCTAACATTAATCAAATAATGCTTTTATTAATAATTGTTTTTCATTAATTATTAAATTATTTTACTAGGTATATAATTATGCATCTAATTTATTACACTAGCTAATAGCCTAGGTACATATATTTTATTAAACGGTAATTATAATAAAAATTACATCTATTATATGACATTAAACAACAACTGTGGGACGGAGTGGCCTGGCAGACTAAAGCGTCGGTTGCTACGCAGCCAACATTGGTTTGATACCTCGGCCGCTCATTTTTCTTCGGACAAGTCACGGTGTCCGGAGAATAAGTGCCACCATCCCACACCTAGGCATGGCAGGCATGGCAGATACCTACGGGTGCTCAAACCAAAAATTTCTGCCAAAACAAACACACAAGTGTTCCTCCCCCTACCAACAAAAACCTACAAACAAAACAAAAATAGCTAATGGCCTTAGTTGCCGGGCTCAAGTTCAATAATAATAAAAAAAAAAAAAAACAATTAATTTTATTATATCAGTTAAAAAATCATAAAACATATACAACATATACCATAAATCAAAATATATATAGGTAATAAATAGTTCAATAACATTTCTTAACAAGTATTACTTATTATATAATAATATACAAGTGTAGCTGAAATCTGCATCTTATATTATCATTAAGTCATTTGTACATAATTTAAAAAATGTTTAAACATAAACAATTTAAAATATTTGTTAAATCCATAAAATGTATACTACCTACAATAAAAAAGTGTTATGTGTTTAGTTGGTAATGGGCCTTTTTTACCGTATTTTGATATCGGAGCTTTTTTCCAAATACCCTTTTTATACCTAGGCACTATAAAACAGTACAATTTTATATATTACTGTGCGCACTGACATTAAATTGTATTCCTAAAATCTACCTATGCTTAAGGCTCAGTTTTACAGAAAGCGGTCTGCTTGCAAGGGCACTGTAAAATAATACAACCGGACCGCTGCCCGTCGCGGTCAGCGTATCTGTTTACCATGGCAGCCCGCTCTCTATTTCACTGAGCCATTATTGTTTATTTTTCAAATATTTTTATACATTATAGTTTTTTACTTCACTTCACTTTACTTAAATTGTATTTTATGTTGATCACTATTAATAGTGTAAAAATGTTAAATTAATTATCTAGTCATAAATTGTTGCTATATAATTTTTTTAGGAGCTATTATAAATCTTTTCATTATTTACAAGTTTATTTTCATTATTTAAAGTTAATTATACTTAGGTACATAATATATGTAAGTAAATGTATTTTATTTACATCACTAACAATTTGTACTTGTAAATAGGTAATACCTAAATAATAATTCATTCATTATTTTATTATCATTTATTGTCTGAACTGTTAATTTTGTATATATAAACTATTAATAAGTAGTATTTTTAGTTTTATTGATAACTATTGATATAAAATAAAATGACTTTGAATAGAAATAATTTATGGTTTTTTTCAGTACATTACGCCTACTTAGTAATTTTTATTTAATTTTCAAGTTTAAGTTAGTTTTATTGATATTTTAACTAAGTACTTCTTTGTTATTGACCTTATGTATATTTTAAATGCGTTTTTATATTAAGAAAAATTGTGTCAATCTCCTGTTAGTTATCTATCTAAATTACTAATGTTAATTCAAAATATTCAATAGGCCATATTAAATTATGGAGGTTTGGTTAAACCTTAAAAGTAGGATTGGTAATGTAAATAGTTAAATTATGTGCAGACTGAGACATAAGACTAAAATACTTGTTATATGACTGTGTATTATATTTATGTTATATTAAAATAACTAATATCTATAGACAATTAAATTCATTGGCATATGTAATCTTGATATTTTTATGCGTGGACATTTATTCGTTTTTAGGAAGTCTATTCCAAACATACATGTACCTAGAACTGAATTATACTTGTGTGCTTTAAAACTTAGAATAAAAATATGCATATTTATTCTTTTATTTTGTTGAAATATTCCCTTAAAAATGAATAATTTACACATCTATAGGTACATTTTTTAAATTATAGTTAATTTTTTTTGTTGGAGTTACCAGTTAAGGATTACTATTTTTATGCTTTATTGAGTTAAAACAGTTTTGCGGGTATTAATTACAATAAATACATACATGATACATGGCGTGTAATAAGAACAATGCCATAAATTATGATGGTTAAAATTATTTGAAGGTGAGTTTTAGAAAGTTAATTACCTATTCATATTATGAACTGATGAGTATTCATGTATACAACAGTGGCGTGTATCATAAACAAATTGGTGTTGCTCAAATCATTTAAGGTGACCTACCCCTCATAATATTGTTATACCAACCTATAAAATGTCCTATTTTCCTTCTATCAATACCCACCTACCCATATTTAAGGTGTTGTCTGAGCAACACTTGTACCCTATGTTACATGCCACTGGTATAAATGTTTTAATTACTAATTGTTAAATTATGTGTTAGTATGTACTTAGTTGTTATATCGATAGTTGTTAGTTGTCTTATTATGTCTTATAAATTACTAAGAAAATCAGTTATAAGCAAGGCTCGGTACTTAAGTGCTATAAATAACTCAAATATGCACATACATATGTGATACAAACATAATATGCAATACAAATTTGAAAAATAAGCTGAAATATGATATTTATTGAAAACAATTTATTATGCCTATAAGTTGTTTTTGTTAAATGCATGAAATATGTATGTTCTTAAACCTAAAATATGCCAATTCGTACAAAAATAACGAAATATGCAAAATTATACAATAAAAATGTTTGTATTTGAAATATACGACATATGTACTATGGATCGAATTTGTATCGAATCAGAATTTCAATATGCACTTTCTAAACAAATATACAAATGCCTAAAGTTCCGAACCTTGATCATAAGTATTATGTTTTATAGTAATTTATTAGTTAGAAAAAATTTGGTAATTAAGTAAATATTTTTTTGTTTACAGTACACTTATTTTGAGTATTAATTGAGTGTTTGATTCCAGAAGTTAACATGGAATCAGATAGGTAGGTACAATTTAATATTATTTATTTTAATATTAAATTAAATTCTGTTAATGACTTTAAACAGATAACTAATAATTTATATTTTTAAACTGGGTATAGTACAATTATAAATTTAAAACTAATAGTACTATATACATTTTAAATAACACATACTAGGTGACCACTTGATTGATTATTTTTAGATTACCATTTCCATTACTTAATGACACTTTAAACTATTTGGAAGTTGGAATAACTGGAAAAATTAAAAATATTGTTAGAAACAAAAACAATACCTTTATTTTTCACCTGTTGTTGCAAGAGTGTGAATATATTAATAATGAGGATATTCATTTGGCTTTATTATATGAACCAGTTATACCTTTGTAAGTTCTATATTTTGTTTGTTTAATTATTGTTTAATATTTTTTCAACTTTTTAAACTAGTTGTCTTGTATAATGATATATTTTATTACTTATTGTCAAAAGGAAATTCTAAAAAAAAAGTTACCACCTATTCATTTTATAAATTAAATTAATGTGTCTACTATTCTATTCTTCTTCTTTTATGTACAGATTCATGCATTTGTATTAATTATTTTAAATTTAAATTAAGGTCTAATGTACAACCGGGTTCATTACTGGCTTGTTTACATCCACAAAATAAAAAATGGATGCGGTGCTATGTTGTATCTATTTTACACCAACAGGCTAATGTTGCATTTTGCGAAACTGGTGAATTGACTAAAACAAAAAAACTTAAAGATATTCCAGAAAAGTACAAACATATACCAGTTATTACATTTGAAGCTGAGGTTAAATGTATTTGTCCTTATGGAAAATTACAACATTTAATGGAGGTAAATTCAAAATTCTCAGCTTGTTTAGTTTTTTATGTTATTGGATGTTGAATTGTTTTATTAATTTTAAATATTTATGAGTAAATCACAATTTTTTTTATTATAAATTATAATATCTTAAACATTAGTATAGATATAGGTATTTGTATAGACAGGGTTGGGAAAGTTACTAAATTTATTGTAACTGGTTACAAGTTACTCAAAAACTATGTAACTAGTAACAAGTAACAAGTAACAAGTTACCAGATACTTTTATGTTGTATAAATAGATACAAGTTACAGTTATATCATGTATGTAACTAAGTTACATTTAAAGCTAAAATTTACATTGAGAATGTATAAAGAATTATTTACCGGCTAGGGGCTATGTAAAATCTCGTTATGGTCGTTATGTTGGGGAAAAAAGATGTACCAACTATAATCGTGCAACTACTGAATATCCAGTAGCTAGATTAATTGTAAAAACCAAAATGAATGAATATAAAAAAAAAATCTTGACCATGTATTGAAGCCTGAATGTAAGTCTTCAGCCTTGTATTACATTTTCAAGCATTTTGACCAAATAAGAAAAATTGAATTTGCTTTATTAAAAAAAAAAAAAAAACAAAAAATAATTGAAATTTGAAAATGTCTTTTAATAACTTAATAACTTAATAAAATAGCTATAAAATAACTATAATAAAAGAGTCGAAATGTATTTTGAAAATTGTATGAAGTATAAAAAATGATAAAATAAACAATAAACATATGGTGTCAATTTCAAGTATCTACGGTTATTACTATATTAATTATTGAAAAAAAAAAAAAAAAGAAAATTTTCTGTTGAATGAGAATTTGTTAATTTTTCTGAAAAATATCCGTGGTCTAACTTCAAAAATTCTTAAACATTTAATTTGACTTTCCAGTAGACATTTGGTTTTTGATGAAGGTAGACAAACTCATAGAAATCTTGTATTAACCTTTTTTTTTTTTGCTTTTGCACTTATGAATTATCAAAGCACAAAAAGAGAAAAGTCCAATGTAACTTTTAATTGTAACTTGTAACTTTTATATAAAGTTACAGGAAAATTTGTAACTGGTTACAAGTTACAAGTTAAATTGTAAACGAGTAACCAAATTATATAACTTGGTTACATGTAATTATGATTTGCTTAACCCTGTGTAGACTATACCAATATCATATTATACAAGAGAGCCATTGAGATACATGGTTCTTACTAATATTTCAAAAAATATTTTCTAATAAGTTTTAACTAGACACTTAACACTGTTTTAAACTATATATAATTAACTGTAGTCCGTCAATATTTTTGAACTTTTCAAATTAGTAATAATTTTTATCAAATCACCCAAAAGCTTTTTTTATTATAATAAATAATCAATAATCTTTAACAATACATTTCAAAGGTAAATAAATATTAATGAATACATATTTTGGTAAGTATAATATTATACAAAAGCATGTTTGGGTTATCACTCCTAGTGGAGAGGTAAATTTAAACTAAAAATTTAATGGACGAATTGTGGGCGACTAAATCTTGTCTAGGGACCATTAGTTCACTAGGATCATTAAATTATGTGCAACCCGGCATTAGTTTAAGAAAAAATATTAATATTAATAATATTTATTTACCAACACAATATATTTGATACAATTGAGATTGCATGCAATATTACAAGTTTGTTCTACTCACTAAAGTCTATGGCTGTGATGTGAGAAATATCTATTTTAATTTCTAACTAGGTACTTGTGATCTATTCAAAAAATATGATTTAAATGAATCTATCGGCACTCCTCGAATACTACAATATTCCATAAATTTTTTACCGGGATTCATTGAAAATATTTAGGTTTATTAAATCTATAGTACATAACATTTAACACTTAATGTTTTCATTTTTTTTTTATACATACCCTACATCTACTAACGTTATTGGCTTTTCTGAACTACATTACAACTGAAAATTATTTTATTTTATTCTATGATTGGAAGAATTTTGTTACAATAATAATATTCCAACATTAAAATTGAAGGACTACATTTTAATTATTATTTTTATCTTAATTTCAGAACTTTAAAGATTATAATGCAAAATTTGAACCTATGATAATTAAACCAAACAAAGCATATAAGATCATGAAAGTTTTTTTTAAAACTACATCTATTGAGTTCATCATAAAAAATTGGGATCTACAGAAATGTGTGAATAGCGAAGACTCAAATTATAATTCACTTATGTTTAAAAATGGTAGTTCTGTTGTCATAGCAAAAGTAGAAATGTATGATTGGAGACATATATTTGTGAGAAGTGTTGATCATTTTGTAAATGTTTGTAAACAATTGCAAATACACTGTGCAAATGGTAATTGTAGTTCAGATAAAATAATTGGTAAATTTAGTGCATTATCGTTAGTATTATTTTAAGTACTTTAATTTTTTCAGCTCCAATTATTTTAAGAAACCTCATTGTAGGAGATATTGTTGCTGTAAAATGCACAGATAAATTTTATAGATGCAAAGTCATTGACTTATTAAAAAATGCATGGTTTTCTTTATATTTAATAGACAATGGTTGTGTGATATCTGCTTCAATTGATTGTATAGTTGATTTACCAGATAATTTAAAAAAGGTATAGACTATATTATTGATTTAATATATAATTTTAAATGGGGGAATTATATATAATTCATATACGAATGCTAACATATGTACACTGTATGCTCTTTATTTATGTATCCTAGATTCCACCAACTGTATGTTTAGTTGGTTTGAAAGATATAACTTTAAAGCCTTGGACACCTGAGATGTTTTTGTATTTTAAACAGTTATTTGAAAATTCTACAAGCATGGTATTGGTAAGAAATCATCATGTAAATTTAATTAAAATAAATTAAGTTAAATAGTACATTATTATTGTACTATATTGTGTTCTTTTAAAATTTGCTCAGTAGAATCCTGAGAATCCAGTTATACCAAAATATTATTAACTTATTGCAAGAAATATTGTAAAATTAAAATGTTATGTTATTATTTAACATATAATTACATTGTATTTTTTTTTAACTGTATACTATATTTTTAATTTTTCATTGATTATATTTCAATATTTAATTATTAATTTTTTATCATATTTTAGGAATACCCTGACCACAATCCTTTTGGTTTGGATTCTGTAACTTTAACTATTATTAATAACAATGAAGATGTAAATGAACGTATTAAAGAACTTCTAGTAAGATAAATTTGAAGTATCGTATTCCTTATAAAATATTAATATTGGAATCTATTTATTTGTTTAGTATAAATATCAAGATTACATAACATTATCATGTCAGTTGTAATATACTTAAATTAATTTAAATGTTGAGCTTATTCCTTTAAAGCTTATGAACATTTTATTAATTTATAATAAAATTGTTTTGACATTGTTATCAATTCATATATTTTGTGTACATATTATATTATCAATTATTATAAAAGTTCAACTACATTATAGATAATATTGGGTTTTTAAAAATAAGTACAGTAAAACCTCCTTATAATGGATTCCCTATAAGACAAACATTTCCTTACAAAGAGAAATTATGATAATCTCTTATAACTATATCCTGTATATTATAGTCTCCCTTTTACAAAAACTCATTTATAATGGAAAAATCAGTTGGCACCGAGCTATTCTGTTATAATGAGGTTTTACTGTAAGTTTGATTGCTTAGATTAGATTCACTTGGGATAGATAAAATATGAAATCCGTGGTAAATATCATTTTAAGCTGTAATAATAATTATTTCTCAAAATAGAAATGTTAAATAATGTTTTATAATGTTATACATAGGTTTACTTGTGGTTAATTACTTGTTATTTGAACTTGTGTTGAAGTCATTATTAATATCATATAATTGTTTTTATTCAGAGTCATTATTATTTTAATCAAAATCTTGGTTTTACTAAACCACTAAACAGTTAGTACTAAGTTGGTTATATTATTATTTACAATTATTGATTATTAACTAAATAAAATAATGCTTACAGTTAATTTATAATAATTGTATGTTCTTATTATTGCTTTTTTATAATGTTTAAGAAATTATAGTTTATGTTAAAAAGTAAATGTTATTTATTTGTTTTTAACTAGAAATTTGTGGAAGATCCATCAAATGACAATGTTCATACAAATTTAAACAACTGTGTACACGATTCCAATAAATTATTTAATTTACAATCCAATACAGTTATTCCTGTGAAAGTTGACTTCCGGGTGAAATCAGGTTTAGTTGCTTAGTTTTTTCTTAATAATATTATGAAAATAAAGTTTAAGAAAATTTAAATTTAGATTCCCTAGCTATGCCAGAACAATTGAAATGTTCCTTGCCATCTGGCAGTATAGTTTACATGACTGGTGTTGTGGACCTGAAAGAAATATATATTAGAAAGTTAGAAGATCATGATGACGACCATGAAAAATTCTTGGATATGGTTAATGAATTCTGTTTATCAGGTAAATATAAACTATTTATGATTTATATAAAATAAATTCATTGATCTTGAAATAGATTCAATTAATCATTAATTATTTGTTTTAGCTGTACCAATTAATAGGCCTTTGGTAATTGGAGAAATTGTTGGAGCTCAGTCTACAATAGACGATAATTTTTACCGAGGTAAAGTTTTAAAAAAAATTGACGACGCCACTTATTTATTGCAGTTTATTGATTTTGGTGATAAGGATAATGTACCTTTATCAAAAATATTTGAAATTCCCAAGCATTTTATGGTAATTTATTCATTGTTTATTTCTGTTAAATACATGTTTAGATCACATTACATATTTAGATTTTTTCTATTTATAGACTCCTTCAAATGTGATTAAAATTACTTTAAAAGGAGTAAATGATATTCCATTGAATGTAGATGCTTTAAACTATATTTCTAATTTATTGTCAACTTGCGAACCAATGATAATCGTAAGTATTGAATTTAAAACTTTTTCATAAAAAATGTATAAGAATTGAAATATTAAATTTATTTATTGTTTTTACTCATGTTTAATTTTTCAAAATGTATCTTCATATTTTAAAATAATTTGTTCATAACGAAATGTTTAAGTTTTTATTATAAACAGTATAATTAAATTATGTCACTTGAGTTTGTATTAGGCTGCAAACTAACATTTATTTTCTCTGGCTGTCTCCCGTGTGAATGTGTGATATAGTTACAAAGGTTTTCCGTACTTCCAGAATTACGATTCTGGTTCTGTTAAGGCAAGTGAAACTATTATACATTTTATGAAGAGGGATATTTCCTGTGCCATAGAAATTTGGCTGATAAAGTTTTTAACTAAGTTATTAAGGGGATGTTACAGTGACATTTGTTGTCTCTGTCTCACAAGTGCGTAACATAGGAAGTTTTAAGCTCAGCAAAACACGTTTATCTCCCATTAGTTTAAAAATTAGAGCGAATCGACCTTTTATACAATTTAAAGGTAAGATTATTATCTAGAAAATGACAGGCTTTTTATTATATTTTAATTTTAAAGCTAGTTATGAGTATTTTAAGCTGTACAAACAGTTGACATTGACTAGATAATAATCTTCTCTTTAAATTTTATAAGAGGTCAATTCACTCTAATTCTTAAACTATCAGGAGATAAACGTGTTTTGCTGAGCGTAAATTTGCTATGTTACGCACTTGTAAGACAGAGAAAACAAAAGTAACTGTAACTGTAAGGGGCCCTTAATGGTTTAAATTATAACATGTTTATCTTGATAAAAATTAAAATATTAAAAAACTATCTGGCTATGGAAGTACAGAATTCCATACCGGCAATATTATGTTTAACAAAAACATTTAGAGAAAAAAATGTTAGTTTTGCCATTCTTAATGTAATTTGCTAAATTATATTATTTACTCTGTCTTATATAAGAGTACCTAAGGGTGGCGACCGATTTCCTCCTGGTTCAGTCAAATTACACCCTTTTTTAAATTGGTGGTTTTTGTTAAAAGTCCAGCATCAACGTTTCCAACGATGTGGTTAAGAAGTAACTTTCCATGTAGCTTTTACCAAAATATAGGATAGGTTTTTGTTGGATTTAAAGTTTGTTAGGTTAGTTTAGAGTACTGAACTTGACGTTGTCTCACCCATTGCCAAATTGTGCTGAGGTTACTCTTTTGTGTGGCAACATAAATATTATATTTTTGTTTGTATATTATAATCATTGTTTAAACATTTTAATGAATATTGATATTTATCATAGTTCATAATGTCTAAAAATTGTTCTTTTATCTAAAGACAATAAATTGTATACAAAAATTATTTGTTTTCATTTTTCTAAAGATTTTATATTTTATTTTATTTAGGAATTTTCTGCAGTACAACCTCTTAAAGATGTTTCTTTAACAACAGTGAATAGTAAGGAGAATGTGAATAAGCGATTAAATGAATTACTGAAACATTATGATAGTATATCAACAACAGATGTAAAAAATCAACTTGAACAAGGTAGGCTATAAAACACTATTAATATTTATAATTGTAATACAAAATGAATAGTTAAAAATGAACATAAAACAGATTTTACTTATTTAAATCTTAATCTATTGCAGATTACTTTTATTTATGAACCTATATCTAATATGAATGTATAAATGTATCTCACTACCTAATAGTAGTGATTTTAGTGAAATTTAGAATTAGTATACTTATGTATTTTTTTATTATATAATATGTAAAAAGAAAATTGACAATCTGCTTTTGAAAACAATACAACTAGTAAAATATGTGTGTGGGAATTATACTGACTGGATGATGTGATAGAAGTGTCCTCCAGGGACACTACTTAAATGAGTTAAATTTTTTTTTACTACTGTAAATGTTTTTGAGGGATTTATCACTATTGATATTTAACCCGGTTGGAAATTAAGAGTTTATCATTGACAGTGATTTGAAGATACATTAAGAGGTGTCACGAAAAATTTATGTCTGCAAAGACTGAGAGGATGCGCTGTTAGGTGTTTGGAAGTTGTTTAGATTCACTTTTTAATTGAAAAAAATACCGCAAATATTATATTACATAAGAAAATTAAATATAATAGAGGGGGGGGGGGCGCCTCTGTTTCATGGTTGACGGTAACCATGCGTGTTCACATGTATATTATAAAAATAATTTTAATATATAATCTATGTTTTAGATAATGGTAACATTGAAGAAAATATAACTAATAACGGAACTGTACCAGAATTAAAAAAAGGAGATTCAGTTTATATTACAGCATTCATAAATGTACATAATTGCTTTGTTCGTAAAATTGAAGATGATAATGACGAGTTTACTAATTTCATAGAAAACGTAAATTTGTACTGTTCCGCAGGTAATTATTGTTATTTCTATTTTAGTGTCCATAAAATGTGGTTATATTTTTCCAAAGTGTAATAATTTTTCAAACGTTTAAAGAAACACCTATTGGAAAATTACCAAAATTAAACGATTTAATTGGAGCTAAATCATTAGACGGATCTTTCTACAGAGGAAAAGTTACGAAAAAAGTAAACGATAATAGTTATGATGTACATTTCATTGATTTTGGGATTAATGAGAATGTCAGTTTATCTGATATTGTTAATCTTTCCACTGAATTAAAACAAGTAAGTACAATTAATCTAAAAAGTAAACATTATATATTAAAAAGAGGTGCTCAATATTTACTCAATATTAAGTTTTGAGATTTGGGATGATATTGGAAAATAATATATTGGATATCTATAGTTTTTTATTAAATACCATAACCAACTTTTGTCCATTATAACAATTGAATATAAAATGAGAACTGTTGGTATATTTTGATAGTTTACAGGAAAATGTGAATTATGTAAATAATTCTATTATTTAAAAAAATTCCAGTGAGGATGGCAGGGGTGGGTTAAAATTTTTTTTTTGAATTGTAACCAATGGCAATGGCAACCTATATATACAAAATATTAACCATACAATTTTCAAAATATGTTGACTCCTTTGAATTAGGCTTAAAACAATTTGTAAAAAGTAGTTTTTTTCAGAAATACTTTAAATGATTATAAAAAAAAATTCCGCCTATATTTTTAAACCGCTACTGTAACACTGTGGGGACTGAGGACCCTTGTTATAAATATTAAAATCTTAGATATTTTAAAAAGAAATTTTTTTATGAATTTTTAACTCCTAATAATTTGCAAATTTTTGTCATTTTGTTAATTTTGTTAAAATTCTAATAACCTCAGATGCTCATAAAAAATTATTACTTTTTTTTTTAATTTCCACCAACAACAACTTAAAAGGAACCTTGTATTGAATTTTCAATTTTTTTTGAATAAGCATAATGTTTTTATAGACTTAATAAAAAAAAAACTTCTAAAAATAGAATATTCCTTATGCTTATAAAGTATAAATAGCTGGTTTTTCCTGCAGTTTTAAAAACTACTGGGAATTTAAAATTTTGACTTCTCTAATGCATCAACTAGATTAACTTAATCACCAGAAAAGATACTGAAGTAACCAGATACACAAAAAAAAAAAAAAAACACCATTGTAAAATCAATACATCCATCTCTTAGAATCTAAGCTGTGTAATTAATTTTTAGTCTTAAAAGCATTTTTATTAGGTTTGTTTGAATTAAATTAGATTTGTATTGTATAAAATGAAACAAAATTCAAATTAATACATTTATATTTGTAAGTTTCTGATAATCCAGAAATATAGCAATCATACTATTATATGACTAATATACTTTTTCAAATGTATATCATACATATTTCATACAGTTTATTTTCTGATGGATTTTATTAAGAGAATGAATACTTCAGAAAAGTTAATATTATAATATGTTTGTGTTGTATCATTATTTTTAGGTGATTCCTACCACTATTTTGGTTAAACTGAAAAATGTTTCATCTAGTATATTAAATGAGGCAGCTCGTGAATATGTCACTTTGATCTCTGAGAATGCCTTGATAATAGTAAGTTGTTTATGAATTAATAATTATTGACCATAATTTACTCAACAAGTTTTGTAAATAATAGGATATGATAGAAGACAACACAAATGAAGTAATGCTGAAAACTGAAGAAAATGAAAGTGTAAATGATCGCTTGAAGGAATTAATGTTTGAAAATATCAAGGAAATAAATATAAATGATTTGATTGAAATTGATGAAGAGTTCAAATCAGGTTCAAATTACATTCATTAAAGGGTTTAGCTATTATTATGTTACATTAATTTTAGATCAATCTTTAGTTGAATGTAATGTTACTACCTTGAAACCGGGCAGTGTAGTTTATTTGACCGCCTTTGTCAATATGGATGAAATGTATATTAGGAAGTTGGAAGATTACAATGACGAATTTCATAATTTATTGGACAAGGTTAATGAATTCTGTTTATCAGGTAAATATAAATAATACATACAATCATGAATTAGTATTTCTTAAATAATTAATTTTATTATTCAATATTTATTTTAGCTAAACCAATTAATAGGCCTTTGATAATTGGTCAAATTGTTGGAGCTCAGTCTACATTAGATGATAGTTTTTATAGGGGAAAAGTTTTAAAAAAAATTGACGACGTTACTTATTCAATTCAGTTTATTGACTTTGGTGATAAAGATAATGTACCTTTGTCAAAAACATTTGAAATCCCTACAGATTTTATGGTAATGTATATATTAACCATTAAAGTGAACCATAAGCAAATTATTCAATGTATGTTTGTTCGGTTCCTTCAACTCTTATAGAAATAAATCTTAAAGGTATTAAGTCTCATTCATTAAGTATGAAGCATCAAATATATTACAAACTTATTATCAACATATGAGCCATTGTCAATAGTAAGTTTTATTTGAATATTCTGTACCTAAAAATATAATTATAATAATAATTTATCATGTAACATAAAATATAATTGTTTTGGAAACATTTTTTAATATTCAAATTTTTTCTAGGATTTTGATAATCAATTTCCTATTAAAGATGTTACGTTAGTAGTAATTAAAAATATGCAAATGTTGCTGAAAGTTTAAATAAACTTCTCAAGGATGAAAACAGTACTACAAATATCAAAATTGCTGAAGATGAATATGTAAAAGGTATAACTATAACAATTTTTGTTTATGCATTGTTAAATTGACTTTGGTGATAAAGATAATGTACCTTTGTCAAAAACATTTGAAATCCCCACAGATTTTATGGTAATGTATATATTAACCATTAAAGTGAACCATAAGCTAACATTATTCAATGTATTGTTTGTTAGGTCCTTCAACTATATAGAAATTAATCTTAAAGGTATTAAGTCTCATTCATTAAGTACTGAAGCATCAAACTATATTACAAACTTATTATCAACATATGAGCCATTGTCAATAGTAAGTTGTATTTGAATATTCTGTACCTAAAAATATAATTATAATAATAATTTATCATGTAACATAAAATATAATTGTTTTGGAAATATTTTTTAATATTCAAATTTTTTCTAGGATTTTGATAATCAATTTCCTATTAAAGATGTTACGTTAGTAGTAATTAAAAATAATGAAAATGTTGCTGAAAGTTTAAATAAACTTCTCAAGGATGAAAACAGTACTACAACTATCAAAATTGCTGAAGATGAATATGTAAAAGGTATAACTATAACAATTTTTGTTTATGCATTGTTAAATGCATTCTAAAATAATAAATATTAAAAATGATTTTTGCATACCTACTGTAAAGTCTTAGACTGAAAAGTATATAATATAACAAAAGTAGAAATGGGTTCTCAAACTTTAAGAAATTCTAACAGTTGAATGTTTGAATTCCAATTCTAACATCTTAAATAGATCATCATAATTAAGTAAGTTTGATATGTTTAAGTATGACAGTTGACAACAATCAATTTTTCTTTTTTTTTGTTACTGGCGTCGAAGTCTGTTCGTTTTTAGTAAAAAAACAAGTCTTATAGAAAAAACTCTTACGCCCTGTAGAGTAGTCAGGTTTTGTATATTTTTTGCAGGTCTGATTTTCAAAATTATAGTTATAGAAGCTAAAATATGTATTTGAATAATGCACAATATTTGTTATTTAACGTATTTTTCTATCACAGTTTCATTAAAAATACAAAATTCAGGCTTTGATCCAACCTGAAAAAGTTCTCCATGTTTCACTTAAAAAAAAAAATTATCAATGATGAGGCGTGAGTTTTTTTTGTGAACTTACTTTTATTGATATAATATACCTTATCAATCTTCAAGTTTATATAGGTTTTTTAATAGTTTAAACACATGACATGTATTTTTAGTTACAAATAAAATAAAATAGAACTATTGATAATATTATAATAGTGACTTGATCCACAAAATACTAAGAAATAATAAATATCATATGAATGCATTATATTTTCAGGTTTAAGGATTACTGAGCATATTTTAGTTTTTAATAGTCTAACAGAATATTTTATGATATTTTATATTTTATATACTTTTTATGAGCTTAATATTAGTATAATAATTTCAATTTTTAAGAACTTATAAATTGCTATTTATACTTGAAGTTAAGAAACGTAATTGGCGGCTAACTTGTGCGCAGGGGCTTGTGCAATACTTCATTGCATGTATACAGATAGTTCATTTGGGAGAAAGGAGTTTGACAAACAGGTGTTGCCCGATTGTGGCCTGCCAAAAATTTGTAGCCACCTACCTTTTAATTTGAAGACAGTATAGTTGTAACACTAACCAATAACTGTTAATTATTTATGTAATACTTGATGTTTTTCTATAGGGGATATAACAGATATTTACAAAATTAAAAATTAAATTATCATAACTGGTATATATGTTTTAATTTTTTAATCTTGAATGTGATATCATATAGAGTGAATAATAAAATGCTGTGACTAAATAAATATTATGAGCAATCTCTGTTTTGTTTTTTGTATTGTCAAATGTTTTAATTTCTGTTGCTCTTTGTACATATTATTTAATCATTAATAGCAATTAAAATACAACTTTTTATTAGAAGATGAATTAAAGGAGTTACCAGATATACCTAAAGCATTTGATGTTAGAGAACCTAAAATGTGTGATGAAACTAATATATTGAAAAACGGAGACATTGTTTTTATTACTGCATATATTGATGTGTATAATATTTTTGTCCGTAAACTTGAAGATAATAATGTTGAATTTCAAAATCTTATTGAAAGCGTCAATACTTATTGTATTTCAGGTCAGTACTTAATCCTATTAAATAATTTTGTTGTTTAATATTATGTCATGTTTTATAGAAAATACTTCCAAAAGTAAATCTCCAGAACCAAATGAAATTGTAGGCGCTAAAAGTTCAGTTGATGGATATTTTTATCGAGCAAAGATTGTTGAAAAAACTGATGAAAATACTTATGAAACAATTTTTATTGATTATGGTTTTGAAGAAAGTGTCAATATTGCCAATATTGTTCCGCTGCCTATACAACTACAACAGGTTAATTTAAGTTACATTATTAGTTACAAATTAGCTGACACATATTGTTGTTAAAAAACCTCAAGAATGCTTATTGTTAAAATCATATTGTCTTATTTTTAATATTAATTTGATGTTTTTTGTTTTGGTTTAAAAATTACATTTTTAATAAATTGAGTGATTTTTGTATTGTAGAATATTTCTTATTTCAAAAACAATTAATGTATTTAAAAAAAAAAAAATGTTATTCAATTTTTTCAAATTAAGTGACTTACTATTTTTCATTTTTTTTATTTGAATAACATGTAGTTTTTTAAATTTTAAAGTAGAATATTTTTTGGAGTACCTACTATTGATTTATAAAAATTGAATTTTGGACGAGTTTTAAGTTTTTAGAATTTAGTATTAGCAGAATAGCTCACAGAGATTACCTCCAAAGAGAGCAATTTCTACTATTCTTGAAATACTCCAAATAATTTTTTAGCTTCAAAATATGAAAAAAATACATGTTCTACCCATACTATAAATAAATTTAAAAAAAAAATAGTAAAAAAGTAATTTATTTTCTTAAATTTTGTTTAGTAATAATATAAAAGTACTTTTATTAATATTTTATTTTATTATTATTAATAATTTTTGAAATAAGGTGTGTTTTTCAAAATCAAATCTTCCTGTACCTAGTTAGTAACTTTCATTATAAGACCATGTTAGTTGAAATTGTCAAATTTCACTCTTAATTCAAATATTAGTACAGTAATATCTATCAAAAGCTCGGTAATATAATCACCAATATCATTGTACGTGGTATTTTTTTTTATTAATGTTATTATTGTTCTCAATTATTTTAGGTGACTCCAACTATAACTCTAGTGGGGCTCAAAGGTGCAAGTTTTGAAAATCTTAATTCAGAAAGCCATAATTATTTAGAAAATCTTATGTTACTCAGTGAACCAATGAAAATAGTAAGTAAACAACTTACTTTGTATTTTATTTATTATTTAAATATTCAGGTAAGAGTTGCAGATCTTATGATTTCTGCTTGTTAATCGGTAAGCATTTGATATATAAATTATTTTACTACCTACTTATATTATGACCCCTTCATTAAGAACATAATTTGAAGATTTTTGAAGTTAATGTCTTATAAACTTGTTGATAAATTGTCTATCAACAAACACAAGTGGCAGTTGTACTTTGTAATAAATTATCATCTCAAATACATGTATTAATATATGTATCGCTTTGTCATATCACTCAATGAATTATTGTTTAATATAGGAGTTTGAAGATCTAAATAAAGTGAAGTTAACTATCATTAGCCAAAAGCAAAATGTCATTGATCATTTAAACAAATTGAACGTGGACAGCATCACAGTGGACAATACCATTATCAATAATTCTTTGCAACTTACTTCTGGTAAGTCTATAATTAAATAACATACCTATTATTTCAATGTTTTAAATTTTATTTATATCAATTGAATTTTAGGTATGAAGTATATATCTAACGACATCACTGTCCCTCCTATACCACCGTTGACAAACAAATGTATAATTAATATTCACGCTTTTATCAGTTTAAAGGATATTTATATCACTGTGCCTTTCAATAAAGCCGAAGTGGATAAATTTTTAAAAGACTTTTCTGTTTATTGTTTGACTTGTAAGTATTAAAAATAAAAAAAAATAATTGTCTGGTATACATAAACAGCATTTTTTGTTTTTACAGCACAACCTATTACCAGAAATCCAGTTATAGGTGAAGTTTTTGGTATCAGATCGTCTACTGATAACTCATTTAACAGGGGTGTTGTCGAAGAAAAGTTGAACGAAAATCAGTACAAAGTAGTTTTATTTGATTTAGGCATTAAAGATATTGTGTCAGCAAATAGTTTTGTTGAAATTCCAGAACACTTACAACAGGTAAATCTTTTTTTTTCTAACTGATGTTTGTTTAGGTTAAAGAAATAGTTGATTGCTGTTAATTATACGTCTTGGTAAATGTTTGTGTAAATCAAAATATGACTTATAAATATTGTACCTAACTGAAAAAAAATAACTTTTTTTTTACTAAGATAATTAATTTAATTTTCTATCTTAACTTTAAACTTATCTAGTTTTATTTGGTTTTAATGTACAGCTTTCATAGGCTAATAAATTGTCACATTTTTCCCTTCCCCACTAAATGCGTTTTACCACTTATACCTTTTTACCTTTTATATAAATAAGGTACCTTATGACCTGACAATTGTAGAAATATGTAAAATGTATACTAGTTAGTATATTATACTGAAATGTTGAAAAAAATTCTTATATTTCCAAATTCATGCTAATAAGTGATAATTTTAGAAACAATCTGCATAATATATAAAATCTAGACACGTGGTAGCGTGTCAAGCCAAGTTCTAGCTGACAGAACTGGCGTGCAGCACAACCAAACACGCAATATTACACGAACCATTTGGAGCCAATTTTGACCCCCTCATAACTCAAAATATATTCCACATAAACATGTCAAATTTGGCTCATATATTCAGACTTACGAGATACATATGTGCTCCAAATTTCATAAACACACCTCAAACTATTATTTAGATATTAACGTCCCAAAATCGTCATTTTTATTGGTTATTTATATTTGAATTTTCTATACACGATAACATTTTCAAAATATTTTGATTTATTTTGAACTGTTTAGGGACATTTTCATTTTTCATTTTTTTTAGTTTTTTTTCTAGAAATATCAATAAAATTTTATTTGTTGGTTAAAAAACTTGAAAATTTAATAGATGGCTCCTAGTATATTGTTTCAAAGGCAGATGCAAAATATTAAAAATCGTTAGTCACAGTTTTTTTTTTATAAGCATTTAAAGTTCAAAAATTGACAAAATATGGAAAAATCACAAAAATTAGCAAATTATTTTGAGTTAAGAATTCGTAAAAATTTTTCTTTTAAATCTAAGATTTGAAAATGTAATACAAGATTACTCATAAGTTTGTCTACCTTTATCAATAAAAAAATTTCTACCGGACAGTCAAATTAAATTTTTATGAGCGTTTGAAATTCAAATTTTTACAACATTGGATGTTCACTCGATTTCCTTATTTTGTTGTTATTCATAAGCGAATAACTATTGATTTATGAAAATTTCACTGAATGTTTATATTAGCATTTCCTATACACCATACAATTTTGAAAATATTTTGACTCTCTTTGAGCTGTTAACGGATATTTTGATTTTTCAATTTTGTTAGTTTTTTTTTCAATGAATATCAATTAAGTTTTATCTGTTTGGCCAAAAAGTGTAAAAATTTTATACAAGGCTCCTGATATATTGTTACAATATCAGTTGAAAAATATTAAAAATACATAGGCACAATTTTTTTTTATAAGCATTTAAACATCGAATTTTGACAGAATTTTTCAAAATCTCGAAAATTATTAATCATCGTAATTAATAAATTATAAAATGTTCAGTTTTTATAGCTAAGGATTGAAAATTTAAAACAAGATTCCACGTAAGTAATTAATTCTCTTACCGAAAAATCTAAAAAATATACAATCACAGTTTATTTTTATAGTCATTTTATGTTCAAATTTGGACGAAATTACATATTAAAAAACCTAGTTATTTTGTTGTGATTATATAATATTATTCGTGGGTACCTACTTGAAACTTCTAAAGTGTACTATTATATATCTATGATAGTATCAGGGTTTGTTATTGATGTTGATGTATAACGTGTTATAAGTACCTAATGGATATTGTGATAATGTGATATATATTTATATCGAAAACTGTGCATGTGTATTTTTAATATTTTTCAACTACTATAATAACAATATATCAGGTGCCTTATATTACTTTAACAAAGTCGCTACATGAGAAATCGAGTGAATACTCAATCTTGTAAAAATATGAACTTCAAACGCTCTTGAAAATTTGACTTTCCGGTAGACATATTTTTTGTTGATAAAGGTAGACAAACTTATGAGGAACCTTGTATACATTTTCAAATCTTGGATTTAAATAGAAAAAAAAGGTGCTCTGCTGTACAGTAGGTTACAAGTGGGTCACTGTATAATGGATGGTATTAAATTTGAATTCAATGATATAATATCATTGTATAAGAAAAACGATTCTGAGCTTAGACGGTATGTCAGTCTAGGTAAAAAACATATAATTATACACAAATCTATGGTATTAAAAAAAAAAATTGTCCTATATTATATACCTATAATGAATTCCAAATTAATCATATCACAATATCCATTAGGTATTTATAACGCGTTTTACATCAATAACAAACCATGATGCTATCATAGTTATATAATAGTATACTTTAAAAGTTTCAAGTATCCACGAATAATAGGTATTATACAATCACAACAAAATAACTTAAATAGTTACTCTAGGTTTTTTAATATGTAATTTTTTCCAAATTTGAACTTAAGATGACTATATAAATAAACTGTTTATGTATTTTTTTAGATTTTTTGGTAACAGAGTTAACATACGTGGAATCTTGTTTTAAATTTTCAATCCTTCGACATAAAAGTTTAACATTTTATACATTTTTAACTACAAAATAATTATTCAATTTTAAATTTGATAAATTTTGTCAAAATTCGATCTTTAAATGCTTATAAAAAAAAAATGTGACTGTGTATTTTTAATATTTTTAACTGCTATTGTAACAATATATCAGGAGCCTTGTTTTACATTTTTACACTTTTTGGCCCAATAGATAAAACTATAAACCCAATAAATTGATATTTATAGAAAAAAAAAATAAAAAAATTGAAAACTGTGAATGATCAAAAAGAGTCAATATATTTTGAAAATGTTATCGTGTATATAAAATGCAAATATAAACAACCAGTGAAAATTTAATGTATCTACTGTCATTTGTTTCAAAGATACACCAAAAACCAAAGTCGATTTTGCGTAAAAATTCCAGTTTTCCTTAACTTTTTTTTTTTTTTTTTGGCGCTTTGAAAATTACTGAGAATTTCAAATTTTGACCTCCTCCAGCACCAACAATATTCACTTTCCCATCGAACAATTTACTGAAGTTGAAAATCGAAGCATTATTTCAACTACTTATCGTGTACAAAGGCACAAAAAAAAAATAATAATAAAAAAAAAATAACCCATCATTATAAAATCAATGCAATACATTCATCGTTCCACTCAGAATCTAAAATTTTTATTAATTTCTTACTCACTTTCTTACTTCATGAACTTTACGTATTTTGTCAATATTTAATCTTTAAATGCTTATAAAAAAAAATTTGTAAACTGAATTTTTAATATTTTTCATCCGTCTTTAAAACAACATATTAGGAGACATTTTTAAGCTTTTTTACCCAGCAAATAAAATTGTATTGATATTTATAGGATAAAAAACTTAACAAATTGGAAACTGAAAATGTCCGTAAACAGTTCTAAAAGTATAAAAAAGTTTTTAGTATAAAAAATGCTAATATAAACATTCAGTCAAAGTGTCGTGTATTTACAGTCATTTGTTCTGGAGTTACACCAAAAACAGTAAAAATTCCTGTTTTTCCTTAATTATTCTCTTTATTTCACATTGCTTTTGAAAACTACTTTTTACTTTTGACCCTCTAAATTACCAACTATATTCACTTTTCTATGCATGAACAGTGCACACCGCCATGGAGTAGCTATTTTTTGTTGTTGTTGAGTTTTTGAGTTTTCTTTATTATTTATTTTTATTTTATTCTTTCAAAAAGGCAATGGGCCCCACTGAACAGGTTCGTGTGGGGTAGAATTATATTGTTCTTAAACTTGTTTTAAATGGAAAATCCGTCTTTGCTAGTTCAGATCCTCTTGACGCACCGTGTATTCAAAGAATATAAAATATGAACAATAAACCTCTCGGTTTATTTTCTTTTAAATCGTTACCGGTGTATAAAAATTAAATAACACAGGATGTACTGTCGTTTTTTTCATGTTAACGAATAGAAAAAAAATGCTTTACAGTGATGTTGGGGGGGGGGGGCGAGTTTTAAATTGAGGGAATAAATTGCGTGTAGTTTTAATGATTGTGAATAATTTAGTATACAGAATAACTGCTATTATTTTCTTGGGTAAAAAATGCCGTGACAATTATAATATGCTCATGAGTTATGATTATAAATGATTTTTATATTTTATACGAATCTTGATGCATAGGTACACCAGGAATAACTATCGAATTCAATTGAATAAGCGATTTGATTTTTATTCACCACTCACATGTTTTATACAATTAAAATATGTTTCACTACACAAAATATAACATAAAAAGTGAAATTATTATGAGTTATGCTTATGACCCTTGGTAGTAATGTTGACTTTTTGAATATGGACATTCAAATAATTGTGACCAGTTAGCTTGAATATACGCTTAAAAATTATATTTTTATCGTTTCAAATGGTTAATAATATTGATGTCTAATATTTTCATGTATTAATTTTCATTTTGTTTTTATAGGGGTGTACATAATCTTCTTCCACTTAATTTGTTTTGTTCATCCCTTATAAAAATATGACATAATTATACATATTTATTGCTTACTAATTCGTTGTGATCATTATTAATAAACGTCGTTTTATTTTAGGTTCCTCGTACTATTTATTCGATACGTCTCAAAGATATTGATTCCGGAATTCTTAACTCTCAAGCAATGTCTTATGTCAATATGCTTTGCGAAAATTTGCCATTAATTATTGTATGTATTTTTCTATCATAATATGGATGTGATGATTTATTTTTATGAAATATTGTTCAATATTTTATATTTTAGGAATTCGACGAGAAAAGTCCAAATGGATTAAATGCTGTGACTTTAACTACTATCAAAACTCAACAAAATGTTAACAATCATCTGAAAAAGCTTTTGACTCAAAAAGAAAGAGGTTAAACCACATAAACTTAATCATTAACACCACTAACTATCAAATATACACGATATAGTCATATAATTTAATAAACTTTAAAGAAATATGTAAAATAAAGCGACCCCACTGTGTTATGAGCTCAATTAATTATATATATTTTACTGCTTAGTTATTTAATATGAAATGTTTATTATTTAGATTCGCCAGAAACAGTACAGATGTTGAGCAAAGGAGATATTGTTTATATTTCAACGTTTGTGGATTTACACGCTATTTACGTCAGACGTATTAACAACGGCACAGATAAATTTAAATCATTCTTGGAGAATTTTTCATCTTCCTGCGCGTTAGGTAAATAAATGTGTTCCTAACTCTACACGATTTGTATAAGCTCAGCTATTTTATAAATAAAAACTAAGCTAAATTTAAATTAGGATATAGAAACTTGTAAGTTGGTACTATCGAGATCTATCAAAAAAATAATCGATTTTAATTTTGGTGCAAATTACAAAAATAACTTTCGACTACCTCCAGTGGTGCAAATTACAAATTTCTGATGTGAAAATCCACTTCATTTTTTGTATTAATTATTGCGAAAACAATTATTTCTTAATTATTTAATACCCCCCCTCCCAAATTAAATCATCCCTCTTAAATATAGTTTTTAGGTTCGCGTTGCTTGATTATCGTAATTTATAACAATCGTAATTTATAGAAAGTCCTATAAAAAACGATCCTAAAGTTGGTGCTATCATTGCGGCAAGAGAACAAGGAGGAAATAAATTCTACAGAGCTGAAGTTATTTCTAGAGTAGACAATGACAATTTTAATGTCTGTTTTATTGATTTTGGATATTGCGATACTGTACATAAAAGTAATATGGTACAGCCGTCCGAATCACAGGTAAAACGCCAGACATTATTATATTCATGTAAAATGTAAACAGAAATAACAATTTGATGTATTTATCGTTTTATCTAAACATGTTATTTCGTAGCTACAAAATTGTCCGCCTACGTTTATGGTCGGTTTACATGGACTAGATGCAGAACCTGCTAATGCCACAATATTGCACTACATAGAGGATATCAGCCAAACAGATACATTTATAATTGTTGGTTTATTACTTTATTTATTACCTATTTGGTTATATAAATTTAAGTACATTTTTTAACTAGGAATTTTTTTCTTTAGGACTCCATCACTGAACTAAACAAAGTTGTATTGATATCAGCCAATACACAATGCAATATAAATAAAGAAATAAAGAAACTTTTAGGCAACGGAAATATTGGACAACATATTAAAAACGGTGGAAACGCCAACGGTAGTAGGATTATCTGAGATCTCAGTATAATTTATATTATTAATATATGCTGTATTTTTGTTTTTAGACAAAGATACCGAAAAATGCGTAATAAAGTACCACAGACCGCCTTTGGATGTTGCTACTCAGGTTTGTTACTACCCTTAGGATACATTACAGTTAGTCTTATTATTATTTGACTTAATTTAATAAATAATCACTAGGTTTGGGTCGCCGACAAAATATCTCCTTCGAGGTACTCTGTACACACGAGCGACAGTCGCCTCGAATTCATACAATTGGAGAATCAAATGTTCGAAAACAGTAAAACGTTCGAATCTGTTAAATCTGTCAGTGTTAATATGCCGTGCATCGTGTACTTTAGTCCTAGTTGGTAAAATAAAAAATGTTGAGAATGTGTTTAACGTTTGTGCTACAAAAAAATCGATTTTCCAGGTATCGTGGAGTAGTTTTGGAGGTGATCGATAAAGTCACCGCAAAAGTTGGTCTTGTGGACGTTGGAAATTTCAGTGTCGTTCGCAGCATCAAAGAAATTTTCCGCATGCCGTCGAAATATAAAGGAAAATCACTGGTGAGTAAACGCATGCAGCTTATGTTTATTATTTTTATAATACCTAAAAAGTTCAAACCAATATAGTTTAACATTTCGTTGAACTTTTGGGTTGAAGGAACAATTAATATTAATTTCTGACTCTTAATATTAGGAAAATTATCTCTGGCCGTCGTGTCTTTATACAAAAGTATATAAATACCTGCGATTTTCTTACCCTATATCAGTATTACCTGTTTTATTCTCATTAATTGAATATAAAGTTTAATTAAATTAGTTGGACTCTCAAAAAACTGATTAGTTTGCAATAAGTTAAGTATACCGCTATAGGTATGAATGTGTGATCCCATAAACATGGGTACTCATAACGAAACACCCACGCTGTTTTAGTGTGGTCTATCATGATTCATGAGCTAGTGTAATATATAACATTGTCATGGTCGTTTACAGATTTCATTAGCCAATGTAACAAACAAAAAAATTTTTCCATAAAAAAATTGCAGTTATAGTTTTATAAAATCCGTATTTATATTTTATTATTATGAAAATATAAATTTTGATAGTAACTTTGAAAAAAAAAATATTAATTAATATCAACTACTATGTCTATACTTTATTTATATTGACTAAAGTCAACTTTTTTACCAGTCCTAGGATCTTAAATTGACTAGCTTTTGCAATATCCATTTCCATGGGCATTTTTTGAAAACGTTATTTATGTACCTAGGTACTTAGTTTATATTCCATTGTATAAGTCGATTTAAAATTCTTTAAATAGGCCTTTTATTAGAGTAGGTGCCACCTCCGTACGCGCGTCCAGAAACATTATTATGTTTAAAATCTAATCAAAGTTTTTAACTGGTTTAAATAATTTTTATTTCATTTCATTTTACAAAGTATGCATTAATAATTCCATTCATATTATAATATACGTGCTATGCATAACAGAAGACCTTATATACATAATAATAGACTTTTGTTGACGAAATCCTGTTCATTATTACAAAATCGATTCACTTCGTTTTTAAAAGCTAATACGTTTCACACACGCGAGCATGCATGTACATATAAATATGTTGAATAAAAAAATAATGGTGGTACTTGGTATTTGTCCCACTGGAATCTGACGTTTCAAAGTATAATATAATATTGTATAAATTAATTTTAAACATATGTTGTGTAGTGGGCCTCGCAGGTCACTGCGTATTACTTGTACATACGGTTATTTAACGACATAGAACTTTTAGGATATGAGGTCGACAAAATTTCTTAATTAAAAACAAAATAAATAATACAATAAATATTAAAAATTGTACTTTTAAAATACAAACATAAAATAAAAATGTCTAATAAATTGGAAGACGGAATAATTAAATTATTCATCCTGAGACTAGTTGCGTATCTTGATTATTAGGGCTGAGGACTTCTAGCACTTGTAAACTTGAAAATATCAAATATGTATACCAGCCGCGGAATAAGAAGATGGTCGCGCAGTCAAAACCACTTCCTAGTTCCTCCACGCACCGCTTATCTTTGCGACCACTTCCAGGGGTTTCGGGGAACCAATCAAAAACCGGCTGTGCGAAACGGACGTAAAACGGTCCGCCGCGCAGTCATCTTCTTATTCCTCGGCGGGTATATGTACTACAGTGGCGTACACAGCTATTTTCAATGGGGGGGGCTTACATATAAAAAAATTATATATATATATGTATCTAATATATAAAATTCTCGTGTCACAGTTTTCGTTGCCATACTCCTCCGAAATGGCTTGACAGATTTTGATGAAATTTTTTGTGCATATTCAGTAGGTATGATAATCGGCTAACATCTATTTTTCATACCCCTAAGTGATAAGGGTTGTCCAGAAAAAAATAAAAGAAGTGCTCAAACAGGGATTTTAATAATTTTCGGTAGAAATAATTGTTTATAAATGGTTGCTAAGGTATTGGTTATATATATAAAAAAAAAAATAATAGATACAACATCTTTTATAGGTATTTAAAAAGAAAAGAAAATAATTTCTTTTTATCATTATTATTATTTATATAACCATGGCAACCATTTACAAACAACAATTTCCATCTGAAATCTCAAAATTCCCGTTTGATTCCCGGGATTGGTCCTCTCCCTTTTTAAATTAGCCTATGTTTTAAGTTGGATCAAAATACACACAGTGTAACAATTTCATCAAGATCGGAACAGTTGTTTTTACGAATATTGAATAACGAATTGAACAAAGTTTGAGACATATTGAGTTGATACATTTAACGGGCGACGAAGTGCACGGGATCAGCTAGTATATATATATATATAATACATTGATGAATCAAAACGATGTATCTATAGTAATTATTTTGTACATAATGAGTAATCGGCTCATTAGCAATGACTTAAGGTGAAATTAAAAATATTTTTACAATTCTCGATTATTATTTAAAAAATATATACCTATTACCTACAGGTAATTATTTAGTATAACTACAAAGTTACACGCGTACATACAATATGTATATAATAATATATTATATACAATTCAATAAAAGATAGGTATAAAGAGAAATTTATTTTTACCATATTAATCATTTTTTTGTACCTAGGTCCTAGGTTGATAATATAATGTATTAAATATTTACCTGGTTCCTCCGAGTTAATTGTATCATAAATTAGTGAGTTAGAAAAATATTCGTTTATTCTTTTCATTTGTATTGTTTTATAAAATATTTAAACAGTAAGGACAATTTACTAAACGTCCAAAGCGTCAGAAATTTGATTGAAAACTGAGAAATAGATTCTATACTATAGTATTAGCGATACTGAGATAGCTATTAAGGCATATTATATCGGATTACACGATTGTCGACCCTCATGTTTGTGTTTGAACAAATTTCCCAATAATTTCATTAATTTGTAACAAGTTATCAATAATATCTACAATATATTATAACAACAAACTGGGTTGCTTATAAGTTATAATATAATGGAGTATAATTTGGAATATAATATTTTTTTAAATTGTCATCATTTTTACTATACATTTTTACGTTATTACGTAAACTGAAAAAATACTAAAGGGGGGGGTTTGAACACCCAAAACCCCCCCCCGTGTGTACGCCACTGATGTACTAATGCGCTAAAAAACAACAAAAATGCACTTAAAATACCTACTACTAACTTTTTTTTTTTATTAGATAAATAGAATATTTACAATCTGTAATTTTTATATATACAATAAGTAAATTGGGTAATGAAAGAAACAATAATAACATGAATGGCTTGAGGAGGAAGGCCCACCAGTGTGGGTACCCTCTAACTTGTGGTGAGGGATGTCATGGGGTGGACGAAATGGGAAGTGTAATTTTGTTAATTAGGGAAGTAAAAGCCAATAGAA
The DNA here is from genome assembly GCA_949089665.1 of Macrosiphum euphorbiae. Lineage (NCBI taxonomy): Eukaryota > Metazoa > Arthropoda > Insecta > Hemiptera > Aphididae > Macrosiphum > Macrosiphum euphorbiae. Next base: position 117,961,622 of record CARXXK010000001.1, read on the forward strand.
GAGGGTTTAAAATACATTTTAAATCTTCTATAAATTTGTTGATGATGTGGAGAGGTTGATTGACTGATGAAGAGTTGGCTGTGGCTTTGGCATAAGATGTCGGTTTTTGATTTGAGTTGTAACTGTGGACGTTGAAGATTTGTGGTGCAACAGGTACAGCAGATGGTGGGCTGGGGTGTTTTTTCGGGTTTTCAACTTTGTCAGCTTTGTAAGCGACTTTGTAAATGGTGCGCTTTAGTAAATTTTTAAAAATTTGACGACCTTTGTAGTTGGCAGGGTGGTTACCGTCACAGTTGGCGCATTTAACGGGTTCTTCCCGTGTTTTAGTGCAATCTTCGGTGAGGTGGCTTAACCCACATTTCACGCAACGCGGAGGTATTGGTGGCAATAATTGCGTGTATGTGACATACAGTATGTCCATACATTTGACAAGAGTGACATTGGGGAGAACCAAGTGGCCTTATTGGATGCTCCAATTTCACAATTGAGTTAAACTACTAACTTTTGATTAAGAATGGATGTGGTTATCTATTATCTATATATATAAAATGACTTTCCCTAAGTGATTCATCATCGCCTAGCCAGAACTACTACTGAACGGATCTGGCTGAAATTTGGCATATTATTATTTAGCTATTATAACGTAGACGTCCGCTAAGAAAGGATTTTCGGAAATTCAATCCTTAAAGGGGAAAATAAAAGGTTGTAAGAATACAACAGTCATCAATCAATCTATCTATCAAGCAATATCTTAATTAAATACCTAGGTATACAATATTGGTTTTAAAATACAAAACGTACGAGCTTGATATTTGGAATATTTAGTGGTTCCTCTAATGATCTAGATAATATGCAATAAGAAAGGATTTTCTGATATTCGCTTTTTAAACATGTGGTAAAATAGGGATTTTAAGATTTACCGTGGAAATCAAAACTTTTTTTTTTGTTTATTAATAGTGTTGCCTTTGGTTGCATGTTATATATGTGAATTATTTCACCAAGCTAGGTACAATTAAACCAGTTTGTCCGTAAAAATAAAATAAAATAACCCCCCAAAATATATTAATATATAAGTATTAAATACTCCTAAAAATCCGGGATGATCAACTATGACTTCAATACTATTTTAGGTACTATGTTTACACATTTTTTCAACTACAAAGCTGTACTAATATATAGGCTATATTTTATCTCCCATCTTGCTGTTTCCGCAATCTACCGATTTCCTACCTGATAATAAACTGTTGGAATAACCATAAGCGAAACTCACGGGCAACGCCTCGTGGGATGGCTAAACATTAAAATATATGCATTTTCTTCCATACCTAAGAAATACACCTAAAAGGATTTAATTAATCACAATTATTTCCCCGGCAACGCCGGGTTATTTAGCTAGTTCGTATATAAAAATAAAGATACTGATTAATATAATTGTATTTATCTAATATATAATATGTGTGTTTTATTATTTTATACATACAAAAAAAACCTTTTTTCTTGTGGTAATCAGTTTCTAACACCTGATGCAGGAGCTACGATATTATTACTTTCACCTCAGTTGCATCGTTTATTGCATAATAATAACAAATAAAATTCGCTCTGCTGTACAGTAGTTTACAAGTGGGTCACTGTATAATGGATAGTATTAAATTTGAATTCAATGATATTATATCATTGTATAAGAAAAACGATTCTGAGCGGAGACGGTATGTTAGTCTAGGTATAAGACATATTATACACAAATCTATGGTATTAAAAACAAAATTGACCTATATTAGGTACCTACCTATAATAAATTCCAAATTAATCATGTCACAATAATATCCATTAGGTACTTATAACGCGTTATACATCAATAACAAACCGTGATACTATCATAGATATATAATAGTGTAGTTTAGAAGTTTCAAGTACCCACGAATAATATTATAAAATCACGACAAAATAACTAAAATAGTTATTCTAGGTTTTTTATATGTAATTTCGTTCCATAATTCGTAACATTTTCCCGCGAAACAGTTCTAAAAAATACCGCTTTAAAAGTGCAAAGCTTACGGCTACCCAAATAAAAGTAACATCTTATAATATAAAACGGTTTTTAAACCGTCGTCGTATGCGCACATAATAAATAAACATTTTGTATTATCGATATTATTAAAATATTAATTATAAATTATCTTCGAGACTTCACGGTTTTTCCGCATCGTTAAATTGTTTGACGCTGTGTTTACCGGGACTTTTCGGTTTTGTTGAGTTAAGGGTGCGTCGTTGAAAGAGGATTGGGTTTATGAACGTTTTGTTCATCTGGGTAAACGATTGCCGTCGACTAAAAGTTCGAATTAAAAGCGGGCTTAAACTCGTTATATTAGTATTAATTATTAACGCTATTAAGTGTATTACGAGCGGTCGTAATTAATAATATTATGTGTGTCGTGGGTCATACCTATATTCGTCCTCACCATCCTTCGTGAAACATTTGAAAAGAAAATAATAATCATTCTAAATTTATATATGTATACCGAAATTTGTATACCTACTTGGCTAAATACATATAGAGTTTTTAATTTAGAAACGAAAAATTACAAAAAAAAAGTTTCCTTGGAATTCCTTTCAACAATTTATTTATTTTTATTGTTCTCGTTCTCGGCGGTGTGTTATTAATTATTATATTATTGTTGTCGAATATAATATTATTGTTTTATATCGAATAATAATTTTTTTTTTTTTTTTTATTGATCACAATAACATCGACAACAAAGGCCATTAGTTACAAATATTTACAAATATTTACAAATGATATACGATATTAGAATAAATAATTAGGATTAGAACATTTTTTTTTTTTTAAATACGATTAAACAATTTTGTTTATTTTGTAAAATTAATTATATCTAGGATATTTTCTTGATTGGGTCCAAGTGTAGTGTGAAGGTGGTATGATATCCTAGCTCTTGATTATACATTAAACAATCAGCTATTATGTGCTAGACGGTTAATGCAGTTCCACAGGTTTGGCAAATGGGAGGATCCTCTCTGGCCATGAGGAAACCATGAGTGATTCTGGTGTGTCCTATGCGAAGTCGGTTAAGAAACGTCTCCTCTTTCCGAGTGAGTTTTGGGCTTGACCACCGGAAGATGTCTCTTTTTATCTCGTTTAGTTTAGTGTTTTGTAAGTTCCATAGATTTTGCCATTTATTTTTTGAATATTCGTTTATGAGTTTTTTTGAGTCAGTATAATATGACATTTGGTTTATTAGCACGGTTTCGTTGTTGTTAATGGCTATGGATGCTTGTTCATCTGCTATTTCATTGCCTCTTATTCCTGAGTGGCCAGGTATCCACATGATGATGATTTCTTTACCCAGAAAGGAGGCTTTGTTGAGATGTTCTGGATTTTAGATGCAATTTCGCAGGGGTTGAATTGGTTAGGTTAGGTTACATACCTACCCGAAGAATGTTGATGTATAATAAATAAATACTGCTATCGAAAGCTAATAAATACGTAACACACGTGTGCTCTGGACGGAGGTAGAACACGTACTGCGAATAATAATTATGTTACTAATGAGGACTAGAACTATAGAATGGTCTAAAAATATACCAAGTAAGCATGTAGATTACGTCCTTGTTTATTTATTATTATAGGGTTTGCATGTTTTTACAGAAAGCTTATTTTAATTTTTAATTAAATAAAATATTAATTTACAATAGACACGTAGTATTTTATACATTGTTGGCAGTCTTGTAAAGTATTCTACTAATAAATGTATTCGAATAAAAGTATTTGAATACTTTTTTTGGATTCGAATACTATTTTAAATACTTTTTTTAAAAAGTATTCAAATACGTATTTCTGAATAGTTTTATCATGAACATCATGGTCATTAATTTTATTCTTTGAACGAAGTATAATATTGGCCTATGATATGATTATTTTTATAAGCTCCAATGTATTGTATTTCGTATGGGCCGTATCATATGTGGCCAAAATTTATAAATAACTTTTGATTACGATGTATTTTTAATTGTTAATTAATAAATGTTAATTACCAACTATTCAAAAACTGACAAAAACTAGTTGTGAAAAAAAGTGTTTTTTTTGGATTCGAATACTATTTAAATACTTTTTTTAAAAAGTATTCGAATATGTATTCTGAATATATTTTTGAAGAACTATTCGAATACGTATTCTGAATACCTTAGTTCTCACTTATTCGAATATGTATTCCGAATACAAAATAAAAGTATTCTTTACAAGACTGATTGTTGGTTATATTTATTCCATAACACGACCATAAGAAAAAATACCAATGTCTACATATTTCTTCTATTATTTTTTTTGTATAAATATGCATTTGTAACAAAGTTCAAGTCAGTAACTCAGTAATAATTTTGTAAGGGTAGGGTGGTCCATACTTCGTTTGATGTGCCAAATATTGCGAAATGTTCTTCATATTTAATTTATCATAATAATTCAAACATAAAAAATCATAAAAAATCGTTATGAGTTGAACATTTATACATAATAATATTATACTCTAGATTAAATTAATAAGGATCACCCCTGGTTGATCCCTACTAATAATAACGACAAGAACTTTGCTGGACGGATATCCAAAGTCGCCGTCAGGGTTGGATTTAGGTATATTATCTAAGTATTTAACCTATTTACTGGGGTGGACTGCAGATGGAACGTATTATTATTATTGTCGTTTTGTGGCTCGTGCGACGATAAATACGTGTGAAACAGCGGTCGACAAATCATATCACTTTCAAAAATACACCTCCGAATTTTCCGGAAACTGCGGACCTAACCTAACCGTTCTGACGGTGCGCGGAATAAATCTCCCGTCCGGATTTCGTGATCTACCACGCGTGTTTTATATTTTTTTTACCTCAAACTTTTCCGTTTTTATAACCCATACTGTGTGTTCTGTGTATTGTGTGCGCCCGATCGATTCAACGGCGATGTATACGTCCTTGCAATTCAATCGAACGACATGTATTTTATTGCCTACCTACCAACTATAATGCGTTTTTGGACCTAAAAAAAAAAAAAAAATTAAATGAACGTTAACTCAATATTTCCCTAGCGTGTGGTGGTGTAGTATTGGTGCATTGTAAGAACTATAATAATTTGAGCATAGAATTTCTTCTGTGTACTGTATAATACTATAATATAATATAATATTACTATGTAGGCACCTAACTCAATGATTATTTATTGGATTTTCTCAAAATAATTTGATTTCCAACGTCATCGTAACGTACGTATATTTATCAATCGATAGTATGTATATCAAATGTATGGTCTGAGGTGGTACAATATAAAACGGAGTAAATTATGTTTGTATATTATATATTATTCAAATACACCAATCAGTGAATTCGCTTAATTATACAACATAATGTGTTTCCAGGTTCACAGTTTAAAATTAATTTGGAAATTCATATTTTAGTATTTTACGATCAATGAGTGTAGGTATAAATATATAAATATAATATACATATGGACATGCAAGTATAGTAATATAGTATACAATTTACATATTTTATACTTATCATTTATAGATATTCTTATTCAGAAAATGTAAACGGAATACCGAATATTACTGTCTGTTCAATTTGGGTTTTTTTTTATTTATAATTATTTCCATCTCAGTTCTTATAATTTACATATTATTATTTATTCAAATTTCTACTTTTATTTTTATACAACGATCGTGTATACCTAATATAATATAATAATATAATATATATATATTTTCCATTCATGATGTTAATAAAAATATAAATTCGTTTTTTAAGAATCCAATTGATCTCTATAATGTATTAACTATTATTTATTAAAGTAAATTATGTTTAGGTTACCTACCTATACCTACCTACCTAAATGCATACATAATTTGTGCATTTATAGCTGATTTTATTTATTAATTATTACATTGTTAACGAGGACTTCAACTTCATACTTAATAATATGAAGGAACCTTCATTCAAATATTTATTGCTCTAACCATAGTTATTTTTAATGTAAATCTTATACCTTAACGAGAAAAGTTTGGCACACAAATTATACAAAGGTCTGTTAATCGTCGGATTATTAAACAAAGTAAGATGAATATTGGCTAATTCCACCATTAATGTCAAAAACCCGGAATATAGTTATTATATTAGTTTAAAAATGAACTTGTACGAATTTTACATACGGCTAACTATTAGATAATAACTTAAATTATTACATTTTTAAAACAATAATTCCATCAATTAACTAACTATAATTACATAGTTTTAAACATAAATAATTTATATGATGTAAGAAGGATTTTGTAAGCAATATTTCATATTTTGTAGTTTTATTTTACCTTCGAACTACAAACTATATTATTAGCAAAAACCATTTCACACACCCTGCACACTCCCGTGGTGGTTTTTGATCAATACTATGTTTTCTTTTTACCACATGGGTCTGTCCAGATTTTTAAAAATGTTTTATCGATTTAAAAAAACTTGGACGTAAATAACGGATGTGTCAAAGTACATCAGACGTTATTTCTTTTGGAAATAATTTTTGTCATTATAGATTTAACCTAATCTATATTATTATAAAAATCCACTTCATTCAATCGAAAAAAACTAAAAAGGCAAGCGTATTTTAGTTAAAATATCGCTTTTGAAAATATCGCTTACCTACAGATATCTTAAAAAGATATTCCACAATTAATGTTTAATTTTAATACTGATGTAATTAATCTGATAAAAGAACTTGGTTTATTAATAAATCCTGGTTTCTTGTCATCTATGTTATTATATTACCAATAATCGTGCACACCAAACGGGGTCCGCGAACCATCAATTGTCTATTGGTGTTACTATGTATTGAGTATATTATTATCTAATAAAATAGGATTATAATTAAAATTTCAAATAAAACGTCCGATAAACTATAAGACATTAATTATGTCCAATTTTTTCAGTTGGTGAATATCGAGATACAGCCAGAACCGCAAGAAAAATTAGCAGTCACATCGTTCAGAATTATTGCTAAAAAACACGTAAGATTTTTTTAAATTTTTTTTTATTGAATAAAGCCCGGAAACTATGGCCATTAGCTGTTTTTGTTTGTAGTGGGGAGGAACGGTTGTACTTGGGACACGTTTTGTATGTGTGGCAAGGATTTATTGCTAATAGTCCCAAGTGGTCACCCCTCCGGGAACTAGCAACACCGGCCGAGACGTAAACTCCGTTAACACTTCCGCAGTTTAGTGTACGACCCACGTCACTGATTTTTTATTAATTGCAATTCAATCATATGTTTATTTTAGATAAAAATCATACAATCTACTGTTTTATATTTGTAAAAGTTAACTATTGCAAAGAATATTGAAGTTATTATTTTTATTATTTTTTTTTTGTTAATCGAAAACCAATATATTTTACTTAATTCTAATTAATTACTAAATTTTTCTGTACATATTATATTATATTTTCTTAAAACTATAAACGAATAGACACATTGAACAATGAATTAATTATATTTCTACTCGATGACTAAAGTTTTCAGTTTTTAGAAAATCTGGATTTTTATACAAGTATACCTACAGTAGATGGGGATATTATAATAAATTATTTAAGTCTGTAGTGAGACTTCTAATAATTTATGAATTCCTGAACATAAATTACGTGTATTAATTCAGTGAATGGTGTATTTTGTTTGTAACTAATACACTTGTGGTGTGCATGTGAAAAAATATGTTGGGTTGGTTGGTGTCGCTCGTAATTACAAATTCCTATTCGTGTTCTTACAATCTTACCTACATAATCTCAACAAAATTAATTCCTATTAATTTGGCGTAAATAATTTTTTAATATTTTCCAAATGAATAAAAACCGATTATGACGGAATAACTACGTTTTTTGTTCGAATCTAAACAGATTGAAATTAATTGTATTTTTGCAGTTGGACAATATCACAGTGGTAGAAGTATTGCTGGGATCTACAGTAGATCAATCTTACGACGATCTGGTTCGTAGTGTACATATCATAGTAAATAACACATTATTAATATTTAATGATAATATTATGTTTTCGATCGTTTCGAAATACATGTTTATACGTCTCTTAATTCGTCGTTTCAGGACAATGTTGGGCTGCCGTCGTTTTCTTCGACCCCCATACCAGAAGACTCCGCACAGTTTCAATTCAATAACAGCCGCAACGAACAAAACCTACTGGTAAGCAGTCGTCGTACTGTTCGCTCTACACGGGTGTTTTGATAAATATTTTTCAAACCGAAATCTCGTACTTTATTTTGTTACACACTTACCGTTTTCAGAGTATGACCCTGTGTCAAGAACAGCAAATGTCTGGTGCTGCCGATCACAGTAAGCGGTTTTCCAACATGTTGACAATCAAAGATGTGCAGTACGCAAGATGGCTAAAGGGTGCTGTAAAAACATTGACGTTCTTGTGCGTGAACGGTGACTGTTTGATGATGAGGGACCATCTGATTGACGATACACTAGCGGATTTGGAAGCAAAAATCCAAGAACACTGCTTGACCGCTGCTGATCCGCTGTACACACCAGCCGAAAACGAACTCTGTCTGGCCAAGTACTGTGAGTAATAGAAGACTGGGCAATGACCACGACGCCCCAAACTAACCACCTTCATCCCGTTGTTATTGTATTGAAATTTTGAAAAAAATTGTTTTATGTTTTGTTCTAGTCGATGAGTTGTGGTATAGGGCTATATGTGTGAAAGCTCCAAACGATTTGGACAAAAACGACAACGACTATATGGTTTATTTCTTGGACTGGGGAATGGAGTACTTGACAAAAGTCGAAGACATTAAGAAAATGACCAAGGACTTTATCTACCTACCAGCTACAGCTCACAAATGTTACCTAAAAGGTATGTTGTATATAAAAATATTGCAGTACACATTATCGTTAAAGGGGATTCAAGTCTTCCCCACAAACATAAAATTAAGATAGTTGTTAAACCGATATTTTGAAAGCCAACAGATTATATCGTTTTAACAGATCAAATTAAATATTTTTCGTTGTAGACACCATTACAAATTGGTTCCTAGATACAAATCACTATTAAGAGGATGTAACATTGGTATTTGTTGTCTCCGTCTTACAAAAACATAACATAGAACATTTACGCTCAGCAGAACTCTGTGTTTGTATGTTGTTTTTTACAATAGTTCAATTTTTTAGCAAGTTATGTGTATATTATAATATACCGTAAATTAAAAATGCTCATAACTCACTTTAAAACTGAATTATCGTAAAAAACCATGGACAAACACAGATATTGTTCTTACCATCAAGTTTCATAATAGGCCAATTCACTCTAATGTTTAAACTAACAAAACTAAAGTGTTCTGCTGAGCGTAAATTTGCTATGTTTTGCACTAGTAAGATGGAGACAACAAATACCAGTGTTATGTTCTCTTAAGTCCTTATAAGTTACAGCTATGTAGCAAAGCTACATGATATTATAATTTAACTAACTTCTTTGTAAATTAAAAATTGTAAAAATATTGATCATATAGATTTAATATGTTATAAATTTTAATAGGTACTGTTTTTTAAAATAGTCAGCTTAATATTTAATTTAAATAATAATAAAAATGTCTACACTTTAAATATACTGTTCTCCAGATAGTAGTAGTTTTTAAATATAATAATAAAAAAATTATGCAAATTTTGAACTTATAAAGTTATAACTTATAAACTTATAAACTTATTTGAACTTCCTATTCGTATATTTTATCGGCAGTTAAAATAAAATGTGTAGTGCTTAAGGTTGATACAATAATATCGATACCTACGATCCGTAACGACTATAATGAAATCACACCTTGTGTTTTTTTTTCAGATGCCCCAGTGTTGGAGTGGAGTGCCAGCACAATGCACGCGGTATCCGAGCTCGGTCTGAAACAGTTACCAAGCACAATCGACGACAAACTGTCCAATGACAGTTACATGATATCCTGTGCTGCTATTAAAGACTTGTTGGACAAGAATTTTCAGTGAGCAGCTGGAACGTTAAGTGATGTACACGTCCATGCTGCACCCAATTCAGAAGTCATTCCCAAACAATGCAAAATTTAGATACAAACTTAATTATTTTATAATGTTAAAACTAGTACCTACGTAAAGTGTTTTATTAATCATTTCGCAATATTTCAACATAAATAGTTGGAGCTGGGTTATATTTTTTGTTATTTATACATTTTTTTTCTACTGTATTTTTTTCCATCAAGCGAAAAATTATTAATTATTAAATTGGTTCTTCATACCATCAATCTAAGAAATGTTATTATTTTTAATTTTACGTAATACTTACAAAATATTTTGTTCATTAAAAAAACAAAGAATTGGAAAGAGACATTGACCATATTATTTTGCTTTATTTATCGATTGGTTATTTTTTTTTTTTAACACCTTTGGCTGTACATTGACTGATACACGCGATGATGACGGATAGGGCATCTATTATGAATAAACACTGGCACTATCATATTATTATAGTGTTATTGGAAACCCTAAAGTTATCTATTAAATGTAATACTATAATTGATCGTGTGGATCGGTAAACAAATTCAGTGTTTTACACTTCTTATCATAACATTTTTTTTACTTAAGTTAAAATTTTTTCGTTCCTTTATTAATCACAAATATTGAATTCATACATGAAATGCAAATAATAGCATACCTAAATACGGCATTACAGAGGCGTGCTGAATAGTAATTTTTTGAGGCAATTGCCTCGGGGAAAATTTGGCTAGGTGGGTGGATGTGTTAGTGTAGATGTGCAACTTATACCTGAAAAAACTTAATGATATTTATTATTTTGAATAATAAAAAAAAATAGTGAAAAAACTGTTGGTGGTGTGATCCCCCTGATCAAATTGTATAGTTTGCTTCAGGTCTGCTTGTCAGTTCGGCACTCCACTGCGGCATGATAAAGTCTGTAGTTAATAGTTATTAGTTATTACTAGGGCTAGGGACTTTATGACCTAAAAAACCTTAAAATATGCATGCATTTATGCACTACAGAATCACTAAATATGCATTTAAAAAAAATATAATATATTTGTAATAAACTAATAACTTATAATTAATAAATAATAATAATAATATTTGTAGATATGACAGATAAATAGCTACATTTTATAATATAGATTAATTTGATTATTTTGATTTTTTGATTAATTAATTAATTAGTTTTATTTTAGATTCTGAGCGGAGCGATGAATGTATTGGTTTTACAATGATGTATGTTTTTATATTTTTATATTTTTATATTTTTATTTATATTTTTGTGTCTGTCATCACGTTTTAGGACAGTAAAAGTGCTTGGATTTTCTTCATCAGTAGCTTTTCTGATAGGAAAGTGAATCTAGTTGGTACTTTGGGGGGTCAAAAGTATAAATTTCCCAGTAGTTTTCACAAGCGCCGGGAAAAACAACATAAAAATTAAGGAAAAACGGGAATTTTTACGCAAAATCGGTTTTTGACAAAATCGAATTTGGTTTTTGGTGTAACTTTTAAACAAATGAACGTAGATACATGAAATTTTCACTGGTTGTTTATATTTGCATTTTCTATACACGATAACATTTTCAAAATATTTTGATTTATTTTGAACTGTTTAGAGACATTTTCATTTTTCATTTTTTTTTAGTTTTTTTTCTAGAAATATCAATAAAATTTTATTTGTTGCTTGCGAAAGCTTGAAAATTTAATAGAAGGCTCCTAATATGTTGTTTCAAAGGCAGATGAAAAATATTAAAAATCCTTAGTCACAATTTTTTTTTATAAGCATTTAAAGTTCAAAAATTGACAAAATATGGAAAAATCACGAAAATTAGCAAATTATTTTGAGTTAAGAATTCGTAAAAATTTTTCTTTTTAAATCTAAGATTTGAAAATGAAACACAAGATTCCTTATAAGATTATCTACCTTTATCAATAAAAAAATCTCTACCGGACAGTCAAATTAAATTTTTATGAGCGTTTGAAATTCAAATTTTTACAACATTGGATTTTCACTCGATTACTCATGTAGCGATTTCCTTATTTTGTTGCAATTCAAAAACAAACAACTGTAGATACATGAAAATTTCACTGAATCTTTAAATTAGCATTTTCTATACACCATACAATTTTGAAAATATTTTGACTCTTTTTGAGCTGTTTATGGACATTTACAGCTTTCAATTTTTTTTAGTTTTTTTTTCTATAAATATCAATAAAGGTGTATCTGTTGGGCCAAAAAGTGTAAAAATTTAATACAAGGCTCCTGATATATTGTTACAATAGCAGTTGAAAAATATTAAAAATACATAGGCATGATTTTTTTTTATAAGCATTTAAAGTTGGAATTTTGACAAAATTTATCAAAATCTCGAAAATTATAAAATGTTCAGTTTTTATAACTAAGAGTTGAAAATTTAAAACAAAGATTCTCTTAAATAATTCATACTGTAACCAAAAAATCTAAAAAATATATAAACACACTTATTTTTTACAGACATTTTAATTTCAAATTTAGACAAAATTTCATATTTAAACCAAGAATTACGATTTTAGTTATTTCGTTTTGATTGAATAATATTATTCGTGGGTACTTGAAACTTCTAAAGTGTACTATTATATATCTATGATAGTATCACGGTTTTTGTTGATGTATAACGCGTTATAAGTATCTAATGGATATTGTGATATGATTAGTTTGTAATTTATTATAGGTACCTATTATAGGTCAATTTTGGTTTAATACCATAGATATGTATATAATATGTCTTATACATAGACTGACATACCGTCACCGCTAAGAATCGTTTTTCTTATACAATGATATTATATCATTGAATTCAAATTTAATACCATCCATTATACAGTGACCCACTTGTAACCTACTGTACAGCAGAGCGACACCCACTTGCCCACCTTTTTTTTTTTTGACTTATGGGGAATCACGCGGTCTGTGTACATATAAGTAACAATACAATAGTGATCTACAAGATAAACACAAATACTAATATATTAAAATATTTATTATATCTCAGGTACAGGAAATCTATGTATTATAAAGTCATATAAATAATTGTCAAATATTCACATATAAAATGAAAAATGGTCAAATATGCACTTATAAATGAAAAATGGTCAAATATGCAAAATATGCAACTATAAATTTTAAAATTAAACTCGTATTGCTATGAAACAAATTTCTATAATACTTAGCTATGTTTTTAATGATTATTTAAAAACATGCAAACTCCTAGAAGTCCCTAGCCCTAGTTATTACTTTACAGGAGTGGATTTATGGGAGGCAACGTGTCAATCGCCCCTCTTTGTTGCAAGTCCCGTTGCTAATTACAATCAAGTCTACAGTGTACCAAATGTTTGTAGCTTATGTGTCACTCGAAATATCTCTATTTAAAAATTCATAATAGTTTGCAAGAGCTCCAGGAAAAACAAACAAAATATTGAGGGAAGATTTTAAGCAAAACCAGTTTTTTGACATAATCAATTAAGGTTTTTTGATGAAGCTAAAACCTTATAACCTTAAATACTATACATTTTGATTGGATACACTATTTTTTATGCACTTCAAATTTCAAAATATTTTGACGGCTAGTGATAGGTATAGTTAAATTTTTATTTTTATTAGTTTTTAAAATTAATGTCGATAAACATGCTGGATCAAAATACTTGAAAATGTGATACATGTTTCCACATTTTCCTACCTTTAACCAAAAAAAGTTTACTGGAAAGTCAAACTAATTATTTATGAGCGTTTGAAGTTTAATTATTTTTGACATTGGATGTTTATCAGGAGATTGATGAATTCTCATCGTACGATTTTCTTATTTTCTTGTAATTCAAAAATGAATAGGTAGTAAGTACTGGAAATGTGAAAAGAATGTTTATTTTATCATTTTATTATGCATTATAAAATTTGACAAATTTTTAGTTATTTATAGACATTTGAAAGTCAATCGTTTAAAATTGAATACTAAGTTTCTCATATGTTGTTAAATAGCAGTTAAAAAATATTAAAGATAATCACACAGTTTTTCTTTATAAGGATTCAAAATTTAAAATTTGATGTATTATTTTCTAATATTGTTCAACACTAAAATTTTGATCACAGGCGTGTTGAAAGGCAATTTAGGTAAACTAATTGCACGGTTATGTTATTCCAGTGTACCTATATATATATTAACATAATAATTTTTATAATATATTTGAAAGCGTTTTTAAAAAAAACTAATCATTTTCTGTGTTATATTTGATTCTTCGTCCTATTCAAAACTCAAAGATGAATTTTCAGTTAAACTGTGTAGTGTGTACAATTACATTTTCATATTTATTTGAATTTCTCAGTATCCACTTTATTTACTAAAATATTTATTTCATTCGACTCGAAATACCTTAGTATAGTTTTAATTCAGTTTAAAAAGTGGATTTACCGGAAATGATAAAACTAGTGTTATTAGTTCATCATAATTCATAACGTCTTAGAGTAAATTTAAAAATATTTAAAATTAATTTTCAAGTTCATGACGACCTCAGACATGTTCACCTGCCTAACCTCAACAACTGTCGCGCCTTACACGTTTTATAAAATGTTTTATGCTTCATACCCTCGTTCAGAAATGTCAGTTAGAATGAGAGAGCTACGTATTCCACTCCGAACAGCTGTCATTATTAAAGGTGTTTTATTCATCGTGACTAAGTTAATCGGCTGTCAAATATATCTTGTAACATTTTGACAGTGTTTTTAATAGCAATTTATATTTACTTTACAATTATTTTGATTTCTAGCTCTTCACTCCTTTTTTATTCGTATATATATCAAAGTATTAAACGGATATAGGTACCTACCTACTTATCTCGGGAGAAGTTAAATCCTGTCGTTTTGCTCAATTTTGAATGTTATTGGTAGGTAGTTACCTATTTGTACTAATATAGTTTATAGGATACACATGTTATTGCTCCAGAAATTGTCTGAATATTCTCTTTTACTGGTAGATTATAGTTTTGAGTAATGTCATTCATTGCTATGCGGAGTAGGATTACTGCTGAAATAGCTTATCCTTGGGGTACCTACTCCGTTTCCACTTTCCTTGTGTGAATTCACACGATAAATAATATTATTAGCTCTGACTTGGTATTTACGGTTTTGCAATAAAATTTGATATTGTATTTAGTAGTATACCTAAAAGTGTGTTTAGTTTAATTAAATTAATATTATGTCTCCAAGTAGAATCACATGCTTTGGCTAAGTCAAGTCTAAAGATTTATAACACTCGTAATTTGCTTGTTATAGGTAGGTATCAAATGTTTATTTATTTCTTCATTAATTTTGTATAGACTATCCGTTGTACATAGGTTTTTTTTCAAATCAGTTTTGTTTTGGAGAGAAGAATTACATTTTTTCTATAAGCTACGATAATCTAGAATTTATTATTTATTTTTAGTATTTTGCACATGGTTCTTTTTTTTTTTTATTGATTAATCCACGTCCAATTAGACCATTGGGTGGTTTTTCAACTCTGGGGGAGAATACTGTAGGTTTGGTAAATACGTTTTTGGTTTTTGGCAGACTTTCAAATTGGGCACCCGTAGGTTTCTGCCATGCCCTGTCGGGGGATGGTGGCCTTTCTCTCTGACTGTTGCCTGCCCAGAGAAAGGAGCTGCCCATGGTCGAGATTCGAACCGGCGACGGTAGCACATGGTTCTATTATACTATTTAATATGTATTTATTTATATTTTATTTATCAATTTACGCCGTACCACTTTTGTAACAATAATACATAGTAGGTACCTATATAAAATAATATTACGTAGTGTAATTGCCTGTACCCTTCAGTTTTACATTTATTTTTAATTTTATCCAATTTCAGAATTGGGATTCCAACCCCTAGTTTTTTTCAGGCGAGATTCCCTCATTCTATATTCAATTATGAACATCGAGCCAAACATTTAGGGTTTTTAGGTTGAAGTTATGTATTCAAATATATGGATTATAATATGCTAATGGCCATAGTTGCCGATGCTGAAGATCGATAAAAAAAATATATATAATATGTACCTAATATGAAATACTATCTTCCGGTCTAAAACTGTTTCTTTAACATTTTGATAGAGTGTCTAAGTGTGAGTTAATGCCTCTATCGTGATTGCTTGATTAATTTGTAATTGGTTGATGTAATTTTCGTCTGCGTAATTGATTACCTCTTTCTTGCATTTTTTTTTTTTGTACAATATTATAAACGTGAGTTTTGTAGTTGTTATTGATACTAATTTTATAGGTAGAACTGTTCACCCAGTTTATTAGATTGGTTGGTTTAAATTTTAATCTATTTAATTAATTTTTGGATTTTGTCTTAGTCCTTTTAAAGAAAGTATATTGTTTCGTATTGTTTTGCCGTCAGTTTTTTCATTAATGGCATTGGTGAAGTTTTCGTTTCCTCATGACAATTTTGTACTTAATTTTATCAGAAATTTTGATATTAGTTTTCATATAAGGATTAAACATTTTTTTTTTAGATAGTTATTGTTATAAAAGTTTAAATATCGGTGACAGCAATTTAAAGGTTTAAAATTGAATGTAATTTATATAATATCATTGATTACAGTGGCGTATTTAGGAATTTGTCATGGGGAGGGTCCAGATAATTTCCAGAACACAGAGCCAAGGGGGACGAAGCCCCCCACACCACCCATTTACTCTTTATTAAATAAAATATACCATATTTATAAGACGATATAAAATTGTCGAGTTTTTAATTATTAAATAATAATATGTACAAAACAAATTTAAAAAAAAGCGGGTGAGTGGATGTCACTCTGCTGCTGTACAGTAGGTTACAAGTGGGTCAATGTATAATGGATTGTATTAATACTCAATGATATAATATCATAATATCATTGTATAATAAAAACGATTCTGAGCGAAGACGGTTTGTCAGTCTGGATATTTTATATTGTTATTATTTATTATAGCCTGTTAGTTGAATTAATAATGAAATACTTTTATTTTTTATTTTTTTCTATGGTGATAGACAAAGTGTTAGAAATTAAAATCCCATTTTTAGCGGTTTTTCGTAAATTTTTGGTGGTTTTTACAGTGGCATTAAATAACTATTGAGAAAATCAAAAAATGACCTCTCTAAGATAGTAATCTTGATCCAATTTTCTAAAAGATAAGTTACTATATGTCTATATATGTTGAAATCGAAGTACTCCTTCTGGAAGAAATTTTGTATACAGGAAAAAAAAATAAACACCATTGTAGAAAAAATAGATCCCTCAGAATCGAATATATAGTTATATGTTATAACTTTTATACAAATATTTCCTTAATTACATTAGGTACCTACTTCACTCATAGTTGATCTTAGATAGCTTTTTAACCTTAAAAAGTTTGAAAAAAAGATCTCTCTGGAGTGGTTGTAGATACTGGCAATGTACAAAAACAAAACAACAAAATATTTGAATTAAAAAATGAATTTGGTATTTTTCAACCATTTTCGGTACCCAACTGATAAAAATAATCACGATATTTATTGAAAATGTTGATATAACTATAGCTTCGAAAATTTTTTATACAATCCGTAAAATCGTATGATAAAATTTGTTTTTTAATCATGTAAAAACTGCACAACATTTAACATGTACGAGACACGAGTCAATGGGAGGGGTCCGGACCCCATCAACCCCCCCCCCCCCCCCCCGTAAATACGCCACTGATTGATTATAAGTACTAGTATTTATAATCATTAATCTATGATAATATATAATGTAAGTATGAAGTATACAAGTACCTAGTTACGCATATTTAACTCAATTTCTAAAATTTAAATTCAATAAGTTTAGATTAAAATGGCGTGTTTATCATCAATTTAGTAATGTTACTATTTTAAAATATTTGCTGTAAAATAATTACGTATACATTAATATTTAAAATCGATGTCACTTCGAGAATAATAAAGTTGCACTTATAATACGACATGACTACCTATATAATGTATTATGGTATTCACTACAAAAACAAGTCCTTTTCACGAAAAATGGCCCTCGACGTTAGCGCGCCTGGTGACGGTATTTCTGAAAGCCAGTGGTTCTTAATATTGTCCGCTAGAGAGCCGGTAGCTCTACGACACAGCTGTTGTTCGACCACCTGCTATTACAGCTGCCGGTCGAATATATTGTACCAAACATTTTTTATACTCCATAGTTTTTTCTTTCCGTAGAATAACAAAATAAGATACTTTTTTTGCCATGGTTACACGTCACTGTAGCGTCATATCGTAATATAACGTCCCATATCAATAGTGTGGTTATAGTCACTGTTTATACCACGTTAGTCTGTGTTCATACTTCGTATACGCAGTGATATTCTATTCCCGCACTTTTTATTATTTAAATACCATCGACAAATTGTTTAATTTTTTTTTTAAAAATGTCTTCACAGTGTGATACACATTCCCAGACGAAAAAGACAATTTTCAATGTGTATAAATATTTAAAAAAATTATCATTGGATACGTCTAATCCGGAGATAGCTACTTTTCTTAAACAGACACAAGCAAAAACTGCTGAAGCATGTGGTGTAAGTGAGAAAACTGTGAAACGTATCACCGAGGAAGGAAACAAATCTTCATCTGAATCACAGGCTGATTGCCCATCGTTCACTTCCCCACGAAAAACATATAAAAGGATAAAATTTGCAAGTGAAGTTGACGGTTTTGATGCGGATATTGTGAGAAGGATCGTTCATGATTTTTACGATAAACGTGAGTACCCTACCACATCAAATATTTTAGCTGAATATAAAAAAAGAACTGAGTACAAGGGTTCTAGTACTTCGATGTGGCGCATTTTGAAAAATCTAAATTTTAAATACAAAAAATGCAATGACGGGCGTCGGTTCTTAATGGAGCGAAATAATATTGTAGCTATGCGAGTTAAATTTTTGCGTACTATAGTTAACCTTCGCCAAAATAATGATACTCGGCCCGTTATATATTTGGACGAGACGTGGGTTAATCAGAATCATACCAAAGGGTACATTTGCCAGAATGAATTTAATTCAGAAGGCCTTAAAGTACCTACAGGAAAAGGGAGTAGATTGATTATTTGCCACGCAGGTTCAAGTTCATTCGGATTTGTACCTGGATCAAAGTTAGTTTTTCGATGCCAAAGCGGTACGTCTGTAGATTATCACTCCCAAATGAATTCTACTATTTTTAAAGAGTGGTTTATACAAATGTTACAACATTTAGAAGAACCTTCAGTAATCGTGATGGACAATGCACCATACCATTCAGTTCTAGCAGAAAATTATCCAAAGGCAAATGAAAGAAAATCAAATGTACAAAAATGGCTGTCTGAAAAAGGGGTTGAATATTCACCAGTCGAAACATTGAGTGAATTGCGTGAAAGGGTCAAACAATTGGTACCCAGACAAAAAATATATGAGCTTGATCAAATCGCGTTGGAAATGGGACATGAAGTCGTGCGTCTCCCACCTTACCATTGCCAATATAACCCAATAGAACTCATATGGGCACAAGTAAAAGGGGATGTCGCCAAAAAAAATGTCTCATTTAAAATAGCAGATGTTGAAAAACTTGTTAACGAAGCGTTGGATGCCGTGACCGTGAATAGTTGGAAAAAATGTGTAAGTCATTGCGAAAAATTGCAAGAAGAGGATTTTATAAAAGAAGGCTTACGTGACGAAATTTTGGAGCCAATAATAATGACCATTAACCCAGACAAAGATACCGACGATTCAGAAGATGAAGATGACATAAATTTAAATGAAAATTGTGATTTGTAAAATATTGTGTTATAATTATGTATATATTTTTTAATGTTAGATAAATTAATTTTATTTGTATTTGCAAACAAATAAAAATCGTGATAATAAATTAGCAAAACTGTTCATAATTTGTATTAAGAAATATTGCATTTAAATAACGGCGTAAAAAATAATCATATTTAAGATAAAATACAAATGAGTAATTAATTTAAATTTGCCGCGCTTTGTTTCGCGCGTGTTTTAGAGCCCCTGCGTCAAAACGTCCACTAGGCGCGCTAACGTCGAGGGCCATTTTTCGTGAAAAGGACTTTTTTTATAGTTACTTGCACTGCAAAAACTGTAACGGCAACGGCAGAAACGAATTTTTTTCCATAACTCTTATTTATTTATTTAATCTCGCTCCCCCTACTGCGACCTTCAGTAAAAATTAAGCATAAATTAGATAAATTATTAAAGCTGTTAAAAAGCAAAACTAAATACTTAAATGTTAACTCCTGCAGTGTTTGCACTAAACGATAACGATGGTCATATGACATTTTAAGTGCAAATAATAAATAATTTATTGTCTACCTATCAATAATTTAATTCACAAATAGCTTTTTTTGTTCAATAGAGATTTAAAGCGTACCCTAAACAATTACGTATGACGTAATAAAATTTGTAGGTGAAAATTAAAATTTTATAGCAACACATTTTATTTATAGCGTTTAGGATTTACGGGTTATATAATAAAATGCAATTCGCAATACGCGTGCAATTGTATACTTTTGACTACCTAGTTATTTTGTGTTTCATCATAATTTTTTTTTATGTTTATCGTTCTGGACCTTAGGCTTAGCCTATCGATTTTATTTGGCTATATCATAGCAGTATCATATAGCCAATTCTGATACCTGCGCTAGCTGAGCCAGCTGAGTCTCCGCCACTACCACCGCCGCAACTGCGTACGTGCGTGACGTATATTATATTATGAATTATGATTATATAATATATAATATTTTAATCACACTCGTTATTCTAATCATATAATAATATTATTATTGTAATCAGTTATCATATATTAGTAATTTCCTAAGCAGAATAGACTTAAAAACCTATATTCACACGCATTAGAATTAATGCCCATTTTAACCATCTGCTTAATGTGCCAAACAGATTCACGTCTTTGTCACCAAGATGTTGCAGACATTTACTTGATGATATTAAAATGCCTATTAGCATTAAAACCGATATACTTAACGAACATTGTATAGACGACATTGTCTTAATAGCCGCTTACACTAGTTCGCACGCTCGCCGAACATTATAAATTAATCAATAAATGACCTGCATTATACCTATAGTATAAGAATATCAATTAGAAGATATTTCTTGCCATTAGGTATCAACTAATGAAAAATACTTTAATCCTAATAGCCTAATTAATGTCTCGGTAGTCACCAGGATGTCGTAGATACTTAGCGAGTATACAACTCCCTCTTAATATTGAAAAAATTTTCCCTCCTATTTAATTTCTAGGCACTGGATTGAAAGAGCCGGTAGCCGTTTAGTACGTCTACTGTTTCAAACCGTTGTACACGTTTACGCTTCGTCTTTAAAAATGTTTGTGAGTTTTTATTTCAAAAGTGTTTAAACTATAATTAACATGGCTGATTCTATCACCAACAACGCTGTCCTATTCAAAAAGAAGACGTTCACTTATGTGCCTCCAGCACCGCCCGCGGATCTCATAGACTTAAACATATATATATGTTTAAGTTGTACCTATTTATACCCAGTAATATTAATAAATAGGTACATAAAATAACCCAATAATATTATTTCATTAACTATGATAACAGGATTATTTTCACATTATTTTTTCAAATATGTTATAGGTAGCACATTTTTGTTATGAAGTCTGAAGTAGTCAAGTAATAAGTACCTACCTACCAGTGTTTGGAAAGAACTTGAACGACGTTTATATTTTTAATGAATTTGATCGATTTTTAAACCGTTCAATTTATTTACCATTAAAAACGAATAAAGTAATGATTTTCCACTAAATTTTTATATGACCATTTTTTATACATGATAACATTTTCAATATGTTTGACTCTTTTTGAGATATTTATAGATACTTTCAATTTTAAATTTTCTAGTTTTCTATAAATTACGATGAAAACTTTTCATGTGATAAATAAGCACAACATTGCAATACAAAGTTCCTCATTAGTTGAAATTCACACGCTATAAATTATTTTTTACATAGCGTTTCGGCGTTTATACTAATTATACATAAAAAAGAAACCAATTGAATTATTCAACGAAAATATATATTTGTGCTAAATTAATACAATTTATAGTAGGTACCTATAATTATTTAAAATATTTTTACATACGCAGGAATATTTATCAAAAATTTAACTTACACGTCATAATAATATACCTCTAACATAAATAATTTAATAATGGGTAATAGTGATACAAATTATTATTTTCATTTTACTTCGAAATTTTTGTAACTACAACTATTTTATACATGTTATACATTTTATACAGTTTATACAATTTATACATATTATACATTATATACAGTTTATAGAGTTTATACAATTTATACATATCATACATTTTATACATATTATAAATTTAATACAGTTTATACAATTTATACTTTTTATAGAGTTTATACAATTTATACATATCATACATATCATACATTTTATACAAAGGTATTATACATTTTATAAAGTTTATACAATTTATACATATCATTTAGGTACATCTTCGACAGAGCGTCAAGATAATAATTAAAAAAAAATATTGTTAGATATAAATTTTACTTACACCGCGGTATATTCTATACAGCAGCGTCTGCAATGGCACAACAGTAATATTATTTCTCGGGACTAGATGTGCAGCATAATAAGCGCCTGAAAAATTTCTTAGTACGCTTCCAAAACGATCGGCTCTTATGACTTTGACCGTCGCCGTGTTCGTGGTCACCTGCACCTGGTTTGTTATTGTCACATATGTGTCCTGCAGTTTCTACACATAGTTGACCGGAATCGCTACATAATTCCATAGTTTGGTCAGCAGGGTTTTCAACTCCGTCATCTGCTGCAGGACTACTAGTGGCGGACGGCGGCACACGGTTGGCCGTTTTGGGCGTCGTCGACATGATGTTTGGTGCGGAAAAATAAAGTTTTTTCAGTCGGCTTTCGGCGTAGCAGCTGGCACGACTCTTTGCCAAGTACAAATCTATGTCGTTTAACGAAACGGTCGAAGACGCGATACGGTTCCTAGGTCTGACCGCCGCGTTCGTGATCACCACCTGCTGCAGGTCCTTTATCGCAGCGTCCGCGGTACTCTGCAGATCCACACTGCAAGTGTCCGGCGCAGCCACATCGAGTTCTGCAGGTTGGGGTTTCGACTTGGTAGGAGCTAGAATTTTCTTTTCGTCAGTTTCAGCCGGTGTCAAAAGCATTATATTCGGCATAGAAGCAGAGTACTGCCTGACCAATGGACTCGCCGCCGCACGTTCTTTGTTCGAACTCATGAGATTTGTCGAAGACATCTGAAATTCTGAACAGTAGGTACGAAAGTTATGTTAGATTATAACTGATTCGCGTTACACAGAAAATAACTCGGGATTTAAAGACAAATAAACTATTTATATATATTTCCTTGAATACGAGATTTTATACGCTTACTGTAGGTCGTATGTCTGGAATACATTTCAATTCAAATTGAGCCAGTTAATTAAATACGAGAATATACAGAGAGATTTACCAGCATGCTCACCCTCGTTTTTTTCCTTCAATAATAAATGTATTCAAGTTATAATTTTAAATATATTTAAATAGACCATTATGTTTTTTTAAATTATGTAGATTTCTATACCGCATTTAAGAAGTGTCCCGTGGCTATACAGTATACACATTTATTTTTTTCAAATGAGACCAATATTTTTTACTGTTAATTGTTAGGCATATGATTTTTTTTTATACCTATCACTTTGACTAATCATTAAACTGAACATTACAATAATTAATATTAATCACCTGCACATGTTATAGCTTAGTCGGCGTACAGGTCTTTCTTTAGAGTGAAATTATACTCTCCTGAATTTCAAAACTATACCATCACACATATTGTTATAATAATAATGTTACGATTGCCCTGTGTAATGTTTAATAGGGTCGATTATACAATAATACGATATTGTGTTTCCCCGCAATAAAATAAAATATTAACACTAAAGATTTCTTTTTCTCTTGATGTGCGTGCGGGGTTGTGTGAGAAGAATTCAAAATAATATTTAATTGCGCATGATTGTCGTACCGTTTGACTGGCGTTTTTGTTTTTAGTCTGGTTTGGCAATTTCCCGTAATTCTGCAAAATTTTATTTGGACTGGTACGGCAGTGGAATTATATAATATTATTATTTTATCAAGACGGTAGGTATTATTGCACACGCGTGGTCGGTTAGTCGTAATTTATCTATATATTTTAATACAGCGAAATCTCTGGTAGAATATTATAGTGTTGTTGGAAAATGTATAAAATCGATCGTGCGGATTGGTAAACAAGCTTATAAAATTTGGTATTTTTTATTATCATTTACATTTTTTCTCTAGTAGGTACATAGCATTTAATCGTTATTTACGGTACCTACAGTTATCGATATTACACAAGATTATTCAAGATTTGAGGTGGCGAAACGGTACTTTTCCGTTCTCAACCAGGGACCGAGGTGAAAAAAAACTTATGGTTATTGAATGTATCTATAGACTATCTACCTATGCGATTGGTTCCAATGCGATTTTGTTTTATCGTATTGAAAGTTTTTTTACAATTTCCCTTCCTACTTTAAAAATATTTGATTTTTACACTCCCGAGTATGTTTTCCAAGTGCCACCATAGAATCGTTATAGTTAATAGTCTATGGGCTATGTTTGTTTGTCTGAATTTATTAACTGTGTCAGATACTCATACCTCTCTTCAATGTTTTGTAGAGTTCCAACACCAGCCGCCATCCGAATTTTAAAACTACCTTACTGTTCGACGTGACACATTCGGAAAATTATTTTTTGTCACGCCTGCACCGAAAGTTTGGTTTTCGACCACGGTTGAAGCGTTCGAAAGCGTCCTTTTTCCGTCCAGCGGGCGGTAAAGTGGAAATCCCCAAAGTGCCGGGCGGAAAAGAGGAAATCCCCAAAAGTGCCGGGCGGAAAAGAAAAAATTCCCAAAAGTGCCGGCCGCCGGGCGCGTATCCCCTGCACAACCAGAAACTAAAATGTATACATACCACGGTTCTTACAAAACATAAACTTTTGGTTACATCTTAAATGTATAGTATAACCTCCTTGCATGACGCATAGATCCCTGCATAACCTTTTCCATGAACGCAGAGGCGTGACAAAAAATAGTATGTGTGGCTCGCGCGGGAAGGCCATTTCAGTCTTTGGCGAAATGCGGCACTCGCTTACGGCTCGTGCCGCACACGACGCCCGCGACTGAAATGGCTCACTTCCCGCCCTTGCCACACAATATACTATTTTTTCAGATGATGCATATTATCGTGTGAAGATCCAAAAACAAAAAAAGTAAATCGACATCAGATGATTCCCTGATTCCAGCTAGATATTACATGTAATTAATATTAATTACATTTGAAGTGTATTAGCACTTTAATTTAAATTTATTCACAAGGATATAAATTTACCAAAAATATAAAGTTAAATATTGTTTGCATAATTGTTTTTTTTATATCAATCTTATGTTGAATATTTTTTTCTTATACGAATCGATTCCCATTTCGAAAAATTCTGTTAGTGGGACGTTGTCTTTTAAACTTTTTATAATTAATGATCTTAATTATTTTTTTATAGACATAGAAGTATAGAACATAATATAAAATTAAGTATTTAAATATGTATAAAATATACATTTTCCCTAAAACATTATCATAAATCTAAGCACACCGTACCAGGACAAGATCATGCAGCGTGCTGTGTATCTTTACATGAACCAATTACCTGGTTTTCTAACTCTCGAGAGTAGATAGAGAAAAATATAGATAAATATAGAAGATAGGAGGCAAAGTTATGATCATATCTCTGCCTCCTATCTTCCTTGGTTTATGAAATTTAAAAAATTGATCTCATAATATTAAGCCATTTCAACATGAAAGACTTTCAAAATGTACATTTATGCTACTGATTCACTGAACTCATTGACCTATTATTAGTTAAAAAGCATTTCCTGTCTAGATAGAAACATGAAATTCAGCACAAAGATTGGCCATATACTGTAAATAAAGGTAAATATCTGAAAATGGAATTTTTCTAAAAATGAGTGAATATTTATGAAGCGGAATTCTAAACGCGTGAAATAATAATAATAATAATTTACTATAATACTATGGCAACCAAAATATAAACAAATAATAACTGTGGTGGCACATTGCGAAGTGAGATGAAATTAAAATCGTTGCCAAGAAATTTTTATATAATAAGCTGTATTACCCGACTCATAAATATAATCATTGAGACTTGAGAGGAATAAAAATAAAAGAGCATTGTTGCTCGTGAAAGTAGGAGTGAAGTGAGGTAATGAAAGAGTAGACTTTACTTGGCCACATTGTAGATATCTCTACTTTTATAGGTAGGCTGACTTTTTTTTGAATGATCTTTAACCTGTTTTTTTGTATAAATATTTTATTATATTTTTTTTAAATATAATATAATTAAAATTACATTATAGTTAAAAGACATTTATGTTGGGTCAAGATTAATAATTAAAAAATATACTAGCCAATTTAATTGTGTATTTTAAACCTTTTTGAAACGAAGTTTTTTATGACACTATGCGGGACTAGTCGGGAAGAAACATTCCTGACGAAATACTATTTTTTTGAAATATTATATTATTAAACAGTTTATTATTTTAGCCAAAACATCCAATTTTCATTCTATCATACATACATACTGATCGATCTAGACATCTAGTTATGCGATAATATTTTTTAAAACAGATTTTAATTCGTTATTATGTCTACTTGAGATTGGTCAGTCCACTTTTCCCGATTTCCCCCTACCTCCCAATCACTAAAAATTTAGCTCGAATATTTTGAAATTTTGGAAATTTCAAACGTTGATTATTCTGGATTTATTCGAAATTAAAAACAGAAATCATAAAATGTAAACTGACCGATCTCTAATAGAAATTCTAAGGAATTCAGATCAGTTTTCAGAAATATTATCCCATTATTTGATCGATTGGGAGGATGGAACAAAAAAAAAGCAGGAGCTGTGGTAAGTTGTAGAGGTGGTCCGAAATAGATTGATTATAAATATCTTGCATATATTGATAATATAATTATTGATAATACATCGCTACACTACGTATATTATGCATTTATAATTATTATAATTAATAAAATATATATGTAATAAGTATTTAACATATTATATATATAATCATTGAATTGTACGTAGGTACCTAATATACGTTTTGTCACGCCTGCACCGAAGTTTCTGTTGAAACGTTAGAAAGCGACCTTTTTCCATCTAGCGGGCTGTAATGTGGGAATGGGAATCTCCATTCCCAGAACATATTCACACAAAAAAGTGTAAATCCTCAAAAGTGCTGGGCGCGTACCTATATCACGCGTATTCGATGCAAAACCAGACACTGAAATCTATACCACGGTCCTTACAAAGCATAAACTTTTGGTTACATCTTATATACATATTATAATTTCCTTGAAAACATTTTTATTTCATGAAATTGTTTTCGTAGAATAATCTGATTGTTGCATATATCACTATATAGTGCTTTACCTTTGCCGTGATTACATATTTTGTTTGTGTGTCGCGTTTGGTATAGACTATAGGTAATAGAATACGGGTGTAACGTGATAGGATTTGAAATAGCGTAATAAGATCTGCATATTATGCATTTATAAGTATTATAATTTATAAACTATAACAATTTGGTGACTTTAATATCAATTTTAATGATAAGAAATCGGAAACTTTTAAAACTTTCCTTATGGACACATTCAATTGACATATTATGATATAAACAATCTAGCAGAATCTACAAGACTACAACGAGAGATGACACCACTATCGATGCAGTATTTTCAAGATATTTGGAAAAAATTACATCACAAACATATAAGTATCATATTTCAGTTATTTCTGGAATTTCGATTATTTAATATGAATTATGATTAATATAATAGTAATTAAGAAAACGCTACCCATACATTTGTTGTCTTCGTCTTACATACTTAAGGCATAGCAAATTGTCGTTCACTAGTTTTAATAGTGTGCTGTTAGTTTTGATACTAGAGTGAATTTATCTATTATAAAACTTTTAGGTAAGAACATTATCTGTGCTTAACCGTTGCCGATTTTTTGAGATTTTCATTTTCAAGCAAGATATGGGTATGTAAAATATCAAAAAAATTAAATGCTTATATCTCGCATGAAAATTAAAATATCGAATAAAAGCCAAATGTTATTATATAAAAAATTGATTATAGGTCAAATCACTCTAATATCAAAACTAACAGCACACTATTGAAACTAGTGAACAAAAATTTGCTATGTCATACGTGTGTAAGACGGAGACAACAAATGCATCCTCTTAAATAGTAATAACTAATAATAATAATAATTTTCATTTTCATTTATTTTTCACATTTATTTTTATTTTGAATGGTTTCACTAAAATGTATTTGTAATTAATAATATTTGTTGGAAAAGAAAATTCGTTTCTATCGGGTGTCCCATGACAGCACTCACTTTTTCTGGTTTAGAACGTACTGAATTTCATCGATGAATAGCCTCACGGAGTAATTTATTTCTCATTCGTTTCAAATATTAAACTTCCGTCTTTACTCGATCGTATCGATAAATGATCTAAATAAGTAATTTCTAATGTTCTTCAGATGTTCGTTAATGCACAAATGTGTAATAAAGGACCTACATAAGAACGTGATTACATATAAATGGTTTCATCAACGTGAAGTACTACACTAAATTATGTACTATGTACTATAGTGTATAGTGTATAGTACTATGTATGATTGTATCGTATAATTTAAGTTATTTATTATACATAAGTATTGTTAAGACGGTATAATATTATATGCGCACGCAGCCACGCAGTATTTTAGTTCGGTTAGGGTTTTCCTGAGTAAATAATTTACATTATTTTTTTCTAAACAGTTTTTATACAATTAGACTAATTAGTTATAACAAATTATAATTAGTCTCAAATTTAGTCTACATTTAGAACACTCGAGTGTTTAACTCCTGATGACACCTTTTCATCTATAGAGCCTATTCGGGTCGTAATAAACATGGTAATAATCGATGGACGATGATACATGATGATACACCACTTGACGGTTATTACAGTCACATATAGTCAAAGTTAATCGTAATCAATTGCAATCGTAAGTCATAACATATACGTAACAAAATAATTAATTCATTATTTAGACCAATGAGGAAAATAAAAATACGCAACGCTACACCTAACCTATAAATAATAAAATATATTGCTAACTCATAATAATATAGTTGAAATCAAAATCAACCATTTGCGTGAAAATTTCGGATTTTTGTCACCAGAACATTACTACAGTCTACATTACTACCTACAATACTATTAAAAATAAAAGAATTTCGATTAATTACTAATTAGATTATCATTTTTTGTCATTTTTATAGGATAATCAAATGTCTGTAGGTTTTTATCCTGTTACTTTATTGGAATGAAATCACATGAAATTGGTTGTTTATATTTGCATTTTCTATACACGATAACATTTTCAAAATATTTTGATTTATTTGAACTGTTTAGGGACATTTTCATTTTCCATATTTTTTTAGTTTTTTTTCTAAAAATATCAATACAATTTTATTTGTTGGTTGAAGAAGCTTAAAAATTTAATAGAAGGCTCCTAGTATATTGTTTCAAAGGCAGATGATAAATATTAAAAATCCTTAGTCACAGTTTTTTTTTTATAAGCATTTAAAAATCAAAGAATTCGTAAACATTTTTTTTTTTAAATCTAAGATTTTAAAATGTAATACCAGATTCCAAATAAGATTATCTGCCTTTATCAAAAATAAAATGTATATATGAAAGTCAAATTAAATTTTTATGAGTGTTTGACAATCAAATTTTTACAACATTGGATATTCACTCGATTTCTCATATGTAGCGATTTCCTTATTTTGTTTTAATTCAAAAACGAATACCTGTAGATACATGAAAATTTCACTGAATATTTATCTTATCAATTCTTATACTTGATAAAATTTTCAAAATATTTTTACTTGTTTTGAGCTATTTAAGGAACAATTTCATATTTCAATTTTTTTTTTTTTTTCTATGAATATGAATTAAGTTGTATATGTTGGGCCAAAAAGTGTAAAAATTTAATACAATGCTCCTGATATGTTGTTACAAAATCAGTTGAAAAATATTAAAAATACATAATCACAATTTTTTTTCATAAGCATTTAAAGATCGAATTTTGACAAAATTTATCAAATTTATAAAATGTTCAACTTTTATATTTAAGAATTGAAAATTTAAAACAAGATTTCACGTAAGTAGGTAGTTAATTCTGTTACCAAAAAATCTAAAAAAATACATAAGAGCAGTCATTTTAAGTTTAAATTTGGACGAAATTACATAAAAAAAACCTAGAATAACTATTTTAGTTATTTTGTTGTGATTGTATAATTTTATTAGTGGGTACTTGAAACTTCTAAAATACACTTTTATATATCTATGGTAGGATCAGGGTTTTTTGTTGATGTATAATGCGTTATAAGTACCTAATGGATATTGTGATATGATTAATTTGGAATTTATTATAGGTATATACCTATTATAGGTCAATTTTTTTTAATACCATAGATAAGTATATAATATGTCTTATACCTAGACTGACATACAGTGCCATATTTATGCAAGGACAAATGGGACATTTGCACTGGGCCCACTCAAAAGAGGGGCCCACCGACTTCACGCAAACAAAATATTGATTTTATACCTTTTTATTATACTTTGAAAAAACAAAATAGATTTGGATTTTGCTTGGATATTTTGGTGGAAGTTTCCCTGAAAACGACGACTTTGCCGACAACAAAATCTAATTGTCGTTATTATCGTAATATCATAGTATTATCAGTATTAACGTTATTGCCTTGCGTTGTTACGTGATAAACGTCAGTCGTATTTATCGTATACCTATTTATTGGTAATTTGTTTATGACTTTTAATAATTTAAAATGTCAAAAAAATACTTAATTGGTTCAATGAATAGACAATTAAAGGATAGACGAGACGGAGAAACAAAAAAATTACGAGGTAGTTTCGATAAATGTACGTTTAGAACTAGTTTATCTACTAGGTATATAAAGCGCAATCGAAATGTTTGTATAAGCTGATTAGCTGAAATCAAATTTAACTTAAAACATTAAACTTAGAAACTATTACTTTGATATAGGTTAGATATATTCGATTATCTTAAGTGTAATAATCAAAAAAACTAATTATTAAAAAAAAAATATGTTTGCTTTTTAATTTTCGTACTTGAATAAATATTAAACATTAATAATTATAGACGCATTGAAAGTGTAAAGGGTTTGTGTATATTAAATAATCAAATTTTTAACAATACGATTTTCTTATATGATTTAATTATACTCATGTATACCTATGCAACCAATTTAAAAATACAATATGCATATTATATTTTATTTTATAATTGAAGAAATTATAGAGATGGACGATATGGGGTTCAAAATTGAAAATTGTTCTGGGCCCATAAAATGGTAAATCAGGCCTTGCTGACATACCGACTCCTCTCCAGTGGCGCATTTAGAATATATGCGCCCCGGGGCGAAATTATTTTATTGCCGCCCCCCCCCTTTCTGGTCGCTACTCATTACAACCTCAGACCTACCATAGGGTTTAACAGTATACAATTTCAAAAGGTTTATTCAATGAAAAAATCATACCAAATACTTAATGACATAAGTCAATTTTTATTTATTTTATTAAACAGTTTAATTACAATTTTTTCCTTGCCTGTTGGTTGGCAAATTCATCAATAATGTCATCATATTGGAGTTCATTTATCAACTTGGATTCTATATTGAACATGGCTAAGGAGTTTAACCGTTCCATTCCAATTGTAGACCGTAGATAACTTTTGACTCTTTTAAGAGCAGAAAATGATCTCTCTGCAGAACAATTGCTAGATGGAGTACATAATAGCATCCTAAGAGCTATGTCTACATATGGATAAA
This sequence comes from Macrosiphum euphorbiae, assembly GCA_949089665.1. NCBI lineage: Eukaryota > Metazoa > Arthropoda > Insecta > Hemiptera > Aphididae > Macrosiphum > Macrosiphum euphorbiae. The sequence continues at coordinate 117,993,816 of CARXXK010000001.1, forward strand.
GTTCAATTAGGTTATTCACTTTTATAAAAGTCAGCAAATCCTGAGCGGTTAGGTAGCATTTGTGCCTACTAAGTTAAGAGAGTGAGCTGAACAGGGTACAAATTGCGCAAGTGGACTAACAGCTTTAATCTTGGCTTGCAGACCAGAATAAACGCCAGACATATTGCTGGCATTATCGTAAGATTGTCCTCTTAAGTTAGAAATGTTCAAATTAAAACTTTCAATTGTTGAAAGAACCACTCCAGCCATTTGTTCAGCTTTATGGCCAACATTATCTAAGAAGCATAAAAATCGTTCCACTGGTTTTCTATTGACGAGTATGTAGGTACTATAAAAACCACAAAAATTGAGTATATGTGTTACACCTTACAAGGGCTACACCACATATGACATAATGACGTATTATATAAAAATTATACCTTCAATTTTGAATTCTAAACGGCTTGAATTCGTTTAGTAATAAATAATAATTCGTTTCATACGTTATCAGTCGACAATCATACATTCATATCACAATATCTGCACATTCAACTCAAAATGATTTGATACGATAATCCATTATCACAAAATCGTTATCATAAAATATTATACCTTATACAATTTATATACGTTAAACAATGTTATATTATACCTATTATTTTGTGAGACAAAAAAAAATAAAAACACACTCGATAAAACTGCCGCCCCTAAAACTCTTAAATATTTGCCGCCGGGGGCATTCGCCCCCTTCGCCCCCCCCTAAATGCGCCACTGCTCCTCTCAGAATCGTTTTTCTTATACAATGATATTATATTATTGAATTCAAATTGAATACCATCCATTATACAGTGAGCCACTTGTAACCTACTGTAGAGCAGACCAAATTTTTTTAAATAAATTTTAGTAAAAAATGTATTTATTTTGTGTATTTTTCAAATTCATCTTAAAATAGAAACATATATTTATTTTTTAATTAGTGTAAAAAGTACCCTCGGTAACTAACATATTTTTTCCATCAAAAGGATCAAAGGTAAGGAATAACATCTTAACTTAAAACTTATAATCATAAATCCAATAGTCTTTATTTTTTTCGTATTTATATTATATTATAATTCTATAAAATGAGTAAACTTTGTTTTTCCTTTCAGATATTGCCATTTTATTTTAACTAAGTACAAAAATCAATACAAGAAATACGTCTATATTTATTATGAAGACAAACATATCACGTTATTATATTTAATATTTTTAAATGGTAATAATATGCAATATTATTGCAGGAAAATAATTTTTTCGAGCAATATTTAAAAATTAAATGAAAGATATTATGACGGATAAAGCAGCTGGAAAACCCTGCGGGGGGGGGGGTAGAGTCGGATAAGTTCAATACTGCACTGAATATGCGAATGAAAACCGGCAAGAGGCTTACATTGATAGAAGACGCTGGGAATTGAAGATTGATGATATTATACTACAAGTCTACACGCATACTTATAACCTCTGCGGTCATGACTATCAATCTGGGTACCTATACAAATTCCATACTGAAAATAAAATAAAAAGTAAAACAATGACATTTTCGTTATTAGAAGTTTTAAATTTAAATTTTACTTTTAAACAGTTAAAATTGAAATGTACATTGTAATGTGATCGAGAAGTCGCGCACATCAAAATGAATGTGTTTGTTAATAGTATTTTTATTGAATTAATTTTACTTTTATTTATAAACACAAATACAGAAATATTCCAAATTAATTTATAAATATGCATTTAACATGTTTTATAACATATACTCAAAATGGCTGCCTTGTTCATTAATGCATGCACGAACCCGTTTTACCACGTTTGTGGCCACTTTGTGCAATACGCTCACATTGATTAAATTTATCTCCATCGTTATGTTACTCTTCAGAGTAAGAACGGCTAGCAAAATAATGTTCAACAATAAACACACGTTGGTCTTGGGAAAACGACATGTTCACCAAGCAATAATCAAAGCACCACTAAAAGCGTCGTATCAACAATACACATAATAATGACGTCTAGATTAAATGTGGAGAATACCCAAAGTGTTATTTTGAAATAACCGATAAGAAGAATTTATCTAAACTGCTATTTAGAAACATTTCTATTTTGGTGTGCGCGACTTTTCGATCACACTGTATAAAGAAACACATTGCAATTATTACGCTTGTTGAATGATTGTATTGATATGTATTTTCCATAGTAGTCTTTAAATTATAACTTTGATTTCTGTGTTTTTTTTTTAGATTACCTTTATATTTATCTGTTTATCAACATTATGAGATCTTCAGTTCACGGATCTTGTACGATTGTCCGTAATATTTCTGTTCCATATTTATCTGTATAATGGGCATGAATAATTATTTACAATTGCACACAACACATGTACACAATTCAATGTTATTTAATAAATATTTTATTTCTTTATACTTTATATATATAAATGAATGATAAATCTTAATACAATTTGGTATTTTTTTATAAGCACTGTCATTCAATTGGTAAGCAAATACACCAGCAGGTATTTAAATTAAGTATTAAGTACTATTACCTAACCAATTTATATTATTAATTAAATGTCCCTTCTTTAAATAATGACAACTAATCCCCGAGCTGAGTGCGCACCTTTCTCTTCCGACTGACATTTTTAGACGATAGTTGGCTAAAAAAGGGTCTGAATAGTCTGATATAAATCGTTCAATAATCTGTTGGTGGCTTAGTTGCTGATATAACGTCAGAATGTGACATCTCTGAGGTCGTCCATGTCATGGTAAATTAATTTTAAATATTTTAAACGTTATTATAAAAGTAATAACTAATAACACTCGTTTTATTATGTCAATATTTATCTATACAATATTTGTAAACACTGACACATTATTACGTAAAAATAGGATTCCGATAGCCGAAAAGTCTTTGAATGATCCTAAGACTATATTTCCCCTAATATTAATTTATTATAAAATTATGACACATCCCGTTAAATAGACAATTTAGGTACAATACTGTTACGGATATGTTTTCCAGTGTCAATATAATGTTATTATATTTATTATAATTATTAATATACATTTGAAAGTAGCTTTAAAATAACACTTTTATACTGTACAGACTCAATATTTGTTCACGTTCAACTATTCAAAATTTAAAGATAAACAGTCTTATTAGTTATTATGTAAACAAGAGTATTGATTTAATCTACATATCTGAACTGCGCATAATCAGTGGCGTACGCAGGGGTAGGGTTCTAGGGTTCTGACCCCCTGAAAGCCTTCCTTTAACAAAAAATCTTATTTATCACAATTTCAATACAGAGTCGATAAATTGTTGGTAATTTTTAATAGATGTAAAATAAATTGTTAAATATGACAAAAACGTCGATAATCGTAGTTTCAGTTTTTTGCAGGTTAGTTTAGAACATTGCTAAACGTCTGTAAATATGTATAACTATTTAAACTATTTATAAACTAATACAAGTGACCAATAATTCATCACACGAGGATTCTAATAATTTAGGTTAAGGTTTTTATTTTTTAAAGATTTCAAAAAAACGGCCGTACCGTTGAACGCATTGATGCAGAATTCACCATATTCCTAACAAGAACCGGGTGTACATCTTAAAGTTCAGCCGAGTGATATGAAATAGAGATACAATTTCTGTGCACATATAATGTATAAATATTTATACGGGATTGCAAATTTCGATTTGGCTCACATTTATTATTATTTATTATACTCTCGACGACGTCCGTACGTGTAGCGTGCACATTAATTAATATGATATTCCGTAACGTTCGTTTTTCGTCGTCGTCTTACAATAATTAATCACTGCAATGGCACCGGGCCCAGATCGCCGAGGAAGTCGCGCAAAAACGACGCCTCCAAATGTTTTGGTACACCCTTGCGATGTGGATGTGATGGGTGGGGGGATGGGTGGCGAGAATCACGCGGAGATGGTTGTCAGTCACGCGAATTGATGCTGCTGCTCGTGACAAGGGGGTTGGCGAGACGAGTCTAGACCGTTAACCGGAGCTATATGTGCACATATCACACACACACACACACACACACACACACATATATATATAATATACTTATATACGTATAAGTAAAATCGTCGAGACGATGATGGACGCAATGAGAGTAAAGTTGTTGGCGGAAAGTTTGCAGTGTGCACTCGCGCGCGAGGAGCTAACTCTCGCATTGTTTTCCAGACGCATCTCATATATAATATAATATATTATATAATATATATATATATGTATATACGCCTATGTATGTATATTGTATATTTAACGTACGTACATATACGCGTATACAGGGTGATTACCCTCCTACGCTCTTCGTTAGATTTATTAACGGGTTTATTCAAACTCTAGGGTTTTTGGAATTTTTACGTTTTGTGATTTACAGTAAAATAAAAGGTTGGTTCTCGGTTTTATGAAATATTTCCTTATCATCAATGGACACTCCTTAAACGGCGTAAACAATCTGTGTTTTCGAAAATGTGATACGCAAGTACAATATACTTGAAAATTATTATAATTATAATAATATAATTATTCAAAAATTAGGATTTGAATATACATTTATTATTAAAGGAAAGCTTTAATGTTTGCATGTTTGGCGAATCACTCCGTATATGTGCGTGGCGAAGACAGACGAGCGTAAATATGATATATTGCGTGTGCACTATAAACTTATCATTTTATACATTTTATATTATATATACATATACTTACCTAGACATAAACTATTATTATGCATGCCATAGGGTATACAGCTTGATTCTTTCATCGTGAACCAGCTGACAATACCTAAAGAAATACGAGCAATTTTAAAACTAATGCCAATCCAATCAGTATAGCTTGATGTGGTTACATACTTCAGTTACTATCATCATTAAACCGTTATTTCAGTTTAATAATTTATAACTATTAAAATAATTTTGAACATCATGAAGATAATTTTTTGATTAGCATTTTTAATATTCATAAAATGTTTGTTTTCGTCTGGATTTCTCTTAATAATTATATAGGTATACTAAAATATTTCAGTTTTGCCAATTGTTTTATATTTATACAGTGTAATTTAGGACAATGATGGCAATTATTTTAATGATGAAGCTCAGTGGTAGGTACCGAACGTATTTCAGAAACGAGTGATTTATTATACAGCTAAAAAATATAGGTACCTATTTTATTAGTATTTTTACGTTTTTAGTACTGTCATAATATAATACACCTGCAATATGCATAAAAAATAATGACAAAGGATTGCCTATTTTAAATTTTTTCTATGATTATCAGTAGGTAGAATAGGTATATTATTTGTGTTACCCGTAGTTGGCGGAAGACGCTTGTCAAGCAATCATCCTGTAGGGATATTTTAGACGCACGACCTCACGCAAGACGCGTTCTGACGATGATAATATCATATTTTATAATACTAGTCACAGGGCCGCAAGGTGGGTGGTTTTAGGCCGTCTGTCCTCGCATATATATAGGTGTGAAGTATGCCTATGAGATTTCGGAGGGGAATTTTCCCGCTAGAGATGATTGAAAAACTGTCTATACTGCAGACAGTTATATATAATAATATGTAACATATAATATCGAACGTCACGAAGGGTCGTGTCGAGAGTGTGTACCTATATACATACACATACACTATATATATAGTTATATGCCAACTATATGCAAACACATATAAATACTATCGCCTTTTCTTTCTTATGTTGATGCCACTATAATATTATAAACGTGTATCATTTATCGTGGTAGTTGTGTCGCACGCATTTGTCAATACACCGCGTTAATATATAGGTATATACAATATCATTTTAATATTATGACTTATGAGCGTATTCTACAGGTGTGGAAGTTTTTAAAAATTCTCGAAAATACACTATACTATACCTATAAATTGTCATTATAAATACTATTTATTAATATCGTACGAACGTCTATATAATATAGTGTTGTTTAATTTTTAGAAATGTAATTTTTCAGCAATTTTAATGAGCAAGTAATTTCCAAAATGTTATCATTTTAAAAAGTGTAACTTGAATATGAATATTTTCAAATTAGTACAAATATCACGTTTTAATGTCACTAAAAGGCCAATGAACCTATATTTTAAAACGAGATAAGATAAAATACGAATTCTAATCGGTTATAATAGCAGGGCTTAGCCACTTAGGCGGAAATCCATTAAAATTACAGGGGGGCTAACATTATTAACATCAACGTGAGATGGGGAGCATAGATCCTTCAAAACTAAAAAAGGAGGGAAATTGATGGACTTTTGGAGGAGGCTAAGCACCCCCTGATTTCTGCCAATGGGCTTAGGTTTCAGGTTCTGGATGTATGTATTTGGTGGTTCAAACACCGGAATAACAAATTTAAACAAACGGTTGAGTGTTAACAACCTCGTTATTATTTGAGGTTAAAATTGGTTAATACGGGTGTCCAGTAATCTAGAAAAAACAAATTTTTTTATCGAAGGCCGAGTTCCCAAAAATTGTTAATCTGAAAAAAAAAGGTTAAAAAATGATTTACCTATATTATTTATAATAAATTGTAAATTCCTATATATTCCTATATGTCCCTTTTGCATGAACGTACAATATTTATTTTAGATTAAACTAGGTTATCGTGTTTATAACCTTTGTTGTTGATGTTGTACCAAGAATAATAAAAAAAAAGTTTAATATTTAATGTACTTAAACAGTATAGTTACATTATTCTAAGAAATTATAAGAACTAAGTATAATGTAAGTTAACTAAAATATTTAAAATAAGTAGTCCTAAAGGGGCGTAGAGAAATAAAATAAAATATAAATTATGATTTCGTGGTTTCCGGAAATTGTGGTTAAAATGATATTGCAGGACATGTGAGGGCAGCGTTACAATGTAACTATTATAACGATAACTAACTCGCAACGGCGACATGCTAAAGACTAAACGAGTAGAAGAAATAGCATATAACTTAATGGAAATGTATACAACTTTTGGATAACTAGTAATACTACATTCCGATAATGGGAGAAAGTTTTTTGTAATTACCTAATGAATTACATACTATGTGGGTTCATGTTAAAATAGTGCACGGAAAACCAAGACATAATATTATCGAGTCAGAGTCATTTTTTCTTAAAATAATATTTTTATGGACCCAAATAATATATTTATTTATTTTTTGGTGGGGGAAACAATTTCGACGTTGATGGAAACCGATGGTTGTTGTAACAGAAGTGGTGGGTATTATACTTTTGTTATTCTTAAATCGAATTTTCAAACTGTGTTTTAATGTTTTATTGTTGTACAACTCCTGCTGGCTGCTGTGTAATACTTACCCACCTACCTACCTAATAACGACGAAGTCTGAATGTTGTGCAAAGTGGTTGTGTTAACGTAACGCTCGACGTTGATGTACGTTCGTGGTTCCTACTTTGTATGATGAAGCGTCGCTGCCGCCGCAGCCGTGATATACCTACAAGATACAATATATATATATGCATAAAATATTATTATTAAATTATACTGTTCGAAAGAGTGATGTACGAGATAAGGACGTTTGCGTTTTCCCCTGCAGTGTCATTCACCTCATTAGTCGATCTGGGTATAGTACTATGATTAAAATGAGTTTTATTAAATATAATATAGCCGTTGGGTGGGTTATAGAATTATTTACGATTTGCATGCGAGTCCGCACGTATGAATTCCACAGGTTTTCAGGTATTACTTTATAAGGTCGGATTATAAAACATGTCAACTCTACCACTACAACTTTTTTACCGGCACGTAAATATAAATGTATAAGCTCAACCGGTGGGTATTAGCAAACTCTATCCTATTGCGCAGTAAGGCTTATTTTTTAGTTTAAAAAAGGTCAAGTGTAAATTCTACCAGCTCATCCTCAGTTCTACCCGAAGGTATAGCCGTAAAGGTAAACTCCGCACCCGCTTACACAGATTGGATGGGGCTCTCCCTGCTGGATTTTTAATCATAATATTAAGTTACCATGATTTTTTTCATCGTTGAATCGATCCATTAAAATATCCATTAAGGACACCTTATATTATCTCCTCTACAAATCATTTTTAATATCAATTAAGTTTATGATTTAAAGTATTAACATTGACGCGAAACGTTATTGTAGACCTATATACGTGTTTATTATTGGATTGTTTAAAATTTATTATTTGCTAAATGTTAATATATAAACAATATTTTATGTTGGCGTGACTGTAAAACATACCTCTTCTGAGACTCTGGTAAGCTTATACATTCCACGAGTAAAAATTAAGTTGACCCATGAGACTATGAGAGTTTACATACAGGTAGAACTGAAGTCTCTCCGGGACAGTTGTTAATCATCGGGACATTTTAAATACAATTTGGTAGAGTTTACACTCACCCCCCCCCCTGGTAATACATTTATGTAATTTATTCCACCGAAATAATTTAACTTGAAATTAATGAAATTAACTCCAATTAAGTATATAAATAAGTTGACAAAAACAGCAAGTAGGTATAAGCTAAGTAATTTTGGTCATTAAATTTTAAGGAAAACTCAATTTAATAAAATGTACCTAATTTATTTTAAATTAGTATATAGTTTGAAAATGTATCGTATTGTTTATATATATTTATATATAATATTACATATACTTTAACACACCCTTGGCCAAAATCAACTAATTAAATTAATTTATCCAAAATTGCTATCTGCGGAGTTGACATTTAATTTCAGTAGAAACATAATAATTATTATAACTGTATAGCGGTGGAATTTTACGTTAAAAAAAGGTAAGCGGAATTTATGCTCAAACGGGCACGTTTCTCTAAAAATGTTTTCCTCGAAACAGATTGAAAGCTTACTATAATTTGGAGCACTACAATATAATAGAATACCCCACGACCATCATACATTACCTAATATACACAATGAAAAATTTGCGATTTTACAATAAGTTTTCCATTAATATGATGCTTACCTAACACCTATAATATATATATATATATATATATATATATATTGATTACGTAATATTATTAATATGTTTTGTGACTTATAAATCAATATTTTATTTAACGGTCGTCTTAAGTTTTCATATCTGCGATTCTGTATACCTTATAGTATAATACCTTGTGGTATATTATAAAATGTTTGAATATTATTTCGGTGTATAAAATAATATATTAAAAACTGTACAACGTGGAGAATATAATATTCTACACGTAGGTATACTACGCGTGTGTACGAATATATTTTTTATATTGCAGTTTAGAGTTTACGAGCAAAGTGATAAAAACTTTTCTTTACGCTTCTACGTGCACACCTCGTTTTACGTTTAGTGGATCATCATGTTGCCGTATTTATTATTATTATATATATAACACAGTCCTCGCTGCCCTGTAGTAACTTGACAAAAAAAAAAAAAACAGAAAAAAAACCCATATATATTACTTACTGCAGCGCTCAGTGTATGACAGTCTCTATACCTAAGTGTTCTCGAAACGTGTTGCTAAATTACGCGATCCATTTTATTTCATTTTTTGTTTCCTTTCCGCAAACATAGGTATACCCCGTTTGAATTTTTTCCACAGCAATACAATTACACATACACACGCACACAATAATATAGTATATATATATATATGCACTTCGTATCCTCAACAATGAGTGAGATCAGTTATTTGGATTATTTATTTTCATGTGTATATATATATTATATATATATCTTTATTTATTCGCATCTGGTCGTCTTAGAAAAGGTTTACACGCATCTACACTGCGTGAAGGATAAATCCTATTTTATCGTTTCACCTGTGTACCGCAAAATACGCCTGTACAGGGTGGGTCACCGTAGTGATTTTCAAGTTTTCCGTGTCGGTCTTAACGAGGAAATGCACAAATACAGTGAGCCACCCAATAAGAAGTGCGGTGAATCAACTTTTATATAAATTATACAATATATATCATTTTTTTGTTTAACTAAGCATATTTTGTTGAAATATTCTGATTTTCGTAATTTTCAAGTTTACTAAAATACCAGTATATAAATCGAAATATACTAAGAATAAAAGTCTATGATAAATGATAATATAGGTTTATACCCAAATATAACCATATTGTTGTAAGATTTTGGAGCTAAGATAATTTGAAAATTATATTAATTTATATTAGGTAGACGCTAATAATTTATAATTACCCGACCATAAAAGTAAGTACCTATTTACTAAAATATTACAAATTTTATTTTAAATCTTATGTAAATCCATGATACAGGATTATTATTCTTAGTGAATAACGTTGAATAACTAGGTAGGTACCTAGTCATTCGAATTTCGGTTTAAATGCAAAAATAGACGTTTTATCGCTGCAGGATACTCAATATTTGGTATAAAAAATCCAAGTATATGAAAATATGGTCTTTAAGCATACTTACTTAAAATTTACAAAAATCAGTATTTGACTAAATGTATTAATAAAATTAGGAATTGGGGTTAGCGTACTTGGTGAATCACATTATGGTCTATAATCTATATATTATACAAATATATTTTCAATTATATCAATGAGCTGGATGATGTTTTTATAACAAATTTCCCTGCAATTGCCATAGACAATAATGTAGGTATGAAAATGAAGAATATGATTGATAACTTACCATTTACACATCCATGCACATCATTTAGTTTTGATTTCCTTAAAAATCTCTATATCTGACTAAGAATTTGCCATGTCACTAAAAAAATCAATAGAGATCTACTTACAACACCAAGGAAAAATCGTAAACCCAATATTTTTCCCATTCATAAATGTTTATTTATTTTTAATATTATCCTATATATTTCAACTATTAATGTAAATAAATGTAATTGATTAATTATTTGTAGTGTTATTACTTAATAGTTGTTATAGTGACAGAATCAAACAAAGGTAAAAGAGTTTGGTAATAAATTAACCGTAGTTAATTAAGTTAATTAAACGTTTAGAATGTTAAGTTATAACTTATAAGTTAATAGACAATAGTTAACAAACAATATTTTTAATTCTAAAAGTTTAAAGTTTAAAGTGTTGAAAAATGTTAATTTCACTCAATTAAAAAGAAATTAATTAATTGGTTTTAAATCGCAACCTGGGTCGCACATAGTGATAATGTAATTTCATTAAAAAAAAAAAAATAATTACTAAAAATTTTGTCAAAAACTAATCATAATTATATCCTATTGTTTTTTTATTACACACTAGCTTAAGTGGTTTAATTATCTAGAACATGATTTTAAATTTTATTTTATTTTCAAATTAATTGTGACAAGTGTAATGTATTACTGATTCTTTAAATAGTATAGTTATTAAGTTAATTAGAAACTAACTAATTATTTAAGGTCTAAAATGTCTAAGATCTATGACCTCTTACATAGTTAATGCCCAAATTTGGAATTATAACGTGTCTTTCAGATTTTGTCACACTGATTTTTATTTCTTTAATATGGTGACTGATTTTAAATTTGCCCTATGCTGGTTGTGTTAATTGTTACTAGTGTAGATTCTGATTATAGTCTGTCTCTCCAAAGAAAGATACCATGTCCCGACGATATCCGGCCATTCTTGCGCATCCCCACCTAAAATCTGGGAATAAATCAAATGATATTTAAACTTTGTAGTTTCATAATATTAAACTTCAAATTTTTAGTATCAGACGCTCATAAAAAATATTAGTAGAATTATGCTCAACTTTATTTTTTAATTCAAGTAATAATAACTTATGAGGAATCTTAAATATAAATGTGAACATTACAATTTGTTAATGATATTAGGTACTAATTGAGTTACAAATGTTGTCAAAATTCTATCTTTGAACTTACTCTTATAAAACTCTTTGGCTTGACCAACTATTTTTGTTTTTTTTTTTTTAATTGGTCTATGAACAACTTATATGAGGAACCTTGCATTATATTTCGAGGTTTTTTATTGGATTATTGAAATTTATTAAAGTAAACCACATTGTCAAATGTATACAAAAATTATAAATAGGTATATTACGTAGGTAGTATGTATAGGACTAATACTACTATAAGATATATCATAAAATGATAAAATATATCTAGTATCTACCCATAAAACTGTAGCACACAGATGTATGTTTTCATAATATTATAAGTTACAGTACACTACATTTGATACTTATTCGATTTTATTGGCTCCACGCGTTGTTGGCGCAATAAAATAATAACAAAATCATTTAAAATCGAATTTATATGGGTCCCTCGCACACTGGCATAATTGGCAACGGACTAGCTGATAGGGCTGCCAACGAAGCAATTGCTTCACCCAGCTCGTTAAGAATAAACAAAATAACATTTCAAGACGCACTCATAAAAATCAATAATCTAACTAAAAGACATTGGCAAGACTTGGGAGGAGACTTCAAAGTTCAAATACAAATCAACTTAAAGAAATCAAAACATCAATCGACCCACGGAAAACCCTCTCACCCTCATCCAGGCACGAAGAAGAAGTTATCACAAGGACTCGATTGGACACTCCCGTCTAACACACTTGCACTTCATAACAAAAGAAGACTGTCCGACCTGTGAACTCTGTGACAAAGAACTGACGATCAAACACTAGAATGCACAAAGTTGAACAGCTGTAGACAAATTTTCTGAAACCCATCAACTATGCAACAAGCACTTGACGAAGAGAATTCCAAAAACATATACAATTTTTTCACAAATATAGGCTTAGCAAAATTACATAAATAAAATACATTTATTTATATTTCATAAACTCCCGTTACCGTTAAACATAATATAACATAATAGTTTTAAGACCAATACGGCAATACTATGTAATTATTACAGGCTAATGATCTCAGAAGTTGAGGCCTTATTAACCCCGCCCCCCCAAAAAAAAACAAATACCTAAAAACAATATATCTACCCGTAAAACTGTATCACACAGATGTAGGTTTTCATATTATAAGTTACAGTACACTATTGATACTTATTCGATTTTATTGGCACCACGAGTTATTGGCGCAATAAAATAATAAAATAATCATTTATTTCAGGGCTTAATGCACCGCGCCATAGCGATTTAGCGTTTGAGCTCTTATACACTATAATTATACCTAATATAGTATATGGCTTATACTATTGTTGTGTATACATATATAGGTTTGCGGGTATATTGTTGAGTGCGTAGCTGTGATCTCACCAACGATGTTATACACCCGTAATTGAATTAATTGTATACCTACATATTCGGCTCAGAACGAGTACCTACGTAATATTATTATATTTTGTAACGGCTCAAGCGCTCATGTGTTGTGTTATGAGCATAACATTATAATATTACTACCAAATGAATATAATATCGACCCTCTGCTTAAAACGGTGTACTTTCGTTGGGTAAGTTATGACTCGCAGCAGTGCAAAACATATTTAATATTTAAAGTAATGACAATAGTTTAATATTTGAATATGTATATAAACGGTGTCCGATCATCCGAATAAGTGAATTTTGAAGAAGGAAATTACTACAATATTTAGTCGTACAAAAGTTTGTACTCCACTGACGGAATCATAATAAGACGAACACCCGAAAACCATTATTTGACTAATTAGTACATAACAGCTGGAAAATACGATGTATCTTTGCGAGGGTAGGACGGGAGCAATTACGTCGTTTTCCTCGAAGGCACGAAGTCAAACGACTATCGCCATCTTTAGTTTTACATACATCGGTCCATTTTTCGTTTTCGTTAACCTATGCTTGTGAACAACGATAGTATGAATTTAAATTTCAAAATAATACTATATTTAATTCTTAATATTTAAATATTAATATAAATGTTGTAGTGGTTTGCCACTAACGACTTATTACTCGAAGACCTAAATGTAAAACCTTAAAAACACTCCCTCCCTATTCAACTCACGACTTCAACACTAAACATTTTCACATCAGACTCATCTCCCTACCGGGGAATCCTAGTCTTTTGTTATATATGAAATTCTATATTTTACAATATGTAAGTACGTACAATTAATATATTAAATGGTTTTTTTTTCATATAGCTGGTATACAATTGTCAATCGGTAAACAAATCCACAAGGTCCATCGATCATCAAAAGTCATACAATATATTCGTTAAATTAAGTATCTATACATAATACATAACTATAGATAATAATATATTGATATGATCTGTGTGACTTTTTAATGAATAAAATTTCAATATTTCAAATTTTCAAATTTTAATTGATGTTCAAGAATAAAAAATTATAATATATATTATAATAGGTAATTAATAATATTGCTTCAGTGCTATAGCTCCAGTGCTATAATATCAAGTGCATTAGAAACGTTGTAATGTTAAAACATTGTGAAATCGATTTTGCATGATATTAATAACAATATCGTAAATGTAATAAATCGTAAAACGTTCTGCCAACAATATACGAGAGCGTATTATGTAGGTGACTATCACTAACGAAAGTTCTGAACACGATTTTATATTTTTGACGATTTTTTCTTGGCCGTTATAATGGTTTATAAACGATTCGGGTAAATACCATAATGATTAATTACAGGCAAACGTATTACCTATACTTACGCTTGATAACATTGACAGGGCTCCGGAACAGATTTGGGGAAATTTGTTGTAGTCGACGTGACATGACGCGCTGTGGTACATTCGATTTCCGGACCAGCTTTGACCACATGTCTCTGAATAGTTTATTGGTGAAAAAGGAGTAAGGGGAAAAAATATAGTTTTGGAAAAATAACAATGTTTTCGATATAACCAATGAATGTTTACTGTTATAAGAATCACCCTATATAACACTATTAACACTTTATAAATTGATTATAATGAATATACATGAATAAATATTATACGGTTCGTCGAGTTTCGTTAGTATCGACAGTGGGTGGAAATTATGATAACATATTTTAAGTATAATAATGAATGAAGATAATATTTTCGATATAATTTTTTTCATTTTTTTATACATGGATTTATGTAATTTAGGTATAATAAAAATAAATATCATACACATATTCTAAATATAAGGAAAATAAAGTAAGTAGCACAAAAAACCAAACAAAGAAGAGTTAGGTATTCATAATGTATCTAGTTCTATGTTATGTATTTCTTAAGTAATTTGCTATAAAAATTTTAGATTGACTAAAAAAATCGATTATTTTTTAAGTATCACACAGAGAAATTAAAACATTGCTTCTTGATTTTTTTATATATTTTGTACCTAGTAAAGTACCATATTTTTGTATAAAATAAATCAGAATATCAGCCGCTTATTGGATTATTTAACATTTTATATTTTGCTGTTATTCAGGACATCTTATCATATTTTTAAGTATTTTATACAAAAATGTTAGTTTAATTTGTGTGAATCGCTGTTTTACCGGTTGTATCTTAAAATAGCGGATTCTAACATTACAACCAGAATGAAGTGTTTTATTAACAAAACATTAATAACATAAATATCTGATAAAATTATTTTGGCCTATGTTAACAATTTATATTTTGTATTTTTGCTACTGAATATATGGATGCCAGGTTAAGAGTGCTCAATCAAAATGTGAATGGATTAATATGTGAACCTAATATAATATTTTTAATGCCGATTTATCTCTAAAATGTCAATAAGTGAGTTTTAAAAACACTAGGACTTTTATGGACGTGTTTAAAATGACTTTAATAGTAAGTTTTATAATTATAAAGAACAAAATCAATCTTATTGAAAACAAAATAGTTAAACATAATTCATAAAAAACAAATAAAAATAAAAATGTAATTGATAAAATAAATATCAACAAAGAGTTTTTTGTATTAATTATATTTCAAGGTATCATTAGGTCATTAGGATGTTACGAGTATACCGTTTCATTTTATATAATATATTTTTTATTTTTTGGTCTTCAACATTTATAATATATATTTGTAATAATGTGATGTTTTTTCCGGACACTGCATCCTTTTTAAAATGCTCACCAAACAATCGCTAACAAAGGACACGGTAGTTTTGATGAATTTTTTATTTGATACATTTTTATACAGTTCAAAGCTGAAACTTTTTTTTAATTGCACTATACAATTATTAGTTTAATAATATATCGGTTGTTAAATGCATTCCTGGTAAAATGATGCTAATTAAGTCATAATATAAATTTATTACGTTTTCACGAAATATTTTATACATATTCTAAACAGTTGAACTTTATAATGGCATAAAATAGTTAATTATTTTAGTCCGAAAAACCAATAATACACAACATAGATATTATAATATTAATGTTAATGTCTGGAAGGTGTGAAGTTTTATCTGAAAATTTATTTTTACGAACGCGCCTCACCATGACATGTATTTACAATTTATAACATATGTATATATTACAGCCCCCACGTGCAATTTATTAACCACGATCTATGCCATAAACTCATTACTTGAGATCATTAGGGAGGGTTCGTTATAACTTAAAAAAAAAAAAACCGCTAAATGTAAGCTTTATATTGATGAAACAATTTCGTATATAAATAAATTTAGGGTTCGGGACTTGACTTGTTGCACTAAATATTATCGAAATATGATGCATTCAAAGTTGTCAAAATATTCTTAAATATATACTACATATTCTTTAATATAAACATACTACAATTTTGGTAATAAAAAACTAAAAAATAAGTAGGTACCTATATACATAGTTTATACACGGGCTTACTAATTTTAATATAGGTAGGTACCTATATTGATTAATGTGATGGACGGAGTACACTATTGCATGTTTTGTACATTTTTAAACTATTGTGAAATAAATCAACTTGATTTTTAAAAATACTGGAATAAAATACTATACGTTAATAAATATGTAATAAAGAATAGGTAACGTGATATGCGAACACCGTAATAAACGAACACGTATATCTACTGATTTTCATTTCTTCGTACAATCTAGAATGTAGATGTCAATTATAGTTTTAACACAGTCTTGTTATAAAGAGACTTATAAAATCTTACATACCATTCGACATACTCATTTCGAATTTGGTAGCGGAAAAAATATGAATATGAATTGTACAAATATATTTTTCGTATTTTATATATGTGTCGTCTGTTTGTAGTTTGCTTGTACCCGCCATCATTATAAAGATTAATCTGTCGCACAGTTACCACGGTCGTGTATGACTGAAGCTCAGGGAAATATTTTTAACCTCTAAATCCCTAAAAATACGACGAGGATTACACAGCTGTCGTTTTCACCAACGCTGATGTCATAGGTCGATTTTTTAGGGTGTCATAAATAATAATATTTATACCACCCTAACCCTATCCGTCAACTCCGACGAAGCTGCTATAAGTGGTTTATTCTTCCACTAGGTTGGCACCTCTTTTATCATCGTTTTAATATTTAAAACATTATTCATAAACGCGCATTTTTCGCGGACGTCGTTCATATTTATAAATTATAAATTTATCATACATACAAATATACCTATATTATATAAGCAGGTACCTACTCGAACCTATAGTACCATTATATTTAATTTTATATAGTTGTTATCAAATTCAAACTTTGCTTTATCTTAGTTAAACATTAAAGATCAATAATATTTACTATTCATTTTATTTAAACAGAAATAGTTTCCATTATCATGCAACTATGTAATATACGCGTATTATGATCAACTTTGGTTTGAGGAAATCCCACTCTAGGATTTATTATCATCGTCATTATTATTATACTACCATAACCAAAGTAATTTGATTTAGTTTATGCATAATATTATTGTAAATTGTAATACAATTATTGTAACACGGCGCCTTAGATAGGCAATCTGGGTACACATTGGAGGGTTCAGTTTTTCGATATCCCACTAGGGCAAGAGGTATAATTTGCAATATGACATTTTATTATTTAAAATTATTACAATCAGACGTCCTGTGGTGCCATATTTAGGGGTAGTATGTGAAAAGATTCATAAACGATCTTATGAAATTGTTCAGGGAAGTAATATTTGAAGTTTAGAGGTCATATAATAATTATGATAATCCTCAGTTAAGAATATTTTTTTATAATATGCAATCAGTACGAACCTATTAAAAAAATCTTGTCTTATATACCTTCATCTTAAGAAATATTTAATGAAATAAAAATTACTTTTTGTGTGGTAGAAAAGATGCATGCAATTGAACTTTTCATATTGATAAATTTTATTTGTGAGGTCTTCTTCATTTTAATAAATTAGTTGTTGATCATTTGTTGAAAACTTTTCTTAGAGATATGTTTTTCAGGAGTATAAAGTTTAATACACAGAATAATGTAGTATTATATGATGAAGACATGGTTGCTTATTACATCTGTTCTATACTTTTTTTCAAGTGCAACAGCCAACAATACAACCTTCTTAGAAACGTTGAATTTAAATTATTATCTTAGATAATTTTAAAATATGAATGTTTAAGGATGGAAAAATATAAGTTTTTAATTTTATAAATCGATTCATTTAGAAACATACTTTTAAAATGTAAACACAATTCGTCCTGTTTCAGTAAAATTGCAAATTGATTGCTTCCTGTAATATTTTATGTTTAATTTTTTCTTTTTGTTTACTTGTTATACAACTTTTATAAGTATATTGTTAGTATACAATTGTTTAAAATATCCAGAAAAGTTTTCACCGGTTTTTAACTAATATAGTTTAAAAAACGATGTACAAAAACGTAAATACTTAAATAAATACAGTAAATACCATAAATACTACGGTGCCTAGTTATAGGTTGTACAACAGCAGAAATATAAAAATATTGCATGTGATCATTATCAAGTTCAAAAGACGCTTCTAATGTATACTAATTAGTAATTTGTATACTTATTATCGCAGTATTATAGTTTAATATCGTTTTTATTTCGACAAACGCTTGTTAAAAATGTTATACTTAGTTGAGCTTGCCTAAATGTAAATGTAAATGAATATGGTCTTCTATGGTAGATTTCACCTGTAATGAGCCATTAATGTTAAAAAAGACATCCACTTACTCCCTTTTTTTTTTTCTTTTTTTCTTTTTAATTTTAACACACCATATAAATTCAAGGTAATTCATAATATGACAGAGTATTACGTTCAACAATAATTTGTATTTAAACGTTTTTCCATACATTTTATTATTTCTGTTGGTATTTTCCCAAAAACAAGAATAAATTTGTAAAAATGACATTTTGAAAAGTAAGTATCATCTGTGTTTGATTTTCCATCGATAAAAAGATTGCACGAATAAATGAAACTTTTGAAGTAGGTACTAACATTTTGCCGGAAAAAAAATATTTATTGACGCTCTATAACAAAAAAATATAAAATAAACCTATATTGTTCTGAAATCCAATATCTCCTAATATTACAACTAGGAATCTAAATTACCTATGATGAAATGTACCATTCCACTATATCAGGATTACCAATATGAACACTGTTCTGTATTACTGCTGAATATTTCTTAGAAAGGGTGTGTGTGGGATGTAATATATAAATCTATGTTGAGTTCAACGTTTTTGATCCTTGGAAAAATACGATAACAATTTTATTACGATTTTATTAAATTATTAATTTTGTTTACAACCTTTTAAGGTATCTCATAATTGTATACTGTCAATAGGTTCGCGAGTTTAGTAAAGGAATTCGATACTAACGAGAAATAAATATTAACGAACAAAATATATTATCATCATGTCTAGAAATCTGAAAATAAAACTAAAGAGTACACCGACGTTGGATTTTTTTCTAAAGAGCACCGAGTTTAAATTATATAATCAAAATACAAACATTGACAACAAACTGCCTATACATGAAACATAAAATTATGTTAAATGATTGCGAATTGCTTCATGTTATGCGTTAAAAAAATATTATGGTTACGAATTATTAACGAACTTAACGTGAAAGGCTTTTAATAAATGTAAACACTCTTTGTCGTATTATATAATAAATAATACCTAACATTATATTATTATATTATTATGAATCGTGCGGCGCGGGTGGTCTGGAAATCTTCCCTCGGCCTCGGTGGGCTTATTTGATTATCGTACTATAAATGATTACACCCATTATGTCACATTATCACATAATATTATGCGTTTCCATAATAATCGTAATAATTATTATGTGTACGAGTTTATACGAAAACAACTCGTGCGGACGAAACTCGGCTGTAATCATTCGACATTTGCCATCACGCTCAAATCAACAACGTGGTTACCCGACGTACCTGGGTGGTAGGTATCTCAATTAATGGATAATCGATTTTCTCGCTTACAGGTCACAAGTGCGCAGGGTAACAGAGATAAACGACCATAATATATGGTATAACATTATGGTTTTTATAGTTTTGCCAGCAGCTATATATACGGTGTTTCCGAATTTCCGTACAGACATTGAAGACGATCTTACGCCCACCTGCAGTGAATGGAACAGAATTCTACTTTGCGTTTTGCGAATGTGATTTTTTTTTTTTTTAAAGAATAGTTTCCGAATTAGTAAAATGTATAATATACTAAGGACAATAATTATTAGTATTCCTTAAAAATGGTTTGGTATCGCGAAGCTGTAAAACAAATACGTCTTACTTAATATTATTATACTAAGACATTTTTTGCAAAGTATGAAAATATGTTCATAGATTAAAATCAGTCAGGTAATATAATATATTCAAACTATCAAAACCTTCCAAGCATATTAATTATTATCATGTATTTGGACTTAATACTCAATGTTAAATATCTCAAAACTACTTATTCGTATTTCGATTTGGATACATCAACATTTTCAAAACAAAAAAAACAAAACATCTATAATTGACGATTTTCAGGAAAAAGAGTGATTCTAATTTGAACAATGAAGTTGGTATCGCCTTTACATAACACTCCTTTAATTATGCTATGATAAAAAGTAAAAAATAAAGTACTAATTTAAAATAAGTTCATAAGAAACATACTTTAAATTTTAAGAATCGAAATTTTAAATTCATTATCATGGAAAATGTTTCTGTATAATATGAGTTGCAATAAGTATGTCAAAGTCTTGTGGTTTTCATTATACACAATAAAAGTTCGATTTCGATTTTTCCATATAAAACTGTAAGAATTCCTGACACTTCACAACGTTCACGAGCCAATATAAGTTATATTATATTAGGGTAAACTGAGAAAGTATATAATCAGCGTGTGCTTTATAGTATTCGATTCCAAATGATTTCCCAACGATCGCGAAAAATGGTCATTAATATAACGTTACCGTTTCTGTAGATTTTTTTCATCAAATAATGAACATTACGCCATTTGGAAAGACCTGAAATGGCAAAATACCTATACGCACTGGTCACGTATAATGTATATACATCAACGTCCAAAATAAAATTAAAATACCGTCCTACAGCTATGTTAATAAAAACTAATATACTCAACTTATATTAATGGTATAACCAGAAAACGTCACATGAAAACATTTTATCGCTTTTAATTTGACGCACATATATTAAGTCTATCAAATTCGCACATTAAAACGTTAGCCGTTTGTGTTTTTAAACTTAAATATTTTAAATAAGTTTATTTCAAAAACAATCTTGGTGTTCGTAATTAATTTTTAAGTGCCGTAGTAAAATAATTTTAAATGGTAAGGTTAGGTCAATAAAAAAAAAACTTACAATATTCAAACGTCGTAAGCGTATACTGTATAACCATTGTTACAATTACATTATGGAGCAAACAAATAACTCGATAATAACCCCCTAAAGCTTAAATATTTTATCTGGGCGCGGTGACTGAAAGTTTAACATCATAGAGATTTCAGATTTGATATTATGTCGATTTAATGGCAAATACAATTATTATTACATTAAATCTGAAATACAATTGTTGTCATAATGATACTCTTGTTTAAGCGTATTATAGAGACTTTATAGCCTAGTTGTTATAATATAATTAAACCAAACCAGTAAAATTTAACAAATCATCGACAATTTGATCAATGAAATATGATATATCAATAATATAATGTTATGCGTAATATTATATTATTAAGTGATGATTATTTTTCGATCACAACCTTGATTCTCATCGTATATATTCGTATATCTCATTTATATTTAAACTATTCACGACTAAACGAATTTAATTATTCTCAGAATAATGATAATAATATTGTAGGCATCAGTGCACCGTCTAGTGTTTAATTCATAGGTACGATACTACATTTGCCTTATATACTTAATATTCATAATTTTCATGATAATTAAATGACCTAATTTCGACCGGCTGTAGTCAATTTGGCTCCCAGTTTTCCCAAGGTGCTCCCTTTTTACGAATATGTTAATTCCCAATCGGTTTTCGTTTTTGACAACACAAATCCCTTCACACTTCATGCAGCATTAGGACTATCTCAAAATAGGAGCGGTTAAAAATGGGTCAGTGTATTTTGATTTTATATGAATGTAATAATAGATCGATAATTTAATGTTTGATTAAAAAAAAAAAAAAAAAATCAGAGTTAAAAATGACATAATTGAATTGGTCATCTAGAAAAGACCACATCTCCATAAAATGAAAATTTTCAGGAAACGTAATAAACTGTTTTAGAGATCAAAATTAAATTTAGATAAAAATTGAATAACGGTTGAATTATTTAATTCCCTTATAAAAATACCAACTATATGATATAGTATTGATTATTTATACCTACTGGATTATCTTATGAGGGAATGAACATGCTTGAGGTATGACCTTTTCCAATGGATTGTGAATTTTCATTGATTATGACCCTGTGACTCTGATAAATTGTTCATTGTATACATTTATAGCAGGAAATATGCATTATTATTACCTAGTTAAACACATCTATCACATAAAACTAGTTTTGAAAATGTGTGTAGAAATGGTCTTTTTGAAATGGCCGATTCAATTATGTTCTCCTTGAAACATTATTCGTTTTCAGATTTTGGGCTAAAACGATTAGATTTTTGTGGCACGATTTTTTATTCAAGTCAATAGATATTTTATTAGGTTAAAATTCATCAATGATGAAATCAACGAACTCTTGTTTTTATTCTTTTGATTCGGTGCTAAGATAGTAATTCTTCTATGACTACGAGATTTTATTTTCATCTCGGATTCTATTTCAGCCTGCAGTATGTAAATATTGTAAATAACCTTAAAGTACGGTTATCGGTACAGAATTCCCTGTTTAATTTACTGATTAACAATTTACAGCAATTTGTGGTAAAATAAGGGGAAGATGGATACTCAACCCATAATTCAGGAGGGAAAGACCATCTGGTATAGTATTACTTTCGAAAAGTATAGTCAAAAACGGTGTAATAGCCATTAAATTGTCTGTGAAAAAATCCAATAATTTTGTCGGTGCTGTGGTCTTACTGTACTTCAGAATCATCTTTGTTTCTAAACTCTGATGCACTGTCAATTAGAATTTGGAACTTTTGTTGTCGAATGCCGTAGGGACCCAACATACAATGGATGTGACACAGAAAATTACTAACATATCATCTGACGATTAAAAGCGTAGGCAGCTGCTATAGGTCATAACGAATTTAATAATTTTTCCGTCTATAGAATTACTCAAGTAATAATAAAAAATCGTGGATGGTTGATGGGGTTGGTATAACGATGAAGTGCTCCGAAGACACTGGCATAGGTGGGCGTTAGAGTGTTATTTGTTATATTGTATCGAAAAAAAAAATAGTAATTTGCAATAGGTACTACAATAGAAATGCTATACATGATAGAATAAAAAACCGTATTCCCGTTGTTCAGACACACGATGGTTCACACGGCGTAATGAAATTGATAACAATCGATAACATCCTAAAACAATTCTGCTAAGTATACCCTTCTGCACCGTTGTCATTCACGAGCAACTTTCGTAAACCACAATAATTATATAATATTATTATTATTATTATTATTATACCCCCGGGAAAAACAGATCCTGCATCTGAGTAAAGTTTTAATAACTCGTAATCGATTTTCATAACATCCGCGCATGCATATTAAATATTTCCGTTATTAATAATATTAAATTTGAACGTAAATTTACGATAAAAATTTCTGCGTTGAAGTGAACATTTAAATATTCCATTAAAACTCGAAGCGTACCTTATATAAATATAGTATACAAATATACTTCATTTCGACATATTGTTTTAAGTATAAGTGATAAAGCTGACTATACAGTATAATAACCTAACCAAATAAGCCGAAGTCGTGTTGTAGTTACAATTTGTTATTTAAACTTAACATTTCATTGAATCATATTAATTAATATTAATATTAGAGTAGGTATGGTTATAAAAACGTTTACAAAAATAATAATTATTACACAAAAATGTAAATTGAATACATTATAATATCATAGGTAGAGTTGTTTGAAAGTGCCTGAATAACTTATATTATTTATATCTTTACTGTGGTGTCTTCAGTAGGTAAATGATTTCTTTTTCCAAATTGTTTCATGTTCGTATTTCTCTGCCACTGCCTAGTTGTTCGATAAAGATTTTACATTTGTTTAAATATAATATAACACAAAATATAAATTTGTAGTACCTAATATAGTAAATTTTTTATATTTTATGTTTATTAGTAAAATATTGATACATCATACATACATATTATAATCACTTAAATCTAACAAAATGAATTATCCTTATATACATCAAATACAATTGTTTATAATTAACAATTTTAATAAAAAACCCACTTTATTTTTTTAAAAGATACAGAGTGTTTATCAATTTGTAAGAACCCTAGCATTTTTCTAAACCATGAACTAAAATGTCTGAATTTTTTTTTTTCATGAATATATCCTCCCATAATAATATATTTTAAACGTGGGAAGTAATATAAATTTTTTATTTTTTTAAGTAGGAACTAATATTTTTGTCTGAGTGGAGTGATGATGGATGTATTAATTTTATTATTATTATATAATGATGTGAGTTTTAGTTTTTTTATTTTTGTTTCTGAAGACACTTTTTATAGTGGAAAAAATGTTTGATCATCAATTTTAATTATGGTTTCTTTAAGAAAATTGCATCTTGTTATTAATTTTTCGAGGTCAAAACCACAAATACGCCTAACATTTGTGAATAATTAAATATTATTATTTAAATAATCATTTGGTAACCTTGGTAACAAAAAAGTTATAATATTCGATAGTACAATTTTAGCTTTGTCACAAAACAAAACGTTTAATACAAGGCCTAATAAGTTGTTATACTAGAACTAAAATAAAAATGATCGAAAATGCACAGTAATTTTTCGTGAGAATTAGAAGAGAGAATTTTAAAGAATCATTAAAGTTTGCAAATTATTTCTTTGTTGAAAATTTCTAAAATAATTAATATTCATACCTGAGATTAAGATTTGAAAATTGTATATAAAGTTCCTCGTAAATTGTTATTACAGGTATGTACAGTATTAACTTGTAACAATTTTTCGTCAAACGATTTTCATATAGGCTGATGGACAGTCTTCGCTCAGAATCATTTTTTATATGTACCTAATTATTTATCATTGAATTATAATTTAACACATTATATAAAGATGAGGTATAATTGACACCTATAGGAAAAAAATAAGATTTAAAATTTTAATTTATGTAAAATATTGATTTTTTATAAAATGTCACATTAAAAAAAAAACCTGTGGAACTCGTACAGCTAAAGTATACTCTGGGTGTTCCTCGTCATTGGCCAAGTCACTGTTACGGATGTGTAAGTAGTAAATATGAATTCAGTAATAAATCATTGTACACAAAAAACGATTTTGAGCGAAGAGACGGTCTGTCGGCCGCCAGATTCTAAGGTCGATTTCTAAGGATATTTTCTATTTTCTTTTTTCTATTAATAACTCACCGTAGACCGCTCAAACTTTTGTTGACAAAAATCACTTACTATTCCCTCCGTACCGACGTACCGTTTACAACGGCCAGCATTATTAATTATATTCCAATCATTACCAGCGGCAGGGGAAAAATAATATTTATATTAAGTGAGATCATTACGCAGGATATTTGTTTAACGTTATTAACCTTGTAGGTATATCGTGTATCGTGTATGTATTTTACATTTTGTTGAAACACATGTTCGTTCGTATAGTATACGTTTTACGCCTAATCCCCGTCGGAGTAATGTTCCCCGACCTCTCGTTAAATTTCCAAAACCCTCTCAGTGGTAATCACTCGAGGTTTGACGTTCATCCACAACCTGCGAGCTCGTACTTTCTGCTGATATATAGGGTGGAAGGGTGCAAACGCGGTCGATTGTATTGGTTTCCTCAGTCGGAGCTTTCCGCTTTTCTATCGTTATAATTGATTCGTTAAATGTACGTAACATGATAATATAGCAAGCGCCGTGGAGCTTATTATATTGTACAACAGTATATTATATATTGTAATTCCTGAACAAGACTTATATGTTTGTACACAATAGCTTCATTGTGGTGTCTTTATGTAGTTAATGTTGACGATTATATGCAATGATTGATTGGCTGAAAACGAACTTGTGATATGCATGTAAATATATAATACATAGGTAGAAATATCGTAACTTCGATAATACGTGACCCGAGAACAAAATTGAGTGACATTTTCAACAGCTCTCCCACTTCATTTATTCAAGGATTTGAGAGATTTTAGGTAGTACATTCCATTGATGATTCCATTGAGCCCAATTAATACATTTTTTAAATGTTATTACATGTCATAGGATTCTAAAAATATGTTAAGAACACCTATTACCTCTCTTGTGTCTGTCCGTCCGTCCGCCCGGCTGTCAACTCTTTGTCCGTCTGTCCATTAGTTACCAGTACCTATAGTTACGATTGTTGATATATATATTGCTGATTATTGTCTATTTATTGTCCATAGTTACTGTACATAAATTGTAGGTATATCGTATATGGGAATTACTGAGTATAATTTATAGCATTGGATTAAAATAGGTTTTCAAAATTTGGAATTAAGAATTCTCACAGGATGAGTTTTTATCACTTGTTTTCAAATACTTCGTTTCATGAATATACCAACACCAGTAAAATAGTAGGCAGAATATAGTAGTATACCTATACAATATTTTGAGTGTCACAGTCCACAGAACTCATTATTTTAAATGTGTTCACAATAAAGCTCCCCACACACTGCAGCGGTGGCGGTTGGCGGTGGCGATAGCGGTAATGGCAAAATGAATCCGGACACAATTTTACCGCCACCGCTGCAGTGGGTGGCGTCCTTAAGTCCACCTTTTAATACACATGAACACTTTAAATTTTTATTGAAACTTTCAATTTCCAGTAAGCACCGTGTATATACATAATAATTAGGTCCATACCATATAAACATAGTATTCACACTCATAAAATACTTAAGTACCTACATTTATTTATACAACATACATTTAGAACATCTTATATCCCTGTTGTCACTTGTCGTCCGTCCGTTAGTTACCAGAAATAGTTATAATTATTGGTAGATACGAATAATAAATAATTTATATTTTATTAAAAGACTTAGAAATATGAATTTAGCAGGTCGCATATAGTGAGCATTCCTACCTTGTTAGATTATAATATAACATTGTACCTATAGGTACTTACTGTATATTTTCTAAATGAGATTATTCATACGAAAAATATGTGAAGTTAATTATACTTAATGTGTTACATCATACATTATAGAGCTTTGGATATAGGAATCATATTATTGACGACGGCCGATACAATAGAAAACCCAAGGGATACGATCAAAATTAACACAGTAGTAATAAAAGGCAATTTGATGTTGTTATGAAAGTCGGACAAAAATATTTTAATTAAATAATATATAATTATGTAATGTGCATAATATAGGTACTATATTGCTATAAGAAATTATAAGTAATTAATGTGGTGTTACAAGATTAAAAGAATGATTGAATGAAAAGATAAAAGAGAAACAAAAAATTAAATCATACCTAATATCATCTACTGATGTTTATACTTTAGTCAGTAGGTAGTAACAGTAACATTGCAACTATTTTATGAGAAACACATTCCCGAAGGTTGATACAAAGTTTACTATATTTTAGGCTCGTGGGTAAATTGTATGGAGATATTATGAATCGTACGAAATAATATTATAGTTGATATTAAAGGACTCTATGAAAAAAATTAAAATAAATTAAATTATAGTGTATTTAAATAATAACAATTATTATTGCCTTGCAGCAAGCATCAATCGGTATAATATACCAACGGCTATATTATAGCTGTTGTTATTAGTATATGACTATAACTAATAACAAACAGAACATAAATTGGACTATTTTAATATTTAAAGTGAAAATAGTGAGTGTTATCCTAAATAATAAACTTGTTTGAATTAGCCACCGTTGTTTGTAGATGTTTATAATTAAATTCCATTATTATCGCATGATATTTATTTCAGAAAATGTATTGCATTAATCTTGTTTGTTATTCAAACATTTTAAGCTGTTTATGGGCTCACGCTTGAAATTTAGTAAAATTATAACTTCACTTAGTAGTTATTGGTTTAACTGTTTTATTAAATATTTATTTAATTATGTACTGTTTTTATGCATTAGCTATACAAAACAAAAGTATAAAGGTACTTATTTTGACGTATAAAATAATTGTTAAAAAAACTACTCGTAAAGATTTTTTTCATTTTTATATTACATTTTGTATTTATTTTAAGACAAATGAGAAAAGCGCTAATTTATTGTTCTCATTTAAATGTAGCGAAATAACTCACGATTAAAACAAATAATTGGTGGTACCTTTCTTTTAAAAACAAAAGACATCATTATAAAACAACACATTTCTTTTTAAATTACAAAAGTTATACAAAATAATATTCTTAGTAAATCTAAAAAAAATGAAAGTGGGGTAAAAAATAAATATTAATATTGTCCAGACTCACAGTAAATTTCATAAACGCTTGAGTTTAATATCTAAATAATTTTAACAAACGATATTTTCCATAAATTTGGTATTATTACTGTCATATAAAGTTAGGCACTTCTTTAAACACATTACACATAATAAGTGTTACGGAAAACAGATTTAAATTAGTGCGTAGCAGTAAACACGATGAACTATGTGAGAATTGATATAAAATGGTATCTAGCGATAGCACGATATCACAAATGTTAGTGTTTGATCAAGCTTGAACAAAAACCGTAATTTCAAAAATAAAACCGAAGACTTCGATAATATAACGCAATATACCGATCGGTTATTGTTGAAGTCGGACATTCGATGGGTACCACGATATTATGGCGCCGAGTATATCTAATAAAATTCACTATATAGTTTTTCAAATACATAATAGTTATGACTCATGAGTTATGACAGTCGTGGTTGAGTGGTAACAACTAACAACTGTAATTGGATTTGGCCCGTGAATATTACAACTAACTGCAGTAGGTACAACTGAAAATGGCCAAAAATGGCGGAAAGTTTTAGAATATTAGTAGACACGTGTCAATATGAGATAAAAAGCGTCGGGATTTTATTTAGGGCTGTGCGTACTGCGTTGACGTCTATTTTCACTCTCTGATAATATATAAATGAAACCTCAAGAGAACGGATTTGCAGCAGTGAACATGATAAATTGACAATTGTGCGAAAAATTAAATTAGATTGTCTGTAGCACATGATATCACAAAATATGTTTGTGTTTGATACACAAAAGTTGAACAATAACCATTATTTCAAAAACAAACCCTTGCAACTCGTCGATAATTTATATAATATACCTGCATAGGTTATTGTTCATATCCGACATTCGATCGGTATCACGATATTGCCTCGAGTACCGATAAAATTCGCTATAGTTTTCAAATACATCGCCAAGACAATAAGTCGAGCTATTTCAATGTACACGACTATAATAGTAGATCAAATCTAATGCCAGCTCCATACAGTCGTGGCTGATTGGTATGTAATTGAATTTGGTCCATCAATATATGACAACTGTAAGCGACGGAAAATGTTAGAATTTTAGTAGACGCGTGTCAAATACGGGAAAAACGCACTTGGGATTTTATTTAGGGCTGTGTGTTGACGTCTGTGTTCACTCGGTAATATATATGCGAAACCTCACGAGAACGGATTTTCAGCAGCGAACACAATAAATTGTGCTAGAAATTAAATTATATTGTCTGTAGAACATATGATATCACAAAATATGTTTGTGTTTGATACACAAAAGTTGAACAATAACCATTATTATTTCAAAAACAAACCCTTGCAACTCTTCGACAATATAACTATATAGGTACCGATTGGTTATTGTTGAAGTCGGACATTCGATCGGTATCTCGATATGGCGTCGAGTACTGCCTATGATAAAATACTCTATCATCGTCAAGACAATAGGTTGAATACTTTCCATGGACGCGACTGTAATAATAGGTCAAATCTAATGCCAGCGCCATACAGTGGTTGATTGTTATGTTATTGAATTAGGCCCATCAATATATGACAACTGTAAGCGACGGAAAATGTTAGAATTTTAGTAGACGCGTGTCAAATACGGGAAAAAGCACTTGGTTTAGGGCTTGACGTAGTCACGTAGATGGTCATCGACGTTTGAGTTCACCAGGTGATTTGTATTATATATTATATTGAAACCTCACGCGATCTGTTCGTTGTCGCTTCACTCCGATTTCCGATAACATCGTAATATGGCGTAGCCGCGTAGGACGCAGTATGTCGTCGTATAGTAATCCCAATCGCTCCTGTCATACTACAAAACGATATATTTGTGGTTGATTTCTCGGTGATCTCAGAAAAACCTCTACAAATGAATTGGTGGTTGTAAAATCCACCAATTGTACCCTTTTTTATGTAAATTCCACGGGTACGATTTTTTGTTTACCTCTAAAAATATGAAAATTTCACTGCAGTTGTCTACCAACTTGACCTGTAAAATAAACATAAATTACATCACCGATATTTTTTGTAGACCAATCTTATTTTTAAATTGAACGTTAACACTTAATTTGACTATAATTACACACATTTTAAGGCTGAAATTAATGACACGACGTGTCCAATGTCGCATAGACTATCGTTTTTATCACTTACAACGTATGATTTTTTTTTTGTTATTATCGTAAAGATTATTTTGGTGCACAGGAACCGTCGGGTTGACGAAATAAAGTGAGTCAACCACGGAGGTAACGATCGATTTGACGCTGTGATCGTGCTCGAATCCATTACAGGACTTGGCCATCGTGTTTGAAGTCCCAAT
Source organism: Macrosiphum euphorbiae (assembly GCA_949089665.1). NCBI lineage: Eukaryota > Metazoa > Arthropoda > Insecta > Hemiptera > Aphididae > Macrosiphum > Macrosiphum euphorbiae. The sequence continues at coordinate 118,025,173 of CARXXK010000001.1, forward strand.
ACGCCTTTTCCAAAGAAAGTATGTTTTTTTTATTTTGAACTCGTATCAGTCGTATCATTGTGGATTATAATAGATGGGTAGTAGGTAAAAGGTAATAAATTAATAACAATGTAAAATAAAGTGATTTTGATGCTAAAATGTAATTTAATTTTTGGAGGCATGTTACGTTTTTAAATAGCTTAGTACCAAGTTACAAACATATTGATTATTTTAACACCCCACAAAAAAAAAAAATAATAATAATAAATGTAATAATAATTTTCTGGCTTGCTCGATAATGTAGTACGCGTTATTTTTTTTTTTTTTTTTATTAAAGATAAGGCTTCGACTACTAGGTCATTAGCCTACAATAGTTTTTACACTGATAATGTACAATCTAGTTATAATTAAGGATTCTAATATTATAGGTTAGTAGTTTTACAAATTTTTCTATTTACAATATATTTGTTAGTTAAGTAATTTCAACAGTATTAAATTTTAGTGTCTAAACCAATGTGTTTGAAGAAACTGTGGATCAGGTGAGTGTGGTGTTCACCCAGTGCCTCCTCCATCGATGACGGTTGGTTGAGAATGGTCCTTGCGTTGAAATACAGCGGACAATCGAGGACAATGTGTTTAATCGAGAGTGGTTCATTGCATCGGCTACATAGAGGTTGTTCTTCGTTTTTAATGATGTGTATGTGGGTGAGGTTGGTATGGCCAATTCTTGTTCTTGTGTTTATTATTTCAGACCGTCTAGAAATATTGGGCTGTGTTTGCCATTTGGTAATTTTCTTTTTGATACATTTTAATTTATTTGAGATTGGGATTTCGTCCCAGGATATTTGCCATGTATTGGTAGTGTGTAAGTTTATTATTCTTTTGATATCTTGGTATGGGAGAGTGGAAATGAGTGTGGACGAGGTCGAGGTGATAGCTTCGTTTGCAAGTTTATCTGCTTTTTCGTTTCCTGGGATCCCTATGTGAGAGGGAACCCATATGAACTCAATTACTTTTTTGGTCGAGGACATGATGTTATTAATTTGGTATATTATTTCATTAGAGGGGTTTGGTGCTTCAATGGCTAGGAGGGCGCTTAGAGAGTCGCTGATTATTAAAATATTATTTGTGAACGTTGTTATTGCGAATAGTAATGCTTCTTTGATCGCCTGGGTTTCCGCTGTGAAGATGCTGGCTTCCGGGAGGAGTTTGAAGAGTTTTGAAGTATGGTTAGTACAGTAAGCGAATCCTACTCCGTCACTAGTTTTGGAAGCATCAGTGTAAATATAATTAAAATCCTGGTATTCAGAGTATAAGATGTTGTTAAAGGTTCTTGAGATTATTGTATGCAAAGTGTTGTTTTTTTTGAAATGAAGGAGCTGCGTGTTAATTTTAGGGGTCCATTGCCAGAAGGGGGATGTTGTAAATGGAGAGAAGGTGTCCGTGTTGACGAGGCAATTTGAATTGCTGCATAGTTTAGTGTACGTGTCCGTGATTTTTTCATGGTTCCTTGATGTTCTGAGACTAGGAGAGGAGGTGAATATTTGTGATGCCATGTGGTGTTCAAGGTTTTTCTTTTTTGCCGCGTATTTTAAGATATCTTTATTTCTTCGAATCTGTAGAGGAGGCTCGCCTGCCATGCAGAGAATACTGGAAACTGGACTGGTACGGAAAGCTCCTATGGAAAGCCTGATTCCTTCATTATGAATAGGGTCAATAGTGCGCAAGATGTTGGAGTTAGCTGAGTAGTAGATCAATGAGCCATAGTCAATTTTGGATAGGATGAGCGATTTGTATATGGTGAGGAGGCTGTTTTTTTCAGATCCCCATGTGTTATGAGCCAGCGTTTTGATGACTTTCATTCTCTTCTTGCATTCATTTTTTAGATTTTTGAGGTGTGGGACCCATGTGAATTTGCTGTCAAATATCATCCCGAGTATACGGATGCTTTCAGTGTATTCAATTTTTGTGTTGTTTAGGTATACATGATGGATTGTTTCATTTTTTTTTTTGTTATTGAAAATTATGCAATGAGTTTTGGCTGGTGAGAACTTGAAGCCTGTGATGGAGGACCAGTCAGATAGGGCTTTTAGTGCTGTTTGGAGAAGTGCTACAGTAGTTTTGATATTAGCTCCTCTGCAATATATGTTGCAATCATCGGCGAATAGTGTGCATTTTATGGGAGGCTTTATGTTATTAAATATGTCATTAATGGCAACGAGAAACAATGTGACACTTATTGATGATCCTTGCGGTAGTCCGTTCTCAATGTCTAGATGTTCGGAAAGTGTATTGCCTAGTTTTACCTGGATTTTTCGATCTAGAAGGAAATTGTGAATAAAGGCTAGCATATTTCCTGTGATGTTCCATTTTTGGAGGGAGGATAGTACTTTTTTTTTCCATACCATGTCATAGGCCTTTTCTATATCGAGAGCAATTAGGATAAGGTGTTGTTTTTTAATTATTGATTCAGTTATATCAGTGTGAAGTGTAGCTAAGACATCGTGGGTTGAATGGTTTATGCGGAAGCCGCATTGTTGTTTTGTGAATTTTTTGTTCGTTTCGAGAAACCACACTAAGCGTTTGTTTATCATTTTTTCAAGTAATTTGCTTAGGGTACTGATAAGCGAAATTGGACGGTAGCTAAGAATATTAAATTTATCTTTGTCTGGTTTTAGTATAGGGATTACGAGTGCCTGTCTCCATTGATTGGGGAAAATTCCATTGTTCCAAATTAAGTTGAAAATTGCGAGGAGAGTGTTGATAGCATTATCCGATAAGTTTTTCAAGAAGGTGAAAGGAATATCGTCAGGTCCAGGACTTTTGCTGTTACAGTTGTGAAGTGCGAGGTGGAGTTCTTTTATATTGAATGGGTGATTATATTCCGCGTTGTCAGGTTGAGGATAGGGGTTAATTGTGATATTATTTTCAGTTTCATTTTTGAAATTTAGAAAGTTCTCCTCATAATTTGCATTGCTATTGTTTGATTGGAATGTCTCAGCAAAGGCATGTGCAATTTCGGAGGTTGAATGTAGTTCAGTTTGGTTGTGGTGCATATGGTTAGGAAGAGGTTGGTGTTTACATCCTTTGAGTGCACGAATTTTGTTCCAGACTGCTGACGGGTGGGTTCTGATATTGATTGTAGATGTATATTTCTGCCAGCATTCTAGTTTACTTTTTTTTGTAATGTATCTGGATTCAGCTTTGTATTTTTTAACTAGTATATGGTCTGTTTGTAAGTGGGTTTTTTTGAAGCGGTTGAGAGCTTTTTTATATTTTGTGATTGCGTTTTTACAATCTTCGTTCCACCATGGTACTGTTCTTTTGTTAAGAGGGCGACTAGATTTTCCAATTGCTATATTAGCTGCCTTTATTATAAGCGTTGATAATTTGTTGATCAGTTCATCAATGTGGGTTTGGTTTATGGGTAGTATATGTTCAATGGGAACTTCTAATTGGTTTTCTGTGATGTACTGGTCAACAAGGCAGGAGAATAGTTCCCAGTTTGGTGATTTGAGTTTCCATTTATTTATAGGGTCTGTTTTAGAAGATTGGTGAAAAAGTTGTAACTGTATTGGCCAGTGGTCGCTTCCATTATAGATTGGGAGGGTCTTCCATTCGATACTTGGGGCAATGTTTGAGCTTGCTATAGATAGGTCGATTGCTGATAGTTTTCCGTTAGCTGCGTTGTGTCTAGTAGGGCTACCATTGTTTAAGAGTATTATGTTCGGTTCTTCAAGCAGTTTCTCTATTGTTTTTCCTCTACTGTCCGTATAGGAGGAGCCCCATAGTGTATTCCGACTGTTAAAGTCACCAATTAATACAAAGGGTTTTGGTAGTTGGGAGATAATGTGGATAAGGTCATGGAGGCTGAAGTTGGTGCTGTCAGGGAGATATATATTGCATACACATATTTGGATTTGAAGTTTTATTGTTACTGCTATGGCTTCGAGATGTGTTTGGAGATTGACTTGGCTGTTTTCAATGTTATTTTTAACGAGTATGGCAACGCCACCACTCGCTCTGATAGGGTTTACGCGGTTCCTGCAATAGCTGGTATAATCTTTAACATGTGCAGTTTGTCCCATTTTGAGATTGGTTTCTTGGAGACATAGTACGCTGGGTTGTAAGTTGGAAAGGATTCGTTGTAAATCGGTGCTTCGTTTGTAGAAGCCATCTAGATTCCATTGTATGATATTGGTCATTATGATAAGGAAGTGGGGATAGATTTTGAGTAGTGTTTTATTGGTTTGATTGATTCAGGTTGGAAGTCTGCGGGGTTCACTTTTCGGGGGGAGGTATAGATTGGAATAGAATTTGAGTTAGTTTAGATATTTTGTTTTTAATTTTTTTTTCCACCATTAGTGGTAATACTTTTTCGGCCATATCAAGGACTTCAGTGGCATTGGATCCAACACTAATGCATAGTTCATGTATATTTAAATTTTTGTTCGTGAAGTTTTCTAGAATATGTTTGAAAGTGATTAGATTAAGGGAGGAGTCTTTATTCTGCAGGATAGCCGTTGCTGGCTCGAGGAGGTTATCTAATATTTCAGTGGTTCTTGTTAAGGAGTTTGATCTTGATCTGACTTTAATTTTTTTTATGGTTTGGTTTTTGGACTTTATGTTTTTGGCAGCAGATGAATCCTTACCTAACTCAATTATGTCGTTGGTCAACGTGGGGGAGGGAGGCGCTGACGGGCATGTGGATTCAGGGGCCGGCCTTTTGAAAGTAGCTTGGAGTGGTTGTGAGTCCGATATATCATCGTAATTATCGTCTTTGGTGAGTTGTGTATTATTTGTGTTGGATATTTCGCTAGAAGTTTCTAGAGGTAGATCAGGAGTCATGTCCATACTATTGGTTTTTTCGACAATATGATGGGATGAGGTATTAGTGGATGTTTGTCCATTTGAGGTGTCCATATTTTCTGTCAGAGGGGGAGTTGTGTATATCATCTTACAAGAGGATGATACATGGCCAGGTTTTTTGCATAAAAAGCAGGTTACGATGTCATCGGTAATGAATATACGATATGAGGTGTTTTCGAGGACAATAACGATCGATCCAGGTAGTTTTGGGAAGTCTTCAGGACTGATGTACAGTTGTCTGCGGAAGCTTGTGATATGTGCGAATTTATCGAGCGGGAAACCAGCTTTAAGCGCCGTGATTGGAGATGTTATCTTAATACCGAATGTCTCTATCGCCTCGATGATAGATTTATTTGGAATAGCGGGATATACGTTCGATAAAATAATGCGTTTGGCCGGGTTAATTAACTTGCGTATCGGTACCTCAATGTTATCAACGAATATGGCCGAGTGCTTGTTAATGATGTCATTAGTAATCTGTTGGTTTTTGAAGAAAACACAGAACCTGTTATTAGATATGCGCGAAGCGGAGATAATGTTGGTTGCGTCAGTAATTTTACTGAGCGCAATTATGTATTGTATTTGTTTAATTCCGTCGATTGAGTTCATAACGATAGCTTGGTTCATTTTTGGTATGAGAGAGTTGGCTGTTGTTTCAGCGAAACTTTTAACTTGGGAGCTGTCTATTGGATGATTTGAGGTGGGTTGAATGTTGTTGGTATCATTGACGATGAGGTTGTCTTGAGTTGAGGTGGTTTTGGGTGGGGGGATAGGTGTTGAGTGTTTGGACGCTAATAATTTATCATTAAGAGATAGTTTATTTGGGTTTGAATTTAAGTTGCCCGATGTTGTAGGCATTATTATTAGTACGCGTTATTATTCCATCAATCATGATCAAATTTATAGAGTGCACTTTTACCGGATAGTTATCGGATCCACCGTGATAGTTTCAAACATAATTGTGGCGTGCAACGTCGTTCCGTGGGGACGATCGGCCAGAGGTTCACTGAAACCCAACTGTTGAAATTTGAAAACCAAATACTTTCCACGAATGGGGTTGACAACTGTCCGACCCCAGACCGTACGATTTGTCTCCTACGGTCATCTGTCTATAATCTCTCAAAACTCACATTACGCGACTGAACGTCGATACCTGTCTTGCTGAACCTGAAATTCGCATTCAACTTGCAGTGTATTCCAACATTTTTTTTAGTTACATGATTATGAAATGTAGAATAAAAAGCAATAAATTAATTTGGTTTGGGTGAACACGTATTTTAATATTATTATTTTTATTATTTTTTTTTTATTAGTTCATTGTCTCGCGTGATATTTACGAGGTCACCACACCCGAATTTGTATTGTATTTAGTGTTCGTTTTACGAATACTCTCGCGTTTAGCAGTTCACGTTTAATTTTGTTACATATTAGAGTGAATCGACCTATAATTTAATTACAAATGCATGATGTTATATATGAATATGTTTTCGTAGAGGGTTTTTGTCAATATTTAAATTTTTTAACTATATTATGTTAGAACGTACTTGTACGCAAACCAATAAACAATTTTAAAATTGTAGGTAGTTATTTTCTTTAAACGTTTAAAATTAAAATATCAAAAAAAAAACTGCGAGAAAACACATATTATAATGTTAGTACCTTTTAATAATATGATAATAGACCATTTCACAAATAATAGACAAATTTTCTTTTACATGTCTGTACGGATACAATGGAAGCAGGTGTTTTCTTGAAATCTTAAATAATAAAAAATAACACTTTACAATTTAATACGACAAGATAACTATGGACATTAACAGTTAACACTTCATACTATTCAAGACGTATTATAGTTATCAGCTGTATCGTTATTATGATCCAACAAAATCGACAGCAGTAACCACGATGGTAAGCGGTTTGTACTTGTTCTCGGTTTCGACGCTGCTACTGCAGTTGATCTGTCAGTAGGTGTCGCCGGTAGAAAGCGCCATAATAATGGCAGTGGAAACAATAGTGGGGGCAAGGGCCATTGGAATTTAAAAATTATGAGCTAAGTGCATGAATCGTTAAAACGGTTAAGTCGTCAAGTCAGTCGTTTATTGAACGAGTATGTCATTCGTCATAAAGGATCACCTAATTTGATGTATCGTGGTTTAAACCTTATACGTGCTCTACCAATATTGTCTACTGGTCGTAATTTCTGTAACGTTTAGTTTTACTTCTCTAATCTTATTAAACGCCCATAAAGTGTTAAAACTTGTTTTTAAGTACACTTTGAAATACACACAGAGGTGAATTAGGTTGAAAGTGTTTTGGAATTAGTTTGTGTTAATTGGAAGCTATTAGTTTTTCATTTAGAGATAGTTTGGTACCTAAGTAGAGTTTTGCGAATTTAAACACTTATTGTGATTGACGGTTTCTTATTTATTACTAAAAAACACCGTTATTACTAGTATTTTAATTTAATTTAGATAAGCAGTTTACCGTATTTTTTTATACATGATGTATGAAAAAATAATATTACTAATTTAGGCAATTTCTATCGAAAGATAAAAACGCAGATGCGATAAGGTTACATACAATAATTGCTCGGTCGCGAGTTAATCACTAACAGAGATAATGTTAATACGATTAAGTTTGATATTAGGTCAATTCACTCTAATATTTAAGGTAACAACATAAAATTGGTTCTCCTGAACTTAAATTTGAATGTTTTATCATTGTACGACGGATATAACACACGCATAGAACGTTTTATATTATTTACTTGTAGGCTGTAGCATTCTCAAGTAATGCATTAGGTGAGACCAGTTAAATTTAGACAATTATTAATTTTAACGAATATATCATATTTATAATTACCTAAATTATAAAAAATTCAAATAGATTATTATTTATATTTCGGTGCATGTATTGCATATAATATGTAGCATGAATTTGATAACCATATATATATTACAGTAAGTAAAGATTCTATCTTCTTCATGGTTCCATAGTAGTACCTGATATTCTTGCCAGCATTAACTGGGTACCACGGTACCTTCATATATCTCCATAAGTCAAGCACCATTCCATGTTTCATCTCATTCCACTTCCTATGGTCATAACTATTCAATCCACAGACTTCTTCGCTCCCTCAATAATGCTTCTATAACTTACCATCATGTTTTTTCCCTTAAATAATCTTTACCAAAATAATTTGCTATGTATATTTTTAGAAAAAAAGGGGGAGGGGGGTTTCTCGTTTGGAAAATAAAAGTTTCTATCGCCACAGGACTTACTACTTACGGGTACAAAAAAAAAATAATATCAGGAATTTGAAAATATGGCTAGTAGGTATACTTAAAAATCAGAAATTGAATGAAACATGTACTATTATAAAGGAAAAAATGGGAGTGGGAATGTTTAAAAAATCACCCTGTATAATATATTAGGTTTTTTAAATAATTACCGTTAATATAAAATAAATGTTATGTCTAGATTGTATCATATGCAAAATATATTGTTGGTTAAGAATTAGTTCGTGGAAGTGATATGTCCTCGTACGACATGAGTACATGACTAGGTACCTATATTTCCGCTTCGAAGCGGGTCAAGGTTGCGTTCCAAGACGGTCGCCGTCCCGTGCGTCCTCGCGATCCGACGTTGTTGTTAGTGCCTGTTTTATAGTCTATTTTTGCGTGCCGTATCTTAATTTCGTGACGACGATATCATAATAATGTTGTCACGTCGGAATGTGCTCTCCCCCGCCGTCGTTGCTGATCCACATTCAATTATTATATGGAAATCCGTAAGCGTTCTCATGCTCTTATCGAGCATAATATAATGTTAACTCTTTGAGGGGCAAAAATTTCCTTTAGAAAAAAGACCCATGGGGGCAATATGTCTCTTTACCATATCATTTAGTACGTATATCAAAATATTGATAATGATAATAAATGATGAAAAACGCGAGAAATGATATCAGACCAGCGGCAGTGATATTGTTTGATGCATGTATAAGATGATAATAAGGTGATTGGTATGCTGACCATCATCAAAAAAATATTAAAAATAATTTTAAAAGTGGTTAAAATAGTAACCACCGCACCTGAACGATAAAAAAAAAAGTGGTTAGCATACCAACCACGGCCCCTCAAAGAGTTAAGTTGAAAAATGCCGCACGTGTACTTCTCAAAAGTGTGCGCGAGTTACGTCTCCGAGCGCTCATGGTACGATAGCTACTCACGACTCAGTTCGTTCAACTGCATTTGTTCGGATACCGCGCCAAGTGCCTTCGGCGTGCGTTGTGAATACAGAAATAAAGTCATTATCCGTGAAAATGGTACCTATATACTCCATATTATAAAAAATATCATTTTGGCTAAATTGTTGTGGTTTTTTTTATTTCAAATTTATTTGTCCACACGTTGATATAATAATATTGTGTTAAAATTACCATTGTTGGATACCGATAATCAATTGTTATTCACTGCAAAGCGTAGTTATACCGAATGAAGCTTAGTATACCTCAAAATAAACGATTATAGGTAATGTTATCACTCTTGGATAACACGTGCACTGATATAATATTTAAGACAATGCTTGATAGGTAACGAAAAATTAAACTGAGGATTTTGTATTTAATGTTCATCGATTATCACAATTCATGACATTACATCTTATTGATAAATATATAATATAATATAAATTAATCAGCGGAAATTACAAACTTCCACTTTTAATTTCCGAGATTATTATTAATTAATTCCGTTAAATTATTGAGAAGATAAAATAAAATGAACCAGCCGTTATTAATAGATATTTGTTTTTACCTATTTACTTGATTTATTTTAACATTTTTAAGCAATTCTTTTTCTGGACATTGAGATCATATCTCAACTATAATATAATCACTATAATCACATTATATATACGACATAATGTCATAATAACTGGTACTTTTTTTTTTTTTTCAAGCCCCACTGAACATGTTCGTGTTGGGGCATGTCGAAGAAAGAGACAGATCCAAGGACTGGCATATGGATTTCTACAATCCTAAAAATAAATATGTGTCATGTATATGTACGTATAAATTGTAAAATACAGAAGTGCGTTTATAATAATGGATTCGTAAAAAAAAAAGTTCTAGTTTTGGCAATGAAGTCGGTACGTATAATAATTGTCATTTAAATAAACATAGTAAATATGTTTTCGTTTTGTACTCATTCAAAACACGTGTAATTGTGATGTAAGCTTAGTAAGTTACAGCGATAATGTCTCATCGTTTGTTCAAATATTCACAAAACTTTTGGGTCTTTAAACTAAACACACTGGGCATCCTAGGCGTAGTTGAGGGTACTCGTATAATAAGACTATACCTTGCTACTACTAGGAAGTTCTGTGTGTTTACTCTAAAGAGCCGAAAAGTTTTGTAAATTATCGTAGAATAGGTACAATGTTCTATTACGAACGGCTGTGCACAATATAATAATCGTTCGAAAGTAACAAAGAAGTCGAAACGGCATTGAAAACCAGTTTTAGCTAAACAAACGAGCGAGCAGTAGGCAGCGGGCATAATAATTGTTATGTAAATTGCCGTATGTACCTTGATTGAGAACTCGATGACACACATTAAATTATAATTTATAATGTTATTATACTAATAATATGAAAAAGCTTCGGACCTATATAGGTATGATGTAAAATGTAAAAATAATGTTAGAACGCTCCAATATTGTTCGCAATATATGTTAACATTGTTAACAGTGTGGTCACAGTGCGTAATAGTGAATAAAAATACATGTGTAATATTGTGTTTCCGTCAAATGCATCATAACGTGAGCGCCGCCACTGCAGTCCTAGTCCGGAGCTCATCGCGCTCGCACAAACTCGCATAATAAACTCGCGATCCATATAGCTGCGATACCTATATAATATTATTATAACAGTTATCCATACGAAAGTATCGTAACCCAACCGGACCGCATTTACCGTAAAAAAAAAATAAATCCAATGGCGACGATGAAAAGACAAACCGTGCAGGTCTCGCTGTCGTTGTGTTTGTGCTGGTTGTCGGTTGTCTTGATTCCGGCAGGAGAGGCTGCACGAATACTGGCCGTCGAGACGATAGCGGGCAAGAGCCACTGGTACTTCATGAGCTCGGTGCTCAGGTCGCTGACCGACGCCGGACACACGGTGACCGTTTTCACGCCATTTCCAGACGGCGACCGGGCCAACTACACGGAGGTGGATACGTCCCGCGACTTCCCGTTGAAGCTCGATTTGGACGTGATGCACACGATCCAAGCATATAGAGATCCGTTCAAGTTAACGAATCTCGTATCCGTGCTGGCTAGATTCTTCTGCGACGCGGTCTATGGCAACCGGAAGCTGACTGATCTGATAGCTTCCGGTGCACGAGACCAGTACGACTTGCTCTTGATCGAGCCGTTGGGCTTTGACTGCGTTTCGTACCTGGCAGACGTGCTCAGTCTGCCTGTGATCTACTCGATCCCGTCGCCGATGATCACCTTCACCGAGCGGCTGTTCACCGGACACTTGACCAACCCTGCTTGCGTGTCCCACTTGTTGGCCAACCACGCCGTGCCTGGTACATTCGTGCAGAGGTTCACCAACACTGCGCTGCTGACGTACAGCATGGCCAAGACTAAGTACGACCAGCTGGTCACCTTGTTCACGGACCCGAGACCTTATGACTTGGCGCCGACCGTCAACCCGTCTATAATATTCCAGAACTCTCATTACGTCACCGAGTCTCCGAGACCGATCACGCCGAACGTTATTTACGTGGGTGGCATACACCTAAAACCCGCCACAACAATACCAAAAGTGAGTGATTGATAAATTACTGTAGGGGGATTACACACCTCCGTTTATTGGAGAATATACACTTATACATGCGTTCCAACGTACTCATTTGAGTTTCACTCCAATAACAATATTTAATCTTTTATTTATATATATATATAATATATATATATTTTAACACGACAAAACCATACCAAAAGTAAGTTGTTGATAAGTCACCGTGTTATATCTGCTTTATTTGTTATCGCGTGTGTGTATAGAAATGTTAGATACTGGATATATAATTTTTGAGAAATTTCTAAGATTATCGAAAATATCACACGAAATTTCCGATATTATAATATTCTGTGAAATTGTCAAGTCTTCGCAGTTTGATATTCATTTTTGAAATAAATCAAAAATAATTGATTTTGTCAACAACTGGTTTTGCGTCAAAATGTCGTTTTCCCAATTTGTATTATTGTGACCGAACGAAAGTTCTGGACAATTTTGACTTTTAATGTCCAGAATACCAGATATAGATTTAATTTGTTACAAAAAACCACAACTTATTGAAATTGAATTTCCACATTTTTTTTTCTTTTATGTTTCACAGAAATTTTTTTAAATTTCAGACAAATTATAATTTGTCATTTGATATCACCTAATATTATACAAAACAATTGGAACTATTTGTGACTCTCTGATTGAACATTGGTACCTATATAGTGGATAATACGGGGATGATTTTTATCCAGTTATTATATCTTCAACTAAATACAACCATGAAAATATACTCACTCACATATGTTATTTTAAGATATCCTATTTTAGATAAATTCACATTTTTTTTTTTTGTAATATTTCTGTAATTATTAATTATTATGATAAAATATTATGAAATTAAATCTGATAGATCAATCATCATCATAAAAATGATCGATACGGTTAAGCCTAAAACCACGCATATTATGATGATGATGTACACGAATTTGTTATGACTTCTGAGTTTATTTACTATAAACGCTTAAAAAAAAAAAAAAAATTAAAATCATATTTTATCATCTATTACACAATAATTACCTGCCAAACAATTAATTATTAAATGTAAATATACATTTACTATCACATACTAGTGATTATAGAATATAATATTGTTACAAGTCACCGACATCCGAATTATCGACAGGTTAAAATCTCGACGTTTGAAACATGATTACAAATAGGTTGCATAATATAATGATTATAGTTAAATAAAATGTATTAAGTAAAGTAAGGAAAAATTATTAAAGCAGAAACTATAAAAATATAAGAATGTATGTAATATATAATATAATTAGCTATAAAAATATTAGAATACAAAGTCATTAACAGTTTAAAAACCTATTATTATCTTGATTTATTATTACATTTGCATAATGAATAATAATGTTGGAAAAATTTTTTTAATTTAATTATTGGAAGTAATTAATTAGGCCTAGGTACTAAATAACTTTATAGGTGTAATAGTGTAATACTACAGCACAATATGAACTAATTCAAAGTAAACTTTAATGAAAAAATAATTATATTAGGTTGGAGTAGTAACTAGGATAAGGAAATTTATGATCTTATAAAATCTAAAAATATTGCATGTAGATATGTCCAAAAGACATCAAAGTATTCCTAGAAAAAATCAAAAATTACATTATTTAATAAGTTAAAAATTGTATTACACAGTAATTAGTATTTACTATTCATTCAAAACAATAGTATTCATTTTTAATAACAACCAATAAAACCTAGTTAAAAATAACTAACCATTTTTATAGTATCAATATTTTTTTTAATTATAATATAAACAATTTACATATTTTCTAATTTTTTTTTAAATAGTTATGATTTTTAAAAATGTTTTTAAAATCTAATGACTAAGAAAAATTATTTACGGTGTATACAATTTACGTAAAATAGTCTACGGTATAAAACAATTTTTTAAGACAATATAATAAGTGAATACCTAAATGTTTATATTTAAATTTACTTAAGAGTTTTTGAAAGAATAAAAAAAGTTATGTAAGTATTTGTTGCTCTGCTGTACAACAGTAGGGTACAAGTAAGTCACTGTTTAATGAATGTTATTAAGTTTGAATTCAATGATATATATCATTATATATATATCATTGTATACGAAAAACGATTTTGAGCTCGGAGATGGTTTGTCAGTATGGATTTTTATACGATATTTCTGTTGTTATTATACTTATTATTAATACGGTAAGTTGAATTAATATTATAAAATTACAGCAAAGTAACTAAAATCATTATTCTTGGTTATTTAATATGTAATTTCGTCCAAATTTGAATATAAAATAACTATAAAAAAACTGTGTTATTATATTTTTGAGATTTTTTGGTTATAAAATGACTTACATACGTGGAACATTGTTTTAAATTTTAAATCCTTAGCTATAGAAGGTGAACATTTTATACATTTTTAACTACAAAATCATTTTTAAATTTTAAATTTAATAAATGTTGTGAAAAATCGAATTTCAAATGCTCATATAAAAATATTGTGCCTATGTATTTTTATTATTTTTCAACTACTATTGTAACAATATACTATGAGCCTTGTATCCAATTTTCAAACTTTTAGACCAAACGAATAAAATTGTATTGACATTTATAGAAAAAAAAACTAAAAAAAGGTGCTCTGCTGTACAGTAGGTTACAAGTGGGTCACTGTATAATGGATGGTATTAAATTTGAATTCAATGATTAAATATCATTGTATAAATTAATTTTTAATTAATAATTTTTTTTGATAAAGGTAGATAAACTTATGAGGAGTCTTGTATTACATTTTCAAATCTTAAATTTAATAAGAAATTTTTTTATGAATTTCTAACTCATAATAATATGCAAATATTCGTCATTTTTACGTTATTTTGTCGATATTTGAATTTTAAAGTTTAAATGCTTAAAAAAAAAAACTGTGCCTATGGATTTTTAATTTTTTTCATCTGACTTTGAAACAATATACAGGAGCCTTCTGTTAAATGTTCAAGCTTTTTTAACCAATAAATAAAATTTTATTGATATTTATAGAAAAAAAAACTAAAAATGTCCATAAACAGCTCAAAATGAGGCAAAATATTTGGAAAATGTTATAGTGTAGGTATAGAACATGCTAAAATAAACATTCAGTCAAAATTGCATGTACCTAAGGTAATTTGTTTAAGAGTTGCACCAAAAACCAAAATTGATATTTTCGAAAACAGAATTTGCGTAAAAATTCCCGTTTTCCTTAATTTTTCTTTTGTTTTTCACGGCGCTTATGAAAACTACTGGAAAAATTTACTTTTAACCCCCCAAAGTACCACCTCGATTCACTTTCTTATCAAAAAAGAAACTGTGGAAGAAAGTCCAAGCTCTTTTACTGTCCTAAAACGTGATGACAGACACAAAAAATAAAAAAAAATAAAAAAATTACACACATCATTGTAAAATCAATACATTCATCGTTCTAAAATTGGAAACTGAAAATGTACGTCAACTACTCAAAACCAGTCAAAATATTTTGAAAAGTTTATGGTTAATATAGAAAATTCTAGTATAAACTTCAAGTGAATATTTTATGTATCTTTGGCCATTTGTTTTAGAGTTAAACCAAAAACCAAAATTTATTTTCTCTCAAACCTATAAATACCGTTTTCCTTAACTTTTATTTTGTTTTTCCTTGCACTTTTAAAAACTATTGTGAATTAAAACTTTTAACTCCCAAATGCACCAACTAGATTCACTTTCCCATCAAATAAGATATTGTTGAAGAAAATCGAAGCAGTTTTACTGTCCCAAACGGTGTTGAAAGACACAAAAAATAAAAAATAAATAAATAAAACATTTCAATAAGAAAACACACATCTTTGTAAAATCAATACATTCATCGCTCCTCTCAGAATCTAAAAATAATTATTTTGAATTCAAAAACCTAAATTGTATTTCTTTGTATAGTTATACATATGAATCATGTTGTTTAATTAAGTAATATTATTATTTTCGATTCAAGGACATATTAGATTTTATTGAAGGCTCACCCCAAGGAGTAATTTTCTTCACATTTGGTTCAACCATTAAAGTATCATCGTTGCCGGAACATATTGAACAGTCGTTCAAAGAAGCTTTAGCCAACGTTCCTCAGAGAGTTTTATGGAAATACGAAGGTGAAATGAAAGACAAACCGAAAAACGTGATGACGAGAAAATGGTTTCCTCAACGAGAAATACTATGTAAGTACATTTTATAATAAACTAGTTGATCCCGCACACTTTATTGCCCGTGAAAAATGACAATTCTTAAAAAAATTATGAATCTTCAACTCCTTTTGGATGCAATTCGCTGCAACTCTACCACCCTGGTATTAAAGTGCAACAATTCGATTTGCTGCAAGCTTGTACCTAATCTAACCAATTAATCAATGGCAACATATAAATTAATAAATATTTGTTATTAAAATGTTCTAATAATATTTTTAAACAAAAAATTGCAGTCTGGTAAACCTCACAAACACACACAAAAAAAATGTCATCAAAATCGGTCCAGCTGTTTAGGGATGTATAAAGGACAGATATACATAATATATAGATAAAACTATTGTCATTTGTTTAAAATAAAAAATAAAAAATAAAATAATTTTTTTTACAGTGCATCCTAAAGTGAAACTGTTCATCAGTCACGGAGGTATGTCCGGAGTGTACGAAGCTGTGGATGGCGGTGTTCCAGTACTGGGATTTCCAGTATTTTATGATCAGCCGAGAAACATTGAAAATTTGGTCCTCAATGGAATGGCGATATCCATGGACCTGTTGTCGACGACCAAAGAAAAACTGTCCAATGCCATTTCGGAACTCATCAACGACGAAAAGTAAGCCTTTGATGATAATATTATTTATTACGAATGAGACATTTCTCTACCACTCGTTTTCAGTTATAATATTATATTTTATATTATATGATATTATCATGTGCGTATATTGTTTATAGATACGCGAAAAATGCTAAAATTGCTTCCAATCGTTTCAAAGATCGACCGATGACACCACAACAGTCGGTCGTATATTGGACGGAGTATGTAATCCGTCACAAAGGGGCACCACATTTGAAATCTCACGCTCTGAACCTCACTTGGTATCAATATTTCCTATTAGATATAATGGCCGTAGCTTTTATTTTCGTTTTTCTAGTGACATTCGTACTCTTTAAAATTTTCAAATGTATAAAATCTTTTAAAAACGACAAAGTTAAAACTCAATGAGTCTAGTACTCAACGATTATCATGATATGTGCGATACTGCACTGTTGAATACGAATCATGGAATCATAGAAAAAAATTAAGTGCCCCCCCCCCTCAAAAACAATTTTCTGGCTACGGCACTGATTACTATATTATTGTCACTATTATTTGAATATTTTTATTATATATATTGTTATAACTATTAATATTATTTTGATATAAGAGTTATCGTTGTTGTGTATCCGCCAATAGACGGATTACTAAAATAAATATAAGTGCAATCGAAAAGAAAAAATGTAGCAATTAATCAGCATAATTTAGACACCATTGTTCTCCTCCGCTCCCAATTTCCGAGATAAGTTATTTAATTCCGTTAAATTTTTAAACGATTAAATATTAATTAGTCGTTACTTAATACAATTTATTTGAGATATTTTTTTTTATCCTATCAATTTAATTTATTGTAAACATTTTTAGGTAAATTGTTTGGTTTTTAAGACATTAAAATGCTATCTATATAGTAACAATATAATCATTAATCACTATAATGATATCATATAACATAAAAAAATGGAAGAAGGGACAGACTCAAGGACTAGCGTAATAATAGATATTCATCATGTTTATTGTAAGTACCATAAACGTATGAATAATATTTATTCATATGTCTTTGGTAAGTACGTATTTACTACAATACCGCGTATACTTATAATGGAGTAGCAAAAAAAAGTTATATCTACAACTGCAATAATTATTTTCTACGTAATTTGATTGATAACACTTTATCGTATACACTTATAATATTATTATACTAATACGTTAACGCTTCGGATACCCAATAATTTAGGTATGATGTAATATTAGTTATATATTAGTTCCAATCCGGAGCTCTTCGATCGCTCACAAAGTCGCATTATATACGTGCGGTGCTAATACCGTCAATACCCATGTTATACACTTATACCTATTACTTATACTTGAATATCGTAACTCAATCGGACCGTAGACCAAATAACTGTACAAAAAACAAATTCCTATATGACGACGGTGAAAATGTCGACCATGGTCTGGCTATCGTTGTTTTTGTGGTTGTCGATTGACCTGCGGATGATGCCGGCCGGGGAGGCTTCCCGAATACTGGCCATCGAAACGATAGCGGGCAAGAGCCACTGGAACTTCATGAGCTCGTTGCTAAGGTCGCTGACGGACGCCGGACACACGGTCACCGTTTTCACGCCATTTCCAGATGGCGACCGGGTCAACTACACGGAGGTGGATACGTCTCGCGAATTCCCAATGAAGCTTGATATGGACGTGATGCAGACGATCCAAGACTATAGAGATCCGTTCAAGTTAACGAATATCATGTCCGTGCTGACTAGATTCTACTGCGACGCGCTCTATGGCAACCGGAAGCTGACTGACCTGATAGCTTCCGGTGCTCGTGATCGGTACGACTTGCTCTTGATGGAGCCGTTGGGCTTCGACTGCGTATCGTACCTGGCCGACTCTCTCGGTCTGCCTGTGATCTACGCGATCCCGTCGCCGATGATTACCTTCGCCGAGCGGCTGTTCACCGGCCATGTGTCCAACCCGGCTTGTGTGTCCAACATGTTTGCCAGCCACGCCGTGCCCGACACATTCGTCCAGAGGTTCACCAACACGGCGCTGCTGACGTACAGCATGGCCAAGACTAAGTACGACCAGCTGGTCACCTTGTTCACGGACCCGAGACCGTATGAACTGGCACCAACCGTCAATCCATCCATAATCTTCCAGAACGGTCATTACGTCACCGAGTCTCCGAGACCGATCACGCCGAACGTTATCTACGTGGGTGGCATACACCTAAAACCAACCAAAAAAATACCAAAAGTGAGTGATAGATAAACTACCGTTTGTAAGTAGATTCAATACCTCCGTTTATTGGATAAACATACATGTATACTTGTATACGTGTTCTAACATACTGATTTGAGTTCCACTCCAAAATCAATATTTAAGACATATTTTAATTTATTATGAAGTCGATTTCATATGTAAAACAGCCATAAAGAAAACACTAATTCAAATGCTTAAGCGTGTCGCTAAAGTCGCTTCACATGTACAGTCGTTGTACCTATCGTCGCGTACCCATCGACAACTTTACTGCCAGTGCCTGCGCGTATACGGCGATATTATGAATTAAAATATTGTCACCTCAGCACATCTTCTTTCGCTTGCCAGGCCTGTATTAATTAATTAATAATATTAAC
Organism: Macrosiphum euphorbiae; assembly: GCA_949089665.1. Taxonomy (NCBI): domain Eukaryota; kingdom Metazoa; phylum Arthropoda; class Insecta; order Hemiptera; family Aphididae; genus Macrosiphum; species Macrosiphum euphorbiae. The sequence goes on from CARXXK010000001.1 coordinate 118,044,340, forward strand.
GGATTTAAATATTCCCACCTATATTACATATTTAATATATTGAATAATATTCTACTGACGACTGTCTACAATATACGACACGTCTTAGTACAGAAGTATAATAATATAATGTCTGTAAACTGAAAGATGTTGATAACATTGTTCGTAATATTTATTTATCATTATAATATTAGTCTATCTATAAATATGGCATTCGAGTTTTGGGGAGGTCTTTAATATGTCCAATACATTTTCCTTCCTAATTTTAGAGAATAAGTTGATATCGGCCGAAACGATCTATATAATGTACCTAGTCAATATTATAAAAGTTGTTAATTCTGTATAACATGAGTATGTATACTGTCATACATATTATAATTATAATATACAACTATGTATATTGTATAGGTACTTTAATTATCAATCTCAAGACATGTAATATTTAGGTAACTATATACAACAAACATAAATATAAATTCACCCAAATGATCGCTTAATATCCCACCCAGATGATATATGCTCTATCAGGTAAAATTTGGGTCATTCACCCAAATAAATGACGCCCCTCACCATGGATGTATAATTTTGAGAGTTTGTAATTTGCGCCAAAATAAAGATAGGTAATTTGCACCACTGCAAGTAGCCGCAAACAGTGTTTGTAACTTGCACCAAAATAAGGGTATGGAATTTTCATCACTGGTAGTGTAATATACGCTCTATACAATCAGGGGTGTGCTCAGAAAATTTATGTGAGGGGGGGGGGGGTTCAAGTAAAATAGAATTAGCTAGTCTTTTACCTATGGACCATTTTTTTTTTTTTTTTTCAACAACAAATTCAATTTATAAATTTAAATATTTTATTGCTAATATAGAATCTAGTTTTCTTGATTTTTTGTTCAATTCATTTAAAACTTCTTCTGCTGTTAGTGGAATTTCATTATGAACAGCTAACACAGCTAAGCCATTAAGTCGAGTCTAAAACCAAAAAATTTTTAAAAAAATTGATATAAATTTTTATTTTAATATCCAGAAAATACTTCAATCATTGTGTTTCGTAGATAAGATTTCAATCTTTTGAGACAAGAAAACGTTCTCTCAGGGGTGGATGTTGAAACAGGTACAGTGCATAGTATTTTTAATAGAAAATGTTAATTTATAAAATATTTCTTTATTACACTGTCTCAACGCTTCTAAAAATTTTTTTGGATATTTTACATGCCTATTGTTTGGTATACCATATATGTAGTTCAGTTTTAACTGTTAGCTTGTCAATATCGAGGTAAAATTCAACAAGTTCATCAAACTTTTCTGAATAAGTTCCAGAAAATAAACACTGAAATTCAAAAAAACAAATTTATATTTTGAGTACCTATTAAAAGTATATTAAAAATTATTCTTTGTCCAACCATTGAATATATTTTTATGACATAAAAATCTTGCTTCTAATTACTGAATGAATGAGTCTATGTATGGAATAGCAACAGTTACACGATAATAAGACCCAATTGCGTTGCAGTATCGGCAACTGCGGGGGAGTGTACATATTCGATGTTGGAAGCATTTAACGATGAAATACGAATTGGGAAAGTTTATGATATTAATATAATTCGACAAGTATATTATAAAGATGCATTATTTGTTTTATAATAAAGAATACAAATAATAAGGTCAATGGGGGGGGGGTTGAACCCCATATTACATATTTCTTAATATTACGATATTTCAAAATGTTTTACCATTTTTACTTTATTTTTCGCCTTTTTGACACTTTTTCTGCACCTTTTAAATTTTATTCAAGTAGTAGACGTCTTTTAAAGTTTAAAAAGCCTTTGACCATGCAGTTTTTATTTATATTCCGTTCGTAACATTCGCAAAATGATTATTTTCATTTTTTTGATCAGTTGCGTCTTTTTGCACAACATTTGTGCTGGAATCACGTATAGTACACGTCGTTTAAAGGCCATAGATGTGCAGTTCGTACGAAAAAAAAAACGGTTCGTACACATCAAAATCGCGTAGACATGACGCCGACGAGTGACTACCGTTTATATATTTACGTAATTGAGTACAGTATTTATATATTAATATATATATTTATTTTCTCTGTTAGTATGTGACTGAACTCCTCCTAAATGGCTGTACCAATTTTGATGACATTTTTTATGTCTGCTGGAGTGTATCCTTGAATGGTTTGGATTCAAAATTGGACTCGGTAGCCCTAACGCGGAATGTTGCTCAAACAGGGATTTTGAGATTTACGATGGATATATTATTTGTTTATTAATGGTTTTTATCGGTTACAGGAGAAATAATCAGTACCTAAATCTTAGTTTTTTTTTATTTGTATACAAATGTGTACCATTATTACTCAGGCAGATGAGATAAAAGCATCCATCAAATTATTATTACTTATTTATTTTCCGTAATAACTGAACATACATTTTAAATGGGAATTATAATTTATAGACTTGTATTAAATTACGTTCAGAAACCAAACATTTAGCACATAGAGTAAGATTTCCTGACTTGTTTTTAAACACTTCGTTTCGTGAAGAAACCAACACCAGGAAAATAGCGGGCAGAATAAAGTAGTAGGTACATAGTATTTTGAGTGAAACCATCTCAAAATGTTTAATAAAAATTGAATGTGTTTATGCGTGTATTGAAAATGGCATTTAAAAAGTGAACTAATACTGTATACTTACTAATGAATTTTGATTACTATATTTCATGTGTTCGTATATCGTATCTTCATGAAACGAATTATTTAAAAACAAGTTAAGAAAGCTCACTCTACTAGCGTGCTAAATACCCGGTTTCCATTAGCGAAACTAAAAATGTAATTAGGACAGGCCAAATTACAAATATAAAAAAGTTATAATTATTACAAAACAAATTTTTTAATTAAATTTTAAATTTTAGCAAGCCAGTATGTTATCCAATCCTTTGCCTGACTGGCTATACCCGTAGTTATGACTATGAATCAGCAGTTTCTAAATGTATTTTTAATTGAACCCAATAAATTATAATTTCATAATATACAAATTATTTACAGTAACTACAGATAATAAATAAATAAAAAAACAACAATATAATATTTCAACTGGGAAATAGGGTATTTTAAACATAATATGTTTAGAAAACTAAGAATAGTTTAAATTTTTATTTATTTATACCTATTATATAATCAAATACTTAGTGATTTATAATGTATGAAATTTACAAAAAATGGTCCAAAATAATATACTAAAATGTTATTAATAGTACTTAATACTAAAAGACAAGTTTATAGTTAAAAAAGTAGATTAGTGGATGTCGCTCTACTGCACAGTAGGTTACAATTGGGTCAATGAATAAAGGATTGTATTAAACTTGAATTCAATGATATAATATCATTGTCTAAGAAAAACAATTCTGAGAGGAGACTGTTTGTCAGTCTGAATATTGTTATTATTTATTATATCCTGTAAGTTGAATTTTTATTATAATAGGTAGGTATTATTATTTTTATTCGTTTCTATGGTGATAAACAAAGCGTTAGAAATTAAAAACCCATTTTTAGCTGTTTTTCCTAATTTGTCGGTGGTTTTTCCCGTAACATTAATTAATTATTGATAAAAATGACCTCTATATGTACTATAAGTACCATCTTTATACAATTTGCTAAAAGAGAAGGTACTATATATTGACATCGAAGAATTTCTTCTGGTAGTTATTTTGTATACAGGATAAAAAAATAAATAAAATAAACACCGTTGTAAAACCAATATGTTCCTCGCTCCACTCAGAATCTAAAATACTTAAAGTTCCAAAATATACTAAAATATGCAGCATACAATTTAATATAATTGGGACTACCTACGACTTACCAAGCATGCCTATTTTAATTTGGTCTACACGTGAACGACATAAGATAAAAAAGGTGGGCAAGTGGGTGTTGCTCTGCTGTGCAGTAAGTTACAAGTGGGTCACTGTATAATGGATGATATTAAATTTGAATTCAACGATATAATATCATTGTATAAGAAAAATGATTCTGAGCGGAGACGATATGTCAGTCTATGTATAAGACATATTATATACATATCTATGATATTAAACAAAAAATTGACCTATAATAGGTACCTATATAATAAATTCCAAATTAATCATATCACAATTATATCCATTAGGTACTTATAACGCGTTATACATCAACAAAAACCGTGATACTATCATAGATATATAATAGTACACTTTAGAAGTTTCAAGTACCCACGAATAATATTATTCAATCACAACAAAATAACTAAAATAGTTATTCTAGGTTTTTTAATATGTAATTTCGTCCAAATTTGAATTTAAAATGTCTGTAAAAAATAACAGTGTTCATATATTTTTTAGATTTTTTGGTTACAGTATGAAATATTTACGACAACCTTTGTGTTGAATTTGCAATCCTTAGCTATAAAAACTGAACATTTTATAATTTATTAATTACAATGATTGATAATTTTCGAGATTTTGATAAATTTTGTCAAAATTTGATCTTTAAATGCTTATAAAAAAAAAAACTGTGCCTATGTATTTTAATATTTTTCAACTGATATTGTAACAATATATCAGGAGCCTTGTATTAAATTTTTACACTTTTTGGCCCAACAGATAAAACTTTATTGATATTTATAGAAAAAAAAAACTAAAAAAAATTGAAAGCTGTAAATATCCGTAAATAGCTCAAAAAGAGTTTTTTCAAAAATATTTTCAAAATTGTATGGTGTATAGAAAATGCTAATTTAAACATTCAGTGAAATTTTCATGTATCTACAGTTGTTCGTTTTTGAATTGCAACAAAATAAAGAAATCGCTACATGAGTAATCGAGTGAAATAAGTGAATATCCAATGTTGTAAAAATTTGAATTTCAAACGCTCATAAAAATTTAATTTGACTTTCCGGTAGAGATTTTTTTATTGATAAAGGTAGACAAACTTATGAGTAATCTTGTATTACATTTTCAAATCTTAGATTTAAAAGGAAAATTTTTACAAATTCTTAACTCAAAATAATTCGTTAATTTTCGTGATTTTTCCATATTTTTACAATTTTTGAACTTTAAATGCTTATAAAAAAAATTGTGACTAAGGATTTTTAATATTTTTCATCTGCCTTTGAAACAATATATTAGGAGCCTTATATTAAATTTTCAAGCTTTCGCAACCAACAAATAAAATTTTATTGATATTTTTAGAAAAAAAAACTAAAAAAAAATGGAAAATGAAAATGTCCCTAAACAGTTCAAAATAAATCAAAATATTTTGAAAATGTTATCGTGTATAGAAAATGCAAATATAAACAACCAGTGAAAATGTCATGTATATACGTTCATTTGTTTTAGAGTTACACCAAAAACCAAAATCGATTTTTTGGAAAACCAATTTTGCGTAAAAATTCCCGTTTTTCCTTAATTTTTATGTTGTTTTTCCCGGCGCTTGTGAAAACTACTGGGAAATTTATACTTTTGACCCCCCAAAGTACCTACTAGATTCACTTTCCTATCAGAAAAGCTACCGATGAAGAAAATCCAAGTACTTTTACTGTCCTAAAACGTGATGACAGACACAAAAAAAAATTTTAAAACACACACATCATTGTAAAATCAATACATTCATCATTTCACTCAGAATCTAAAATGTAAAAATTTGCAAACATACTAATCTTTATTCTTTATTAACAATAATGATTTCTGATTGGCAACATTGGTTAATATAATAAATAATAATTATGTCAACATTGTTATAGGTTTGATAAAAAGTTGAATTATAAAATTGTGGTTAAAAAATCCTATTTCGTTTTTTGTCAATTATTAATAGAGAACAATTTGTCAAAACATGAATTTATTCTTGTTCAAATTTACGAGCATTAGAAAGAAAAAACATTTTTTTTGCATTCAAAAACATAAATTTGTATATATTTATTTGAAAGAATGTGAAATTCAATGGAATGCATAATACATAAAAATATAAGAGTTATGGTTTTTTTTTTAATTAAGTAACATCATAATTTTTTATTCAAGGACATATTAGATTTTATCGAAGGTTCACCTCAAGGAGTGATTTTCTTCACATTGTTGCCATATTATATTGTTGATTTTTATTATTTTATTACCAATAAATAGTTACGATTTTTGATAAACATAATCGATTATTGTCTATTTATTGTCCTTAGTTACTGTACATAAATTGTACATGGAAATTAATGAGTATAATATAAAGCATTGTATTAAATTACGTTTAGAAACCAGGAATTTAGCAAACACACAGAGTGAGCTTGCCTAATATGTTTTGAAATACTTCGTTTCATGAATATACAAACACCATTAAAATAGTAGGCAGAATATTGTAGTAGGTTTACCATATTATGAGTGATACCGTCACGAAACTCACGATTTTAAATGAGTCCACACCAAAAAAATATATAGCAATAGGTACCTATAACATATACTTATAATAAATAATATAATTTAATTTTGTGTATACGTGGATATTTTGACTGTTGATGTTTCGATCAACTCACTTAGTAATGCTACACAACTGTATAGTTAAATAATTTAAACTTTGATTTAAAAGTACATATCTGTATACTTAATAGAAGTACAATTCTACAGTTGTTAATTTTTTCTTAACTAACTGTGTGCTGATGTTACAAGTAAAACTTATTTACTTAAAATACGTAGGCATTATACGCTAAATAATTAATAGTGAACATTTATTGTCACTACATACAATATTCGTGTTAAAATTAACGAGTAATTGAAAGAATAAAAATTATTTTTTTGCATACAAAAACATTAATTTGTATTTTATTTTAATTAGGTACCTATTCAAAAGTCTGTAAATTTATTCGAATGCATATAAATATATAAGAATAACGGTTTTTATTTTAATTAAGTAACATCATACATTTTTATTCAAGGACATATTAGATTTTATCGAAGATTCACCCCAAGGAGTGATTTTCTTCACATTCGGCTCCACGATTAAAGTGTCATCGTTGCCGGGACATATTGAAAAGTCGTTTAAAGAAGCGTTTGCCGACATTCCTCAGAGAGTTTTGTGGAAATACGAAGGTGAAATGAAGGACAAACCGAAAAACGTGATGACGAGAAAATGGTTCCCTCAACGAGATATACTATGTAAGTATACATTTTACAATAGATTAACCAATCGTTGTTCAGTCCTGAGAAAAATTAAAAATTAATATATAATATTTTATACAGTACATCCCAAAGTGAAACTGTTCATCAGTCACGGAGGTATGTCCGGAGTGTACGAAGCTGTGGATGGCGGTGTTCCCGTACTGGGATTTCCAGTATTTTACGATCAGCCGAGAAACATTGAAAATTTGGTCCTCAATGGAATGGCGATATCCATGGACCTGTTGTCGACGACCAAAGAAAAACTGTCCAATGCCATTTCGGAACTCATAAACGATGAAAAGTAAGGTTTTGATGATTTTGTTTATTACGATTGAGACATTTGATTTCTCTACCCCTCTTTTTCAATAGTCGTTGTTAAATATCAATATTATATCGTGTGCGTATATGGTTTATAGATACGTGAAAAATGCTAAAATTGCTTCCAACCGTTTTAAAGACCGGCCGATGACACCTCAACAGTCGGTCGTATATTGGACGGAGTATGTAATCCGTCACAAGGGCGCACCACATTTGAAATCTCACGCTCTGAACCTCACTTGGTATCAATACCTCTTGTTAGATATAATTGCCGTAGTATTGATTTTTGTGTCCCTAGTCACATTTGTTGTCTTTAAGGTTTTCAAATGTATAAAAACTTTTAAAAAAGATAAAGTTAAAACTCAGTGACTATAGTGAGTCTAGGTGGTCAACGATGCAGTCATGATAGGACTATTTTACATGTAACTTTTTACATGGATTTGAGTCGTTAACTATTTTAAAAATTTTTTAATATTATACTATATTACGTCTTTTACTATTTTTATGAGTTATATAAACTGTAAATAATAAAATAATAAAATAATAATTATTTTGATGTAAAAGATAACTATTATTATTGTGTATTTGGCGATAGATAAGTGTAATATAACTTTTAAGGGGCCTGGTTTCAAATTTTCCGCAATTCTATAAAATTTGAAAATTAAATTTTATATTTTAGTTGCCACCTCAATTATAAGACTTTTCCACTAATATACTACCCAATACCTATTTAGGGTGTATTATATCGGTCAAAACACAGTTTACAGGAAAAACTCTCACACCTCGTAGATCGGTCCGATTTCCGTAATTTTTTTTTTGTTAGAAGAATATTTTTTACAGGGCGCATTGGACTTTTGATTACTTTGCTAAAAATAAATAATAATACAAAAACTAAATAGTTGTAAAAATGGATTAAATTCAAATTTGTAATATAAGATTTCGAAAAACAATTTTGAAAATCCAAGTCCAAGCGCCCTGCAATACGTCTTTCTCTATTTAACAAAAAAAAAATTACGGAAATCGGACCAATCTACAAGGCGTGAGAGTTTTTCCTGTAAGGCATGTTTTTGAGCAAAAAAAACAGGTCGCGACCAGGCCCCTTAAGTGTAATTAAAAGAAAACATTATTATTTATCACAATAATACTATAATGATAATTTATAGTGGAAATCGTTTATAACGACCAAGCCTTAGAACTTTATGCATCTGAATATTCGTTCGGAAAAACCTGATTCGATATAAAATTGTTTTGGGATGGTAAGGTTATAATTGAAAAAATGTGGGTAAGTGGATGTCGCTCTGCTGTACAGTAGGTTACAAGTGGGTCATTGTATAATTTATTGTATTTAACTTGAATTCAATGATACAATATCATTGTATAAGAAAAACGATTATGAGCGAAGACGGTTTGTCAGTCTGGATATTTTAAATTGTTATTAGTTATTATATCATGTAAGTTGAATTAATATTACAATATAATAATTTGTTATTCGTTTCTATCGCGATAAGCAATAAGCAGTAAAAATTAAAATCCAATTTTTCGTGGTTTTTAGTAATTTTTGGGTGGTTTTCCCCGATTATTGATAAAATCGAAAAATGACCTCTTTTAAGTAAAATCTTGATCCAATTTGCTAAGAGATAATTTACTTTATGTTGAAATCGAAGCACTACTTCTGGTAGAAATTATATACCGGATATAAAAAAAAATAAAGACCATTGTAAAACCACTATATAGCTTCTTCGCTTCGCTCGGAATCTAAAATGTTACCACATATTTTTCCGTTTTTTCTGCATTTTTTTCAATGAATGCATATTTTAAACATTATATTATAAGGTTTTATTTTAATTATTTTAATTATTATACTCAATTTGAATAGTTTATGAAAAAAATGTATTTTTTTTAAATAAAACATACAAATGTATTTTATTTTATATTATTTGATAATTTTATATTTTGATAATAATTATTACATTTTTTGATTACACAGATTGTAAATATCTGTTGTTTTGAATAAAAAAAAGTCTTAGACTTAAGATTTCCAAATATATATATAATATATAAAAATTCCCCAAAATTACACGTCATTACATAAGATTATTTGCATCTGTAAGATCAGTGTATATGACACGAACGTCATAGAAATAGCATATTATAAGGCATATGAGTTTTGCAGAGACATTTAATTTTAGGTTATTAACTAAGATAAGAAATAACAATGTATTGTAAATTGATGTGGGTCACGGGTGATGGTAGGGGTGATGTATACAAACACTAATTATCATTTACTACACACACAAAGACGATCAGTAATCGCAGTAACGAAATAATTGCCTAAGTACAACTCCTTAAAATTACACGTTTGCAGGGGCCTCATATCGAGTACCTATTTACGTGATTTCTTAATATGCCCATTAACCCTAGCAATCTAAACAAATTACTTCCTGTGGTTGATAATAATTATTTATGTAGGTACCTATCTATATACACATAGTGCGTAGACAGTACTCAATGGCACTATCATAATAATAATGTTTTATATATATATATATTGTGTATATAGCAACAACCCTCGTAATCTCCGAACCGCAATTCAACGTTTAATAATTATTCATAGCGTGTCGTATACTCGTATAGTCGTATGTAGTGTTAAAAAAATGCATATTATAGTCGGGTCGTAGGTACATTGTAAATATTACATTCTTATATATTCCGTGGAAACCTATATATAATAATAGTAATCTACTAAAAGCGTTTGTCGACATCAGCGGAACTCGTTTAGGAATTCTTTTTGCGGCGTCGCATACTAATACTATGACGTATTATGTGTGTTGTTCAGGTTACCTATAAAATATTATACACTCACGACATGGTTTTTCCGACTTGTCAGCGGATTTAATAATAACGCTTAGGTACGCCATAATAATTATAATTATAATAATAATAACACTTGACGTCGAAATCGCTAAATATCAAACCGCCGCCGCTGTCGTCGAAACAGTCTCCGGACGAGCTTATTGTGGACCACCTGAAACCTAAGCCAAGAGAGCGAGGATAGTGACAAACTCGAAATCACCTTTTGGCGAACCCTTGATAGCATACATTTCAATTCGAGTTTTTCGTAAGATTGTCGAAGCAACAACTACGAAAACTTTTCTGAAAGTCAATGTTTATAGTTAGGTATTTCGTGCTCAATTGATAGTAATATCGCCGTGTTCTACAATCAGTCTTTTGGCGATGAGTGTAGGGTAGTAAGTCAATGTTTATTTGTTGTAAATTGATAGTGAATCTATAGTGAACTTAATACCAATACACAAATTATTCGCTTTCAAATTTACAAGCATTTGAAAGAAAAGAAATGATTTTTTTTCATTCAAAAACGACAATAACATAAATTTGTATTTTTTTTTATATATACGAAAGTCTGTGATATTCAATGGAATGCATAAATATATAAAAATAATAATTTTATTGAAGAAGTAGGTAACATTATAATTTTCGATTCAAGGACATATTAGATTTTTTTCACTATTGCACAGTGTTCCAGAAAGTTGATTTAGGGGGACTAAATTAGAATTTTCATAATCAGTAATTGAACTTAAAACTGAAGTTAATTTGTTGATGGTCAGTGACTGATTTTATAATATAGGTTAGGTTAGGTTAGGTTAACCTAACCTAACCTAACCCACATATCGATACGCTATTGCATACAGTTATAATAGTGTACTGATATTTTGAGATAAGGTTTCCAATAACAAGCTAAATTGTTTAAGCTTATAGTTATTATCGTTCGTTGAATGAAGTGTAGTTCGTATATTTTTCTTCGGTATCATGGGTACACTAGTGAAAGGTTAATATTTAAATATGTAAAAAACTTTTTTTTTTTTTTAATCATTCAGGATACGAAAAAAAAAGTAGTGGGTAGTAGAGGTTTGAAGTTAGTGTTAGATCTATTAATTAATATTATATAATATAATTAATATTAATAATACCTAATATAATTATAATATCTGGGTTTATGCAAATTATTATTAGAACATTATCTTAAATGTAAAAATAAATAATCAGTTGTATTTTTTGCAAAATTCTCATACGAATCGAGGTGTCACATCATTTTTGAGCTTGTCGGGTGTTTTTCACGCATGTTTTTCGAATCACCGACTAAAAAAAAAAATGATCTGGTACATGGATTTGTATGAGAAAATTACAAGATAAATAGTGGTGGTAGTTATTTGTTGTTATTTAAAATGCATGATTAATTAACGCATTATTTTACATTGTCAACTAATAAAAATGATAAAATAATAACAAAATTAGGGTTACAAAGTTTTAAATGGTCGAATGTATATTGATTTGTATGATTTAAATGTACAAATAATAAAATATGGTAACTTTTATCTGTGCTGTCTATTATAAAATAACTAATTGACCGTAATTTTTACATTAAGAACAGTAATTAGTTGATTTTATTATAGCTGAGTTCAATACTGGAGTTTCAATATCCATTGAACAACACTTTAAATTTATTTTTAAGATTTAAGTTTTTAATGTACATTTTGAATAATGGAGTACACTAACATTGAATATAATTCAGAATGAACATGTTTATGTCAAAGAATTACCTGAATAATAGAGATGAACTTTTGATGAGAATTAATAATGTAGCAGATATCATTCGTCAAACTCCAAATTTGTTGAAAAAAACTTAGAATTCATTACATCGTCGGATCGAAAGTGCATCGAAGTTAACGGGAGTTACATACTCACATTGAACAACTATAGATAAAAATAGGTTTTCAAAATAAAGAGTATTTAATTATGATTATTTTACAATGTAACACAACTTAAATGTATGTCAGTAAATTTGATAATTTAAAACTTTGTTAACCCTAATTTTGTTATTATTTTATCATTTTTATTGGTTGGCAATGTAAAATAATACGTTAATTAATTATGTTAAATGACAACAAATAAATAGCACCACTGTTTATCTTGTAGTGTTCTCATACAAATCGATGAGCCACACCTTTATTTTTTATTCGGCGATTCGAACGTGAAAAACGCGCGACAAGAGCGAAAATGATGTGACACCTCGATTCATATCAGAATTTTGCAAAAAATCGAACTTGACCATTTATTTTTACATTTAAGATAATGTTCTACAAATAATTTGTGTAAGCCCAGATTTTGAAAATAGGAAAAAATTTAAAAAAAATCTTCATTGGGCTATCACACGGAGTACGCCTATACTAGTTACCTCATCCATTTCAGAAACACACTGTACATTTAATTTGAAAAATAATCCTATTGATTTTTATAACGTAACGTTGGAATTCAAAAATTTGGTTTAAGGACTTTATGAATGAACAACGTAAAAACTAAATTTTAAAATTAACTAAGTATCTAAAAATTAAAATAGTTTTATAAATAAATAATTTTGTCCAGCTAAACACCCTTTCTGGAACACTGTGATTTGGTTCCACGATTAAGGTGTCATCGTTTGTCAAGCGTTAGCAAACGTTCCTACAAACGTTGCCGACATTCCACAGAGAGTTTTGTGGAAATACGAAGGTGAAGTGAAGAACAAACCGAAAAACGTGATGACGAGTAAATGGTTCCCTCAACGAGATATACTATGTAAATACACTTTACAATGGTTAAACCCATCGTTGTTAGTTCCTGAGAAATTATTATATTAAATATTTTTTATAGTACATCCCAAAGTGAAACTGTTCATCAGTCATGGAGGTATGAGGATGGCGGCGTTCCCATACTGGGATTTCCAGTATTTTACGATCAGCTGAGAAACATTTGACTACACACTTGAAATCTCACGCTCTGAACCTTAAGTATACTTACTTTTCGACGCAATGGCTCTAGCGTTGATTTTTCTTTTCCTAGTCACATTAGTTTTCTTTAAGGTTTTCAAAAGTATAAAAGCTTTTAAAAACGACAAGGTTAAAAGTTAAAACTCAGTGATTCTAGTACTCCACGATTGTCATAATAAAAAAATACTGCACCATTGGACACACATATCTTGTAGTGTTCATCTATTGCTATTATCACTATTACTTTTAATATTGTTAGTATATAAATTGTTATTTCTATTATTTCTATTTTGATGTAAGAGTAATGGTTGCAGTTATGTATCCGGCTTACTAAAATAAATATACGTAGGTACAAGACGTGTACAACGAAAAGAAGAATTGTATCAATTAATCAACAATTAGCAATAATTAGACATAACGCTTCTCCTCTTCCAATTTCGAAATAAGTTATTTAATTCCATTAACTTATTAAAAAAATAAAAAAATCAATAATTCGTTATTTATAAAATTTCTCGAAGATATTTTTTTTACCTATATCGTTAAATGATACTAAACATATTTTGTTAAATTTTTTAAAGTTTTCACTTTTTAAGACATTAAAAGCCTATCTCTAATCTTTATAGTAATATAACTACTATAATGATTGACGATAATATACGGGGTGTCCCACCGAGATCTGACAAATGACATAACTTTTGCTATATACAAAATTTAAATATTTTTTTTTACTTATATAATTTATAGCCACTCGCGCTACACGTATAATATACAAAAAAATATTTTTATTTTTTAATACTGAAAATAAAAAATTTATAATTTGATTTAAAATTTTTTATATAAATTTAAAATAGCCAATTTGTGAACCTGATTATAAGAACAATTTTGATGGTAAAAACATTTTTATAAATCAAGTAGTTTATTTTTTAGAATTTTTTTAAATATCTATAATTTTTTTATTAAATTATTTAGGAATGTAATAACTTTTTTAAAAATATTATTTTTAGAAATTTGCTGACATGAGTATATTTTTTAAATTATTTGGTAATCACATAGTACTAACAATTTTTGTCATACGTTTAAGTAGCAGTTTTATTTTTTTTTTTCTTGTCAGATCTCGGTGGGACACCCTGTATTATGTAAATAATTGTTAAGTCATAGAAGGAGACAGACTCAAGGATCAGCTTAATAATATATATATATCATGTATGTGGATGTCTATATTTCAGTTGTACTTATATAATAATAGAGAAAAAAAATCTGTGGTTCGACAATGAACTTGGGATACTGCGATAATGTCTTATCGTACAATCACTCCCAAAACTTTTCTGGTCGTTCGACAGTTATGACGACATTGAAATGGCATTGAAAACCAGTTTTATTCTAACAAACTAGCAAGGAGCAGGCATAATTATTTCATACCTATGTAATTTGAATGATAACTCGTAGTCATACACACTTATAATATTATTATACATAATAAACCAAAACGCTTAATAGTATAAAGATGTATAATTTTGGAACTCGTAAATTGATTGCAATATTAAAACAGTGTAGATGACGTGAGTGGTAGTTAAAAAATAAGTATCTAATATATATACGTATTATTGTGTACAGGTTAACGTCAAATGCGTAATGACTAATACCAAATTCGACCACCGTTACTGGGCAGTTCTAGTCCGGAGCTCTACACGCGAGCACAAACTCGCATAATAAACGGGCGGTGCAATCCATATAGATACGATACCTAAATTATACCTATTATCCATACAAAAAATAACCCACTCAGACCGTAGACCACTTACCGTTAAAAAAATCCTATGGCGACGATGAAAATATCGACCGTGGTGTGGCTGGCGTTGTGTTTGTGGTTGTCGGTTGATCTGCGGCCGATGCCGGTCGGGGAGGCTGCAAGAATACTGGCCGTCGAAACGATAGCGGGAAAGAGCCACTGGTACTTCATGAGGTCGTTGCTAAGGTCGCTGACGGAAGCCGGACATACGGTGACCGTTTTCACGCCATTTCCAGATGGCGACAGGGTCAACTACACGGAGGTGGATACGTCCCGCGACTTCCCAATGAAGCTTGATATGGACGTGATGCAGACGATCCTTGACTTTGGAGATGCGTTCAAGATAACAAAACTCATGTCCGAACTGGCTCGAACCTACTGCGATGCGGCCTACAGCAACCAGAAGCTGACCGACTTAATGGCTCCCCATGCACGCGGCCGATACGACCTGCTCTTAATCGAACCACTGGGCTTCGACTGCGTTTCGTACCTTGCTGACACGCTCGGTCTGCCTGTGATCTACTCGATCCCCTCACCGATGATCACCTTCGCCGAGCGACTATTTACCGGCCATGTGTCCAACCCGGCTTGTGTGTCCAACATGTTTGCCAATCACGCCGTGCCCGGCACATTCGTCCAGAGGTTCACCAACACTGCGCTGCTGACGTACAGCATGGCCAAGACTAAGTACGACCAGTTGGTCACCTTGTTCACGGACCCGAGACCGTATGACCTGGCACTAACCGTCAATCCGTCCATAATCTTCCAGAACAGTCATTACGTCACCGAGTCATCAAGACCGGTCACGCCGAACGTTATATACGTGGGTGGCATACACCTGAAACCTGCCAAAACCATACCAAAAGTGAGTGATAGATAAATTACCTTTTTATTGGAATTTCGCATCACTGATTATTGGAGAAATATACACTTTATACGTGTTCCAACGTACTGATTTGAGTATCACTCCAATAAAAATATTTTAATTTATTATAAAGTCGATTTTGCATACATTGACAAATGACAGTGAGGGTGGTTAGTTTTACGCGCTTGCATTCGATAAAATAAATCATTATACCTAATTTCGTGTCATTAAATGCCTAGAATCGTAATTATTTTATGGCAAAATGTTGTAAATCAGATCTAAACAAGTTCCAAACATCTGACTTAAGTTGTACACCGAGAATAGTTATTTGAAAACATATTTTATTTTGTTGTGAAGTCAACTTTAAATCCTTCGAGTTAATTTTTTGAAGTATTATACTTGAAATGAAAAAATCTCACTTGAAATTTAAAAAAAAAATGTTTCTCAGGTACGTTGTGCACCCGAGTATATTGCTTTCTGTGAGAAATTAAGGCTTTAAGTATAATTACTTAGATAATAACGCATGTCTAATAACAGCAGTAGGTACTTAAATAAATTCTGTAAACTAAAAGATATTTTTCATCGTCATATTTATTTATCAATAAATCAGTCTATCTTTCAGTATAGTATTCGTGTTTATGGTGGTTTTACCCAAAAACCCATATTAAAACTCTGAAATTATAATAAAACTAGCTGATCCCGTGCACTTCGTTTCCCGTTAAATGTACCAACTCTATATGACTCAAACATTGTTCAATGCGTTATTTAATATTCGGTGTATGATGTTCTAGATTTATCTTAACTTTTCTGTTGCCCGGAATAAAAATTCTGAATTGCAGCAGTACATTATCAGATAGGTAATTTACCTGCGGTAGATCGCGGACCCCGTGCTGTTTGTACGTAAGTGTATGATTTAACTCAAAAAGTACCAAAGTTATACCAAGTTTGACGTTTTTACTTAATTCCACCTACCTATAAATCCTAACCTAACCTAACCGTACTAAAATCCGATGAATAAAAAAAACCAAATTTAACCCTTTTTAAATTAGCGTATCTTCTTCCCATAGGTCTAATCTAAACACCGTCATTCATTTATATATAAGATATATTTATAAAAAATAATAATACAAATCAACAAACATGTCCGATTAACCAATAGCAACCAATATAATATAATACACCATAGAATAAATAAAGACAACGGTATCGAGTTCAAATCCCAGACATCAATAAATAGTTTTTGCAGTTTTTCTAATTATTCGGTTGACTTTTTAAAAATTTTCTTTCGTAAAAACCTTCACCTGGTGGCTGGTAATTACGAACATCTTAAAAAAAATTTGAGCAAAATCGGACCAGCCGTTCTCAAGTCTCAACTGATGCAATTTCGAATTTTTTGTCTCCATTTTTATATATATAGATAAAATAATTTGGATATGTATTTCTATAAAAATAGGTTGGAAGAATGTCCGTTACGAAACTATCTTTATTTATTTATATATTTAAACGAGAGAACCCAATTACAATAATAGACTTATGTCTAGGATTTAAGATAGTATTTATTATTGAAATTATAACAATTACTATTTTTTTCATTGGATTTTATTGCATAATATAGCATAAGCATAAGCCACACGGTCGTGGTGTTGGCGTGATAATTTAAACTGTAATTATAAAGTGCGTACCGGATACTCTATAGGTAATAGAAGTACAATTCTACAGTTGTTAATTTTTTCTGTTACATCAAAAAATTTATTTACATAAAATCTATAGGCTTGATATGAAAGGATGGAAAAATAAATTGTGAAAAACAAATGTGAACAATTTGTCAATACATAACTAACTTTATCGTGTTAAAATTTAAGAGGATTTGGAAAATAAAAATGATTTTTTTGTTATCAAAAACGTAAATTATCCGAAAGTATCTGTAAATGCATTGGCATGCATAAATATATGAGAATAATAGTTTTTTTTTTTTAATAAGGTAACATCATAATTTTTTATTCAAGGACATATTAGATTTTATCGAAGATTCACCCCAAGGAGTGATTTTCTTCACATTCGGCTCCACGATTAAAGTGTCATCGTTGCCGGGACATATTGAAAAGTCGTTTAAAGAAGTGTTGGGCAACATGCCTCAGAGAGTTTTATGGAAATACGAAGGTGAAATGAAAGACAAACCGAAAAACGTGATGACGAGAAAATGGTTCCCTCAACGAGATATACTATGTAAGTATACATTTTACGATAGATCAACCAATCTTTGTTGGTTCCTGAGAAAAATTAAAAATTAATATATAATATTTTATACAGTACATCCCAAAGTGAAACTGTTCATCAGTCACGGAGGTATGTCCGGAGTGTACGAAGCTGTGGACGGCGGTGTTCCCGTACTGGGATTTCCAGTAATTTACGATCAGCCGAGAAACATTGAAAATTTGGTTCTCAATGGAATGGCTATATCCATGGACCTTTTGTCGACGACCAAAGAAAATCTGTCCAATGCAATTTCGGAACTCATAAACGACGAAAAGTAAGCCTTTGATGTATTATTCATTACGAATGAGACATTTGATTTCTCTACCACTCGTTTTCAAGTATAATATAATATAATATAATATTGTGTTGTATTATATCATAATTATTTTATTATCTATATTATATTATGTGAGTACCTATATTGTTTATAGATACGCAAAAAATGCTAAATTTGCGTCCAACCGTTTCAAAGACCGACCGATGACACCGCAACAGTCAGTCGTATATTGGACGGAGTATGTAATCCGTCACAAGGGCGCACCACATTTGAAATCTCAAGCTCTGAACCTCACTTGGTATCAATACCTCATGTTAGATATAATTGCAGTAGTGTTGATTTTTGTGTTTCTAGTCACATTTGTTGTCTTTAAGGTTTTTAAATGTATAAAAACTTTTACAAAAAGTAAAGTTAAAACTCAGTAAGTCCAGTGGTGTAGACATGATTTTTGAAAGTGGAGGGATCAAAAAAAAAAAAAAACGAAAACGGGAAAATTGGAAAATCGGAAAATCCCCCACCAACTTAAACCTTTTTAGTAAGGTAATAAAAATTCAATGGAGGAATCTGACCCCCACGTCCCCCCAATTGTATACTCCACTGAGTAAGTCTAGTAGTCAACGATTGTCATAATGATAACCAAAATACCGCATCATTGGACACAAATTGTGTAGTGTTTATATTTTACTATTATCACTATTGCTTTTAATATTGTTGTGATATTATATGTATATCGTTATTACTATTGTTAATATTTTTATGTAAGAGTTATGGTTGTTGTGTATCGTGTATGTGGTAATATACGGAGTACTAAACTAAATATAAGTGCAATCGAAAAAAAAAGTGTATCAATTAAACAGCATAAGTTAACAACCATAGTTTTCTACTTCCAATTTCCGAGGTATATGGTATATATAATTTTGTTAAATTATTATTATGAAGATAAAAAAATTAACTAGTCGTTATTAATAAAACATATCGGAGATATTTTGGAGTTTTTAAGACAATAAAATGCTATCTCTATAGTTATATTAATATATTATATTTGTTACAGTTAAAACCAGAAATCCGTTTGAAACTAGTTTTCACAAATCCCTTTAGTCAGTTCTGGTTTTAATTAGTTAAAACTAGAATTTACTAAGACCTTCACCGTCAAAACTAGTTTTAATTAATTTTTATTTTGTTAGAATTAGTTGTATCTAAAATATTTGGTGAAAACTAGAATTATCTAGTTAAAATCTATAATTTTTATTTTGATAGGTTTAACTTGTTTTAACTAGGGAAAGTAAAAATTTAAGTACAAATTAAAATAATTACTATAGGAATTTATTATATTATTTATTTTCACAGGACAAACTATCATGGCATTTACAATTGCATAGTATTTTATTTTTTTTTGCATAAACACCGATTTATTCCGCAGGACGTTTTACATGCTCATCTCACAGAGCCTTGCCCCTACCCCGCTATACTTTTGTTGCGGCTGCACGGAGGGAAATATGGTTATTTGAAACTTGATTCTCTGTGATGAATTTTTCTTCGCATGTTATAAATTCAGATCTGAAACAATTTTTACTGATTAGTAACTATTTACTAATTTTATTTTATTTGATGTATGAAAATGTGATAATGAACGCTCCTACAATAAAGTTTTTCTAGAATAAAATATATATTAATATTAGGTAAGTATGCAAAACAAAATGTAATTAAATACTAAATACTAAAAATTTTCCGCCCCTCAAAATGTTCAAAATACTTCTTTATTTTATACCTATTTAAAACACATGTCTTTGGGACGTTCGAGTAAAAAGATACGGTGATAATGTCTCATACTATAATCGTAAAATAACTGTTTACAAAACTTTTTTAATCGTTCGAAATTAATGAAATCCAAACGGCATTGGAAGTCAGTTTCAGCTAAATAAACGAGCAAGCAGTAGGCAACTGGTATAATTATTTCGGATATTATATGGTTGTTAACACGTTATCGTAAACACTTATAATAGTATTATACTAATACTATAATGCTTCGGGTATCTGGTACCTAAACTAGGCTGTATGATACTATAGTTATTATATTAGTTCGAGTCCACAGCTCTTCAAGCTGGCTCAAACTCATATAATATACGCTTGGTGCTACTCCATACCTATATTATACATTTTGTCTACATATACAAAAATACCTGTACAAAAATTCCTATAGCAACGCTGAATATGTCAACCGTGGTCTGGCTGTCGTTGTTTTTATGGTTGTCGGTTGACTTGCGGAAGATGCCGGTCGGGGAGGCTGCTCGGGATACTTGCCGTCGAAACAGTGGCGGGCAAGAGCCACTGGTACTTCATGAGCTCGGTGCTCAGGTCACTGACGGACGCCGGACACACAGTGACCGTTTTCACGCCGTTTCTAGACGGTGACCGGATAAACTACACGGAGGTGGATACGTCCCGATACTTTCCAATGAGACTTGAAATGGATGTGATGCAGACGATCCGGGAATTTGGAGATCCGGTCGTGTTAATGAATGAGAGGTCCAGAGTGGTACGAATCTATTGCGACGCAATCTACGGCAACCAGAAGCTGGCTGACCTGATAGCTTCCGAGGCACGTCACCTATACGACCTCCTTTTAATCGAGCCGCTGGGCTTAGACTGCGTTTCGTACCTGGCCAACGCGCTCGATCTGCCTGTGATCTACTCGATCCCATCGCCGATGATCACCTTCGCCGAGCGGTGGTTCACCGGTCACTTGTCCAACCCGGCTTGCGTGTCCAACATGTTGGCCAGCCACGCCGTGCCCGGCACATTCCTCCAGAGGTTCACCAACACGGCGCTGCTGACGTACAGCATGGCCAAGATGAAGTACGACCAGCTGATCAACTTGGTCACGGACCCGAGACCGTATGACCTGGCGCCGACCGTCAACCCGTCCATAATCTTCCAGAACAGTTACTACGTCACCGAGTCACCGAGCCCGGTTACGCCGAATGTTATCTACGTGGGTGGAATACACCTGAACCCACCAACACCATACCAAAAGTGAGTGAAAGATAAATTACAGTGCTGTGGAGATTACACAGAATTACCGATTTTTGGAGAAAAATACTCTTATACTCCAACGTAGTATGTACTGACTTGAATTTTACTCCAATAACACTATTGAAAACATATTTAATTAAATATGAAATCGATTTAAAATTTATCGATAGTAAGTAGGGTTAGTGTTACTCACTCAGATTCAAGTGTCATAAAATGCCTATAATCGATATTTATTATTTTATTTTAAAATGTTGTAAGTCAGATCTAAATTAATTCCAACATACTGATTTAAGGGGACCGGAAGCGCTCTGTTTCTAAGGAGTAAACGATAGATGATTAGTTTATCCGTGAAGTAGCGTAGTGATGTTGTGTGAGCAGTAAATAAACATTTGTGTGAGTATCCAGTGCGCCCCTGCTATACTACTTGTATATTCAATAACGGTGGGATATTCATTACAATTTCTGGTTAACAACTAACGGTTCGCATGCGCATGAACAAGTCATTGCATTTGATGAAATAAAATATTTTATTCCAACGGGGAACTAATTTTAATCAATCTAGACCTAAAAGCCAGACAAAAATACACCAACTCAAAATTATTGGATTTAAATTCTGTAAAAACATTTGAGTTAATCGACTTTTTTTCTAGGTTATTGTGGAGGTCGATTTTAGAATAACTATTTAACTTTCTTAAAAAAGACACTAAAGTAAATCTAAAAATTTTAAAAAAATTAAAAACTTATCCAAGATTTGAGAACAATTTTTAAAGAAATATTAAAAATCTATTTCCACAAAACCTAAAAAAAAAGGTCGATAACTCAAATCGTTTTACAGAATTAAGATCTGATTATATTAAGTATGCGTATCTTGTCAGGCATTGAGGTCTAAAACGAGAAATAAGTACGCTGCTTCCAATCCCCTTAATTTTTACCCGGAAAATATTTTAAGACAGTTTTTATTTTGTCTTAAGTCAACACTTTTAGTTTCAAGCTAAATTTTTAATTTATTATTTTTAAAAATAATAAATATCACTTGTAATTTTCAAAAAACAATGAGCCTATTCTTAAATTTACTGTCCATTACCGTAAATGCCGATAAGTAACAGTTAATATTATATATTGTGTCAATATTTTAATTGGTTTGTTGAAAAAGTAGTATCTTCATTTTGTGGTTAGAAAATCCTGCTTCAATTTTTGTCAATTCATAGTGAATCAATAGTGAACTTATCAATTATCAATAAACAAATTATTTGTGTTCAAATTTACGTGCATTTGAAAGAAAAAAAAATGATTTTTTTTTTCATTCAAAAAGATAAATTTGTAATTTTTTTATTCATACGAAATTCTCTGATATTCAATGGAATGCATAAATATATAAAAATAATAATGTTATTAATGAAGTAGTTAATATTATAATTTTCGATTCAAGGATATATTATTAGATTTTATCGAAGATTCACCCGAAGGAGTGATTTTCTTCACATTTGGTTCTACGATTAAAGTGTCATCGTTGCCGGGACATATTGAACAATCGTTTAAAGAAGCGTTTGCCGACATTCCTCAGAGAGTTTTGTGGAAATACGAAGGTGAAATGAAGGACAAACCGAAAAACGTGATGACGAGTAAATGGTTTCCTCAACGAGAAATATTATGTAAGTACACTTTATGGTGGATAAACCCAAAGGTGGGCAAGTTAATCATAATAATTAATTCAAGTTAAGTTAAGTTAAGAGGACACAAGATCGATAGGTTAAAAGTTAATAGTTGACAAATTATCAATTTAACTCGATAAGTTAAAAGTTAATATAGAAAAAAATATTAACTTAACTCAGTTTAAAATAAGTTAATCTATTTTTTTTTAATTGGTATGTAAATCACGTGAAGAGTTAATGTGTCTTTCTAGTTTTTAATTTTTAAATTATAAAAAACAATTTTATTGAACTTTTATCATAACGTACACTGTATACCATTTTACTTTTACTTTAATATTATTAACTAATTTAAACTAAACTCAATTCAAATTAATAATTTAACAAATATATTTTTTTATATCGTATAGCAATTGAATGTCATAATACTTGAAGATGAGTACATGAACTTCACATATATTTTAAGTAAAACATAACAATTGTCAATTTGTAATTTAAAATTATTAATTTTATTAGAAACATTTATAATTGCAACTCAAATAATATATAATTTATAACCTAATAAAATTTATTAATATACACAAAATTATATGTTATCAAGAAAAAAAACAGAAATGTTTGTGTTTTAGTATTGGATTATTTTTATTTAATACTAATACAGTAATATTTACGTATGAATGAAAAATTTTAAATGTTTTTAACTTGATGATTTTTTATAAAATCAACTGAAAAAAGTTAAGTTATTTCAACTGTAAATTAAGCTAGTTAAGTTCATAAGTTGATTAGAAAAAAACCAAACTAGTTAAGTTAAAAAGTTAAAAAAAAATTAACTTTTTAACTTAACTTTAACATTTAACTACCTAGTTAATGCCAACCTTTGGATAAACCTATCGTCGTTCGTTCCTGAAAAAATTTAAAAAAAATAATAAAATATAATATTTTTACAGTACATCCCAAAGTGAAACTATTTATCAGTCACGGAGGTATGTCCGGAGTGTACGAAGCTGTGGATGGCGGTGTTCCCGTATTGGGAATTCCAGTGTTTTACGATCAGCCGAGAAACATTGAAAATTTGGTCCTCAATGGAATGGCGATATCCATGGACCTGTTGTCGACGACCAAAGAAAAACTGTCCAATGCAATTTCGGAACTCATCAACGACGAAAAGTAAGCCTTTGATGATATTATTATTTATTACGAACGAGACATTTGATTTCTCTACCACTCTTTTTCAATAGTCGTTGTTAAATATCAATATTATATCGTGTGCATATATTGTTTATAGATACGCGAAAAATGCTAAAATTGCTTCCAACCGTTTCAAAGACCGGCCGATGACACCGCAACAGTCGGTCATATATTGGACGGAGTATGTAATCCGTCATAAAGGCGCGCCACATTTAATATCTCACGCTCTGAGCCTCACTTGGTATCAATATCTCTTGTTAGATATAATTGCCGTAGCGTTGATTCTTATTTTTCTATTCACATTTGTTGTCTTTAAGGTTTTCAAATGTATAAAAACTTTTAAGAAAGATAAGTTTAAAACTCAGTGAGTCTAGTAGTCAACGATTGCAGTTAATTATTTCACCATTGTACATATTTTATACCTACTTTTTACATTTATACGAATTGTTTATTGTAATACTGTTTTAAATATTTTATTACTATTATCAGTATATTACTTTTACAATTTGTACTATATAAACTGTTATCACTAAATTATTATTATTTTGACGAAATAGATAACAATTATTGTTGTGTATTATAACTTTTAAGTGTAATTAAAAGAAAACTTTTTTTTTTTCATCATTATAATATTATAATGATAATTTATAGTAGAAATCGTTTTCAACGACCAAGACCTAGAACTTCATGCATCTACATATTCGTTTGAAAAATCCTTATTCTATACATAATTGTTTTGGGATGGTAAGGTTATAACTTAAAAAATGTTACCACATATTTTTCCTTTTTTTCCTTTTTTTTTCAATGAATTCATATTTTAAACATTCTATTATAATGGTTTATTTATTATATTTTAATTACACATATTGTTTTTACACAATTTGAATAGTTTATGAGAAAAATCTATTGTTTTACATAAAACATACAAATTTATATTATTTTATATTAACGTGATAATAACTATTAGATTTTTTGATTATACATATTTTAAATATCCGCTGTTCCTAATAAAAAAAACATTAGACTTCTATATGATGTCCAAATATATATAATATGTTACTGTGATTGTCTGTAGTTTATCTCGAGGAAGAGAAGACGAAAACAGACCCCTTTTGAGATATTCATATTTACTTTGCTTTATACCCTCGTGGTATGCTGTATTTTTTGTAAATTGAACATAATATAGACCATCCACCCATTTATTAGTATTATTATCGGACATCCATGCTCTTAGTAGGTTCTAAATATCTCGATTTGCTCTCTTCATTGAACCTTGTGTTTGGCTATGGCTTCATTTGCCATGAACTATGTTCACACCATCCCACATTAAACACAGTTATGTGATTATTTTATTCACAAACTCCCTACCCGGCACCCTTATCATAATGCAAAATATTTGGTGCCCCAAAAGTTAAAAATATATGTAACAGATTATGGGAAACTTTTTCCTCAGTTTTAGATTTTAATGGCCGTGGTCGAATACATTTTGTCAAATGATCTTGATAGTTCAAAATAAATTTGTATTCTCCATCTTTACATGTTTGTATATCAAAAAATCTATTTGACATCGGGAATTTAACTCTGAACTTATAAAGGCTTCACAACAATGCGCATTTTCTAGGTGCTTTTTGTTTTGTTTGACATTGAATGCATAAACTCAAATATTTTTGTACTCACATTGCCATTCTTTAATCATCCGAGTACGTCCTCCATGTCCAGTTTGAATGTGTGTTTGTTGAATAATATCAAATATGTCTTCATTTTTTACATTATATATTATATTTGTTTCCCTTGGTTTCAAAGGAACTATAAGTTTAGTACTCCTCATGACCTCATTATATTCAAAACATCATACCGCTTTAATCGTCAATAGTCATGACGTTGTTTATTAGATTTATCTTTCGAAATGTTCACTTCACTAATTAAAAGTTTATATTTTTCAGCCGATAGTAAACAACGTGTGAAAAATGTATCATGTACGCGTCAAAGGTTATTCGAGGCCAAAGGTCTAGAAATTGGCCTTTTTTTTAATATCTCGCTTTTTATGAGTCGTACAATAAAAAGTTCTAGTTATAAATTGTAGAGGAAGTAATTATATACAAAAAAAAATCTTAAGACATTTTCAAGTAAAAGTTATAATTTTTGAGTTATAAGGCCATCAAAATGTACACTTTTAATGAAATATGAATTATTTGTTAATAACAAGTAGTCTTTGCGTTAATATCTCGCTTTATATTTGTTGTATAAAAAAAATGTTCATACAAAAATTGCAGAGGCAAAAATTATCTACAAGATGGTTGTACATATATATCCAATAGCACTTGCGATTTAATTATTTTAATGAGAGACCAGAGCTTGCATTATAGACATGATTGATTCTATGTTTTTTTTGATATTTGACACTGCTACTCTAAAATCAGCTTCAACATTTAATCTGGAGCGATATTTGTTTTTAATTACCGTTAACTCAACGGTTCATACATGACTATCAGACCATTTCATAATGACCGTGAGATTAAATTAAATTACCGATTAAATTAAATTTAAAAATAACCCATATAATAGGATTAGGATGTTTATGATCTTATAAAATCTAAAAAGGTGCTCAGCTGTACATTAGGTTACAAGTGGGTCACTGTATAATGGAAGGTATTAAATTTGAATTTAATGATATAATACCATTGTATAGGAAAAACGATTCTGAGAGGAGACGGTATGTCAGTCTAAGTATAAGACATTATATACTTATCTATGGTATTAAAAAAAATTTACCTATGATAGATATATACCTATAATAAATTCCAAATTGATCATATCACAATATCCATTATGTACTTATAACGCATTATACATCAACAACAAACCCTGATACTATCATAGATATATTATAATAGTGTACTTTAGAAGTTTCAAGTACCCACTAATAATATTATATAATCACAACAAAATAACTAAAATAGTTGTTCTAGGTTTTTTTTATGTAATTTCGTCCAAATTTGAACTTAAAATGACTATAAAAATAAACTGCTCTTATGTATTTTTTAGATTTTTTGGTAACAGAATTAACTACTTACGTGGAATCTTGTTTTACATTTTCAATCCTTAGATATAAAAGTTGAATTTTTATAAATTTGATAAATTTGATAAATTTTGTCAAAATTCGATCTTTAAGTGCGTATAAAAAAAAATTGTGATTATGTAATTTTAATATTTTTCAAC
Organism: Macrosiphum euphorbiae; assembly: GCA_949089665.1. Taxonomy (NCBI): domain Eukaryota; kingdom Metazoa; phylum Arthropoda; class Insecta; order Hemiptera; family Aphididae; genus Macrosiphum; species Macrosiphum euphorbiae. The sequence continues at coordinate 118,071,914 of CARXXK010000001.1, forward strand.
TGATATTGTAACAATATATCAAGAGAATTGTATTAAATTACTACACTTTTCGGCCCTTTATTCATAGAAAAAAAAAAAAAAATTGAAATATGAAATTGTCCGTAAATAGCTCAAAACAAGTAAAAATACACACCATTGTAAAATCAATACATTCATCTTTCCACTCAGAATCTAAAATATTGCATGCAGATATGTCCAAAAGACGTCAAAGTATTCCTTGAAAAAATCAAATATGACACTATAAAATGAGTTAAAAATTGTATTTCATATTAATTAGTATTTACTATTCATTGAAAACAGTGGTATTCATTTTTAATAACAACCAATAAAACCTAATTAAAAATAACGAACCATTTTTATAGTATAAAACATTTACATATTTTCTAATTTTTTTTTACCTAGTTATGGTTTTTAAAATATAATGACTAAAAAAAGTTATTTACAGTGTATACAATTTACGTAAAATGGTCTACGATATAAAACAATTTTTTAAAACAAAAAAAAATAAGTGAATACCTGATGCGGACCTGTGGGGTGCCTCGTGGACGGTGCATGAAGGTGACCAAAAGAAAAGACAGTTTCAAAAAAAAGAAAAAAAAGAAGAACACAACAAAACGACGCACTGGTGTAGTTAAGGTTTTTATTAGTGGTGAAGTCATACAATAAATTGCGAAACGGTATCGGTAGTGGTGTTAAACTCGGGGGAAGTGGGTGTCGAGGTCCGTCTCCGGGTCGCTGAGAAAAAACAAGTGACTTTGTTATGACCGGTTTGTTTGAGTAGCCACAGCACGGCTTCCGCGTAAGGGCTGTTTGAATTCAAACTGTCATTACGCGGGACCGCGTCATGCCTAAATTTTATAATTTATGCAATAAATTATGTAATAATGTTATGATTTAAGCCAATAACCAAAATTTATTTTCTCGCAAACCTATTTTGAGTAATAATTACCGTTATTCCTTAATATTTATTTTGTCTTTCCTTGCACTTTTGAAAACTATTGTGAATTTAAATTTTTAACTCCCAAATGCACCAATTAAATCCACTTTCCCGTCAAATAAGATATTGTTGAAGAAAATCGAAGCAGTTTTACCGTCCCAAGCGGTGATGACACACAAAAAAAAAGAAAAAAAAGATTTCAATAAAAAAACACACATCGTTGTAAAATCAATACATTCATCGCTCTGCTCATAATCTAAAAATAATTATTTTGTATTCAAAAACATAAATACAATTTATACTTTATATATAAGTTATACATATGAATCATGTTTTTTAATTAAGTAATATTATTATTTTCGATTCAAGGTCATATTATTAGATTTTATCGAAGACTCACCCCAAGGAGTGATTTTCTTCACATTCGGTTCAACCGTTAAAGGTATCGTTGCCGGAACATATTGAACAGTTGTTCAAAGAAGCCTTAGCAAATGTTCCTCAGAGAGTTTTATGGAAATACAAAGGTGAAATGAAAGACAAACCGAAAAACGTGATGACGAGAAAATGGTTCCCTCAACGAGATATACTATGTAAGTATACATTTTACAATAGATTAACCAATCGTTGTTCGGTCCTGAGAAAAATTAACCTAACCGCACACTTCATTGCCGTGAAAAATAAAAATTCTTAAAAAGAATTGTGAATCTTCAACTCATTTTGGATGTAATTCGCTGCAACTCAACCACCTGATATTAAAGTGCGACAATTCGATTTAATGCAAGCTTGTAGGTACCTAATCTGCGAAATTAAACATTGGCAAAAAAAAAATTTAATAAATACTAATGTTTACTTATTATTTTTCCTATAATCAATAACAACCATTCATAAACGAAAATTTCCATCGTAAATCTCTGCTCATAATCTAAAAATAATTATTTTGTATTCAAAAACATAAATACAATTTATACTTTATATATAAGTTATACATATGAATCATGTTTTGTAAACATTTTTAGGTAAATTGTTTAGTTTTTAAGACATTAAATTCCTATCTATATGGTAATAATATAATCACTATAATGATATCATATTAAATCAATAATAGAAGTAGAGGACTGACTCACGGATTAGCGTAATAATAGATATTCATCTTGTTTTTTTTTTTTTTTTTTTTTTATTTGAAAATAAGGCTTCGACATCACAGGTCATTAGCCTAGCTTGAATTAAGAGTACAAGACAAAAAATATTATAGCTTAATGACTACGGAAAGGGTTTTTACATTGTTAAAGTTTGTTTATGAGGTGGATTTGAGTAAAAAAAGAGATAAATTTAATAATATTATTTTCGTTTAGTGCTTCATCCATATTCGGTGGTATAGCTAGATTGTTTCTTGCGTCCCTGTACTTTGAGCAATCCTGGATGATATGTTGTATTGAGAGGTCGGCGTGGCATTCGTCGCAGGTGGGAGGTGGGTTTTTGTTGATGAGAAAAGCGTGGGTTGTGAAGGAATGTCCGATTCTGCATCTTGTGATGGCAACTTCCTGGCGTCTGTTGAGGAAGTACGGTGGGTTCCACTTTTTTGTGTCTTTCTTGACTGATTTAAGCTTGTTGGTAGGCGGAATAGCATCCCAATGATTTTGCCATCTAGCATGTATTTTACGTTTGATGGATGATTTAATGTCATTAGTCGGTAGGTCGGAAATTGTTGGGTGGAGGATAATTTTGGTTGCAAGGTCAGCTGCCTTGTCAGCCATTTCATTGCCAGTAATACCAATGTGTGATGGAACCCACATAAATTCGATGTTTTTGGTGGTCGATTTAAATATTATTTGGATATTTTGGGTAGTTTCGTTTGAGGGTAGGGGGTTTTGAAGGGCAAGTAAAGCACTGAGTGAATCACTTAAAATTAGAATGTGGTTTGAGTTGATAGTATTGGCTAATATGATAGCTTCATTAATGGGTTGAGATTCAGCCGAGAATATACAAGTTTCCGGCGGGAGCTTGTGAAGGAGTGTGATATTTTTTTGGATTATTGAAAATCTAACACCTTGAGTGGATTTTGAAGCATCTGTGTATATTTTTTCGAAGTGTGAATATTTGTCTTGGATAATTTCATAAAATTGCGAGGTGATAATATTGGGATTTTTGTCGTGTTTGTTAAGTTGTAGAAGCTCAGTATTGACTTTGATTTTCCAAAGCCAAGTGGGATGGTTTGGGTATGTGATTTTGTTTTTGATAGATGTGTGTATGGTGAGTTTATTGATTAGTTGGAAGAAGATGTCATGTATAGATAATACGGGGTTTTTTATTGGAAAAATTAAATTTGTGGTTTTGTCGTTAAAAAAGTTATTGTATCCCATGTGGTTTGGAGTGCTTTTTCTTTTTATTCCATAATTTAGGAGTTCTTTTTCCCTAAGTAGATTGAGGGGAAGTTCTCCAGCATAGCATAGAATGTCAATGGGGCTCCTATTGATAGACGAATACCCTCATTGTGGATTGGGTCCAATGTTTTTAATAGCTTTTCTTTGGCTGTAATATAAATTTGGGCACCATACTGTATTTGTGATAATATAAGGGATTTATAGACTGTGATAAGTGATTTCGTTTTGGCGCCCCATGTATGGTGGGAAAGTGTTTTTATGATGTTCATTCGGACTTTGCATGTACTTTTGAGCTTTTTTTATGTGTGAGCCCCATCTTAGTTTATTGTCGAATATCATTCCAAGTACGCGGAGATTTTCACAAATGGGTATTGGGGAGTTTTTAAGGTGAAATTGTATGTTTGCTCTAGGGTTAGTATGGAAGGTAATACATTGGCTTTTACCAGCAGAGAATTTGAAGCCAGTTTTGTGAGACCAATCTTGGAGTATATTTAGTGCGTCTTGTAATATATCCACAGTTGTTTTGGTGTTTTGTCCGCTGCAGTAGATGTGACAATCATCGGCGAATAGTAGATGTTTTGTGGGTTTCGGTATGTTTTTGAAAATGTCATTGATGGCCAATAAAAACATTGTAACGCTGATAACAGACCCTAGGGGTAGTCCATTTTCTGTTTGGTGGATTTTTGATAGTTCTGATAGGGCTCTGACTTGGATTTTGCGATTTTTTAGGAAATTTTGTAAGAATAGAAACATTTTGCCGTTTATGCCACTGTTTTGTATGATTTCGAGGACTCTATTCCACCATACCATGTCATATGCTTTTTCTAAATCTAAAGATATTAGTATGAGGTGATGTTTTTTATTTTTAGCATTGCAGATATCCGTGTGGAGGGTGGCGAGTATGTCAATGGTAGTGCGGTTTTTGCGAAAGCCGCATTGTTCCTTAATTATTTGTTTGGATGATTCTAAGTGTCAAATTAGTCGTTTATTGACCATTATTTCCATGGTTTTTGCTATTGTTTTAATAAGTGAAATAGATCTATAATTGATAATATCGAATTTGTTTTTATTGGGTTTAGGGATCGGTATTATAATCGAATTGTGCCATTGATCAGGGTATATACCTCTGTTCCAAATAATATTAAATATTTGGAGAAGAATATCATGACCTATTGTGGGTAGGTTTTGGATAAAAGAAAAAGGAATCCCATCGGGACCGGGGCTTTTGCTTTTACATCCGGATAAGGCAGTATAGAGTTCATTTCGACTAAAGGGCATATTAAGGTGGTTATCTTCTTCGTGAAAGTTGATTTCTAGTTCCTTTTTGAGGTTATCTTCGACGGTATTTTTGAATTTAATAAATTCTGGGTCATAATTTGAGCAGTCACTATTTTTTTTTGAACTGTTGTGCAAATGCTTCGGCTATATCTGAAGGTAGCGAGAGAGTATCGTCATTAAAATGTAAGTTAGGTGGTAGTGGTTGATGATTTATGCCCTTAATCGATTTAATTTTATTCCACATTTCCGTTGGGGATGTGTTAGGGTTAATTGGGCTCGTGTATTTTTGCCACGATTCTGTTTTGCTTTTTTTTGTAATGAATCTTGCTTGAGCACGCGCTTTTTTTAAGTTTATATGGTCGTTAGCTAGTTTGGTTTTTTTGAATCGGTTTAGTGCTTTTTTATATGTCTTAATTGCATCATTGCAATCTTTATTCCACCAGGGGACGGATTTTCTTTTTAATTGTGTGTTGGTTCTGCCAATGGTCTTGTTAGCGGAATCTAGTATAATGTTGCAAAAATGGTCAATAATTAGGTTGATTTGAATTTGGTTCGTTGCTGATTCAAGATTAAATGGCTTATCATAAAGATTTTGAGTTATAATATCGCTGTATAGATTCCAATTTGGATTTTTGAGGCGCCATCTTGGGAGTGGGTGTATTTTGGGTAATTCGTTAAGAATTTTTATGGCTATTGGCCAATGGTCGCTGGTACTGTATTCTGTTAGGACTTTCCATTCGGTTTTGGGAGCGAAAGCACTATTTGATATTGTGAGATCAATGGCCGAAAAAGAGTTGTGAGCTGCATTGTGGCGTGTGTATTCCCCGGAGTTAAGTAATGTTATTTGATCGTTTTCTAGGAATTTTTCGAACGTTTTACCTCTGGAATCGGTGTGATCGGATCCCCAGCTTTGGTTTCGGCAATTAAAATCGCCGAGGAAAAGAAAAGGTTTGGGTAGTTGTTTAATTATATCATTGAGGTCGTTGAGTGATAGATCTGCACTATCCGGTAAGTAAATGTTACAAATGCATAGGGGAGTTTTGAGACGTATAGAGACAGCAACGACTTCTAGTGGAGATTGGACATGAATTTCGGTGCTTTCAATGATGTTATTGACGAAAATAGCGACTCCGCCGCTTGCACGTAGGAATGTTTGACGATTTTTGTAAAAACCATTATATCCTTTTATGGGAAAAATAGTGTTGGGTCTTAAATTGGTTTCTTGAAAACAGAAGGCGATTGGTTGGATGAGAACTTTTGCTCGGTGGATGTCGGTATTTGTGTAGGCCGTTTATATTCCATTGAATAATAGAGTCCATGGTTAAGAAATTCGAAGATTTAGAAATTGTTAGTGTGGTTTTGTTATATTTTGTATAGGCAGATTTAGTTTTAGGTGGAATTTTGTTGAAGAGGTTGAGATTGGAAAAGTAGATTTCTTAGCTTTGTTATACGTGATTTGAGTGACTTGTCTTTTATTTTAGGATGAATATGTTCAATTATGTCCATTAAGATAGGGATGCTTGTGTTTGTATCTTCGATAAGTGTGTGGATGTTTATTGATTTATTGTTGAAATTGTCCAGAATGTATTTAAATTGAATGTATGTGATTGGTAAGTGCTCATTTGCGGTGAAGTATTCGATGATTGGATTTAGTTTTTCGTCCAAATTTATATCGAGACTGTTGGAAGAATTTGAGCGAGATTGTATTTTTGGTTTCTTGATGGTTTTTCATTTTTTTTAACTAAGGTAGATGGTAGGAAAGCATTAGGGGAATCTGGAGGTTTAGATGATGAAGAATCAGACATAAGTCTTTTTTGTGTTTCAATTGGTGAGTGGAAAAGTGCTTCATCGAGATGGTTTTGAGTTAGAGTTAAAAATTTGGTTTCTTTGAAATCTTCGGTCAAGTCTGATTTGGTTTGGTCAAGGATATCAAGGGTTGGACTTGTCGGAGAGCGGATATTTTCAATTAATTCGGTTTGATCTATAGCGTATTCATCGGGTTTGTTTGGGCTAGATGATGAGTTTTTTCCTTGTGTAGCATTTATATTTTTGCAATTATTTGAGGTATGCCCGCTAGCTTTGCATATGAAACAAGTAACTATATCATCAGTGAAAAAAATTCTGAATTGAGATTCGTTTGTTGTAATAACTAGGTAATGAGTTGGGGAGTTTAGGAATGTCTTCGTGTTTGATGTATAATTGTCTTCGGAGCTCATTATGTGCTCGAAACCTTCAATGTTAATACCCGCTTTGAGGTGGCTGATTTGAGATATGGGAAAAATGTCTAAGCCGTTTAGTGCGTTTGTGATTGCTTGGTTGGGTATAGATGGGCATACATTTGATATAATGTATCTTTTTGCCGGGTTTAGCAATCTGCGTATAGGTATAGTTTGATCATTGATATTGATTGATTGGGTTTTTTGAAATAAATTGTCGAGTATTTGTTTGCTGGACAGAAATATGCAAAAACGATTATTCGAGATTCTAGAGATAAACGTTATATTTTTAGGAGAAACAATTTTTCCTATTGCAAGAACATAATCTTTTTGTGGTATTCCATCAATAGTGTTAAAGACTAAGGCTTGTTCACGGCTGGGGTTTTTTTCCATGGCGACAGCAGACGCGAAGTTTATATTGTTGTTGTCCGTCTTATTCGATGAAGATATTATAGGTAGGTCATTAGTGGGTATATTATTATTTGTGTGTTTAGCGATAGTGTCTGCGGTGCGGTTGTTATCGCTGGACGGTGTCGTTGTGGCGGAGAGTAGAAGGGGGTTATTGACTGCGATGCGTGTGGTATGATTGCTCATTGGGGTGGAGGGAACACAGATATTACGGTCGGTGCCTTGCACTACTATGTTTTTGGTTGATTGTTGAATCGACGCGGTTTTTTGTGGTGGTTTATTTATTTTGGTTTTAAGTGTAGAAATGGTAGGATTTGAGATGGGTGTGTATGAACGATTGGTTGTGGAGTTTTTGGGCATAGTGCCCGTAGGGTTTTTATTCATTTCGTGAATATATGCGGTTGGGTGTTATATTAATTAAAACATATTACCTTTCCGAATGTCGACGTGTTTTCTGTGCTATAGAAAAGCTATAAAACGAACAGTGCGATAAGAACACGTGTTGCACGGTCGGCTGTTGAACACGAACTGTCATCATGTTTATGTAAGTACCATAAACGTATGAATAATATTTATTCATATTCTTTGGTAAGTACGTATTTACTACAATACCGCGTATACTTATAATGGAGTAGCAAAAAAAAAAGTTAAGTTGCAGCAATGAAATTGTTATGTATAAATATGGTTGTTGATAAATATAGTAATTAATACTTATTTATTTAGCACACCTATTTAAAACACGTGACATCATTATGTGGCGAAATAAGAGACTGCTAAACAAAAAGCTATAACTAAGTATAAAGTCATATCTACAACTGCAATAATTATTTCCTACGTAATTTGATTGATAACACGTTATCGTATACACTTATAATATTATTATACTAATACGTTAAGCTTCGGATACTCAATCATTTAGGTATGATGTAATATTAGTTATATAATAGTTCCAATCCGCAGCTCTTCGCTCGCTCACAAAGTCGCATTATATACGTGCGGTGCTAATACCGTCAATACCCATGTTATACCTATTACTTATACTTGAATATCGTAACTCAATCGGACCGTAGACCAAATAACTGTACAAAAATTCCCATAGCAACGCTGAATATGTCGACCGTGGTCTGGCTGTCGTTGTTTTTGTGGTTGTCGGTTGACTTGCGGAAGATGCCGGTCGGGGAGGCTGCTCGGATACTTGCCGTCGAAACAGTGGCGGGCAAGAGCCACTGGTACTTCATGAGCTCGGTGCTCAGGTCACTGACGGACGCCGGACACACAGTGACCGTTTTCACGCCATTTCTAGACGGTGACCGGATAAACTACACGGAGGTGGATACGTCCCGCTACTTTCCAATGAAACTTGAAATGGATGTGATGCAGACGATCCGGGAATTTGGAGATCCGGTCGTGTTAATGAATGAGAGGTCCAGAGTGGTACGAATCTATTGCGACGCAATCTACGGCAACCAGAAGCTGGCTGACCTGATAGCTTCCGAGGCACGTCACCTATACGACCTCCTTTTAATCGAGCCGCTGGGCTTAGACTGCGTTTCGTACCTGGCTAACGCGCTTGATCTGCCTGTGATCTACTCGATCCCATCGCCGATGATCACCTTCGCCGAGTGGGGGTTCACCGGTCACTTGTCCAACCCGGCTTGCGTGTCCAACATGTTGGCCAGCCACGCCGTGCCCGGCACATTCCTCCAGAGGTTCACCAACACGGCGCTGCTGACGTACAGCATGGCCAAGATGAAGTACGACCAGCTGATCAACTTGGTCACGGACCCGAGACCGTATGACCTGGCGCGGACCGTCAACCCGTCCATAATCTTCCAGAACAGTTACTACGTCACCGAGTCACCGAGTCCGGTTACGCCGAATGTTATCTACGTGGGTGGAATACACCTGAAGCCCGCCAAAACCATACCAAAAGTGAGTGAAAGATAAATTACAGTGCTGTGGAGATAACATAGAATTACCGATTTTTGGAGAAAAATACTCTTATACGTGCTCCAACGTAGTAAGTACTGACTTGAATTTTACTTCAAGAACACTATTGAAAACATATTTAATTAAATATGAAATCGATTTTGAATATATCGATAGTAAGTAGGATTAGTGTTACTCACTCAGATTCAAGTGTCATAAAATGCCTATAATCGATATTTATTATTTTATTTTAAAATGTTGTAAATCAGATCTAAATTAATTCCAACATACTGATTTAAGGGGACCTTAAGCGCTCTGTTTCTAAGGAGTAAACGATAGATGATTAGTTTATCAGTGAAGTCGCGTAGTGATGTTGTGTGAGTAGTAAATAAACATTTGTGTGAGTATCCAGTGCGCCCCTACTATAGGTATTACTTGTAGTTAGTTAGTACTTAGTTTCAAGCTAAATTTTTAATTTATTATTCTTAAAAATAATAAATATCACTTGAAATTTTCAAAAAACAATGAGTCTGTAATATATAATATTTAGAGTTAGAATAAAACACGAGACAAATAATGAAAACGGACCATATTATGGAGTTTGGGTGGTCCGATATGCATATATACGTACGCATTAGGTACATAATATATACCTACAATATACGCACTTCTTTTACATACACTCAGCACCTGCAACACATAAATAATATTCTACACCTCTCCGACCAGATATTTAGTGGAGACAACACAATCAAATATCAACGGCGCCAGAAAACACCGTATATCATAAAATCATGAAAGCATTCTTTCATATACATATACGTACATCACACGTGTACGTACACATATATATATATTATATACTTCAAGTCCCCTTCGATAATTCTCCAATCAAGACGTTTGGTCAAAACAAAACTATAAATTACCAGCTGTTGTCGCACCACACGAAATAATAAAAATATATCTATACTTTAATTGATGCACAAGAAGAAGGGATCAACCAAAATCACATTATATAAGGGCCACAGAGCATCGACTCGTCGCCAGTGTCTATTCCGGAGATGCACAAGGTCCACGCCAGTCAACACCACGATCTTTTTCCACTGCTGTCCAAGCCATCACTGTGCGTTTATGCGTATACAATATTATGTATATTGAACCATTCCTTCACCCGGTATGTCTGTTTAAATTGGTTGTCTCTTTATCAGTTAAATTACATTCGGTCAGCGGTTGGACTATACGTACTAGCTGCCACGAGTGTAGGGATTCTAAGAGCTTTATTAGAATATAAGTATAGAAGTAAGTGCTCTATTAACTTAAATTACATTCGGTCAGCGGTTGGACTATACGTACTAGCTGCCACGAGTGTAGGGATTCTAAGAGCTTTATTAGAATATAAGTATAGAAGTAAGTGCTCAATTAACTTAAATTACATTCGGTCGGCGGTTGGACTATACGTACTAGCTGTGACGAATGTAGGAATTCTAAGAGCTGTGTTCAAGATATAAATGTGTAATAACAAATATTTATCACTCTAAATTACATTCGGTTGGCGGAGAAACTATACGTACAACTATTGCTAATGCAAGGATTCTAAGAGCATATGGTGATAGTCACAGGTAGAAATTATATACGAAATCCTACAGATCACATAAAATAATATACATATATTGTCATCGTGATATCGACTGTCGAACACGACCCCGAAGAACTACAAACCACTTAAAAGAAAACTAGCTACAGTGAGGTAAGTGTTTAAATGTTTATATAATAAAAGTAGGTAATTCAAATATCATTAGACAGTTAGGTACAACACAGTAGTAGGGCGATCATATGCGGAAATCTCCAATATTTATTATAACACACATATCTCTCCCCTATAACCTTTACCTTCCCCTACCACCATATTCTCCCCTATACAACTAATTTGTCCCCCACGTATTTTCTCCTTACTACAAGCCTATTCTTAAATTTACTTTCTATTACCGTAAAAACAAAGAAATGTAATAGCAATAATTGAACCTTGTGCACTGTACCTGTTTATTAATGTCGATGAAAACTTACGGTGGAATGTAAACATAGATTATATTATTATTACAGTCATGCATCTGTGATATAACCCGCATATAGAATGACACACGGTAAAACCTACAACAAGCCTCGTAGGGTCTCAGGCACTCTAAGCTAATGACTCTTTCTAAAAGTCAGAATTCCAATTCAAAAGGTAAGAACGCAGAAGACTTGAAATAATATTGAAACTTGTGTTTTCAGATCACAAACACTTTTATTTAAATGTAAAACAAACATATACACTAATTCAAAACGTTAAGCCCAATACTAGGAGGTACATCCCCTTGATGAGCTCTATTCAGCATATTTTTAAATATCATTGCAAGTTATAGGTTTATGCTACGAACAATAAATACATAGAAACCAACAATATAATACGGGATTGGTAAATTGAGTCCCAAATGACCCTAACTCGGTAAATTGAGTCCCGGGGAAAAACAGGTAGTAGGTAAGTTGAGTCCCGGAAAAAATAAGGTAGTAGGTAAGTTGAGTCCCGGGGAAACGATTTTTAAATAATAATTATTAATTATATAATAATATTTTTCCCCAACGATACACTCTTAACAACACCAAAGGATTCACATTCAATAAAAGTCCATAACTTTGTAACATCGTACCTTTGGTTAAACACAATTAAGATAGGTACCGATAAGTAAGGACTTGTTCGTACGTATATACTATAATATATAGTGTGATAGTAAGATACCGTCATCTTACTATCTCACCGATTTCCCCCGAATATTTGGTTCGCATTTGCTGCTACAACCGTACGTACAACCAATAGTTGTGAATCGTATCATTCGAGATTAAACCGACGCGTTTACAGTCCACATCCGAATATTTTTAACTTTATTGATGAATTACTTGAAGTTCAGTCAGAGACACAAATAAAATTAATAAGTAAAAATTAAAAAAAAGAAAAGCATGATCGATAACGAACAAAACCTAAGGGAGCAAATTACCAAATACACCGGTAATGTTATAACCCGATTTGAGTTTATTAAATCAATATCAATGAAGTTTTTACCAAGTACATAATATATATATAATAATAATGATAATTTTTAACAACAATAATTTTTTTAAATTAATTTATATAAATCTAAATATTATATATCTTTATATAAATAATATTTACTTACTACCTTTTTTTTCCCGGGACTCAACTTACCTCCTACCTGTTTTTTCCCGGGACTCAATTTACCGCTTTCAAAATGTACCAAACTTATCTCGGACTCAATTTACCTAGCCCCATATAATATATCAACAATCGTAACAATGTACTAAGAAGTAAAAACTAACGAACTGATACAACGGGGAGATAAGGTGTTTCAAAAATATGTTTAGAAACCTAAGACTACCTAGTTTTAAATAATGAACCATTTTTTATAGTACAAATAATTTTTAATTTTTAATAATATAATATAAGATTTGTTTTAATTACAGGTATAGTTTTTAAAAATATTTTTTGAAATCAAATACTTAATGATTTATTATGTTTGAAATTTACAAAAATATGGTCTAAAATATAATAAAATTTTGTTAATACTAAAAGATAAGTTTATAGTTAAAATACCGTAAGTGCCAAATTATACTAAAATGTGCAAAATAAAATTTAATATAATTGCGGATGACGTCTTACAAAGCAATAAGCATGCAATCATAATTAAGTCTGTAATGCGTGAACACCTAAAAAATTAAAAATGTAAAAGTTATAACATCCTAATCTTTAATAACAATAGTAAATGCCGATAGGTAACAGTTAATATTACCTATATATTGTGGCAATATTTTAATTGGTTTGTTGAAAAAATAGTATCTTCATTTTGTGGTTAGAAAATCCTGCTTCAATTTTTGTCAATTCATAGCGAATCAATAGTGAAGTTATCAATTATCAATAAACAAATTATTCGTGTTCACATTTACGTGCATTTGAAAGAAAAAAAATGTTTTTTTTTGCATTCAAAAACATTCATTTGTATTTTATTTTAATTAGGTACCTATTCAAAAGTCTGTAATTCATTCGAATACATAAATATATAAGAATAACGGTTTTTATTTTAATTAAGTAACATCATAAATTTTTATTCAAGGACATATTAGATTTTATCGAAGATTCACCCCAAGGAGTGATTTTCTTCACATTTGGTTCTACGATTAAAGTGTCATCGTTGCCGGGACATATTGAACAATCGTTTAAAGAAGCGTTTGCCGACATTCCTCAGAGAGTTTTGTGGAAATACGAAGGTGAAATGAAGGACAAACCGAAAAACGTGATGACGAGAAAATGGTTTCCTCAACGAGAAATATTATGTAAGTACACTTTATGGTGGATAAACCCAAAGGTGGGCAAGTTAATCATAATAATTAATTCAAGTTAAGTTAAGTTAAGAGGACACAAGATCGATAGGTTAAAGTTAACAGTTGACAAATTATCAATTTAACTCGATAAGTTAAAAGTTAATATAGAAAAAAATATTAACTTAACTCAGTTTAAAATAAGTTAATCTATTTTTTTTTAATTGGTATGTAAATCACGTAAAGAGTGAATGTGTCTTTCTAGTTTCTAATTTATAAATTATAAAAAACAATTTTATTGAACTTTTATCATAACGTACACTGTATACCATTTTACTTTTACTTTAATATTATTTATTAATTTAAACTAAACTCATCTCAAATTAATAATTTAACAAATAAATTTTTTTATATCGTATAGCAATTGAATGTCATAATACTTGAAGATGAGTACATGAACTTCACATATATTTTAAGTAAAACATAACAATTGTCAATTTGTAATTTAAAATTATTAATTTTATTAGAAACATTTATAATTGCAACTCAAATAATATATAATCTATAACTTAATAAAATATATTAATATACACAAAATAATGTTATCAAGAAAAAGAACAGAAATGTTTGTGTTTTAGTATTGGATAGGTTATATAGGCCGATCGCTCACCAAAAGAGCAAACCTACGTTAGACAGTGTTAGTCAGCCTAACACAGTTTTGTTAAAAATAGAACATAGGAAATTACGTTGCATACGCACATTAATAAGACATAGTCAAAACAAAACGTTTTTGCTTTAAATCACAGTTAGTCATGACTGATACTGTCTGAGTGTCCACATTTTTCGTTAGTCACAACTAGACAAGAAAGAATATTATTCGTGTGTATTTTGTATTTTGTATATATTTTTTATATACTTATCACATAATGGCTTGTGATGGAGAAATACTAGTAAGTTTAGTGGAAATAAGACCATCCATTTATGATTTTGGAGACAAGGGCCATAGCAATCGAATTGTGCAAGACAAGTTATGGGAAGAAATAAGTAAAGAAATGAATGTTGATGGTAATTTGAATATATTAGTTATAAAGTATTATTATTTATTATAAAGTATTATTAAGTTATCAAGTTATTGAATCATTATTATTACATAAGATATTACAAATTGTATACTTGTACGGAGTTGAAAACATTAAAAACAACATTACTTATTTAAAACAACATAACTGTCGTTAAAAATGTGTACTGTCAACGTTTCACAACACAACAGTATTTTTTTTATTTAAAAAAATTATTTATTTAAAACAAACAATTTTAGCTTAGGTATTTAAACAGTATATACATTTTGCCATGGAACTGATCCTTTTTCAGAGTTGAAATATTTCATAAACTTTTCACGAATATCTATAGCTTCTCTTAGTGGTCTGCGATTTGTAGGTTTGTTGATGATGTCTTCTTGGTTTACCCGTGATGAGGTTTCCATTTCATTATGAATGTCAGTTAGATTATGTTCTTTGTCCATAATTAAATTGTGAAGTACACAAGCAGCTTGAGTTATGATTGTACCTTTTTCCGGATTAACTAACATTTTATTTTCAAATACGTTAAATCGTTTTGTTAGAATACCAAAAGCACACTCTACTATTCTTCTCGCTCGTGATTGACGATAGTTATAAATTCTCTTCGGATTAGTCAATTGTTTTCTTGCAAATGGATTCATCAATTTTTTTTTTAACGGATACGCTTCATCCGCAACAAATACAAATGGGAATTCATCTTCGACTTCTTCATGAATTTTTCTCGGTGGAGGTAAAAGTAGGTTATTATTGTCCAATAGTTTTTCAAAATTTGATTCTTTTAAAATTCCTCCATCACTGTTACGACCGAAATCACCTACATCTATGAATATAAACTTTGCGTTGGCGTCAACTACTGCTTGGAAAATAATAGAGTGGGGTCCTTTATAATTGTAATAACTAGATCCTGAATTTGGTGGACATTGAATAGCTATATGTTTGCCATCTATGGCACCTACGCAGTTAGGAAAATTCCAAAATTTGTCAAATTCTTTTTCAATGTTCAACCAACCATCAGTCGAAGGTAGAGGCATAAACTGTGGCGATAGTATTTTCCATAATGCACAACATGTATCATTGACAATTTTACCCGCAGTGGTAGCTCCTAATCTAAGACTATAATGGATGCGTTGAAAATGTTCACCAGAAGCCAAAAAACTAAAAAATAAATGTTTAAATAAATTACCAATTTTTAACTTTTTTTTACATGGACCATTATAAATTCTTAATTAAACGAAGTATGTATTAGTTAAAAAAAAAAATTAACAGCAGGTATGTTAAATATTGAAATGTACATAATTTTATATGTATAAATTGTTATTAATCATAATTGTAAACATATTCTTTGTACGCCATTGAATGATTATTTTGTGAAATGTTTGTATTGGTTTTTATAGTGTCGGTATGCAAAAGTAAGTGGACTAGTCTTCGTAATTCGTTTGCAAGGAACTTCGTGAACTCAAAAATAAAAAAATCTGGGTCAGCTGGTTCTAAAAAAAGAAAATGGTACCTTTTTGATAGTATGAGTTTTTTAACTGGTTTTATGATGCAGCATAAAAAAATGGGTAGCAACATCGATAACGATTATATAAATGAATCCGAAGAAATCGTAGAGTCTGAAGAAGATGATACATTAGTAGTAGGAAATACAGGAGATAATATAGTAGATAATACAGTAATGGAAAGTGAACGAGACATTATTGAACCAATGTTTAAAAAACCAAAATTAACTTTACGTAAAAATGCATATAAAACAACAGCAAGTGATAAGGTAGCAGAACCGATGATAGAATTATCAAAATGTATACAATTACTACAGTGATTTTGCTTCGGATTTATCTTCGTCCTCACAAGGAAGTAACAATTCATTCAGATGATATTTTTTTTTAATTTATAAGTTATAATAATAATATAAACAAATTTAAAACATAATTAACTACAAAATAGATTTATAAGTTTAAGTTTACTAAATATTATGATTAATTTTATATTTATTAAAAAATAATAATGATTAAAAAAAACAATTAGATTTCTTACCTCAGTGTAACCAAAAGCCTTTCCTCAGGAGAAATACTTTTTCTAAAATTTGTATCTTCTTTCCCTTTTTCTTCTCCTTTTTCTTGCAGTTTAAAATCAAATGTAACACTACTTACACGTGTATAATTTTTAAATTTACTTTCGTCTGAACGTAGTTCGCATAATAAAGTTAAAATTAGGTACATTATGAGTGATACGTTTTTTATTTAACGGATGAATCCATAACTTTTTTTTTATGATTCTGTTCTAAATTTTGTAATATGTACCACATGCAAATCGCTACATCTTCATCAGATGACAATATGATGACAACTGATTTTTGTTTTGTCTAATGGTGTTTTGTCTAGGTAGTGTGCATTTTATAAAAACAAATTGTTTTTAGTTGACTGACGAAAATGACTAACACTGTCTAACGCAGTTTTACTCTTTTGGTGTGCGATCGTAATACAGTAATATTTACGTATAAACAAAAAATTTTAAATGTTTTTAACTTGATGATTTTTTATAAAATCAACTGAAAAAAGTTAAGTTATTTCAACTGTAAATTAAACTAGTTAAGTTCATAAGTTGATTAGAAAATAACCAAACTAGTTAAGTTAAAAAGTTTAAAAAAAATTAACTTTTTAACTTAACTTTAACATTTAACTACCTAGTTAATGCCAACCTTTGGATAAACCTATCGTCGTTCGTTCCTGAAAAAATGTAAAAAAAATAATAAAATATAATATTTTTTACAGTACATCCCAAAGTGAAACTATTTATCAGTCACGGGGGTATGTCCGGAGTGTGCGAAGCTGTGGATGGCGGTGTTCCCGTATTGGGAATTCCAGTGTTTTACGATCAGCCGAGAAACATTGAAAATTTGGTCCTCAACGGAATGGCGATATCCATGGACCTGTTGTCGACGACTAAAGAAAAACTTTCTAATGCCATTTCGGAACTCATCAACGACGAAAAGTATGACTTTGATTATTTTATTTATTACGAATTTTTTTATTTTATTTTATTTTTATTTTACAATACGGGACGAACCCTATAATACACGAATGAGACATTTGATTTCTATGCCAGTCGTTTTCAATAATCTATATTACATCATGGGTGAATTTTGTTAATAGATACTCAAAAAATGCTAAAATTGCTTCCAACCGATTCAGAGATCGGCCGATGACACCTCAACAGTCGGTTGTATATTGGACGGAGTATGTGATCCGTCATAAAGGCGCGCCACATTTGATATCTCACGCTCTGAACCTCACTTGGTATCAATACCTCTTGTTAGATATAATTGCCGTAGCGTTGATTCTTATTTTTCTATTCATATTTGTTGTCTTTAAGGTTTTCAAATGTATAAAAACTTTCAAGAAAGATAAAGTTAAAACTCAGTAAGTCTAGTAGTCAACGATTGTTATGATATTAAATACTGCTCCATTAGATATGAATCGTGTAATGTTTATATATTACTGTTATCACTATTACTTTTAATATTGTTATTACATAAATTGTTATTACTATTATTAATATTTTGATGTAAGAGTTATGGTTGTTGTGTGTCCGGCAGACTAAATATGAGCGCAATAGAAAAGAAAAAGTGCATCAAATAAACATCATAAATTAGATTTTATGGTTCTCCACTACTAATTTCCGAGATATGTTATATATAATTTTGTTAAATTAAATAAAAGAAAGGAATGAGTCGTTATTACAAAAACATATCGGAGATATTTAGGAGTTTTTAAGACAATAAAATCCTATTTCTATAGTAAAGTTATATTCACTATACTAGTATAATGATTTCATATTAAATCAAAAAAGAAGAAGTGAATAGACTCAAGGACTAGTGTAATAATTGATAAGAGCCTTGTGTAATATGTAAGTACCTAGTGCAATATAGTGCTTACATATTAAATTTTAATAGAGATTTAGGAGCATAAAAAAAAGTTCTGGTTCGGCAATGAACTTTGTCTGTATAATGGCTGTTGATACATATAGTACATACTTCTTCATTTCATACTTATTTAAAACACAATATGTCATTGGAATGTGGGCGTAAAAGGGTACGGCGATAATGTCTTATCATACACTTGTTCACAAAACTTTTTTAATCGTTCGAAATTAATATGAAATCCAAACGGCATTGACAATCAGTTTTATGTAAACAAGCGGGCGAGCAGTAGGCAACTGGTAAAATTATTTGGTATGTAATATGATTCACAACATGTTATCGTAAACACTTATAATATTATTGTTGAAATTAAGCGATAAATAAAGTAATACAGACAATGTTTAGTTGAATTAATAAAAAAAAGATTTTTAATACAGTGAATTTGAAACCATATAATAATACAATGCACAAAGAAACTTATATCACCAACGGGTCGCATATCTCGACTGCCATTAGATCTTAATTATAATAATACTATAACTAATATTTCTAACTGCCGTATACACACAATATTGAAAATATGTCAACTCTGCATTTTCTCTTTCCTTATACATGTATTACTGTATAGCTAATTTACAGTATGACAATACTACTTATTGTATACAATATACAGGGTGAAAACTAAATTATGATTTAATATTTTAACAATTATTATACTAAGACAATAACGCTTCGGGTAGGTACCTACCTAACCTAGGTATGATGTAATAGTTATAATATCAGTTCGAGTCCGGAGCTTTTCACGCGTGAGCAAACTCGCATAATATACACGTGGTGCTATTCTATACCTATATTATACATTTATACCTATCAAATACTTATACAAAATAACCTATACAAAAAAAAAAATTCCTACGGTGACCCTAAAATGTCGACCATGGTCAGTCTGTCGTTGTATTTATGGTTGTCGGTTGTCTTGCCGACGATACCGGTCGGAGAGGCTGCACGAATACTGGAAGTCGAAACGACAGCGGGCAAGAGCCACTGGAACTTCATGAGTTCAGTGCTCAGGTCGCTGACGGACGCCGGAAACACGGTGACCGTTTTCACGCCATTTCCAGACGGCGACCGGGCCAACTACACGGAGGTGGACACTTCCGGCGATTACCCGTTGAAGCTCGATATGGACGTGATGCAGACGATCCGGGAATATGGAGATCCGTTCGTGTTGATGAATATCTTGTCTGGGGACTGATACGAATATACTGTGACGCAATCTACGGCAACCATAAGCTGGCTTACCTGATAGCTTCTGAGGCAAGCCGCTTGGCTTCGACTGCGTTTCGTTCCAGAACGAGCGGGTCTGCCTGTGATCTACTTGATCCCCTCACCGATGATCACATTCACCGAGCTGCAGTTCACCGGTCACGTGTCCAATATTTTTTGCGTGTCCAACATATTGGCCAGCCACGCCGTGCCCGACACATTCGTCCAGAGTTTCACCAATACAGTGCTGCTGATGTACAGCATGGCCAAGACTAAGTACGACCAGCTGGTCACCTTGTTCGCGGACCCGAGACCGTAGACCTGGCACCAACCGTCAATCCGTCCATAATCTTCCAGAACGGTCATTACGTAACTGAGTTATCGAGACCTGTCCCGTCGAACGTTATCAACGTGTTTGGCATACACCTGAAACCCGTCAAAACCATACCAAAAGTGAGTGATATATAAATTACCGTGTTAAGGAGATTCCACACCTCCGTTTTTTTTAAGAAAAATTTTAATAAATAATACATATTTAATTCGTCATGAAATCGATTTTGAATGCATTGGTAGTAAATTGATGTTGTGTTCGTACTCACATTCACGTGTCATAAAATGCTTATAATCGAAACTATTTTATTGTAAAATGTTGTAAATCAAATCTAAACGAGGGGCAAAATACTGACTTAATTTTTACACAAGAATAATTATTTGAAAACATTTTATATTCTGAGCGGAGCGAGGAAGTTAGTGGTTTTACAATGGCGTTTAATCTTTTATCCTGTATACAAAATTTCTACCAGAAGGAGTGCTTCGATTTCAACATATAGTATCTTATCTTTTAGCAAAAATTGGATCAAGATGATTCTTAAAAGAAGTCATTTTTTGATTCTCTCAATAGTTATTTAATGCCCCGGGGAAAAACCACCAACAAATTACAAAAAACCGCTATAAATGGTATTTTAATTTCTACCGCTTATTGCTTATCGCCATAGAAACGAATAAAAAATTATTATACTTAAATATCAATTCAACTTACAGGCTATAATAAATAATAACTATATAAAATATTCAGACTGACAAACCATCTTCGTTCAGAATCTTTTTTCTTATACAATGATATTATATCATTGGATTCAAGTTTAATACGATCCATTATACATTGACCCAATTTTAACCTACTGTACAGCAAAGCGACATCCACTTACCCTCTTTTTATTTTGTTGTTAAGTCAACTTTGGAGATGTAAGGTAAATTTTTAATTCATTATTCTTAAAAATAATAAATATTATTTAAAATTTACAAAAAAGATGTGCCTATCGTTAAATTTATTATCCATTACCGTAAAAACAAAGAGCAATGTATCAACAATATTTGGACCTGGTGCACGGAACCTGGGTATTACTCTCGATGAAAACTTACGGTGGAATGTACATATATATTATAATATTATAGTCATGCGTCTTTGATATCACCCGTATATAGAGTGATAGAAGGTAAGACACTAAAACCTACTACACGCCTTACAATCGTATGGTCAAGCTAATGACTCTCTTTTAAATAAATTCAGATAAGCACTGTTAGCTTTATTGAGGCATGATGGTATGCGTTTGTTGATTCTATGGACTTTCCTTCAAAATTGGAATGACTTCTAGAATCTCATAATATACCATAGAGCTATTCTGTTTAAATAAACTTTATTGTTTATAGATATGTATGTCCCAGCACTGTTCCAATTCAAAATGTAAGAACGAAGAATACTTGAAATAATATTCAAACTCGAGTTTCATTGTCATAAACACTTTTTTTAAAATGTAAAACAAATATAAATAATACACTAATTCAAAACGCTTAATCTGTAATACGATCGTCACTTCACACGTGAAAGTTTAGTACCTACGTTCTCGCCGAATCAGTGACAACGGTGACAACGGAACAAAGGGACTGCCCGTCACTGCGCGCATACGGCTATGTTATAAAGCAAAATATTATTTTTTCCTGAAATAAAATACATCTTAATGATATTAATAATGCATGAAATTTACACAAAAATGGTCTAAAATATAATACAATTTTGTTAATAGTAAAAGATAAGTTTATATTTAAAAATAGCTAAACGACAAAATTTAAACTCAGTGAGTCAAGTAGTCAAAGAATATAATGACATAAATTACTGCACCTTTAGATACGAATCGTATAGTGTTTGTCTATTACTATTATCACTATTACTTTTAATATTGTTATTATATAAATATTGTTATTACTATAGGTAATTATTATTTTGATGTAAGAGTTATGCTATTGTTATGTATCCGGCAATAGACAGATTACTAAAATATATAAGTACAATCGAAAAGAAAAAATGTATCAATTAAACATCATACATTTGATAGCATAGTTCTAAATTTACAATTTTGGAGATATGTAATTTAATTCCGTTAAATTATCATTAAGAAGATAAAAAATCATGAGCCGTTATTAATAAAAATATAATATATGGGAGATATTTTTTTTTCCCTGTTGACTTAATTTATGTTAACATTTTTAGTTAAATCGTTTAGAGTTTTCAAGACATTAAAATCCTATCTTTATAGAAATATAAAAATCAATAATTGTTAAGTTGAAGAAGGAGACAAACTCGAGAACTAGCTTAATAATAGATATGTGCCATGTATATGTAAGTACTAATTATGTACTGCAATAGTGCGCATATTATAATGAAGTAAGCAGTAGTAAACAAAAAGTTCTGGTTCGGCAAAGTACTTGGCACGTATAATATTTGTACGTATACAATGTTGATATAGTAAATACTTCTTTATTTCTTACCTATTTAAAACATATTTGGGTCTAATTATATACGGCGATAATGTCTCGTCGTTGACAAAACTTTTGTGATCCTTTGAAAGTAATAAAAAAATAGAAACGGCCTTGCAAACCAGTTTTAGCTAAATCAACGAGTAAGCAGCAAGCAACTGCCATAATTATTTCGTTTGTAAATTGATTGATACAATGTAGTGGTACACATTTATAATACTGTTATACTAATACTACAACCCTTCGGATCCATAACATAGGTATGATGTAATAATTATTTTTATATCAGTTTGAGTCCGGAGCTCTTCGCGCATACAGACTCGTATAATGTACGCGTGGTGATAATAGCTGCGATACGGCGATACGGCCATACATGTATTATACCTATATTACTCATACGAACATATTATCGTAACCCTACCAAACTGTAGACCACTTCCCGTTCGAAATTCCTATGGCGACGATGAAAAGATCGACCGTGGTCTCGCTATCGTTGTTTTGGTGGTTGTCGATTGACCGGTCGGGGAGGCTGTCCGAATACTGGCCGTCGAAACGGTTGCGGCAAAGAGCCACTGGTACTTCATGAGCTTAGTGCTCAGGTCGCTAACGGATGCCGGACACATGGTGACCGTTTTTACGACGTTTCCAGACTGTGACCGGGCCAATTACACGGAGGTAGATACGTCCCACGACTTCCCGATGAAACTCGAATTGGACGTGATGATGATGATCCAGGAAGCTAGAGATTAGTTCATGTTATTGAATGCCAAGTCCAGAGGGATCCGATGCTACTGCGATGCGGTCTAAGGCAACCGGAAGCTGGCCGGCGTAATGGCTTCCGAGGCACGTGACCGCTACGACCTGCTGTTACTCGAGCCGCTGGCGTTTGACTGCGTTTCGTACCTGGCCGCGTCGCTCTTTCTGCCTGTGATCTACTCGATCCCGTCGCCAATGATGACTTTCGCCGAACGCCGGTTCACCGGTCACTTGTCCAACCCGACTTGTGTGTCCAATATGTTGGCCAGCCATGCCGTGCCCGGCACATTCGTCCAAAGGTTCACCAACACGGCGCTGCTGACGTACAGCATGGCCAAGATGAAGTACGACCAGCTGATCACCTTGGTCTCGGACCCGAGACCGTATGACCTGGCGCCGACCGTCAACCCGTCCATAATCTTCCAGAACAGTCATTAAGTCACCGAGTCACCGAGACCTGTCACCCCGAATGTTTCTACGTTGGTGGCGCACACCTAAAACCCGCCAAAACCATACCAGAAGTGAGTGTTGGATAAATTACCGTGTTAAGGGGATTAGGTACACGCCACCATTTTTTGGATACAACTACACTTATACGCGTCCCAACGTACTGACTTGAGTTTTACTCTGATAACAATATTGAAAACATATTTTAATTTATGAAATTGATTATGACGTATCCATCGAGAGTGAGTGGAGTTAGTGTTACTCCTTCAAGTTCAAGTTTCATAAAATTACTATGCCTAATCGACATTTTTTATTGCAAAATTTTTGAGTTTTAACTTACTGACATTATTTTTACAGCGAGAATTTGAAAACTTAATTAATTTTTTTAATTTATGCAAGTATGATATTATTTTCTTTTCAACATGTTTTAAAGTTTTTAATTCGTCCCAATCTGTTTTGTAAATTGCTTATTTTAGTTGTTAATACTTGACGAATTTATATGAGTTGTGATTTGTATTTTTAATATGTTGTGCAATTTTTTGATCAGTGATTAGTGAGTATACCTCTGATGAATATTGTAATGTTTGTGATTATCTCTAATTTATATGTGATGATGCAACTATATTGGTTAAAGGTCAGAGGTCTTGTGGGGCAATTAACGTATTGAATAAAATTAAAATAATTTGAGAAATCGTAGTATAGTGTTATATAGTTTGTGATATCAGATAGATTTATGTTCATATCGCCTATTAATATTAACGTAAGTATTCTATAATATTTGAATAAATTAGTATTTACTACCTCAATATCCTCAATAAATTAAAATAATATTTCCACTAGAAAACCTATCTATATAGTATATACTAATATTATTACTTAATTAATTGTATTAAATGTTATTGTTGTAAATAGACAGTTAGCATTTTGTATTATAAATATAGCCATAGTGTAATTGATATCTTTTTGAATAAATATATAACTATGCCATCCGGTTTTTGTGTGTGATTTTTAGAAATTGAAGATTGGTAATTATTTAACGAGATATATTTTTGATCAATATTATTTCCTAACCATGATTTTGCAGTAATTATTATATGGCTCTTATCCATAATAATTATTACAGAATTTGGACAATCTAGTTCAGATATGTGATTACTGATTAGCAATACTTCTAATATTAGTAAATAGTATATTCAAACTTTTATCATTGTTATAAAGTTTTGTGCACAGATATATATAATAACTAGATACCCGACTCCATATACAACAACATTATTAAACTATGATGCCCGATGCCATTTGTGACTTTGGCAATGTTTATTAATTCTAATCGTTTTGATAGGCTACGGGCTTGTTTGATATGAAATGTAGTTGTTTATTATCATATTACTTTTACATTGTCAAAGTTGCAAATGGCTGCCAGCGTCATTGATAAGAAGAAGTAGGGTATCTAGTTATTATATATATTTGTGGTTGTGTGGTTATCTCATTAGGTGAATTTCTTGTTGTGTTATGATATTGAAAAATGTGTTAATTGATGCCATCAAGATCAATTAATTTGTTATGTATTCCTATTTTTCTTTTTTGTGTACTTATAAAATAGGTATAATTATGATAATTTTCCAATGAAAGTCTAGTTAAGTCTAGTCTAGTTAATATTATAAGTAAAATAAAAAAAAAGAAAAATATATTTTTAATAAGTATCAAAAAATATAGGTACATTTAAAATAAGTGTATTAAATATTTTATGATTGCAATGATTACTATGTCTGAAGATCTTTACCCGGCTTTATTCGAATGACTTTTAATGATAACGTTGATTTACGTTTTTCCAGTCATATTAACGTCTTCAAAGTTTTCAAATGCATTAAAGCTTTTAAAAACGAAAAATTTAGAACTCAGTGAGTCAAGTACTCAACGATTGTCATAATAACAAATACTGAGCCATTGGACACGAATCATGTAATGTTTATATATTATTTTTATTCAATATTAATTTTAATATTGTTATTACTATTTTGATTTAAGAATTATTATGGTTGTTGTGTATCCGGCAATTGACGGATTACTAAAATTAATATAAGTGCAATAAAAAAAAAAAATGTGGGCAAGTGAGTGTCGCTCTGCTGTACAGTAGGTTACAAGTGGGTCACTGTATAATGGATGATATTAAATTTTAATTCAACGATATAATATCATTGTATAAGAAAAACGATTCTGAGCGGAGACAGTATGTCAGTCTATGTATAAGACATATTATATACATATCTATGATATTAAACAAAAAATTGACCTATAATAGGTACCTATATAATAAATTCCAAATTAATCATATCACAATTATATCCATTAGGTACTTATAACGCGTTATACATCAACAAAAACCGTGATACTATCATAGATATATAATAGTACACTTTAGAAGTTTCAAGTACCCACGAATAATATTATTCAATCACAACAAAATAACTAAAATAGTTATTCTAGGTTTTTTAATATGTAATTTCGTCCAAATTTGAAATTAAAATGTCTGTAAAAAATAAGTGTGTTTATATATTTTTTAGATTTTTTGGTTACAGTATGAATTATTTAAGAGAATCTTTGTTTTAAATTTTCAACTCTTAGTTATAAAAACTGAACATTTTTTAATTTTTTAATTCCAACGATTGATTATTTTCGAGATTTTGATGAATTTTGTCAAAATTCCAACTTTAAATGCTTATAAAAAAAAATCGTGCTTATGTATTTTTAAAATTTTTCAACTGATATTGTAACAATATATAAGAAAGCTTGTATTCAATTTTCAGACTTTTTGGCCCACCAAATAAAACTTTATTGATATTTATAGAAAAAAAAACTAAAAAAAATTGAAAGCTGTAAATGTCCATAAACAGCTCAAAAAGAGTCAAAATATTTTCAAAATTGTATGGTGTATAGAAAATGCTAATTTAAACATTCAGTGAAATTTTCATGTATCTACAGTCGTTCGTTTTTGAATTGCAACAAAATAAGGAAATCGCTACATGAGTAATCGAGTGAAAATCCAATGTTGTAAAAATTTGAATTTCAAACAATCATAAAAATTTAATTTGACTGTCCGGTAGAGATTTTTTTATTGATAAAGGTAGATAATCTTATAAGGAATCTTGTGTTTCATTTTCAAATCTTAGATTTAAAAAGAAAAATTTTTACGAATTCTTAACTCAAAATAATTTGCTAATTTTCGTGATTTTTCCATATTTTGTCAATTTTTGAACTTTAAATGCTTATAAAAAAAAATTGTGACTAAGGATTTTTAATATTTTTCATCTGCCTTTGAAACAACATATTAGGAGCCTTCTATTAAATTTTCAAGCTTTCGCAACCAATAAATAAAAATTAGAAAAAAAAAACTAAAAAAAAATGGAAAATGAAAATGTCCCTAAACAGTTCAAAATAAATCAAAATATTTTGAAAATGTTATCGTGTATAGAAAATGCAAATATAAACAACCAGTGAAAATTTCATGTATATACGTTCATTTGTTTTAGAGTTACACCAATAACCAAAATCGATTTTTTGGAAAACCAATTTTGCGTAAAAATTCCCGTTTTTCCTTAATTTTTATGTTCTTTTTCCCGGCGCTTGTGAAAACTACTGTGAAATTTATACTTTTGACCCCCCAAAGTACCAACTAGATTCACTTTCCTACCAGAAAAGCTACTGATGAAGAAAATCCAAGCATTTTTACTGTCCTAAAACGTGATGACAGACACAAAAATATAAATAAAAATATAAATAAAAATATAAAAAAAAAACATACATCATTGTAAAACCAATACATTCATCGCTCCGCTCAGAATCTAAAAAATGTATCAATTAATCAGCATAAATTAGACAGCTCGGTTCCCCACTTCCAATTTCCTATATAAGTTATTTAATTCCGTTACATTATTAAAAAGATAAAAAAAATAATTAGTCGTTATTAATAAAATGTACCTATTGGATATTTTTTTTATCTATTGACTTTAAAAAAATTAACTAAAATATATGTTAAAATAAATTAAGGTATAATGATCCTACCTCTAAAGTAATATAATCACTCTAATTAATAATGCCTATAATGATATTATATTATATCAATAATTGTTAATTTAAACTAGGAGACAGACTCAAGGACCAGCGTAATAATATATATATATATGCGCTGTATATGTATGTGGAAGTCAATATTGCAAAAGTGCGTAATAATGAAGTAGTAAAAATAATAAAAAATAGTTTTGGTTCGACCATGAACTTGGGATACTGTGTAATGTCTTATCGTACAATCATTCCAGAAACTTTTTGGATCGTTCGAAACTAATGACGAAATCGACATGGCATTGAAAACCAGTTTTAAATAAGCGAGCAGTAGAAAACAGGCATCATTTTTCCGTACCTATGTAATTTGATTGATACCTCGTAGTCATTCACACACATAATATTATTATACATATACCAAAACGGCAAAACGCTTCGGATCTATATAGCTATGATGACGTAATAAACTATGTAAAGATGTATAATTTTTAACTCGTAAATTGTTTGCAATATTAAAACAGTGTGGATGACGTGAGTGGTAGTTAAAACCAAGAATATATAATATATATATGTATTATTGTGTACAGCTTGAAATACGTAATGACTTATGAAATTCGACCACCTTTATTGCAGTTCTAGTTCGGAGCTCTTCACGCGCGCACAAACTCGCGTAATAAACGGGCAGTGCAATCCATAGATGTTTATCTATATGATCTATATTATACTTATTATCCATACGTGAATATTGTAACCAAAGCGGATCGTACAGTATTTACCGTATTACCTGTACAAAAAAAATTCCTATGGCGATGATGAAAATGTCGACCGTGGTCTGGCTGTCGTTGTTTTTGTGGTTGTCAGTTGACCTGCGGACGATGCCGGTCGGGGAGGCTGCTCGAATACTGGCCGTCGAAACGATAGCGGGAAAGAGCCACTGGTACTTCATGAGCTCGTTGCTCAAGTCGCTCACTGACGTCGGACACACGGTGACCGTTTTCACGCCGTTTCCGGACGGCGACCGGGTCAACTACACGGAGGTGGATACGTCTCGCGACTTCCCGATGAAACTCGATTTGGACTTGTTGAAGACGATGCGGGACTATAGCGATCCGTTCAAGTTAACGAACCTCATGTCCAAACAGGCTCGATACTACTGCGACGCGGTCTACAGCAACCAAAAACTGGCCGACGTAATGGCTCCCCAGGCACGCGATCGATACGACCTGCTCTTAATCGAACCACTGGGCTTCGACTGCGTTTCGTACCTGGCTGACGCGCTCGGTCTGCCTGTGATCTACTCGATCCCGTCACCGATGATAACCTTCGCTGAGCGGCTTTTTACCGGCGAGGTGTCCAACCCGGCTTGCGTGTCCAACATGTTGGCCAGCCACGCCGTGCCCGGCACATTCGTCCAGAGGTTCACCAACACTGCGCTGCTGACGTACAGCATGACCAAGACTAAGTACGACCAGTTGGTCACCTTGTTCATGGACCCGAGACCGTATGACCTGACGCCGACTGTCAATCCATCCATAATATTCCAGAACGGTCATTACATCAGCGAGTCTCCGAGACCGGTCACGCCAAACGTTATCTACGTGGGTGGCATACACCTGAAACCCGCCAAAACCATACCAAAGGTAAGAGTGATAGATAAATTACCGGGGATTCCGCACCTCCGTTTATTGGAATATGAAAAACATACGCATGCGTGTTCCAACGTACCTCCTGATTTAAGTTTCACTCCAATAACAATATTTTAATTTATTATGAAGAATTACTTTAGTTTATTATTTTGGATCCATCGACAGAGAGGGTGGTTAGTTTTACGCGTTCACCTTCACGTTTTATAAAATTCCTAGAATCAAAATTATTTTATTCCAAAATGTTGAAAATCAGATCTAAACGGGTTCCAGACATACCCACTTTAGTTTTAAACCGAGAATTCGAAAACATATTTTACTTTTTTGTCAAGTCAACTTTGGGTACTTCGAGCTAACTTTTTGGTTTATTAGTATATAAGTTATAAGTATTTAAAATGTTGATGAGTGGACTGGTGTGGTATGGGATTACTCCACGAAATGTTTGTCCACTACTCCACTCATCAAAACTTAAAAATTTAAATACTTATAACTTATAAGTTATAACTCATAATCTACTCGTCCTAAATTTGATTTTTATGTTTTAAAATACTTAGACAAATATTCTGATTTTGAATATGAAATTAAAACTCTGTTATCATTCAAAAAAGTAAAAACCTTAACAAATTATGAGGATAAAAAATATAATTTTTTAATAAAATAGTTGTTTCGTAAACGACTTGAAACTATTTAAAATGATATTTCCAAAAACATTTATACTTTTCGAAATAATGATTGTTCAATAATAAAATAATCACTCTGTATAACATAATATTAATATATGAACATAAGCAACATGGTCTTGGTGTTTGCTCTGTGCCCATCTGAAATGCTGTTTGCATACTTCCGCAATTCGACTAGGTCAGATTGCTACATAGGTGGCTAAGTTCATTAGGTACAATCATTATCCGTTTCCTGATATGCTGCTAACATACTGACCTACGTCATGGGTGGTTAAGTTGCATGAAAACCATTTTGAGTTGCATTTTCACTTGAGATGCTGGATTTGCTAGACTCAACATGGTTCCCGAATTAATTCTTTGTGAAATATGAAAAAGCACAGTATATAATGCCGCAGAAAACACACAATAATCCACCGAAAATGGATTGCATCGACTTACACCTGTGATGACTATCTTGCTAGACACTTCATCATGTCCATTAATTTTACACCATTTTGCACATGAAAAGGAACACCGTTGATGACTGATAAAAATACAATCAAATACGGCTATCGAATTACCTTTTTTTCATACAGGTAACCACCATACAAACGAAACACATTGTATCCAAACCGCCTCAGGTGGAGCCGAGTTGGTTATCGATTTACACCGCTAATTACTGATGGCTCGACTCTAAATTGTATGGATATCGATTTTGCCCTTTTTTATTTACACAAAAACAAGTATATAATAATTTAAACAACATTGAGTCCGAGACCGGTACACACTACTCATGGTCAGCGTATATTTAGACCACCTTATTCCCCGTTGTCTCCGTCCATCCGTTGGTTACCAGTACCTGTATCGTTATGATTACTGATTGATTAGATTGTTGATGTATTATATTGTTGATTTTTATTAATTTATTACCAATAAATAGTTACGATTTTTGATATACATAATCGATTATTGTCTATTTATTGTCCTTAATTACTGTACATAAATTGTGCATGGGAATTAATGAGTATAATTTAAAGCATTGTATTAAAATACGTTTAGAAACCAGGAATTTAGCAAACACACAGAGTGAGCTTGCCTAATATGTTTTGAAATACTACGTTTCATGAATATACCAACACCAGGAAAATAGTAGGCAGAATATTATAGTAGGTTTACTATATTATGAGCGAAACCGTCACGAAACTCACGATTTTAAATGAGTCGACAACAAAAAAATATATAGCAATA
Source organism: Macrosiphum euphorbiae (assembly GCA_949089665.1). Taxonomy (NCBI): domain Eukaryota; kingdom Metazoa; phylum Arthropoda; class Insecta; order Hemiptera; family Aphididae; genus Macrosiphum; species Macrosiphum euphorbiae. Next base: position 118,103,321 of record CARXXK010000001.1, read on the forward strand.
CCTATAACATATACCTACTTATAATAAATAATATAATTTAATTTTGTGTATACGTGGATATTTTGACTGTTGACGTTTTGATCAACTCACTTAGTAATGCTACAAAACTGTATAGTTAAATAATTTAAACTTTGATTTAAAAGTACATATATGTGTATACTTAATAGAAGTACAATTCTACAGTTGTTAATTTTTTTTTAACTAACTGTGTGCTGATGTTACAAGTAAAACTTATTTACATAAAATACGTAGGCATTATGCACTAAAATGGACAAAATAATTAGTAGTAAACAATTTGTTACTACATAAATTATTCGTGTTCAAATTGAAAGAATAAAAATTATTTTTTTGCATACAAAAACATTAATTTGTATTTTATTTTAATTAGGTACCTATTCAAAAGTCTGTAAATTCATTGGGATGCATAAATATATAAGAATAATGGTTTTTATTTTAATTAAGTAACATTATAAATTTTTATTCAAGGACATATTAGATTTTATCGAAGATTCACCCCAAGGAGTGATTTTCTTCACATTCGGCTCCACGATTAAAGTGTCATCGTTGCCGGGACATATTGAAAAGTCGTTTAAAGAAGCGTTTGCCGACATTCCTCAAAGAGTTTTGTGGAAATACGAAGGTGAAATGAAGGACAAACCAAAAAACGTGATGACGAGAAAATGGTTCCCTCAACGAGATATACTATGTAAGTATACATTTTACAATAGATTAACCAATCGTTGTTCGGTCCTGAGAAAAATTAAAAATTAATATATAATATTTTATACAGTACATCCCAAAGTGAAACTGTTCATCAGTCACGGAGGTATGTCCGGAGTGTACGAAGCTGTGGATGGCGGTGTTCCCGTACTGGGATTTCCAGTATTTTACGATCAGCCGAGAAACATTGAAAATTTGGTCCTCAATGGAATGGCGATATCCATGGACCTGTTGTCGACGACCAAAGAAAAACTGTCCAATGCAATTTCGGAACTCATCAACGACGAAAAGTAAGCCTTTGATGATAATATTATTTATTACGAATGAGACATTTGATTTCTCTACCACTTTTTTTCAATAGTCGTTGTTAAATATCAATATTATATCGTGTGCGTATATTGTTTTTAGATACGCGAAAAATGCTAAAATTGCTTCCAACCGTTTCAAAGACCGGCCGATGACACCGCAACAGTCGGTCATATATTGGACGGAGTATGTAATCCGTCATAAAGGCGCGCCACATTTAATATCTCACGCTCTGAACCTCACTTGGTATCAATACCTCTTGTTAGATATAATTGCAGTAGTGTTGATTTTTGTGTTCCTAGTCACATTTGTTGTCTTTAAGGTTTTCAAATGTATAAAAACTTTTAAAAAAGATAAAGTTAAAACTCAGTGAGTCTAGGTAATCAGCGATTGCAGTTAATTATTTCATCATTGTACATATTTTATACCTACTTTTTACATTTATACGAATCGTTTATTGTAATACTGTTTTAAACATTTTATTACTATTATCACTATATTACTTTTACAATTTGTACTATATAAACTGTTATCACTAAATTATTATTATTTTGACGAAATAGATAACAATTATTGTTGTGTATTATAACTTTTAAGTGTAATTAAAAGAAAACTTTTTTTTTCATCATTATAATATTATAATGATAATTTATAGTAGAAATCGTTTTTAACGACCAAGACCTAGAACTTCATGCATCTACATATTCGTTTGAAAAATCCTTATTCTATACATAATTGTTTTGGGATGGTAATGGAGGATAACTTAAAAAATTTCCTTTTTTTCTGCGTTTTTTTCAATGAATTCATATTTTAAACATTCTATTATAATGGTTTATTTATTATATTTTAGTTACACACATTGTTTTTACACAATTTGAATAGTTTATGAGAAAAATCTATTGTTTTACATAAAACATACAAATTTATATTATTTTATATTAACGTGATAATAACTATTAGATTTTTTGATTATACATATTTTAAATATCCGTTTTTCCTAATAAAAAAAATATTAGACTTATATATGATGTCCAAATATATATAATATGTTACTGTGATTGTCTGTAGTTTATCTCGAGGAAGAGAAGACGAAAACAGACCCCTTTTGAGATATTCATATTTACTTTGCTCTATACCCTCTGCTACTCTAAAATTAGCTTCAACATTTAATCTGGAGCAATTTTTTGTTTTTAATTACAGTTAACTCAACGGTTCATACATAACTATCAGACTATTTCATAATGACCGTGAGATTAAATTAAATTACCGATTAAATTAAATTTAAAAATAACCCATATAATAGGATTAGGATGTTTATGATCTTATAAAATCTAAAAAGGTGCTCAGCTGTACATTAGGTTACAAGTGGGTCACTGTATAATGGAAGGTATTAAATTTGAATTCAATGTTATAATACCATTGTATAGGAAAAACGGTTCTGAGAGGAGACGGTATGTCAGTCTAGGTATAAGACATTATATACTTATGTATGGTATTAAAAAAAATTGACCTATGATAGATATATACCTATAATAAATTCCAAATTAATCATATCACAATATCCATTAGGTACTTATAACCAGTGTTGTAAAAAATACTTTTAAAAAGTATTTGAGTAATTACTCAAATACTTATAAAATAATGTATTTAAAATACCACCCAAATACTATCTATTGTAAAGTATTTGAGTATTACTCAAATACTTTTTAGAAGTATTTGAAATAATTTTCAAATGCAAAACAAAAAAATACGTACGTATACGACATACCTTACCTACCTTATGTTCGTATTATATTTCGCTATGATAATATACTATATTGGTAGGTAGTAGGTACCGAAACGTACCGTTCCGATCGTCGTCGAGTGTCGACGATAAACAGACGGTTTCTCAGACTAACTAATATTAATTAGCTATTAATAGACGAAAACTAAAACCAATATAGAATTGTTCATAAATGATAAATATATATTATAATATTATTAAGACATTATTATTATTTGACAATGAATAAAAAGTTGAAGGAATAAAAAAAGTATTCAATACGGAAAAAAGTATTTGAATACTTTTACTCAAATACTTTTACTCAAATACTTTACAACACTGCTTATAACGCATTATACATCAACAACAAACCCTGATACTATCATAGATATATTATAATAGTGTACTTTAGAAGTTTCAAGTACCCACTAATAATATTATACAATCACAACAAAATAACTAAAATAGTTGTTCTAGGTTTTTTTTTATGTAATTTCGTCCAAATTTGAACTTAAAATGACTATAAAAATAAACTGCTCTTATGTATTTTTTAAATTTTTTGGTAACAGAATTAACTACTTACGTGGAATCTCGTTTTAAATTTTCAATCCTTAGATATAAAAGTTGAACCTTTTATAAATTTGATAAATTTGGTAAATTTTGTCAAAATTCGATCTTTAAGTGCGTATAAAAAAAAATGTGATTATGTATTTTTAATATTTTTCAACTGATATTGTAACAATATATCAAGAGAATTGTATTAAATTTCTACACTTTTCGGCCCTTTTTTCATAGAAAAAAAAAAATTGAAATATGAAATTGTCCGTAAATAGCTCAAAACAAGTAAAAATACACATCATTGTAAAATCAATACATTCATCGTTCCACTCAGAATCTAAAATATTGCATGCAGATATATCCAAAAGACGTCAAAGTATTCCTTAAAAAAAAATCAAATATGACATTATAAAATGAGTTAAAAATTGTATTATATTATATTCTATTCATTGAAAACAATGGTATTCATTTTTAATAACAACCAATAAAACCTAATTAAAAATAACGAACCATTTTTATAGTATAAAACATTTACATATTTTCTAATTTTTTTTTACCTAGTTATGGTTTGTAAAATCTAATGACTAAAAAAAGTTATTTACAGTGTATACAATTTACGTAAAATGGTCTACGATATAAAACAATTTTTAAAAACAAAAAAATAAGTGAATACCTGATGCAGACCTGTGGGGTGCCTCGTGGACGGTGGATGAAGGTGACCAAAAGAAAAGACAGTTTCAAAAAAAAGAAAAAAAAAGAAGAACACAACAAAACGACGCACTGGTGTAGTTTAGGTTTTTATTAGTGGTGAAGTCATACAATAAATTGCGAAACGGTATCGGTAGTGGTGTTAAACTCGGGGGAAGTGGGTGTCGAGGTCCGTCTCCGGGTCGCTGAGAAAAAACAAGTGACTTTGTTATGACCGGTTTGTTTGAGTAGCCACAGCACGGCTTCCGCGTAAGGGCTGTTTGAATTCAAACTGTCATTACGCGGGACCGCGTCATGCCTAAATTTTATAATTTATGCAATAAATTATGTAATAATGTTATGATTTAAGCCAATAACCAAAATTTATTTTCTCGCAAACCTATTTTGAGTAATAATTACCGTTATTCCTTAATATTTATTTTGTCTTTCCTTGCACTTTTGAAAACTATTGTGAATTTAAATTTTTAACTCCCAAATGCACCAATTAAATCCACTTTCCCGTCAAATAAGATATTGTTGAAGAAAATCGAAGCAGTTTTACCGTCCCAAGCGGTGATGACACACAAAAAAAAAGAAAAAAAAGATTTCAATAAAAAAACACACATCGTTGTAAAATCAATACATTCATCGCTCTGCTCATAATCTAAAAATAATTATTTTGTATTCAAAAACATAAATACAATTTATACTTTATATATAAGTTATACATATGAATCATGTTTTTTAATTAAGTAATATTATTATTTTCGATTCAAGGTCATATTATTAGATTTTATCGAAGACTCACCCCAAGGAGTGATTTTCTTCACATTCGGTTCAACCGTTAAAGGTATCGTTGCCGGAACATATTGAACAGTTGTTCAAAGAAGCCTTAGCAAATGTTCCTCAGAGAGTTTTATGGAAATACAAAGGTGAAATGAAAGACAAACCGAAAAACGTGATGACGAGAAAATGGTTCCCTCAACGAGATATACTATGTAAGTATACATTTTACAATAGATTAACCAATCGTTGTTCGGTCCTGAGAAAAATTAACCTAACCGCACACTTCATTGCCGTGAAAAATAAAAATTCTTAAAAAGAATTGTGAATCTTCAACTCATTTTGGATGTAATTCGCTGCAACTCAACCACCTGATATTAAAGTGCGACAATTCGATTTAATGTAAGCTTGTAGGTACCTAATCTGCGAAATTAATCATTGGCAAAAAAAAAATTAATAAATACTAATGTTTACTTATTATTTTTCCTATAATCAATAACAACCATTCATAAACGAAAATTTCCATCGTAAATCTCCCTGGCTCGGACCTCTAACGAGTGCAATTGTGAATTTAAATCATTCCGGGATAACCACACAAACACGCCCAAAAAAATGTCATCAAAATCGGTCCAACTGTTTAGGGATGTATAAAGGACAGATATACCTAATACCTATATAATATATATAGATAAACCCATTGTCATTTGTTTCAGAGAAAAAATAAAAAAATAAAATTATATTTTTTACAGTGCATCCTAAAGTGAAACTTTTCATCAGTCACGGAGGTATTTCCGGAGTGTACGAAGCTGTGGATGGCGGTGTTCCCTAACTGGGATTTCCAGTATTTTACGATCAGCCGAGAAATATTTACAATTTGGTCCTTAATGGAATGGCAATATCCATGGACCTGTTGTCGATGACCAGAAAAAAACTGTTCAATGCAATTTCGGAACTCATCAACGACGAAAAGTAAGCCTTTGATGAAATTATTTATTACTATACTCCGGTCCACGAGAGAGTATTACCGTTTTGCGTATGCAGAATGACGGCGGAGACCGTTCCGAGGCCCCATTTCCCCCACTATTTCCGCGACCCCTATACACCGTATAGCGTTGAGCGCTGCCGACCGGTACCGAACAGTTGTCGGCATGCCGAGTAGTAGGGAATGCGCGGAATCGGACGAGTTTTCGTCGGGCGACGGTAATACTCTCTCGTGGGCCGGAGTATACTGAGAAATATTTTGATTTCCCTACCAGTTGTTTTAATAATCTATATTATATCGTGTGCGTTTATTATTTATAGATACTCGAAAAATGCCAAAATTGCTTCCAACCATTTCAAAGACCGGCCAATGATGCCGCAACAGTCGAGAAAACGACAAAGTTAAAACTCAATGAGTCTAGTACTCAACGATTGTCATGATGTCAACCACTGCACTCTTGAATACGAATCATGAAGTGTTTATCTATTATTGTATTATTGTCACTATTATTTTAATATTGTAATTATATAAATTGTTATAACTATTATTATTATTTTGATGTAGTTATCGTTGTTATGTATCTGCCAATAGACGGATTACTAAAATAAATGCAAGTGCAAACTAAAAGAAAAAAATGTAACAATTAATCAGCATAAATTAGACACCATTGTTCTCCTCCGCTCCCAATTTCCGAGATAAGTTATTTAATTCCGTTAAATTTTTAAACGATAAAATATTAATTATTCGTTACTTAAAAAAATGTATTTGAGATATTTTTTTTTATCTATCAATTTAATTTATTTTAACATTTTTAAGTAAATTGTTTAGTTTTTAAGACATTAAATTCCTATCTATATGGTAATAATATAATCACTATAATGATATCATATTAAATCAATAATAGAAGAAGAGGACTGACTCAAGGACTATCGTAATAATAAATATTCGCCATGTTTAAGTAAGTACCATCGACGTATTAATAATATTTATTAATAGGTCTTTAGTAAGTACGTACTTTAATACCTCGTATAATTAAAATGGATTAGAAAAAAAGAATGTCCCGTTGTGGCAATGAAATTGGTACTTATACCTACTATAGTTGTTGTCATTGTTGATAAATATAGTAACGAATAATTCTTTATTTCATACCTATTTAAAACATATTGTGACATCAGGCCGTGGGCTCAGTGCCGCAACAACCGGGGTTGCTAGGGGTGTAAACATAGACATATAAAAGAATGGACCGCGCATATCATATCCCAGTAGTGTATTTGGTTGAGTCAAAGATATGTGCGAGAGAGACAGACTTATGTTAGAATTCCCAAAGACATTCCAACCAAAATATTTTATCGTCCTTGAATATTTATATATTTTTTTAATGATAACGACAACCAACGAATGATAACATTTTAAAATCATTCCCCGCGTTATAGCATTTTGTTTATTTGGTTAAAACTTATGTTTTGAGTTATGTTCTTTTATATGTCTATGGGTGTAAAGAACCCTTGGGCCCTCGTTAAATCATAACAATGGGCCCCGGGGCCCGTGACCAAATTATTTGAAACTTTTTTCTTTTAAATATTTATTTTTTATTTAAAAATAGAAGGTTATTATATATTATTAACTTATGCCTAGTGACTAGTATGCTTATCAGTTATCGCAGTGCAGCCCTCATCGGCAAGACACGCACATATAAGACGTCCAAAAGTGTACAAAACATATTTTCCCTTTTTGTAGTTTTATAAGAAATAATGAAATATTATTGATAAATCCCAATTTCCCATAATATAATCACTATAATCACAACAAACCTTAGGTTTACCATCTACACTGCGTACACCGTGAACAATATAATATAATTATTTTTTATTGTATCAATAGTATTAATTAATTAATTGTATTTACCACCGATTAGCATGTTTTTTTTACTAAATACTAATAATTAAAAAAATATTATTATAATAAAATATTTTATTACTAAGGTTTTTACAAAGTCATATCTTACTATCTTATTATTTTATCAAAAAATAGAAACTATTGAATACATTAGAAACATAATTATCAATATTTAATATTTATTATAATATAAAACAGTCCTAATTATAGTTATAACAAAATAATAAAAATAATAATTTCGAATGGCAGGGGGCTGAACCATACCGCCAATATCATATTCTTGAATTTCTTAATTTTGCTATGTTTTGACGGCTGATGGTTTATTGCATTTAAATCGGGACAAGAACGAAAATAAATGGTTTTAAAGGCCGTATATCACTTTGCTCATCAGTCCTCACCTATCTGTGTACAATGTGTTCAGTGCTCTTCACCTATCTGTAATCAGTATAGTAGTGTATATTATATTAATTACATAATATAATGTATGTAACAAAAGCTTAAAACAACAAGTAATACGTTTATTGACCTATTGGTACATGAGCATAGTCGCAACTAGGGTTAAAATTCTGGCGGGCTACAGCCCACCTAACAATACTATTCATTTAAAATAACCTATAAGCGGCTTATGTCTAAATAAAGGAATATTTTTTGGAGGGGTCTAAATCGTAGTCGGGGGGACAAAAAGCTAAAACTTAGTATAAAGTTATATCTATAACTGCAATAATTATTTCCTACGTAATTTGATTGATAAAACGTTATCGTATACACTCATAGTATTATTATACCAAGATGATAACGCTTCGGGTACTCAACCTAGGTATGCTGTAATATTAGTTATATTTTAGTTTCAATCCGGAGCTCTTCGGTCGCTCACAAAGTCACATTATATAGGCTCGGTACCTTCAATACCTATATTATAAATATTACTTATACGTGAATATCGTAACTCAACTACCGGACCATATACCAAATAACTGTACAAAAAACAAATTCCTATATGGCGACGATGAAAATGTCAACCGTAGTCTGGCTGTCGTTGTTTTTGTGGATGTCGATTGACCTGCGGATGATTCCGACTGGGGAGGCTTCCCGAATACTGGCCATCGAAACGATAGCGGGAAAGAGCCACTGGTACTTCATGAGGTCATTGCTAAGGTCGCTGACGGATGCCGGACACACGGTGACCGTTTTCACGCCGTTTCCAGATGGCGACCGGGTGAACTACACGGAGGTGGATACGTCCCGCGACTACCCCATGAAGCTTGATATGGACTTGTTGAAAACGATCCGCGAATTTCAAAATCCATTAATGTTATTGAATGGCATGGCTGGAGGAGTGCGATTCTACTGCGACGTGATGTATGGCAATCAGAAGCTGGCTGACATAATGTCTTCTGAGGCACGTGACCAGTACGACCTTCTCTTAATCGAGCCGCTTGGCTTCGACTGCATATCGCACCTGGCCGACTCGCTCGGTCTGCCTATGATCTACTTGATCCCGTCGCCGATGATCACTTTCGCCGAGCGGCTGTTTACCGGCCATGTGTCCAACCCGGCTTGTGTGTCCAACGTGTTTGCCACCCACGCAGTGCCCGGCACATTCGTCCAGAGGTTCACCAACACGGCGCTGCTGACGTACAGCATGGCCAAGACTAAGTACGACCAGCTGGTCACCTTCTTCACTGACCCGAAACCGTATGACCTGGCACCGACCGTCAATCCGTCCATAATCTTCCAGAACAGTCACTACGTCACCGAGTCATCGAGACCGGTCACGCCGAACGTTATCTACGTGGGTGGCATACACTTAAAACTAGCCAAAACCATACCAAAGGTAAGAGTTAAGAGTGATAGATAAATTACCGGGGATTCCACACCTCCGTTTATTGGAGAAATATACATGTATACTTGTATACGTGTTCTAACATACTGATTTGAGTTTCACACCAAAAACAATATTTAAAACATATTTTAATTTATTATGAAGTCGATTTTGAATGTAAAACAACCATAAAGAAAACACTAATTCAAACCCCTAAGTGTGTCGCTCAAGTCGCTTCCCACGTACAGTCGTTGTACCTGCGTACTCATCGACAACTGGACTGCCCGTGCCTGCGAGTATAATTTGAAATGTTATAGATCGTTGTCTGGTGATTAAACGAACACAAAACGATTGATTTGAACGATTAATACTTTATTAAAAAAACAATACAGTTTAACTGATGTGAAATAGTGACATTAACATTTAACAAAATAACAGACTAATTAAGACAGGCGTACGCGTCCTACGCTGCCCGTTGGTTACTAGGGCACATACACTCATAGTGTACCTACTTACATTATGTGGGGGAGATCAGTCAGGGTGACCACCCTCCTCATAATTTATAACAGATATTATGAAGCAAAATATTGTCACCTCAGCACATCTTGCTTTGCTTGCCAGACCTGTATTAATTAATTAACTAATTTACTAATTAATTAATTAATAATATTTAACAGATTCAAATATTCACACCTATATTACATATATAATATATTAAATAATATTCTACTGACGAATATCTACAATATACGACACGTCTTAGTACTGTAGTACAATAATATAATGTCTGCAGACTGAAAGATGTTGATAACATTGTTCGTAATATTTCTTTATTATTATATTAGTCTATCTATAAATATAGCATTCGAGTTTTGGGGAGGTCTTTAATATGTCCAATAAATTTTCCTTTCTGCTTTTAGAGAATAAGTTTGAGCACTTTAAAATGATTATCGCCTATCGGCCGAAACGATCTGTATAATGTACCTAGTCAATATTATAAAAGTTGTTATTTCTGTATAACACGAGTATGTACACTGTCTTACATATTATAATTATAATATACAACTATGTATATTTTATAGGTACTTTAATTATTAATCTCAAGACGTGTAATATTTAGCTACCTATATCCAACAAACATAAATATAAATTCACCCAAATGATCACTTAATATCCGGCTATCGAACGATTGAGAACGTTATACCTTTTTAGCCGAACCATTGAGAACACTTAAAAATAACAAAGAACTTACCACTGACCCAAAAAAAACCCAAAAAAGAAAACGTTTGAGAACGAATTTAAGTGAAAAGTTGCCATATCGTTTATTTGGCTATTGAAAGATTCATGCCTATATGCATAAATAAATATTCTTAAAAAAAGTCATCAATTAATAATTGTTACAACAGTTAAAATATTCATACTAAGGATAATAATCCTTAAATATGGTTTTACAAAAATATAAAATATAATATTTAAAATTAGATGTAGGCAGTATTCGTTATAGGTACTTCAGTCAATCTACTTAACCTATTGGCTATTGGCATAGGGCATGGACATATTATTCTTAGTACCTTGACTCTAATTATCGTAGCTATTTTCAATATTGTTTCTGCTCGAGTTTCAGTTAGAATTTTAATGACAATTAACATGATACATTGCTAATTCAATATTAACAAATTATCGTGCTCGAAATATTATTCGATTAATTTTGGCAACGTTGGATAAAAAAATAAAATATCTATCGTTCTCAATCTTGTTACCAAAAATTCCGTTTTAAATCGTATTTTACCGTAATATCCCACCCGGATGATATATGTAATATGCTCTACTCAGGTAAAATTTGGGTCATTCACTCTCGATGGATGTAGAATTATATTGAGAATTTGTAATCTGCGCCAAAATAAAGATAGGTAATTCGCAGTGTTGGGTAAGTTATTTTACTCGTTACTAAGAGATAAATGTAATTAAGTTACTTTACTCGTTACTCAAATAAAATTGTAATGAAATTACTTTACTTTTCAAATAGAAAAGTAGTTAATTACTTTCTCGTTACAAATATACAATTTTTTTTTAGATTTCTTGGCAATTATCTTCTCTGCAGGCAAAATAAACAAGCACATTAGGATCATATAAAATTTGGTCTTCCACACAAGATATATTCATAGGAAACCTATTTAAAGGAATCAAATTAAATAATAAATTTAATTAACTGTTCTCGTGATTTACGGTGCAATTAGACATTTCATTGGTCAAAACCATTGAAAACTGAATTGTGCAGAGTTAAAATTATATATATATATACATATTAGATTGGTAAACATAATAATACCCGCATTATACATAATATATTATTTTCAATTCCCAATAGGTAAGTAGATACTTAATAATTCGAAACTGAACTGTAACTCGTTATTCTATAGAAATGACTTTTCAAATTGTTATTGTTTGTCCACGGGTGTCACCGGTTTCCGCCAAAAATGACCTTTCTATTTTCCGCCAAATTAGAAAAAACATCATTCCTTTTTCCGCCAAATTATAGAATTTTAAAGTTTGGTAATCCTTACGTAAATATTTAATAATTTTATATATTTTTTTAAGTAACTATAATATATTGTATAGGTACACACATTACACACTATAGAGTTAGATAATAATATTTTTTCCAGACTTAATTCCAGTTATTACTTATTATATAATAGTAATTATATTAGTGTACCGGCATAATAAGTAAAAAAATATAATTGTATCATAATACTTATTACGATAAACCAATGGTTTATTTTGAGATATAATAGTTTATACGGTATATAATATCTTATATGGCGGGTTTTTAATTTTTATACCAGTATGCGTCATTTCACTCTGTATTCAAAGATCATTTTTATAAACGGACACCACATATAATAACATGGATTACTGTACTTATGGAAACTATTCAAACTAAAGTCTATGTTTTTTTAAAGAGTATTAATGCATGTAAAACACCAAGAAAAAATATGAATGAAAAACGTAAACGAAATGAAGAATTAATTTCAAAATACCAACGAGATGAAATCAGTAGATATGAATTCGTAAAACTGATCTCAAATCATTATGCTAAATAAGGTTCAAATAAAATATTTAAAATATTATACACTTATATTATATAGGTATATTTAATTTTATATTAACGATGTTTCAGTTTTTTACAATGTGATTTCAATTTCAAGTTTCAACAAATTAATCGAGAGGTGACATATTGACATATTGTCATCAGAACAATGCAAATATAAATATCATTTTTTTAATACTTATATCTATTATACCTAATAAGTGTTATGATAAAATTATATTTTTTGACTTATTTTGTCGGTACACTAATATAATATTACTATTATATAATGAGTAATAACTGGAATTAAGTCTGGACAAAATATTATTATTTAGTTCTATAGTGTGTAATGTGTGTACCTATACAATATATTATAGTTACTTAAAAAAATATATAAAATTATTAAATATTTACGTAAGGGTATATAATAATTTATAATTGGTGGAAAAATGAATGATGTTTTTTCTAATTTAGCGGAAGAAGTTATTGGCGGCAAACGGAAAGGTCATTTTTGGCGGAAACCGGTGACATCCTTATCCACACTCCACCGACCACTCCACCACTTGCATTATTAGGGGCCCCCAAAGTTTTACTTTGCCAACTAACCCACTAGTTGCACCACTGTTTTGGGGCCGCATTCAAAAATTAAAAAATATAAAATTATATTCCTTTTGTAACATACGCAAAATTATTATTTTTATTTTTTTGATCAGTTGCGTCTTTTTGCACAACGTTTGTGCTGGAATCACGTAGTACACGTCGTTTAAAGGCAATAAAAAAAAAAAATGTTCGTAAACATCAATATTGTGTATAGACATGACGCCGACGAGTGACTACCGTTTATATTTTTACGTAATTGAGTACAATATTTATATATTAATATAAATATTTCTTTTTTCTGTTTGTATGTGACTGAACTCCTTCTAAAGGGCTGTACCGATTTTGATGATATTTTTTGTGTGTGCTTGAGTGTGGCCTTGAATGGTTTAGATTTAAAATTGGACCCGGTAGCCCTAACGCGGAATGTTGCTCAAACAGGGATTTTAAGATTTACGATGGAAATTTTTGTTTCTTATGGTTTTTATCGGTTACAGGAGAAATATTTAGTAAATATTCGTTTTTTTTTTATTTGTATACAAATGGGTACTATTATTAGTTAGGCAGATTAAATAAAAGCACCCATCAAATTATTATTATTTATTTATTTTCCGTAATTACTGAAAATACACAAAAGGATGATAAAAAAGAATGTAACAACTTTAGAGGTATTTCCTTCGTCAATATAACTTATACAATTCTATCGTACTGCATTCTATATAGAATCAAGCTTTTGGCGGAAAATATTGTAGATGCTATCAAGGTGGTTTTAGATAAAATAAATCTACAATAGACCAAATATTTATTATAAGACAACTAGCTCAAAAAACCTAGGAATTCGATCAAAACTACATACACTTTTTGTAGATTTCAAAAAGGCGTATGATAGTATCAACACAGAAAGTATATACAACATTTTAGAATATTTCCGCATTCCACAAAAACTTATAGGATTAATTAAGGCCACTTTAAATAGTAAAAGTGAAAGTTGATAACTTACTATCGAGATAAGTTTAGGTGAACACGGGCCTACTGCAAGGTGATGCACTATTCCCAATTATTTTCAATTGAGTTCTGGAAAAATAATTAGAATGGTGAATATTTCACCAGATGAAGGGGTGAAACGTGATGGAACATCAATAAGTATTTTAGCATACGCAGATGTCATAGTGCTTTTAGGGAATAATATAAATACAGTAAAAAATCTGTGGGAAAGACTTATAACAGAGGCGAGAAGAGTAGGATTGCAAATTAACGAGGAGAAAACAGAATATATGGAAATAAGTAGACAACGGTACGGAAGACAAGCAAAAGAGTTTCTAAAGGTAGGGCCTTATAGTTTCAAAACTGTATCACAATTTAAACATTTGGGTAAAATGATCACCCAGTCAAACAATATGGAGTATGAGATACTTAAAAGGATCCAAATGGGCAACAAGTGTTATTACACAATGGGTAACTTAATTAAGTCAAGAAAACTCTCAAAGACACTTAAAGTTCAGCTATACGTCACACTAATTAGATCTATAGTACTATATGCAGCGCAATGTTGGACTGTAAGGAAAAGTGACGAGTCAAAACTGAGGGTTTTTGAAAGAAAAATATTAAAAAGGATATAATATGGACCATGTCGTGACCCACAAACAGGTGAATGGCGTAAAAGATACAATGAGGAGTTATATGACCTGTATAACAGACCGGATATAGTAAAGGAGATAATAAGAAGAAGATTGGAATGGGCAGGTCATGTGTGGGAGAAACCTGATGCTATGACAAAGACGGTCTTACAAGAGAATCCTAGATTGAAAACACCATTGGAAAGACCTTGAATGCGTTGGGAGGATTGTGTCAAAAAATATGTAACAGTTGTCTACCCGGAGGAAAATTGGCATATGCTAGCGCAAAATCGTGAAGGATGGAGGCACTTATTAATTACTGAACATAAATTTTAAATGAAAATTATAATTTATAGACTTGTATTAAATTATGATCAGAAACCAAGAATTTAGCACACTCGCAGAGTGACTTTAAATGACTTGTTTTTAAACATTTCGTTTCGTGAAGAAACTGACAACAGAAAAATAGTGGGCAGAATAAAGTAGTAGGTACACAGTATTTTGAGTGAAACTATCTCAAAATGTTTAATAAAAATTGATTGTGTTTATGCGTATGTTTAAAATACCATTTAAAAAGTGAACTAATACTGTATACTATCTAATATATTTGATTACTATATTCTATGTGTTCGTATCTTCATGAAACGAATTATTTAAAAACAAGTTAAGAAAGCTCACTCTGCTAGCGTGCTAAATACCCGGTTTCCATTGGCGAAACTAAAAAATGTAATAAGGACAGGCCAAATTATAAATATAAAAAAAGGTTATAATTATTACAAAACACATTTTTTAATTAAATCTGTAAATGCATTGGAATGCATGAATATATAAGAATAATGGTTTTTTTTAAATAAATAAAATTATAATTTTTTATTCAAGGACATATTAGATTTTATCGAAGATTCACCCCAGGGAGTGATTTTCTTCACATTCGGCTCCACACTTAAAGTGTCATCGTTGCCGGGACATATTGAACAGTCGTTTAAAGAAGCGTTTGCCGACATTCCTCAGAGAGTTTTGTGGAAATACGAAGGTGAAATGAAGGACAAACCGAAAAACGTGATGACGAGAAAATGGTTTCCTCAACGAGAAATACTATGTAAGTACATTTTATAAGAAACTAGTTGATCTCGCATACTTCATTGCTCGTGAAAAGTTATGAATTATCAACTCATTTTGGATGTAATTCGCTACAGCTCAACCACCCCAGGCGCAGATCGAGTCGAGTGCGGTAGGGGCGACTTCCCTCCCCCCTGTTGGCCGTACTATTTAAATTTAATATTTTGTGTTATCTAATGTAAATGTATTGTAATATTATTCAGTCACTAATCGTCGTATTTTATTTTAATAACACATTTATAAATTGTACTGAAAACAATGTTATTGCATATTTATAATATATATATATATATATACTCGTATTTACCGGTAGGTAAATAGTAAAAATATTTAGATATTTATAATTCTCCCCTCCGTTTAATGTAGGCTGGATTAAGTCCCTTTTATTAAAGTGCGATTATTTGATTTGATGCGAGCATGTACCTAATTTGCCCAATTAATCAATGGCAACATATAAATTAAAAAATACTAATGTCTACTTATTATTTCTCCTATAATCAATAACAACCATTCATCAACAACAATTTCCATCGTAAATCTCCCTGGGTTGGACCTAACGGGTGCAATTGTGACTCTAAATCATCCCAGGATAACCACAAAAAAATGTCATCAAAGGTCCAGCTGTTTAGGGATGTATAAAAGACAGATATACATATATAGATAAACTCATTGTCATTTGTTTCAGAGAAACAATGAAAAATAAAATTATATTTTTTACAGTGCATCCTAAAGTGAAACTGTTCATCAGTCACGGAGGTATTTCCGGAGTGTACGAAGCTGTGGATGGCGGTGTTCCCGTACTGGGATTTCCAGTATTTTACGATCAGCCAAGAAACATTGAAAATTTGGTCCTCAATGGAATGGCTATATCCTTGGACCTGTTGTCGATGACCAAAGAAAAACTGTCCAATGCCATTTCGGAACTCATCAACGACGAAAAGTAAGCCTTTGATGATAATATTATTTATTACAAATGAGACATTTGATTTCTCTACCACTCTTTTTCAATAGTCGTTGTTAAATACCATTATTATATCGTGTGCGTATTATGCTTATAGATACGCTAAAAATGCTAAAATTGCTTCCAACCGTTTTAAAGACCGGCCGATGACACCTCAACAGTCGGTCGTATATTGGACGGAGTATGTAATCCGTCACAAGGGCGCACCACATTTGAAATCTCAAGCTCTGAAACTCACTTGGTATCAATACTTCTTGTTGGATATAATTGCAGTAGCGTTGATTTTTGTTTTCCTAGTCACATTTGTTGTCTTTAAGGTTTTCAAATGTATAAAAACTTTTAAAAAAGATAAAGTTAAAACTCAGTGAGTCTAGGTAGTCAACGATTGCAGTCATGATATCTAAAATACTGCACCATTTTACATGGGTACGAATCGTTAACTATTTCAAACATTTTTTTACTATTGTTACTATATTACTTTTACTATTTTTATTAGGTATATAAACTGTAATAATACAATTATTATTATTTTGATGCAATAGATTACTATTATTGTTGTGTATTCGGCGATAGATAAGTGTAATATAACTTTTAAGTGTAATTAAAAGAAAACATTTTTTTTTTTCATTATAATAATATTATAATGATAATTTATAGTGGACATCGTTTATATTTTATAACAACCCAGACTTAGAACTTTATGCATCTGAATATTCGTTTTAGAAAAACATGATTCGATACAAAGTTGTTTTGGGATGGTATAGTTATAATTTAAAAATGTGGGTAAGTGGATGTCGCTCTGCTGTACAGTAGGTTACAAGTGGGGCATTGTTTAATTTATTGTATTAAACTTGATTCAATGATATAATATCATTGTATAAGAAAAACGATTATGAGCAAAGACGGTTTGTCAGTCTGGATATTTTATATTGTTATTATTTATTTATTTTATATTGTTATTATTTTTTATTTGTTTCTGTGGTAATAAACAAAACGTTAGAAATTAAAATCCAATTTTTAGCGGTTTTTCGTAATTTTTTGGTGGTTTTTCCCTTGGCATTAAATAACTATTGATAAAATCGAAAAATGAATTCTCTAAAGTATCATCTTGATCCAATTTTTGCTGAAAGATAAGATACTATATGTTGAAATCGAAGCACTCCTTCTGGTACCTAGAAATTTTGTATACAGGATATTATTTTTTATTCGTTGCTCTGGCGATAAATCGTTAGAAATTAAAATCCCATTTTTAGCCGGTTTTACGTAATTTGTCTGTAGTTTTCCTGTAACATTAAATAACTATTAAGAACATCGAAAAATGACCTCTCTAAAGTATACCATCTTGATACAATTTGCTAAAATATAAGGTACTATACGTTGAGATTGAAGCACTACTTCTTTTAACCCGAAATCTTAAAAATAAATCAAATATCCCATTAAATCAAGTACCTATTTACGTGACTTCTTAATATGTCCATTAACCGTAGCAATCTAAACAAATTACTTCCTGTGGTTGATAATAATTATTTATGTAGGTATCTATCTTTATAAATATAGTGGGTAGACAGTACTCAATGGCACTATCGTAATAATAATGTATTATGTGTATGCGGTTATATCTATAATATATATATATTGTGTATATTGTATATAGCAACAACCTCTCGTAATCTCCGAACCACAATTCAACGTTTAACAATTATTCATAGTCGTATACTCGTATGTAGTGTTAACAAATGCATATTATAGTCGGGGCGTAGGTACACTGTAAATAATACATTCTTATATACTCCACGGCAACGTATATAATAATAATAGTAATATACTAAAAGAGTTTGTCGACATCAGCGGAACTCGTTTAGGAATTCTTTTTGCGGCGTCGCATACTATATATTATTATGACGTATTATGTGTGTTGTTCAGGTTACCTATAAAATATTATACACTCATGACACGGTTTTTCCGACTCGTCAGCGGATTTAATAATAATGCGTAGGTACGCCATAATAATAATTATAATAATAACACGTTACGTCGAAATCGCTAAATATCAAACTACCACCCCTGTCGTCGAAACAGTCTCCGGACGAGCATATTGTGGACCAACTGCCACCTAAGCCAAAAGAGCGAGGATAGTGACAAACTCGAAATAAGCTTTTGGCGAACCCTCGATAACATACATTTCATATTCGAGCTTCTCGTGAGCTTGTCGAAGCAACAACTACGAAAACTTTTCTCAAAGTCAATGGTTATGGTTAGGTATTTCATGCTCAGATGATAGTAATATCTCTGCGTTCGTCAATCAGTCTTGCGGCGATGCGTGTGGGGTAGTAAGCAGGCATTTACGTCTCAATAAATTTCAATTTACAGAGAGAGAACGTTCATCGGTGGTAACGGAGACAGGACAAAACGATAAAATGTATTTTATCTATAGTAACTAAGTTCAGACGTCATGTCAAATTGTGTTAAAATATATAAAATTTATTTGAATTGCATATATTTTTATACGTTTAATAATGACTTCTGGTTGATAAATCTTGGAACATTTAGTTTGACTGGTGTTTGGAGTTTTTGAAAAGTTATTGCAGTAATTAAAAACTGTGCAATGGTTACTTAGTAAGTACCTATACAATTATGGGGGAAGGGGGTTACGAGTGAATAAATATTGTTGAATACAATTCTAAACTCTTGATACAAAGTCTCGCACCCAACAACTTACAATTTTTAATTAAAAAATTGAATTTGAATTTCTTTTTTATGTTATGAATTCAAAAAAAAAAAATCTCACAAATAGGCCACTATTATAGCACTACTGAAGTTTTGTAATAAGTATAGTATACTGCACATAAGTTATTCGAGTGTAAATAATACTATGTGACTCGTAATATGAACTGAGTGTATTTCAATATATTTTAAGTACCCATAAAGACGTAAAGTGTTTGCTTATTGTGTAACATAAATCAATATAATGTGTATCGTAATTCATAATACTTAAGTACAATATATTATATTAAATTGATTAAACACTCTTAATTTGATCATTATAAATAATTTATTGTTTTAATATAAAAAGTGTCTTTTGAGAAAAATTGTTATTTTGTGACCTACATCATATATCAGCAATATTATCAATAATTTAAAAAAATTGAGAGTTGTTTATTTTTATTACAAAATACCTTTACTATCTTTTATCGCTAAATAATGATTTTAATGTTCATTGTGTTATAAGTACGTGTATTTATTTTATTTTTGTGATAAAAATTATTTATGTCTTAAAATAAATTTAAAATTATTACCACGTAAATCTAATAAAAATTACCTATCTTAATATTTTATTTCTAAATAAAATTGTGTTCCAGATTTTTGATTTGTTAGGTTCGGTTAACTTAATTTTCTTTAACTTACCTAATATAATATAGTTTTTGGAGTATAGTTCTAAACCCCATAAGAAGCCGAATCGTATTGTCTCTCATATAAGGGACAATTAAGTCTGCTCATTTAATTTGACTGAAATATAGGCAACGAATAAGACATTATAAAGGTGGGTTGTACTTGAGCGATTTTTCTCACATCTATTAAATATTTAAATTGTTGCAAGTAAGTTACTATCCGTTTCGTAGTTTAATACATTTGCGTTCATCGCATACAGTAAGGTACAACACATCAAAGGCATGGGCTAGTTTTTCAAAATATTTTTAATTCGTTGTATTTATGATAATACATTATAATATATTAGTAGATGTAACTTTCACACAATTTGTACTAAAACGTTAGTACAGTTATCAGTCGATCGCTTTGAACAAAACAAAACGTGAGAATATATACGACTCTTGTGAAAGAGCTGCCGGATTGAACGCGTCAAATGTTTCTCAGGTGGCCCAGAATGATAAAAAAAAATAATGGTCAAAGCGTTTTAAAAAAAAGTGCTCGAATACTATATTATACTGCAGTGCACGGTCACTTAAAAATATTACGCGTATCGAACTACGTAGGTACGACAGATCAAAAGTTTATAAAACTATTTATAAGTGACCTACCTATATATATAATGCATTGAAACGTTCGTACGATAAAGCGTATGGAAAAGCACTGCACTCTTTAAGAGCGAACGCCGTGTTTTTTCTGGATTCGATTACCCACGTCTACGTGATTTATAACCTTGAAATTCAATTTGAGAAAATTTATCGCTGAATTTTTCATACAATAATCGCATTACCTACAGTTTTTTTTTTTATATACAATATTCACACCAGTATAAACATTTATTATCCATATAGAGACGAAAGGCGCCAAGGCGGACTAGAACTAGACTACAATAGGTAGGCATACGAATACGAGATGTGATTAAAGAGCTTAGAAATGTCATGTAAGAGTAATGACCGAGTACGGGTTACAATACTACATGTAATAACATTTGTTCTAATAAATATTTGTTTAAAAAAATAATAATTATAGCATACTATTATTATCACTGTTATTATTGTTATCTGTTAGGTAGTCAAAATATTTTTAAAAACAATTTTAAATAATATGACAAATTTTATTACATTTTTTATGACAAAAATTATTATATTATTCGTTACTTACATATTTTGTAAATTTTTTCTGTATTACAGCCTATTTATGTATAAATATATTATATTTTTACAAATATTATGATATCAATAGGTGATTGAACCCTGCAGGATTGTCGTAGGTTTTAGCATTCCACGATCTAGACACCTCTACTGGCTACGACTTAGGTTCAGCGAGATCTATAGTTATTTAGAAGATGACCCACTAAGGAGAAGTTTATGTCTTTGGTTAATAGTCAATTAAGTTATGATATCCCTCTCCCTTAAAGGATTTTGTTTTTGTTGTATTTATTATTTTTTCTTATTCTCATTATTAATATAAATTATATCAATATTAACAACTTGATAATATCTAATATTAAATAATTTAATTAATAAGGTATTCACTTTTATTGTTATATAATATATGTATATATATTAATTTGTTGCATGTATACATTAATTATTATTATTAATGAGATTTTAACTTTAAACTATATTGTTAAAATCCATTAGGCGTATACATAAAAAATAAAATATTTTTACACATTTATTATTACATACATATATTTTAATGTTTATATTTGAAGAAACCACCAAAATTCATGTCTGAATAGTGCTAGTATAGAATTATCATGATGAAGTGTATACTATTGTTGTAGGATATAATATTATCATAATATATTATGGTGACAGAATGCGATTGTGCCAATAATAATATTAGATAACACTAATAATAATAATATATCATTCGGTTCTATTGACGATATAATTTGAACATTGCATTCGGCACAATACACCGATCGGGCGTAACTTTACAGCCACGAGCAGTATGTTTCTTTCTTGTTCTCTCTTGGCCGGGATACCCAATTATTGAATTATTACAGCATTTTGCAAAAATAACATGAAACTCATCGATGACCGTGAGCGATTCATGACGTACCACGCTTATAATTACAATAATAATAATAATAATATTATAAGACTTGGTAAAATATATTATGAATATTATTATTATTTCGTATTTCTTTATTACAACTACAACATGATACTGCCGCGGTGGTATAATAATATTATATGATTAAAGTTATAGAAATATGACGACTGAACATCTAAGGTCGTAGGTCTAGATTGGTAGGTACCTGCCTACAAGTATACTTAAAAGCTCGTTAGCGTACGACAGAACCTATAGTATGAAATTATCATTAATATAGTAAGTAATCATCAAACACAATAATTAATATCATTACATGATACAAACTATAATGTCACATTACATTTTGTTTATGGCATTATAAGATGTATTTGTATATGTGACTAGATACATTCTTATACGGACTGAATAGACGAATATTTGTAAGATTGCAAAAAAAAAAGAAAAAGAAAAAATACTTACAAATAATTAAAAAAAATGTATCAATTGTATGCGCTAATCTTAATACTAACATATTAATTTATCATAAACTATTTATAAAATGTCGTTATTGTTACATTACATAAAAAAAAAAATATAATACATTTACTCATAAAATGTTGTCTCTCGTCATTCAGAAAATCATCGACGTTACAGTTTCATGGATATATTTAATGCATATTATGCATGATAGGTCTCAACCGTTATTCTTGCAACTAACTTTCAATCAAAGGGGAAGCCATTGACTCTTTATCACATTTTTGTTGCTTAATATGCTTGCGCCATTTTCATTAAATGCGCTGGGTATGGGCTGCAGTTTGCGGGGCTATAAAATAAACACTTTTATGGATAAATCCAAGTTGATTCAGAGTCGTGTATGCTTGTCATTTACCAATGTGTATTGTGGTCTCGCTGAGGTTTACTTCTCTCATAATTTAATTTGGGCAACAATGGTTTACTTAATTGCTTGTAATTGTCGTGGTTAGAGATAGATCGCCAAAAATTAGTTACATACATAGCATTATCATTTATCACAAGTCAGATAGATCGCTGTCGATACGGCTTAGTATACATAGTCTAATAAATTGTAAGACGTAATAATATATAAATAGCAACTTGACATGCTTAAAAACAACACTGAAATTACAGTTTTAATCGATAAAACACAAACTGCTGTACGTAGTTTATAATGGATATACATTTCAAAAAAGTTCTAATGCAATAAAAAAAAATAAACTAAAATGACGTTTTCGATGCTTATAAGTTATAAGTTATAAATATATTATATATAATGTTGTTACGACAATATGACAGGTCACATATGGTATACCTACAACTATATCATATTACGTGTAATTATTAATTGCCAAAGTTGTGTTTCGTTATAGTTTTGGTCTATAAAATATTATATGTCTTTGTAGAACAAACAGATCACACTTGTTGAATTTATTAGTGCGACAGTATCAATAACATATTAAATGTAGGTACCTACCTACTATATTAAAGTCAAAAATATTTTTAAAGAATTTTTTAATTTTGATTATTCGATCGAGTGGACTCAATTCGAAAAACACGGGACTTTTTATATAAAAAAGAAACTTATTTTTGTTTTGACTCTGACGTCCGACCGCAGCCTCTATATTTTTATATTGTTTATACAAACACAATATGTTTTTTGTCGAGTAACTGATTTTATGGGCAATTACACAAATGCGGCCCAATAGATCGGAAATCGGTTTGATTGTATTACACCGAGGAATCAATATATACTGCTACGATGTCGATGTTGTTTTCGATACGAAATCGGAGTAATAACGACGACGGCGACCGTCACCAGTCACCACCGATATTATATGAGTTCCGCGCTTTAAATTTGTTCGTCACCGGTGTGGCAGTGGTTATTTCCTCCGTGAAATTCTCCCTCCACCTCTTTGCTGGCGAATTTGTAGGTATACTCACTGTAAAATATACATAATTACCCAGTGAGTTTGCATCACCGGTAAAAAAGAATGCTAGCGAATGATTGCCTCCCCCTCCGCACAAAAATGGTCGAAATTCTCTAGAGAATAATTATTAATAATAATACAAGTGTATCTCTGCGTAACATATTTCTCTAGTATAGATAACAATATCATCTCAAGTAAAAATTCACTTGTATTGTTCCTGCGATAAATATTGGAGTTTGAATGTAGAATGAATAATATAAGAGAGTTTGGGGGGGGGGGGTGGGGGGAGTGGCTGTTAAAATATCACTGGAGTACAATGTACATTTTCGGGATTATGAATAATATCTTTGTCTATACCGAATTCATCGATCGATCGTGTCGTTTTGTTTGAGAATTTGTTTGTGTATAGTTTCTTTAATTTTATGATGATGGTTTTAGTGTGTTCGTTCACTCTGTCGATCTGCAGAAAACGAATTCCCCGTCAAATATATATCTCGGCATACCTATGATTCGAGGGCAGTAAAATTAAGGACTCATAATACTTGTACTAATATATGTCTCGCTGGTTCGGTGTTGTGTGTAGGTATTATAATATATTTATTTTTTTTTTATTATTATTCATACTACAGCATCAACTACTAAGTTATTAGCTTTCAAAAAAAAAATAAGTTAGGTACATATAAATAATTCAATAGTTTCCTTAGACTAAGTTGTGCATATCAAATAAGTTTTAGAAATGTGATGATTTCGTTGGTGTTGTCCCGGATTGGGCTGAGGGCTATAATAATATATTTTTATCGAAGACATTTGTGTTGTTCAAGACGAATAAAACTATTTATTTTCATTGTTTTTCGTAAGACGGAGCAAATAATATTAAGTCGAGCAGAAATTCGTGTAGCGAAAAAAAATCTGTTGTTCGTGCCGTGTTGGCCTAAGTACAGTGTTCGCACCTTTTAGCTTGTCTCCGGTTAGTCTTTTCTCATTTATATTTATTTTGCGCCATGATGGATTGAGTTATTTTGAACGCTTGCCATTTGTTGAACACTGAAATAACGGTTTGTGTAAACGCGTCTAGAAATATGTTTAATGATGCACTTCATTAAATAATCCGATTGAACGTGTAACGGCCAAGTGTTTAAGCGATGACAAAATTCACGGTCGATTTATCAATTGTACGATATATTTGGCTAACATATTATACAATTCAGTAAAGCGAAGATTATTGATTATCTTCAAAATAACAACCGACAATCATACTAACGATTATACATTTTAAATTAAATTATATTAATTTAATTTCTGAAAGAAAAATTCAAGTACGAGATTCATTTCTATGTAGGGATAAGAATAATAAGAATATTTTTAATTTATTTGTAAATCGTGTTTTATAAGTCTTCAACGTTTAAGTTTCAACAACAGTTCGGTTTAATTACGATCATTAGATTTTTTTTCAACACTTTCTTATATTTTTTTAAAAAAATAATATTAAATCATATTTTCAACACGTTATTTTATTTCAATATGATGAGATAGATTTTAGTAAATGGAGTATTAAATAATTAAACTTAAACTCAAACCTCGCTAAGCATATTGTAACAGAGTATTAAATAATTATAATATTCCATATATTTTTAAGTGGACACCTGGTAACTAATTTTTGATGAATTTTACATACAATTAAGAAATATTTAAATATTCTCAGAGCACTTAAACTATATTATATCAATAATAATAATAATTATTATATTTAAAATTTAAACCTAAATAATGGTGTTTCATACTTTTAGATAATCCTATTATTATAATAAACTGGTATACGATAAGTAATATAGATGCACATGATCATTTTCAATTTACTATTTAGGCATGAAATTAAACTATATCTACCTATTAGATTGCAGGTATATCTAAATCGAATTTCGATATAATATTCAATAAAAAAAAATATAAAATGTGATAAAACAAATAACAAAATTATAATATTATTAAAAACGATAAAACTGTAAGTAACTATACGTAATCGAAAGCGTCCCATGACCTAACCATCACAAATATTATTATTGTTATTATTATTATTTACAGCGGTTCAATATTGCAAAACAAATTACTTTTGTATACGATTTTGTACGTATCACATTATTATTGAAAATCGATTATATAATATCATTTATTAATTATAAACGCAGTCTGCCCTCGCGGGTTACCATCGGAGTTCAAGGGGAAAGAAAACAATTCGAGTTATTAAAAATGTCTAGATATCAAAAACCAATCAAGTGTTACGGCGTTTGAAGAAGAAATTTCATATTCAATATAATATCAAGAATTTCGAGACATCAAGGAAAGTCCGAATGTACCAATATTCGGTCGTCTCGCCCTGCCCTGGTTTTTCTGCACACGGCAGTGTATATAGGTATGATACGTATAGTGATTCGGAAAACACATTAGCTCTCGGAATCTCATCGCAAACACACATATTTCACGAACGCCGGAATAACATGATAAAAATTTTCCGAGATCGATAAATAACTATTATAGAAATATAATACCGCTTTCTGAAATTGTGTTTCATTTTCTTCGAGGAGGGGGTGAGCCCTTATTCTTGAAATCGACCACTATAAATTATACGTATACAATATATACACAAAGACTTAGGAAAACCGAGCGACATCGTCGCATACCTACCGTACACCTGTGTATTAATAACATAAGAAAAATGTTTATCTGCCGAGTTGTACGACATTATTATATTATAGAGCTCTCCTCGCAATATACAATTATTCTGTTCTCAGCCACAGCAGTGCTATATTGGCCATTAGGATGTGAACAACTATATGATTAAAATGTATATGAAATCACGTCGACGTCCGTTAAAAAAGTTATATGAATAATATTAATAATAAATCAATATTATGGGGTGGTAGTATTTTACAAACACAGTTATTTTCCAATGGTATACGCTCGTTTCGTTCGACCCTCCCGCAATTATTGTTGTCAATCAATATTTTATATATATACATATTTAAATCTTTTTTTTTTTTACAAAACTCCGCGCTCATAAAACTGTTACTCGCGTACTACTGCACCGTCAAAACTCTAACCATGTTTTTGACCTAAATTGTGTTTTCAACCCTCGGTGTTTTACCTTTGGCAGTAATGTCGAGAAAAATCCATTCAGAAATTCGGCTCCGCCTCGTCTTCGACGCACGCAATACCGTCACACGGAACGAGCTATACTATATATATATATATATATTACATGGAGGTATACACAGCCGTTTCACGCTGTAAATGTACAATAAATATTTATGGTATATATTTTGCGGGATACGTTCGATTCGTGGTTAACGTTTTTTATCGTACGGCAGTTAATTTTCTGTAAATAGTAACAAATTTGTAACTTGGCAGCAATATTGCGCGGGGTATTTATATACAAAGGGTGGTTCTTTTAACATTATATCGAAAAGTATCAACACATTTTGAAAAAGCAGGTAAGTGAATGTCTCTCTGCTGTACAGTAGGTTACACGTGGGTCAATGGACAATGGATTGTATTAAACTTGAATTCAATGTATAATATCATTGTATAATAAAAACGATTCTGAGCGGGGACGGTTTGTCAGTCTGGATTTTTTATATTGTTATTATTAATATTATAGCCTGTTAGTTGAATTAATATTATTTTTTATTCGTTGCTCTGGCAACAAACAAATCGTTAGAAATTAAAATCCCATTTTAGCCGTTTTTTTCGTAATTTGTCGGTAGTTTTTCCTGTAACATAAATAAACTATTGAGAAATCGAAAAATGACCTCTCTAAATTACCATCTTGATCCAATTTGCTAAAAGATAAGGTACTATATTATGATGAAATCTAAGCACTCCTTTTGGTAGATATATTGTATACAGGATATATAAAAAAAAAAAAAACACCATTGTAAAACCACTAGCTTCCTCGCTCCGCTCAGAATCTAAATATACATTTATTATTTTATTTTTTAAACATAATTTGAAGTCGTTACGAAACATCATTTGCGAAAAAATAAATTACTTATATACCTATTATGTACCTAGTTATAAGTTTATACTAGTTAAAACACGTTGGAAATTCGATTATTATGCATTGAAATTCATAGAAAATATTTTGCTTTGGTCGTTTAGGAGTATACAATTATGTACTGTAAGTATATGCTGTCATCTGAAAAAGTAAAAACATAAAAAATAATAATGATAAAAATAGTAATAATACTTGAGTTGGGTATAATTTTCATTAAACATGTAGTTTTACAATGACTTCAAATTACGTATTAAAAATGTTTCCAGAAACGTTTATACTTTTCGATGAAATGAGTGTTTACTTTTAAAAGAAACACTTTGTGTAGACGTTAATACAAAATATTCACTAAGAATTTACCCTTTATCGACATTTTAATATCATGGATAAAAATAAATATAACAAGTGCTGTTAAATATACATTTGAGGAAAAGACAAAAAGTGATATCAAATTACAATACATGCAGTAGCACAATCAAATATTTTAATAAGTCCGACACTTAATTTGTCATCTATATATACAATATACATGTATATCGTATATTATATTTGTATATAATGTTTACAATAGTATATAATATATATGATTTTGTTTTTTTTTTAATATCGTAATATAATATTATTATCAACTACATATTATAATAATAGTGTTTTTAAATGGAAATAGTTTCATCAGTAAGATATGCTCAACTGGGATATGTCATGTTACATAAATTGTTACAATATAATATAATATATTATAATCTATAATTATAATTAGTGAATAATAATAATAATAATAATAATAATTAACAATTCACGCGAAAAGCACGTAGTTACAAGTTGAATACAAACACTCGACGTCCGTTTCCTTATTGTATTTGGTCGTTGAAGGGAGGCAGTATTATATAATGAAGGGATATTGTATCGTACGGGTTCTCGTGGGGGCTTTTGGGGGGAGGGTGGGAAGGGGTGAAAATTTGATGTCCAAAACGGTGTTTTGTATCGTCACATCGTATACGTATATGTACAAGGCACCCGTCGTTTAATTGATCGTCGCGTGTTTGCCGTCGGTCTGGTCGTTAGAAAACGCCCGAGAATGACCTCGAACGAATATTTTTTTTCAAAAAATATACACCTATATGGTATTAAGTTCACGCAAGAGCAGTCGTCACGCTTCCGGCGCCCATTCGTGCGGCATGAAACGGACGACGAGCGGCATCACGACCAACATCATCAGCAGCGTCGTGTCCAGAGACTTGGGCGGCGGTGCGGGTTGCAGCCGTCCGCGTCGTCGCAACTCTGCAAACAGCCGTCAACGTACCTGATAAAAAAAAATGTACACATATATAGGTACATCCATGTATATTATACACCTGCTAAAAGTTTACTGAACGATTAAATTGAATAAAAAAAAAAAAAACAAAACATGACCGTTTGGAGACACACGAAATGGCGGATTTAACGGGCTGGTCGTTTCGTAGGCAAACGCAGACTAATATGCTCGGCCCTAGCTATATATGTTATTCTGGACCTCACCTTAATATTACAGGGAAAGGTTTTGTACGAGGTAGCCGATGTGTCACGTGGCACACGAATACGAGTTTTGTACAAATCACCACTTAAGGTTTTACCGGCCATCGTTTCAATCCGAGGCCGGGCAAGTTAATGATATTTTATACTGGGTAAACTTAATTGACCCAAAATTTAACAAAATATTTAGAATTTATATAGATTAGGTACCAATTTATTATTATATTCAGTTAAGTCAATAGTTGTATAGAAACCACTAAAATTTCCTATGCTAAATTGAGTTGATTTTAGTAGGATTTAACGATAGCTGATATATTATGTAGCTTAAAATAAATGTCTGTATACCATAATATATGGTGTCAAAACGGGATAGTAGGTAGATAAAATGTAGGAGGCTACTTGATATTTTTCGTAGGAAAACCTACGAATCATAAATATGTTTTGGAGGGCAGGGTTACCATGGTAACAATAATAAATGTGATAAGAGTTACGAAAATCGGTCAGAAAAAAATAAAGTTGCAGCCAGCTCAAAAATATATTTTTGTAAAAAATAAGTTATTCTTATTGAACGATTCTGACTATAAATATGGCAAGAAGAAGTAAATTTGAGGATTACATTTTTAATCTTCTCTTATGTTAGTGTACTATCGTCAATAATAATTTTGTTATATATTTATTTATAAATAAGTGAATAATGGATTTGATTAGTATAGTTACTCTTATTTATTAAGTTAGTACCATTAAAAATCAATTAAGTTAAACGTTTAGTTTCAAATGCAAAAAGTTAAGTTAAAAATTTAAAAATTAATCCATTAACATTTTTAACTAGTTTAAGCTAATTATTTAAATGATTAAATTCGCCACCGATGAGTATATACGATATACCTAATACAGTAATACCTACCTAATATATTATACATATCAAAAGCCGCTGAACAATACGACTCCCCAGTTCAAAACTGCAACAACTCAAAATATTGGTTTATTGGGTATAATGCGTTTTCTATATTGTTTCTCTATGTAACTTAATGTAAATTATAATATTGAAAATGCTCTTTCGTGGTCAATAATTTAACTATATTTTATTGCTTACTTGAACTGAAATCGTCATAAAATGGTCTATAAGATGGGGTACAAATCGGATTTTTATATCTCGAGTTGTTGCAGGTTTGAACTGGAATATTACTAACTGTATTTAATAATTTGCGATCTGTTGACAATTAATATTGTAACCAACCTCAAGCACTATAGAATATATTATTACTCTGACTCCAACTCTTATGGGTACAGAACGTTTCACAGCAATCATCAGCACAGAGTTTCGATATTATATATTTTTTTTTGTTAAAACTATCGGACATTCGTATTATGATAAATTATCCGTACTGATCCATTGATTAATTAGTTTTTTCATATTTTATTGTATTCCTCGGCCTATTCATACGAACAACGTGCAAATAACCGTGCACTACATCGGACCCTGTCGATCACACGAAATCGTTGTTTTTGTGTGGAATACGTTGTGAAAATGTGCACATTTCCAAATTAATCCTAATTAATCCAGACCGTTCAAAACGTATGCAGGTGGAATAACTTTTTATACTATGAAGTACTATCTGAAAGTGAAGTACAAAAGGTATGAGTCGTCCTAAATGTGCCAACCATCAGATGTAATTACTAGGTATTATGTATAGTCATTCTATAGGGTTTGAACGTACAACACGTTGCGTCATCACCTTTTCGTCACTTTATTTGAAATCATATTAAAATTAACGATATTCTCCGATTTTAAATAAAAGTTTATTAATTTCAAGTAAAACAATAGGTACAAGTTTTTATTTTTATATTTGTACTGTAAAACCAGAAGATATTGCCATTCGAATACTGATCGACTGACTGATTGATGCCGTCACGGTACGATGACTGGAGATTTTCGGATGACGTAACAATAACATCAAAACGGAAACGAAATACGAAAACTTTACCGTATATAATACAAGAGACGCGAAAAATATGCCTCGTCGTTGGTCACGAATCGCAATACAGTATTATAATATTATGCTACAACAAAACACAGTCTACTGTACAGAAGCGAGCCAACAAATTCGTCTATACCTCTATTGTATAAAGCCAGGAAATCGAGTCGGCGAATGAGTACCACGGTGACTGGCGTCGCACAAAAGAAAAAATAAGTATAATAAACCGGGGAAAATGCTCGATTCCTGTACGGAAAAAAATGTATTAAATTGAGACCGGAGGAAAATCGATAGAAAACTTATGTCTCCATTATATGGCCGGAGTGAGATTGCGGGAAAAATATAAATTAATGAAACATTAACAATTTCATGAATTTTAACGGGAACAGCGGCGGTGTTACGGGAGAATTCGCAAAACTAGCTGGACAGAACACTCAAAACAAACGCAAACACAACTGTTTGAATATTAAATTTAAATTAGTATTCAGACTTTTAAGATATTTACATAAATCAACTCTGTGAATTGGTTATCTCTAGCTCTGACAATAAAAAACAAAGAAAAAATGAGAAAAAAACGATTTTATATAATTGGTAGGAAAGTTATTATTGTTTTGAATTCGGGAAAACAAAAAAAAATGTTAAATATTTTAATAGTTTTATGGTTCTCTGATGTAAAATAATAATTTACCAAAACCGTGCTAGAAAATATTAACATAATATTATTATAAATAATACTTGTTATAGGTAGGTAATAACTATAGTTTTAATCAACGAATAACATTTTCCTTCCGTATTTTTTGTGTTAAGGCCATAAAGAAAAACTGTATTAAAAATAATTTCCCTTTTGATGTCCCTTAAGTTAATTTTCTTTTTCTAATTTATTATTAAATCTTTTTGCTCTTTATTATAGCAATATTACCAAAAAAATTTACAACATGCGTGTACCTAATACATTTTAAACAATATTTTGCTCAATCGACAATCGATTAGAAACAAAAAAAACAAAGGTCTGACGCGGGCACACCTTATTGCGTTTCTTTTAAATAAATCGGTTTAAGCAGTAATATTTATTACATAAGTACATTATTATATATACAGGGTGATTTTCCTAGTATAATCGACCCTATTCTTTTCTCATCAATCAGAATTTGATTAAAATGTGGGTTGGAGTGCTCGGTGAATCTCCCTGAGATATCTTCCTTCTATATTAGAAAATTAAATCCTTACTTGTCATCGAAATAGAATCCTCCGCAATGCGACATTCGAATAATTTCTGTGTCTGTGGTCAAGGTGCCGCTATCCAATGCACATCCTCTAACCGTAACGTGCTGTCCGGTAGCTTCTAAAAAAAAAACAATATAATTTTACTTCACTATATAGTATAATATATAGTGAAAGCCACGGCTTTAGATAGATTCTATCTAAAGCCGTGGTTCACATCTATAGGTGTATATTTTCTATAGAAAAAGACCTCCACAATTCAAAACATATATTGTTTAGAGAAACCCTGATGATAAGTTCTTAAGTGGATGAAAGACGTGACTCACGTAAGTGGAAATGGCGGTAGAAAACAAGACACCAAGAAAGTTTGTGATTTGACCTGACAGAGTACAATCTATAGTAAGACTGTGGTAAAGTAATCCGGTAA
This sequence comes from Macrosiphum euphorbiae, assembly GCA_949089665.1. Classification (NCBI taxonomy): domain Eukaryota; kingdom Metazoa; phylum Arthropoda; class Insecta; order Hemiptera; family Aphididae; genus Macrosiphum; species Macrosiphum euphorbiae. The sequence goes on from CARXXK010000001.1 coordinate 118,136,817, forward strand.
TGTTAAATATTTGGATAAATATGTAAGAATACCAAAAATATAAAAATGTTGGTCTTAAATCAAAGTTACTGCTATTAGATAAATTAAATAATATTGTTATGTATGGGAATAAATTGCTTTGAAAATTCCTGATAATTCGTAAAAAAGCAACACTGACATGGTACAGTTTATGATTCTGTGCATTTTACTAGGCCAGTTTCGAGATGTCAAAATAAAACGTATTTCAATAATGATGAATTTCGAGTTTTGGTGTCAGTTTTGAATTTTCGAGCAGTCGTGTGACAAGAAAATAGTAATAAGACATACGAGACATACACTATACGGGACAAATGTTATGAAAGTTATAAAGTTCTCTAGGGACCATAATTTATAATAATATTACGATGTAATCGTAAAAAAAATTCAAGAAATATCATGTTTCATTGTTTACTATCTTTATAAACGTCGTATACAATATATTTAAAAGAAATATGGGTCACTTAAATATACCAATCTCGTCGTCAAATCATAATATGCAAACCGTCGAGTGATTGCGTCGACTGGCGAAAACAAGAAACAAAAAGCACTCAGGAGTTCATGATGGTCATGCTCGACTCGTATCGTTCTGAATATTTATACCGAGGCAAAAGAACGCGAAATAAAGCAATATTGTCTGATTCTCAAAATATTAAAAGACATCGTATAAGCAGTCTTATTCCACCGTCATTCGTCAGATATAACGTCATATACTACTATACAGTTGAACTATACAGTATATTTTTTCTACATATATTTATTTTTTATTACAAGACAAAACATGGAAACAGGATATTTTGATTATTTTTTTTTTAGAGGTGGGGTAGATAACACACTATATAGTATGTTATAGTAGTAATATGATATCTTATCGGGACATCACATTATGGAGAAAAAAAATGACTACTATTATAAGTGGCGTATAAAACACTCACTGTAGTAACCGGTGAGCTTGATGCACGCAGTAGCCGGAAACAGACCGTTGCGGCCTTTCCGCCCACCCATGCACGGCGACTCCAAAAGTCCCGAGCTGAAGTTGTTGTGGAACGGATCGTCGCAAGCGCGGTTCTGCCATTCCAGAGAAACGCACTTGAAGCAATCGATACCGGCGTCTGAAAACGATAGGATGCCGTGCCGATTAGACATCACAATATAATAATTCATCATAATTATTATTATAATAATAATAATAGAGTTTCGGTTATCTGCTGCTGGGCCCGTACACGATAATAATTTATTATACTGCGCATGCGTTATCGTGTTGTCGACTCGGAATTCAAAACTAATACCCATATAGTAAGACTACCTAGTATACTGACGCTGCTCCTGCTTATTATTTTTATCTGTCTAGAGGTCTTACGCACAACGGTGACTTCTATTATATAGGTTAATACTGGAGCTTCGAAATAATATATTATCGAGAAGAGGAAGGAAATATTTTTGAGAGAATGTAGTATATTATACAGTGTATGATATACACATTTTAGTTTATTTACAGTTATAGTAATATATTATGATAAAACTTAAAACACGTATTGACTTAGTCGTCAGAGAATATGATATGAAAAGGATAATACGAAATAATACGAAATTATCTGAAAAATATTCCTGTCTTAAAATTTGGTAATAAGTCATTTGAAAGGTTACCTAATACAAACATTAACCTAAATGCTAATGTTTCAATTTCATGAATTATACACGTTTTGGTAAATTGCTATTATTACTAATAAGTAGGAATAAATATGTACTTATTAGAATTGGACATAGATGTGTGTGTATGGCGTTGATGAGTATTCCTTCTTCAAAGAACACCCACGTCCATAAATCGTTTGTTAAAATGCATTTAACGTGGGCAAGAACCACTCAGCTGGCTATACTCGTATAGTCGAATACCCAGTACTAGTGAAAACCACTTTCGTACAAAGATATGAGCTTTGATCTTGCAATATTTATTTTATTTTTTGGTATCAATAAAAACGTTCTTAGTGTTTAAAAATACATTTTTTTTAAGTCTTTCAAACTTGAAATTTTTACTAACTTGATATTAAAAAAATAAAAAACGATGTCACACATTGAAAGTTTTGTTTATAGTGTCAATGTGGTTTTTTACCTATAAACATAACCGTCTCGATTCTTTTCTTCGCTAAATCGTTGAACTGTATTTCGTAATTTCGAAAATAACTCCCAAAAGTATACTGACTACATAGAATACCCACTTATAAGTAACTTAAAATCGGTATATCAATAAATGATCAAAACATTTTAGCTTTGATTTTTCTTAAAATTGAATTAAAATAACCTGTTAAAAACTGAATGACATGTTTCATCCTCTAAGAAAAAAACGATTTGAGATAGGTTTAAGTGGCGTGACGAAGGACTTTATTCGAGGCACAAGCTTCAGTTTAAGGTGTGTCGGGTGTCCTGGAGACTGGGATCCTCAAGCATATAATTTGAGACTTAAGTACACACTAATTAAATCTTTCTCAGTTACCATACGCAAATACTTAATTATATACCTACTTATATAAGTCCATATTTATAATTACTAATATAAATTACTGTGCACAGTAAGTTAATGAAATACCTACACCCACGACCTACACCTATTAGGTTGTACGCGTGGTGATTGAATCTAAAAAAAATATATAATCACATAGATACTATACGGTAACGATAGCTGAACCGTTTTTATAAAAAACGTAAGTATCTAATTTTTATTGCAGTATATTATTTTATATTTAGCACCAAATTGTAGTTTTTGGATTAATTTGTCATATGCAGAAACAAACGCGTGATATATCATGTAGCAGCAGGAATTACGCGTTTTCAATAGTATATAAATAAAAGAGGTGAGCGAAAAGCATGTTTTGTACGTTTAATGCGTATATTATGATGTACCCGCGAACGTCGAAAATAGAATATAATTCAATATCCCTTTTTTTCTCGTTTTTTTTTTTTTTTACAAAATATCGCGAAAAATCCATTTGCACGGGAAACCATTATGTATACCTTTTCACACCCTTTTTGTTATTTAAAATATATCATTTCACTAATACGTATTCAATGATGCTATACAGATAAAATAAATATGATATTATTATTTTTTTTTCATAAAATTTGATACAATGCTATCGTATCATGTATTTATGGCGCTTGAATATTTAAAAAAAAAGTTAGAGTTCAGCTTATATACCTACCTTTTTTATATATAGGTTATAACTTATAGATGGTATATGCTAATGTTCTGTACACAATATTTTATTATACACCAGCCTATTCACCAGCAGGTACTCAATTAGAATAATGTGCAAGATAAATATGAAGATAAATCCCGCGTTCTATATAAAGCTCGGAAATGAAACTTTTTTTAAAACACTAATTAAACGTTTCTCGGCCGTCAGCTGTACTTATATATTGTATACATCGACTTATTACTGTAAGATATAAAATAAACTTGTAGACTTTTTATTAGTTTTTTTTTCTATACCAGTTATTATTAATAAAACCCGACTGCGGATGAAATTCGAAAATTTTTTTCAGGCGTGTTATTATTAACTTTGCACTTATGTGTACAAAGATAAACATCATCGGTAGGTTCACCGACGTATTATATATAAGTAGTAGCAAGCGTAGCATATTGTTTTAAAAAATAACACACGCGAGAACTTTATATAATGTATACAAAATAATATTAACTTTTTACCGAATCGTCAAAATAGTTTTAGACAAACATTTCCATAATACAATATATAGCATCATGATAATATTGCTTAAATTAATTTTTTTTCTTGACGTGTTAAAATTTGTATTTGCTTTGAACAACTCAATCATAATCTTAGAATTTTTTTTTCTTTCAATAAACGCTTTAATTTTTACCAACTCAATAGTGTACTCAAAGTGCATAGCTGATGTACAACCAATAACCATAATACTGCTATGATTTAATATATTGCGATGTATTCTTATAATTATTTATAAACCTTCCGTATCGGTATAAAATTACTGCGTGTAATACTATACGAGCGATGAAAATTGACTTTCGTTCGTAAATAAGTTTTACGAAGTTAATTATATCCATCGATATGTTATGTTTATAAACATATCAGTTACTATAATATTATATTTTAAGTGGATTAACTTTGATCCTGGTCTTGTGTACCCCTAAACAGTAACTACAGATAAGCAAAATAAATATAAATTTACGATAGTTTTGAACACCGTATACCCATAATATATTATACAAACATATTGTTATTATTTTTTAATAAAAGTTTTCACTCTCTCTGCACGTATAATAATACAACAAATTATATCATGTGCGCATATTATGAGCGGATAATATGCACCTTACCTGAGCACAATTTCCATGATTCGCAAACATATTTTTGGTTTTTCAATAGTATTTAATATCAATATGTAGTGCAAACTTATAGACGATTGAATGTGTTTCATGATTAATGAAATCAATAATATGACTTTTATTTCTATATAACATGGGCGATAGTGCATAAAAAAAAATTCTCGTGCTAAGTGGAAGGGGGCAAATTGCCATGCCCTCCCCCATAATACGCCACTGACATAATATATTGTATGATATGTTCATGCTGCATATTTAGTCTAAAGAGAGCAGATTTTATTTAGAAATCATAGTAATACTGTTAAGGTCTCACACAATACCTGCTTGATTATCATGTGAAATCCAAATAATTAACCCACTTACCCACGATAATGTTGTGTTAAATATATAGTATTTACTGTACAATTTTTATTACCATATTATTTCGAATGTCAAACCGTCAGCAAAACGGTAGACCTATGTTGTTTTCAAATTACTGTAACAGTTGAATTGGAATCGGTGGCTTAACATATTATTTTGTCTATATCTGTTGGGTTTTCAGACTTTTTTACCCGACGATTCACACCACATTTGGAACGTCAGCCTATTTCACGCGTTTTGTTTATCCCTCCGAGATTTAATGTTATTATCCCAAATAAATCGTACGCGTTTATTTTCGTCCCGTCACTGCAGATATCCGAACAACGGATCGTTTGTTTTAAGGTTTAACACTCGGTAGGTATACACAATTCAGAAAGATTTACAACTCATCTTGCATTGGGCACATATAATATAAGCAAATTACAACCAACTGCCGTTTAAAATTAACATAAACGAGTACGTACAAATGAAAAACTATGAAAATACACCGGGGTTTACCAAAAAATAAAAAAACCACGAAGAAGGACAAAAAAAAATTATACTCATGTCGTAAACTCCTAAGTAGGTATTAATATATTTTATCTTCCGATTGGTGGCGTAATTGACTGATTCGCCTTGACGTTTGTCTCATAATATATGAATAGCGATTTGTACGATATTGTGCAGATTGATTGACACAGATGCTTGACACCATCAACGCACCCCGTCGACATATTATTTGTTTCGTTCCATTTATCGTTTTCGGTGTAATATATTTTATTTTAGTCTGTGCGGCGTCTTAACGAAAATAAATAGCAGATTTTATTTGCGTTTGCACCCGACGGTGAAGTATTTGAAGGGAGAGGTCGACGAGTAGATTGCCTCCATTATATAGGAGCTGGTTTGTGGTTATTTTTGTGTATTATTATGGCACCAGTATAGAACTGACATTAAATAATTAAACCGTGGCATTGAAATCGATAAGTTGATCGATGTGGGCGTGGGAGAGGGGAGCCATCCGTTTCAAGAACTGTATTTGAAAAAAAATTAAATCTTACCCTTTGGTCGATCTTCATATTATACGCCATCGACGGGTTATACTGTCTGCAACAGACAACAGTCTGCTTTAATTACTTTCCCCGACCACCGCTTTCGCGACAGGTGTTGAGCGTTCAGTACATGCCAACAATTATAATAATATCAACGTAAAAAAGTGTTGTACCACCACCGTCATCACACGAATTCGGCGAATAGGTATACCTAGTGATATTTGGTTTTCTATTTTCGGACCGCTCGCGTAATAATATAATCGGGCGTTAAAAAAAACGAACAAAAAAATGTTCATTTAAATAACATAAAAAAATAAAAGCCCCACGCGTCGTCGGACAAGGGTTAAGGTCTTGGCAACAATTGCGATTACGTACTGGCATGAACACAATACTGACGGATTCGAGTATATACGCGAGCATCGGTGTAGTGTCGTTCGAAGATATATTATGTTATTATATAGTTTTACGGACAGTGCCGACGGAACTAGTAGATCGATATATTATTATTATTGGTATATATTACTATATTCGATACGAGTGTGTCGTATAATATGTACATAATAAAGGTAGTTACTTTTGTTTTCCATTAAATTAATTTGAGTTTTCGACGAGCAAGGATGACGTAAAACATTCCGTGATAACAATATTTAAGTATTTACCTACGGCGACGAGCAAATTAAATAATAAAAAATAAGGGGAAACGGTAAAATATATTAATATAATTTAATTTTACGACTACCGAGTATTTTCTTTTTTTTTTATTCACCTGGGAATACAAGTGGCATTAAAATTCACAACCGTGAAAAAATAATGACGCAACTCTAAAACACCAAAAAAGTCTTGGAAAATAATAATAATCCATTTGCAGGGTTATAATATTATATTATTTTGTGAATTGTATTTCATTTTGGTATATGAATGATGATTATTGTCAACGATACGGCCGAACATCACTCCAGTAATAGAGCAATGTGACATCTCAGAATAGTGACACTATTAGTTGCTAATTCTTCAAATAGTAATCAAAGACGTTTTGGCATAAATCGTATGGAAACAGTACGCAACAATATGTTAGAAATACAATTATATTATAGACTATGCGATTTCCCTCAAAGTGAGATGATTAGAAAATTGCGTTTTAAGTGTTTGAGTATGCGAATTGTTGTATTAAGGTGCCGTTATATATATATTATATAGGTACTTATATAATATTATAGCGTATAAGCATCAGTGTGGATTTTTATAAGTATAATACGACCTAGGACCTACGAGCAGTAAAATGACCAGGATTTTGACACTCGAGTCCATATATATAATATCGAGTATAATATGCGTTTAATCCATTATAATAATATGTAACAATAATAATCATTGGTGCTCGACGACATTAAAAATATATAACATGCGATCGGAATAATACCACAACCATAACCATGGTTAGAGTCGTTTATAATATTATAGAACTTTATAGGTACTTAGGTGGGTATTAAAATTGTGTGTGAGACGTGTGTGTGTGCATACAATATAATATTATAGGTATATATTATTATGGTGGCTTACTGGCGTCGGCTATGCAAGACAGGGTGCAGATGAGAGCGGTGACGAATGACGTGATGCTGTTGGCCGAGAGCATTTCATAATAATAATAATATTATTATCGTCGTGAGATCGCTAACTACAATAATAATGTTATATCGTTATTATCATAATACAATGTCGTTTTTGTATAATATTATAATATACGGTGCGCGTGTGGCGAGGGGAGACGGCGCTGGGCGCTTGCGATCACTGCGTCAGGCGGCGAAAACGGTACTGAAGTCGGCTGCGAGCGGCTACGACGGATTTCGCGTGCAAAGGCGTGCGGCGCGTGCGACTGTGCCGTGAACGCCGGCGCGGCGATTTCGGCGTACGTACCACGCGAAACCGCCGCGTCGCGCCACTTACGCCGCCACTGCCTTTCGCGACGCAACCGCGAGGCCTTTGCGTGCGGTTTGCGTATTATGCATTATAATAATATGTGCGAGCGAGTGTGTACAGTGGTGACTTTGTGTATACCATGTGTGTGTGTGTGTGTGTGTGTGTGTGTGTGTGTGTGTGCGTGTGCGTACGCTCGCGGGACTCAACAGTTAATAAGTAAAACGCACACGCCATGTGCGCCCGCCAACCCTGCCGCCGTCAGTGATCAATAAAAACCTGACGCGGCGACGGCTACCACGGTAGTGGTGGTGGTGGTGGTGGTGTTGGTTATGATGGTGGCGGTTACGTTATCTGTTTTATCGTTTGTCCGGCCACGTATATATATATATATATATATGTATGATAAATAATATAATACATTACGAAGGGGTGTGCGTGGGTCTGCGTATGTATATATAGGCTTCGACGACCTTTGTGCGCCGACGACCGTACCTATAATATGTCCACCACCTATACCACCAACGTCTCCATCGTATTATTATTATTATATTAAACTGGCCTCTGCGGGAGTCAGCTGCTTTCCACTTTTCCTTGCCCCAAACGACCGCCTTTGGATGGAGAGAGAGAGAAAGAGACGGATAGATGTCATGCTATGTCTATACTCTATATGTTTTACAATCGACCCGATGGAAGTTGTATCGTTATGACATAATATTATATGTACAAACTACAAACGGTAAAACGGTTTTCAAAAAAGTATCTTTGTAAAAAGTATTGTGTAATTAAAAAGTACTATAGCTGATCCTGCGACCTGCACTGCGTTGATCGTAAAAATTAAGTAATGTCAGTGGATTACTTAAACTCCGTTAAATGTAAATTACACATGTTTTTAACACAGTCATTTCCAGGGTGGTTTTGGTAAAATATAAAATACAGGCTTAAAATTATACAAGCACAATAATTGTATAATAATAACTATTTAATTGTCTGCGTACCAGGAGGACAACTCTATATAAACAAACAAAATATAAGTTTTTCGTGGATCAACAAATCCCTGTGTTAACCCTTTTTTAAAATGCTCAATTTAAAAAAAAAATGGCTTCGAGGTGCATATCCTCGGATATAGGTAACCAAATCTCAAAACCATTAGTCCGATAAACTTGTGAACTTCTTACACACACACACGCACAGACACACATTTTATTAATATGGATAAACGGTTTTAGACAAAATCGAAAACAAACGAATCGTATATGTATATACAACTATAAATAGAGTTTCTACTTTCTTCCTATTCTTTTTGAAACGAGAAATAAACTCACGAATTTCCACCAAATCAAGATTGTCCGATTTAAACCTCAGCTTAGTGGCGTTTGTTAAAAAAAAAATAAAATGAAATGAGTTTGCGTATACTTAGATGCGTCCCCTGATGTTCGAACCAACTGCAGCGTAGGTGAATCGGTGAATGTAAAACACTATATAATATCATTTATAAAGGCGTCTCGGAGGTGCCGTAGTAGGTACTTCGGTCGGCGGCCTCCCTATCCACAAATGTCTATCCCCTGCGGCCGGCGTCAGCCTCATCACTTCCTCTCGGCGTTACCGGCTACGTCTGAGTACCGGAACATGGCATTTTTGTATAAAAGGTTGTGAACAGCATGATAGTGACACGTAAGACGATTATCGAACTTTCCGCAGAGAAAAGTTTGTTGAGAGTGCGAAAAATTGAGAACGATTGAAGAAACAAAAAAAAAGATCGGACAAGACTCAAATATAATGTATAAAATAATATTATAATATCGTTTCCCTTAGCTCATAAGACGCATTATAATATGTCGTTATAGAGTGCGGCGTGTTGTGATTTTAAATTATTCGAAAGCGACGATACAATAATAATATGTTTAGGCCATCGTTTGTCACCGAAGCAAAGTTCTCCAAACGATTCTGAGATTAGTTAAAAACACACATTATGTAAATAATATATTATACTTTTCACTTTTCAGACATGTTTTATTTGAAAATCGAAACTGTTTGGCGGTTGCCTGTAGTTTTTCCTCTCAAAAACCACCTACTTCGATAAATCGAAAAACGAACTATTCTAAATGCCGACTCGAGTCCTATATATTATTATTACACAATATTACACGATGGACTACTTAAAACTTTACGAGCACAGCGCTCCTTCTACTCCGCCGCAGTAACTACCATAATTTATTGCTCACTGAATAGGATAATAATATAATTGAAACTTTTAAAACTCGCGATTCTCTTTCATTCAGAATACGAAATACGAACGACAGGTGTGACATCCGTCTGCTTTTCTATTCGAATTGCCTATATAATACCTATGCCATTCGTTGGATATATTTCCGTTTTTTTTTTATCATTATTATTCCATATCGATCGCATAACATAAAATAAATATACGAGCCCACGATTCTTTCGTTCTAGTAAACCATACGACGAATCCTATTCGAAGCGACGCGTATATTGTATTCTGGTGGCATCGTAAAATGTGCACATATATAATAATATAGTATAGTTAATCATCCTTTTCGATGTCTCTGTGGAAAACCGCATCCCTGCTCGAAATAAAATACTTTCTGCTGCCTATACAGCACGCGCACAACGGACTTGACGACGAATATAATATCATACATATATACATAGGTACACATACATACGTACATGCATATACAAGGTGTAACAGGAAGACTTGACGAAAAAAAAAAATTATGCTACTTAAACGTATGACAAAAATTGTTAAAATTATATGATTAGTAAATAATTTAAGGAATATACTCATGTCTGCAGCAAATTCCCAAAAAAAATATTTTGATAAAAGGTTTTACATTCAAATTCATTTAATCAAAAAAATATTGATATTTTAAAAAATTATAAAAACTAAACTACTTGACTTAGATCAATTTTTTTACTACCAAAATTGTTCTCATAATCAGGTTGACAAATTGGCTATTTTGAATATACCCAAAGAAAATATAATCAAATTAAAATTTTTTTTATTTTCAGTGTTAAAAAATAAAAATAATTTTTGTATAATACATATATGTGTAGAGCAAGTGACTATAAATTATATGTAAAAAAAAAATTTTAAATATTGATTAGAACAAAAGTTATTCCAAAAGTCAGTTCTATCTGTTACTACACCCTGTATTATACATAAGCACATACATATATACATATGTACATACAAATTATATATATACAAACATGCATAATGTAACTGCACAATATTGTACTTTTGTGTGTGTTGTCTATGGGGTATTATAAATTATAATACGTAGATATAATACGCACAACAGTAGTCGCAGATTGATATATTATGCTAATCATATTATAATAATGCTAAAACAGCTGCGATTGCAGTCGTACCGGAAAATTTGAAAAATTATGATTTGCTTCGACGGCGAGCACATGATGTCGACGTATACAATATACAAACTGCCCACCGTGTTTGGCCGCCCCGTCCTTCCGTTCGACCGAAAGCGGAAAAGCGGGAAAACACGCCGTCCCGTCCTATATACTACAATAGGGACAAGAGGATATAATAATAATAATAATAATAATATATACAATATAAATACATATGATTTTTGTGCGAGCATGGGACGGAACAATAAATCAAGCGAAAATGGTCTCCGGATTGATGGGTTTTGTATAAACACGCTTATATATTGTTACGGTCGTGTTTGCAAAGGCTTTGAGCTACGCCTATATGAATATATATATATACAGGGTGATTCACCATGCACGCTCACTTCCTTTTTTTTCTTCAATAATACAATGATTCAAAATCTTATTATTTTAATTTTTAAATGTACTTTAAGACCATGTTTTCAAATTCGTGGGATTTTTTCGTACTACTTAAATGTCCTGTGGAGATACAAACTTCTGTTTTTCAAATGAGAACACCCCTATTCAACTATATAATTTATACGGTAGATAATTTTTCTGAAATTTTTTATGCATCAAAAACAAAATTCGTACAAGTAGTTTTTGAATTATTTAACTTTATGTTCTAAGGATAAAAGGTCCATAGTAATGGGTTTATGAAAAACGGAGGCTATTTGTTAATTTGAAAGCTGTAGTCTTTACTCATTAATATTAATCTATTGGTATTAATATATAATAATTTATAATAATGGCCCAAGTATAGTAAATATTATACTCTATTCAAAATAAGACAACACCAAGGGGCCACGGTCAAAACCGGTTTTGCTACTTAAATCTGATGTGCTATTATTCTGAATAGACTATAAATCCAACTTTTCGTCTATTTTATATTTATGTAAAACCATTTTTGAGGACTATTATCCTTAATACAAACATTTTAATAACTAAGAAACTACTCATTAGAATTTTGAAAGTGATACATCAAAACGTTCAAAAAAAAAATATTCACTAATTAATTTACAGTAAAAAAAAGGGTTCTCATTTGGAAAACAAATGTTTGTATAGCTACAGGATGACAGTCCTTAAGTAGGTAGTATAAAAAATTCATACATTTAAAAATACCTATGGTCTTTGAGTATATTTAAAAATTCCAAAAATCAGAATTTGAATAAATTTATTATTATAGGAAAAAATGGGGGTGAGCATGCTTGTTGATTTACCCTGTATAATATGTATGTTATATGTCTACATATGTCTATATTATGTATACCTGTAGAAAATCTGACGCGCTAAGCTAAACATCCAAAACGCGAATCCTTTTAGGATTTTCAATTGTATTCGTAATGTGTACACGGCTCGGCAATAAGGGATTATTAAAATTGCGTTTTCGCGGTATGTCCGATTATAAAGAGATATGTGTATGGATATAGTAAATAATGTCATATAATACTATAATTAATTATGGTGGTGTATATACTATACATGCGTGGGCGAGCGCCGCTCGTTTTCGACGTCGAAGACGTTTGTGGTGCCACTGCCAGACGGTTATGGCATAACATAATATATTATCTACTATGGAATTCAGATACTTACAAACGCTTACCTAAATAAATTATTGATCAACATTAACAACATTTAAAATAACTATATTGTTATATAACTTATAATATTGGTTACAATGTCTTGGCGGAGTACTGAAACCGAATAACAACCGTAAGTGGCCGCTTATGATTTTGTATACTTATTTAGATAACTTTTTCATCCGTTTTCCTATACGAAATCCAAATAAATTATCCTTAAAAATGTAAAAGAATGGAATCTTTTTGACTTTATAAAAATAAATGGAATTTTTAATTAAGCTGTCACAGTGCACGAAATAATCATAACAAGTGGCGTGTGCATCAGGTGGGGGGTGATGGGGTATATATCCTCCGTGGGCTTTTTTTTTTTAATATTCCTTAAACTTGACTGGACCCATCCCCTCTCATACAAAATTGTGTAAAACATAGGAACACGATTTTAATAAATCCAACACCACGGTCTTGGCCCGAGCTAAGTAAAAGAAAAATAATAACTGCACGGCGGTGTGTGTATAGTATATTGAAGCAGGAGTTGCCTATTTAAACTGTGTTAAATAAAGGTAAATTTGTTATACGGCATAACTAATTTTCTAATGCATCAATTAACTCGTAGTAAACTCAAAAACATCAGAAATATTGTGTTTAACGTGCTTTTGAAAAAACCTTAAAATTGTTCGTTTAGAAATTAAGTTATAAATGAAAAAGTGCGAAATTTTTATATTTAATTCAGAATCATGGTAACCGTCGTCGTTGTCGTCGTATCAGCGTTGCCATTGTTGCCAATAATATTACCGTTCTTATAGATCATTGTGTAAATACTCAATATTAAATAACGATAAAATTAGTGATATCACAACAAAAACCCTACTGTAAAAATGGCTAAGTAAAAAAAAATATAAGACCTTTAAGCACTATAAAGATGTGATATCCATATAATATCATCAATAAATGATAAGTATATTGAATTTAAGTAAACTTATTTTGTTTCAATAATTTATTTAGGTACTTGGGGAGGAATTATTTAGAATAGTATATAAATGTTAATAATAATATTTTTGAAATAATAAAAACCTATATTTATAGTCATTTGATATTTAATTATAAAGTTCATCACACTTTGTTTCTTTTATGAAATAATTCCTCTCCATGTACCTAAATAAATTATTGAAACAAAATAAGTTTACTTAAATTCAATATACTTAGCATTTATTGATGATATCACATCTTTATAGTGCTTAAAGATCTTATATTTTTTTTTACTTAGCCGTTTCTACACGTAGTTTACGAAAGGTTTTTGTTGTAATAATAATATTATCGTATATAAATAAAAAGAATAAAGATACATTGCCGATTTAAAGAAATCTATAAAAAATATAATTGCCACGGGTACCTCTAAGTGTTTGAAATATATATAATTTGTTTCTGTGCGTCACAGTATTCAGTATAATTAATCAGTTATAAGTACCTATTTGTTACAGCGAATCTTACATGGATCATTTATAATACATTATAAAAGTCTCAACGTACTTTTCGTTTAATAGATTAACTTAACCGATCAATAGGTTAATAATATGTCAAATATTGCAGCACTTTACCCGAACTCAAGATCCAGTCCATGAGCGAAAATTGTTTCGAGGTTTTCGACATGCTCCTGGCGAATCGAGCGAAAACGTTGCAGGAATCTCGAGATAACCATAGTTCACAGGCGCACAGACGATATAAATCGTTCTAATTTGGATGTGCAAAAGAACTCCGGAGGTGATGCACCCGAAACCTGGTGGCCGTCTACGACCGAAGGAATGCGACGATGTAAGTCGATGCCTAATATTGCTGTGCGATTTAACTCCGCAGACGATGTATCAGATATCGAGATACATTCCGTCGTATCCATGGTGGAGTTGCAAGTTTCAACACCGTCCACCGAGTTGTCAGTATCGACACCTGCCACTAAAGAAGTTAGAGAGATCGAGACGCCGTCTGAAGACGTCTCGTTATCTTTGCCTGCACATGTTCAACCGGTCGAATCCAACCTGCTGCAGTCAAGTCGTCCAATGAACAACATGGCAGCACCGCAGTTTGACGGTGCCGAGTCTAAAAACAGTTCGACGAAACCGTCGGTCCACCAGGAAAATAGCATCCAGGATATGGTGGTAACCCTCGGCGGCTGCAGTGATGCTTTCACGAACCTGACGGTAACCGCGGTAATGCCCAAACGCCGCTCTCTGTGGAGCCGGACGAAGAGATTCGTCTGGCGAATGCTTTGTTGAGGCTCTGAATAAGCATAGACCACGATATGTATAATTATGCTGTATGTGTGATTAACATGAGTAAAAAAATTACCCAGCAGTAATATTTTTGACAAAAAAAAATAATTATAAGTTATAAAAAATAATATTTGATCGTTATTTTTCTTAAATTAATAATATATTATGTAATAGTATGTGTGAAAATAATTCATGTATATGATAAATAGGTAAAATAATATATGTAAAAAATAATATTTGCTGAAGTAGTAAATATTTTAGAATATCAATAATGTCATAAAACTTAATGTTTGAAATATATAATCATTTAATTATTTTTATTTTCAAATCAAAACCTTTATATTATGCTGTACAAATTATTATTTTTGTCAAATGACAAATCCTATAATATTTTCAATTATAATATTCGAACCTTCGAAATTAATCGGTATGGCCAGTACCTAGCTCAGTTGTCCGACAAAAGTTCGGTTCTTTCGGGATTCACATAGTAGAATCCTAAATCGATTGTAATAAAACAATTTCAACAAAACTACCATAACCATGATTGTAACAAAAAAATACAGACAGGACCAACGCAACACTGTTCGTTTTTGTTCCAGATTACCATCGATATATATATATATAAATGTTACTGCTACTTTCCGATTGTCTTCGGAGAAACCCAATCAATGGACAACAGTTTGGGTTGTTGGAAAACTAAATACATCCACGACCCACACGATATATAAGGTAACTCTATAATAAGTAATAACTACCTACACACATAAAATTAATTGAAATTACAGTTAATACTATTATGTGGTACGTTTTTATATTTTGTATTAAATTAAGTATTATTAGCTTATTTTAATTATGTTGTTCAGCTTTGTAAAATATGCTAATTTTTAAATTGGTAGGGTCACTATATAATATGATAAGAGTGTATTTATGGATCATCGGCTACTGCTAAATTCCTCAGAGTGGCAGGTAACTTGTAAGTTTAGTTTTGCGGAGGACAACAGCAGTTTAACTTCGGATGAACAATAGATTTCGGAAGCATAACTCTCTCGGAGAATGGATATTATGTATATCGACGCAAAATATTAATCATAAATCATGCAATAAAACAAAAAGTATTATTGTAGCAAAGATGGGGAAGTTAATGAAAATAATTAACTGTAGCAAGTTAAGTTAGTTCAATTAAACTACCTTCAGTTAAGTTAAAAGTTAACAAAAAAAAAAATTAACAGATAAGTTTAAAGTTAAAATAGAAAATAAAATTAACCTAACTCAGTTAAAAAAAGTTAATTTTTTTCAAGTTACAATACTTTTAAGCCATAAACTGCCGTAGTATTTTGTTATACACAAACATTTACCAAGACCTTTAACATTGAGTAAAAAATTTGATTATTGTTATAAAATATAATTCGAAAATTAATTACCAAAATCGAAAAAGTGTAAACAAATCAGTATTGTCTAAGTTATTATAGTTATTACGTATGACACGAAAATAAAACTAAGTTAACTGCACGAAAATGATAATTAACTGTAAAAAGTTTTGTTACAACAATAAAAATTTTAACTGAATAAGTTAATAAGTTTAAAATAAAAAAGGTGGGTAAGTGGATGTCGCTCTGCTGTACAGTAGGTTACAAGTGGGTCACTGTATAATGGATGCTTTTAAATTTGAATTCAATGATACAATATCATTGTATAAGAAAAACGATTCTGAGTGAAGACGGTATGTCAGTCTAGGTTTAAGACAAATTATATACATATCTATGGTATTAAAAAAAAAATTGACTTATAATAAATTCCAAATTAATCATATCACATTATCACAATATCCATTAGGTACTTATAACCACTGGCGTATTTACGGGGGGGGGGTCCCCGGGTCGGGACCCCCCCCCCCAGAAAAAAATATAATATAATATAATTATTACATCGTAACTCGTATGTGTATATGTGTTTTTTTTATATTATAAACTTGTAGGTACCTAATATTTAGACCCCCCCCACAAAAAATATCAAAATACGCCACTGCTTATAACATGTTATACATCAACATCAATAACAAACCCTGATACTATCATAGATATATAATAGTACACTTTAGAAGTTTCAAGTAGGTACCTCGTACCCACGAATAATATTATATAATCACAACAAAATAACTAGGTTTTTTAATATGAAATTTCGTCCAAATTTGAACATAAAATGACTATAAAAATAAACTGTGATTGTATATTTTTTAGATTTTTCGGTAAGAGAATTAACTACTTACGTAGAATCTTGTTTTAAATTTTCAATCCTTAGCTATAAAAACTGAACATTTTATAATTTATTAATTACGATGATTAATAATTTTCGAGATTTTGAAAAATTCTGTCAAAATTCGATGTTAAAACGCTTATAAAAAAAAATTGTGCCTATGTATTTTTAATATTTTTCAACTGATATTGTAACAATATATCAGGAGCCTTGTATTAAATTTTTACACTTTTTGGCCCAACAGATAAAACTTAATTGATATTTATAGAAAAAAAAACTAAAAAAATTGAAAACTGAAAATGTCCGTAAACGGCTCAAAAAGAGTCAAAATATTTTCAAAATTGTATGGTGTATAGGAAATGCTAATATAAACATTCAGTGAAATTTTCATGTATCTACAGTAATTCGTTTTTTAATTACAACAAAAAAAGGAAATTGCCACATGAGAAATCGAGTGAATATCCAATGTTGTAAAAATTTGAATTTCAAACGCTCATAAAAATTTAATTTGACTTTCCGGTAGAGATTTTTTTATTGATAAAGGTAGACAATCTTATGAGTAATCTTGTATTAGATTTTCAAATCTTAGATTTAAAAAGAAAAATTTTTACGAATTCTTAACTCAAAATAATTTGCTAATTTTCGTGATTTTTCCATATTTTGTCAATTTTTGAACTTTAAATGCTTATAAAAAAAAATTGTGACTAAGGATTTTTAATATTTTTCATCTGCCTTTGAAACAATATATTAGGAGCCTTCTATTAAATTTTCAAGCTTTCGCAACCAACAAATAAAATTTTATTGATATTTTTAGAAAAAAAACTAAAAAAAAACGAAAAATGAAAATGTCCCTAAACAGTTCAAAATAAATCAAAATATTTTGAAAATGTTATCGTGTATAGAAAATGCAAATATAAATAACCAGTGAAAATTTCTTGTATATACGTTCATTTGTTTTAGAGTTACACCAATAACCAAAATCGATTTTTTGGAAAATTAATTTTGCGTAAAAATTCCCGTTTTTCCTTAATTTTTATGTTGTTTTTCCCGGCGCTTGTGAAAACTACTGGGAAATTTAAATTTTGACCTCCCCAATGCACCAACGATATTCACTTTCCAATCGAACAAGATACTGAAGTCGAAAATCGAAGCATTATTTCGACTACTTATCGTGTACACAGATACAAAAAAAATAAAAAAATAAAAAAATAAAAAATAAAAAAATAAAAAAATAAAAAAACACACATCATTGTAAAATCAATACATTCATCGTTTCACTCAGAATCTAAAAAATTAACTATAGTTAAGTTAAAAAGTTTAAAGAAATTAACTTTTTAACAAGTTAATGCCCACCTTTGCAAAATTCCTACGTACTTCACTGATCATAAACTATATCACATGCTATCTGCACTGATGAGAGTTTGACTTAGATAAAATTCATTGATGAATTTAAAATTTGAATCCAGTGGGATATTTTGGCATGAGGTAATTTGTCTAAGACCGTGTAGATGATTTGTAGATCACTCAGGTGACAGTTTATACCTATATATATTATAATATTATACTGACCGCAGTGGGAGTTGGCTTGCCCTCAGCTTCTGTGACTCACGTAACCCTCTTCGGAGAGAGACTGCGTATTATTATTATTATTATTATTATTATTATAATCAACCCGGTCGAATAGTAATCCTAATAACGTATAATACACACATACCTAGTAAAATTATTTTCAAAAACGTACCATTCTTATCATGGTCATATATTATTATAAACGGTTTTAAACAAATCAAAAACAAACGAACCGCGTAAGTACAAAAGCTATACGATTATAATTTGTTCTATATTTTTTTTTTTCCAAAACGAAATAAACTCACGAATTCCAACATGTCCGGAGCAAGGCGTGTTTGCAAGAGCTTTGAGTGACGCGTACGTGTGCATAGAATATATTATGTTTATATTATATAAAAACCAACGCGCTAAGCTATAATAACAGTTGAAACGCGAATCCTTTTAAGGATTTTTTTAGGATTTACCGTAATGTGTACACGGTGGTGTGGTAATAAGGATTTCACGTTTGCATATTTGCGAGGATTTTGGTGCACTCGTATATAATATATTATAATATATAATATTATTTTTGGTACCAATACCTGCGTATAATGTAGGTATCAATTATTATAGATACATATTATATATTAGCTGTATAGCTTTATTTGTTAGTAACTGTAGGTTGGTTTTTAGAACTTGTAAGTTCCTCGAAGCCAAGTTGTGACCGAAATTAACTTAATGGAAGGTCTAACTCTCCCTTCCCACTTTGTTCATATTACACAGGACAAATTGTAAGTTTCAAAGCTTAATTTATAAGTTTGTTTATGGCATTTGAAAGTTCTCCACAACTAAGTTGTGATTAAAATAAACTTTATTTACTTACGTTTAATTTCTTACATATTATGCTCTACAACTTACAATTTTTCCGGTCTAATTTGGACGAGATGCGGCCACCATTATTCACTTCACACACGTACTCGTATGAGTATTCAGTGTTCAACACATTCACTCTCAACATCCCCAAGTCCACCAACATTTTCAAACTTTCGTGATATATTTTCCTATGGTAGTTTTTCGAAATATTCTTCATCGTTGAAAATACTAATCTCAAATATTGACTGAATTGTTTTTAATCAAACTTGACTATAAAATGTAATCACTAATTATAGCATATGTGCATACCCCTCCTTCGTACCTAAAACTTTCGGAATTGTTGCTACTTTCTCTAATTCCAGTTATAATATTAAACATTAAATCGCATCATTGTTAATACTAATTGTTCACACTGAGGGCTTTCTAATAATATAATTGATTCATCGTGTGCGGTACGAGTTATTCTTTAGGCTACTGTAGGTATTATCTATGACAAACAGAAAGAAAATTAAAATTAGATAACAATTACAGTTACACAAAACATTGACTGATAAAACCAGTGTTATATAGCCAACCTTGTTTATAATGCTCACAAAGGATTTTCTTTTTCTCTTCTCTCTTGTTCATTTAATACGTAGGTAGTATCCGTTTAAAATGTATAAATACAACTTTTTTATTTTTAATGAAATTACTATACTATGTATTATACAGTTTTACAACAAATTTATTATTTTAAATATGTAGTTTATATAGACAATATTGTATATTTTCCATAGGATCCCTAACAGATGTTAATTGATAATACATTTCTTAGTAACTGATTGTTTTGATAAATGTTTAATAAACAGTTAGAATCATGACTGTTTTCAAAATTAGTTTAATAAATTACTCTAAAATAATTATTGATTAAATACGTCATATATTTAGTTTTTTAATAGATAGAAATTACTAATGAGTAAAAATATAATACAGTAAATACTAATCAATGGTTAATTTAATAATATTTTGTTAGAAATGAGTTCTTAATTATTTATCATCGATTTTCCCAAAGGGCACATGCCATATATTATTTTTTGTAAAAAACAGCTTTAAAAAAAATCTATTGACAAACAATACAAAGTAAACTCGTCACTCATGGGTGTCATCAGTCTATGGATGAAATTTCATATTTTTAATACACTTTTAGTTGAGCACCTATACATATACGAGTATACCTTATACATCTGCTTTCTCTAATTTTATTTTATTATTATCATAGGGTTTTGTTTAATTTAATAATACTTACTTTTGGTCGATCAATAATAAACTTGACGGTTTTAAAATTCGTAGATAGGTACCTTATTTATTAAATTAATTAATAATTTACTATAAGTATTTAAAAGCCTTAAAAACGAAGGTTAATACAACTATTATATCTAACTATATAAAGTGAAATGTAACTCTCTAGAGGCTTAACTCTAGAACTACTTATCTATCTATTGTTGGTTTTTTTTTTTAAACGAAAGAGTTTCACGGAGAAGGATTAAGTAGGAAAATCCACTGGAAAAGTAAGAAATCTGGATGTCAAAAATACAACAATGGCGCCATATGTCCAGAAAAAAATAAACTAAATAATAAAATAAACATTTAGTTTATTGTTGCAGATTAAAATAAAAATAGTCTATAATAATATATTGGTTTTTATTGGTTAATCAGGCATGTTCGTTGATTTGTATTATTACCTTTTGTCAATATATACAATGACATATATAAATGATAGTTGTGGGTAGATTAGCTTCCGGGAAAAATATGGGCTAATTTAAAATGGTTAAATTTGGTTTTTTTTTTTATTCATCTGATTTTCGTACGGTTAGGTTCGGATAGGATTTATATTAATTGATTATATTAATCCACCGTATAGGTTCAATAAATTATATTAAGTAAAATGACAAAACTTGGTAAAGTACTTTGATACTTAAGAGTTAAATATACACTTACATACAAACAGCACGGGGTCCGCTATCTACAGAAGGTATATTGTCTACCTGATAATGTACTGTTGCGAATCAGAGGTTTTATTCCGGGCAACAGAAAAGTTAAGATACATTTTGAACACCATATACACTGAATATTAAATAACCAACTGCACAAAGTTTGAGCCATATAGAGTTGGTATACATTTAACGGGCAACGAAGTGCACGGGTTCAGCTAGTAACTTATAATATTGTACGACCTAAATACTACATTATAATATTAAACCATGTACATAGTAGTTAAACTCAGCGGATTGTGTACAAATTCCGATCGTCCAATGAATGTTATACGAGTGTCTGTAGTACCCATAATATCATATTATAGTATGTGCAATGTTGTTTCGTGTAACGATAAGTAGGTATAGAGTACATTTTTTTTAATTTTGTAGATAATAAAATAATTTTTAAAAACATAAATAATTTTTGATATATTGTGTGTTTACCGGCTGTTAAAATAATGACCCTCTATATAAATATACAATATATTACTTGGAATTTACCGCATTTTCGTGAAATAGTTGTAGCAATTTTCGTTCCGTGGGCCCCATATGCTAGGTGCGATAAGAAAGCACGTCATAGGTAAATTGTTAAAATAATGAAAAATGAAAAATTTAGAAATAATATTTTGTTGAAAATCAATAATTGTAAAAGTAATTAAATTATTTTTTTTCAGCTTCTAATGTTTGAAACAAAATGCAATTTTATATCTTTAAAATGAAACCACATTTCAAATATAAATTAGATTTTTTAAACATATTTCACAAAAAATGGACGCAGAAAGTTCATTTTTTTTTAATAAATTCCGTTTAATTTTTAAACACTATCATGTCACTACAGCTTAAAGTCTGATTAAAGTGTATTACAAAAAGTTTTAGGTAGTCCAATCTATGGTATTAACGTCAGCATTTGCGATTCATTAGGTTGAAAACTTGAGACGAGTAATAATATATTTTTAGAGCTTATTTATAAGAAACTTATCGTAACTTTAAGACCGAAACTTTTCAGAGACTCTTGCAACAGAACCAGAATAGTTAAAAACATTTCAAATGTGTACTTTAATAAAAATAAACTTTTGACTTCGGCATGTTTATGAAAAACTTTGATAGAGAAATAACATTTAAATATAAATATTCAAATACAAATTATATATACAATTTGTGAATAAATTATTGAAAATTGACTTTACGTTCAGACATTTTTTTTTTTTAACGGCTACGCTGCGTCTTAAGTATAAGAGATAATGAATAAAAGGATTTTAACTGTCTAAAATAACACTAAAAACTATCACCCAATCCTTAAGCGGATAACGTCCCTAACAACCACTACATATATTAATGTACATTTGTCTAATTCTAGTTCATAGTACCTAATACTACTACAATTCACAACAGTATGCAATCATGAATGTAATATTATAATATAATAAATAGTTAGTATACGTAGGTATATAATAGGCATATTGTGTTATGTTTCTAAACTGTACACATAAACAGTTTATTAATACGGCAACAGAACCATTTATATAAATATGTTTATGATTAGGAAGTATTAATGTTTTTCTCTTATTATAATAAATTGTACGATAATTTAAAATTTAAGATATTTTATTTATTTTCATTTATAGATATTATTATATATTTTTATTATTCAATATTATAAACCAATCAACTACTCAAATCATAGTTGTGGAATAAAAAACAATATCTAAGTCAATTTTTCGGGTTCATATAGATAGTGACCGCTATAGCAGTTTGAGAACCCTTGATATTAAAGGTCATTCCACCATGCATTTGAAGTTTCATTTGACTTTTAACAATCTATATACAGAGTTTCATTTATGTATGTCTGTCACTTCTAACTTGCCAGAAATAACTTGTCAAATACAAATATTGATCACATAATAATGACTTGTCGAGTTATTTTAAAATTAAGACACTACCTAATCGAAAAAAATATCAATATTGAGTAGAATAAAATAGAAACCATTTTCAATTGAACTGCCAAACGTTTTAAATTTATTCTATGTAGAAATATAACTAACTGTTTATATTTTAATATTTACATTGATATTTTTTTAAGCTCCTTTCCGATGGGACGGAAGTGAGTATGGATTTTGAAAATAATTCTCATAAAATATCAAGAAAAGTGTAATATCTGCCTTGAGAACACTCGAATACTCGATAATAATTAATTATTTTTGGACAAAACTTGCGTGTCGTGGTAATAAACTGTAAGACGTTATAATTTATAATACACGTCAGCAGTAAGAAATAATTAATTAAATTTAGTTCACCTGACTCAATATGCTTGCGTAGTAATTAATAAGTACATTAAAAACATTAACGCCGTAATCGACACATTTTTAAAATGTATTCAAAATTTAAATCATTATGTTTGTAACAAAATAAAACGATGAATGGTTTTGTAGACGAAATTGTATCCATTTCGAATGAAGCAGTCTTACGTTGACAATAAAATAATATTTCATTAGAAACAATAATTTATTCAATTATACTGGGGACTAAGTGGGGTGTAGATGGACATGGACTCCACTTACATACCTAGCTTACGAGCGTCCTTGTTAGTAGATACTTTATTATAGTGTTATAATATTATATAAGTAGCAGTTGATATGACTATATTATCATCGACAAGTATAATATTTTATGTATATCGTGTATGTGTATTACAATATTTGATTCATTAATATTATGATTATGAAGTATTAAGATACTTTTTCCCAACTATGTACCAACACTTCCTAGTACCTAATACTTTATTCACATCTTTGTGTATTATAAGTAAGTACTTACAGGGAAAAATAAATAATAATAATTAAAATCATTATATTTCTTGTACATATTATAATTAAATAATTATTTATAATTATGCATAAAGTAAAATAATATATAAAAAATTCCATACCTATATTCCATATTATTATAAATTATAAAATATAATATTAACTGTAGGAAATAAGTGAACGGAATTATGAGGGGATTAAAACAATAGAAGTTAAAAAAATAAATAGCCTGCGCTTAAAAAAACTGCCAACCAGGAAAACAGTCCTCTGTCCTCCCCTCTAAACACAGCCCTGTATAAGTTTTCCAGTAAGAAAACAAAAATAATAATAAAACGTTGGTACGTTTTTCGCAAGACTGTCTCGTTGCGAAAATTGCGTTGTTCAAATGGTTTTTTCCCTCGACCGTTGAGTAATCACTTTTTATTTTATCTTTCGTCGAGGACCAGAACATGGGTAACTTCACCTAATGCACAAACATCGGATTTAGTGTATTTACGTTTTCACGATTTGCGTTTTATAACTTCGTTGGTTGTGTGCTTTTATTTTCTATTTGTTTTGCTCACCTACGTGTGAATTAATTTAGCACACGTTACCCCGGTATACAGGGTGTTTATTTTATCAGTAAACACTTATTATCGTGAACAATTTAAATGGTTTTGAAAATATTTTTTTTAGATGATTTGAAATCATAATCATTGTATAACAATTTTGACAAAAAATAAATAAACGTGTTTTACTATATTTTTTTCTTTATTGTTTAGTTTTTTCTATATTTTTTTCAACGATAGTGTACATTTTCAAGTTTATTATAATCTGTAGTAGAATATTATCCTGAGAATATTTGAGTTTATTTATAAATTTAATTTCAAACGAGTAGTTCATAAATCATTTGTAAATGTATACGCCGTATTTAAAGTTTAGATGGGCCCGAGAGTGGACTGACATTATTTTGGTATGGGGCACGGCTGTACCAGTGTACCACACTTGGGAAGTCCACTCTATTTGTAAAAACTTTAGATCCTTTTAGAAACTCTTAATACATAAAATAAAACAAATTTATTGCTCGTTCAAAATTACACTTTTGTGAAATTACTGAAATTAAATTCTCAGAAAAATATTTTATCCGGAAATATGAATTCAAAATGTATGTATAGAAGGTGTACCATTGGGTTTCTTCCTCAACATGATATTCATGTTACTTTATTCTGTTTTTTTTTATCTAATTTGCTTACAAAAAAAAAAAATGTATGTGGTATTTCAAAAAGGCATAACACTTAAAAAGTAATAACTAATAAGTATTAACACTGTTTTTTTTTCATAAAGTTATTTTTTTATCAAACATTTTTAATTTATATGCATAACTTATCGTATATACGGTTGTTTTGCATATCTAGTGACAGTATAATATTTAGTATAGCTACAAGATAAATACGATTGTGTGTGCGTGATCGAATAAGTGATGTGTCTTATTTAAGGTATAAATATTTAAGTATGGACTGTTCACAAAATCGTGAAAATAGAAAGTCATTAAATTATTCATAATATACCTATACCTATTTTTTATTTTATCTCAATATCGATTCTTATGACGTTCCATTTTTTTTTTTTTAAATCTTAATATCGTCGCTATACTCATCATACTAGTTACAGAGTAAACGTATGTAATTTAATGTTTCTAATAATTTAAACTGAAAAAATAATAAAATATCAGTGAACATCGATTTCATTTTTTTCACACTAAGTAGTCTCTAATTAGTCACCTAATTAATTTGTATAACCTATAAATATGTTATTAGATACATGCAACTTATTTACCAATGAAATAAAGATTAAATAGATAAATAAATAAATAAATATTATAATCTCATAACATTCAACAACCTATTCATAGTCTAATTTTAAAATATTTTGAACAAAATATATCTCAATTATTTTATATAATTTGCATTTCGCATTGCAAACTGCATATTAATAGACTAAACAGCTCTGGAAATTGTGTAACTGACATTTTTACAGGGATTTCATGCCGTACGTTGTTCTAAGAAATCACTTGGAAGATTCCACGTTGCATAACTAAATAATCAATACATGTCTTACACAAATAACTTGTTTATTGTATAATGTACATATTACCAGGTAGATAAATGTATAATATCTGGATTATTTTAGAAAGCTTATTTTATCTTAAAATATGTGTAACACTAACTATCGTATAATATTATATTATGAATCGTTGCCATAAGTAAAGCGATGTTTCGATCAGAGCCGTGTGGCATCGACGAACAATTTAAGATTTTTTATTTTAAATTTAAAACAGGTGTTAGATCACAGAAAACTGTGATTTCTCAGAAACCTACTGTATAATAACACTGCAGAAGAAAAATAGTATCCGTCTAAAACACAATCCGTGTTCCGAAATCGGTAATCTATGGAGGTACGGCGTGAAACATTTCTGGCAATTTTACAGCCTAAAAAAATAATATGTCATTCCAGTGAAAAAAGCTGTCTCATAGCCGAATTTTTCAAGCTGTAGTAGGTATACCTATAATATTATAATATAGTGGCAAGATTGAACGACAGTCAAGCTCAGCACTCATATATGTATAGTATGGATCGCAGTCCGATGCTAATATTGTTAATAATGTTATGATAACAAATATTGTTTTTGGGTAGTTTCGATTGAAATACATATTACATAATATAGAATTAATGAAATGTTTTAGTAATTTAATATATTTGATAAATTCATCGCTTGACTATACATAATAAACACGTATATAGATAGGTACCTTCTATTTTATATCAGCCTGCGACTAAAGTTAAATATTGGAATTGACTTGTCAAACAAAATAATATGTGATGATAGATATGCACCCGAGAGTGACATTCCAGAAAATTAGTTTCTCACAAGATATATCATTATGTTATGTTCGTGTATAATCAGAGCTAACAAATGACAGACTTTTCATAATCTATTTGACACGATAATGTGGTTCATATACATCGATTACGCGCACGTATAATATTAATCGTTTTCTGTACAAAATGGATAAATATAAAACAACAATTATGTCTTCTTTACATTCTATACATGGTAAAATGTTTGCGATATTTCTTGTTTCGAAAAGATAATATATTATATTTACAAGATTATGATACAGACGAACGGAGTCTGCTAGGTAGGCTTATATTATGTATTCAGAAACTCTTTTTATTATATATTAATATTGGTATTGCATCGTATAGTGCAATAGTGGATATTGCCATTTTGTTATATGAAATCGAGACGGTTTAATTCAGAATTCAGGAACTGTCTTAAATAATATCTTGTTTATTACATTTTACGATATTCGTATTGACGATGTTGTCACATGAACAAGTTATAAAGTAAAAATTAAAAATTAAGTTAAAAGTTTAATAGTAAAATATACCTTATTTTTGATACGATGCGGCCATATTTTATTCTAAACTACATATATATTTATATGTTAAACAAATTTTTAATTGACTTAACTTAGTTGTTAGTTGTTTGTTGGTTAGTTTTATGAACATTATAGCTCTTAACTCAACTCAACTGAGTAAAATAAATTTGGTAACTATCCACTTTAAACTATTTAAACTTCTTCTATCAATTTAACATACATTAATTTTAAAAATATCATTAACTTGCCTAACCTTGCATACCTATTAATATATTATATTCTAATATGACCAAATTAAAATAATCAAATATTGTATTACTTAATATAGGATGACATTTGAAATTACATTATATATAGATTAGTATAAATTATCAGTTAGGCCAAAATACATGTCATGCATGTGCTATTATTTAAAATAATTTTAAACATTACAGATATTGTGATTTTTAGTTTTTATACCTCACTGTCTTCACATGATAATATGTATAACTATGGATGTAACTTGAGAGTGTCTAGATATTATAATAAAAAACTCAAAACTATTCATATTTTATTTGGTTTTGTAATTTGAAGTAACTTAGAGGTTGGAATTTCATCGTATAAAACAATATAGCTGTGTGCAAAATATATTTAATTATATTTAAGGATGAACTTAGTATATTTTTCTATATATTTCAAACTTTACAGTATTCTCAATATTATTTTAAATAACATCGTGAAGTTAATAATATTGCAGCACTTACCATGGTTTCACCATTAACTTTTTTTTTATAAAATTGTTCATTATTGTTATTTTATATTAAAAAGAAACACTGTATAACGTTCAAAATTAAATGTTACTTAGAGTACAACAGTCAACAATATTGTGTTTTACAAGTTCTATTATTGTAATGAAAATTACTTATTGCTTTCACAATGTTAAAATTACAAACATTAAAATCTGAAGTCATGATTTATTAGAAATTAATTTTGAGTACTGAAAATGCTGCCTAATATTATTATTTATTAAATTTAGACAGTAGTGAACAAACGAACACTATTAGATTTCAAATATATCACTGTAACAGGTACCTACCTACTTCAAAATATAAAACTACAAGAGTAGTATACTTCCGCTTGACTTATTCATTACATATCTACAAAAATGAATATAAAACATGTGAGTGCAACATTTATGAAAAGGCTTCTAAATAAAATATACTTTTTCTTTGAGCAATCATAACATGATATATTTCATAAAAATGAAATAAATAAAAGAAAAAGATATTGTATACGATAGTCTCCAAGAAATTGTCTGAATTTTCAACAGGAACCGCAAGCTGACACATTTGATTGTCCTGTATGAACTAAATATATTTACATAGCTTAATGTAAAACATCGCATCGCCGAATAGTGTATAAAGTGCATTAATACATCACAAAGAATAGATTAAGTACTGAGTGTATACTTTGGCAAAAAGGATATTTTGTTGATAAATGTTATAAGATATTCATTACTAATATAAAGTACATCATAAATTTACAAAAGAAAATTTATTATAAATTAATATGATTGAAATTATGCGAAAATATTAATAATTAATAATTGTTCTCACATTATAAATCCAGCTGATCCATTAACAATTCATTCAAATTATATTTATATCTCATCGTTCACATTATCACAAATTGTAATAAATACGTATAATAGGTTTGTGCTTTCAAAAGCAAATAGTGGGATATTTAATTAAACTATCAAAAATATTTATTATTATACGATGACAGATGAACGTCATGTAATAAAAAAACCCTAATATATAAATTAGCGATTATTTGAATTTTATAAAAGATTATAAATATATATTGTTTATAGCTAATGTTAAATATTTCATTATTTTTTTTTTTTTAATTTTTTTTTTAATACATACAATCTATAAATACATTTTACAATAAGCATGTTTGGGATTTACGTTTAATGACATGATTGACATGATGAAGTAATCACCCAGCGGCAACACTTACTGGCAAGAGGGTTAGAATTATTTTAGGTCGCATGGTTCCAGCTACGCTTTAACCTTCTAGGTGGGTTCCCAGGAATGGACTCAGAGTTTAGAGCAAGGATTAGAAGGTTAGAGTGGCTTGCAAGATGGGCACGGCAAAGTTTGTAGGAGTTTTTGGCTTCTTCTTTAACAGTGAGCATTTTTAAGTCTGAATGTAAGGTATGATTTGAAACATACGGAGGGGCTCATGTAATCATGCGTAGCGAGGTTGATTGGAATGTTTGGATTTTATAAATATTTGATTTTTTTGCTGATCCCCATAGTTGGATTCCATATAACCAAATTGGTTTGAGGAGGGTTTTATACAGTAGCAGTTTTGTATTAAGGTTAATTTTTGATTGTTTCCATATAAGTGGAAAGAGTGCTCTTCGTCTGGCATTTAGTATGAGCCGTTTTTGTTTAATATATGTGGCCCAGGTAAGTCTTTTATCTAGTGTCATACACAATATTTAACGTTAGAGGAAGAAGGAATGACTTTATTTAAGTAGACTGGGGGTACTGTGCTTTGTTTGAGAGTGAAGGTAATGTGAGATGATTTTTCGTTATTTATTTTTATTTTCCATTTGGAATACCAGTCTGTTAGTAAGTTTAGATGATTTTGTAGGTGTTGTCTAGCAAGGTGTGGATTTTTTTCTGAAATGTATATAACTTTGTCGTCAGCGAAGTCGGCTACCGAAGTATGAGAGGTGGTTGGTTGATCTGCTGTGTATATGTTGAATAGTATTGGGGAAGAGATGGCACCTTGGGGAACAACCAGCTAGGATTGAGGCCAAGTTTGAAATTTCAGAACCTACTTTGGTGGCAAAGAATCTGTTTTCAAGATATGACTTAAAAAATAAGTAGTAGGATGGTGGTAAATATTTCATTATAAAAATAATAAACTAAACAATTAAATGGAAACATGAAAATAATATTAATCGATGAAGCATTTACATGTTTATTGGAGATAAAGGGGATACCTAAATACATGTATATTTCATACATGCTAAACGTCGATTTAAGCTGCAGTATATATCACAACAAATTTATATTAAGGTTTAGAACACTTAAAAAGGGTTTTAATAAAAATATATTAACATTTGCTCTTAAAACGATCATCTAACAAATCTTGGCCCAAGTTTTAATATCTAGTTTAAGAACTGATCATGTAATATAATTATTTTGAAAAATGTATAGTAAAAATATAAATGTAGTTTTATATTGTCAAATATGTCTTTAATAGTCAAAAAATTAAAGATGAATTAAAATGTATTTTAACTTTAACTTACCTTAACTTTCTCCTGTTCACAGTTGATTTTGAAAATATAACACAAGTTAAAATCATGTCTGTAACAGTATAATACATATTATCTAAAACATGGTTAAGACGAATTAATAAATTATTATTTTCTGTTAAATACTAAAATCACTACGTATACATTAAATTTCAATGAAAATAAACAAGTTAAATATATTCCTTGATTTAATAATTTAGTTGACACAAATATGTAAATACGTATACCACTATTATAGGTTATAGGTAGCGTGCAATAAAAAAAAATATCAGGATGATTTACCTAACAAAATGTTAGTTATTATATTTTAAAAATTGAAACTTGCACAATAGCTTTATTCAGCCCAAGTTATCGATAATCATAAAAGAAGTGCTCCAAATGTTTCGCGTATAACTCTTTTAAATTGTTCGGAAATCTGATTTGAGCGGTTGGTGCTTTGTAGCGGTAATAATAATAAATAACTGTATCAAAAGTTCATCCAAGCCCATATCAGAGCCAAAACAATGCCGACAACCGTCGATGAAATTCATTCTAACAGTATATGGTTTTAATACGATGCTCCACTCAAAATCTCTTTATCGTGTGTTACAAATTCGAAGAGACGTCTCTATCAAGTAGAGATATTGTGAAGGGTGGTAATCGGTGAGTGGGTGGAAATGGGATAAACAAACATAACGTTCGCATCTGACAATATAATTACCATCAAGTTAACCGCCATGATTACAATTTGCAGGAACTTGTGATGCTGCACAGCAAGCTGTCGACATCGCTTTGGGTAAATCGAAAATCATTAATATTCACTCAAACCGCATAGGTTATACGTACAATATAATATAATATAATCGTGCGTAATACCACCGACGATTATAAATTATAATTAACGGTAATACTCATTGAACGCCAGAGCCCACAAGGGTTATTATATAATATATAATATATTTGTATTATTTCGTGAGGCTGTGAGGGTGAATATGTATAACATTACTGGTGTACCAGTATACGTAGATCAGCACCTCACACTTTTGTATCAGACCTAAGTGGAAAAAAAAGCACCCCTATAGAGAAACCTACCACACAATAGATAGATTATAAAAAATTATGTGTTTTAAGTTTTTAGAAATTGCGTTTTGACCTCATTCCGATGATGACACATCAATCAGGTATTAATATTTTGTGTTAATATAAAAAACAAAACAATGATAGTTCAACTCAGACAGATCTTCTTGGATTTTTCTAAATCAAAAAAAGTTCGTATTTTCAATTTTTCTATTATTTTGAATACTATTATATGATACCATTGCTGTAATATAAACTTCGAATCACCCAAAACATAATATTATATATTTATAATCACAGAAACTATTTCTGCATTACTATCAAAAATCATATAAACTTAAATATAATAAAAGTGGTAGAGACCCGAGCATCTCTCTGGTTGACGTGCGAGAATGAGAAAAAATGTCATTGTCAGAAAAACTAAACAATCTAAATGTCATGAAATAACTGATGGAATTTCGACTTAAATCCATTGTATAATATTAATATTTCATAACAAAAAATAACATAATGGCAAAGGTATTATTATAAAATTCAACATCTATAATTACTTAAGAGGACGTATTATGTTGTTACACCGATATTTGTTGTTTCCGTCTTAAAAGTTAGCAATTTGTATGCTCAACAGAACACGTTTACCTCCGTTAGCAAATAAATTGACCTCTTATAAAGTTTAAATGTAAGATTATCCAGAGAATTTCATGGTACTTGTATTATACTTTAAAAAAAATTCCCTTAATTTTAAAGGAGTTATGAGTATTTTAAAATTTGAAATTATTCGTAAATTTTAAAATACTCATTACCTAGATAATAATCTTACCTTTAAATTTTATATGAGGTCAATTCACTCTAATTTTTAAACTAACCGAACAACACGTGTTCTGCTTAGAGTACAATTTTCTATGTTATGCATTTGTAAGACGGAGACAACAAATGTCGGTGTAACGTCCCCTTAAGTAATAACAACAATGCCCTACCTTTTAATGGTATGCAATGTACACACAATATTATAGCTGCTATATACACTTAAATTTAGTTACTCATTATCTATAGAATATAATTTGGGTTTTTTTAAAAAATACTTTGTTAACAAAGTGTAGCGCAATAATAATAGGTACGTCTGTGTTTTTAATTAAAATAGAAAAAACACAACTACATATTATATTTTAATTACATTTTTAACTACCTCAATAAAGGGTAAAAGGTAAATAATAACCAACATAACAATAAAAATCACGTTTAGTTTAAAGCAAATAAGTGTCCTTACCAAATGTTTTGCTTGAATGCTTACATAAAATAATTTCATGAACATAAATAACATGAAAAAAATTATACTCCGTTGTATATTTAATATTAATATATTAATATTATGTGATAAGATACTATCAAAAATTAAAAAACATACTGGTGCTCAGACGTGGACTTAAGAAAAAAGGCCTGTTCCACAAACATAACAAAGGACCCAGTCAAATAATTACTCAGGGTTAGGGAAACATTTTCATTCTTTAAATAAATATTCTAATTTAAATTACCTTAATTATATAAAAAAATGTGTGATATTGTAATACCATTTATGAAGTTTAATTGAAGCAAAATATTCATATTGAACGGGAATTTACATTAAATAATATTCAAACATGAATAAAAAAAAAATTATAAATACGATTGTTGATTTGTGTGTGTTGTAAATGATCTGCTATCTGTAAGAATATTTACAACCAAAGACGTTAAAAATAAATACATGCATCCTATAATATTATGCTGGTAAGCGTTTAAAATGTATTTACTCATTTTTACTTATTAATTATTACACTTATTAGTTGCTACCACAGTCGATGTACCAAATGACAAGTCATAACACATCATTCGTAGAATATTTAGATCTAATCATTGTCCTATATAAAAGTATAAAACTATGGAGCCCCAGACGGAAAAGAGCCCAGTCCGAAAAATGTTCATATTTTTTTCCATTAAATCCGCCACTGGTTGATGGAAAATTTTGTTCAATGACTTAATCACTTCACAGATGCTTCACGCCGGTGGCAGGTAAAGGATTTATACTTTTAATCCGAATAAATTAATTGTAGCAGGGTTTCAGTAATATCTCGTGTTCAATATAAAAATATTTTTGTAGCCTTTCTATTTTATTACTCGTTGTTAATCTATAATATCCTATTATTATTTGAGTATAACATAATATTTTTCTTTTATAAGACCTAAAATGAAATAATCTGCTGGAATTGATGTTCCTGAAAAAGCAAATATTGGTTATAATACTAATCGATAATACATATTTACATTTATTATTTTGTAATTCTATAGGTACATAGGTTTAGAACAATTGCAGGTAACATAATATAAAATAACTTATTTTTTAAATTTAATTTCATTAATCAAGTACTACATTTTTGGCTGCTATATAAAATATAAATATAGTAGAAGATAAAAGTAAATAATATTTTTCTTTATATTAAAATACTTGTATCTTTGGAATCTCGCTACTTTGATAGTTTGGTGTAGTATCTATATGTCTAAATATCCAATTTCCGGCACATAATGTATCTAAAGTATATCCAAAACTGCATGTATATTCAAAGTTTTACACCCAGATTTACCTGAAGCATTGACACCAGTAAAAAGTACTAAAAACCTTTAAACTTAAATTCAAAACGCCATTAAATCTAATCGTAATATCAAGCTGTGAGTAGTGACGTGCAAATGAAGCTATTATCCGAAAGAGATGTCAGTTGAGAATTGCTTTTAACACCCATGGGCCATGACTCTTGAGTAAATTAATTACTATTGGTACACTTTATATAAAATACTATGACTCACAATCTATATATTGGACTTGTTTATTATTTGGTTTTTGGATTGTGAAAGAAATCATATTCTTTCATTGTAAATTGAATTGTATTTAAAAGTCACGAATCCGATGCATATGGTGGGGTGATTGTGACAGTACCACCACTATGTTATGTCATATATTTTTTGACTTAACGTCGTTAAGTGTTTATTTAATGTGTTTAGACACATTATTTTAGATAATACATTATAATACAGGCGTTATCTTTCATTTTATTATATATCTCATTATTAGCTATGGCCTATGATGAACAAAAAGCTATTGTTATTATATTAGTCGTCATGACAACATACAGTTAAAATAGTTTACTATAGAGTGAAAAAGCATACAAAATTAATATAGTATAGTTTGTTAAACTATATTGGTACGACCCTCCTTATAAGTAACATCTATATTGAAACGCAAAATTTCAATATTTAATTATAACCATATAAGTTCTAATTAGTACCAATACTAAAAACTTTTCATAAAATTAACCCATTTTTAATAACAATAATATTTTGATAACGAGTAATATAGGTTTAATATTAAACATCCGTATCGAGTATAATATTATACTCTTGATAAAGAAAACATAATAGGCCTTGATTAATTTAACGATGTTATATCATTATTAATATATAAAACAAATTAAAACTAGTAAAACTTAACGAAGCTTTCTGATTATCTGTATAATATATAGTTAAAATGGTAACCATTGAATATTCGTCATAAAAAGAGCTTAATGTAGCCAATGCAGTCATGACAATAGTCATACTTCAGTCGATATTGTTCAATGATTTACTTCTACACAATAAAATTAATTTTTTTTTTTATCTCAAGAGTTGAATTTTTAATGCTTCATAATAATGTCATGTGTTTTTATCATTTTACTGAACCGTAGCCTAAAATAATAAAAAATAACATAAATATGATTTATAACTTACTCATAATTCGTAAACATTTTAACTAAATATTATAACATAACATCGTATAAAATAGAAAATAATATAATCCCTTATTTTCTTCCCTGACAACACATTAATAGTGTATTTATACCTAATAATATACATTTGTTACAAATAACTTTCACATCTCTATGTAATCATAGTTTATACTATAGTGGCTTTGAAAAAAAAAAAAAACTTTCACATCTTGATCTGAAAACAACTACTTATATCCTCAAGTAATACACCCTATAATATTGTTTCATCCTGCAGCGCATAATATATATAATAATATGCATATTATTATTCCAAGTTAATATTCCAGTTGATGCCGGAAAATAAACCCTTAAAAATGGTGTAGCTAAATAGCCTATTTAATGCGCCGTGTCATCATTATTAATATTAATATTATGTTATTTGTCCTTAAAATACATTTAAAAAATAATATAATATCATTGGTACACGTCAGTAATTTTCTATTACCGGGAAAATAGACTCAATGGTTGTATACAAACGCTAAGAGGAAAAAGCGTAGAAATTTCGTGGAAAGAGTGCATATCTAAATCCGGTGGTCTATTTCGTACAGGAAGCTGGTAATATTTTCCATGTTTTGTTTTTTATATCAAATTGTATAATTTAATTGAAATAATACTATGTGTTTGATTCTTGAAAATAGTTCAAAGTAGTTTTTAAATTTGAATGGATTAATTATAAGGTATCTAGGCATAGATATCAAGTAATATTAATACAATCCAAAATCAACGCGAAATACAATTTTACTCTATAAAAATGTTTATTTAATTTCTCATTAAAGTTTCAAAAATTGTTTTCATATTTGAATTAAAAATATACAATCGTGATTTTTAACCTAGAGGTAATATAATAATTAATTAGTGCACATTCAGCTCATAATAAAAACCTTTTTTAACATTGGAGACTATACTATTTATTTTCAGATAATTTATAATGCAATCATTGCCTGGTACATACAGTTATGGAATTTTGGGCCTTAGTAAAAAATAATAAATATATAGATAGATTTGTAACAACTATTAAATCATTTACATAAAACAACAGAATGCTCAGCTTTTATGAATTGTAACTAGTTATGCATGTTCCAACAGGTAGTTATACGAGTATATTTATCTATCTATGTATACACTTATTATGGGTTTTC
Organism: Macrosiphum euphorbiae; assembly: GCA_949089665.1. NCBI lineage: Eukaryota > Metazoa > Arthropoda > Insecta > Hemiptera > Aphididae > Macrosiphum > Macrosiphum euphorbiae. The sequence continues at coordinate 118,174,002 of CARXXK010000001.1, forward strand.
TAATGTTACAAAATAATTCCTACCATAGATAGCAAATGCCTATATTCACGGAATGTCGGTTAAAATATTCATGTAATTTTCTTTTACAATATCTTTTTATAATAATAATAATACCTACACCGAATGTATTAAATCGTTTTACTCAAGTCTCGGAGAGCAAACTTCAAACAGATTTATATAAAGTATAAATCGAACATTCAAGTGTAAAACATATTACATATAATATTATTTACATATTTGTTTTGTTTTTTGTTTTGGTGCTTTGTCGAAAATTGGGAATATATTCTAACTATATTATACAACAATAGTGAGTATATCATCTCTAATATATACATGCGACATCGGCATCTGAAATTCCCCTAGGGATTTGATATCGGAGGTTCAATAACCCTCCTGGGAACACACGCGAGATCGTAACAATTCGGTGCCGGTCTCCTTGCTTCCTTATTGGATTACACTAGCGCTCGTGCCCCCGAGCACGAATATGCTTCAGCGTTCGGGCATTCAGTGACGCCATTACCGCAATAATAGTCAAAACAGAAAACAATTCGCATCTCGGTGTGTTCGACGTGAATTCGACATGACTCAAATATCATACCTAATAATATCATCGTACGCTGTATATTTATATATATAGATAATATACATATATACCTACGCATACAGTACATACAATTATTATTTACCATAATACGACTGTATTATGTTTAAAAGAGAGTGATGCACAAGATCTGTAACAGATAGGACATAGGTATACTGTACTAGACTATTTGTGTTTGGGCTGCCGGTTATTTACTAGCATTTGGCCGGGCAACTATACTTAAATAAGAAAAATGGTGTTCACAAGTTTGGACGGATAAAGTGACCGAATGTAAATAATAGAACGACAATGTTGTGATAACAATAATAAGGTGTGTATTTGCAACACTAAAAATATATATAATGGCTGGTGAAGACGTCTCTTCAACCGAGCACAGATCAACAATAATAATATGTATAATAATAACAACAATGATAATAATTATTTGATTACCGGACGCATCAAGCACGGTCTGCTCAACTCGAGCGTACGGAAAAGACAACAAATAGGTCGCCGGCGGCGACTTGGCTTGAGCCCGGTGTCCACGGGCCGCGCGAAGCGCTGTCTCGCGGAACGGTTGCCACACGGCTTAATAAAAGCGGCTGCAAGTTCGAACAATTTGTTTTAATATAGATACGCACTTCTTGGAGATTGTATTATTTAAAAAAAAAATGAAAATAGGTAGCTTATAAAAAAAAAATATGTTAAAAATATGTTATGGGTGGAATACTGATATATGCGATGGCGGATCTTTGTATAATACTGAGGTCATAATATGTGAACGGGCTGGTAGGATCGTCATAGAAAATAGTTTTTCATTTTAAATTAATATTTCATTATTCAATGATTTGTATTTTAGATTCTGAGTGGAGTGATTATAAGGACGATATTATTACGATGTGTGTCTGGAGAAATTTTTTAGCTAGATAAATATTTCAATTTTCTATTTTAATATTTTTTCTGGTGGGAGGGTGAATCTAGATCAGGTTCACTTTTATAAGCGTGACCCCAGTATTTAAATTTAACTTTTGGCGACCCCAAAAAAACAAAATTCATAATTTATTGTAAACTCACATTATTTTATTTATTATCATCAAATTGGTAAATATGTTATTGTTGATTTATCTATCTATATTCTATTCTGAAATACTTGTAATAAATGTATTATAAAAATGAATTTATTAATTTTTTCAAATGTAGGTAATATGGAATTAATTTATTATGAGCAAAAATATAAATTATATACCTGTTACTACGCTATGCGGGTACGACCACGCACAGCCTGCGACAGATCATTTAGATAATCTATTTCAATTATTTTTCCTCGATCATTATAATTCTTATTATTAGAATATTTCAGGATTTTTTTATTTTTTTTTTAATATATGAAATTGTAAGACGTATGTAATGATTTCGCGACCCCACCATAAAAACCTCCGCGACCCTAATTTGGGTCGCGACTTGAGGTTGGGAATCGCTGATCTAGATGATACTTTGAGAGGGTTGAAAGTTTAAAACTCTTAGTACCTTATACTTTATAAGTAGGATGATTTAGGGACTTCTACCACCAACCAACTAGCCACCTCGCCTCCTTCACCACCACAACTTTTATTTGATACTATAATATCCACCTGTAATTATATACCCTCCACCATATATACCTCACCGAACATTTGTTAACGTAATATGGCTTAATTAACATATATATTTGCATAAATGTACATATTATATTTACATAAAATTGCATAATTCAATATTTTATACAACATAACATTACATAATATTACATGAGTGCATGTGCAAAAGTACATGTGTGTTGTGTGTATGTTTGAAATAAATAATATAAAACGTCTTCATAATAATGTTACGCAGCACAACATAACACAACATAATATTATATGTGTTTCGACTCAAGCAAGTACATCCATCACGTATCTTGACATAATTAAGCATAATTTATCATACCTTAGCATAAACTAGTGAATGTATAGTATAAGCTGAATAATGTATACGCGCATGCGCAAAAGTACATTTGTGTTTATTTCAAACAAATAATATGAAACAATGTAAAATAATATAAAACTTATTCTCTAAAATATTATAAATCTCCAGACGTACACAACAACTCTAAGTATATTATTAGCATACAAATGTGTCACCCACAAGCACAAACTGTTTTAAAGACCCTCTGACAGTCTGATTATTTGCATTATCTGCATTACATGTTTAATAAAGATTGTAAATAACCCACCCTCAATAATGTTACGACTCACACACACGCATACAGAGAACATAGACAGATGGATGACTAGTCAAGGCCTTCAGCTGGCATACCACAAGACTGAGGAAATCATGCTAACCAAGAGGTGGGCTTACAACCCACTTCTTGGGTCAGCATCGGGAGTTACCCAATAGCCCTCAGCAACCATCTCAGATACTTGGTAATCATACTCGACTCCCAACTCTCCTTCAGGAAACACTTCGAGACGATCTCAGACGAAGCTGCTTTTCTCCTAGTTGGAATGCCACTCATCGACCTTATATCTGCGGAGAGGGACAGGATCAAAGTCAGGGTGTCTCAGAATCCCTTACCAGGGTGATTCCCCCTTCCAGCAAATCCAGAAACTGGAAGGAAGAACTATAATCAATGAGTATCAGTTGTATCACAAGAAGTGAATCCTTTCCAAAAAGACTCCTTAGACCCATCGACTCATTCCCAACATCGCAAGATGGGAAAACAGGACGGTTCCTCGAGTCCCATGGACGTGTTATCTATGAATTATAATTAGTAGTCGGTACTCGGTAGTACTGGGAGCAAAGCATTCTCTCCTTGCCACAAGCAGTAGCCGAGTCAGTCATGCGAGTGCGTTCGGGCGAGTCGACGATAGTCGCTATACCTGCATAAACATTTTGTTAATGAGTATTTCATTTATAGTGATGTGAAATATAAGAAAGTGCCTTAAATAAATCCTGAGTCTTGCGTTTTTTTTTTTTAATTTATAACAGACGTATCACATGACTGGAGGACTGATCGTCTGGCGAACGTCTGACATAAGACTTGTTACAGCAACAAGTTGAAATAATAGTTCGATTTTCTACTTCAATAACTTTTGTGGCGATAAAATGAATATAGTTTGTGCATTTGAGAGATCCAAATTGAAAATCCTTAGAAATTTCCAAACACGTAAGGAATAACAAAAAAAAATTATAAAAAACCGAGATTTTTAAACAAAACCAGTAGTTACCTATTCGTCGAAATGGATTTTGTTTTTTTGGCCTACCTACCTTTTTCACGGAATGTTTTCATTAGCATTTTCTATAAGCCACACAAATTTCAAAATATTTTAATTCTTTTCAATCCATTTATACGGGCTTAAAGAAAATTCGATTTTTATTAGTTTTTTTTTAAATTATTGTAAGTAAAATAATTTTTGCTTGGTCAAAAAGCTTTAAATATTAATATAAGTGTCCAAGTAAGTTGTTATTAGGGTAAGTTAAAAAAAAGTTGGTGGTAAATTACAATACATTTTATGAGCGTCAAGAGCGGTCTAAAGTTAAAATTTGTACAAAATTCATTAAAATGTATTATTAATTATTATATATTACATAATATTAGGTAGGTACCTATAGCTATATTATGTTTGAGTCATAGATATTCAGTATAATGTAGACATATGTGGCTTGTTAAGTTTATAATATAGAAAATAGAAAAGCATAATTCACCTAGGTACCATTTTATTATTTTAAGTATTTTTAACTGACGCAATTTGATTTACTATAATTATTTGTTAATTTTCCGTTTTAGTCATCAGTCATGGATAAATAATATAAATATATAATTAATAGTCATTAGTATATAGTTATTATTTATTCAGCGTTGGTTAGAAATTGGAATAAGATGAATTAATATTTATATAATATTATATTCGTTTATCGGTTTTAAGATTTTAATTAACAATGAAACCACCAGCTGTCCTAAAGCGGCGTTGCCGTATTAATATTATATTATGGTCTATAGTCAATACTCTATTGTCATAATAGCTGATATGTACATAGCAACAATTCATTAACACAGCTCACAAGTAATATTAATAATATTCACAACGTCCTCGCTTATTTATCATAGAACAATATAATATGGGTATTATATATTTTTCTTTGTTGTCCCGTAAATCGAATCACTAGTTTTGCGGTGTTCAATATTCTGCATAGTAACTGTTAAATATTGTGTTTTTTTAACGGCAGACGGAAAATCGGGAATCTTTGCAAAAAATTTGCAACATGTATATCATTAATATGGTATTATATTAATATTCACACTAAATCATATCACTCCACACTTGTATATACGTTAAGTTGTTTTTTAATTCGGCACGGAAGGTTTGTGCAAAAAATTACCTTCAATCATATCCTATCCATACTATGTTGCTGATATAACGTAAGAGCGTATTGATACGGAAAAAATGATTTATATATTAGTTTGTAGACTAAAAAATCGTAGTGCAATTGTAGTACGGAAAATGATTTTATTATATGGTCATCACGATATAAGATATACAGGACTGGACACGACAAGGTTGGAGGGTGTGGGGGGGTTGACTACGAAATGTTTTACAACAGGCAGTGTTCGGGGGATATTTTCCTTTTAGCATTACTAGCGCCTTCCTAGTGGATACTTATGGAACTAGAACACATCATACAAATTTCTAGTTCCATAAGTATCCACTAAGACGGCGCTAGTAATGCTAAAAGGAAAATATCCCCGCGAACTCCGCCTGTTGTAAAACATTTCGTAACCACAATATTCATCTCGTGTCCAGTCCTGTATATCTTAGTCCGTGGTTTTCATAACATTATTTCCTTATCAGTTATCATTGTCACACGATTTGTTGTTTATAAACATTGGACATTCGCCATTCGCGGGTTTTCGATTTTTGACACGATTTTCGAGAGTTAATAAAAAACTTAAAAACGAACCTCAACGGCAATATGGATTTCGAAGAATCATTCATCAACGCTCAGGATTTCGACAGCCTCGTTCAAGTGGTAAGATACGCGTGTTTTATCTCTCGACTTGGGCCGTTGGATGTTCGTCGTTGTCGACATAATATTATAATTTATAATATTGAACAATATGGCGGTTCAATTATATTACAGGAACAAGCACAGGAGATGAAAGAGAGCACTACGACGACTCCGCCTCCAGTGGCCAACAAACGGGGACGCAAGCCAGGAAAAAAGTCCAGTGACAAAGTGGACATCAGAGCCAAACTAGGTTAGGTTCTAACCTAAATGTAAGTAATGTTAGTCTCCGTTATATACTGTTTTTTTTCTTTTTCATACGTTAGAGAGGAGCCGGCAAAGCGCCCGGGAGTGTCGAGCAAGAAAAAAGTTACGCTATCAATATTTGGAGGAGTTGGTGACAGACCGCGAGAAGGCTGTTGTATTGCTGCGGCAGGAACTGGATAAAGTATATTATCATTATTATTATTATTACTGTTTTACATACATCATAAGTTATACTGTTATTATTGAATGCACATGATAACATTGGTGTGAGTGTCTTGTAAAATAATTATTCATTAATTGTCACAGTACAGAATGTGGTGCGGTGAGGTTGATGAAGGCAGGATTCCAGAAGGTTTTCCAGGGCTCTTGGACGAAATGGGCGCTGTAAAACAAGAATCTGCAGGCGGTGTACTTATCATGTAACATTTCATTATTATTTTTTATTGTTTGTGCCATTGTTTCCATTACATAATATGGGTTTGTTGATTTTTTTTTTAAAGATTTTCAATGTATTATGTTTAAATGTTTATTATTACAAGTATATGATATTGTTTTGTTTACAAATATTTGATATTAACTAATAAAATATGATTTACTCATTCACTGTTTTTTTTTTTTTTTTTGTTAAGAGGACCTTTAGGTGAACAGTTTGATTACAACTGGTAAAACTGCAGGAATTTATGTCTTATGATTAAGTCACAATGTAATATACTTACATCATAGGTACTAGAATACTAATATTGTATAATGTTATGTAAATATTTCTATGTTATGATTTTATAAAATATGAACTATAAGCACTGTGTCAATATTGTTAATGTCAATGTCAATGTCATATTGCCAATTGTCTTACTCCCAAATCATAATCATAAATCATCATAATAAATAATAATAGATGATATGAAATGCAATGTTATCAAAAAAACTCATGGACTAAACGCATTTTTATTTTCAAATAAATTTAAAATTGTGGTTATCCGCGATTTCTTGATAACATGGTTATCACAAATTCACAAACCATATCAATTAATATTATTTTAAAATTTAACTTCAGAGTTCAGAATAAAATGAATGAATAATTATTTATTTTTGAAAATCTTCATGGTTTCGTAGTTAGTGTTCTATTTCATAGAATTATAATAGATAATATTACTGCTGTATACAAGAATATTTTAAAGCTCGAAATCAAAATGAACAGCTTGAAAAATATGTTTAGACCTACGAAACCAATTTCTAAAAATGTTTCATTTAAACCAGACGAACTCATATCCAACAGTCAAAAGGTTAGTTTACAATATTTGAACTACTTACTTACTCTTTCTTTTTACAAATATATAATAAACGAACACATTAATTGTACAGTTGATGTTGGAACTTGGTATTATCAGACAAAGTGCCAACGGATTATACCACTTACTGCCTCTTGCTCAGCGATCTTTAGATAAATTGATTTTCATTATAAATAAAAATATGATGGATATTGGTGCTCAGAAGATTTCTATGCCCTTATTGATACACAGTAACTTGTGGAAAAAAACAGGTTTGTTATACTCATACATTTTCATTAGTTTGAATAGAAGTACCAATACTATACATTCTAGCTGATAGATGTGGATGTTAGTACTAATTTTAATTTGCAAACTACCAAACCCTGTAAAAAAAAATAGGTTATTATTAATATAACCTAGAAAGTGAGAACATTACTTGATATTTTATGATTGTCTTGATAGTGTATAAATTATATTATTCATATTTAATTCACAATATTGATGATGAACAATTTTAAATAAAGACACAAATGATTTAAATTTCTATTTTTCATTGAATATTACAGGTGCATTAGCCTGATTTTAATTGTTACAAAGTGTTACAAATTTAAACATATAAACATTATGTAAATTATAGAAAAATAACAAGTAATTCATTTTCGTAATAGTTTAAAAACGTCATAAACAGATAATTATACTTAATACTGTATTGTATTGGTATACTATTGGTATATTTTTTCAAAACTATTGAATCCTTAAATTTTGCCATATATGTTTTTAGATACTTGGACTTGGACAATATCCATAATGCACTTATTTAATTTGATTTTACATTGTCAACTAGCGACATAAAATTTTAACATTTGATTAATTTGTTTTAAGGTCGGTTAAACAAAAATATTGAAGATTTATACTTAGTGAATGACCGAAAAAGCAAAGAGTTCCTACTAAGTCCGGTAATACTTATATATATGATTAACTATATATTATATTAGTGATTTGCAATATATATTTGTACAGACTCATGAAGAGGTCGTTACTGATTTATTTAGTTCAGATCCTAAGACGTACAAGCAGTTACCTTTAATGTTGTATCAAGTTGGCACAAAATTCAGAGATGAGATTAGACCTAAGTTGGGCATCATCAGATCCAAAGAGTTTCTTATGAAAGATTTATATTCATTTGATAGAGATCAAACAAGTGCTACATTTACGTACAACAAAGTTTGCCAAGCCTACGAAAAGATATTTAAGCATATTGGTGTTAAATTCATAAGAGGTACAGGGGATATTATAAATAAAATTATGCAAAACATTAATATTATGAATTTGGTTTTAGTTGAAGGTGCTTCAGGAATGATGGGCGGAAATCAATCCCATGAATTTCATTATCCGGCCGAAGTTGGAGACGATACATTATTACAGTGTAAGAAATGTGGTTTTGGAATGAACAAAGAAATGTCACCAGAGTCTGTCCAGTGTCCTAAATGCTTTAGTACTGATATTGAATTTACAAAGGCTATCGAAGTAGGCCACACTTTTCACCTAGGTACATTTTATTCAAGCGCCTTGTCTGCCACATATTCGGACACAGACGGCACCATGAAACCTCCATATATGTGTAGCTATGGTTTGGGTGTTTCCCGAATAATCGGTGCATCTGTGGAATGTTTGAGCTCACAAGATGTAATTCAATGGCCAAGGTCAATATCTCCATTTACCATTTGTATAATACCAGCCAAAGAAGGCAGTATCGAGGAAAACGCATCTCTGAATAACATAAACTCCCTCTACAATCATTTTACTGAAATATTTGGAGATGATATTATTGTTGACGATCGAACCCATATGACTATTGGCAAGCGATTAATTGAAGCAAAGAAATTAGGATTTCCATTTGTAGTCGTTATGGGAAAGAAATTAAACGAGACCCCCTCTTTGTACGAACTATATGAAGCTGTTACAAATAAATCAGAACATTATGAACTAAGTAATTTAATTAATTATTTAAAGCAACAATGCTTAGACAAAATATGAGTATTATTTAGTTTAAAGATATCTAATTACTATATTAATTAGTTTTAGTAATAACTTGTGATAATTGTCTATTTTTTTAAATGCATAAACAATTTGTTTTATTTTATTTTATTGTATATGTTCATATAACTTAATCTAAATAGTACACTTCCATTTTATACATTAATATTGGAAATAAAATTGTGATTTATTTTATTCAGATTTGCAATAAGCAAGTTTTAAAACTTAAAACATATGAGAATTAAATATTTAAATAAAAGGGGTATGAATAGTATTGAAAAATTCTATGATAATGTAATTTTGTATTTCCACTAAAATGGAAATATATGGTTTATTGAGCGGTTTGAGAGTAATAATTACACCTATTATCAATATTGTAGAAGAGAAGTTAAACTATGCCAATATAGGAGTCAATTTTTGATATTTTAATTACTAAACTCAATATATCACACGTTTTAGAGCTAAATATTGAACAATGAAAATAAAATATCGAAAATTGACTCTCATACGAGCCTAGATAAACTTCTTCTCTTCAATTTGTATAATAGGTGTTCATACTCTAATGTCACTCAGTTAGCCATATTATTGGAAATATGTAACTAAATTTCAGTGTTTCACTAAAATTCACGTTTGTAATTAGTGTGTAAAGTGCTGTGCTACTGACATGTTTGGGTGCGCTCTGCTATTTATTTTATACACTATCACTTACACAAATTATCACCTACTACTCACTCATCTACACGACCCGCGTGCACACACATAGAAAATTGCCTATATGATCTCCTTAAAATCGGTTGGTATTCATACCCCTTAATAATACTGAAAAAACAAAAATGTTTAGTGAATATGTTGACCGATAACAATTGATTAAAGTACCACTGTTTGTAAACACACATTTCATTCATAAGTCAATATTCAACAAAATAATTATGTGAATGTAAAAAATTTTACAACTTGTTAATATTCATTGGACACAGTCAACTTTAGTACTTGACAGTAATATGTATAATATGTTTTTTAGGAAAGACAATTATTTTAATACATTAGAAATGTTGTTGATGTCACAAATTATACTTTATTGCCTTTTTTAGTGTAGTTTGTAAAATTTTGGCCGAATAAAAAAAAAATTATAATTAAACCAATAGAAACTATGCAATTAGATTTGTAGTTTTGTTTTATTTAAACAAAATAGTATATTTACAATCTGTAATATTTTATCGATATACAATAAGTAAATTTGATATTGTAAGATTAATATAACAACATGAAAATCACGTGAAGAAGGAGGCCCTCTGACTTGAAAGATTTTGTTAGTTAAAAGAAAATTAACATAGATAAATTATATAAAAAAGAATCTAGTAAAATTATGCATTAATATTATATAGCATTTATATTTATTCATTCTAAATGCTTTGTCTGGTAATAATTAAATGTTAATTATTATGAGCTTGATATGTGAAGCATACAATTGAGAAAAAATCAAACTAGAGAAATGTAAAAATATCTGTTTAACAATAAGATAGCAGAACAACACACATGTCACAATATTAATGATGCATGGTTTACTCATAAAAGTAATTCCTATATACCTATAACTCATTTGGTGTTTAGAAAAAATCTAGGATGTTATAACTTTACAATTGATCAACAAATTATCAATAAAATAAAAATATAATCCATTTTATTCAAGTTGAATTTCAGAAAATTATTGTATTAATGGTCAAACCAACTAACACCAAATAACTTTTAAGGGACTCAATAGTTTCTAAGTTGGTAACGCTTTTACGCTTTGGAAAATATTAGATGCATACCCTTTTGTATTAACGAATTAAGTGTATACATTTTGAATATAATAGATTTAATATTTATTAACTAATAAGTAATAAGTAACAACTATATTCATGAAGTTTTTTTGCCCAATACATTTTTGCATCATCCATTTTTTGCATCATATTACAAAATTATTAATTATGATTTACATTAAAAATCGGAAAACATATTATTATGTAATGATAAAGGTATAGTACCTACGTTCTACATAGTAATGTAAAACTGGAATTAATAGTTTCTGATTTTTAAAACTAACTTTTTGTAAAGGAAACATGTGTTTTATTATAAACAATATCTGGCTACTCCTATAGAAATTGAAAATAAATTTAACTTACTGGATCAAATCTAATCAAATTTAATCTTCTCCATGATAAGGTGTAAAAAATATTTTTATGATAAATTGACTTTCTAAAAATTCTTGTGTTTTTTCATAATTACTTATTGACACTTCTTATTCAAATATATTACACTGTATTAACTGTGTTTTACATTTTAAAAATCTTTAGAATCTTAATCAGAGTAATGTATTGTACTTTATTTGAATATTAATATTACATAAAATATGTACCTTTAACATTTGTCAGCTCTGTATCTCAGATGGATTTTTTGAGGACAAATTAAGTTTATATTCAGCACAATAAAAAAACTAAAACACAATTAGAAACAATTCAACTGAATTAATTACCTCCCAATTTACAACAGACAAGCTTGACCTTATAAATGATGATAATATTTAATATTATATTATAATATTTTAACCATCAATCAACTCTTAGTTATTTTAACCAATTTAATCAATTCGTCTGTGTCAAGAATGAAAGTAATAAGTAATGAGAGTAATAAGTAATAGTTTCTCATAGTCAATATATTGTGATTCTATGGATAAAATATATTTTAATCATAAAACAAAAATTATTTAGGTGTATTATTGATAATAGTCAATAGATAACAAAATAACTACACGTTCAAACGTTCAAAATAGTATCATATATAAGAATAATTATGGCCGTTTAAGTCAATAATTAAATTAAACCTGTTCATTACCAGCAAAAAAGTATTGCTTTCGTGCCAAGCACATTTATTTTTTAACAACTACAAAATTATTTTAGATACCTCATGAATAATATTGTACTTATCACATATTAAATCATATGGAATACCAATAATAGAATAAATAGTATATTTTTTGACATTTTATTAAAATTAATTTTTTATTAATTTTACCTGTAATTTGAAAATATTATAATAATTTTATAGTGTATTCATAATGTACATTTAATAAAAATCAAAATCTCTGGTTATTACAATCAATGAAAAGTTAAGATGACAATAAATTTAGGCATAACAAATAGGTACAAAGTGTAACATGTAAAAAAATATGTATATAATTTAAAGTTTAAAAATATAGTAGGTAAATTTCTTATCAAGTAGGTTTAGCACAAAAATACACAAACAGTATAATATTTGTAATTTTTTTTTGATACAAAAATAATTGACAAAATAGAGAGCTTTTTTTGTTTCATTCCTGTTTCTTATACAAATAAATACTTAAATATTCTTATTTTAAGTATCTTATAACTTACCATAATATATTTTAAATACTTAAAATTTTAACATGGCAATATTGGGCTGCAAAATCATACTTTGCAACTACCCAATAATATATAATATTTAAATTAGAATAATAATAACAGTTAATGAGCAAACATGTATACGCGTAAAATATAATTAACAGTTGGGTTAATAATAATAATTTATTCGACAGTGTCATTTTTATCCTAGAATAATAATAACGGACATGATTGTTTAGCAACAGGTGTTACAATAACAATCATACTGTTATACTTGGAGTTAAGACATAAAAAAAAATAATATAGAGTTGTAAAGAAAAGAATTATGATTTCGACAAAAACATTTTTTTAACACTCGAGGGAAAAAATACAAAACAAAACAATACAAAACATGTTTGTGCGTTAACATTTAGAGATCGTCGGATCGCGCGGCGGCCGCATCTTGCGATCGGCCAGCACGGTCCATGCGTCCGAGAACAGTTTATCGTCGTTGGCCACCAAAAACGACATGTAGCACATCTGCTTGACGGACAGGTCGGCGGAACGGGAACACACGTGGCCGTGCAGGACGTTGGCGCGTTCCAGGTCCAACCATCTGGTAACAATAATCCGGGGCGTAGCACTCGATATCTAACAGGTGTAATGTGGTGGTGGTGCGTGTGTGGAGGTGGTGATAGTGGTTAAAGGTCGGTGGATAGGGTTAAGTGGTTGTGGAGGTGGTGGTGGTTACCTTTTCAGCGACAGCGGTCGGTCGGATGACACGGTCACTCCGGTCGGACCCCACAGCCAGAACTCGAGCAGCGCCTTGCATTTGGACAAAGAGTTGGGCCGGCCCTGCCGCAAAACCTGTGACAGACACACCGTCATCTCCCACGTGGGCGCCAGCAGTCTGAGCACCTTGAGCATGATCTCGCAGAGCGTATCATCCGCTTCCTGCAAATGCGCGGAGATTATATTATATTTTACGTTAGAAATTGAATAAATTATAACAAATGTCTATAACATATAGAAGAACGTCGTACGATACTACGATGTATATACTTCTCGACAGACGGATGATTGGGTGGATATGGAAAGCCCCCCCCCCCCCTTGACACCTCGTCTACCACCCTTGATCCGTCATCAAGTCATAAATATAGTAAATTATAGTTAATTAGTTTTATAATACACGATGCATATGTTTACACCAACCAGTGAATATTTCGTTTTTTTTGTGGGGGGGGGGGCCTGTTATAGCTGTTACTTTTGCTACAATTTTATTCGTAGGTTGTAGGTACCTGTAAATCGGTTTCCAGTTGAACCACGGCTACGGTCGGGTCGGCACCGAAACAGTTTCTGGTCACCACGAACGGTTCCAGGCTGTACCGGTCCACTTCCGACGCCTGCAGGCCGATCAACAGGTTCACAGTTTCCACTAGGATGAGACCAGCTTCCTTAGTGATGTCCGCATACTTGGCGTTGTATTCCTTGCAATACGATTCCACGGCTTCCACTCGATGTGCATTCCATAGCGTCACGTAAGCTGCAATGTATCGTCATTCGAAGTTTTTGTAATCGTTCACTTAATTTTTAAAAAAAAACCAAAGCTATCCGACGGACACGAGACATCCACGAGACGATAGATCGATTCAATATACAAATATCACCCCCCTCCTATCCACATCACGAAATATATTAAAATATTAAATGTATACATACCTTCTTCGTTTTCGGCGCCCGGACAGTATTCCTTTTCCACGCGCGTCACGAACTCCGTCACTTTGGTCATGGTGAAATGGTTGTTCAGTACGTTGTTCAGCTCTACAGGTTCACTGGAAATGCTCAACACCACCGGCACATCGTACCATTTGCCGTTGTAGAACGCGCAACCGGATTTTTGTAACCGGCTGGTCGGGTCCACTCGGAAACTGGACCATTCCAAGTTTTTCGTCTTCAACGCCATCAACTCTTTGGGCACTTTCGGACCGCTCGTCGCCTATATAATTAATATATGAAAAACAACGACGGAGGATTCAGTATATATTATATAAAATTACACTCGAAAGTTCAGTCCTATATGCTATGTGTATTAAGTATGAAATATGAAATTGTTGATATACACCCACGTACCTAATACATATATCTATATTTTTACAATAGAGTTCAAAAATTGTTTAGACCATTTATAACCCTAGAACGGCTAGACCGATTCCGAAAATTCTTTGATCGTTAGAATATTGCATTATCCCTGCAGAGTGCTGTATGCTTATTTAAAAAGGGGAAATTAAAACCTGGAGAGGTGCTCAAACAGGGATTTTGAGATTTACGATGGACATTAATTGGTTGCTTTTGGTTATAGGAGAAATAATTAGTAGAAATTAGTATTTTATTTGTATATTGGTTCTAATTTGTTAATCGGCATGATCAGGTATATACAAGCAGCATGCATCAAATCTAATTTTCACAAATTGCCTACCAAGGTGGCCGAGTTGCGCTTATGCAGAGAGTTACTCCCAAAAAGAGTTGAACAATCACGATTTTTATAAGAGTTGTAATTTTGTACAATGTACGGGCAACAAAGTGCACGGTGTCAGATAGTTATATATATATATATATATATATATGGATGTTAAATCGTGATGACTGATTCTGAAGTCTTACGCATATACAAATATAGCAGTTATAAGTCGGAAGATCCTCACGACACACCCTCGCAGTACCTATTATTATTATAACGCAGCGATAGTATTGTTACCTGGTCTAAGAGTTTGGTCAGGGCTTCGTGATTGGCGATGACGACGGCGTCGTAACTCTCTTCGAGACTCTTGTGCCCCGACTGAGTGTTTCTAATGCTGTCTTCGGCTCCGAACTAAAAAAATTAAAACATATTTTAAATTTAAATGCTCGGCGTTGGAATAATTGTTTTTCTTGTAGCATAAATCAAAAGCCAACAGCTGATACTTTACATTTTTGTAAAATCATTTTTAAGAACTATTATATCCTATTAGTAAAGGTACGCATTCTAATGACTCAAAAACTACTCGTTCAAATGTTGATGTAAAAAAAAACTATCTCCTTAATAATTTACGTTATAATAATGTTTGTTCAAAAATAAGTTTGTTTTGCAACTGAGTCTACTCGTCGAATAGTATAAAAATCAAAATCAATGAAAAATGGTCCTTGAGTATACCTATACTTAAAAATTCCGATAATTGGAATTCAAATCAAAAACGGGAGTGAGCACGTTTGATGAATCAGTCTGTACAATATTATTAGAATAATAATATAATACATCGTAACTTACGTCGTCGCCAAACTGGATGGTCGGATATATCTCCGACTCGGTCTCGCTACCGTAATACTGCATGGACGTCAGTCGCGCCATTTCCGGCGAACTGTGGTCACACTCTGGGGCCGAAAAATTTACCGGTTCGTAAGCTTCGTCGGACGCGCTGGAATCGCACGTTTTCGGTGCTTCGGGGTAATCTGTGATTTCCGTGGACGGGACGGACGACTTTAACGGCAGCTTTGCGACGGGTGGAAGACTTCGCGGCGGCGGAGGTGGTTTTGTAGGTCGTACTGAAACATTATTTCAAACTCTATTATTATTATTCGGCTCGAGTGAACGGGACAACAGATTAGTTTGTTAAAAGACAATAATGCAGGTGGCACGCTGCACAATGAAATTAAAGTATCAGCTATTATCAGTAAATGAACAAACAGCTAAAACCATATAGGTAAGTCGATTGACAATCATTTTGCAGATATACGCAGAACGATTATTGAACATAGAGTACAAACAGAATGATGAAAAAAGAACCAACGTTAATTGGAAAGTTGATTTAATGTTGTCTTGTATAGAATGAAAATAATAAGCAAATATGTAATATACTAAAACGATAAATTAAAAAAATTGAAATAACTATATTGTATGATATTTCATAGAAACTTCGACATAGCATACATATTACTATTAAATTAAATTAAATCGAATTTGCATAATACCGTATATAGGTACTGGCATGGTTGACCTAAATAGTAAAGGTTATGTTAAGAAATGTCCAATTTTCCAAGAAAAATAATATACGAGTTATTTTACCAAAAAGTAGAAAGGCATAATATGCGTTAATAATTTAAATTGAGTTGACATTTAACAGAACATAGTGAGGACTAAATGAATTTTTCTTCGAAAAGGTAAACAATAATCAAAAAACAATTTAGTTACGGTCATTACTAATTAGGTCAACGGCTGATTTCATTATTATAATTTTAAATTACTAATTTTAGGTACCCGTGTAAAATTATCTAATATACATAAATTATATAGCTGATATGGTAATATATGCAATACTGCAGGCATACACCTCAGTTATAGGCCTAACCTAAGTTATAGGATAATGATTTTTTTTATTTAAAAAATATGATTAATTTACGTTTATTGATTTTAAAATAAAGTCGTATTATACTAAATAATAATTATATATGTATATTAAAATAATAACAATTCCCCACTTAGAAAAATAGCTCATGTGGATACAATAATATAATAGGTAAGGACGGTAAGGTACATACTAGTAATGTATTATACTTTGATTAAAAATGTAATAAACGAAAATGTATAAATTATTATACATTTATGAATGAATATAATCGAGGAAAAGGTCAGGTGATAACCAACAGATTACTAAATATGTGATGTGATGATAGCGGTACAGGTAGAAACTAATGGTACAACAGGATTTATAAATAATTAACGACGTGCAATGGTATTTGATCAAAATCACGTTAATTGATTAGACATACGAACGGTAAACATCCGACTTGATGACCGGATGCAGATAAACAAAAAAAAAATCGTAAAATGGCAAATCACGCTTACCTGGATGATGGTTGGACGGTGCTTTAGCGGACGGATCTTTTACGTACAGCAGTCCGTCGACAGCGTAGTTGTGAATGATTTCCACGCCCGACTTGTTGATGTCCAGCGGATGAATGATTTCCAACTTGGGCCTGGTAGTCGGTAGCTGCGGTGTAGAGACCGTCGATTCCCGACTGGGTATCCTCAGGAATTTCTTAATCTTGAGACCCACCTTGGTGGCCTTGCCGTACTTTTTCTTCTCGCACGCCGGCCGTTTTCCGGGTAACGGGAGTGTGGACGATTCACGCCCCTGGTCGCCACTGCTGGTGACAGTGGCGGCCGCAGCAGATGGTCGTTCCCAGTTTCCACAGTGTTGAGACTGTTCCTTTTCAATCTGTTCGCAGTATTCGGCCAACAGCTTGCGGTTAGTGATGGTCACGTCATCGGGTCTGAACTCGTCGTCGGAAAATGAACTGTTGGCGCTGTGGTAAACGAGATCGGTGCATTTGGTCGATGTCAACGACGGCGGCGGAGGAGGCGGTTTCGGGGCTTGGCGTTTGATACTCCTAGGACATTCGGGAGGGCTGTTGCTGGTTATCGAAGTCTAAAACAAAAATGTTTATGAATAAATACATAAAATAATATTGTCATGTAAAAAAGCGAACAAGGATATATAACTGATATAAGTGTTGGAGTCGAATTAACATCGGAAACTATTAAAAAATTTAATTAACACTAAAAAGTAGGGATAATTATATAGGTTTGACTGACCTTTTTGTTGGGCGTCCTGGGAGGTGTGGTAGAGGTGTCACGCAAGGGCGACGAATTGTCTTTGAAGTTGTGCAGGAACGATCGGTTCACCGGGGTTGACGTCGGATCGCCGGGCTCGTCGGAGTCCGCTTTCCCGTCGGGCTCGCCGGCCATTTCTCTGCTGGTCAACAACGACGAATCTGGCGACGGATCGACAGAAGCGCCACTACCAATCAATTTCAACGGTTCCGGTTTCTGGGATGAAGCCACAGCCAACTTCAGTTTAAAGTGCATCGTGCCCATCCGTGGTACATTACTTCTAGTCTTGTACGGCGCCGCACTACCACCTGTCATGTCGGCGTCTGACTCTCTCGTCGACGAGATGACTTCGGTGGTTTCCTCTGCACCCCTAGATATTTCAACGGGTGCTATCGTTTCTGGCGGGTGGCTGAGCTTCGCTCTTGGGATTTCCGTATTCGTCAATGTTAACGTTGGTGGAGGCGGTGGTGGCGGCGTCGGTTTCACCTCTTCCTCTTCCGCCGGTAAACTGCACCTTCTTATGTTTAAATACGGTTCGTTTGAATTGGCCACCAGGGAGCTTCTAGATAAAGTCGGTTTTTTCATTGCTTCAGTCTTTCTCAGTTGAATGTTTTCAGTATCTTTTTTCTCGATTTTTGGGGCCTCCTCGCAGGCTGATGTGACTGCTGCGGCCGTGGCAGTAGTAGCAGCTGTGGCAATCTCTTTGTTCTTTAGGAAGTTGAACACAAGCGATTTGGGTGGGTCTCCGCAGAACGGCTGAACGGTTACCATCGGCGGTGACTTGTTTTGCACCATTGGTTTTTTTACGGGTGACTTGATGTTTGTCGCCGCCGTTACCGCTACGTTCGCAGTTTTTCCAACATTACTACCGACGACAACCTTTTCGGGCACGAAATCGGGTTTGCTGTTTAGGTTCGTGTTGGCTTCGGTCAGTCTTTTGAGCTCTTCGTCGTCACCAGAGTCAACGAATTCCGAACCGTTTTCCTCGTCAGATGAATATTCTTCGTCGGTCGAGTACTCTTCGCCGCCATATCCGATGACTTCCATCTCGACGTTCGAAAACGACACATTCCGGGATTTGTCGCACGAACCGTTTACCTTCAATATACTCTGCGAAGGAAAAACATATATTATATTGTGTATAGATTTAGGTATAAAAACGCATGTACAAACACTTAGGGCCGTACGAGTGCATATTTAGAGAGAAGTCGCGTTTACCTGGGCTGGAGATATTTCCGGTAGTGGTTTGTAGTCAATAAGTACCCGTTTGGGCTTCTCAGGGTGCTCCTCTTTCGGACGAAAACAGTTGGAGCACAGTTCTTTTTTCCAAGCATTCTGTTTGAATCTTGGACACACATTTTCCGGTGACATTCTGCTTCATCAATTGGTTTTAAAGCGGACGACGACGATACATACAAGTTTTTCAGATTTTTTACTTGCCATAATCCTGCAAATATGAAAAACGTTTTGTTAAATAAACTGTATACTATTATATAATATTGTAGCCGTGACTAATTATACATAATATTATATATTATATTATTTGGTCATAATAATACCGTGGATTGAAAATAATAACGAAGTCTCAAGAACCACTTAAATATATACATAATATTAGGTATATAATTATATTATTATACCTAATATTATAAGCTATACCTACTTTACATACGATTATATTAATTTATCTATAAATAAACAAAAATGACTTAATCGCTAAAACCAGAATATTAATATCGACACACCCATAAGTCATAACTCGTTTTTATAAGTCAAGAAAATATATTAGTTTGTGTAGGATTCTATAGATTATAGAATAATATTCAAATACCCTGAAATAAATATTAGAAAGTACAATTTTAAAGGTGAACATTTTAATTGATATTACGGTGAACTGTGTAGTGTTTAATAGTTTTATAGTTCTTTTAACATTATACATCATTCAATTCCTGAATTTTCTAAGGTTCTTATATTACTTATATATATATTTTTAATTGCTTCAATAGAATCACTCTATACCTATAATGGTTAGTACAATGTAAGAATTTGTTTTAATTTTTATTGTTGTAAATATTTATTACCTTTATATATAGAAAATAATAATAATGAAATATCGGTTAATACTCTTAATATAGATTATAGAACAAAAAAGTTAATGATAATATTTTTAATGAAAAACCGTTTTAACGCTTTAGTTAACAAGTATCATAATGGACAATGGTCAATGGATAAAAAATATTTATAAATCGTACAAGCAGGATCAGAATAAAATAGAAAATAATATTTCATTATAAACGCACAAAAGAATGATACAAATCTGTAGCGTGAAGTTGTACCTATACTATATTTACAAAATGTGATTGTATTTTAACATTTATATTATATCAACACATAAATCTCAACAGCTGATACATTCATTTTTGTACCTACACGTTTTTAAAGTATAATATGGTTTGTATTTTATAGTGAGAGTTTTTTTTTGTATTTATGAATAACTTTACATTTATTATCGGAATAAACACTTATGAAAACACTATTATTCGAAAATGTTCAATCCTCTTACTTCTTATACCTTCTCATAGCGTTGAACCTTTTAAAACCGAAAAAGGAGGTAATTGTTTCATATGTGAATTGTTAATATTCATTACACCGTTTCTATTAGTAAGAAAAGTCATTCAAATATTATTTTGATCGAGTTAATTCATCTAGTTTAAGCTTTGTATTACGTTACACGTATGCAAAGGTACCTACGTCATTTTAAAATGCTAACGTATCGTGACTATAACGGGACAGTTAAAAACGAGCACAAACGATTATTGTTATTGGTATGGGACGAGTGTCGTCTTTATAACAAATGGCGACGACGAAAAATGAGTGCTTTTAAAATAACGCCTAGTCATTGAGTTCAATAAAAATCATATAAAAATGTACTATTAGCAGCCAGCAGCAGCTAACTGCTGCAGAAGTTAAATAGAGCGCCGCGGCGTGGCAGGCAGATTTCGCCTTGAATATACGAGGAATATCCTACGCACTCTTTTATCTATACATAATATATATATATATTATTATACTATATTATGTAGTATATAATATAATAATAAATACAAATAAAAATATCATAAACTAATATAATTCGTTTTCTTTATTTAGATACAATTTTTCGAGAACACGGTAGGTCGACGAAATTCAACGCACTCGAGCGTTTTATTGCAGTGTATGTACTATGTATTATACACTCAAACGCTATAATATTATGATATATAAAATATAATAAATATCATATAAAATAAATATTTCAGACGACGACGGCGTTTCTAGAGACGCCGAGAAAGTCGATCTGCTAAAAATAATACGATATCCGCGTGTAATGCTGCAGTGTATATTGTACATGAACTGAATGAGGGGGAAAGGACTATGATAAATATAAAAAAAATTCCGGTTCGCGATTGACATTTGAGTGGCGGCGGCGGCGAACGGTCCCGCGGAATCGAAAGGGCAAAACGAGTGAATTAAAAAGTCGGCATCGATGTGTATTATAATAATAACGTAGCGTGTGCGCTGATGGCGACAGACGGAAACTGATATAGACGTCGCGCAGTCAACGTAATGACGAAGTCTCTCTCCCCTCGCGACTACCGACGGCATATCCGTTATAAAGATACTTACAACAATATAATAATATTATTAAAAAAATCATAGACAGGCTCGTTCGATTGTTGTAATATAATATTAATGATAACAGATACGGACAAAATATAATAGTCGCCGAAATATAATCAAATAAATATCGTAGACGATCGGGCGCGAGCCGCGCCGCCGCGTCTGCAGCAGCCGGCCGTGTCACGGCCCAACAGTACGCGTAACCTTGTGGCGAAGCACTACACCAGCGGGACCACTATCGTCGTATTGGTAGTGTATCTATACTCTATACGTAGTATAATTTAATATTATACATTACAATATATACACGAAGTGAATCGATCGGACACAATAGAGGAAAAAAATCGGCTGTTCGGGATCGGCAGCGATCGAGACACGAGCACAAAAACCCGGTAGCGAATTATAGCTTGGAATACATCGAACTCTGCAGCATAACAGATCGCGAGAGACGACTTATTTTTTAATTTTTTTTATGTCGGTCCACATATACGCAACAAACCGCAAAGCCCGCAGACGGCAATTATGTTGTATAGCATATGGAGATATATATAATATAATACACTTAATATGGTGGTCGTGCACGGACCGACCCGTCTGCTGAAAATCCGATATCGTGGGTGTGTCGCCGCCCCGGAGACTCGAGGGGAGAATATTTGAAATCCGGACGGGTGACGTGACGAGCGTTTTCGACGAGATCGATCACTGGTTTGCCGACAATCGAATAGTGCATTGTAAAAACAATAAATTGTCCCCCGCACGGTGTTTGTTATTTCAGACGCAAAATGTATAAAACCCGTATACAACTGTACTATTATTATTATTTTAGCCACTAACCAGCCCTCCCGATGTTTCACACAATATTATAAAAACCTTAAAAACGACACAACACAACACGTCGTGTCGTGTTGCCACTTGTATTCGTATGCCCATTCCCGCTCAACCGACCGACCGCCTCTCGGAAATATTTCTCCAAAAATTATTATAAAACAAAGTAAAACGTATAATTATTACAATCACTATCATATTGCAACTGCACATATTATAATATGATACACGAAACGAGGATGAAAATCGATCGAAACACAAAGAAACGAGAAATCAGAGGACCTTGAATCATCAACAACTGTTTAATGTATTATATATTATTAGTTATTAGTGTTATTACATAGTGGCCGTTCATGGTTAGACTTTTATGTCTCTCAGGGAACCTTCAACGAGTTTACTCAAACGAGTAGACTGCTATTATAACATAATTAATACGACCTATACACTGTACCAATTTCGACTAAAAATGTTAATCGATTTGTATGAATATTTTTTGTTGATCGGGGTTACAGAAATTTTTTTTTTTTAAATCTCAGTAAAAACATAAAATGTACTACAAAACTACAATAATAAACAGCTTTAATCAATCTGCACATACATAATTAAAAAAAAACACAAAATTCTATGTGATGACACTACTAACCTATTGTATATATGAATTTTGTATGTACCTACTGCAACAACCTGCATTGACGATGCGATGGAGAAACATTTAAATACAAGTTATTGTACACAGTTGTTTTTCACCGTGTTTAAAATAATGAAAGTATAGGAGTATATAGATAAATATACATTCATGTTTTCCTCACTTATCGAAGGCCCGTCCGTCGTATAACATAATCGTCTAAATACAAGTATTATACGAATACCGATTTGAAACCAAATTAAAAACAAAACCGATTAATTGTGTTAGTGTTGACTAATCGTCGTTATTATAAAATCACGTTAAAAATCATCGACCATTATTATTACACGTCTGATATCAGACGCGCGTATATAATATAATAATAATATATTATACGGTTAAAATGAGATTGCAAGGTGGGATCGCGTTGGGTTAGGTATGCATTAGAATAACTCCACGGGTGATTAGGATAAATTTCCATATAAAATATAACATAATAATAATATGCACCTATATATTAAGTATAATGTGCGTCGTTGAAAATATAATATTATCAAAATCGGTTGGTATTAATGTATTATGGCCAAACACGGATCAATGTATCATATATTTTACGTAACCACTTACTAGGTGACCAACAGCAAAGAAACTGTAGTAACGCGTATACAAGTCTTATGTTATATAGCTGCAGTATAATATCTAATTAATATAGTATAAGCGTTCGAAACCGTTTAATAACGTCGTTGTCGTCGTCGCGTAATGGCCTGCAGAGAACGTTAATTGGAGTTAAGCCCGTGCGGATCATAAATTCCGACGGCAACGTCGTCGTCGGTTTAAGCGATTTCCGAAGCGTTTTCTCGTGCGCGAGCGACCATCGCCGATGCAATAATAATAATAATTATTATTATTACTGTCGCAATAATAATTAGAACTACGGGCATAACGGTTTTGCGATCGTACGCGCGCGGGTAACGACGACAAAAAAAAAATGTTTATAAAAAATAACATCTGCAAGATTCCGAGGACATTTCAAAAATAAGGCAATCCGGTTCGCCCGCAACGGCGTGTCTCGCTACCTATAAATATTTAACGATGTATAATTGATAAACGCACCACAGATATCTGCACACTGCCATTATATTATAGGTACCTACGCCGGATGCGATTTAATTGCGAGTTCCTATTATCTGTTATGTACGCTGCACATCAATAGTTGCAGTATTGTATACAGAGGGGAGAGCTGAGTGCTTCAGTGTTTTTGTACACGCGACGGACACGTATAATAATATATTATATTGTATTACACCGGGCGAAAAACGCTGCACGCGATGACAACGAATTCCGAAACGACCGTGTCAAATATTACGTGTGCGAGCGGTATTTCGCAGCAGCGTTATAGAGGATAGCGTAAAACGTTTTCAGCAGATATACATATAATATTATAGTATACCGACCCGAGAAAAACTGCACGTGAAACGTTCTCATATATATATTGCGTCATCGTGAAAAACCGACTATAATATGGTCATCAATTGATTACTATTACCTACGCGCCGACGACGACGATTATCCCGAAAATGTGTCTGGCCGGCCATGCGGATCGGTCCGATCTCAGGTTCTCACACACACACACACACACATCGCTTGCGCATCGTTACAATTATACCGAGTATATTATTATCATAGTGTAACCGACTCGATTTTTGTTTCATTCGACATGGCGGAGATTATATTATAGTATTATGTAGCGTTTTTTTTTTACCGACAAGTCTAAAAATTAACCCGATGACGACGGTAAGCAATATATTTAATGGTCAACGATACATTATGATAATATTATACTTTCCATAGTCGATTATACAAAGAGTGGGTAGTGGGTACATAATATATACAACCCATCAATACTCGCATGGGCAGCGCGCGAGAAGAGCGTCATACAATTTAGTAAATTTAGTAAGGTATATTAATGCGATATCACTATGTATATATATAATATCATAATACGGTTATTACATAAATCGTATATACGGAGGAGACGCGGCGGCAGCCGTGGGAACGGCGACGGACACTTAAAACGGAGATAATATTTCAAGGAAGACGGTGAGGCGTATACCAAATATATTTTGTAAGTTATAGTGGTCTCGGGCTGGCCACCGATAACCATGACACGTCTTATATCGGCTATAGTGTGACGAGCATACGCGTAAAACCACAAAAATGCTGTCGCTTATAACGTTATGGGGTACAGCCGTGTAGCTAAGGTTAAGTGGTATCGTATCCGCCGCTTCTGCAACGAATCGAGTAACACGATATCTCACAATATATTATAATTGTCTATACTCGAATAGGTGGTTGTGAATGGTACCATCTAAATACGACCACGGGCAGTGATTCATTTCTATGTCTGAGGGTGCATATTATACAATTATTATTACCTACTATATTATAAATAATTATAATATATTATAATAATGTGTCACGGTGTCCGGACTCCGGAGAACAAGTGTCTCCACCAACCCCCCCCCTACAATCCGGGCAGGACAGATAACTACGGGTGCCCAAATCAAAAATTCTGCCAAAACAAACATACACTTGTAAACAAATCTAATATCTACAGTACCCTCCCTTAAAGTACCATAGGCTAATAACCTAGTAGTTGAAGCCTTAACCCTAATAAAAAATAATATTAATATAATGTGTAACAGTCTAATAATAGTAAATACTTATACAAATGTCAAGTAATACAACCCAACCACACATAATAATTCCATGTCGGAAAAAGAGGAGAGCGCACCGTAAAATTACGTCCGACTACCGTTTCCGATACGAACTGGTAATTAACAAGGTTGGGCAAGTTAATGTTTTTTTTTTAACTCAGTTAAGTTAAGTTAAAATAATATGCATCAATAAAAAAAAGTTAAAAGTTAATTTAACTATAGATTAACCCAGTTAAGTTAAAAGTCAATACACACTTTTTGTTAACTTTTTATTAAGCTAAAAAAAAGTTAATTTGTTTATACAACGCTAGCGTCCTTAATTTTTTTCTAACCCAGAACTAAATTATAGACTACAGTGTTTATACTTAATACAGTATTTCCATATAAGTTATATTCGAATGATATACATTTTTAACTTTAAATAATTCACGGTAAATATTTTTTGGCATGAAAACGAAATAGACTGAAGTAGTGAAATATAATAAAATAAAAAACAAAATAAATTAACTTAACTAATTTCTTAAAATGAAAAATTAATTCGTTTGTTTCACGCTATTTAAAAAAGAAATTTAGTAAGTTAACAGTTAAGTTACCTAATGAAAAGCCAAATGTAACTAGTTAAGTTAAAAAGTTAAAATTAAATTAACTTTAACTTTTTAACTCGTTGATGCCCAGCCTTGGTAATTAATGATAATAACAACAATTATACCGCCGTCGTGATAATAGGTCTGGGGGGATGAGATATTATGTGCTGTCGAAAACGATTTTGAACAGTTAAATGAAAGAATCGATGAGCTGTTTTTTTGACGTAATATAGGTAACTAAATACTCGAGTGTTACTCCAGGAGACTATGTTCGGGAGTTATGGTTACACGAAAATGCGATCTATGGTTCCAGCCAATCGGTACATTTCATAATAACTGCAATAACATAACGATGTATAATACATTAATGCGAGGTAAACGAAATAAACAATAATGTCGGTCAACTCGTTATCAATTAAAAATACTATATTTTAGAGTCTACGTCATAATTTATGGAGAAGATAACAGAATATAATGTCACAATAAATATTATCGCCTGTGGACATGGAATGCAGAGCTCGTGTCGTTAGAAATAACATGCATTCGTAAAAAGCCGATCTACAACATGTAAACTTTATCTAAATTTTTAATTTTATTGTAATACGCTAGGTATCAATACGTCATACAAAAATGATAATTTGTTAATTGTTATTTAAAGGAGCGCCTTTACACACAGAGGGCCAAATTCGCATCAATTGGTACTATTGGTAGGTATACAACAAAATATAAATATTATTATACATATAGGTAATATGGTTACTAGTTACAAGTTCAACGACTTCAAATTGAATTTCTCTTTCAGTAGTTACTATAAATGCATACCAACTCTTTATACAGGTAGTATAGATACCAACATCACACACGAGGAAAAAAGATCATATAAAATATAAAGATTTTGGGATCATTGAATTGCACTACGTAAGGTGCCAGCAGCTAATATTATATGTCTATAGAAAATCACATATACAATATATACGAGCGTCTGTTCGTATTTCGTTCGGATTTAATTGTATAACAATGGACAGTTCTTTGTTAGTACATTATTACTCATAAGAGTTATAACTATATATTATCTATATTAATATAAAGGCATATATTTTATGTATACTTAATAATAGATTTAATAGAATATTCAAACGACAAGACCTTACTGATAATTAAGCACTTTTGAGTCCAGTAATTAATAAATTAGTATATCATTAGTCATTACGTTTTAATTGAAAACAATTGAACGAATTGTGAATGTTCTTATTAATTCGAATAAAAATTAAGCTACGAATATAATTCCGATTTCATCATTAAACTCACCACTAAAATACACTTAAGTCTAGACAAAAAAATTAATTAAAATGTATACATTATATAATTTATAATATAGTATTAATAATTTTTGTTTCTCATGATGTTTTAAACATTTTTAGTGTAGACTGCGTAGAAGTATCGCAGAAATCTTCCTCGTCAGCTGATTCATCAAAATGAAACTTTCAGTAAAAATTTTTCAGTAACAACATCGAGCAAACACAATAAAAAACAATAAAACTAACGAAATATTATATTATGATGGGTATTCGGTATGAGTTATAATTAATTTTAATAATTTTTACACAGACATTTTCACATGCAAGACACAAGACACGTCTTGATCCATTGTTTTGTTTTTAAGTTAGAAAACCTGTCTGAAGCAAGCCCCCGATTTTTTCAATGAAAATCTTGTCATTCACAATACAATTGTTAGAAAGCCGACGAAAGTGACCGGGCGGACGGCTCGTGGCCAGTTTCCTTGGTCGGTGACTGGTTGTGTACCTCTAACCAAGTTGCAATTAATTTAGCCACCTTTGTATTTCCTGTTACACACATATACGCACTACGCAGTTGTGTCAAGTTTTGCGGGTATACCGTGATGGTTGAAGGTAAGTATAATACTGTAATAGTACATTTTCATGTTTGCAAAATCTTTGATGATTATCATTATCCGTTCCCGATTTATGGTCATCGAATTGTCGTGGTTTACTTTCCTTTGATTAATTCAAACGGACACTTCAGAAAACGAGTTATGTCCAGAAAATTGGAATTTTCACTTTTATAATTAGATGAGTTTTCGATTAGCATGTTACGATGTTGAGAACATAAAAATGAAAGCTCGGTGTATGTAAATAATATACTCACCTAACAATACTTAGGTAAATAATAAAAACAATCATTGTTAAATTAGGTAATTGTTTTTTTTTTAATATATATAAATTATGCTACGTTAGTATACCTGGGGTTTATAATTTAATTATACATTTTAGAATTAATAATTCTATTGAAAGTGAATAGCTACATAAGTTTCTTTAGTAGATGGAACAAATATTGAGGTCAAGTAAAAATGAAGAAAGTAAAATGTAAAAACTAGTTGGGTTCAGAAAATAATAAGGTACTTACTGCAATATGAACATTAATGCAAGTACACCCGTGTTATGTGTAGGTATACATACAACATATTTAGATATTATTTATATTTCTCACAAGCTAAATGTTTTTTAGTTCCACCGAAACGAGATAGGAAAATATGAAATTAACTATACACAATTTAATTAAGTACTTTTTTTTAAAACAATAATAAATTATTACTCAATACTCATTCTAAAATCGATGACATTTTCCAAGAAATTCAGTTTTGCCAACTATGGAGTAATACGATATTGTTAATATCAATAATATTATAATGTGTATACAATAATATGATGCATTATTATATCATTCACCAAACCCATTTTTTTCGCCTACACTTAGGAAATAATATCAAGATGACACTTATGTTATAAGTTATAACGCACATAATCGCGTGTCTAATATAACAATCACTAGCATACAATGTTACACCAAATGGGAGTTTACTGTAAATTAATTCCTGCCATGCTTTACAAGACCACAGACCACAATATTAATATAAGTTGTGTTAATAGGTATTTGCCTATAAAATACATTTTTCGTTGTAGGTAAATATTATTAACGTAAACGTAGTATGATGTAACTTTTAACACCTCTCTTATGCGTCATCCACAAACGTCATTTGATTCCAAGTAGTACACGAAGTTTGGGCTGTTAAAATATCTCATCATCGTATACTTTAAACGAGCCAAACTCGTTAAACCGGACAAAATCGTATATAACACAAACGCAACTTTCCGAAAGCGTACTAATGATCAAGCTAAACTTTATCCACAAGGTTTGGGTACGCGCACGTATTTAAATATCTTCGCTTCGCGTTAATGTTTGAAGTCCACCTGTATACCTACCTACATATTATAATACCGGACCAAATACCGAAGACGGTTTGCCGGAAAACGCGATTATACGTCATAGTACATTATAATGAACTCAACTGAAATTGTTATACAGCTGTTGCTCGTTAACGACTGAAAGTTTCCTATAAAACGTCAAAAACGACACTTATCGACGATGACGAATTGTCGCCAAGAGCATTCCAGTGGGTACATATTAATAAATAATGATTAAGATAATAAGAATATTATATCGTTCGCGGGCAGCCGGGCGGACGATAAAGTTTTTTAAGCTCACGTGTTATGATGTAGGTCGTCACGACGAAAGAATGCAGTTTCGTTGTTTCGTTAAATAGAAAATAATATAAAAAAGTATAATAACAATTAATAAATAATATAATATATGCGCCTATACAGCCAGCTACAATATTATATATCTAGTATACGTTTTCCAAGAATCGTTCCGGGAATAGTTGTCACGTCGTTATTTTATGTACGATGAGCGATCTAATATAAAATAATATCATAGCGTACGAGGCGTACGAGTATCGCAAACGTTTCGACTAGGTAGTCTATTATGTACAGTATTTATACATGCATAATAACACGATAATGTACATAATAATATTGTATATTGCTAACGTTTTATGAAAACGTTTTTATACCTCTTCTGCCCGCCAACCATTGTACGATTGACTATTTTACGCACATGTATACAGGCGCAGACCGTATAGAATAATAATATGTAGTGTTAGGCACACTATATAAATATAATATAACAACTATACAGTCTAAACATAAACGCTAGTTATTTCTACAATCCAGATCCACACACACACACCGGCGGTGGCGGCGGCATCGGTTTATGACTTGTACGTAATATTATGTAGCTGCAGCAGCACGCCGAGTTAACCCAGTGAGCGAGAATGTTCCGTTATACATATAAACCGGTACCATTCGCGTGTATTATACATGTATATGTATACAACCGCAGCAAACACTGTAAATCTCTAAAAGGACCATTATTCCGGATTGTCACGGTGAACAATACCTATATATATATAATTTAACGTGATGTATATATAATGATCTGTTACAGGTGCATCTATAGTATGTTATGTATATTTTCCGTGGTGTATCCCCTAGCAATTCGGTGGACAGGTCATTATTTGTTTAGCATAATATAAAAAAATAAAATATCGTTATTCGTTTTTCTCTACACCACCTCAATCCGCGGTATAAAATGTGAATAGAAAACAACAACAGAAATAAAAGCGAAAATCAAAACGTAAATGGCAAATCAATCTTAGCATCTTCGCTCAGCGTCGTCGATCGTGCGCTGAGATGTATGGGTGTAAATATAATTACACACACAAATACACAATACAAACACACACACATGTTATTGTAATTTTCCTCAAGCTAGTACATAATATAATATACGAGAGAAACCATAAAAGTACGCACGGTTTGCACTCAATTATATCTTATTGTTCTTAGCGTTCTTGGGCTGCGTAAGCGATATAATATTATACTTTATTAATTCATTATTATACGACGAACCAACGAATACCAAAGCTACAGTAGTGCAGTGTTGCGTATTGCGTTCGTCTGCGCCGTCGCCGCGGCAACAAAGGAAAAAACGATTCACCCTCCGAGTCCGATTCGCATTATAGGGGGAAAAGACTTGAATGCGCACATTTGGGGTGAAAGCCGCCGCCGCCGTCGTCTCCTAGCCAGACTGTCCTGCCGGTCCTACCGTAACACGAGAAAAAAGCCTTTTCCAGACACACATACACTGATACACCCATAAACACTATATTTACTACACATTATATGGAACATCTATAGCCGACGTAATGCTCCTCCGAATATTTAAGGTTATGTTTTCGTCAAGTGGTTGGCGATTGCCGGTTGGACGCTTTTAGTTAAAATACCATGCGTTGTTTACGATTAACCCGAGGTAGTAACCAGAATTGGAAACAGCTTAGTGTAAATTACCCGGTTGGTCAGAAAACGTGCATAGCGTGAACTGTACTACTGTAGGTATAAAAATAAAGAATATAATATAAAAAAAAACCAATAGATTAGAAATACGTTTTACGATTAATTAACGATCTCGATTATAGTATACAAATAATAACCAACATATAATTATTGGCGATTGAAAGCTTATCAATTATCAGGCTGGCGGGGCTGGATCTGTAACGGGGAACGTGTAAAATAACATATAAATGATACACAGAGTCCTCGTTACATATTATCACTTTCAATCGCCATTATAACCTATAGGTAGTTTCGTGTAGTAACTGTGCAATCACAACGCCACTACGCAAATAAAATAAACTATACCTGCAGTTAACACAATAGCACCCTATAATTAATATTATAAACTTATAACTTATAGTTATAGATAACATTTTAGTACATAATCCTCGAAGATAACATTAAAAAAAATCGTTAGATTTTTACCAACCTGTTGTTGAGCACCGAATTAAAAAAAGAATATACGTGTGCAGTTTCTGTTGTGGTAAATAAAGAATTTTTTAAAACCTGATAAAAATATTAATTTAGTATAATACTATATATTATATATCGTGTAAGTTCAATAAATATAGGTACACCCCACAATATCAATATGTACCATAAACAATAATTTCATTTCTACATTTATAATATAAAACTATTAAAACTTACTCAATTTCTCAATGAGACAATACCTATAAGTTTTAATTTAGGACTTACAAATATAAAATGAACCTACAATCTACATAAATATCCTACTTACAATTTCGTAAGAAAAAAATAATTGTATAATATTATTATAATTAATAATAATATAGTTATTTGTTTTCAAAATAATTATTCATTTATTTAGTTAATGAACCAAAAGAAATATTTATCTATGTAAGTACCTAAACTCTATAGGTACAAGTACAACGACAGTCATGTTAACAATATACCTTTAAACATGTATCTAGATAATAAAGTATAAACTATTTCTGTTTGCTAAATGTTGTGTACTTAATAATGCGTGTACAATGTACACTTTATCTACTATAAATCTTTCTATTTGGATGGACCATAATTCGCTAAAGTAATTGTTTATACAGTCCATTAAATGTATTACCTATATGCTCTCCTTATCTATCCCTCAGCCATTCGTCATTAAGCCAATAACTGATAAAATAATATATATCCTATTCATATATTTAAGTGATAAAAATAAATTTGAATTTAAATTCTATAAAACTTTTTAGTTTAGACTTTGTAAGCACAAAAACAAGAAACTTAGTATGTACGATGGAAAAAATAAAGTTTATTTACTAACCTCAATGCCACGAAAGAAATAACAATTGCTTATAAAAATTAGTTTTTCTTAAAAAATAAATTGGAAATATTCGAATGAAAAAATCGAATATTGATTATATCTGCTATAGTATTTAATATCATATAGTATTGCAACACTGTACTTTGAATTTCTAAAACCACAAATAAGAGTAAAATACGATCTCCTTTCGTAATGATGTTTTACGAGACAAAAAAAAATCATGAATTTGTGTGCAATTTAAAAATAAAATAGTAGCTCGTTAAAACTCGTGTAAAGCACGCAATAAACATGATTAGACAATTATTACGGATTGTGGTATATAACAGCTAACACGATTTTCAATTGGTTCAATGATCCAAGTGTCACGAAAATTGGCTCGATCACGTATACCTATCCTGTACGCATTGTCTTCGTGACACGTTTGAAACACCCTGTACACGTTTCACGAACTATACATTGAAAATATTAGTACTAACACGAATTAACACACAAAAATGAACGTGGTGTGAACTTCCCCACACGCACACGTCATACAGCTCATATTGAGCACATCATTCGCACGACCTAACTCTATTACGTGTTATTACTATACATTATTATAATAATTAATATTCATATTTTCTCAAGATGAAATCTCTCATACCCGCTACGCAGCTCATTATTAAATGTGAAAGATTTTGAATGAGATCGATACAAGCAATAAGCAAATAGATTGTTCCATGTTTGTATTATATAATACAAAAAACCGACCTCGTCAATGTCAACATCATATGATGCTATATTATGACAATTTAGAGCCAATATAAGTACATGAGCGCGTTAAGTCAATCCTCCACGGATAAAAATAAACTAGTGTACCTACCCATTAATTTCTTAAATTATTGATTGTCATTTGTCGGCATTCAACGTCTTTCATTGTTAGCTATAGAGAGTGTTATAAATAGTGTGGAGTGAAGTTATAGTCACTCGAGTCCATGTATAGGCACACATCTTGCACTCAGTATCCTTATTTAAAAACTAGTTAAAAAGTACTAGATGCACATCTAAAAATTAATTTAAAAGTCAAAATCAAAGTAAAAGTTTTATTGGTGGAGGGAGTAAAACAGTCAACACAATCTCAAACATCTCTAGCCGGCAGCCACACATACTGATTAATCATATTATTGTTAAATACAAATAATTTACATAATATTATAGTAAAAATTAAAATAACCATATACGTATATAATACACTAGTTACCGCACAGGTTTCTTTGATAACATGGACCTTAGATATCAGCTTTTGAGATTAAGTATATTATTATGGCTGTAGGCTTTAATACAAACAATACTACAACATATCCAATCAATTACAGTAATCATTTTTTACTAATAATAGAGATGCTTCTTCCGGAATAATATACATCATTAATTATTAGCTACACTGTCTTGATATTTATATAATATGAACAATTATAAATATAGGTAATAATATCAACTATTCGTTTTCGCACATGCTAATATAAATATATAATTTACACATAGGACATAAGGTATCTACCATAAAAAGCGGAATACCATTGTTGTACATATATTCGTCTGACAAACACGCTTTATGCACATGATACACGTATATAACGTATATAAACTATTATGCACCTCAGACTGCAAGTGCCTGCACTCGCCACTCGGCAACAATGTTTTGTCATCAAATGTGAAAATAACACTCATGACACTTAACAAATATTGACTTTTAAGCTTAACTCTTAAGTGCATATTATAGTCATTGAGTAAACAATATTTTTTTATCATGCATTCTAAGTGTCAACAATTTAAAAATAAAAAGTTAATTACCTATATAGGTATATATTATACAATACAAATATCTGCCTTTCCCTAAACTGGTTAATTATAATCTCAATAGTTCATAAAATTATTATTTTTTTAGAAATATACCATTAATTATGAGAATTCAAGAAATATTTAATTACATAATGTATTAGATTGGTCCACCTGTCGCGGGAGAACCCTTTGGCGTCGGGCAAGAGTCGGGTGAGTGTAGTACAGCTGAGTTGACATAACAAGTGACCTAACCAATGGTTTGACAAGTAAAGGACTGCCTCCGATCCGTGATAGTCACAGGCTATAATACGAAAATAATGATCTGCTCCAATGTTTGGTTGTACTATCGTTATCATTGTTAAAAAGTGCACAGTATTAAAAAAAACCAAAATGTATACCTAGTGCCCGGTTAACAAGAAATACCTTTTTAATAATTATTTTTAATTTGATCAAACAATTTGATACTTTAATCGATACCCAATTGACTCCAATTAATAGTTTAATTGAATTACCTACCTATAAATAGAAAATAAGAAAAGACAGATGTTATATATATATATCTCTTGCAATAATCAAAACCCTCGTCAAAACCGTATTAACACCAATATTAAAAATATACATATATCTATAATCGCGATGAAAACTGACGTAGATATTATTAGAATACAAACAAACAATAAACCAACGACGCCATACTGCTATGGACTACGAAGAGCATGTGTAAACCATCATTGGACAGTCAGATGAACACAATAATACAATTTCAGGACAATATTGTTAAGAGGATATTTCTCATAATATTGTACACACGACTTTATATTATTTATTATTATCAACACTGTCCATCGGTTTAGAGGCGACGGTCAGCCATCGGCGGGAACTACGACTCTGTAAAACACTGTATCGCACAAACACATCTTTATTGTTTGAAAACCAAAATTTTTAAAAAATTCTCACCGCGCCCGACTGATGCAGACCCACAACAATGCGACGACGACACGTCCTCATGCCTACACGTTACATCGTTATCTCTAATAAAAATCACCTTACCTGTCCTCTCCCTCGTATACTCTTATTTCACGTTCCGATAATGTGTGTGCGCACCGTCTCATTGGTAATAATAATAATAATATAACGACAACAACAATAAACCGTAAACAGTATAACAC
Source organism: Macrosiphum euphorbiae (assembly GCA_949089665.1). NCBI lineage: Eukaryota > Metazoa > Arthropoda > Insecta > Hemiptera > Aphididae > Macrosiphum > Macrosiphum euphorbiae. The sequence continues at coordinate 118,210,201 of CARXXK010000001.1, forward strand.
ACCGTGTAACACACCTCCATACAATATATTATTATTATTTATTAGTTATTACACACATACAATCGCCGGGCGGTACGTATTATAGAGACGTATAGTATGATAATAGGTAATAGGTTACACCTACCTATATATTAAATATAATAATATAACGTACAAATGTACAATAATATCATTATAACGCAGCGTGAGAGACCGAGTAATCCACCGCCAAGGGCTGGGGGTTTCATGTTGAAAAAATTAAGACGCGTAAGAGGGGTAGGAAAAAAATCGTCTAATCGAATCATACGATTAACGGGCGGCGTGTTTGCATGTTCGTCATAATCATATTATAATATTATACAGGTATCGTTATGATTTCTTTTTTTTATAATCGGTATTATTTTTCATTATCACGAGTACGCTTTTTTCCATAGGTTTCTCACATTATTATGTAGAAACGACGGTGGCGACGGCGGCACCAGAATGCGGTCAAACGGGTTTTGCGCGCCGCCGCCGCCCAATCGGTAGACGAGCGGTGGCGGGAAAACAACGTGCGGGTGGCACGCCAAACGGTCCTGTGAGAAATAGTAAAAAGTAAAACGACGTCTGCCCGCGACGTCCCGCAAACCCATTCACACCCCACCACCCACCCACCGATTCCTGTCGCAGATGCGGAATTCAGTCGTTAATATTATGTTTCCCGAAAATCAAATTGACAAGTATATTATAACACGTAAGTATGTAGGTACTCACTCGTGTATAACTCTTGCCGTGCGGCGAATCCTCGAGTGTTCAACGAGAATCGATTTGTTAGAGTGAGTGAGAGGTTTGGGACGAAGATAAACAAAACCGTCAATATTACGATATGAAAATACTACGCGTACATAATATTATTATTATTATTATTGTCGTTAAAAACACGCGAAATCGGCTAAAACAATAACAAAAACACGCCGGGACGACGATCGTCAACCACACAACAGACCGTAGTGAGTGCAACCGCGTACTGACCGAAACTGGCGAGTCGCGAGTAGCGAGCGAACGAAACGTGAACGGTCCTGCCGCGACGCGCCAGCTGTTATTGCACGACGATTCGGTCGCCATCTAGCGGTCCACGTGACGTCGTACGTACGAACCGGTTCGCTCAAAACTCGTATTATCATAGAATTTAAAATAAACTATAATAAATTGTTTAACCACAGTTCTGCACTTCTGTCACTTGGTCGGGGTGAAATTTCACGTGTCAAATAACTACATGTGATTTTTCAAAAATAATACCGCACAATAGTAATTATAATGACGTGTAATTAATATTGCATTATAAACTCTAACTGTCGTATCCGAAATTGCCGTCCATTCCCACGAACAATAATAATATTATAATAGGCGACTTCTGGTGCATCTTACCTCGCGCGTCGCCCGACACGTAATTCCCGAGGATATTATAACGGGCGACTCGTTTCTTCGGCTCGAAACAGCTGCGACGATGACGATCACTGGTACGCAAATTATACACCCATAATAATAGGTCAATAATTCTTCGAGTTTCGTTTTGCTGGCACGTCGTCGCACTGCGCAGGCACAATATTGATACCGACTACCATGCATTCGAGAAAACGGTTTGATCAAAAGCCTTCAATCTGACGATTTTCAACATTTTGATCGGGACGACGCAGCGGACGTATAGAAAACATCGAGAAACGTTGTCGACCGTTTTCCCTAGACCGAAAAATAATAAAAACGTCAAAAATCGATTACCACACTGCCGATACATAGTTGACAGCGGTAACCGGAATTCGCGACGGACGAGTTCGCGTGCGCCCATCACAATTTTATCAAAACATTTTGTCTTATGATTTGGTGTTTTGATTTTTTCGTCCCTCGATAAACCTAAATAATAAAAGATGTAAAATATACTATTTACATACTAAAAGTCTTCCTGTATTGCTGATTTCATCATATCCTAAGTTCTAGCGCGATCCCAATGGTTCGTTTTATCCGAATTTCAACCCTCTCGATACTTCCTACGGTACAATATCAGGCAATTATCAGCTATATAATTAATTATTTATACGCGGGATAGCCGTTTACTAAACGGCATACTTCTTTGCAACGGATTAACCGATCTGAACCAAACTTGGCACGGTGATAGTGTGGACATCGCTGAGTGCCAACAAGTGGTTTTGATCGATGTCCGACCTACCATCGAGTAACATATTTTTAATTAAATTATGCCTTAATTTACCTTATAGATAATTCAACATAGAATAAAATAAAAGACGTTATAAATTATAATACATCAATACAAATGAACATGTTTAAAAAGTGGTGTGCTAATTATTAAGTTTACTTACTTATTCGTCCATTTATTTACCCGTAGGCCGTAAGAAATATGTACGAATGTACGATGTACCTATATTGATAGTATTCCAGTACTCTATTAGTTGTAACTTGTATATCGTGTACGAGTATAATGTGGGCAGGCATTATTACCTACTATAATAGTTATGTTATTAGTTTATTACTATACTTTTTATTGTTTGTTGCTATCAATGGTTTTTATACAGCATGACTAATTTATATAATATAGTTTTTATTGTACAATAAGTGATCGAAAAAACAGTGACTATGAAAATATCGTCAAAACAAATACCCACAATAAAACATTCACAGTCTATTGAAGCTATAGGTAAAGGTAATCGATGCAAATTAGGTAATTAGATGATTTTTTTAAACTATTTAATGTCATATCATATTATTTTTTTCTTTGTCACATGATCGGATGTTTCACCTCTACAATTTAAATTAGTTACGCCTTATGAGTTATGAGTAAACCAATTTGTTTTAAATTAATTTTTATATTTATTTGTAAAATCGTTAATTATATAATAATATAGGTACTATGTAAAATATTATATTATAGCAGGCATACAATTCAAAATCAATAGTAAAATATATTGAATACTGTAAATGATTTTAAAAGTAATATATGAAAAAAAAATATAAGTACACAATATTTTATAATTTTATTTCTCAAAACCAATTATTTTTAAATTAATTGTTGAGAAATTATTGAATGCCTTATTCATGGAAAACTAAATATAATGACTATACTTTAAATATTTTATACGTTCAATACTTTAATTATACACAGTAGCAGATTATTTAAATCTATTAAAACAAGTTTAATTTAATAGTTTATAAATTATTATTTTGTTAATTGATCGCACATCCACACTAAAAATGAATTACTTTTAAAATGTTTAACATAATTTATAATACTTGTAAATTGTAATAGTTCATTGTAATATTATGTTTTATAAAAAGCATTAAGTACTAATTAAATTTAATAAAACAAACAATACTGTACCTAATTCATTTTTGTTAAATGTATAATAATAACATCTAAATTGATAATTAATACTTATGTATTTCTGTTTAATGGTAAATAACAATATCGAAAATTAATTCATCAATTAAATTTCTTATAACTTAAAAAAATATATTTTAAATTTAATGGATGATTTGGTTATAGTTTGAAATGTTTGAATACTGATCAAATGCGGCTTGCTCAATGTTATAAAACGTTGAATATGAACTAGGTAAATGACAGTACAAGTTTGGTACTTAAATTTAACCATAAGGGCAACCGAAAGTAATGAAATTCATTGCCAGTAATGCGGGTTTAGGGGTCAGTGTGTTGAATGAAAGTTAAACTGGTAGAAGTGAATTGTTGTCCGTATCGTATATGTATATATATGTCTATACTCTATAGTGTATACAATGTATAGTGTATACACTATAGAGTATGTATGTATGTATACTATACATACATACATACATACATACATACATACATACATACGGTATACCTATACCTATGTACGAGTATACCTACTAAATTGTACACATCGCATGCATCCATCTATCATTCGGTGAAAGGGATAAATAAATTGTTTTAAGATCACATTTCTAAAAAAATGTCCTAAATAGTAATAAAACATCTCATACGTCTTGTTTGTACGTACATTGTTTTCGAATAGTAAATTACTATCGTATTCGTATACATGATTAATTTAACGATCCAAACTTGGTTCTATACCATATCAACATCTGCTGTAGATGTGTATATAGCGTATACCATGTTTATAATTTATAACTATTGTATTATATTATACCTATATATCCGATACAGTGGCACTCTTCTTCCGCGATTCTTGGGGAGCGATACTTTTAAGCTCGTGAAAAACGAAATACTTTACATGCATACATGCGCGTTTACACAAAGAAAGTATAGTATTAGTCACAAGTGAAATATCCACAATGGGTTTGTTAAAATTTGTTTTAATGTTTAAGTTTTCGAATCACTTCATCTTTATGACTTTATAATATGTACTGACTACTGAGTATTAGTAATTTCGTTTTACAACGCGCCAGGGATAATAAATCGTTTCGGATAGAAATAACGCTCTCAAAATAAGTATTAATTATATCATTAGTCATTTTCATAGTAAACGTTACTGCGTCAAAACGCGTACTGTGTGCAATTATAGAACTATATAGTAATATATTATTATTTATTAGACATTTTTCAAATTTTATAGTTCAAAATCGTAAAATTATTTTTTTTGGTTTTACAGTCGATAAATAAATTATAATATTAGGTATGGATGATTAATGTACCTAAATATATAATTACCAAATAAAATTGCCTTCACCTATAGGCTAAAACATTTTGAATTACTTTTAATCATTATAATCATTCTGTATAAACACTACCTATAACATATTATGAGAGTATAATAAATTGATGTAGGTACCTACTACCTACCGTGTAAATATTGATGTACGATCATTAATACAATTGAGGTTATTTAAGGGTTTATACATTGTGTATAATGCATATTGTTATTTGTTTAGTACAATAGTTTCACAATAATTTCAATAATTTACAATCAAATAGTTCAAACATTATAGAAAGTAGTTTTTACCAAAAATCATATTTTTTGTTTTCATCAAAATGTCAGTTTAATAATATTATACATATAATAGTAATTCTAATATATTTGTTAAAATGCAAACATTTTTGTATCTTGGTAGTTTAGCTAAAATATGATTTATCTTAACTTGTAATATTGTAATTTGTCACTCGATAATCACTAACATGCGATTTATTGTTATATTTTTAATTGACAATAATTATTATTATTTATTATTATTACTATTATCATTATATTTCAGACCTTTAAAAATAACACGACAATTTAATATGAGACAAATAAATATGATATCAAATATTAATTGATGCAACCACCACTTACCTACTATACCTACACCAGTTATTGTATATTTTAGCTCATCAATTTGGAATGTAGAAACATTGATTATAATTTTTTTCTTTCGGGTTGCTCGCAAGCAGACAATCTACTATAATAATATAATTATTCAAGTATTGAAACTAAAGACGTTAATTAGTAATTAATGTAAAAAACAAGAGCACTTAACTTCCATGCAGTTTTTATATTATTTCTCATAGTAAATCGGCAAAACTGCAAAAACATCAATCAGAAATAAAACCCTCGCCGACTGCAGTAATTTCTGAGTTTCCGTCTAATAATAAATTGAACTTCAATAACGTTAAAAAAATTATCAGAAATGTATTCCCTTCAAAATATTCCTAAAGGAGTGTAAATTGTTAGTTATTTAATAATTGTAATTAAAATAAAATGTTTATTCGAATAAAAATTATTCATTCGTTCAAAAATGCATAAAAAAAAAAAAAAAAAACAAAAAACTTTGTATAATAATAATGTATAACATAATAAAATAAAATGTAAAATATATTTTACAATAGGTATAGGTATAGGTACATTGTAATATTATTATTATTATTATTATTAAAACTAAAAATGGGAAAATATAATATAATATAAATATATGTATAATTTATTTTTGATGCCTTTTGAATAATATCACATTACCTGCATTATATTGTGATTGTATTATCATACCTGGTTTAGGACGTTAGTTATAATTATTTGAAACTATCTGCTCTATTTCAATACGTAGACAGTAGGTACACAGTGCCGGCGCTAGGGGAGCACAAATGGGACATATTATGTCCAGGGCCCCGCGCTTTCTAAAGGGCCCAGCGATTTTTAATTATCATCATAATACCGTGAAACACATTGACATTTTATATTAACAAATTATAAATCTATACATTTGTTGTTTTATACTACTCATGTATAATATATTAATATTAATATTATTCCTATCATCAATTATTTGGAAAATGATATCTAAATTTAGCCATAGTCCATGGTATAAAGTAAATCGTTAATCGTTATCGATACGACGAAGGAGTAATATTTTGGCGATACTCGAGGCTTGTAAGAGTATACTATAATATTTTTAATAAAAATATTATCTTTATAGTTATTGTTTTTTCTGTTCTTTGTTTGGAAAAGCTTTCCGCGTATTGTCGTATGATCGTATTATAGAAGGGGCAAGAGCTATGTATATTCTTAATATATTTATTTGATTATCTAATACTATATGACGTTCGACATTTGAGTATTTGACTGCAATCCGCTTTGCCCCTTACAGTATTTTTTCAACAATTTCTGCATAATATCATAAAAGTGAGATTGCATTTTATGAAATTATTATTACAATTTAGTTTAGGTACAGTATAGCCGTATTCAATAATATGTACCTACTGCGTGTGTATCTAGTGCATCAGAATTAGTTTTAATGTATTTTATTGTCTACAGTCGCCGCGTACTTAGATATTAAACAATTTATTATATCATTCAAACATTTTGATGATTTTATTTATTTTTTATTGATGTTTTTATAAGTTGTAATTATTAAAATAAATATAAATTAATAAAATAATAAGTCCCCCACGAATTTATTAACTTATAATTTTCAACACATACATATTATTTGTAAATAATTTTTTGTTAACAGATTATAATAAAAAAAAAGGATAAGAATAATCTGATATTATTATTTTTAATGTTTAAAATTCAAATAAAAATAGCATTAATTTAAAAAAAAGCTAGAATTTTGCCCTCTATTACCTATGTCCAGGGCCCCGCAATACCTAGCTCCGGCACTGTAGGTACATCATATACATGTCATAATACTACATGATTTACCTATTATTTATTTAAATTGATTATTTTGACGATATTTTTAATGGCTCAAATTCTATCATCCGTTCAAATAAAGTTAAAATAGGTAAAATACTACATTTATTTACATTATATATATCGACAGACACGAACACGATATATTTAAATATTTACCTGCACTTAGTACCTATAAAGTTTTTACTTATTTATTTGTTGGTCTCTATTCATTTTGACAAGCAGAACCATTATAGCAACTTGACACGAATGTTTATGTTTTGATGTAGCCATGTAGGTATACTTATATATTGATACACTCCCTTGATAATGTGAAAAGTAATTTTATTATCATGACTGTATTATAGGAGTATATGGACATAACATTTATTTTATTTTCGTTTAACGGCATGATTATACTTTCCTGCGGTGTAGGTATAATACAATATGAGTATATTTTGCTTATTTCCAAAATACACGTATACCTACTGATGAAAACGAATACAAACAGTTGGACAGAAAATTTTGTATTTTGTATTTTGAAAGTGATAAGTTTGCAAAGCTGTAAAGTTCATTTATTTTTGCTGTAATATTTGTTTATATGTCCAAAAATAAAGAATCGTTGAACATAAAATTAGTTTGTATAGTGTTAAATTTGTGTTAGAGTGAAAGTTGTGGGGAGTCTAAAGAACGTATTAATCTGTCGTGCGTCAAATTATGCTTCTCGCAAGTAAATCCAATTAGTTATTTGCTTTATAGTCATAGTTAAAAAAGTATTTTCAACAAACAGAAATAATGTTAAATGGTTGCAAGTAATTTGTTAAATCTTTGTAAGGGGCTATTCGTAATACGATAACTTTTTGTAACTTGTAAGAAACATTATACTTCTACAGTTCTACTACGTGCCATTTGTATTGTTGGTATAACGTAGATTGTGAGTGTTAAACAAAGCTTACAAAAAAAAAATTACCTACTCTACATTATAATTTATATTAGTAATTATAACTTTACTAATTAAAAATCTACGATTGAGATTAACCTCAAACTATTAATGATTGCGTTGAAATGTGATATTATTATAATATTGAAGTCTATAATTCATCGCATTTAAGAATAATAAATTACTGACACAACTATGAGGTTAGGTCACAAGTTTTTATCGAAAAAATAATTTTTAAGATAACACTTTGAAAGTGTACATAAAATCGAAGCAATCGAAAATAAGAACATTAATTACATAATTTGTTGTTTAGTACATACTTAAATCTGTTGTTCTGCGTAGTAAATAATAAAAAATTGTAAATTAATAATTTAATTGTACGGTACTATAATTGTAGGTAAGTCTAAAAAAAAAAATTACATAAGGCCACAACAATAGTAGACAAGACGTAGTTGCAGTGCAAAAAGAGAATAATAAACGAACAGGATGATATTTAAGGAGACTGTGTTGCCAACCAAATGTATTAATAATAACCACGGTCTTAGAAGATAAGATCGGGGGACTCTTTGCTTATAATTGTGTCCGCAATCAGAGTACATTTTAGTACTTATTTAATCCGCTATTTTGATAGCGCTTCTGTTCCAACTTTCTGTGTTTTACTATTTACCAACTTACCATCGGGCGATAGCAGTAACCAGATCACCTAGTGGCACGGGCGCAAGGTAGAAAAGACATCGAAAAAATTAAAATGGTCACCAATTTTAGGCAACTAACTAAACATCTAAACTAAAGTTAATAAATAAATAAATAAATAAATAAAATAATGATAAATAATAATAATAATTATGATATTTTTAAATTGTATACATTACCTTAATAAAGTTCTGTTCGAAGCGCCTAATAGATACAATAGAGGAAAAAACTCAACTAAAATGTCCTCTCTAAGCGACCGGATTGATTAATGTTGTTAAATAGGGAAGTGTCCCGACCTTATCTTCTAAGACCGTGATAATAACTATTATATGTATCTGTTTTTTTCTGACCAATGGCAACTAGAAATAAATGAAAACATTTAATAAATTGTCGTATTTTAATGACACAATGCCTGCATGTGCCACCCTATGAAGGACCAATTCCGGAATAAAAAGTAGACTTGATCACCAGCCTGCTACCTGCCTGTCAAAATTCAAATATTATAAGTCCGGACAGACACTTCAATTTGATTTATTTGTACATAGAATATAATATTCTATAGATTTAAAATAATTTTTTTTAAGAATACCTAGCTGTGGATATTAATGATTTTCAAATTGATAAATAATTATAATAAACATGCATGTATACCTAATTTAGGTGTCCGCGGTCATTACGATTCTTGAAATAACTTATAGTTTTCACACGATTACGGTCAAACATTATAATAATATGTAGTTATCATGTCAAGCCTCAGAACAAACGCAGGTCCCCGACGCTCATATTATAATTAAAGTTTGAAAAAAATCGAATGTTATTTATAAAATATAATATATCATAACATACAAGTACAACGGCGGCGCACTTTTTAGTCGCATGATAACATTACAATATATTATTATATTATGATAATTATTAATTATTATTTTTCCTACCGGTTAAAAATGATCTTGGGCTATGATATGCCTGCACCGCCGTATAGGTTATATATATATCGTGTTTATTATTATTATGTAATATAATAATCCTAGCGAGCAGTCTATATTATTATTTACGACGAACCCTGTTAAGTGTTAACTGCACCCGATGTCGCTCTCGCATTATGTTATTATTATAATCTGTGTGTATAGAAAATAACACACCCTGTCTGTAAACTCGTAGCAATAACACACCGACACACGCCACTGTTTTATATTTAAAACTCGAGCAGATACCTACCTAGCACTCGTGCAACGAAAGGATATAACGGCGACGAGTCCTTGACAAGTGCAGTGTGTGGGCACCATAAAAATACGCATCCTCTCGTCGTGTGTACGAAATCTGTTTCTGTCTTATATTATAGTCAGCGGGGGAGCGAAGGTTCTTTACTCGGTAGCCGGCTGGTTATGTTATATTATTCTTATTTTTAGGGAGCAGTAGTACGACGTGCGTGAACGACGACGATGTACGCATAGTATTATAAATTATAACAATATTTTGTGGGTGGGTCCAAAAATAAAAAAAATATGATCTGTTTAAAATCAATGGGTCTTTTTCTCTCATGTGAAGTCTACTCGTTACACTCGCATATGTATAGATAGGACATGAGAAAGAAAACCCTGCCGAAGCGTACATAATACGTGGCTTCTACAAAGTTCAAAAAAAGGTCACGTCTCCCCCTCCGAAATCCGATACTTGATCGTCGAAGATAAATATTATAAACATTACTTCCAAACGACTTTATAATACTTATACGTTTAATATATACACATCATGGTCCATGGAAATCGCACAAAGATCGCAATTGTAGCTTACAAACATAGTAAGGTACATTCATTATATGTATAGGCCAGGCGTTGAAAGATATTAAATCAAAAAACTTAATTTATTACTATACAATAATATTACACATTGTTATAACAACGACACTCACCATTGTTTTATATTGAAACTCTATCGAAAAATATGTATATTTATTAAATGTTATAACATTATTGTCACTCTACATTGATTGCGTTCGGTCGTTAGAATAATAAATTCTTACTTTGATTTTTCCAATAGTTATAGTTTGAACAAAATATCTTAATGATATATATACATATATTAATACATTTTTATCTAATATATATATATATATATTGATAAATTGATAACGTTTACATTAACAGATCGAAATCATAAAGAAACGTATAATTGTATAATAATTGTTTATAGAATTATTATACTTCAGAAGAAGAAATAAAATTATCCTTCTCTTCATTTATAATAAACGTTTAAACTGTAGACGGATCTCATATTTTAACAATATATTACTAAATAGGATATATATTAAATTGTATCGGAAAAATTCTTTCTGTGTTTTTCATTCTAAACAGAAAATATTATAATAACTAGAAAAATATTTCTTCTTGGCCTCTGTTCTGACGAATAGTCTGTCTTTATGCCTTAATTGAATTATATTATATAATATTATGTCAGTATTGTTTCGAGGTCTTCTAAGTGACTTAATAATAATTTACATGACGATTACACAAATTCCATTTTTAATTTTTATAAATATATAAAAAGTAAAGATGTTTTTGGTATACACTTTGAGCCCATGAGTGTTTATAATGTATTGTTTCGTTCACTTTGGTTGATGGTAAACTGTAAATACATTAAATCGTCTACAACTTTTAATTAATACATATTATATTATAATAACTATGATTGCATTAGAACCTTGCATATAATCCCAATATTTTTGTCGCACATAAAGAATTTATTTATTAAACTGTTTATATAAAAGTATTTATCGTTTTTCCGGTCCTGAAAATTTGAACAGATTTGAGGAGGAGGCCGTATGTCATAAATATTATTGATTATAATATTTCGTTTTAGACTTATAGAGTTATAAATAATTATAACATATTACACCTGTCACCTATACACAGAAGCCATATGCAGGAAGCAGGAAGTTTACCTTACATATACTTGTTATTTGTACGAGAATTGCTACTACTGTTGAGTACGACTGAAAAGAACTTATACTTATGTAGAACAATATAAACACGAGTTATGTTCAAAACCTTACATCTCCCGGATGACACATCAAGATAAATGACAAAAGCAAAGAACACTTTCATCACTTTATGCGTATGAAAATGAATTTGAATAAAATATAAAAATAGAAGACTTACCGTATTTATTTTCACACTCACGCGGTATATTATGTTTGTATAATATTGTTATAATAAATTCAAAAATCGCTGCACTGCTTTTTTTGTCACCGAAATATTCAAACACCACAAGCGTATATAATGTCAACGGACCGCAATCGCATAAAGTATATAAACATGTAAATCGTAAATGGGTTGATGGAAATTTACGAAAAATTTATATCCGACTATGTGGTATAATAAAACTGTATAATACCCTTATCCAAGACCAGATAAATTCAGTGGGTTCGTATATGGTGGACGGAAGGTCCACTATAGAATGGTTCCCCAATGATTTTTATGTCGTACGACCACGCCTTTTACGATTTGTGACCAAACATTACGACTTCTCTTTTAAAGTTTTTTTTTGTTGAGGGTGAAAACCTTTTATATAAGAAATTCTCACTGCAGCACACTGCAGTGTGGGAGGAGAAAATAATGTTCCGACACGTTTTAGCTCACACAATTTTTTTTCTATTTATACAATAGCGTTAAAATACGCCGTCGCATTAAAGTTTGAAAACGAGAAAGGAGAAACTATAGAAAAATGATACACCTAAGCATACGAGTATTATACGACGAATCGAATACAACGACTAAATTCAAAATATATAACTATATAGGTATATAAACCAAATGCTGCAGACTTCTGACTAAAAGTTCAAAGCACAAACATATATTTTGTTTGTTTCTAGCACCATATGTATTGTACGTATACAATACATACATTAACTATATTAATAATAATCTTTTGGTTGATCGTTAAAAAAAAAATTATACCCCTGAAAATTAATTTAACGAAGTGGGTATATAGCCAATATAATATAGGTTTAATTTTTAAAGCAGGGGTAGGTACTAGCCCGATAATAGAATAATTATCACCTATATAATATTATAACAATGCCATATTGTTTTATATAGAATACAAATTGAGCATATTTATTTTATTTAAGCATAATATAGTATTATTTATCGATTGGCTTTAAATCTACATAATATTGTCATTATGCGTGTTGTATAATAGCGTTTAGAATCGACAATAAACAAACTATAACAGGTGAAACAATTAGTATTCAAGGATTTATTTTGTGTTATTACTTTCGTATCTTATAAAGTATTTATTTTTTTTTAAATTTACTTAAAATACTTACTTATAATTGTAAAAAAACAACCTTCATCAGGGGGTGGGGGGTTCACCGAAAATTTTACACCTAATAATAAGATGCAGGTCTCTTATAAAATGGTAAAATGGTTTTGTACATAAGGTGTCCGTGAGTCGTGACTATAACTTGCCAAATAATTTGTCATTTGATCATTTTTAAATTATTACGATTTGTAATCACCCCACCATTATATTTGGTTTTATTTAATTACAATCTTTAATAGTTATGTAATCCAATATGAGTAAATTTGATCAGAAAATATCCATTGATATTTGATATTACACTACAAATATAATGTATACATAAGTTACAATACCATAATATTATAGTAAGCTGTCTACATTCTACATATATATCTACATATCCGAGTGAAAAATTTTTTTTTAGTATGGATAATGATTAGGTTAAAAGGTCTTTGGACAATTTTCTTTTCAGCTGACGGGTTGTATCGGCTTAAAGTCGAAAAAGGATAAATTTGATATGAGTGGTATTGAACGATGATGTAGTTTTTTTATGGACTTGTTTGTAGAGTTATTGATGCTTGATCAGGGAAGGTCATTATGCTGAGGTTATTATATTATATGATCTATAGAGGCTTCGATTACTAACATATTATGGGGCATGGAGTATCGGTTATTGTTCTGAGGGATAATGACTGGAAAGACTGTATAATTTGTATACATTTTAATTTTTTTTTTATAATAATAACGTACCAGTGGTACGTTATACCTAGGTATTAATTTTTGTAATTGTATTTTATATTAAAAATACTTAAAATTACATACATTTAATAACAATGTCATATGTATTATATATTAATATTATACACAGAGTGTCACCAAGCATGCTAACACCTATTCTTTCTTTAATAATGAATTAATTGATTTTTGGAGTTATTAAATATACTTCATAACCATATTTTCAAATTCTTGAGATTTTTTTTCTATTACTTAATGAGTGTTCTGTTGTGATACAAAATTCTGTTTTTCAAATATGAACCCCTTTTTATAATGTAAATTATTAAGTGGATAATTGTTTCAAATTTTGAAGTACCTAATTCAAAATTCGAACGAGTTATTTTTAAGTTACTCAAATGTTTATAGCTACTATATCTTTATTATAATTATTAAAAAATATAAAATAGATATAATGTCAGATCTAGTATTTATTATACTAACACTATTTGTAAATAAATTATAGATTAATATTTAACATTAATTACATAAATTATTTTCAAACACCATAGGCCCCATTACATCGTTCAATCACATCATCTTGCAGGAGCTATTATACATAGTACCCAAAGTCAAATAACTCAAAAACTACTCTTTCAAATTATGGTTTTGATACATCGAAATGTTTAGAAAAATCATCCGCTGATTTAATGTAGGGGGGAGGGGGGTGTTAATTTGACAGAAGTTTGTATCCCCACAGGACACTCCTTAAGTAGTACAAAAAATCTCAAGAATTTGAAAATAATATGATTATTAAGTATGTTTAAAAATGCAAACGATCAGATTTTGAATAACTGCATTATTTAAACTTTAAAGAGGAAAAGAGGGTGATCATGTTTGATGAATCACTCTGTATAACATTTTGGATCAAAATGGTTGCGAACCACTGGTTTACACTTTAAATCATTATGATCGTACATTTTAGTTTATTGTAGGTAGGTATATACTTTTGTAAAACTATTTTAAACACTTTGCAATACAGTGAGTTCCACTTAATAGTACCATCGCATATGTGACCAAACGTACTATGTTGACAGCTCTCGTTCTGCCGGACCAGTTTTGGTTATTCTTAACTTAACATAATTATTATCAATTTATCACATATAATTATATCAATACTTATGTTATTAAACTTGAAAGCAAGACTATTATCTGTATTTGTGTACGTTTATTTTAATTTTGTAAGCGAGGTATAAGCATTTTTCATATTGTAATATTTTACTCATTACTCGCATACCAATTTAAATATCCTAAGAAAACCAACGCTCAAACACACAAAACGTTTTCACTTTGTAGTTTTTAATAGGTCAATTTATACTTTAATGTTAAAGCTAAGAAGATAACATTTATTTGCTGAATGCAACTTTGCTTTGCCGTATAGTATGTTTGCAAAACTCCAACAACACAATATGTGTGGGTACAGATCCTCTTAATTTTATCACATCGGTGCAGGTGAAATATAATTTTCAAACTACTCTTTACTATTATACTTACAAATTTACCGAAAATAAAATACATTTACATATATTTGAGTAAAAATAAGTTAAATAAATAAATAAACTTTCAGTCAATAGTCAATAGCACTTGAGCTTGGGCGTAGATGAATTTACATTTTAACCTATTATCAACACATTTTATGTAACTTATAATTAGGTGTAATTATTAAATAGTATCACCAACCTAGATACAAGATGATAAATTATTATCTTTCAAAATTAATAATTATAAATATAACGCCATTTAATAGAATGTTGAGTGATGAGTGATGACCATCAAGTACGACCGTCAAAATTACGCCACGCCAGTGCCTGAAAATTCTAAACAATACTTGAAATTTGCCACGTGACCAGTGAAAACTAATTGACATATTTACGAGTCGTGCGGTACAATATTATAATTATTATTTGCACCAGAACACCTTTCATTCATATTTGATAATAAATAACAACGATGCGTCTATTATAGATTCGATTAAAACACGTTTATTGGTAGGTATAAGTATAAAATATGTGTATCTTTTGGATAGTTGTACAACAATCATTGTGTATAAGAATCTTGATGGCCCGACGAATAAATGATATTTTATTGTTCAACTAAATGTATATTTCAGTATGAATCGAACACGTAGGATATAATGATGTTAGAAGAAAATGTTCAAAAATAAATTTCTGAATACATTTTACATTTCCTTAAAACATTCAATAAAAATACACCATAATATTATTATACTATACATTGCTTGTAGTTCTATTAGATAAACATTTTCAAATTCCAGAAATTAATTACGTTCTGTATCTTTACATGGCATTGTTATAGGTTTCGATTTGAAGTTATTGAATTTCGGATGTTTTTACAAAAAGTCTCATTTGAAATTTAACATAACTATAGTGGTATACCATGGTGACACTCGTTATTAAAACTTTTTTCAGACTATACACTTTCATACGTAGGTACTAGGTACCTATCGTATATCGTATTCGAGGAGGTATATTATGGAGAATACCTACACGGAAGTCAAATTTGATGTTATTACAAAATAATTCGTGTCGTTATCCGCCGCTGTTGGGTAGTATTTTTGCAGTGCAATAAATAAACGCATTACATAGGTTTACGATTTACATAAATATATTTATGTACAATATATTATATTGTGGAATATAAATTATAATGCGTTATTATATAATACAATACTATTGACAAAACTAATAATATCGAAACGGATGTTTCAAGCGGATTCTCGAAGTCGTGGGAGGGAAAATATTATATCTTACCTAAGATACCTATATATTATGCCTTCAGCAAAACACGAAATCATAATAATACGAGGTACAATATTATAAATTGATACCATGTTAATATTGTATGTCATCGAGTTGGTGAGGGGAAAAACTATGTTTCCGGACTCAAGGTCATCAGGTCCACTACGCAGAAGAATGCGGGTCAAACGACTCCCATATAGCATATGGTTGGCCGTGAAAGCTTAATGGGAAAAAAACTAAAAGAACAACAACCACGCCGAACAAAAAGTGGACGGTATCCAAAACCGTTGTGTGATCGCTTGTGAAACAACGCACAAAACTACATCACTACACGTTAAACAAGACGTGTTAAAAAAAAAACCTAAAAAATGTTTTACGAAAATATAACGGGCAATCAAGACGTGTATTAGTTTTTTTTTATTCTATCACACGCCGTACAATTTAATATATTTATATATTATATTATATACAATGTGTTTATAAGTATTTTACTGCTATACAGTGTCATTATGTGCCATAAACAAAACCGCCTGCCTCTATGTGTGTTTGGACTTTTATATTATAATATATATATATATATATACGATGTATCTTATTATTATTATTATTATTATTGCATTTTCTCGTTTTTCGTGAAAGACCATCATCATGCACACAGCACGCAGCGTTGTTTCTGTTTTTTCTTACATTCTTTAGTATTTACGTCCTCCCACCCCCACTGACCCTTATTATACACCCATAGATTGATCGATAATAATGTAAGCACAAAATGTTTTAATTTCTTCAAAGACAGGTGATTCTTTTAAACACTCATTTTATGGATGTTTAACTCGTCATCTCAATAAATATTTTTTACTATCCTATATTGCTATAATTGTTTTAAATTTTAAATTTTTTGAGTCACAGAATACATTTTTAATTACATGCAAAATATTTTTCTGATTATCTAAAATTTTGTTCAGTAGTTGGTTATAACTTATAACTTTTAAAGTTTTTGATGAGCCGAGATTATATGAAAACAGAGGTATACTCCAAAAATATTAGTGTACTTTTACTTATCTAAACTTTAAATACCTACTTAAAAAGTTATAACTTGTAACTAACTAAAAACTCTCGTTTAAAATTCGGTTTTTATATTGTATTGAAATTTTCAGTTAACTATTCAGTATTCTGCTTAAGAATATACAATTAGATTTAAATAATAGAGAAGAATTAAATTCTGTCACTTCAACTAAAAAAATTGTACCGATAAAAAATTATTAAATATTTTCGAAGAAAATTGTGTTTACCTATAATTAGAGATACCTACAATTATTTTGCTACATTATTTTACTTAAACAAAATATGTATTTTGTATTAAAAGTTACAACCGAGGAGCGCAAAACAGGTGTAATATAATATATTACAGCCGGGTCTGAGTGTTGAGAGCGTATTTCCACTTATTTTCACAACAATATAATTATTATAGAACTTTTCGAATAATTTCGCGAATTAAAATGTGAGTGGTTTGTGTGCTGTACCTACTTGTATCTTAACAAAGCAAAATAATAAAATGTCACTCTGGTTATACAATGATGAGTGTTTAGTCGGGCAATATAATAAGTCTGGTATAAGTTCTGTGAATGTAAAAATACGTTTAAATTCGCTTTGTATACTACAGCGGCTTACAACTGTATTCAAAAATCACGAACACCGCTAAGGGATGGACAATGGAATAAAGGCGAAGTTAATAAAAGTTTATTATTTATACCCCGCCAAGTTTAAATCTTGTAAAACAAGTGACAATTATCCGACAGTCACATGGTAACTCGCCACACTTAAGTTTTTAGTTTAATCGTGAAAGCTGCAGCCTGTTATAGTGATTATACTGCAAAATAAATTGAACTGTAGAATCAATCAGACGCTGAAAGACGCTAAGTTTTTTCGAGTATATTATAGTACAGTTAAACAGATAAATTAAATTTCCAGTAACTGGAAATTGAACTTGTTGAACTGTGTGTGTGTGTCTACAACTGTAATCTATCATTCTTCGCTTCTTCAGTGATAAGTCTTAAACGATTTCTGATAAATGTATCCAAGAGAATAATCAACGTTCGCGCGACACCCATCATCGTTTTCTATAGAAAAAATGCAATCAACAATAAATTATTATAATTATTATTTAACGACCGTGGCAATAAAATATTAAATAAACAAAATGTAATAAGATTGATCGGATAAATATTACGAAAAGTGACAAACTGTATTGAGTATGCTCAAAAAAAAAAAATGAAGTCCTAACTATTTTTTGTATGAAACTCATTTACTCATGTAAATAAAATGTATTGTATTTGGCTGTCACGTGGTGTGCTGGTGTGCTCCCATAGTTACTAATAAATACAAATTTTCCATTAACACATATTATTTAAAATAATTAACTGGCTTAGTGTTGAAATATGTGTTTTACAATGTCCACTGAAAATTCTCAGTCGACTTTTGTTAAACTTTTGTTTTTATATAATATGTATTGTATAGTTTGAAGTATCTCCCTCTATTATACTATTTATACTCTGAACACTTTTTGTTCTTATTATTGTTCACCATAACACGGTTCTTTAATTTTTAGTTTACAGTTTAACATTATTTTAATTTTATGTTTTCTGAAAATGTTGCTGTATATATTTTAATACACAGAATTTTGAACAAATAGTTTATTATTTACGAGCATTCCCTGATAAGATGGTAAGGAAAGTTGAGAGGTGCGTGTGGTTTATATTATTATGTATACATAGAGCGTATACCCCTCGAAATTTTGCCATTCTAATCCTCTCATCGAAACTTCGAATACTCATCAATAATAAACTATTGTTCGATATCCAATATTTATGTAAACATTTTCAGAATATCATATAATATTAAAAACAAATGGGTTGCCTGTGGCGTTTGAAACTATAATATGCATATTATAAATGATCACTATGATAAAAAAAAAAAATTATGAATATAAATAAGTTCGCTAAATTATGCACAAGAATATGTTTCTTTTTCTCGAAACCATGAGAAAATAAAATTAGGGACATAATGTAAAGGCTAGTAAAATTGGACCGAGTACCAGGTATAGTATGATGATATTATATCTATTATATAATATGTATTAAACTATAATGGATAAATGGATACTAAATGTATATACATGTTTGAGCTGCTGGTAGAATATCGTATTGAAATGGGCAACCCGTTGAGTTTTACATAATTTTCTTTTTGTATAAAAACTTCTGCAGCGAAACTTATAAACTAATATTGTATGGCATAAAACATAATGAAATACACTATGCAGTATAAAAGGATGAACTTTTCATATTTGTTTTATTATCTCGATCGGATATACAGAATATCGGCAATGATCAATGTTGGTAAAAAAAAAAAAAATTCTGCAGGTAAAGTTCATACGGGTATTATTATATCATATTGCCTATATAATTTAAAAGTCATAAATTTCAATAAATAGTACATTCGATGAATTTGTCAATATATATATATATATATATTGTAAGAGTTAACACGTAATAATAAAAATAAAAATATGCTATATTACTATTGATCATGAATTATGATTTATGAATAATGATTAACTTCTAAATCATGAGGGGTACCTATACGTGTAATTTTTCTGAGGGTATACCTTAATTATAATTTATTACATACATAGTTAAATTGTTTTAAATTTAAATTTTAACATCAACAATACATAATCTTAATCTTTTGGCGTTGACAAATTCGTTGAACGTAAATTTATTGAAATTAATAATTTTAAACAATGTTATATACTTATTATAATGTAATCTGTAATCTTTTTAAGCTCTAATCGTCGGTTCGCCTCGGAGATTGTTTTACCTAATACTGGCGCAGAGATAAATTTAAAATATTATATTCTATAGCGTTGCATCTACAGACTATAGGGAAAATAGTTAAGACGGACAAAAATGGCATGTCTACAATCGTCTCTTTTCGGGCTTTTTTCGACCTCCGTCAAAGTACCTAAAGTACGTAGATTGTTATATTTTGTAGTTTATCAGTTTTAGACCACTATAGTACCAGCAGGTACCACCTAAACCAAACGTCGACTGTACCTAATCATGCGCTTTCCCGCTGCCGAATAAATTGCAATTTATCAATATAGTAGTATTTATATACTTACATTTATTATATATAGGTACCTACTTATTTACGACAAACCGTATACACGCGAACGTCACGCTCTGGTTTTCATTACCAATAGCAACGCTGTGAGATAGGGTATACCGAACAATGGTGTTAAGGCCGATCGCGGTTATCAGGTACCTTCAACACTATGCAGCGGTACGCCGGTATAGATATACTTACTAGTTACTTAACATTAATTACATAAAATAAATACAAATATAAAGTATAAGCACAAAAGGAAAATTTTTTTTTCCGTCCTCCATTCAATACTGAAACCATATAATGCTGAAGTGGCGTAGCCATGGTAGGGGCTGTTGGGGCTGCAGCCCCCCCCCCCCCTCCCCCCGAAATGTTAAGAAAATTTAAAAATTATTTTTATGGTATATGATAGTAGCTTAAAAAGTTTTACATTGTATTTAAAATATTAAAAAATTTAATATAAGTATTAACATTTTTCTATCTGTGCTAGAATTATTTAATGTATAAAAGCGTAAAAGTTGATCAGGGCCAAATCTTGCCCCTGAAACTTTAACCAAACCAGAGCATGGTTTACGAGCACGTCAGCGTATATAGTAATATAATAACAATGTTATAAACAACAGACAAAGTAAAATATTTTTATTAACATTATAAAACGTTTACTTTATACAGCCGATCTACTTGGAACGCCGTATAGCATATAATATGAAATATGGCTAATATAATATGCAATTTCTTTGAGTTAACAAACAATTTATTAATTAGATTAAACTATATAAATATTGGCTTCATATTTATGAGGTTATTACTGTAGTCTGAAAATTTGTGTATATTCCTATGTATAAATGGATGTTGGTATATCTGAGATTAATAGACTCAAAAACTACTGGACTGATATTTATATTTTTTGCGAAATGATCAGTGTTGTCAGGGGCAGGTTTTATACTATTGAAATCCGACCAGTAGAAAAAAGTTAGGTTCCTAAATTTTTTATTATTTATTAATTTATATAGGTAATAATAACGAAACGCTGTCCTATGGTCCATAGTGGAACCACATTACTCTAGAACGGCCTTACCGATTTTGGCTCATTTTTGTTTTTAAATGTTCATAAGTAGGTAAGAGTCTGAATGAGTATTTTACGAAAAGAAAAAATTGAAAATCTTGGAAGAAGTGCTCAAACAAGGATTTTGAGATTCATAATGGAAATAGAACATTTCTTTCTTTATAAATAGTTGCCATTGGTTATTCGGGCCAATAAGGAAAAAACATGCATCAAATCGTTGCGTTTATGGCCTCGAATAAAAAAATTATATCTTAAAACAAATATGAGAGTTGAATGTATTTATTGTTGCTTATATAGGTACTCAAAAATTACTTGACCGATTTTTTGTGAAAATTTTAAATTGTTCATATTATCATTGGATTTATCATAACTGTGTTGGCCTTAGAATTTCATCAGGATTAATAAAAAAATAAAGTTTTTTTTTTAGGGATTGACTCTGGAGTCAGGATACCACAAACAAAAAAAGGGTGGTTGGTTCTGAAACCACTCATCCAAACGTTATGTGTTTTTTTAAAATGTATAGATGACATCGCGGAGCAGGTTTTAAACATCTTTAAATATTATCGGTCCAACTCCTATAGATGGAATATTGAGTCATAAAATATGAATACCACTAGTGGCGCTATCTGTTCAGAAAAAAATTTTAAAAAAATTGGTATAGACAAGTCGTCCATAAAACTAATCAAATGATTTTGACAAAAGTTTCAGAAATAACAGAAAAGCTTAAATAGAGCTTGAACCACGTTAAAAAAATATACCAATAGACTATATTATCCAATACGTCACTGGGGGAGGCTGAGACACGATTGAGCATAAAACACCTTTTTTGCGACATGATTGAGCAAAATTGTCTGCGTATCAAAGGAAATCGGAATACAAAAGAAAACCTACACAATTGAGCATAAACAACCCTCCAACGTTGCCATTTTCATTTTAAACTATATTATATAAAAATATTTATTTAAATAACTATAATAATTATAACATGTCAAAAAATAACATGATTTCATACCTAGTCAATAATATAGTCACATTTCATAAATCTGGTTGATAATAATAATAATAATCTATATATATAAAAATGGAGACAAAAAATTCGAAATTGCATCAGTTGAGAACGGCTGGGCCGATTTTGCTCAGATTTTTTTTAAGATGTTCGTAATTGCCAGGTGAAGGTTTTTACGAAAGAAAATTTTTAAAAAGTCAATCGAATAATTAGAAAATTATATAAATAATTATAATTATATAATATTGATGTCTGGGATTTGAACTCGATACCGTTGTCTTTATTTACTCTAAGGTGTATTATATTATATTGGTTGCTTTTGGTTAATCGGGCATGTTTGTTGATTTGTATTATTATTTTTTGTAAATATATCTTATATGAATGACGGTGTTTAGATTAGACCTATGGGAAGAAGATACGCTAATTTAAAAAGGGTTAAATTTGGTTTTTTTTATTCATCGGATTTTAGTACGGTTAGGTTAGGTTAGGTTAGGATTTATAGGTAGGTGGAATTAAGTAAAAACGTCAAACTTGGTATAACTTTGGTACTTTTTGAGTTAAATCATACACTTACGTACAAACAGCACGGGGCCGTGATCTACCGCAGGTAAATTACCTATCTGATAATGTACTGCTGCAATTCAGAATTTTTATTCCGGGCAACAGAAAAGTTAAGATAAATCTAGAACATCATACACCGAATATTAAATAACGCATTGAACAATGTTTGAGTCATATAGAGTTGGTACATTTAACGGGAAACGAAGTGCACGGGATCAGCTAGTAATTGTTGTATATGTAAGAGACGTGCTCTGGCGGACTGTGCCAAATAGACGCGACAGTCTCTCTATGTGTTACGTAACTGAATAAGATTACTTATTTATTGTGTTTGTCTATCATTTATATATTACAAACATAACAATAATAATAATAGTTATGAAAATAATAAAATCGAAATATTCTTAAGAATTAAAAAAAAACTAGTGCATATTGTTTATAAGTCAAGAATACTACAGAGCAGGGGTCTCCAAACTTTTTTATTCAAGGGCCACAAAAAAATCAAATGCTCTTAGCGGGCCAAAAGTTTATTAACACATATAATTTTTAAGTTTATGATAATATATTAGGTACCTAGGTACCTATATAAATAATATGTTTACTTTATATTTGTGTATAAAATATTGTTTACTTTACAATATACTTAAATAAAAATAAATAGGTATAAATATAGTATAATATAAATACATTTTTGAAATAATTTTTTTTATCTATATTTACCTATGCGTCCTATGAGGGCCATGGGCCTGTTAAAACTTGTCCGCGGGCCGTATCCGGCCCGGGGGCCGTAGTTTGGAGACCCCTGCTATAGAGTATCGGTGATCGAACACTGATATTATTTCTAAAATAATTTTGGAATTGTATCTTAATTTATTATCTTATATTTTCCCCCAATTCTAAATTTTTAAAACTTCTGAACTTAAATCTAGGCTCAGCTCACGGCTCGCGTCTGGTATCATAATAATTGGTGTAATAATACTTGAAAATAATAAATTACAAAATGTCGGACACGTGAATGTGGCAACATCGCATAGAATATTCTATGCTCAATCATGATGCTAAAAAGGTATAATATTATGCTCAATCGTGCTTTACCGCTGGGGGATAACCCATCTCGGTCGAATTAAAGTGAGATACGCCGATGCCGATCCCTGTTTTACTCATGGCCACTTGTATGTTGTAGATCGCGTGCATATGAACTCAGAAAGCAATTACATATTTCATGTACCTGACCAAATAATTAATTATATTGTTTACAAAGAAATGTTAGAAAGTCAATAACTTTAAAAAGGTATTCAATGTTTAAAATGCTTAAAAATAAATATATGGCTTAAAACGGTTCATGTCCAGTTAAAAAAAAGTTTATATTTTCATTTTCACACAAACAATTATTAAATAATTATATAGTAAGTAACCATTTATAGTAATTATAGTAAGTAACCGTTTTTCAGTTTGATACAAAATGGAATTTTAGCTAATAATTATTTATCCGAAGGCAACATATAGGTATTGTTTCGTTAAAATTATTTTCACACAAAAAACAACCTCAATGCTCAATATAGCATAGATAGTATTATTATATTGGCATCGTCAATGCCGGGCGGGACAATTAGTACTTACTGCAATACATGGAATATAATTTCATGATAAACATTTTTACAACGGTGATTAAAAAAATATAGACAGGGCACGTGTGGCGCCAATAAATATAATAGGTAACAATAAAAAAAGAACAACCGATTCCAAGTAATAACTTCACTATATACTGTCAGCAGCTACACGGATGGAATAAAATTCACGAACAAGTGGATTGAGTACATATACCGTTAATTATTACGATATGCGTTACGGTATTGCGATCGGTTCTCAAAAGGCAAAAACTGAAAAAAATATTAGGTAGGTAACAAAATTACAGTAGTACAACACTTACCTATACGTATACGTTTATGATATACCATATAATATTATATACCTGCTCTGGTATCCTGCAGGTCACACAATCGATTCGATGGTGGATTTAATGACCAACTTTTGTTTGGATTTCGACTCTTCTATAATAGTTATAATAATGTTATTCAGCATCGAATAATATTGTGGAATGACCAGGACTGGGAATTTAATGTACTAAAAAAGCACGAATATGCATACACTAAAAATTCTAGAAATAAGTGAAATCGATAAAAAATAAATAAAAAATACTAGTTGCACAGTTATTTTTCGGCTTGAAAAGTGCCAATAAATTATGCACGTAAAACATAAAAATGTGTTTAAACAAATAAAATTTAAAAATCAACAGAGACTTATTTTTGAACAATAGATCTGTTATTTATAGATATATTAATTTATAAACTTTGCATAGGTATTTACCGATTATTTTTTCCTCAATTGTGCAAGAAAAAAAATAGTTATACAACCATAAACGTCTAAGATAATAAGTGAACAGACGTAAAATAAAAAATATAATATTTAAAACGGTAATATGGAATTAAATACATATGGAAAATGTATAAACTCACAGCTCTGTAGGTAATGGATATTGTTGAGATGAAAGAATTATTTCATGTCCGTACAGTACCTAGGCACCTACATAGTTTGCAGTTGGAGGCGGACCTGACAACGTGTAAAAACGAATTGAAAAAAAAAACACTCGTAACGGTGTTTCACCGTCGCCGTTGTTGGCCGGAGAAAAGACGTTACACAATAATATTATCACAATATGAAAGAGGAAATATAAAAAAAAAAAACAACATCGGAATCGAATGAAAAAAAAAACAGCATTAGGTATAGTAGGTAATTATCATTGAAAAAAATTTCGAGTCTTGTAGCCGTCGTATAATATATTATATTACACAACGTAATCCGTATAAAAGGCCTTTTATAAACCGACATAATTCATAGAGCACCCTAACCCGATCAAAACCAGAATAAAAGGTAAGACCTAAAACCCGAAAAATTACCCATTATTTTATTTAGGGTTTAACCACTCGGCAATCAAAATTAATTGTTTTTTTTTTTTTCACAAATTAAGCTCATGCGGTAGCGACGCAAACATTATTATTATAATTATAGTACGATATATGATTACCTATACGTTTTTTTTAAGAAAATATATTAATATGATGTTTATTGTCATTTGTAATATTTGCTGTTGAGACGTTATTGAATTTTTCTTTCCAATTTACTCGTATTATAGTGTAATATTTTTTATCCCATTCACAGTATTTAAGCATACTGAAGATCAAAGATGTCGGCATTTGGCGCCACGGCATTGTGCGTTTCAAAGACACTGAATGCATCAAAGTCAACCACTCCTATTATATTATGTATAGCAATGCGTATTATGTATACACTTGCGGTTTGTACTGCGGAAATTCATCAAAACTGTATGAAATCCGTCAACAAAATCTATACACAGGAATAATTATGTACCAACCACTCGGTAAAAGTTTGATTTCACAGAAACGACGAGAGCTGCACTGACGCGGAAAAGCGCACAAACGAAAAGCTAAATTTAAGTTTCGGAATTCCGATGTGGGCCGTGGTGGGTGAGGGGGGCGTGGATCCATATGGTCGCAGAAAATCTATGATTCACCCCATCGAGGCAATATCGTCGAAAACAAACTGAAGCGGACAGAATGCGCATTTCGTCAAGTCCGCGGGAGGTGGTACATGTTTTGAGGGGGTGGGTCGGGGTGAAAGCTATATAAATATATTTCGGCCGAAGGGTCGCGACGTATTTTTAACTCGTTTTCGCTTAGAACTAATATTTTATTTTACCAAAGCTGCGCCAAGGCCTACGCATAATGTATGGCCGCGAGTGCACGTGGTGCGTACGTAACCACTGAACTAAACCGTGTTTTAATTATATACATACTTAAGTACAAGGTACCTACCTATCAACGTATACCTATACATAGAATGTGGGTACCACAACATTTGTTTCGAACAATTAAAACCGCGGGCTCGGGTAACACAATAAACGTAAAATAAAAACGGCATAATATTGTTGTCTTTTTTTTGTCCAGCCGCCTACGCAATATTATAACCATACTGTCAAGCTCGAACATTGTTTCGCACCGTTCGTAGGTATAATATAATGCGACGTAATCGGGTGACACGTTTTTCGTACGTCGACTCACGTCAATCACTCGCACTCCCGTCACTTAATTCGTATTTATTATTTAATTTATACCTAAGGTATAGTACACAGACACAACAAGTATAATATTATTTAAAATATATTACACGTGCACAATACGTCATAAACATTATATTGTTTTCATATTATATCATTACAACGCTGCTGCACAGGTTTCTGACATAACCCCGAAACTGCACGGAATTGATATTGATGCGCCGCATTAATGTTCAACGACTGTCGAATATTGTAACCGCATTACCGCCAATAGTATACAATGTATGGTCATTAGCAGGGTTCGGGACTTATAGCATTTGCATATCCTTCATAGGTGATGTAAAACATAGCAGAGTGATCTACAAATACGTTTTGTAGTACAGAGAATTAAAATATGAAATTTTATTTTGCATATTTTTGCATATTTTGGGGGTTTTTGCATATTTTAAAGGTTTTTGCATATTTTTTGCTTATTCGACGATTTTTAATGATTGATGGTTAATATAATTGTTCAAAATGTATTAATTAAAATGTTGAACGATTAATTGCGAAAATTTGTTTTGTAGTAATACTATTTGTGTAGCTATCTGTCACAAAAATGTAGTACGTGCACTTGATTTATAAATACCTACTCAACAAATCGAAAACCATGTAGTTATCTGAGTTATGGTTTAACAAACAAATATATGTAATATTATCACCGGAGGAGAGTCTATGGATCTTCGTTCAATAGCAGAAGATCTAACATGTAATGATCTGTTATTTTTCAAGTATGCTCCCATTACTTCCGTCGACTTGGAACGTTCATTTTCGGCATATAAGTGTATTCTAGCCGATAATAGAAGAGCCTTCCAGTTCGAAAATGTTCGAAAACATCTAATAGTTCATGCAATCACAAAGGCACTAAGATTTAAATTACAAATTTTTTTATTTTTTAATTTTTTAATTTTTTTAAATATAAAAAAATTAATATATTATATATACCTATTTATTAATACATATAATATCAAATAAATCTTTTTTGTTAATGATTTTTAATTTTTTTTTAAATTTTTTAGTGCATATTATTTTCATTTTTAGTGCATATTTTTAAGTTTATTGGGTCATATATAAGCGCATATTTTAGTGCTTTTTAGTGCTATAAGTCCCGAACCCTGGTCATTAGGTAGGTACTATTAATTATCGTGTAAAATTGATATTTATTAAACTTTAATTTATATTACCTACCTATATAC
Source organism: Macrosiphum euphorbiae (assembly GCA_949089665.1). NCBI lineage: Eukaryota > Metazoa > Arthropoda > Insecta > Hemiptera > Aphididae > Macrosiphum > Macrosiphum euphorbiae. The sequence goes on from CARXXK010000001.1 coordinate 118,238,942, forward strand.
GTTAGAATGATACAGAACGCGTGTCGTGTACAATGTATATTTATGTACAATTATACAATAGATTATTATTATATTATTCACGTGAACGTCGAACAGTGTGCATATTATACTATTATAACTACTTTAATATTGCGTACAAAGTAATATTATTATTTTTTTTTTTATAGGTGAATTATTGTCCACGTAAATTTCTCTTCCTCCCGCAATAAAAATATTACAATTTTAACATGCCGTTACCCATTAGTATGTATTTGCACACGATTTTTATAAATTAAACGCTTTTGTGGAGGCTAGGAAAATGCGCAAAAACCGAAAACTAATATTTATTTAGGGCATGGAAAGGTGTGGGGCCGGGCAATTGCATATTTCGGGTCTGGTAGCGAAAATGTATGGTAATTATTTTCTAATCATATTGGCATAGGAATAAATTCTGATATAAATATAATTATGTTGGCTGGAGAAACATTGCCTACTAACCTAACATATTATATTATGAACATTATTGACTCTCAGGACTGTGCCGAGAGATCACCCCGCGTGGTTCATTAGAAATTTAGAGTTTGAGTCGAAGTTCGGATGGTAACTCGCTCTATTTTGGGACAAATCTATAAATAGGTGTAGGTACATAAAAAAAGTTGAGACGTGTATTGTGTAATGTACGAACTATAGTATTTCGATTAAAAACTATCAATTAATAGCGTAGGTACATCTAACAACGTTAATGTTAAGTTAATATATTAGTTTAATCTATGGGTTAAACCAAATTAATCTGTATAGGTGTAAATTAATCAAAAAAAAAAAGAAAATATTTATCAGCGGAACAAAAATATTTCATCATTTATGCGTGCGAAAGGATGCATGTATAATATAAGTAGACAGCTAAAACCATTTATTACTGGTAATTTCTCTTATGCCTAGAAAAATTAAAAAAACATGATTTTCTCATACAACAGCCTCCATTATAAGATTAAAATATACATATATTATATTTTATAAAGACTAAGAAAAATAATATTATAAACAAAATGATCGGACTTATCTATACTACTATACTACTATAGAATGAAGTCGCTTTTTTTTGTTCGGGATAAATTCCGAAACTACTTATTCAATCGTCGTGCAGTTTTTTTTAAATTTAAGGGAACATCAACCCTTAGATATAAAAGTTGCACATTTTATAAGTTTTAAACTACAAAATAATTATTCAAATTTAAATTTGATAAATTTTGTCAAAATTCGATCTTTAAATGCTTAAAAAAAAAATGTTGCCTATGTATTTTTAATATTTTTCAACTGATATTGTAACAATATATCAGGAGCCTTGTATTAAATTTTTACACGTTTTGGCCCAACAGATAAAACTTTATTGATATTTATAGAAAAAAAAACTAAAAAAATTTAAAACTGAAAATGTCCGTAAACAGCTCAAAATATTTTGAAAATTGTATGGTGTATAGGGAATTCTAACATAAACATTCATTTAAATTTTCATGTGTTCGAGTGAATATCCAATGTTGTTAAAATTTGAATTTCAATAGCTCATAAAAATCTAATTTGACTTTCTTCTAAACATTTTTTTTTTTATAAGGTAGATAATCTTCCAATCGAACAAGATACTGAAGTTGAAAATCGAAGCATTATTTCGGTACTTATCGTGTACACAGACACAAAAAAAAAACATCATTGTAAAATCAATACATTCATCGTTCCACTCAGAATCTAAAATTGACTCCGAGTGATAGTGGTGTGAGGTAACTATAATATATGATATATATATTATATATATATATATTATATATATTAGAATTAGTAGAAGAGCCACAATGGCACAATTCGTATTACCAACTCGACGACATCATCATGATAAAAAAGAAACTAATTTATTCATAAATCTGTCTAGATGTCAAAACATGTTCGATAATTTCCATTCATTTATGCATTTTTAAATTTTTTTCTTGTAAAAAGTCAGGACTCATAATAAATTTAACAACAAAATTTGAAAATTGAAAATAATACTTTTATAATGTATTACGACTTGTTAAAAAAAAAAATAATGATAAAATATTAAGATTTTAGAGTGGTTTTCCAACGTACTCAGCAATATCTTAGAAATGGTTTTAATTTTAAGTTAAAAAAACATGAACTTTTTTCAGTTGAATATAATATTATATATTTTATAATATTCTCATCGAAAATTCGCCTCGAAAAATTAACAAAATAATACCATAATCCAAAGGAGTATTTTTAAAGTGATAAACTGCATTATAGTTAACTGGCTCTTATAATGTCGATGTTTGTTTTATGAGTCGATAATAAACAATAGTTGATGCTCTCAGAGATCTTAAAAATATCAAATATGAGCACCCGTAAATTAAGTAGAGGCAGCTCTAGGTTTTTCGGGATAACAATAATGTTTTGGTTATTAATCCGATATTTTATTAAAATATTTTTTTCGTGTCTCAGCTTACCTAATTGCATTTTTGCAGTATAACTGAAATCTAAGCAACAATAGTACCCCGTCCAAATCTAGACCCGTGTCTCCATCAGTTGAGTCAAAAATAATGACCCGGATGATTTTGTTCGCAACCAGTATACAGTCATTTTTTGGATGGTGGGGGGTTGCAATTCGAAACCTCTTGTACTAACGATATTGTGTGTATAGTTCAAAATTAAATTTTACCAACTAGCATTTAATTTGAATGTAGGTACACCGTACACGGAGAGCTAACGAAAGCACGTGCTTTTATATAGGTACCAGAAAAAAATAAGTTCGATTTGTCGCAGTTTTCTTCGCGAAACAGGTAACAATTACCTATCTACAGGCAAATGCGCGTAAACACAACGGGTTTTAATTTTCTCATACTGTACAATAGGTACACTTTAATGAACGCTTGTTGTGGTTAAGTTTTCTCTATTTCATATTATAATTTATATTATATTATTGATTACCGTGTTTTCGAAACCGCGTTTTCGACGGAATCTTGACAACTGTGACAGTAAAATGTAACATTATAATTTATAATAAGATTATAATATAAGTTCACGGTACGCGTATCGTACAGTGCGCAAGTTTACACCGATGTTCGCTTGAACAGGTCAGATTGTATATTATAATAATAATTGTACATGTAGGTAATGAGTGTGTAATTTTTTATCCCCTCTCCGTTATACGTGTGCACATGCATGGGTTGGTAAAGATAATTGATTATTTCCCATATATATATATACGATTTTAGGTAGGTACTTACTTCAGATAGACAGGCTCTTACAAATGTATGACTATATATTATATACAAGATGATTTACCAAGCAGGCTCTCCTTCCTTTTATCCTTTAAAAATGCGTCTATTGAATTCATATTTTTTTTGAATCTTTAAGTACTTACACTTGAAAAACAACATTTTTTTTCAAATACTTGGGTTTTTTTTTACAAGAGTTGTATGACGCGTATTCTATGTTGAATCAAGATTCTTCTTTTTTTTTTATCAAGTGTCAACCATACCATGTTTTACTGTGAATATTTTTAATCTGATGATTTTAAATGTTCGAAGTAGGTATCTAAATAAAAATTCAAATTAGTAGTTTTAGTATTATTAAACAGAAAGTAATAATAGGATAATAGTCCTTAATAATGCTCTTAATATCAAATCAAATTTAAATAGATGTTATACTTAGATCTCAGTTTTTACAAATTGTAAAATATAAATAAATTCAAATTAGGTAAAAACCTAAAAACTATAACTTCTAATTTTTAGTCCCCTTATAATTTTTTAAACATAATATTGCCACGGAAATATGAAATATATATTTGTTATACATTCTTATTTCTTAGTAGGTACTTATATTTTAATAACTCAGAATCTATTTGTTTGATTTTTGATGTACATACATTCTTACAGATATTCTAAAAAATTATCTCTTTAAGTCTTAACAGTTTATAATATTTTTTATTGGTTGTTCTTATTTAAAAATAAATGAGTTTTTTCCGCCACATAAGATACCTCTTAAATTGAAATTTCAGCATTTGAAAATGTTGTACTTTAGTATACCTAAAATTGTTAATTGATTCATTGTTATAAGAACATATAGAGGTAACAAAGGTTAGTGAATCATATAATTATAATTAAGACTTAAGTAAAACAAACGTTGCACAATATCCTATTATAGGTAATGTAGATAGCGTGCACTCTCGTATATAATAATATATATTATATTCTATTATTCTATACTTCATATACTATTATAGTATCGAAGTGTATTTTAATATTAATCGCAGAAGACTAAGTGTATTTTACCGATGTTTATCATCGTACTTAGGTAATTGGTTTGGTTCTTTTTCCTCTCGGAGGGGCGTAAAAAATAGCGTAAATCTTATATGGAGAAAAACGCGGAAAAAAATAACCAAGAGAGAACTCTACACGATAGTTCACGATTACACTGTGCCTTACTCGATTTCTAACGTACAGAATTTTTTATTTCATTTCGCTTTACGTGAAAATTATTTATTTATAAAAAAACGCAAATCTATTACCGTTTTTTCCTGTAGCAATGTTGCACACTTGCGATCGATATTGTTATTTTTTTGCCTTCAAGATTCAATTTGCTATACTTGTCTGTAACCTTTTAATATTTCCCACTAACAAATATTTTTCGGTCTATTACGTGCACATAAGAATTTAACTTAATATAAAATGTGTGTAAAAAATAAATTTGAAATTAAGAAAAAAATTAAATCCAACGATTCTAACAACTGAGTTAGTGAATAATAATTACAAAATAATAAATATTACACATTTTTTTCACGTTAAATATTAGAAAAATTATAATGATATATACATAATAATTATAGGTAGATATGTATGTTAGTATATAGACATACCCATAATATAATATAACGCTGTCTAGACTGTAGTTTTAGTCCATATAAAATAAAACATTTTAAATATGAACTAATGAATGTATGGCTCTATTTACAAATTACATTCCACATCATGTTACAAAAAGTAATGCTTAAATTTCATACTATATTACATGATTTATCGCGTACCCATTATGTACTTCAGTAGTATACTTTTATTTCAGATTCAGATAATATTGATATATTGCTAAAATATGATTCATGCCCGAAGCATATAATAATTATACAATCAAATTTAAATAGTTCTACTAGAAAACAAAAATTATTGTCACCTGCAGAAATTTAGTTCTCTATGTAGATATATGAAATCCGCAATACTGCAGTACCTACAACACACCTTAAATTATATATTATAATACGATCAAATACTGTTTATTTACGCTGCGTTATTAAATCGTTTCGCACCCAGCACCATATTATATATTAGGTTTAATAATAGTATTATATTATACGGTGCGAATAATAGATGTCATTGTGCGCGTGTTTCATGAAATAGATAAATTTTCTTTCTTAGACAATGATACGACGATAATATTACAATATTCGTCGCGTACGAACTCGTTTTTTTTTACCTTTTCACCGACGAATCACGTTTTTTTATTTCATTTTATTTTTTAAATTTAAACGTTCGCTCGCATGATTTATATTCGTTCGTATTGTGAGCCACCGAACGGCTGCAGCTGGATACTCGCGCAAACGTGCGCTGATATACGACCGGCGGCGGTGCGATTTTTCAATCAGTAATAACCGAATAGGCAATACTGCTGCACTCATAAATCTACATGGTGGTGCGAGCTTTTAGTCAATATACGGTCGGTCCAAAAAGGCGTAAAATAAAGTGTGAAAAACGAGAACGAGAACGCCCCGCAGCCGCGACGATCGCATATTGAGTTCGCGGGGTGAAACGGTTTTGGAAAATATTATTACAGTTCGAAATCACTCGTATACTTGCTGTACTCGAAACTGAAATACCATTGAGGGGGGGGGGCAGCAACGAGAGAATACTGTAGACAGTACGTTTCTATATATTATAATTTCAAGGCATGTATTTAAGAAGGGGATCAATCACCCCATAGGCATATATAATATATGCAGTCCTAACTCAAGACCTCCAACTTTAAAGGTCCCTACTGGATAAAATCATATCCCCCCCCCAAGACAAAATATAAATAAGCCACTGCAAGGCACTAAAACCCTCGGTGCCCAAATTATTAGTATCGCCGATAAAGTCTCTAATCACTGTGGCCCTATAGTAGTTGGTTAGCTCTGTTTAGGAATGTGCAAAGGGATCCAAACATCTGTAACGAAATATGCCGTTTACAGTCATCTTTTAGAGTGTGAAAAGCTGTGCAAAAAGATAAATCTGGTATAATTTGCTTTGTACAATATTTTCTTAAAAATAGGTTACATGTTATACTTACCACATAACTATTCTTTTGTTGTTGCTCCTCTAAAATATTGTCCTCGCTAGCTGATAGAAAAGTTCAAGCAAAGTTAGGTTTTCTTTAGCAAATTACTTTTAGATTAAATACACTCTCCGCGTTGGATTAATTTTAAAGTTCCTTCTTTTTCTTCACACCATAACATTCTTTTTTTGTTCCAATTTACCGTTCAAAGTAGTACAAACTATACTGCTAATCACCACATGTCATTAAGATGATGCTGCTTGCCAATATGGAACTCTTTCTATTATCTGCTTAACACTATAAATATACTATCTTGAATTTTTCAACTATCGTTAGTTTTTTTATTAATATATTTTTTTATTTAAGTTTATTTGTCATTGTCTTTGTATAAAATTGTAACCATTGGGGAGCTATTGGAGTTCGTACTTTTTATAAACAAATAATGTGTAGCTTAAAATGTAGGTTGCAATAATAATTTGAAACCATCCACTTTTGGATATTAAAAAAATAATGAAAAAAAAAATATAAATATAATTTGCGACTTTATGCGTATTTTCTGCATAGAAAAGTACTTTAAAATTTTTTTCTTAATAAAAGTGGTAAATATCGTTTTTGACTGAAAACAAATATTTTCCTCATTGCCCTTGAACTGCTTGCGTAAACGTCTACTGAGTGCTATTATTAGAAAAATGAATTATAAAAAGTGCATAGAAAAATCACCATCGATCACTACAACGAATATAATATTAAATGGGACCATATTATAATATATTATACAAAAGGCATACGTAGTAAACACTTAACAACAAAAAAAAAAACCCAATACATTTTTTTTATCTCATTGTATTTTAAAACATTTTATAGTACCTACCATCGGTTATTCGTACCAGAATTTCACCTGGGATAATTTGGTCTCTTCCTGATATTTAATGTACCTAGCGTCTTGTAAATTGTAATATTGCTACACAGTAATTAATATTATTATTATACCTGCTGATTACTTTATCGAATTACCCTCATTGTTTCAAAAACTATTCACTTTTTTGAAAATCCTTTTTTTATATAGTTTAAAGTTGTAATAAAACAAGATTATATTTTTATTATATTTTATCGTTATAGTTTTTAAGTTTTTATGTTTTTAATTATTTTTAATGAAAACCAGCAGCATGTTTTTTGTCATAATAAGTACATCGATGCATAAGAATTAAAAATAAGAATTTTAGAAGATTAGTTTATGAGTAATAATTTTTTTTAGTTTATATGAGTGGAGTGGAGTGCCCCTGTCTATCACTGCAACTACTCTCATCTAAACTTTTAATACTTATAAAGTTATAACTCATCAACTATATTTGACCTAGCCGTCCGAAATTTTATTTCTATACATTAGTACATGAAAATACTTTGAACATTATTCTGCGTAGGAATATGAAATTGAAAAGGCATGCGGTCATTCAAAAAGTACAAAAATAATAAATTATAACGAACAAAATTTAAAAATTATAATATAATTTCAAAAATTATTTTGTTAACTTAAAATTACTCAAATCGTTAAAAGCTTTAGAAATAATAATTATTTTACGTTAAATAAATATTTACATAATATGGTGATTAATATTATATCGTATACCCGTACCCGTACCATCGAAGTATGCGCATGGCAATATAATATAATATAATACGAACACGTTAAATTGTTCAAAACATAGTTTTATTATTTTATTATTGAAATAATATAATAGTTTATTGTTTAGGGCCTAAGCTGACTGCGACGTGCCGAGTACGATTAATAGGTACGGCGTGGCTTGTAAGACTCAACATGAGGTTCGTAGGTATACACATTATATAGGTACAATATAGTAATACCATACGGTTTTATTATTTATTTAATAATACAATTCACCGGATAACCTATTTCTTAAGACACACATGTACACACGTTACACGTGCGAATATGATATTTTATGTAAGGTCTTTACACCATCGTGCCACGGTGAGCTACGCTGACGGTATATTAATATAGTCCAAGCGACGGCGACTATACACCCGGTCGAGGAATTTTATACCAAAAAATAAAATGAAATAATAACTGTCGTATCGATCTTGCAGCAGTGCCACACATAATAATAATAATAATAATAATATGTACCTATACCTATGCGGGCTGTAACATAATATTAGATACGTATAAGATGGGCCGTGAGAAGGATTTGGCTGTTGAGTTTATTTTTACGATCATAATATATTTTCACGTTTTTTGGTTTTTTACGACGCGCGGGCGTATCTTCTATATTCTTTTACTGCTTACTTATTTAGGCGCATTTAGCCTTTGGGGGCGCAGAGCGGGAAGAAGATGGACGGTTTCCGTTAATAACTCTACGCCACGATTTATATAATATAAGTGATATTATAATTTACGATCAGTGGTCGTTTCAACGGGTTCGACTCCCATAGTAATATAAAATAGGTCACCTGTAATAACTAATAATATGAGAGGCTATGCAATATAGCTAAAACAGTGGATACCGTAATAACCTCTAGCCCGTCTAACAACTAAAATTTATTCACAATAATATCATAAAATATACCTACTTAGTAATATTATAGGTTGATGGTCAGTCTTCGCTCAGGATCGTTTTTCGTATGCAATGATTTATATCATTGAATTCAAATTTAAGACCGTCCATTACATTGACCCATTTGGGCCACTTGTAACCAACTGTACAGCAGAGTGACATCCACTAACCCGCTTTTTTAATATTCGTTTTGAGGCTACATTTTGTGGCAGTAAAAATGATTTGATGTTTTACATCAGCATCTTTTCTGATACTTGGTACGTCCTATTTGTTACCTACTTTGTGGGATCAAGAGTAAAAAGTAATACAATTTTTATAATGCCATTGAGTACAGTAGAATGTATAATATACGTAAAAGTGCCAAGTTATCTATGGTTATCTATTAATTATTATATTAAAATATTTACCTGACCAAAACTACCCACAAAAAGGATTATTACAATACTTTAGTGATATATTTGATGCGTGACAAAAACATTTGCTATAGTAGGTAGTTATTACTTTGCATGGCCCTCACAGGGGCATGTTTCAGTGGAGCCATTATTTTGTTGAATAAATATAAATATACAAATACACTCTAATAAGTAAAAAAAGAAACAATATTTTATTTTTCTATAGACAATAATTTTATTGTGTACTCAACAAATAAAATGTAGTTTACAATAATATTTATATAGTTTAAGCACATCAATCAAAAGTATTTTTAGATTCTGAGCGGAGCGATGAATGTATTGGTTTTACAATGATGTGTGTTTTAGATTCTGAGTGAACGAGAATGTATTGATTTACAATGATGTGTGTTTTTTTTTATTTTTTTTATTTTTTATTTTTGTGTCTGTCATCACGTTTAGGACAGTAAAAGTGCTTGGATTTTCTTCATCAGTAGCTTTTCTGATAGGAAAGTGAATCTAGTTGGTACTTTGGGGGGTCAAAAGTATAAATTTCCCAGTAGTTTTCACAAGCGCCGGGAAAAACAACATAAAAATTAAGGAAAAACGAGAATTTTTACGCAAAATTGGTTTTCCAAAAAATCGATTTTGGTTATTGGTGTAACTCTAAAACAAATGAACGTATATACATGAAATTTTCACTGGTTGTTAATATTTGCATTTTCTATACACGATAACATTTTCAAAATATTTTGATTTATTTTGAACTGTTTAGGGACATTTTCATTTTCCATTATTTTTTAGTTTTTTTTCTAAAAATATCAATAAAATTTTATTTGTTGGTTGCGAAAGCTTGAAAATTTAATAGAAGGCCCCTTAATATGTTGTTTCAAAGGCAGATGAAAAATATTAAAAATCCTTAGTCACAATTTTTTTTATAAGCATTTAAAGTTCAAAAATTGACAAAATATGGAAAAATCACGAAAATTAGCAAATTATTTTGAGTTAAGAATTCGTAAAAATTTTTCTTTTTAAATCTAAGATTTGAAAATGAAACACAAGATTCCTTATAAGATTATCTACCTTTATCAATAAAAAAATCTCTACCGGACAGTCAAATTAAATTTTTATGAGCGTTTGAAATTCAAATTTTTACAACATTGGATTTTCACTCGATTTCTCATGTAGCGATTTCCTTACTTTGTTGTAATTCAAAAACGAATAACTGTAGATACATGAAAATTTCACTGAATGTTTATATTAGCATTTCCTATACACCATACAATTTTGAAAATATTTTGACTCTTTTTGAGCTGTTTACGGACATTTTCAGTTTTCAATTTTTTTAGTTTTTTTTTTTATAATTGTCAATAAAATTTTATTTTGTGGGCCAAAAAGTCTGAAAATTTAATACAAGCTTTCTTATATATTGTTACAATATCAGTTGAAAAATTTTAAAAATACATAAGCACGATTTTTTTTATAAGCATTTAAAGTTGGAATTTTGACAAAATTTATCAAAATCTCGAAAATTATCAATCGTTGGAATTAAAAAATTATAAAATGTTCAGTTTTTATAACTAAGAGTTGAAAATTTAAAACAAAGATTCTCTTAAATTAATTCATACTGTAACCAAAAAATCTAAAAAATATATAAACACACTTATTTTTTACAGACATTTTAATTTCAAATTTAGACAAAATTTCATATTTAAACCAAGAATTACGATTTTAGTTATTTTGTTGTGATTGTATAATATTATTCGTGGGTACTTGAAATTTCTAAAGTAATCTACTATATATATATATATATATCTATGATAGTATCAGGGTTTGTTGTTGGTGTATAACGCGTTATAAGTACCTAATGGATATTGTGATATGATTAATTTGGAATTCATTATAGGTCAATTTTTTTTAATACCATAGATATGTATATAATATGTCTTATACCTAGAAGGACATACCGTCTCCGCTCGGTATCGTTTTTCTTATACAATGATATTATATCATTGAATTCAAATTTAATACCATCCATTATACAATGACCCACTTGTAACCTACTGTACAGCAGAGCGACACCCACTTGCCCACCTTTTTTTATTTTTTTTTGTGTCTGTCATCACGTTTTGGGACAGTAAAAGTGCTTAGATTTTCTTCAATAGTACCTTTTCTGATAGGAAAGTGAATCTAGTTGGTACTTTGGGGGGTCAAAAGTAAACATTTCCCAGTAGTTTTCACAAGCGCCGGGAAAAACAACATAAAAATTAAGGAAAAACGAGAATTTTTACGCAAAATTGGTTTTCCAAAAAATCGATTTTGGTTTTTGGTGTAACTCTAAAACAAATGAACGTATATACATGGAATTTTCACTGGTTGTTTATATTTGCATTTTCTATACACGATAACATTTTCAAAATATTTTGATTTATTTTGAACTGTTTAGGGACATTTTCATTTTCCATTTTTTTTAGTTTTTTTTCTAAAAATAGCAATAAAATTTTATTTCTTGGTTGCGAAAGGTTGAAAATTTAATAGAAGGCTCCTAATATATTGTTTCAAAGGCAGATGAAAAATATTAAAAATCCTTAGTCACAATTTTTTTTTATAAGCATTTAAAGTTCAAAAATTGACAAAATATGGAAAAATCACGAAAATTAGCAAATTATTTTGAGTTAAGAATTCGTAAAAATTTTTCTTTTTAAATCTAAGATTTGAAAATGTAATACAAGATTACTCATAAGTTTGTCTACCTTTATAAATAAAAAAATCTCTACCGGAATGTCAAATTAAATTTTTATGAGCGTTTGAAATTCAAATTTTTACAACATTGGATGTTCACTCGATTTCTCATGTAGCGATTTCCTTATTTTGTTGTAATTCAAAAACGAATAACTGTAGATACATGAAAATTTCACTGAATGTTTATATTAGCATTTCCTATACACCATACAATTTTGAAAATATTTTGACTCTTTTTGAGCTGTTTATGGACATTTACAGCTTTCAATTTTTTTTAGTTTTTTTTTCTATAAATATCAATAAAGTTTTATCTGTTGGGCCAAAAAGTGTAAAAATTTAATACAAGGCTCCTGATATATTGTTACAATATCAGTTGAAAAATATTAAAAATACATAGGCACAGTTTTTTTTTATAAGCATTTAAAGATCAAATTTCGACAAAATTTATCAAAATCTCGAAAATTATCAATCATTGTAATCAATAAATTATAAAATGTTCAGTTTTTATAGCTAAGGATTGCAAATTCAACACAAAGGTTCTCGTAAATAGTTCATAGTGTAACCAAAAAATCTAAAAAATATATGAACACAGTTATTTTTTACAGACATTTTAAATTCAAATTTGGACGAAATTACATATTAAAAAACCAAAATAACTATTTTAGTTATTTTGTTGTGATTGAATAATATTATTCGTGGATACTTGAAACTTCTAAAGTGTACTATTATATATCTATGATAGTATCACGGTTTTTGTTGATGTATAACGCGTTATAAGTATCTAATGGATATATGATTAATTTGGAATTTATTATAGGTACCTATTATAGGTCAATTTTTTGTTTAATACCATAGATATGTATATAATATGTCTTATACATAGACTGACATACCGTCACCGCTCAGAATCGTTTTTCTTATACAATGATATTATATCATTGAATTCAAATTTAATACCATCCATTATACAGTGACCCACTTGTAACCTACTGTACAGCAGAGCGACACCCACTTGCCCACCTTTTTTTTTTTTACTTTTTTTATATCTTATTATTTTTTTTTTGGTTTTTTTACTCGATATATCTCATATTTTTTTTTGTATTTTTTTATGATTTTCAATATATAATCGGTCCAAAGTGGAATATTTTTTTTTTGGTTTTTTTACTTGATATATCTTCTTATTTTTTTTTTTTTTAATATCTTCTTATTTTTTTACATGCTTTTCTTTAACTCACAATGTTTCATTCCTGTTGTCTTCAAATCTTGCGCGCTCGATTTGAGGCACTTATTTACGATGAAAAATTCTGAAAATTGGTATAGACATAGGTCTTGGAAGGCATTACAATAATCCGTTGTTATTTTGGGACCCGGACTTCCAGGTCGGCGATGACGGGTGGGCAAAGTCATCTCCGAGGAAGAAGAATAAATAATATACAGCTACGAAATTTTGTTTATAAACGGTTTCCATGGGTTATAAAACTATTATAATAATAATTATTACTTTTAACTTTTAACGCGTTTCATTGTTAAAACAGTAATAAAATCCTACATAGAGATTGACAAAGCGTATAGATAATAAAATACTAAACAAATAATAATGTATAAAGAGCCCGCAACTCAACGAAAAAGGCGCCTTGAACGAGCTCGTATAAAGTATCAAGAAACGAAAAATAAAATAAAAATAAATAAAAAAATAATTTTTAAAAACATGCTTTTCTTAATACTACTTAATAAATGAACGAAAAGGTTGAAAATAAACTTACTTTTAAAACAATTTCTTAATGAAACTTCAAGGTTAACAAGATATTACTAAAAGTGTTTATAAAATGTATTTGTTGAACAATTTTAAAATATTCTGAATTAAAAAAAAAAGAAATGCATGGGGCTCTTTTGAGTCAGGAATATCTCTTACAAAATTGTGAGTGTGATCAATAATCTTTAAAATATTTTTCATAAAGTTTATATAAAAATTCGGTTGTAGGGTGACTTTACGTATGACTTATCATAAGTATATAAGTTATCTATTTTCATAAAAGTGTCCGATAAAAACAAAATTCAACAATTTCAGAATATTGCTCTTAGGAAAATTACTAATGATACAACCCTTTGTTTCGAATTACACTATACATAATGACCTGTCAATTAAAATAGTGGCTCTTATGAGTCAGGAATATCTCTTACAAAATTGGAGGTGTGATCAATAATCTTTAAAATATTTATCATAAAGTTTATCTAAAGATTCAGTTGTAGAGTGCCCTTACGTAGGAGTTATCATAAGTGCCCCATGCATTTCTTTTTTTTTGTAATTCAGAATATTTTAAAATTGTTCAACAAATACATTTTATAAACACTTTTAGTAATATCTTGTTAACCTTGAAGTTTCATTAAGAAATTGTTTTAAAAGTAAGTTTATTTTCAACCTTTTCGTTCATTTATTAAGTAGTATTAAGAAAAGCATGTTTTTAAAAATTATTTTTTTATTTATTTTTTGTAATTTTATATGATTTTTGATGTATAATTGGCTCACAGTGGCCTTATGGTGGGGGGAAACACCAGACAAGACACAATAAGCAGGGGGAACGGTACGTGATGGCGAGGTGCATAAAGCAATATGCTGGTTACTGGTCACCTCTATACGTTTTCGCGGCACATCCCGCAGGCAGACGAGTGCAGTCGCCAGTGTGTTTGCTCGCGGGTGACGACCATCACGACGGCTGGTGAAGTCCCTACCTCGACGGCCACGGGAGCGATGAGACGATTTGACGGCGAGCGGCTAGTGCGCGATGTTGTGTGCATCGACGATGCGCAGGTACTGAAGACGACCGACGCGTGGCGACGGCGATGGAAATCTAAAAAACTGAGAGAGCAGAAGCAGCTGCGTCGGCGCTACGGAATCGGCCGGCGACCGGAGACGTGACCCGACCGATTGCCACTGAGCGAAAACGCGGGGAGAGGATCGTCGGACCTCACAGCAAAGCACGCCGCAAAGGTCCTGATCCTCTGCACGCGATTTTCGCCCTGACTCGACCGAGTCACCGTCCGGTGGCCGTCCTGGAGTCGCACATTGCCGGACCCTGAAACGTTATCCGTTTCCACGAGTCCGGCGATGCTGACTTCCATGTTCCTAGCTCTGCAGCTGTATCTGCTCGCCCGTTGTGTTTTGCAGTCTCCGCCGCCGTCCGCTTTGCGAGTCGCATTCGCGCACTCTTCCATCGTCGCGTGGTACCTTCGGCGAGGTATCGTTGCCCGCGCCGGTACAAATAGCCACCGCCGTCGTCGTCGTCCATCGGCTCCTAGTGTGACCGAAGCATTCGGGCCCTCGCCGAGTCGTCTTGATGGTCTCGCGTGTCGGCAATGGCCAGCTCGCGACGCTGGCGACTGCGATCTCCTCTTTCTGCGGGTGGCCGGAAAACGTATAGGGTGACTTACCGCCGGGCACCGTACAGTGCTCTTTCACGTACCACTGCCCCGTCTCCACCGTCTTGTCCTGGTGTCTTCATCTGGGGGGGGGGGAGTGGGTTTCTATGCCGCTGGCTTCACGACCTCCGGAAACAACCGCAGAGCAGTACGCGCTTCGCGCCTTTCCACGTGGCGGCGCACAACGTTATAGTCCTACCACGTGGATTTTTAATCGGTAATACTGCACTGATGGTCGTATCTGGTCCGTTCTCTCCGTCTAGCATAGTCGTGTCCGTTTCTCCCGCAGATGGAATAAAGTCTGACTTTTGATGTTGTTCTGGCACTTGCAGGTCTTCAGTCTGCTGTAGTCCGTGTCCCTGCTCTGCTGGTCCGAGCTTCTCGGAGGGCGTTGGGACTACTGCAGGCTGAAGACCTGCAAGTGCCAGTACAACATCAAAAGGCAGACTTTATTCCATTGCCTACCTCGACAGTGCATTCGACAATATCATTTTCACTAAACAACCAAATTATATCGCCTAGTATATTGTCTTCGTCCTCGTCGTCATCTAGTTTTTGTTCTAAGTCTTTAATTTCAAGCGTTAGTTCTTCGTCTTCCACTGGTATTACCCATGTTTCAACGCGTTCGACTACATTCATCATGGCGATTTCTCGAGCAAAGTCACTAGTATACATTTTTCTTTTTGGTTGTTTCAGGTCAGACGTTTAATTGCAAGTGAACTCGAAGTTCAATTCAAAATCACTTTACTCGAAAAATTCAAACATTTCCCTGACAACCGGGTACACAACGACGCGAGTATGGTCGTTGCGAAGTTGTTTTTTCTAATCAACAATCGTTAAGATTTTCGGCCCGTTTATTTTTCCAAGACCATTATCAATGATAATATATACCCGTAGTTATAATGTATTAAACTATAATATTTGAACAAGGATTTGTGTTTTGATTCGTATTATACACTGCAGACCTGCAGTGTTTATTTTATACTTCCAGGTTAAATCTTTTAGAATCTTAGTAAAACAATGGATGTATTGACTTGCAATGACTTATGTTTTTTTGTGTATGCGTAGGTACAATTTTTAGTTAAAAAAATGATTCAATCTTCAATTCTAAGGAACAAGGGTGATTTATGATACGAAATTGTATTTAGTTGGAGCCCATTGAGAGATTAATATTTAAATTTATTTTTACCTACCAGCAGTCATCGTTTATCTATTATCTGCAGTTAGAACTTGGAACAGTTCAATAATTTCATGAGATATTTATTCTTCATATTTAAATATTATATTTTATAAAAATATGACCACATCAATTTATTAGATTTTAGGTTTCCGGTGACTAACAATATAATAAAATTAGGTAGTCCTTAGAGTATTGTGACGAACATCTATTATTGAAATATACTAACAGACAATAGTACAGTCGTACAGACGCAGCACTCGGACCAAATGCAGACACCACCACACAAATCCTTAAATTCTTACTCAAAACTAAACTGTAAAATAAAATTAGAATAAAAATTGTAATTGTAAATTGTAACTAATGGCCATTGTAGCTGATGTTAATTAAGAACAATAAAAAAAAAAAATAATATTAATAATAATTACGCATAGACTATTAATAATATAAAATTGATTTAGCTAAACAAATAATATAATTAGGTATAATTGTATAAATAACAATAGTTATAATATGTTTGAAACTCCCCTTCAGCATAATGATACTGTTGTTGGATATATAAGTTTGAGATATAAGTACCTACAATACTTAAGTTTTAAGCTAAGTGATATTTATAAAGAAAAATAAAGCATTTTAACAAATGAAAATTTCATTAAAACGAATTAAATTAGCCTATTAGAGTCCATATTTTTAGCTCATAAATATAATGTGAATTATATTCTTGACCCCAACATATTATACATTTATACTCATGTCACAAACTCACAACTTCTAGGGCTCTATTGTGTACCTATGCGTAGTTGTAGCGGTTGTCAAAAATGTCGAAATGCGGCGCACCAACGGCGGTCGACGACGCGGTTTAATATTCAATATACGAGTAGGTACTATAATAATTGGCTATTTTATTATGTTTTGTAAAAATTCGATGTGGAAATAATTCGTTACCACGGTTGTGTATAGTGTACCTATGATTTGTAAAAATGTATGCTCACCCGCCACTCGAAAGTCGAAGTGTACGGACGAGATGCACCGACAAGACAAGTCGAAATCAATAGAAAAATGGCATCCATTTCACCAGCGCACTGACATTGTACATACAATATCATCAGTCGTTGGCTATCACCGGATACCGCGTTTTTGATATACAGTTAAGAAACGAAAATTCCACTAAAGACGTGTTGTATATGACGTGTATTATATTTATATGTAGCTAGGTACATATAATATGTTATATGATATAGGTACACTGCCGATTGCCGATAACCCGATTACCCGACACATTGGTTTTTAGCATTTAAATGTTGATATGGACATCCGATGTTTGGATATCTGACAATATTATGTAGGTACACTGGTACAGTCTAACGAGACATACCTACACTTATTATGTTGTAATATTATGTCTATTACACTTTACAGTTTACACTTTGTACATTTTAGATGTTTCACGTCCCGCAGAGAAAATAAAAATAAACAAGAAATTGTATTAAATACTCGTGTAAAAAGGTAAGTTGCATTAACCACCAAATTTTAAATAAAAAAAAAAAAATATACCTTCGAAATCATTATTTTCCGGTACCTATGTGAGACGATGAAAATTCGTTTTGCAGACAAAGAAAACAGGTCCGTCACATCGCCATCAGTATTCCGACTTAAAAGTTCAAAAAATATCAGCACCTGGTGTAACGTCACACAGGGAACAAAATAAGAATTTGCTAAGTGCGTTGTACGAAAGAAAATGTTTCCATAAACATTAAACATACCTAATAGTACTTAATTTGGAATAGAAATTTTAAAGTCGGGGTGTTGGTGTGACAGACTTGACGAAAACATCTGAATGACGTCAGTGCCAACTTGGAGACTATGGAAATAGTTTTCAAACAGTGGTAATTATTCGCAGGCTATGATGAATTCTTTGGTATATTATACAATTCAATGAAAAATTAAAAGTTTTGATTTTAATAATTCTTGATTACCATATATTTATTAATTTTGATAAAAATCGTATGATGGTACCTATTATTGTTATTGAAGTCGTTCGTTTATCTAAAAATATAAAATTACATTTAAAAAAAATGTTCTACTATTATTACCATATAAATGTACTACAAACGTCTAAAATACCATAAACACTTGCTGTTAACATATTTTATTTATTCAGTTTGAAATATTTTTAAATAAAAGTATAAAAGGAAAAAATTTCAAAAACTGAAAATTGTATGATTGAACTTAAGATTAATATTATGATTGAGGTTCTGATCAGGACGTCGACACGGTGAGGATGGGTTAGGGGTCAAACCCCCCTTATAAAGTGGACAGTGTATAAATAATGTGTAATTATTATGATAAATCCCTCCACTCGCCATATTAAATTTCTGTTTGGCACTGTTTCTGACTGTATATTATTATAGCACTGCAGCAGGTACTTCATCAGTATCTTCACACCTATACAGTGGCGTAATTAGGAATTTGGTTAGGGGGGATATATGTTGTTAGCAAACATGAATAATGGTCATTATCAATACTTTGATCAAAATGTTAGCAGTAAAAAAAAGTTTTGGGGGATCTATCCCTCTAATCCCCCCTAATTACGCCCCTGCACCTATACGATTGTAATAACTAAATAACTAATAATAAGAACCAATAAGTATACTCATATACATAATGACCTGGCATATCTAGGGGGTTATTGGTTAAAAAAAAGTCTAAATAATTTTTCTCAGACTTTCACCATAATATGACACGAAATAATAGCATATTATTATTGTATTACTAGCGTATATTATATTACCTACGTCCGACACGCATAATATTATATACATCTTTTCCGCCTTAGTCATATTATATTCTTTATAACGAGTACCGATCGATCGGTTATATTGCGGTGTTACAAATTGTTCACGTCTCGTTCAATTAATATTAGTCAGTCATAATATTATACGTATAGGTAGGCGCAAGTACACATAATATAATATCGAATAGCCGCCACCGTCCTTATTCGAAACTAATTCGAGTCGAGTGAAAATCCGTTATCGACAAACCGAAAATAACCGATACGGATGAAAAACAAATTACTGACCGTTTTGTAATAATATTATATTATTTATCATTGTGCGTTACGGGTTGGTAGGTAATTGTTTGTTCTAGTGTGGGATGACGTTATAAAAATACGTTATAAAAATATCATAACATTATATACCTAGTAATGCAATAATAATACAATATGTACAATGTACGTTTTTTCGCCGTTTCTTTCGCCCATAACATAAGAATAACATCAGTTTTAAAGTCAAAAAAATATAATAATAGTCCGAAGTCCGAGAATAATAATAAAATACAAAAATAATTAATAAAATTGGATGAACGGAGAACAAAACTACACGCGTTCTGCGTTTCCTTTATTTGTGATTAATCGTTTTAAATCGATTTAGAAATATTTTTCCGAGGTGCGAGAAAACCTACTCGATTAGGAGTTAAATCAGTCAATGTGTATAGCGGATGATTCATTGATTGTGCTCACATAATATTTTTTAATTTAATGTATTTATTCAAATTCTGAATGTTGAAAATGTATTGTATACGTCTTAAGGACCACCGTGTTAATATACCGTCATGGTATACCGGGTAGTTCACCGAGTATGCTCACATAATTTTTTATTTAATATATTTATTCAAATTCTGAAAATATGTATTATTATTAAATATCTCAAAATATATTGTGTATGTCTTAAGGACCACCGTGTTATTTACAAACTATAAGATGTTAACAATTTTATAATAATATATTATTAATCTCGATAATTTTCAAATCATCAAAGCTCCCTTCCAAATTGAGATAATTCATGTACGAAGGGCCTATTAATCATTATCCTTATACAATATTATATAAAATTAACTAATTCAACCACTACTCGTTCGAATTTCTGATTTAGTCATCAACATTTTTGAAAAAAAATATCAAGTGCATCAATCCATTTACTTAAAATGGTATAAAAATAAAATTAATCGAAAATATAATATGATTATTCTTATTACGAATTTTAATAAATGCATTATTAATGGATAAGAGGGGGGGCATTGTGCGTGTTCGGGAAATCACCCTGTATATCACTATACAGCAGCGGTTCCCAAACTTTTTTAGCTCACGGCGCCCTTTTTGAACTAAACTTTTCTCAAGGCGCCCTTCCCAAGACATAGCATGAATTTATTTTTAGACCAGGTAAATTTCTACGGCGACGCGGCGCCCCTGAAAAGACATCGGGGCGCACCAGGGCGCCGCGGCGCACAGTTTGGGAACCGCTGCTATACAGTATACACTCATATACTGACAACGTATTTAAACCATACATAATATTATGCGCATTCAAAACGGAAACCACTACGGGGACTACTAGGTTATTATAAGTGTATAATAATATAATATTATAATATCGCTGTTTCGTTTACAAAATGTATAATGGGTTTTTCACCATTTTAAAGTCAAAAAATAGTGCAGGTCGTCCAACGGTCTATAATAAATCAACTCGCCCACCTTGTTCTTTAACATTTTGTCTTGGATTATGTTTTGTTAGCGTTATAATAACTTATACGTCCGTAACCGTTGTCAACCTACACTTGTTTATGGCGTCCTATAATATTCATGTTATATAATACAATAATTATTATAATGTGTACTAGTATAGTTGGTGCTTTGCAATTTGACTTGTGCAATTTCAACGTGTCAATAATACCGGTACCTATATGTTTAATATTAATATTTTAATTGTTTGCATTATGTAACAAAAAATTGAAGTTTGATATGTATTTTTCGCCTTTTCATAAAAACCTTTCGACCATTTGGGTTCCTATACCTTTTTTACGGACGACTTGGCTTAATCTGTACACGGTTTTATAAGCACAATCATGCTTGTCCTTTTGTTTGTTTTTTAAAATTTAATTCGTATCTAAGCACAAACGTGGAACTAATATAATAAAATGTTAGTAGGTATCTACGTTAAATAAAAAAATTGAACATTTGAAGTTTGAACATTATAATATTTGCATTTTATTTTCCCGAAATTGCGGGCAAAGAACCCAAATATATTATTATATTATTATCATTGTTGGCAGAGAGAAATAATAATTGGTAAATAAAAATCAAATAATCGATTACGTTAGGAATTCATGATACATCAAACAAGTACACAATATTATTAAAATTAATATTATCGTAATAATTGTCGACTGTATAGTACAATGCGCTACAGCTAGTGTGTGGTGGGTAATAAACTTATTGATATCATCATCTGCAGTTGATGATCACACATTATTATTATAATTATTGTAACTTCTATGTACAATCTGTCAACTGTTTCAGTAATATTATGATTATGACGTAAATGCATAGGTATACACATAATACAATAATAGTGTTATTATTATATTGCTATTATTATTAATTATTATTAATTATTAATACGTTTCGGTTGCGCAATTCGATAAAACGCCGTGGACGTTCGGGACGTTAATAATTGAATATACTCGAATTATAATAATATTATAATGCTATGGGCATGTAAATCACCAACAGATATCATACTATGAGGGGACGTCTAAGGTCATCCAAATATTATCGAAAACGCCTAAGGTAAATGGGATGTAACTATGTAAGGCGAGCGTAGATACACTACGTCTAAGTATATAATGTTTAATATAAATTATTACAATGTGTACCTGCTTATGCGATGCCAAACGGATGGGATTCTCGTATAATATAAAGGGTTATCGGGGACAATACGGAAAGCATTATTTAAACGCGACGGGAGTGTTATGATAGCATTACGATAATGATTTAGGATACTTAATATTATATAATTGTTTCGATATAGCTGCTAACCTAGGTATGCCCATAATCCATATTATATTTATACGGTGGCGCAAATTCTCAGATGGCGATTCATCAGTTATTTGATATTTTTTAAAAGTTTAACCCTGTGGTAAAAAGTCAGGAGAAACATATTAAGGGCCGGGCCACACATAGCGGTTGAACCGCAGCCGTTGAACCGCCCAACAAATTCAGATTGTTTGATTTTAAATGCAACCGCCTGATATGCGTTCACACTTACGCGGTTCAGCCGCGGAAACTGCCGCGGTCGAAAAATCGACCGCAACATGTCGCGGTTCAACCGCTATGTGTGGTCCGGCCCTAAGTGTTTGAGTACCTATAAACTTATGGTAAGTAGGTATGTCTGCCATGTATTATTTATTTGAGCGGGCTTAGCCTCCAAGCCTCCACCTATATTTAATTACTACCTATATAACCCTATCTTTCCATATTATAGTGCTGTGAATTTGTAGTAAATGAATTTACTTTTTAGCTCGACGCAAGACATAGTTTTTCTAATATAAAGTTTGTTCCTAACAATAAAACCAATTTTGAAACTTTAATGCATTTTTTTTAAAAATATTTTTATTTTTCGGTCATTTTGTTCCCTAATAAGCTTATTTTACCTTAAATATTGTATTATACGGCATTTTTAAAGTTTCGATCGATTGAAAATGTTTTACACACATTTTGAGTTATTTTTTTTTATTTTACACAGGCTGCATAACTGGCTTTCAACTGTTATTTTATAATTAGTATAAACACCCACCTAAATAAATACAGTGAAACTTCCATGTAACGAACTTCCCTTTAACAACATTTTCTGTTAAACTAAATATTTTTGATAACCAAACCAAATTACAACCAAATTTATTAATTATATTAAATTAATTTATTCTATTTAACGAAATTTTTCTATAATTCGTATAAGATTTTTTTTTTTTTGCTACATTATACTTCGTAATATGGAATAGTTTCACTGTATTGTTTTTTTTTCTGTTTACTAAATAATACAAACACTAACTTATAATATATAGTTCCTACTTCCTTCTCTTCAATAAAACTAGTCATTTTTATATTTTAAAAAGGTGGGCAAGTGGGTGTCGCTCTGCTGTACAGTAGGTTACAAGTGGGTCACTGTATAATGGATGGTATTAAATTTGAATTCAATGATATAATATCATTGTATAAGAAAAACGATTCTGAGCGGTGATGGTATGTCAGTCTATGTATAAGGCATATTATATACATATCTATGGTATTAAACAAAAAATTGACCTATAATAGGTACCTATAATAAATTCCAAATTAATCATATCACAATATCCATTAGATACTTATAACGCGTTATACATCAACAAAAACCGTGATACTATCATAGATATATAATAGTACACTTTAGAAGTTTCAAGTACCCACGAATAGTATTATTCAATCACAACAAAATAACTAAAATCGTAATTCTTGGTTTAAATATGAAATTTTGTCTAAATTTGAAATTAAAATGTCTGTAAAAAATAAGTGTGTTTATATATTTTTTAGATTTTTTGGTTACAGTATGAATTATTTAAGAGAATCTTTGTTTTAAATTTTCAACTCTTAGTTATAAAAACTGAACATTTTATAATTTTTTAATTCCAACGATTGATAATTTTCGAGATTTTGATAAATTTTGTCAAAATTCCAACTTTAAATGCTTATAAAAAAAAATCGTGCCTATGTATTTTTAATATTTTTCAACTGATATTGTAACAATATATCAGGAGCCTTGTATTAAATTTTTACACTTTTTGGCCCAACAGATAAAACTTTATTGATATTTATAGAAAAAAAAACTAAAAAAATTGAAAGCTGTAAATGTCCATAAACAGCTCAAAAAGAGTCAAAATATTTTCAAAATTGTATGGTGTATAGAAAATGCTAATCTAAACATTCAGTGAAATTTTCATGTATCTACAGTTGTTCGTTTTTGAATTGCAACAAAATAAAGAAATCGCTACATGAGTAATCGAGTGAATATCCAATGTTGTAAAAATTTGAATTTCAAACGCTCATAAAAATTTAACTTGACTGTCCGGTAGAGATTTTTTTATTGATAAAGGTAGATAATCTTATAAGGAATCTTGTGTTTCATTTTCAAATCTTAGATTTAAAAAGAAAAATTTTTACGAATTCTTAACTCAAAATAATTTGCTAATTTTCGTGATTTTTCCATATTTTGTCAATTTTTGAACTTTAAATGCTTATAAAAAAAAATTGTGACTAAGGATTTTTAATATTTTTCATCTGCCTTTGAAACAACATATTAGGAGCCTTCTATTAAATTTTCAAGCTTTCGCAACCAACAAATAAAATTTTATTGATATTTTAAGAAAAAAAACTAAAAAAAAATGGAAAATGAAAATGTCCCTAAACAGTTCAAAATAAATCAAAATATTTTGAAAATGTTATCGTGTATAGAAAATGCAAATATTAACAACCAGTGAAATTTTCATGTATATACGTTCATTTGTTTTAGAGTTACACCAATAACCAAAATCGATTTTTTGGAAAACCAATTTTGCGTAAAAATTCCCGTTTTTCCTTAATTTTTGTGTTGTTTTTCCCGGCGCTTGTGAAAACTACTGGGAAATTTATACTTTTGACCCCCCAAAGTACCAACTAGATTCACTTTCCTATCAGAAAAGCTACTGATGAAGAAAATCCAAGCACTTTTACTGTCCTAAAACGTGATGACAGACACAAAAATATAAATAAAAATATATATAAAAAGGTGGGCAAGTGGGTGTCGCTCTGCTGTACAGTAGGTTACAAGTGGGTCACTGTATAATGGATGGTATTAAATTTGAATTCAATGATATAATATCATTGTATAAGAAAAACGATTCTGAGCGGAGACGGTATGTCAGTCTATGTATAAGACATATTATATACATATCTATGGTATTAAACAAAAAATTGACCTATAATAGGTACCTATAATAAATTCCAAATTAATCATATCACAATATCCATTAGATACTTATAACGCGTTATACAACAACAAAAACCGTGATACTATCATAGATATATAATAGTACACTTTAGAAGTTTCAAGTACCCACGAATAATATTATTCAATCACAACAAAATAACTAAAATAGTTATTCTAGGTTTTTTAATATGTAATTTCGTCCAAATTTGAAATTAAAATGTCTGTAAAAAATAAGTGTGTTTATATATATTTTAGATTTTTTGGTTACAGTATGAATTATTTAAGAGAATCTTTGTTTTAAATTTTCAACTCTTAGTTATAAAAACTGAACATTTTATAATTTTTTAATTCCAACGATTGATAATTTTTGAGATTTTGATAAATTTTGTCAAAATTCCAACTTTAAATGCTTATAAAAAAAAATCGTGCCTATGTATTTTTAATATTTTTCAACTGATATTGTAACAATATATCAGGAGCCTTGTATTAAATTTTTACACTTTTTGGCCCAACAGATAAAACTTTATTGATATTTATAGAAAAAAAAACTAAAAAAAATTGAAAGCTGTAAATGTCCATAAACAGCTCAAAAAGAGTCAAAATATTTTCAAAATTGTATGGTGTATAGAAAATGCTAATTTAAACATTCAGTGAAATTTTCATGTATCTACGGTTGTTCGTTTTTGAATTACAACAAAATAAGGAAATCGCTACATGAGAAATCGAGTGAATATCCAATGTTGTAAAAATTTGAATTTCAAACGCTCATAAAAATTTAATTTGACTGTCCGGTAGAGATTTTTTTATTGATAAAGGTAGATAATCTTATAAGGAATCTTGTGTTTCATTTTCAAATCTTAGATTTAAAAAGAAAAATTTTTACGAATTCTTAACTCAAAATAATTTGCTAATTTTCGTGATTTTTCCATATTTTGTCAATTTTTGAACTTTAAATGCTTATAAAAAAAAATTGTGACTATGGATTTTTAATATTTTTCATCTGCCTTTGAAACAACATATTAGGAGCCTTCTATTAAATTTTCAAGCTTTCGCAACGAACAAATAAAATTTTATTGATATTTCTAGAAAAAAAACTAAAAAAAAATGAAAAATGAAAATGTCCCTAAACAGTTCAAAATAAATCAAAATATTTTGAAAATGTTATCGTGTATAGAAAATGCAAATATAAACAACCAGTGAAAATTTCATGTATCTACGGTCATTTGTTTTAAAGTTACACCAATAACCAAATTCGATTTTTTGGAAAATCGATTTTGCGTAAAAATTCCCGTTTTTCCTTAATTTTTATGTTGTTTTTTCCCGGCGCTTGTGAAAACTACTGGAAAATGTTTACTTTTGACCCCCCAAAGTACCAACTAGATTCACTTTCCTATCAGAAAAGGTACTATTGAAGAAAATCGAAGCACTTTTACTGTCCCAAAACGTGATGACAGACACAAAAATATAAATAAAAATATAAAAATATAAAAATATAAAAATATAAAAATATAAAAACATACATCATTGTAAAACCAATACATTCATCGCTCCGCTCAGAATCTAAAATATAAATAAAAATATAAAAACATACATCATTGTAAAACCAATACATTCATCGCTCCGCTCAGAATCTAAAATGTTGATTTTTAGATATAAAAAAAATAAATATGAAATGCATATATTTTGGTGCATTTGTTGAAATTTTAAGTGCAATTTCTGAGACTTACAAACTCACATTTTTGTATATATATCAACTTTTTGACCGATAATTATTATTGCTGTTGCAGTTTCGATTTACTCTAGGGGTTACAATATATTTTTTGCACTCGTTTTCGACGGACAACGGATTATGATGGGTTTGGTGCTGGTCAATATGCTGAACCAAAATAATGCGATAACACACATCGTGAGTAGGTAGGTTGTAGGTATACGTATAATAATATAACCGCTTGTTAAATATTGTTATAATAACATTTGACAATCGGTTAACGGTTAAATTTAATCAAAAACAAACACTATCGGCAGACGCACGTTGATTTTATTAAAAACATTGAATTTTTTTGTTTGCGCGTCCACAATGTTACAATATGAATTATAATAATTATTATCATATTATTGACATTCTTCTTTTTATCTTACAAATTTCGTACAAAAGATTCCGTGTTGTTTGTTAACCGCTCCGAAAGTAATAAAACGCTATTAGACGACAATAAACACACTATATTATATTATACAGTTGTATACATCGTTATCCGTTATGAGGTCGAATAGAAATGAGTCGGAAGTGAATATTCAATTGCGCCGTATATGAGAAATATCTCTTATATCGTTATATCATATATATATATATGTATATGTGTCCAACATTATGCGTATCATGGTGCTTTACAGGGTGAATCATTTAACAACAAACATTCTAGAAAAGTACTAACTTAAAAAAAAGCCCAAAACGTTTTTTTAATTTTTTTGTTGTGATTTTAGTGTTTCGAAGCACAATAGTTTACTGTAGGTTATAATTACTCGTTAAAAATTCGACTCTTATACCTTTATATTATGCAAAACTACCTGGAACTTTAAATTCAAAAGGAACGCGTATGTTGTCGTTCAAGAAAGTCAAACTTATAAAAAGATAAATAAAAAAAAATATTTTTTTTTTCATAAATGTTTGTAATGCCTTCAAATCGAACACAAAAATATTTTACAAAACGATAATGCTATTCGAGATTATGAGACTTTACTGTTAAAAATAATCACCCAGTATAATATATTAATATTATAGCAAACGCATAGACGTCAGATGATGTAAATTTAATAGTAAAAACCGTACACGACCTTCACCGCATATTTCAAAAAAACTAAATCAATGTCCTTACAAACTTCCTAACGGCATTATTATATTTAAAATGATTTTTTTTTTCGTTATAATTTCGCATTGCTAAAATGTGATTCTATGTGAGTCTTTCGATGTGACCCATTAAATTTAAATTCTCAATTTGTATCTATAAAAATTAAAAACTGTTTGCATGCAGCGTGTATCAAGGGCGGTGATATATGTATGATTTACAAGCTGTTTTGTTGCCTAGCAGGAAATGTCTTAAAAAATTCTCAACATTTTTCTTAAATACACAATTACATTTTAATAGGTACACAGTATTATAATATCATACATATTACAGAATTACATGTTTTTTAAAATTTAACATCACTACACTTATAACGTTGTAGTTTATATTTTATTATTATTATCACAACGCCACATGTGAAGATATGGCCCTCCATATGGCATATATCGACCAAATCGAACCAAACTGGTTGTAAGTAAATATCTGCATATGCATACCTATATATGTAAGTTAGTTATCGAAATTTGTAAGTTGAATAATTATCCTAATGTATTATATTTTATTATATGTATACATATATTTTTTATTTATTATTAATTAACCCGCGGCAACATAGGCGGTTATTTGTTAGTAAGTTTTTAATTGTGGGGAGGGTACGGTCGGTAAGAACACGTGTGGATTTGTCACTAGAACCCGGTTAGTCACCTATCCGGGAACTAATGGCACCGTCTGATGCTTGACTTCAGAACATTTCATGTGATTGTAGCCGACCAGGCTGTATATACCACTGTATTACATTTTTATAATAATATGATGAGTAACTTTGTCTACGAGAAGTCAAAAATAATATTTCACGGAAATTAAAATTTCAATAGCGACACCGTAATGCGATGATGCGTCATATTACTATTATTATTATATCATCCGATTTTTCGATTTTCACGACGTTCAGAGCCGTCGTAGTAATAAAGGTTAGGCCAGGTCGGAATTCGGCGGCGGACCTTTAGCGGGTGAAACGGCGGCGGTCGTTTTCGCGCGTCGGCTGCATAGAATTACAATAAACCACTACCTAGGTACCTATCTGCAAGCGTGTCTGGTACATGGTATAATACTATTATAATGTGCATTTAGGTATATATTATTATAATAGCCTCGGGGCGACACAGCTGACGCGGCGTGCGTGCGTATATACTCGGTCGCACGAAGACGGGCTAAAAATGTTTATCGATTGTATATTAAACTTTGCCGTAATACCTACGTATTATTATTATATATAATGTACGAACAAAGTGTGCGCCGATTCAGCACTTATACGGCAATACACTTTATGGGCCCGGCCTCGGTATAAAATCTATATATAATAATATACAGTATATTACGATAATAAAAATAGGAGACCGCCGGGACCTTTTGCACGATCGTATGAAGTAGGCAATATAATAATATATAATATTATAAAGCTCTCGTGCGCCGAGTTTCCGTCGATGTACTCAAACGTACAGGCGTTTTGCATATGGCGATACTTTTTAAACACTGCTATAGTGCTATCGTCGTCATCACCTCAAAAAGTATATTAAAATTTTTTAAAAGTATATATATTGGCATTTTCGAAAAAATTAAATTTTTTTTCTATGAATCCTATTACAAAAAGATCGTCTTACCCAATGTTTGTTTTTTTAAATGTTGCATGAACGCTCTCGTTATAACGATGTCATGTTCCAAATCAAACATTTTTTTCCTTGATTTTCGATTCAGACCTACAAATTGAGAATTATAAATGAGTTGTAACTTGTAGTACTATATGATAGTCGTTCATAAATCAGAGATAATATTCAGTTGTAACGTTATAACCACAAAAGTATACCACAAAAAATTTCGGTTCACTACTCTGCTCATCAGAGTTTTTAATAGGTATACTTATAATTAACTGCTTGTTTGAAATCGATTTTTATAAATCAATAATTCTCATAAACATATTATTTTGCTCAAGAATATGACATTAATAATAATTATTGTTATTCAAAAAGGTAATAAACATAAAAAAAAAATATACAAACTGTAAGACTAGTAAAAATTAAGTTTTCATTAAAATATTTGAGTTAGGTACAATAATTATGTAAAATAATATTTTGAAAACATTGATTATTTTTGAGATGAGTGTATTAGTGTTGACTTTTAATTCAAGCACTTACATATTAATGCTACTTACAGCTGAATGTATTTTATGTAATACATAAATGTATATTTTATACTCTACGTGGTACCAAGTGCGAGTTGTTTGTGATGAAAACAAAATCTTGACACCGTGAGGAGCGGGTTTATAATTTATATCATGTGTAAAACATTCCGAATCTGGAAAACTGTCGAAACCACTAAAATCATAAGATTGTTTTTGTATTTACGCTTTATGCGATTAAATGGGTACACAAATGTTATAAACCGTTTTCTCAGTTCTATTGACTTATCGCATTATTTCTATGACATTTATACACATCGTCATTAAAGATCTCAAATTTTCCCTTTATTTATTTCCAATAAAGAGGCAAAAGTCAAATACTCGGCATGTGTCAGATTGTCACAAATATATTTTAATGCATGCATATAGGTTTTATTTTGTAGCTGCAGTGAAGCTTTTTTCCAGTTTTATTACTATACAAATTATTTTGTGAAATGGAAGGCTTGATTTTAATAGAACTCGAGGAACTGCATGACTATGACAATGACTTACTACATAATGCATACTGCAAAATGTAGCTTGTACCTCTCATAATAGTATGTAATCGCGATCGAATTATCTGTGAGAAGTTATTTCGATCTACGAATTTTGTTATTATTAGTAATACCGAAATTTATAATTTTTATACGGATCATAAATTATCATTGCACAGTTTGATAATAGTTTTTAAGGTCTTTACAATTTCGCATTTTATAAACAACCCAAAAATCGTCGAAATTATTACACTCAATTACGTTTATTTACAGTTGATTTGTGATACATAATAATATATAAGATATAACCTGTTTACCATACATACAGTTTGTAAAAAAAATCATACAATATATTTTAACACTTTCGATTTCATATCATTATCTTATAGATACTAACTATTATTATTCATAATGATGCCAAAAAAGGTGAAATGTTAAAACAATCGCGATGTTTTGTGTAACGGTCGAATAGATTAAGTTATTTATTCATAGCTACATTTACTATTCGTAGACATTATATTATTATAATATTACAATATGTATGCTGTACACACTTGCTGCATTTATCTACGTGTTCTTCGTATACGTACTAAATACATATTATTATAATGATAGGCAAAGCGTATAAAATGGTAAAATTCTCGATTATTTCTCGATGGTGTTATACATACATAATATTATGTAGATACAGTGGCATGTATAGAACATTTTTTTTGGATGAGGCTCAGAAATTGACCATACTTACCACTACCAGTCACCACCACCATCCCTTTGTGATATAATCAGTAGGCAGGTACTTATTAAAGTTTTATTTTTTTTAAACTTATTCCGCCTGAAATTATCATTAATTTATATTCAAGTACCTGAAAATGTTTGAATAATTTAAATAGGTCAACTTCATTGTATAGTTAATATAGTAATAATACAATAATTATTTTTCGTTACTTGTTTTAATACTCTGTTGCACTCAATCGCTCTCATTATTCGGACTGCAGAAATAATGCAGACCTAAACATAATAAAAAATCCAAAAATGTTAAGGCTTAGAATATCAACTGAATAGGTTATTTACTTATATGTTATAGTAAATAATAATATGTTAAATAGTAAATACAGATGGTCGCCTACATAGGCTAGAACTTAAGCATAATAACTATAGAACCCAAATTGTTTGTTAGTTATATCATGGGCCATATGGCTAGTATAGTAAACTATAACCTACACTTTTATTTATTGTACTGCAAGTTAAATGTGTATTACATTTTATTAGTTATTACTTATTAGTTAATTATCTCAAACTCGCCGATCTACTACGCCCACCCGGGATCCACCCACCAGTTGTTTTGGTTGAGGCACAACAGCCTCAAAAAACAGCCTTCGCCACGCCACTGATGATATTATGTATGTACAGAAAACAGGAGTTATTTCGTGGGAAAATCGTACAATACACACATAATAGTTATTACACAACATTATAATTATTTATAATAATATACACCTACTCCGGGATTATTGTACTACGAGTTCGACTCGTTTTAATACTGCAGCAGATTGTCGACCGTATCCTGAAATTTTTTTGGGGGGTGGGGGTCCAAAACTTGTGTATTGTAATTTTATTGAATTTAGATTTTGATATTTGGTTAAATATAAGACTTATTGAAGAAATTTGGTCTGAGTGGGGAGACTATGCTCATAATCGTAAATAATAACAATACTATGTGTAAGTGCGTCTGTGAACGTCAAATATAAATTTGAATATTTCCTACTCCATTGTTTTTCATCGCGGATATTCACTCCTTCACCCCCCCCCCCCACCGACATCTATAACAGGAGTTAAAATAGTGTACCACGACCAGAGTTAAAAAAAAAAAAAAACGTACGTCCCGCAGAAGTGTAACCCGCGGTCTTTATATCCGTCGTTGCACCGTTTTGTTCGTATGATATAATATTATTATAAATATTATAATATACCTGAGCGATGTGTATAAATGCCCGTCAAGTCGCCATAGTTTCGACTACCGTCGTGTAATAATAATTATATGCACATCGCCTGCAGGTGCGCCGGAGTCTTACAATGACAAATGGGAGGTGCCAAGTGACATGGTAATAATATATAGGTACGCGGTGTTCAATTTGCAAGCGGTCTACTGCTATAAAAGGTCTCGGGACGGCGCCGTGCGGGGGGGGGGGGGGCAATAAATTCGCAGAGTATCCGAGATAAAGTGAAATATTAGAAAATATACAAAATAAGACAATATAATATTATCTTGGGACGCTAAGACGTCCGTGCGGTGTACAATTTTAATTGTTCGAGAGGATCTATAATAGGTGTGGCCGGTGTGGGTATTTTAATAAGTTTTTAGTTTCTATAGAATGATTAGAATGCCATAACATAGGAGACTGTTTTCACTTAGGCTACTCTACACATATTTCAGTTCCGAATCGGTAAAGCCAAGGCCTCTGAAATTACCGTTCGCCACGCCACTATAGTCACCTATGTCCTATACAATTGTGATGCAAATAGAGTGGAGACTTACCCTCCACCCACCAAAAAATTTTTTTTATTCATCTCAAACAGTGGCTTACTATACATTTAAATATGTATATGAATTTCTCATGAATTTCCCGAGTACCTACAGGGTCATACCATATTTATAAAAACACATCTGCAGGAGATAGTTTCAACCCGCAGCTTCCCCCGGAAATTTGAACCACTGCCCACTGGTTACTAACTCTACCGGAGTATATCTACTCTATATTAATTTTGATTTCGTGTAATACTATAACACCACATAAATATCTAATCGATTTATACTTCGATGTTTCGTACCAATTCTATCATTATTTTATTTGCAAAGGTCAAGCGCTCATTGAAAATATTATTGACATTAAATATATTATTATTGATATTTATATTATTTTTACATTAAATTTACTATAGATTAAATAAATATAGTTTTTATTATAGTTTTATTACCGATACATGCTCTAGTATAAATTGTAATTAATAGAAAATAAAACTCATCAATATAGCTGCTTGCAGGACGATTGTAATAAATTATAATAAGCAAGCTTATTGCTTAATCGGTTTAAGTGTTATTATTAGGATATACACAAATTGATGATAGACTTTATGATAAAAATAATATTGTTTTATTATTTAATTATAATGATTAATGATATAATGAAGAAATGGGTGAACTTTGCTAGCCTGTAGATTAGGTATATAATAAAAAAAACAAAAAATGTACGCGATTATAAAGCTTTTTGCTTAGGCAATTAAAGAGAAAATCCTTAAAGTAAATTATTTTAATTTGCAGAAAGGTCATTCAAACGAAATGTCAAGAGGTGTTTAAGATTATTTTAATTTCATATAATTTATACTCAATTCAGAGTCAAATCAGAGTCATTTTTTTTTTGCGATGGTTATTAATTTATAATTTATTATACCTACCAGTTATAGTGTTATAACATATCATTTTCCAATTAGAATTTGTTGAAAGAACACATAAACATGCGTATAGCAAAACATTAACCCATAGACAAGTCTAAGTATATAATATTTAATATTTATTAAGACATTTACGTTGTAGATTAAGTAGTATAGTATAGATTAAGCCAAATAAAAAATTATAATGCAGTGCACAATATTATTGTTAATTTTAAGGGAATTTACGTCTGACCTGCAATATTTTTTTTTTAGAAACTGAGATGTTATTAATAACATTTGTTATAATATTTTACTTTCTATAATATTTCGGTTATGCAAGTAAATCATCTTTCATTATTTCACTATTTCATATTCTGATGTAAATAATGAAAACTAAAATTATTCAAAGATGAAAATACACGTATAAGAAATATTTACAAATTGACTCAGTTATTAAATGTTTGTAAAGGCAAGTGTACTCGTTTAAAAGTAAAGTTTGAGGAGTATGTTTTCAGTTTAATATCTCAAATGTTTTTTATTCCCGGTAAAATGTAAAAATAATTTATACGTAGGTACGCTTAAAACAGCTAATTTTCAAACTTAAATCCAATGTTCGTACGATGCCAAACCTAATTGTTATCGTAAAATAAACGGAGCGAATATTATTGAATTTTAATACGATTTTTGATTTTTAAGAATATTTGAGATATAATAATAATAATTAATAATAGTCGGAAAATGTGTTCGACTATACAAACGATTATTACTGTAATAAACATAATATAAATTATTATGTAATCAACTTAAGTCTGTTCTCCCGTAAATTGCAGAAAGATGTTTTCTCGAAATTCGTTAAATAAATACTCGTGTGAGACATTTTCCGAATAAAATATCAATAAGATTTACTGTTTTGTGTCAAAGTCGATTATCGTCACAAAATTCGACTTCGCCGGCCAGAAAAAATAACGATCGCTCGTAAGTCGGCGATATAATAACTTAGACGCGTCAGTGTATTTTTTTTTAACGTCTAGTCAAAAAATCTACACGTCGAGATTTCGAACTCTGGAATAATATTTAAAACAAAATACGAATTTATTTCATATTGATAAAACGCGGAAGTCCTATAAAAATATTTAGATCGTGACTAATCGTCTCGCGGGTATTGCAATCATGTAAAGAAAACGCGGCTAGCAGCTGTGACTATACAATATCGAATGGTATAACTTACTAATATAATACTATACAAGACTGCTGCTATTATAAATTATAATAGATATTACTACAACGACGAAATGTTAAATCTATTTTTCATCACACAGTATTATATATTCTTATATGTTGTACAGTTTAACTGGCTATATCGATTTTCTGAATAAAATATTTTGAAGTACTTGCTATATCGGTATAATATTGTTACAAAAAATAGATTTTTTCTACTTTTTATCGTGCAGCTGGTGGATTATATTTCTAAAACAACGCACCCATAGTTTTTATTTCATATTCGGAAGCAGAATGCATTTTAGATATAATTTAAAAGTGTTAATACTCAATAAAATATAACGGTGGTTGCATTTAGCATTAGCATTATCTTGATCAGTAATGAATTTTATATTTTTATCACATGATAAAGATGATTTAAGAAAGTATGTCCATCTGGATCATCGAGTCATCTTCATTAATTTACCCAATAAATCCACCTTTTTTTTCCTAAAAATAAAATGTCTGAGATAAGAACTACTCGCCTCACTACTTTCTGAGTTATACAAGTATGGAGTAATAATAGTTTATCGTGTTATAATATACGACTATTATCGAACAAACTTCGTTACGTAAATTCATCTGAAACGGTTAAATTATCAGAAATTTTTTTAAAAACAATAATCAATTTATTATCGTAGTGTAAAAAGAAGCTGGCGAAAACCCGTAGTCCGTTCGACGTCGGCTAGGTTTGTCCTCGATTTTCCGACGTTATGACCACTGGCCGCGGTTTCCTAGTATTTCACAGCATCTTCGGCTGGGCCAGATCGGCCGCCGTCTTGTATTCGACATACGTCATGACAGTGCAAACGTGAGTAGGACTAGCGCGCCCTGCTCCTTGCTAACCCACTGGTTAGGTTAACCTAACCTAACTTTTTTTTTTTTTTCCATTAAATCGGCAATACACTCACAACCCGGGAACGCCGTTAAGCAATGCTTCAGGTGGTGAGTCGCAATAATTTATTGATAATCATCATAAAACAGTTTTGGGGTGCGAATGGGACAATCCCCCAGACGCAGCCCCTCACAATGGTATAACAAACATATAATTGTTCGGCACGACAGTAAATACAACTTAACTATCAAAAAATATCATGTTGACGATTGCGACTGCAACGGGACCTTCAGGGCCAACATCGAAGCGCCACTCATCGCCACCGTCTGCGAGTGAACGTCACGTCACCTCCGTCGCCTAGATGGAGATACGCCCTGTTGGAACGGCCTGTCGCGCTCGGCCTCCTCCTTGGCAGACATCACGGCCCTTGCGAATTGGCAACCGCCTCCCAGTTGGCCGGACTCTCCAGCATCTTTACCACCAGTTCACCCGGGTCGAATTGTCCAATCGCGGCCATCAGACGCTCGCGTTCGCCCTTGAACGCTTCGCAGCGAACAAGGGTGTGACGAGCGTCGTCGACCTCCTCACCTTAGCCGTCGGTTGGGCCGCAGTGGGAACACCCGGCAGACGGTGCACGATTGATCCTCCGGATGAACCAGTTGAAGCAACCATGCCCCATCATCAGCTGGGTGAGGCGAAAAGATAATATCAAAGTCCTTATTAAGAACCCACCGGCAGAGCAGGTCCGGGCGTACGATGACACGGGTCCACTCGCGTCCGCTGTGCGCAGGTGGCACCGCAACCCGCACATCCAGAGCCCACCTAGCGAGCACCCGAGTCCTCAGGAATTGTGGGTCGTCTGCTGAATCGCCAGGCCAACCTATCTTAACCTAGGTTTCTGGGTAACCTCTTAACCTTCGCCCCGGTCCTTGCTGCTTTCCGTTATGTTTGGATGTGACGCAGCAGGCCCAACCACAGATGTGTATAATGATATGTCACAACATGTTATCATACCGTCAGCGCTCTATGTGTTAATGTGTCATCACGCAACCACCTCGTGTGGCGCGTTTCCGGTTTCTAGAACTTTTTCGGTCGATTCGGTTCGGCGGTGGCACCGGCCGGTTCCCGCTGCAGTCAGTACTGTAGTTCGGTTTAGAACCGAACGGAAGTAAACGATTATAGTATTTTAAGCTCATCGACCACCCGTTCTTGATTGTAATGATAATAAAAATATTTAAATCTAGTAAATACAGTTATTTCTAAATTAGAGTCAATAATACACTTAATTCTAAATTAGATTCAATACTCAAATAAATTTACCCCTCGCCCTATCCTGCCAAGTGAGGAAATCGATGTTTGGCCAGAATAGTGCACGTTGACACGACAAATATTATTGATGAGTAGTATTTTATTCAACGGATCTTATATGGGTGCAAAATATTTTATATTCCATCTCTTCAATTCAGTAGATTATTATTTTAATATTCAAGACAGTATTGTACCTATACGCAATTTAACTGTACATAAATAATTCAATTGAAATTCAACTTCTTCAGACTAAATACACTTTTTGTGCACTTATGTTTTGGAAATTGCAATAATAAAAACATTGTTACCAAATGTTTAAATGGTTCAATTCTCAACCATGTTAATATTTAAATATTCATCTTTCGGTACTCGCATACTCGATATTTTTTATATTTCTTGAAAACCTCGAATATGTTTATGTTTTACATTATTTAGATTTAACGGGAATTAAATCAAACAGATTTAAACGGAAAATTACCTATATATTAACAGCTATTACTTATTATTTTATTATACAAAACACATTATCCATTATCCATTACCTATGTATTTCAATCGAGCGAAAACTACTTTATTTCTTAAAAAAGAGTGTCTGTAAATTAATTGCAAACACGAGTATGAAGTTTTTTTTTAATATTCCACACTTATACTATATACATGGCTACATAATAATGGACCATTTAAATAGCAACCCTAATGGCTAATTTTCTAAGTAGATTTTTGTGTTTATATAAACCATAGCGTATTCCAAAAACGTAGTGTCATAAAAAATTATGTCTATTACTTTACCTATACCTCTACTTAAGAACCTTCTGACATATTACTATATTAGTTACAATTTAATAGTCCACCTCACGGACCTTTTTATGTGAAATTTTAGTATTTAACATAAAATGCGCCATGCAAATTAGTATAATAATATACAACGATACTCCCATAGTACGAAGTCTCACGGGGAGCAAAAAAATCGTTCTACTACAGAGAATTTCGTTGAATAAGTATAAGAATTAAATAAATTTGGTTCGAAAAAATGTTTCGTTAATCAAAATATTTTGTTAAATGGAAGTTCGTTTCACTGTTGTATATATTATATCAATCATTTTGCTGTTTTTTCGTTTTTTACTTCGTTGACGATGGATCCATCTTTCGTGGATAATCGGCTATACTTCGGCTTGACGTCGCCTTAAGCCCCCTTCTGACTAAGCACTCTGCAGTCTCGCTGTAGTTCCGTTTACCATGAAAATCCGTCATTCGGTTTGGTTTGGACAAAATGGCAAGTACTGGCCACATGGCCACTCTGCGGATCGTATTTCCGCGGTTTCCATTCGTCAGGTGAGGTCCTGCGATATCTATAGCCTATAGGTACTGTAAGAGTCTGCTGCACACAATAGTACTGGTTGGACCTCTCTTTCCCACAACAATATGACTGATAACGTTGTCTCTTTTCAACATAAAGTGCATGTGCACGACTCAGCAGTGCAGTCAACTGTGTTTTTAATTATTTACATTTTATCACCCAAAGGAAGATCGGGTTGCTTGAATAAGTACAATGTGCATGTATATGTGCATCGTACGTCAGTCTAATGATTATATAGTTATTGGTTGTTATTGTTATCTTCTTGACATCGTTCGAAGGTACATAATATTATGAGGCAAGTTTCTATATAGAAGTTTAAAAAAGTTAATCTTTTGCACGGGCTATACCGGGCGGGACAGCTAGTACTATATAAAACTTCGACAATTTGGTCGGCTTTCTATAAACTGGTAAACCTATATTAATGCAGCCATGGTGGATAAGTAGAAAATTATCGACCAAAAGTATATAGACTTCAAAAAGTGATAATGCGGTCGACGAGTTCGGGAATAACAACAATATATCGTTCGTATTCCAATTCGTTCTCCAACACCATCGAAGCAAACACAATTTATTATGTTGACTGCCCTCTTTATGTCAACGCAAGAAACATCCTCAACCAATCTTCATCGATGGTGGAAGCACTAGGAGAACACAACACGCACTTGATCCATAGCTTCTTCAAATCCTTCGGCATCGACACAAAAATTTAATATTAAGACAAAATTACATAACTAGCAATATAATATTATAATGTAAATATATAATTCTGTAAAAACCACTTTGTCAAAAAACTATGTAATCTTAATTTATAATCCAACTATATATCCATTTAAAAATAATGTAACCACAACTACAGGCTAATGACCTAGATGTTGAAGACTTTATTACCAATAAAAAAAAAAAATTATTACGTTCATATAGCAACCTGCAGGTACATACGATGGTACAATTACATTTTGATGTTTGTCTTTTGTCTCAAAAGTAGGTAACCTCTATACGTCTTGTTTTGGGTTGTTTTAAATTTTGTGCGGAGCCATGAATGTACTGATTTTCATCATGCAATGATGTGTGCTTAATTTTTTTTTATGTGTCTGACTTTTGGAGCAATTAACATCTTCAACAGCAATCTTCAAATTTCAGATAGAAAATTGGATCTTTTCGATGGCTGAAGAAGATAAAAGTCCGTGTACTTTTCCTAATAATCGGGGAAAACGAAATAAAAATACTGAAACACGGAAATATTAATTACGCAACACCCCATTTTTTTTTTTTGACATAATAGATTATTTTATTCTATAATAATTATTATTAAGGATTAATCCACAAAACACATCATCAGACATTAGTATAATGATTTTCAGACGGCCACATAATATACATAGCTATACGGTTTATAATGTATTTTACAATGATGACAAACTAAAAAAGTACCTAATGATAAAAAATAAAAATAATAATTTTTATCATAAAAACAAATCAAACTATAGGTATAGGTACATAGTACATAGAAAAACACGAACATTTAAATAGAAAATTACCGTACAACCGAAATTATCACCTTGTTTTGAATATCGGCGATTGACCGTGAGTGTGTACAACACACGGGTTTTCGTGATAGTGTTCGGATAAAAAAATTCGAGTGGTGTATATAAATACCTGTGGAATTTTGAGATACGCCGAACGTTTGGCACTATATACTATGTAGACGCGATAAATAACAATTATCTCGATTTGTATACGAGATATCCTGCAACTGAACGACAGAAGTCGTAAATATAAGGTCTGCACCGGTAAACACGAGTCGCAATAAACACACTCCTAATAATAATAACGATAATTAATACTATTATATACCTATATGCGGTTATGATGCAGTTAGCACGAGATCGTCATTTTATTTTTAGAAATGCATAATAGCCATAATATTATTATTATTGTGTAATAAATAACACTACATTCTGAAACTGTAATAATATTATACTGTTATAGTAAAGGTCACAAATGAGCAGGTCAAGTTATATAATATTATGTCGGAGTTTTTGATTTATTGACAACGTAAATAAATCGAAAACACTGTCATTAAGTAAATTTTTATCATCCACGGTCATTTCAATTGAGTTATCAGAAATATTTGATAATTGTGATACACATGTACATGTTCGATGTACGTTAATATATTAGAGTACCCATAAAAACAGAATATTGCGCCATTAATCGATAATAAACAATAATAAAATTTAATAAAATTTTACGTAGGTCTCAGGAGTAGGTACATAGTATATAGGTAGATATTCGCCACAATACGTTATGAGTTATGACTTATGAGTATGAGAAAAAACTGTACATTTGTTATTTATAATAATATTATAGATGTTATTTTGATTTTTAAATTACATATTATTACTTACACGTAGTATGGTTTTGTACATTTTTAATTTTTCCACGGATTACCCTTAAGTTGAACGAATTCACAGCTCTAGTTTTTCAAAAAAGTTGTTTCTTAACGTCTCTTGTCTTAGAAAACAAAAAAACTGGAGCTGTGAGTTCGTTCATTTTCTAAGACAAAAAGATTATTTTTGATTATCAGTATAGCTAATTTATTGTTATACGTAAAGTTTAAAATGTCAACATTATTACCTAGCTCATTACTAGTTACTACAATAATTACTGTTTTAAAATTAGAAGTTAGAACCATTATGCAAATGCAGAAGAGGTAGGTAGTACAACGAAGTTAATCAAAATCAAATTGTCGAAGAGTTCTATTTTTGAAAACATAAAAAACAGAAATAACGTCCAATATAAATTATAATTAAATTTTTTTATAATACAATACAATATTATATACTACGGTATGCATTATTAAATATTATCTTATTTACTTTCCAAACAAATATCGAGTAAGATATGTGCACTTTAACTTTTTTAAAAACTATTATTGAAGTTACCCACATATAGAACGTTATTGAGAAGTAAAGCCAAATTAAATTGAATAGTGTTGTATGTAT
This sequence comes from Macrosiphum euphorbiae, assembly GCA_949089665.1. Lineage (NCBI taxonomy): Eukaryota > Metazoa > Arthropoda > Insecta > Hemiptera > Aphididae > Macrosiphum > Macrosiphum euphorbiae. Next base: position 118,281,144 of record CARXXK010000001.1, read on the forward strand.
TCACAATTACAATTTCTAATTCATGGGTTTAGGTTTCATAAAAATAAGGATCGATATTCTTTAATAATACCAATTTGTCTGTACATATAGTGGCTATATTTCCTATTGGCTATTTGATTTGCTGTTAACAAGAAAGTAATACGAGATCATATAATATGATTAAAATAATAAATAGATCCATTATTATATGAGAGATATAATATGTGCTTATACTGAAAATGCAGGTAATTTAACGTTATTATTTTCCTCAGCATATTAATTTGTTCGACATTCGAACACACTAATTATTAATAATAACGCGTTGCGACGGCTTGCGGTACAATAGTAGGTTAAGGAGACTTATTACAGAGATGGTATACTATAGAGAGTCAAAAGAGTGAAAGAAAGAGAGATAGAGATAGAGAGAGAGTGAGAGAGAGGGGGGGGAGAGAGTTATATAGTTGTGGTTGAAAATTATACGGTGCGAGTTTTCATGGGGCGCATAATATAATATTTATAGGATGCCATAAAAAGAATAAAGGTATAATACCTATACTGCAAAATAATAATGATACAGACATACGGTGATATTTGAGTTTTAAATTGAATACTCTCCACCGGGGTTTTTATTTCGGCTGTAGTTTATTAGTACTTTTATCGTACAAAACTAGTGACTAAAAATCGTTATTGGAGCATTCGCGTAGGTCGAGTCCTGAAATTTGTTAACACGAGTGGGCTGCAGTGAGCCCGAGACAATATACGTAATAATATAATATACGATTGACGGACACGGACTGAAATGTAATGTCTAATTGGTGTTCTAACAAGTGGGCGTTATTCGAGTTAGTTTCGTGTGTCGTCGTGTATGTATCATGTATGATGTATAATAATAGTATGAGCACATCATCATCGTTCGCAAATTGGCGTAAGTGAAGATTTACCAAACATATTGTGTCGAGACTTATTCGGTTTAGCGATATACTTCACAACGTACGTCCAACACAATAAACACAATATTATACAGCGTGAGCACCGTTAATGGGTTTTTGTTTATTTTTCCAGCACACATCCAGCGTATCGGCATTAACAATATTGGCTTTCTTGAAACAACAAAAACAACAACAATGGATTTACGGGATCCAGTTTTGAAAACATCGTCACTCGACAATGGACACTCATCGTACTCGGCGATTGCGATTCCAAGTTTTCACTTTTTTAAATCTCGAGTGCATACAACCGATGTGCAAGTCGTGACGAATTTTTGCAATATTTTTCAATACTAGTTGGGTCCGGATCGTAGAGAATTCTTGACATTATAATATTATATTATTATGGGTACGGGGCAGTCGCCGCTGTGGCCTGTGTCAAGGGCGGAATAACGTTTTAACACTCAACATTTTTATTATTTAACCATACTTTGTGTCATGTGCAGAATATTACAATATTTAAATACAATATTTTGTACAATGTATCTTTTACGGTCTAATTTATCGTCATTTGTCGAGATTTAACCAGACGAATAGAATTAGTATTTTCTGTGGAATAGGTAGGTATATAATTATTAATCAAATTCCCTGTTGACGATTTTATTAGTCGACAACTTACTGTCTCTGTACGTAATATAGTAATACGATAATTGCTCGTCGATAATTATTTATAATTTGCAGTTTAAGTATATATTTTATATGAAACCGAAACGGAAAAATGTATTATCGTGGGATTTCCTTTAATCCTTCTTAATAGGCAACCAAACGTACGCGCCGGAAGTGACATAATATTATCATCCAATACACACAACACACGGCGTAGTATGATCATATTTTCCTAGTGGTTATTGTTTCAATGTTTCAAAACGCATATTTAATAAATCATATTGTTTTACAATGCTAACGTTTTCCCAACAAGGCAAGCGAAGTTATATGTCACAATAATTAGCGGATGGCTACAAGTGGTAGGTGTATAATGTTATAATTAAATAATACTCCGAAAATATATGCGATGGACGGCAATTAATGTCAATAACATATTTTTTCTATGTAAAAAATTATTGTTGTTAAATACAAACGCGTTTCGATTTCCACGTAAAAATAATTATATAATAAAAACTCTCTAATAAGCTGTAGTTTGTACATTATGCGAATATACGTTTTAAGCGTGTATGGTATATTATTATTATATCGTTTATACCGAAAAAACGTAAACATAATATAAATTTTTATTAATATACATACTACTGTATTGAACCAAATTTAACTCGAGATTAATAAATCTGTTTTGATAATAAATATTGGACCTGTTGACGTACGTTGTAATAATATTATACATTAATTATTATCATTTACCATTAAGGGGGCTCTAGCGTATCATGTTTTAACTTTTAAGGAGTAATATTTAGGCAATTCGTAAGACATGTACATTTGGGCTATGTCTATGTATGAGAAGTAAATTAATGTAATGTAAAAAATGGTTGAAATTATAAGCTTCTGGACTATGCTTCTTAGGAATCACTTTTTTATTTAAAATCAGATGTGCCCAAAATAAATACAAATGTAATGCAATTATTTAATGGAAATTCTAAAAAAAAATGGTTATTTTAAGGTCATTTCAAATTTTAAATTGACAATCGACTTCCTAAGAAGCCTAGATATTTTGTCAATGAGTTCATACATGTATACAAAATTTAAATCGGGCATTCCGAAGCATGTGTAATTTACCTCCGCTTATTGGTCTAAAACGTATGAAAAATACGTGTGCTGCAATCCCCTTAATTACCAAATGTGTAAATTAATACTCTGTAAAGACATGTACTTACAACCTACCTACTACTACAGTAGATACCTACAAAAAAATATGTTATTTGTTTCAAGACTTGAACTATGTCGAAAATATAGGGAGCCCCGGGCCCTAGCATAGGGGCCCTATATATTACTGTAATACAGTCATAACTATACTGATTATATACTATACTAGTTATACTGATCAACGATTTATTTATAATCATAAAAATAAATTGAATATAAAGGATAACGATATTGTACAAAAAAAACCGAATTTACAATAAATTTAGGTTGAAGGCCCTCATCAAAAAATTAGGCTTAGGCCCCAAAAATCCTAAGTAGGGCTGTCACGGACTCTGGTGATACTGAAAACATTTTAAAGAGAGTATTAAAAATTTTGATAATGTATTATAATAATATTAATTGTTACATAAATCACCGCGTGCAACATTCTCCGCCTTTGGTGCAACCCATCACATATACACAGAGCACCTACAACACATATATTGTGATATCTCCGAGAGCAGCAAAACGTCCGTTTGTGCTTTGCAGGTAATAATAATAATATATTAACTGAAAACACAAACAAATGGGAAATTTATAGTGCGCATGTCATATAATAATATACTATACACCACCATATATGTTGTGTATAGTATTTTACGGAGACGTTAATAAATTCGTTTCGTACAGATCATATACGACTACGTTTTCACAGTTCCATCGTACGAGTTATTGCAATGATGTGTGTTGGTCGCGATTATAATCAAATAAGTAGTGATAAATTATAGCGCTTGCTATTTTTCTTTCGTTTTCACTCGTCATTTTTTCAACGATGATTTTCAACCACTATTCCGTGGTGCTTAAGTGATTCATATTATGCTATATACGCCTCGGACGAAATAAATAATATAGTGTAGATCTTACATCGATCATTGCCGTAATCTTGTACTGAATTTGTTGACGGTTACAAAACGGACCGTTGAAAGAAGACTTATAACATTATGTATCACGGTCGACGATAAACCTCGTTTTTATATTATAATTTATATTATTATGTGATGCATTGGATGTAGAATTTATCTCTTTGAGTGATGACAGACGAGTTACATGAATGAGTTGAACGGTTGATCAAGTCATACACTACTTACAATAATTATATGCAACGATAATTTTTAAAATGACGAGCAGGTTATCGAAATAAAAACCTTCGTTTGATCGAAATCGGTTTCGCGAAACGTTTTGACCCGAACGGAAACGAAGAAATCAATACGTCGCAGGTTCCTTAACAATAATAATAATAATAATTTCTATTGATCTTTAAATGGTAATAATTTCTAGATTGGCACTGGCGTACGATTGGTGCAGTACTTTTTCTTCAGTCTTCACAACGATTGCAAATTTGCACCCACTATAAAGATGCAGTGTCCCGAGGGTAAATTAACTTATAATTCTTTATACTTACGCGATCGCAATGCACAACGATTGTTGGAATCCTGCTGACATTTTTAGATCGATTTCAATGGATACACCTCTTGGTCTATATGAAATTATATAATTTATTAATAATAATAAATGACCAAAGTTTATTGTTGATGTAGTGACTCGGATAAATTTTCAAGCTTGGCACGGTATGAATAATGAATAATATGTACCGTCGTACCTACATATTATTACAGTAAACAAGAATAAGGCAAATAATCTCAACAGACTTAAACGACTTTAGCATGTACATACACAGTTTTAAATGGTACCCCTATAATAATGCATTATATAATAAATTAATGGCTTTAATTGAGTAGGAAATCATTTTAATTACCTACTACTTAAGGGAATAAATAGGCCGCCAGCAACGTATACGGTATACGTTACTTACAAATGTTGCAGGTTTTAAGCATAAATAAGAATTATACATTTAAAAAAATATAAATGTTTTATTAATATGCATGACCTGAAACATTTTTGTACAAAATAATTATGATATTCTACTTTTATAGTAACTATAATAATTTTGAGACCAGCACCTTGGTAGACTAATGGTAGTGCTGAAGCGTTTTGAACTTATGACGTGTTACAGTATATATTTTAAATATATTACTAAATCTAGAAATAATCATTATAATATAACTTTGTACATTTTAAATGTAGACTTGATTAATCGTAATTATATGTCGTTATGTGATTTAACACTGGTTTTACTGAAACCGGTATCGTTTAAAGAACATTCTCAGGTTTTTATTTATCAAAATTATTGTAAAAAGTATCCATGAGTATTTAATTGTATAACTATACTGGCTACTATATTATTAACCGAAAAAATAAACAATACTATTATTATTTATTTATTGTAACAAATTAATATTCGGAATCACTCATTACGTGTTTTGGACCACTCGCCACGGTATTACCTAATATTCGCAAAAAAAAAAATGTCTTTTGTTTCTGTACATCTCTCGTAGTAAATTAAAATTATCGATATATTAATATTATACGCACTTAGATTTTTGATTTACAATGGCCAGCCATAGTCGTTTAACACGCCGTTCAAACATGTCGAATACTTCTGATATAGGTACATTATGTGTGCTGAGATGAATGCCCATGTGGAAACCGAAAAATGCCTGCTGTCTTACGGCTGTACAAATGATGGTTGCTCGGTGATAAACACTCTTGATTTGCCAGTGCAGACCAACTAGCCAATCGACCGTAAACTCGAGGACTCAGAAAGTTTCTGGTCCAAGCTCGAACATAATATTATATCTCCCGTTAATGATATCTAGAAGTCCGTTACTATCGACGCAGAAGGTACAATGTCTTAGGAGATAAATTAGCTCACGTGGTAACCTCAAAACTAGTTCTGTCATAATAGGTACAAACGATGGGCACTCCGTCATCATGGACACATTTGATTTGCAGTGCAGAGTGGCAAAGCCGTTGCAAAAGATACTATTTTCCAAAGCTGTGCCATAATACCCTTAACTTAAGAAGTTCCAATATTATTCTCTCTCCCGTGTAAGTGTTTACGCCGTACGAGAAGAGGACCGCCCGGTCCGGAACAAAACCTAGTCCGTTACTCGATGCAGAAACTTCTCCGGTGCAGTCGTGCAGATGGCTACGATTCGCGGTTCAGAGACGGTTTAGGGTTGAGTGGACCATCCAATAGTCCATGACTGAGATGGACACACACTCGAAAAACCCCGAAATGCCTGTAGAGGTCTTATGGTGAAAATATGGTTTTCGATCAATGTTGGATAGACATACAAGATTTGGCAGTCGATCACTGCGTCGTTTGGGTTACACCATTCGTACAAAAACGCAGATATGAAGTGTCCAAGTGGGTTTCCGGTCGATGCCCGAGCTGAGGACTTACTCACCTGTGTACGCAATAAAGACTGTTTGGCCTATGCCACAGCTGCGATCCAACAACCACTGAAAAACTTTGACTTTCTAACAGGTAATTAATTGTATGCGACCATTATGACATCGTATATATCACAATTATAATATGTTAATTGTATTACGGCACAGCTTTGAAAAACAGTCTTCTCATATGGCGTTAACACGTACGCGGGAGAGAGAATATTATATGCTCGGGCTTGGGCCTAAAAGTTTTTGCATTCTTGAATTCACGGTTGATTGGCTGGATGGTGTGCACCGTCAAATCAAGTGTGTTTATCACCGAGCAACCATAATTTGTACAGCCGTAAGACAGCAGGCATTTTTCTGTTTTCACATGGGCATTCATCATCTCTGCACACATAATGTTTTACCTATATCAGAAGTATTCGACGCAATAGAGAGCGTGTTGAATGACTATCTCAGGCCGCTGTAAATCAAAAAATATAAGAGTGTACATAATATTAATGTTCAATGTTCAACTAATAAATATTATCGACGACCATCGTTTCACTTGAGAATGTTGATAGTATTTATTATGTCGCCCTGGGTAGAGAAATAAAAGGCACGGGTCTCCAGTTTGTTCTAGACGTCACATCGGTGACAATGCCGGTCCATATACGCGACGTAATGTAATAATCACATATCTTTAGCACAATTAAAATAGTATTTTTTATACAAATTATTATTCAATTATTATCAATACATTGTTATCATCTAATTATGCAGTCCACCAGTTTATTTTTTATATATTTATTCAATTTAAAACTGAGCCGAAACAATTAATAAAGACGAAAATACTCTATAAACAAACGGTGTACAGAAATTATATTAATTTGTTAAAAAAAAAAAATTATAATAAACTAGTCTTTTTTTCCAGTTTAGTTATTATTAAATGTCAACACACATACTTTTTAACAGTAGTTTTGATAAATAAAAACCTTCAAATGTTCTTCAAATGATAGCGGTTTCAGCTCATTACGGATTAAATCACATTATGGCATTATGCACATAATAGGGCTATAAGCGTCATCTAATAAGGGGGAGCTCAGTGGTGTGGGGTATGATAAGTTTGAGGAGGTATTGGATTCACCAGATTTTCTGGGGGGGAGGGGGGTACAGAACATACCAAAACATCATAATTAACGTATTGCTTTACTTACTAGTTACAACTAAAAATAAAATATAAGAATATATTAAAATATTATATTTGATATGTCAGTATGAAATATTATGAAATGTAAACATGAACATTTAAAATTTTAAAATTAAAACTGTAACGAAATTTTCCTAAGTGAACAGTGAAATTAAATAAAATACGTAATAGTAATTAACCGTTAATAGTGTGAAAATTCGACGTATGTGTATACATCATTAGATATAATATAATATTATGTATGAACTACATATTTACCATAGAACAATATAGAAGCGAAACTCGATCAGCTGATTGGGGTCTTGGTTACCTATGATCTGAAGTCTGAACCTACAAAAAACATGAAAACGGTTCCACGCACCGACATGATGTTAAACCCATGGTTACTAATATTATGAAAACGGTTCCAAGACTATGGCGGGATACGTTACGCGGGGTCGGATTGTTTACCATTTTCTATTTCAAGTATGCCACGCCACGCCCCCCTGGAACCGGGTTCAAGGCCACAATCGCCCGATTCGGTCAATTCACGGAGTTTCATACCCCTGTATTTACACCACCGTTCTGCAAGTTTTGGACACCTTACCATGGTTATAATCTGAGCAAGCCTTATAATTTATATTATTGTGTTGTTAATATTAATACGTTATTATTACATAAACGAGTACAATAAAGACGTTCGTTATAGTACTTAATGTTGATTATATTTTATTTTTATAATCAAATAGCTGAATAATCTGGGTTTGTCCGTGTGCAGTTTTTTTTTGTGGCAAATCCTATATAGTGTATACGTTTTATAGCCATATAGGTATATCACGGTTTGAGTGAATCTCAGTTTTAGTGTACCTCAGTCCAAGGACAAATCGGCGTCAGTGTACTTAGCTTTGAGAAATAATTCGACCGCAAGTTGTGGATTAGATTTAGCACTTGGTATATTTTTTAACGTGGTTTAAACTACTTATTTTATAAACTTTTCTGACATCTCTAAAAACAATCTGTGACACATTTTCTTAAAATTCAAGATAGTAGTTTTTGAGAATATAAGCTATATAAACAAAAAAATAAGTTTCGATTTCCACTGTGAACCTCAAGACCCCTGTTTGACCACCCCTTTAAAATTTGAATATCTGATAATCCTTTCTTATTCCACGTGTAGACCGTTAGAAGAAGCACTATTCCAAATGTTTGGTTTGTACGTTTTGTCGTAATTGAGATGTAGCGATGAGTGAGTGAGTGAGTGAGTGAGTCGTATTTAGATTATATTATAATATATTTATTTCTCCGAACCGGCACATAATAATAACCATGGTCACTATTGTATTTGGTGGATGTACGAATTGTATTTATAAAATATTAAAATATGCACAAAGTCATAATTTATTTATGTAATCGATTTTTGATTAGCTGATTTCAATCGTTGTCAAATCGTCTTCACACGGCGTCTTGGATATGCAACCGCGGATACATTACAGTTCGGTTCACGGTCCATAAACACGCGGAACGGCGTAATATTTTAAGTATAGTTTGATGTTCTATTCGTGAACTTTAAGACTACCGAACGTTTCAGTTTATGATGTTCGAATTGTTCATATTGATTTACAAAACGTAGAAGTATGTAGGCAGTTGGTACTTAGTAAACAATACATTTTGTGTTGTGCAGTAATAAGCATAATATAGTACAAATGTACAATATTAAAAATATAAAATATATAATATTATGTATTAAATATGACGTATACCGCCGCTGTTGTATGTGTCTATAACAAATCGTTTACACAATATGAGTCTAGGTAGTGTAAATATATAATATTGACGTCGGGTAAAATATGAATATAAACGCTTTGTATAATAATATTATCAAAACAATAGAACACTAAAAAGTAAAAATCAATAATCTTGTCGGAAAAGCGCCCGGAACTCGAGGAACAGGGATATATAGATATATTTAAAAACAAAAACAATTATTGAGGGATAGGATTTAGAATTATTATTAATTATTGTATAATGTTCAAATATTATTAACAGTTTTACGTCGATAGTTTTCGAACAATGAAATAATTGATTACTTACTTGTTTTCTATTTTAACACCTATCGGCTGTATCTATTATACTTGTTGGCTAGTAAGTTCAACCAACAAACAACTTTGTACAAGCATAACCCATTTATAAGTATTCGTACGCGATGTATGGATGTATTTGTATGAAACAACATTTTAATTTACGTTGAACAATGGACTTTATGAAACGTATAGTGTTAACCATGTCTAGGTGAAATGAAAAAAAAAATTGGATAATATATTATATTATTGATTTAATATATTACACGCATAAACTTATTAAAGATTATCCGAATCGTGGTAAAATAAAATCAGCTACTTCTGTCGTGTTGGCGTTTTACCGAGTATATTTTGTTTTCAAGTCTTAATATACAATTCTATAAGAAAGATCGGTCGGGTTCGATTTAACGAAGAGTTATTATATAATAATGTGGTTTATTATTAACGATTGATCGCTTGTCCATACAATGAAAATATATCACTACTATACGAACATTTTTAGAACAATCAGAAGTCACGAATATACGTCACACAGTATTCCCACATCGTAAATACATTAAATAGTAAATTCGTAGGATAAACCTAGAGATTTATTATAAAAGGAGGCAAGTGAGGAATGTTAAAAATTTTTAAACAAATAAAGTTATACACTGTTTGTTACTATATCACTTTTATCATAACATTCAAATGTATGAAGTCGGAATTTTTACATCTAAAATAAGGAAGATAAAGATTCGATAAAATATAACAATAATATTATGTAATTATTACAACCAGCTTAATAAAAAAAAAATCCAATAATCAATGTTCAACAATTTCTAATAATATTACCGTTTTCTTTTTAAGATGGCCGTAATACTGTTTTTTCAACACCATCCGAAAATAATCAACTTTTTTAGGGGGATGTCATCAGCTCACTATTTATTTCTCTCTCTGGCTCACGCGCATCATAGACAAAACTCATTTACGCAGAATCATTTTTTCTATGTTTTTGAATAATTTTAGAGTAAAATTACCCATTACAAAAAAGATAGAGAATAATATTTTTGAGGGAATGACATATATCCATTTGTCTAAATATTGTCTCAAAATAATTTAAATATAATTTAAATTTACAAATTTTTTTTGTTTATTTTAAAGTCTAATACAAAGTCAAATAACAATAAAATATAAAATCCGATAAATGTCATTCCCTCAAAAATATTATTCTCTATCTTTTTCGTAATGGGTGATTTTACTCTCAGATTACCTACTTAAAAACAGAAAAAATGATTCTGTGTTAATGCGTTTTGTTTGGCATGGGCCAGAGGGAGAAAACAAAAAGTGAGCTGATATCCTCTTAAAAAAAAATGTCCGTTACACTGGTAACGTATAATATGTTGTTTGACGTTTCTGGTTCCATATCATAATATGGTTTACGCTTACCACAGAGTTTTAATAAATAATGTGTCTAAATAATATCTATGGAAATCAAATTATTGAGGATTGACTTGATTATAATTATATAATATGGTTGGCCGTCCAAATCGCCGTTCTAATCACTGCGTATTGAAAATGCTTAAATAAATTATGTAATATTGTTTATAACTTTATTATCACATTTATCATAACATACAAATGTATGAAGTTGGAATTTTTAAATCTAAAATACAGAAGATAAAAATTCTATAAAATATAACAATAATTATAATATGTATAATTATTACAACCGGCTTAATAAAAAATTCCAATAAATTCGTCGTTCAACAAATTCTAATAATAGTACCGTTTTTTTATCACCGTCCTCAAAAAATGGATTTAAAAAAAAAATGTCCGTTATACTATTTATATTATAAGGTAACGTGTATAAATGTTGTTTTACGTTTCTAGTTCCATACGATATGATTTACCTCAGAGGTTTAATAAAACATACACATGTTAAATAATGTGCAAATCAAATTATATTGAGTATCGACTTGATTATAATAATATACGTTTGGTCGTCCAATCTCTGCGTTTATATGATTTTCGTGCGCACATTTCGTTATAAAACTTTTAGTCGGAAACTTACGTCTCGGGCTAATTCAATTACACAGCGTATATACGTTTATAGCTGTAAATTGTGTCCCCGCGTCGGATGTTAAATCGCGCTTAAACGGTACCGAATGGCCGAAATCGAATTTACTGATTGCAAAGTTTGAACGTCCGAATTACAAAGGCAGAGTTTGGCGGGTGCCGTTTAAAGTACCTTAAACCAATTTGTCGGATTTTCGCGGTAGCGGTTGACATTTTAGCGTAATGCCGCGGGGTCGCGGTTTTATCGTGTCCTGCTCCTTGTCCCCGTACCTATATACAATTATTAAAGCCGCCTCTATATCCCTGCGACATAGTTTATATAATATTAGTTGTAATTATACGATCAGGGGACGGAATTCGCGAAATAATAACGCCCGGCAAACGATAGATACGAATAAAATAATAATAACACGATAACTTTATATAGATATTTATATACCTAGCTGATTCCGTGCACTTCGTTGACCATTAAAAATTCCAACTCTTTATGAATAATATGTTTTATTTTATAACAATAACGGTCAAAATATACAAAGTCATATTGTTACAAAACTATTCACTTTATTTTGGATCATATTAATATATTTTAAGCCAATGGCAAAAAATAGGCAATAATTATTATTATATCATCTTTAAAACCCAAGGCAACCTTTTACAAACAAAAATTTCTATTGGAAATCTCAAAATCCCTGTTTGAGCACCTCCGGGGGTTGGTCCTCTCCCTTTTTAAATTAGCCTATCTGTCGCCCAGAGGTCTAATCTATCTCTGTACCAAATTCATCAACATAGGTCCAGCCGTTTAGGATTTTGGAATGCATAAAGGACACACACACACACACACACACACACACACACACACACTCACACAGACACACAGACATTCATTTTTAGGGTTCCATACTGTAAAACGGGACCCTATTACTAAGGCTCCGCTGTCCGTCCGTCCGTTTGAGACCAGGCTGTATCTCATATGAACTATGAAAGTTACAAAGTTGACATTTTCACAGATTATGTATTTCTGTTGCCACAACAACAAATACTAAAAATCATAGAATATATAATATAAGCAGTGTTGCCAACACGTTTATAGCTGATGATGGTATGGAAACCCTTTGTGCGCGAGTCCGACTCGCACTTGGCCGGTTTTTTATATATTATATAGGTTATTATTATTACTAGTTATTATATTTAGCCACTTCAAGGTACGCTTTATAGACGAAATCGGCGATTTATCGCTATTCAAACCGCATCGATAAAATCAAGTCAGAATAATATCTGCAACTTCAAATTCGAGGTGTGCGAAATTACCAATAAATCATGTTTTAAAGTTTTATTTTTTTGGTGTTTTAACTTTTATGTGAAGTGTTTTTTTTATAAAAAGCATAAAATTGACTATGAAAATAGAACTTTGAACAGCCCACGAGAGGATAAATATTTGATTGTTATTAATGAACAAAAAAAACCTCAACGTTTAGTTTTTTGAAATGTTATTGCAATAGTAGGATAATATTATAATTAAAAAGGTGCTCTGCTGTACAGTAGGTTACAAGTGGGTCACTGTATAATGGATGGTATTAAATTTGAATTCAATGATATAATATCATTGTATAAGAAAAACGATTCTGAGCGAAAACGGTTAGTCAGCCTATGATATTACGAAGTATATATTTGATGATACTATAAGGTGAATAAAATAATTTATATATAACCTATTTACGTAGAATCTTGTTTTAAATTTTCAATCATTAGCTATAAAAGTTGAACATTTTATAAATTTTTAACTTCAAAATTATTATTACATTTTAAATGTGATAAATTTTGTCAAAATTTGAACTTTAAATGCTTATAAAAAAAATTGTGCATATGCATATTCAATATTTTTTCAAGTGCTATTGTAACAATATATCAGGAGTTTTGCATTAAATGTTCACTCTTTTCTACAGAACAAATAAAATTTTATTGATATTCATAGAAAAAAAAACTAAAAAAATTGAAACTGAAAATGTCCGTAAACCGCTCAAAATGAGTCAAAATATTTATAAAATTATATAATATTATATTTGTATAGGAAATGCTAATATAAACATTTAGTGAAATTTTCAAGTAGGTATCTACAGTCATTCGTTTTTTAATTACAACAAATTTAGAAAATCGTTAAATGAGAAATCGAGTGAATATCAAATGTTGTAAAAATATGAATTTCAATCGCTCATAAAAATTTAATTTGAGTTTCTTGTAGGCACATTTTTTTTGATAAAGGTAGACGAACTTATGAGAAATCTTGTATTACATTTTCATATCTTAGATTTAAAAAGGAAAAATTTTTATGAATTTATAACTCGAAGTAATTTGCAAATTTTAGTCATTTTTACGTATTTTGTCAATATTTGAATTTTAAATGCTCATAACAAAAAACTGTGACTAACTATTTTTAATATTTTTCATGGGTCTTTGAAACAATATATTAGGAGCCTTCTATTACATTTTTAAGCTTTTGTACCCAACAAATAACATTTTATTGATATTTATAGGAAAAAAAAACTAAAAAAAAATGGAAATTAAAAATGTCCCTAAAGAGCTCAAAATATTTGGAAAATTTTATCATATATAGAAAATGGAAATATAAACAACCAGTACAATTTTCATGCATATACGTTCATTTGTTTTAGATGTAGAACAAAAAATAAAATCGATTTTGTGTAAAATCGATTTAGCTTAAACATTCCCGTTTTTCCTTAATTTTTTTTTTGTTTTTCACTGCGCTTTTGAAAACTACTGGAAAAATTTACCAACTAGATTCAATTTCCTATCAGAAAAGATACTGTTGAAGAAAATCCAAGCACGTTTACTATCCTAAAAGGTGATGACAGACAAAAAAAGTAAAAAAATCACACATCATTGTAAAATCAATACATTCATCGTTCCACTCAGAATCTAAAATTTCATAGACGTTACACTGTCACGTCATCATTCGTTCGAATGTAAAGAATTAAGATAAGTGCATCAGCAGGCACATATTATTATCTAGACTACACTAGAGTGTCAGCCCTAGCTCTTCTCCGAAATTTACCATACCATACTGATAGAATTATGATTATTTATAGTAAAAATAAAGAACTTGCATTTCAATCAGAGCTATTGTAATTTATTAGAATTATTATTTGGTAGGACATAATAATAAGAAATTTGGTTTAGAAAAGGAGGTCCTCACCCCAAAAATTAAATTCTTAGGTACATATCTGCATATAAACGTGGCAATGAGAAGCGTTATTGAAAATTAATATAATACCAATAATTTATATTTATATTTAATTTAGTATGTTATCATTTATGGTATTTATATTTTAATACCTGTAGGATGTATATTATATTACCGTCAATGATGATATTTTAGCCTTTATGAAATTATGTAAATTACTAGGAATTAACAATTCACATTGACACTGACAAATCATATTGACATATATTCTTAGGCTATCTTATAGTTGTTGAACAAATTTTTCCTCTGTCTGGACTCCCCTTGTCATTACTTATTAACTCAGTTTTATTACTTATTATTACCATTCTTCCAAGCAGAATATCTGTCGAATAAATAATAAATATCGAAAAATATTGAACCTACAGCTGTCGAATATAATTTAAGAGTAGGTATATAATTCAAAAAAATTTAACGAAACTAAATGTGATTTTTTTATTGTAGATACCTATAATAATTATGCTAATTATTGGTGATAAATTTATAAGTGTTGTACTCAAGCACTTCGATGTCTGATCGTTTCAACATAAAAATATGCACTCTGCATTAGAATATCGAACACTATGGGCACTAGCTATTATATATATATCGACGTGTGTGCTTGTAAATAGGCTCGAAACTTTTGAGTACAAAAAAGGGAACTTTTGGAGTGCAATACCCCGCCGAGACTGGTAAACATCACAACTGCGATATTATAACGAGTCACAAATAACGCACACTTGGGACAGAGTTAAATATTTTATGACTGCGTTTATTGACTTGCCAATATATTATGATTTCGATTATGTTGCACGCTTACAGCACAACATTTGAACAGTTATTTAATATTGCATTATACGCGCCTGGGTACTTACCAGCTACCAGCAATCGCTTCTCAGCCGCATATTCATTAGGTATTGAGAAGAACATTTCCAACCGTTTGGAATGACACAATTTTACGATTTTACGATTTAATTTTGAAGCGTTATTTATAAATCGTTACGAAACATATTTATAGGTAGGTAACTAAATAATATAAATGTGAAAAAAACTAGAAGATCTCGATCATAATAAATACACATTATACTGTATACACAATTTTATTGACAGCAACTAAACAATTATTATAGTTGCCCAACAACGTGTACATATTATCATCTAGATATTGCTAAGCGTATGTCTTATTAATCTCTTGTGCGACAAGGAGGCTCTCAGGACTTGACGGTTATAGTACATCTGAAAATTCTGAACTGCTGATTCCCTTGTAAGTGGCGTTTTCCTCGCTCTTTCCTAGGTATTTCTGGTACATCTTTCAGTAGTTGTTTTTGTATGAACTCTGTTTTCGTATTCACGAAATAGATACCTATAGTGTCACTGTCTTTATGCGTATACTATATGCGTCTATATCCGTATACTTTTTGTTATGTTTCCAGTAATTCCAAAATACAAATTTTAATCTAAACAAATTTTTAAATAATTAACATAATGTTTAAATTTTAATAAAATCATTCGATGATATCAATCAGAAAATGTAATTTTTCTTTTAGGCATATAATAATAATAATAATAAAGCATTTATTATTTTTGTAATCAATTTTGATGCATTTATTTACCTATGAGTTTCTCACTTCCACGGTATACCTATGCATTTTTATAGCGTATAAAATATAATATTTACATAGCGTAAAGTATATTATTAATAAATATACAGTATTGGCATATTTTCATAGATGATCCATAAAATTAATCTTCCTAAAATTTAACACCAACGGAACGAGACACGTGAAGTCGATTAGAATTCTTCTAATCTTAATCCTACAGTTAACATCTATGAATATTATTAAATCACGTACTCTAAAAAAATTGAAATAATTTCGGCTTTAAATACGTATACCCTACCTGTGCATATTATTGTAATATTTTACATATTACATCATATTATTGCATACTTGGCGTTTGAACATATATTTTTTTAAATTTTTTACACCCAACAGGTCCGGTATTCCAGTTTTGTATTTTAATATTACATTATTTACATTTGTAGAAGACTTTCATTAAATTGTGTTATAAAATGAAATAACCCACTGACGAATGATACGTAGGTATAGGTACTATTAAAATATAAAATTACTTTTTCCTCCCATAAAAATTAATTTGAGTTATCTAGCCTTTCGTATTCGGCAAAAGCCAACAGTTGAAATAATAAATTACGTCGATAGGAATTTCAAAAGAGATAAAGAAATAGAGTTGTACGAAAACATTTTTTTTCCCCCATAAAGTTGTTCCGTAATTCAACCGAGACTGAATAATATTAAAGCACACCGTGTTATACTGCAGAACTGAATTTTTACTGCGATGTTTAACTGTGTGAAGTGCGAACTTATTAACCATGTAAATTATTGATAAACAGTTTGCATAATAATATACATCATAGACGAGAGCAAATATTTAAACCAGCCACAAAAGCAGAAAGACACAACCCAAAAATATCGTAAACTTTTATTATGTTAAGTAGACATTGGTGAGTGGAATACCTATAGTAATAATATGTGTGCGAATATAATAATATATCGTAAAACGATCAAAATTAAACGGTAGAAATTAGAAAGTGACGAACTCGCGTTTCCGTTTTCTTAAGAAATTAAGATGACGCCATAACATACGTCCCCATTTTACAAAAGTACAACATTTTAAATTCTGGTTTCATTATAATCCATTTTACTCTGTATTGTTTATAAAATTAGAGCTAATTTATCTATTATACAATTTAAAGGTAAGATTATTATCTAGGGCATTTCGGGGGCTTTTATTGATATTTTATGTTTGAAGACAGCTGTGAACGTTTTAAAACAGTACATTATTTAAAATTGATCTCACCTTCAAATGTTATAAATATTATAATACATATTAATTCACTATTGTTTTAAAAATGACAAATAATTTGTTATCATAAATGTGATTTGTGAACTTAAAAGGTGCTTTGTTGTACGTTTGTAAGATGGAGAAAACTGAACATGCGGATGTGGCATCCTCTTAACGGATTCTTAGAATCTGTATATAAAAATGAGTTTTTTTTGTATATTATATTATTATTACTTGTTATAATGGTGTATTGCCCGTAGACAATTTTTTTTCATCTTTTAACGGCACCTAACCAAAACAAAAAACAATAAGAGTATCAACCGAACACTTAGTATGTGATCATAATGGCTTCGATAGTTTTTGTGGTGATTCCTTCTTCCGAGATTACCACGTAATACCGACGTGTATAGGTACTTATCATACTGTGTCAAGACACGTTTAATATCATGGTTCACTAACTAATATTTTAGGAAAAGAAATAAATCTCCCCAGGAGGATTTCGAAGGAGTGAGGGCCGAGGGGACATCACATTTTAATATTCTTGTTTATCCAAAGTTCATCCAAAATTAAAAAAATTTAATTAGCATCAAAGAAAACCTCATTAAATTTTACATCAATTATATTGATAAAAAAAATTAATTTCTCGCCTGCGGACAGGACGATGGCCGTATTTTTTAAGTGTACATATTATTATTATTATTACGAGTTATAATATTGTTCACAACAACAGTGATCGACAGTCTTTTATATTAATATCTACGAATTCCGGTGTCAAATTTAAGACGGTCGTTCACGTACCGGAATGCCGACGTCCCGCGGACGGTCGTATATAAACACGCACTTTCCACGCATAAATCGTAGAGCCATCGTGACATAAATCCCGCACGGTATAAATAATTTACACATCATATATATGTATAGTATTAATATTATAATAATGCAGTTATTCGAATTATTACGTCGAGCCGACCGTATATCTATACTCGTCCGCGGTCATCGTCGTCTTTTACTATATAGAACGAGTGGATTTCAAAAATATTTCTGTAGAAACTGCGAGCGATATCTTATACGTATATGTATACAAAATAATATATAATAATATTATGCGTTAAAGAAAAAAAAACACAGTTATATTATTTTTATTATTATACTATCGTTTCAGTATATTGTCTGTCGGACCGAGTTTCATTTGTCGTCGATTATCTGCAGCCAAAGAAATAGAAACTTAGCCGGTGGATTATACTGCAGGAGCAAGTACACTCCGGCGTCGGTTTTCCTCGTTTTCGGAAGGTGAAATATTTTTTTGCAGACGAGACCGAGGACAGCAAATATTTTCCTTTCGTTCGCAAACTCGTAAACGGCCAAAAGAATAAGCCGCTTTAAGACGACCGTTTAGAAAGGTCGGGTTAGCCACTCAATCTCCTGAAAGGTTAAGACCGCGCGTATACGTGAACTGCAAGGGAAATGATTTAGTAAATTATTTAAGTTTCCGGGAAATCGCACTGTGATGTGTCTAATCACTCTAATCTCTAAATGCATTTAAATGACAAATTAAAAAATACGGGTTATCCTAGATTCCTTTACATATTTTATGGAAACTTTTTTTCAAACATTCCATTCTTGAACGTTGCCCTTTAACTTTACTGTAAAAATTAATTTTTGACACTCTCCTCGCGTCATACATTTTCATCGTCATCTATAATACGACAAGTAACGATTTAACGGCATTATTGCAATTCACTTATTGTCGTGTTGTTAATATTGTTGAGCAACTAAAGCTATGACGTATGTCGGGGTGTATTCGTTGTTAGCCAGAGATAAATCTGCTTTGGCGAGAAATATTTGTATACTAAATAATATGATAGCTTCACAGTGCTCATAAAACTGTAATTATTTATAATTTATGCGCAGGTATATGATGTCTGATGAGGGGAGGGGGTGATCTGGATACAGGTAATATTATATACAATACAATAACGGTTTTTTTCAATAAAATTATTATAATTATATAAGTTATTTATCACCTGCAGTGTCTTCAGAGTTTGGACGAAATTACACTAAACGTGATAGACTCGCATAGAATTTACTCTGATATATTTTTGAACTCATTAACGTTTTATTGAACCTTGATTCTGTGTAAAACTTTGTGTGTTAGCCTTAAGCTCATCATTGGTCATCACATAATTATTACACATATCGCGGCTAACACTAGTGCAGTGTGCAGTAGTACGATTAGTAGGGTCACAGAGTTTTCCTGCTTTTTCCCAAACTTATTTTTATCAACACAGGTGAACGGATAGCCATCGGCCGAGTTTGCGAAGTGCCCAACACCGCTCGTCTAAAAGGTTGGGCTGAACGTTTGGTGGTTTGTGCTATGCTCAACAAAGTTATTATCGATTTACTCCTTGATCAGCGTTGACCCTGTATATTCATAGATATGCGCACAGGGGTGCCGGGGGTCCCTGGGCACTCCTGGACCCTACACTAAAAAACGACAAGGGCCCTAATTATTAATTAAGTGTAAATTAAATTATTAACGTCGATTATCATTATAAGATTGTATATCTATATATTATTATGTAATATTTATTAGAATGAATAATAAAATAAAATAAATATTTTTAGTGCATTTGATATCTTTAAAACATTTGTCTGTATCTATAAATGTTTTCAAAATTATTGTGGGCCCTAATTGTTAGTGTGCCCCCCTGGAACCAAAAGTCAGTGCACGCCTATGTGTATATTATTGTATACCAATATCCGATATCTCTGGTCGAAATGACTTTAAAATAAAATATAACTTCAGATTCCTGCATCAGCTCGTGTGCGTAAAAAAACGTCGTGGTGTGTAATAATGCCATTATTATATTATATAACCCTATACAAATATTAATATCAGTGTAATAATATACGTTATATTATATTATTATTATTATTATTATTATTATAGTCTCGCGCAACCGCTAGTCGATATTTTCTTCTCTTTATTTCCGAGCTCATCGCGGCTATAGCAATTAAAAACTTAAGGACCTCGTTTTATACGCGTTCACTCACCGTGAATAATGCTCACTGAGTTTATTATCAGTCCGGTGGATTGCTGATGAATGGCCTTCCGCGTGACAACGGGACGTTATTCGGGCCTTTCCCATTGTTTGGACCGGAAGCGTTTCCTTATAGACAACACAAAGCAGCCGAAAGCATGATATCTTGCCGCCACTCGATTTCGGTAGGCGTCGTCGTCGCCATTGTCACAGAGGAAATTTCGTCGCCCGTCCCGCCGCGAAACGAAATCGGAATAATAATATAACAACTATATAGACCTTTGAACACGTTAAATGCCGCCGCCGTGAATAATAATAATAATAAAAAAATAACCAAAAAAGATACAAAAATAGAATAGTATATAATAATATTATTGTTATGTATATATATTGCCGCCGGGAGCAGAGAAGATTTATTTCACCCCGAAAAAAAAAATATATAAAATAAAATCCGAACATTAAAGCCGAACGGCGCTGCTGCACAATAAACGGCGCGTGGGCGGGCACGTATAATATACAGATAAGTGAATGGCGAATAAAAATCACAATTGTGAAAAAAAAGCTCCTTATCTCGTCGTTTGTATATTTTGAATACCACCGTCTCTCTCCGTTTATTCGTTTTTAACTCGTATAAATAGCCGGTTTAAATACGCGGAAATATAAAACCAACATCACTTAATTCATTTTTTGTTGTTCATCGCCGTATAATTATATTAATACCATTATGGCATTATGTACGTGCGGGGCGACCACTGTGATTTTCTATTTTTTTCTTTTCTTACAAAACAATACACCGACGTTTTAAATAATTAGCACATTACGTACTATAATATGCGGTACCTATATAGGTACTCATTAGCCACCATTACTCGCGTACAGCATAATTATTATATTACTTGTAACAACTATACTCTTCGTCATTGATCACAACTGATCGGCATGATTAAACTTTTACAGTTTTACCTCGTAAACAGTCTTTATCTGCAAAAATCGTGATTCGAAAATTTGAAACGCGTTAAAAATTATGCGTGTAAACACTGTAAACCGAAACGAATAATATTTTAATAAAATAGAATGTATATTAAAATATTATGGGACTTGATAGTAGGTAGACAAATGAATGGTAAGACGCGTTACAAATTTAAATAAATCAAATATTAACTTATACCTAAATCATAAAAAAAAAAGTGCTCTGCTGTACAGTAAGTTACAAGTTACTGTATAATATATGGTATTAAATTTGAATTCAATGATATAATATCATTGTATAAGAAAAACGATTCTGAGCGGAGATGGTATGTCAGTCTAGGTATAAGATATATTATATACTTATCTATGGTATTAAAAAAACTGACCTATAATAGATACCTATAATAAATTCCAAATTAAACATATCACAATATCTATTAGGTACTTATAAAGCGTTATACATCAACAACAAACCCTGATACTATCATAGATATATAATAGTGTACTTTAGAAGTTTCAATTACCCACGAATAATATTATACAATCACAACAAAATAACTAAAATAGTTATTCTAGGTTTTTAATATGTAATTTCGTCCAAATTTGAACTTAAAATGACTATAAAAATAAACCGTGCTAGTGTCTTTTTTAGATTTTTTGGTAACAGAATCAATTACTTATGTGGAATCTTGTTTTAAATTTTCAATCCTTCGATATAAAAGTTGAACATTTTATAAATTGTTCACTACAAAATAATTATTCAATTTTAAATTTGATAAATTTTGTCAAAATTTGATCTTTAAATGCTTATAAAAAAAATTGTGCATATGTATTTTTAATATTTTTCAACTGATATTGTAATAATATATCAGGAGTCTTGTATTTAATTTTTACATTTTTTGGCCCAACAGATAATACTTTATTGATATTGTTAGAAAAAAATAATAAAAAAAATTGAAAACTGAAAATGTCCATAACCAGCTCAAAAAGAGTCAAAATATTTTGAAAATTTTATCAAGTATTAGAATTGATAAAATAAACATTCAGTGAATTTTGCATGTATCTAGAGTCATTCGTTTTTGAATTATATCAAAAGAAGAAAATCGTTACATGTGAAATCGAGTGAATAACAAATTTTGTAAAAATATGAATTTAAAATGCTCATAAAAACTTAATTTCACTTTCCGGTAGACATTTTTTTTTTTGATAAAGGTTAACAAACTTATGAAAAATCTTGTATTATATTTTCAAATTTTATATAAAAAAGAAAAATTGTTATGAATTTCTAACTAAAAATAATTTGCATGATTTTGTGTTTTTTCCGTATTTTGTCAATATTTGAACTTTAAATGCTTAAAAAAAAAACTGTGACTAAGGATTTTTAGCATTTTTCAAACGTCATTGTAACAACATAATAGGAGCTATGTATTAAATTTTCAAGCTGTTTCACCTAACAAATAAAGTTTTATTGACATTCATAGAAAAAAAACCTAAAAAAGTTGGAAACTGAGTATATCCGTAAAGATCTCAAAACAAGTTGTGAAAATGTTTTCATGTATAGAAAATTCTAATATAAACATTCAGTGAAAATGTCATGTACATACTTTCATTTGTTTTAGAGTTTCACCAAAAACCAAAATCGATTGGGAAAACTATTTTGAATTTTAAAATTTGACCTCCCGAATGCACCAACTAGATTCACTTTCCCACCGAACAAGATACTGTTGAAAAAAATCGAAGCAGTTTTACTGCCCCAAACCGTGACGATAGACACAAAAATAAAATAAAAACACACATCATTGAAAAATCAATACATTCATCGTTCCCCTCAGAATCTAAAACCACGTCAAAAATAAATGAAATGGGTTCAAAAAATAATCCTCAAACGAAGGAATCAAAGTCAAAGTAATTATTTACGACGTCGTATGTTAACCTCAAGTAGACCATTGACAAATAAAGTAAGATCGTAGGATCAGTAATTTATTAAACGCGATAATTAATCCAATAAGCACAAAATCATGTAAAGTTGTTAAAAAGTTAAAGCTGAGATAAAAAGTTCTTATTTTTTTTTATTTAACTAGTTAGTCAACTATCTAATTAACTTTAATAGCTTAATTAGTTAAAGTATACCTTGTAATAGTTATTAGATTTAGCCAGTTAATCATAATAAAAATACGTTAATTATGTTAAAATCACGATTGTACATAATATTACCTATCATATAACTTACTGTAGTTATAACTGTTTCATTAAAACTAATAAATACATTTTTTTTTGTTTAAACACGCTATTATTACAATGATTTTAAATACAAACTAAACAATTAAATATTCCTTGAGTTAATAATGTAGTTGAGTATAGTTGTAACAAACGTGTAATTTCCTAAAGGCTAAAACAGTACAACCAGTCGTTATACTCGCTAGTGTGGATTAAGAAGGAATTTAAGAGAATGCATTTTTGAAAAAATGTTTTGTCTTTATTTTTTAGACCATTTGAAAGCTGGTCTTACAGTCATCACGTGTGTCCCAGGTGGTTAAAAAATGGTTTATAATTGAATGCGTTTAATTAATAGTGTTGATTTAACGAACTCGAGATAATTTTTTGCTTTAATTTGCTATCACTTTTGAGAGCTTTGATTCCTGACTCAACCTTTATACGACGTGGCACACGGGAAAATAGAAAATTATTAGTATCGACGGAATAAGAGAAATACACAGAGTAATATCGGGGTAAAAATATATATCCCGGTTTGTCGAAAATAAAAAAAAGCGAATTTACCATCTTTATTTATAATTACGGATGCACCTATATAGCTTGTACCTACAACTAGCTATATATGTCTACACGTATAACTTACCTACATATTATATATACGGTCATATAGGTACATAGTTGTTTGGGGATTACCGTATTGTAATTTCGTACGGATTTTCGCGATTCGTACAAATGGGATTTTAAATGCGGATTACGTCTACTCGGCAATAGGCACACTGCTACAGGTTCACACACACGTATGTTATATCGATACGACACGCATATTATAATTTATAAAATATATATCGTACGTGGATTTATCGTGCCCATATACAATTTATTATTATTATATTATTGTAAACGTGTGTGTGCGACAGTAAATCCGATCGCCGTGCCAACTACGCGTAAACCGTATATACATAGGTTCCTATTATATGTATACCATATATAATATATATTATATAGGTACTTACCTATATGTAGCCGTGTAGGTACACACGTTCCGATTTCTGATAACAATATTATTATAACTACATAATAATAAGTACGGTGTAACTACGCGCTGCGAAGAGTGTACCCATACTCTCTTGAGATATAGCCACGGAGATAGAGAGCGGACGAGGAATAGAGAAAAACGGTTAAGGGCGAATATGTGTGTACAGTGCATAATATTATATACCTACCGACATATATAATAGTACCTATAGCGACGAGAGATAATATTATTATTATAATGTTCGACACGATGATAGATGCAATCGTACTACGATATGCCGCGGCCGCCTTCTCGTCCTTTTACTTTCTCGATGACTCCGAAGAAAGTGCACTTTGCAGCGCTCATCGAGTGAGCATACTACACCTATATAGACGGACCTATGGACCCGACTTGGACAAGCGTACATATGTTTATAATATAATAATATTATACACTCATATATAGGTATATAGTTATATCGTTATACGCAGTACCTCATATATACCTTAATACCTATAACCGATCTGTACGCGAGTCGTACCTATGTGGGCGCAATGAAATCGAAGGGCCATTTAATTGGCTGTGTACAGATTATGATCGACTACCGCGGCAATTAGAGTATATATATATTATATATATATACGATTTAATATAATATTAAGTTATAATAATAATATAATATACGTCGGATATCACTCGCATATTATTACGTATCTATATATATATAATATATATGGTCATCACGTATAATATTATATGCGGCGAGAGAGAAATAAAAAAAAAACATAGTATGTCCGTCGCGGGGAGATAGTTAATTTCCTAGGGAAATCTCGCGTATTGTCCAGGGGAAACGATCATATAGTGTACATATTATGGTTCTCCGAAATAAATGTGAGCTAAAAAAATGTAAGTTGTGGGTAGGCATATTAAACAGCGCACGACGACTATAATGTTATTATAATAATGCTATAGCTAGTAATATACACGCGTGCGTGTGATTATTGTGTGCACCTTATTAATTCCGACGACGACGGCCAGTGTGATATGATTGTAGGGTAATATTATTACAATAGTATTGTTATCTTCTTTGCAGCGAGTGTACAACGACGAATAGACACGGCGTAATAATAATATTAATAGTGACTATATATAAGCAGGTCGTCGTGAAAGGTAAAAAACAGCGTTTTACACCAAATCCGATGGCGACAATAATTGAATAATACGACGTTAAGTAAATAAACGATAATTTTATACGCATTGATTATAAATAATTAAAATTGTTGATCGATGGCACCCAATGGATAGTATACAATAATATGTTGTAACCTGTATTAATGTTCTTGCATTAAGAACATCACAATACTATATGTCACACAAAACGTGTACAATTATTATAATATTATGTCAATAATATGATATTATGTTTACTTAATATCATTATAAAATAGGGAGTTTTACCCTCCGACTTGGTTCACCAACCACCAATGGTATCGACCCACTCATTACTCGAACCGACCACAAGGAAAGCCCCCCCCCCACCCATTTACATATTTAAATTTAATATCAACACGTTTTTGAATAATAGACAGAACCTTGAGTGTTTGATCAAGAATAATAATAATTTATTTATTGGTTGAAATGTTTAAGACTTTTGTTGGCTTTGTAATTTGCACCTATAGTGGTGAATATGTATTAGAAAGTGTACGGTAAATTTACTTCAATTCAATTTTAAAAATAGTTTTAGTTATTTGTGCCCATATAATATCTAAGTAACTTGTTTATTAATTATTTTTGATATATTTTATAATTTAAGAAGATTTTGTATCGACGATTTTATTATTTACCTGCTTAGGGTTCATTTTTGAAGATTCCGTTTTCAAAATAATTTTGACTCATTTAACTTTCTGTAATTTTACACACTACAGTAGCTATTGTCGACAGATACCGACACGCCGTACCTGTACGTTATAATTATTTTTTTTTATATAACATGCATAATATTATATATAGTATATTATAATATTATGTTTGATATTGCACCGACCCAATTTCTTTCAGACTCATCCGGCGCATATTTAAATATTAATGCAAACTTAAAATACGCTTGGACGAGGTGAAAAAATAAACTCTTGAAATAATAATGAGTTTTGATTCAACCCGGGGGATTATATGGAATTTATTGACGCAATGATAAAACTATTATATCCTTAGAGTGCAAATATCCGCAACAAATTATTCAGGAGCATCTCACGCGTCACTTTCGGTCATATATAACACTGTGTACACTACTCATATAATATTATGTTTGATGGAAATACACGAAACATCGTGCTCGGAGAAATATACTTTTCTTCAGCTGGTCGTCAACACGATTAAAATTATATAGGTATAATAGGTATTTACCAAAAATGGACGTTAATAGACAATATTAATAATATTGTGATATTTAATTTTCAACTACGGTTAGAACATTAAAATGCGTCTGCCGATTTGATTATAAAAATTACATAGTTACCTAACATAACCAGCTGGGTAGTATACTGTCTATACTCGACGGTAATACTGATAGTCCCTTGTCAAAGTCACTCATCTACATAAGCGACCACAGAACAAATCGTATTATGATATAATATGCGTAATGTGTATAAACATAAGTTTAACATCAAATTAGCATGTGTACACAGGTTTCGGGTCTTTTTGGTATTCATAGTTTCAGAAGTTCGTTAATGGATATACATTATTTCTTATTAAAGTGAGAACAAACTTAAATAAAACATTCGCATATAACATACACATAAAGTAATTAATTTAAAACCTGACAAATGGATATTTTAGCCGAACGTACGCAAACAGTACACGAACACTGATCGGATGTAACTATACAGCAGAATCCGATAGATATATTATATTAATACTATATAGGTAGGTATTAAGTTTTGTAATATTTTGTCCGTACATTTAGCTTCGGAATATTAAAACGTATTAATGTAAACAAGAGTAAAACTAATAAGTTTCGTGCAATAATATGTATAATAATAATAATAGGATGTGCCCGATACTATATAATATTAAAATGCATTTTGTTTGATCTTTATTTATTGCCACTGAATAAAATATAAAACGTATAATATATCATAATATGATGTACAAATAACATGTAACACCCTCGGACCTAAATAGGTATGTCGTATGTATGCTGTATGCACTAATACGTTTTTAGGTCCTTTTAGTTATAGATGGAGCATGAAAAGCACTAATAACCATAGTTTTGGATGAACATTTTTCAGCATCTGAAATATAAAATAAAATTAAATAGTAACGTAAATGGTAAATTGAAAAAAAAAATTAAAAAAATTCTGACTATGTCATAAATACATTAAGATGTACATATTTTTATAAGTATTTGCATTTTTATCCGACTACTCAAGTTATGCAATATTACTATTTACTATTTAGAATAACAAATTTCTGTAATACATTTAATAACTATAATTATTTATCTTTATTAGACATTTTAATTGAACTACACGACTTGCAATAATCGGCGTTACAGTCGATCGGGAAGTAAATAATCTGTGAAAATGTACCTGTAA
Source organism: Macrosiphum euphorbiae (assembly GCA_949089665.1). Taxonomy (NCBI): domain Eukaryota; kingdom Metazoa; phylum Arthropoda; class Insecta; order Hemiptera; family Aphididae; genus Macrosiphum; species Macrosiphum euphorbiae. The sequence goes on from CARXXK010000001.1 coordinate 118,309,493, forward strand.
AAAATGTGTTAACTTTGACATCATTATATATGTATAGTTGTAATCCGCGTATTATGTACCTATATAATAATAAAGATTTTATATAATATTATTATATATACTGTTCAATGAATCCACAAGTCGTGTATTGTACCTACAATAGCCGTGATAATAATAATATTATGTGTTGGTGTACTATATACAACAATAGCTGTGCATATGCTCATAGTACGTATTAATATTAATATTTATTCTGTGTGACTGTAAACACACATTTTCAACGAACGATTTTTCGTTAAAATACGTAACTTAGTGATCGCATCGGTTATAAACGATAAATAATTGAACCATGATAGTATCATAATTATAATAATAACAATAATAATATGCTCACTGCAGTTGTAGGGCACTTGCGTTGAATCGTAGCTGCATACGTTGCTCTGCTGCAGATCGTTGCAGTTGACAACGTCAGTCGGAATTTATTGCGAAAATAAAGCTGATAATTATTGCAATCGACAGCAGACAAGCTGTGCATAATGCATGACCGTATAAGTGATAACGCGTATATATTACTGTGTGTGCATAGGTAAAAGTATAATATGTATCGATTTGTGCATATTAATGTAGTGCCACTGCGACCAACATTTATGTGTATAGGTAAACGAGTACACTACAGTACAACTTACAGTATACGTATAACCTCTTCAGTCATCCTAAATATCGTAAAGTCGATTTTATTTTATAGAGCCTCCGATTGATCATTGTAAGCTTGTTTTTAGATTTTGAGCGGAGCGATGAATGTATTTGGTTTTACAATGATGTGTGTTTTTTTTAATTAATAAGTTTTTTTTTGTGTGTGTCTGTCATCGCCTCTCTTATGAGCAGTAAAATTGCTTCCATTTTCAACTTCAGTATCTCGTTCAATGGGAAAGTGAATCTATTTGGTGCATTGGGTAGGTAAAAATTCCAAGTAGTTTTCAAAACAACTGACCGTAAATGAAAATTCCACTGTATATCTATATTAGCATTTTCTATACATCATAAAATGTTCAAAATATTTTGACTTGTTTTGAGCTGTTTACGGATATTTTTAGTTTTCAATTTGTTTAGTTTTTTTTTTCTATAGATGTCTATAACATTTTATTCTTTGTGTCAAAAAACTTTGAACTTTAATACAATTCTCCTTTTATATTGTTACAATGAAAATTGAAAAATACTAAAATACATGCAACAATTTTTTTAAGCATTTATAATTTAATTTTGAATTAATTTAAATATATACTTGTTTAGATCCAGCACAAAAACTTACGAGGAGCCTGCTTGTATTCAATTTTCAAATCTTGGGTACCAATATAAATATTAAAAAGTTTTTAACTGTACCTAAATAACAATTTGTATATTTTCTCGATTTTGACGACTTTTGTAAAAATTCTAACTTTAACTACTTATGAAAAAAAATTTTCACTTTGTGTGTTCGATATATTATACTAATTTATTGGTACATGAAAATATGAAATCTTATCAAGTATAGAACATAATAATTAAAAATATACTCATATGGTATAAATTTCAGCAATCTATGGTTATTCGTTAACTTAGACAAAAATAAAAACAAAATTAAAAACTAGTTTTGTGTAAAAATTCTCGTTTTTCCTTAATCATTTTTTTTTCTTATTTTATTAAAAATGATTTACAATCTATCCAATACAATGAGTACAATGAGTTAATTTAATAAATGGTTATTATCAGAAGGTTGAGTTTATGGGCCGGCACTCAGCAGTGGCACCCAAACAGGAACTTTTTAGGTATTACCTATAGTTTTTATTTTAGTATGTCTCTAGACGGTTTTTTGATTAATGGGTTACTGTGAGAGTTTAAATTAGTATGGACATTTAAAGTAATATAATTTTGCTAATTTATTAAGGGTAGGAATTTTTAGGTCTTATTCTGTATAGTCGTAAGCAGATTGATTGAAACGCCTGAAGCGTTTTGGTATAATTGTAAGCTGTGATTTTAAATCCTTTCGTTGTTATTTCACGATTTTTATTCCAGTATTAAATGTTAAAACAGTTTCAAGCCATCGGATCGACAGTACCTTCTAGCTACTAATTACTATAAGTCAAGAGGGTATGTGACCATTATTTTTTTTTTAAAGAAATATTGAGAAAGCATCATACATTTCAAAAATTATATAGATTATAAAGATTAAATATTAAAAGCATATTATGTGGTGTGTGTTGTTGTGTAATGCTTTAGTTATTTTATTTGAAAACCTATATTACGAAGAATACAATGAAGAATATGAATTCAATTGGGATGTTATTATTAGATGATGGGAAATCCATATTAGGACTCGTAAGTGTAAAGATATTTTAAATTGTGTCTGTTGAATACGAATGAAGAAAACAGTAAATAACAGATTACGGATAACACAACATCCAGTAGGTACCTGACACAATAATTGTCTAATTATTAGATATAGTCATATGAGTATTGAGTACACAAGGAACTATATTATTGAGCCCTAACGTATATACATGATTTAGTAGAAAATTATGACCCATTCGCAACCTTGAGTGTTGTACTACGATTAAAAATCGACAAATATTTACTACGGCCTGAAATCATGGTTGAATTGGAAATTAGTTTAAACACAGGTTCATAGAATGCTGGGAAGTTTTCCCATTTTACGAGTGAATCGCATAGTTTATGAGTGAGAGGAATCAGAGGGTCATAAGGACACTACTAGAGGGATCAGATAGAAAATGTTGATGGGGTAGCTCGATAGAAGATCTTCTCTGTAAATGTCCAAAATAGATAACTAATGCTCAGAAACCCTATAAAAGTAGGGGTTTATGATAAAAATAGATGAACAATTATAATGATCTTTAGTCGATAAACTTATAGGGTATAATATTATACATATCCAAAGTGCAGACGCACTCGGTTAGTGCACATAGTTTTGATGTAGAATATCCCCTCGAAGAATATATTTTGTTGTTGTTTTTTTTTTTTAATCTATTTGTTTATAATATAATATACATGTCCGCAGCTCAAACGATATGTATAATTTATCGATATACACCCGAGTATTATGTTGTGGCGTAGAACATTATCTTTCTAGAGCATCGTTGAAGTGCACGGGATTCGAGTGTTACTATAGATAATTTTCCGATACTTATACGGTGGATTTAAGAAAACAAATAGGAAAAAAATGGATAATGCTTCCTCATTCCACGAATGTTGGTTCCCGAGAGATGAGGACTTAGGACGGTACATCGGGTGATGATCTATGTAACAGGCCGGTGGTTAAAACACATCTATGAAAAAACCTAAAAAAAAAAAATAACAAACGCCCAATTTACCTTCAGTTATCACCGCAAAATAGGTCGACGGATTATTCGGTAAAACGTTTTCGGTCGTTTCGATTTAAGAAAATTATTATAATAAAGTTTACGTGTATAGAGTGCAATTCGAATAGCAGCAGCAGTACCATGATTATAGATCGTGAGTAAATCGTTTACGAATAAACATAGGATATCGATGGATTGTTGCGGACGATACGGTCGAATAAACAAAAACAAACAAGGACAACTATATTAAGATATCGAGTTCTCTTATAATATTGTTACAATAATACGCATAGTGGTCATCTTCGGAATAAAATAAATAATGATATTATAGTAAAACTATATAAATATGAAATAATGATATCAATATACATAAAGACATAAAGTACCACGTAGGTCGTAGACCACTTCCGAAATTGCGCACCGACCAGCTGCGTGGACTAGTTTGTGTTTTTTTCCTTACTAAAACTATATCGAAACAGCCTAATATGCGCTATAAAGTAGTGTAATAATATAATATGATATTTAAATGTCGGTCAAACTTTTGTTTCGTTGGTTGCTTATTTTTACACCATGTCGTATCTCATCTGAGGCTGTATTTACTGTTTACGTTGTTAGCCGCCCCCTCACTCTTCTAGTAATATTTTTATTTTTATTTTTTTTTCTTGTTTGCTCATCTGTAATAATATTATTATTACTAGAGCAGATGACTTGTATCATTCTCACATATTAAACGGCCAATTGGCTCCAGTCATTCAAATCTCGATCAGGAGCAACGTGGGGTCTTGGAACTTTCGCGACAACCCCCCTCCCCAACATTCGTGTTCACATGATGTGACTGCGCGCATTACGTCTCCCGAGTTTTACGTCCATAATAATGTGTCAGGAAATCCAAACTAGTAAAACAACTAACAACTATACAACACATCACTCTGCTGATATACATCTGTACATTGTTATAATATAAATATAAAATAAATAATAATAATGTCAGTAGGTACGTGCACGAAACGACCTAGTTGCTCAATCGAAACACGTCATCTCCAACGACGAATTCTTTGTGGTATATCTATTGTGTCATCGACACGCGACTGCCTCTAAACAAAATAATAGTGAAAACCCATACACACGCACAACAATGATCGAATTTAAACGCTTTGTGTATAATACATAACACTGAGATATAATATTTATTGTAGAATATGTGATTGTCATAATGTATAATATTATATTATATAGGTACGCCTGCAATTATTGTATTGTTTGGTTGCCTTATAATTGGTCGCATAATAATAATAGTAATAATCGGACCGTTTTATACACATAAACGGTGACCGACATAAAATGTTTTTTTTTTCGTAGTCATTGTTTGAACGCAAGTTCATAAGTCTGCGAGTCTGCGAAAAGTAAATATAATAACTATCAGAAAAATGTTTTTTGTTTCCGTAACAACTCGCTGGGCGCGCGGGAATATCAAGATTTTTTTTTATTAATGACACAATTAATTATAAAATAAGTACTGTGAGAACTTATGAAAACGTCGGTAGCCATGATAATATTTATATTTCTATAAATCATTAAACGATCAGTTGATAATAAGTACATTTAAATATAATATAATGTATGATAATATTATGTAACAGGAAATAATGACGTGAGCATAATACATTATTTGAACGCATTGTTACCATGAGTTTACATATTATTATCATTATGTTTCCATAAAATATACTTACTGTCGATTGTTGAGCTACGCATTTAAACTATACCCAAAACGATTGAATAACACTGTCGTTTGAGTATTGCACCATGGTAATATTTTATTAAACGACATCATAAAATACAGTAAATTGTTTAACGGTGGATTTGTGTTCACTATATTTCGTAAATACGATACGCAGGTATACTTAGGTAGGTATATATATTTTTCAAAAGACTACAAATTAAAATTATATTATCTTGTCAAAACTAAAATGTTTAGATCATTAACAATACTATATAAATATATTCAAGTAAAATAATATAACTCTTATATATAGGTTATATCTTATGAATTAGGTTCAGCAATAAAAAATAATCGTATTTTTTTATGCAAATTTTTAATTAGCTCTCGAAGAGGTGTTTGCAAGATACCAAGAAATCGTCTTAAGAAATGCGTATAAAAGTACATTTTATAATTAAAAAAAAAAAAATCACTGTTGAGTTTAACGAATTCGAGCAAAATAGGTCGAGCATGAAAGTTTTTCATAAAGACTGCCTATTTTTCTGATTTTTTTTTTTATAAATATTATTATGTATTCCTTGAAACTATTAGTACAGATTAACAATAATTTAACGTATTCGAACGAAAATAGGTCAACTGTGACAGTTTTTCACGTAAGGATTATGTGTAGGTACAAAAAAAGTGACTTAAAATACAGATTAAAAATGATACGAGATAATCGGTTTCAATACTTATTTTTTTTCCTGATGTAAATATGAGATGTCTTTCAAAACGTAGAACCATTTCCTCGATAATACGAGTCGTATATGCATATTATTTTAAAAAACGTCAATATATTATTAGAACGACAGCGTGTCGGTGTTAAGTACCAATATATAATTTTTTTAAATATTATGTTAGGTATATATATTAATTCATTACACATTTATCACCAGTGGTGGATCTACCTTTTTTTTTATGATGGTTTAGTGTTGATAATAAAGCTCCTTTATAGGTTATCACGAACAACTTAGGAGTGAAAACCAAATTAACCTATTTTTTGGTAGTAGATAGGCTACCTACATCTGTAGTCTAAAATTGATACTTTTAGTTCCACGTGATAACTGCTATCTAAGTAATATATGATAAAAAAAAATGTCAATATGCGGAACGGTTGGTGCTTCAGCTCCCAAGCACTCTCCCCCCTAAATCCGCCACTGTTTAATAAAGATACATAAATTCTAAAACCCAATTCTAGAGTTATCAACTATATCGATAAGGTACATAATAGGTAATTATTCTAATCATTAATAATAATATGAAATAACAGTTTTTGTTAATATTACTGTTAATACTTAATATTATTATTAATTATCATTAATTGTATCATATGTATGACTGTATGGGGTACAAACTATTAATTCTTATTTATTATTCGATAATATGACAAATAAGTTTCTATTTTTGTAAAATAAAACTTATTTCAAGGTTTGGGTTTCAAAATAATTACAATAATATTGAACGAATATTGAGTGATTTTTCGTACAGTAAGTCATTCGTTATCACTAGGTAACAGTATATTTTTTGAAGTAATATTTTGTAGCCATTACAATCATAATGTTTTTGAAAAAAAAAATGATATTTTTACATGTACATCCATAAACATTAAAACAATACAATTATTGAAACAATTGTTTAGTTAATTTAAGACAATGTTTTCTAGAGCATTAAAATCGTTACGAAACCTAAACACACACTGCAGTTCTATCGTACTTGAGAATTTCTTTGAAATTTTACACGAAACTAGTATGGAATTTTGTTCTTTTATTTTTAGTGCCGATTCTACTGTTTTAATATTGTTCTACGTTTCTAAACTGACATTGCAGGTTTCGGACAATTCCCAAAGTCATCCGAAGATGTAGCAGACAACATTCCAGACGGCTTTCTTGACGGAGCGGTTGATGTCGTGCTAGTCACCGACCGGGCGTGCGTGTGGAAACGATCTCGAAAAAAAAAAAAAATTGAAAAATCGAAATCATTTGTGTATAAAAATAACAAAGCGAAAAATTGGTCCGAAGAAAAATTAACGACAAAAACAGAAAAATTATGCTCGGAACTGGTTGTTGAATATAGTCGGGATTATATTATTATTATTATTATTACTTATCTCGTTTTCTCTGTGTTACACTTTCAAGAAAGTCAAACGACGTGTTAATAAAATTTAATAATGAGTACCACGAGAAAGTGTTAACAGTGAATCTGAATCGGTCGTTTCAACTGTAGAGATGTCAACTATAATATTATAAACGGAAATATAAATGTAATACGATCGAGATATATGGAAATAATATTTCAGTCTGTGATATTCGACAACGATTCCGATTTTATATTATCTACGCGGAACATCGGTTTGCTGTTTAATAATTATTATCATGTTTACAGCCGGTTTATTTAGGTTGCTTAGATAGCGTTATACTATATGGTATTAAAGTATTTTAGCAGTCGTCCGTTTCGTAATTTTTAAAGGCCATTAAATGCAAGTGATTTTAATCAAAATCGTAAAATAAAAATTGCATTAAACTACGTGATTACCAGTGTACCTAAGTGTAATGTCGTGTTATATGGTGTTCATTAAATTAAATTTTCATTTTCACTTTCTTTCATCGAATCTTACACAGAAACTCACTCGTGAAGATAGATATCACTATATATTAATAGACCATTTCACATTTTCGGGCTTAACGATCGTACGCCTTTTTAATTTTTTATCAAAATTATGTAGTACCTATATTAATAAATCGTTTGTTTTGAATGTATTTGTAGCTACCTTGTATCGGCATCCTGGAAATCGTTATGGAACAGAACTACAATAATACGCATTCACCCGAGGTCTGGCTGTAATCCCTGGTGCATTGTTGCAGGTATAAAAAAATTGTAAAATTATTATTAGAAACTCGGTAGAAAGTTTCAGGAAATCGTATAACTTGGAATTGGATGCAAATGCTTAAATCGACCTCGGAACACCGTGATAATATTTGCGTTGGGTAGTATCACATACGTACGTACCTTGGATTTAAAAAGTTTTTATTTTTTTACGCCATCTACTGCAATAGTACCTACCTCAACTTGCCGGATATGCGTATCACACGATTACCTCGAGCATTACGATTCTCGTGGGTGCCCGGGACGTAACTGTTTAAAAGTTTTTATTTTTCTGAATAAAATTTGCGCTCAACAGGTGCGCGAATGCAATGTACGTGGATTAAATGGTCCGTAAAATATATATTATTATACGAGCTGTATACGACTGTACGGTAGTTGCGATTTCTTCGAACGACGAGGGTCGTTATTTTTATGAATTTTTTACGACTTTTCGTGTAACTCTGTAGCGATTATATTCTTTGTACGTGATTTTCCGTATCGTGGGCGGACGACCTTCAATGCATACGCAGAAAGACGCGTGCCCACGGAGTTGCAGGCCGGCAGATACCGATATGTCGGAGTAACGAATAATAATAATAACAGCCCTCGCTAGTCGGCAACATAATACTCGTTATGGTATAAAACAAGAAAGAGTAAAAGCGCCGCATACGACCTGCAGCTGCAGCTGCGATCGTCGAGATAATAATAATAATATTATCGAGACGAGGGAGATTCGCGATCGGTCTGACGATCGGACGGCCAAACGACTCGCGAGGCGTACCTATAATGATTAGACATAAATAATTATTATACGTGATTATAATATTATATACATACAATAAGTACCTATACCCATTACAAACTGTCCGACTGCGCGGGAGTGTGCCGCCAAAAATATAACCCTTTGGCCCTCGAGGGAGAAAACTGTACAAGCACCGTCCGTGTAGTTACATCGTTAACAAGTTATTACCTTTTTTTTTACACGTGCACTGTGGTGGCTCACACATTTTGCGGTCCTAGCGAAGCGGTTAAAAGAGCCACCGGCTAACTCGGAGTTATGTTATTTCGACTTTGCACCGCTAATAAATAAATAACGTCGATCGACTGCGATGTAATTTCGTCTTCTGGGCGAGACTGTACTTTTGTATAGTATACTCACAACTGTAGTTTACCACTCTGTGGGTACCTGTAACGTTTTCACTTGATGGACGTAAATCGTTTTGTCCGTCCAAGTAAAGAAAATCTAGTAGACGGATATAGATCATCCCCCTCCACTTTTAACAGACACCCATTGTGGAAACTTCCAAATAGCAGACTTTTTTTTGGGGAATACCGAAAATTAAAGGAAGCTTTTATGTTTGTTATTATCGTAATTTTAAAAAAATTGTACAAATTTGATCCAAATTAATTGTTTTGAATAATCAAAAGTGATTAAAGTAACCAAAAGTATTGTCATTAATTAAGGCCCCTGCAAACCCTATTAATTTTTCATCAAAAAAACCCTTAGCGACGGACAAAAATTAAAGTACTTCTAGTGGTTCGATTTAAAAAATGTAAAGATGTTTTAATTGGTCAACAAGTCTACTTTGCATCGGTCGGAGCATATTTTTTATATTTTAGTTATTTTTGAATATATTCAATACTAAAAATTTATAAATTTATAAAATGTAAAATATTTATCCTCGTCAAGAATTTGCTAAAATTAAAAAGGTGCTCCGACCGATGCAAAGTAAACTTGTTTACCAATACAAGATCTTTACATTTTTCAAATCGAACCACTAGAAGTACCTACCTTAATTTTTGTCAGTTCGACGGCTATTTCACGTCCATAAATTAGTTTTAAATATTTTGATCTAGACATTAAATGACTTGTGCATGTGCGTGCGTGCGACCATAAACCGGATAATAAATAACAATGTATTGTAAATTTATGTGGGTCGCGGGTGATTGTAGGGGAGTATACACACACTAATGATCATTTACTACACACACAAAGACGACAGTAATCGCAGGAACAAAATAATTGCCTAAACACAACTCCTTAAAAATGACACGTTTGCAAGGGCCTTAATATAGCACATAATATGAACATAGCTCGAATCCTAATTTTTTTTTTAATATGTATAATATGTTAATTTGTACCTATCAATGTTTAGAATAAATTTTATATGCACATAAAGAATAGTAATTATTAATACCTAGTTAAATATATTTCATATTATACATCACACAGTTATAGCTCATTATAATTTTCCTCATATACACAATTTATTACATAATCTGAATCCACTCTCACTGAATAGTGGACTCGATTTCGGTGACCAACAGTGCTCGTTATTTAGAGGTTCTGCCGTATTATATTTTTCAATCCACATCGTCCGGGGAGTGTGACGAAACAAAAATAAAGTACAATATTATTATCATTTTAGAATATTTTTAGTGTTTAGTGTCCTTAGTATTATAAATACTGTTTATTGTTATTCCGAAGGTGCCGGCGAGCTCCGTCTGCTGTCACAACTCCTCGTGGCATAATATTCTTATTATCGACCGTTTTTCTTTTACCGAGCGGAGAAACGAAAACGGTTACTATACGGCCTTTGTTTGGACTTGAGATGCATAAAAGGACGATAATAATTATTATAATATTATATCCGAGATGGAGGAGGCGGCGGCGATGTCTTCGGAAGAATTATAATTTACGACGATGCCGCCGCCGACACGTCAACCACCGGCAACGACGCTCAGCCGAGAGAGACGGGTCTGTCAACCCAGTGACCGACTGGCGAGAGGCGACAGCCGCCGCAAACGGCCTCGCTCACTCTCTCTCTCACCTCTATAGCAGCTGTCCATCATCAAGACTATTATTATTATTACTACGGAGGAGACGTTATGGTGCATAGGATTTCATTGTTGTCATTATTTCTTCGGCGGCGAATAGAATAGACTCGGAAAAAAAAATGAAAAATAATGTTTTGATTCAATATAATAATGATATAGTGATATAGCAGGTATAGAATAATATTGCACTTACCTATTATTAAGATTATGTTATCTGTTCGCGAGCACCAACCGCATGGAATTATAATAATAATAACACTCAGTGGCACTCGACCGGCGAAATTCATTCTCGACACTGTTCAGAGATTTTCATCGTCCTACAAACGGGATTTCGTTGTGATATTATAATATTATCTACGATTTACGACAAATCATTGCGAAGACCACAGAGCAGAGTCGTCCGGCCTCGACGCATGGCCATCGACACAGTGGCTTAGTGTTTAGAAATTTTCAATTTGACGCCTCAGCTTTATATACAGCACTACCCCTTTTCCATTATAATTAAACAAACATAATTATATACGGTGCGAAGTGTCGTAGTCTCCCAGGATACCATAAATAACTCGCCAAAAGAGTGTAATCATAAATTAGTTTATAAGACTTAAGCCCCTCGACTTTTAACTTTTTATACTCACTTTTTAATTTCGAAGTAGACTATTTTTATGAAAATGTTGATGTATAAAAATCAGATTTTTAATAAGTATCTATAGTTAATTACTATTAGTTAATAAATATTTAAAATTTTAATTAGCCGAGTTGTAGAACAATATGTTGTGCTTTACCCCGATGCCACCATCCTCAGCTGGTATAAACTTTAAATACTTATAAGTTATAACCGACCAACTACTTTTTTGAAACTCATTCTTCTAATCATTTTGACAAAATATATTTTTGTATTTATACATTTCGAGATCATGAAGGTTTTTGGTTAAAATAATCACCTTGTATAATATTATAATATTTCTAGACTTCAATGAAGTTTCTGAACGATTTATTACTATACATAATAGTAATAATAATAATATAAGGTACTCAATATGTATATATTATTAAATTATTTACATTATAATCCATAACGGTCACAAGTTTGTAGAGCAAAAGACTGCCAATATATGCGACTTAACATGGTATGTTGTATTATAATATAATATTATTATATCAGTAACTATAGGAAATACTCGCAATATATATTATGTAGTTCAAAATATGTATAAGTGCGTTACTATTGTTAGTATTTAAATCGACTGAAAAACGATTGAGATTTTCAATTCATTTATGCTACGATTATTCTGTACACATACAATCGAATATAATATAAAGTATACATTTCTGTGTACTTACGGATTGATATATATTTGCCATACATTTTTTTTTTTTTTTTATAAGTTACCGACTATATTGCTCTTGAGTTACAATAATATTATGCTTTATCGTATTTTTATATTCAAAACATAATATTATTATATTTTATATGGACGTTATAATACAACCATGAAAATCCTTTTCCTTTATAACCACGCGCATTTTTAAACCATTATTTCTAGTTTCTGTACATAGTACATTGAACATTCGAAATCCACATACACACAACCTTATCGTTTGGATAGTTATTATTTACGACGGTAATACGCCAGTCAATGATTCATAATGTTCCCGAAAAGAAATTCGAATTTAGGAAGAATCCAGAGTCCTTAATTTGTATAGTTATCTCAACCATCACTAAAATAAACACCTATAAAAAAATACCAGTTTTTAATTTACATGATTAAGGTTTGCTAAAAATGTTTAACTGATATAAAAAAATAGATATCAATACATTTAGCGTTCGGGTTTGCCAAAATATGTTCATTGAATAAATTATATAGATGTATAATAGACGCGTTTTATAGTCGAGTTCATTGTACAGGGTGATTCTTTTCTTAAGAACTATCATTATAATAACATTATAGGTACATAATTCAAAATCTGTTAACGTCCAATTTTGCCATGAAAATATTGTTTTTACATTGCTTAAATTCATATTACAGACAACAATATTTGTCACTAAATTGTAATGCTGTGATTTAAAAAAGTAAATCACTTTATAAATAAAAATAAATAGTAAAAAATTATAAAATGTGGTTTTGTTATGGCATTAAAGTGTGTAAAAAAAAAAAATTCAAAAACATAAATAGGTAGGTACTGTTCTAGTGGTACAATGTGCAGTGTTTAATGGTCAAACGAATCACACCCAGTATAATAATAATATTATGTTCATTGACCGCGGAGTACGATGGTAATTTAATTAAACCTAACCTACGTAATATCTATACGCATCGAGTAAAATAAATTAACAAAAAAAAAACCAGACGGGCCACTATATAGTCTAATAAGTAGGCTACGTACAACACTATCAATAACATACTCGAATGTGTTGTGTGCGTGTGTGTTTCGTGTCGTGTCGTAATTAAATTTGCCGACGATCAAACGGTAACTTACGCGAAATTATGGCGTACGTAAAATGTATTGCACACGGGTATTAATGTCACACAGCACACAGGTGGTACTACAGTTAATATCATTACGACGACGTGTGGTCACAACGATAATGATATTCAAAAGACCAATTTTTTTTTATTCGAAAAATAGTTTATAATATGACAAGGTATATATAGGTACCTACAACTGTGATATTACTATACAACTGACGCAAAAGCGATTTCTGGTTTGAAACGCTCACGTCTCTCGGCCGGGGCTATATTGTGTATTATTTAATTTTGCAAAAAAAATTCAATTTTCCAACTAAATTCGACCGGACAAAATGACGATGGCGCACGTTGCTTACTCGTATATTATTATATTATTTATTATAATCGTGAATGACGTGTACTACAGGTGGAGGTATAAGCAGTGGTGGTGGTACGGCTTATTATGTACCTACGCACCCTTTTCTGTCGACTGCACAAAACCTTTGATATTCGCTGCGTTTCGGTTTTAGTACTATGTAGCGAATAAAATAAAGAACGACCCCTACGAATGTATAAATAATTTGCCCCCGGCATCGCATAACTTATAACATTATTACGATGGGTACCACCTACCTCAAAGGTCCAGTGGCCACAAATATAATATATTATAAATATATATATGACACATTTCTCACGCTACAGTTTTTATGATATCAAGTTGAGTTATTATTAATTCGAAAATTCAGAAGATTAGATTAGACTTTTGATTTGTCGGAGTGGGATATTATTAAATTATTATTGTGTTGTCCCTATAGTCCTTATTATATAATAATGGTAACAGTAACAACAAAAAAATTTACTTCTCCGGGGCTTAAAACCGCTGACAAAACGAGATACACATAATTATCGCTCGTGGCAGAGTTATGATTAGACATTAAAAACTTAAACCAGAATAAATTCTTAATTTATCCGACGGAGAAATTTAGGATTTTTATTTCCGCATAAATTGTGGAAACTTTGATGTCATCGAGAGCTGCAAGCTCAGCCCGAGAACTAATTATGAATAAATGAAAGTATAACTTTTTTTTTTTAAACATAAATAACTCACTGTATAATTAATGTATAATATATAAGTATATAACACAATGAAAAATATGTTTTTTGTTTTACTTAATTATGTAATACCTTATGTACATATTAAATTACATTATTTTTCGTCATGTAGCTAATGTCACAAGAATAATAACGGCCCGTTTACTTATTTTGTAAAATATGAAAACTTTTTATATTTAAAGGACCACACAAAATTATGTGCTAATAAATCCTATATTTATGTACGCAGTACCTATCATTCTTTTAGACTCACGTGAATTCAAATGTCATTTGGTAACTATATTGCTCAACTTGTACAAAACGATCCATTATTACGGTTTTATATTTTGGTAAAAATATTAATAGCATAACTATTGGGTGTATATCAAAGAAGTATAAAAACATATATTTTATTACGTAATGATAAATGATAAATTTGAATTTTACAACAAAAGTTATAGTACTATGCAATTTGAACATAATATTTTAATATAATATATATTATGTTCCGTGGAAGTAGGTCCTTCTTAATCGTTAAGTTATGGGTCGGTAAATTTTAAAACAATATTGAATTCGGAATTAGACATATTTTAAACTAAAAAAATCCATTTTTGTACATCAATAATGTACATAACATTATTATTGATACCTATTAAATATGACGTTTATAATAAATACATTAAAAAAAATTTGATATTTGAGTGGTCTATAGACTATAGCCTATATATAATAGGGAAAACGGGTTGTCTATATTTTTTCGTTAAATTCGAAATTTAATATGACGTGATTAACTTATGACTCGAAACAACAGACACAAAAATAAATCACGAATTTGCACATATTATCACAACTTACCTTTTTGTATCGCCCAAAAGAAATGCTGTACAACACTTTTTCAGTATATTTTATTTTTAAAACTAGGTTTCCATTTGAATAAATAAAAAAAGGAAGCTCAAAGTAGAAACGTACAACAAAAGTACCTATTTGAAAAGCTGATATTGAAATGCATTGTACGCACATTCCCGAATGTTTACTATATGTTATGCACTGTCTGGATTGGATGTACGGAAAAAATATGAGGTGTTATCTTATTACACACGAAATTAGACTGACAATGCTATTGCCGCGTGTTCAAAAGACCGTTTCGAAGCTATTATATTGTATTTCAAACGGCGAACAATCGGGGTAAAAAAGTATAAAGAAAATGCCAGCTGGAAATATTACGAGTTCTGTGTCCTCAAAAACTATATGAGGAATTTTTCAATTCTCGCAATACTAAAACGTAATGATAATAATAATATACATATCGATCAAACCAACTATATATTATATATCGCATTCGTAGACGTGAAATGTTGAATTCCAAGTTGGAGTACTTACCCACCTACTTACTTTTGATTCCAGGAAAAGTGTTATATAAGTCGATATCGTGTGAGAGGGTGCAGAGGTTATCCAATATAATATATTTTTCCACCACTCGTATGACGTGTAATATAAAACTGTATAATATATATATTTTTTTTTTTTGGTACCATTTAGTCGTCCGTTTGGATATCATAACGATTGCAATAAACTATTTTTCTGTACATTATGCTCTCGTATATACGGCTTAAACGGGAACATGCAATACTATAATACAGGACTATAATATATTATACCACTCTATTTTAATATACAATTAATATAATATACTACGGTGGAATGCAGTAATAATAATATAATCTATGAAAAACAAAAACAATAATCTGTACCACAGAAGTCAAGTAACGCAGTTAAATTTTTTGAAATACTGAGTTAGCTCTATAATCAAAATATCCTTTTTGTGATATTTTTAAAGGTATTAAAACGTTAGCTTATAACTTACAAAAAATTCATAGATAGTAATAGGTATACATGCTTAAGTCCTAAACTTTATTGGAAAAATTTAAACGTGTGTCCAGCCTGATAATTTAAATTGGGAATAAAACGTAATATTATTGCAATTTTAAGTATACAATCGTAAGTTCATTTTCGACAAACACTGTATAGTATTATTTCGTTTTGTCTCTGCTGTAAAATTTTCTTTTTGTTACCTGACTTCTATGGTAATAAAAATTAATAAAATATTAATCGTAATAATATTATAATATGCGGAAAAGGCAATGCGAACGATATCGGGTCGACGACACTATACATCAGATTTTTGGAGTCCTACTCAACAGTATTGTATAGTGTTATAATTTTTAACAAAACACAGCCGTAGTACGAACAATATGACATTGACGAAAAGCCAGTCACAATATTAGAGCATCCGATTGTCAATTATTGGGCATTGTTTGTTTCTTCCACAAAAATATCGTGTATAGTTTACAAACCTACACCAACAATATAAAATAGTATGAAAAGTGTTGAAAAGTAGGCACACAAGATTTACACATTAAAAGAACTTTTAATACCAAATTCTGGTTTAACCAGAAAAATTAATACTTGCTATTCTCAAATAATAATTAATGTATAATAAATATTATGAAAAATAAAAAATAAAAACTATTCGGTAAAATTTATAATTATAGTTATAACTATATTATAATACATATTACACATATTAATATAAAAAATAAAAATATATGGGTCGGTCGTGGTACTTTAGTTGTTAAATGTAATCAGATTACGTGTATGTTTTTATTATAAAAACCTATTTCCTCTATACTATATATATTTTAAATTTTGAGTATTACGTGTTGTAAAATATTTTAAGCTGAAAGTTAGTTAAAAAACTGGTGCTTTTGGGTATTTCCGATATCGTCCATGTTCTATTGTTAAAATATATGCTGAAGTGTAAATGATGAACCATAATTTGACATAAGGACATGCGGTCGATAGGCAAATAATGCAAAACCCCAAAAATCGAACGATGCGCAGTTGCCTTGGTACAAAAAAGGACAAAATGAACAATAGTGATGCGCAAACGGTGAACGGAAGAAGAAAAACACTGCAAGGCTTGCAAGTCCCCAGAGTGCAGGCCGAGCATATTATTTAAGCTAGTCGCTCTCGGAGTCGGGTTTTCGGTATCAAAGTCTCTAATCACCTTCAAACCACTCATCCACCTTCATTCATCACAATAATATTATATTATAAGGCACTTTGAACGACTTTCATCAGTACATCTAGGATGACTTTCAATTATTTTATCATAATTAGACTCGGGGCATTTGAGTATGACATTATTATTCGGGCTCATAGTATTTTACTTGATTATTGGCATCATTTGTTTGTTTGTTATATTTTAAACTGGCAATGGCCAATTACAATAATTTTAGTGTATCACTATACTATTTACAATATAATAAATTGATGCACAAAACATAATAACATTATAACTTATAAGTATAACATGATAGCTAGGGTTCTATTAATTAGTCAATAACTAATAATAATTTGAATAATAACAAACAATTAAGTACCTACCTACTTATAAATTATAAAAGCTACAACGGTAGGTTTGATTGAAATACGTGTTTTTAAATAAATAAAAATAATAAAATGTAATCAATTATATTGAATTGAATAAAATAAAATAATTTAGGAAGGTACATTAAGAGAATCAATAAATTAAGTAAATAATTTAAGTATATTCAATACAAGCTAATGGTCCTGTTATCGAGGCTTCAACTATAATAAAAAAAAATGAATTAATGAAGTACAAGTAAGCAAATCTGTGTTAAAACTAATTGCTAGTTGCTTAAATATAATTATAAGACAATTTTGACCAATAACTCGAACCACAATGTAAATAAAACGGTGTAAAAACTTGGCCCCGAAAATTGAGCCGTAATTTTATGGCATTTAGATCAGTGCGTTGTCTCCCAGGAGCGCTAAAATGGCTTATCATTTATTTATTTATCTGTACAGCTATATACGTTTTCAAAATGAAAGTTGTACTTGACCTCACCGTCATGGGCGTAACTAGGATTTAATAGCTACAGGGGCTAGAGTCCTAGAAAACCCAAGTCCAAGATAATTTGTGGGGGGCTTGATGGGGAAAAATGCATGAACTTTCCAAAAATCAATTGAAGTAATTTCACTATTTTGTTGAAAGTTCTGATCAATAGCACTTGTTGTGGTACTCACCACATAATCATTTAGTTGTGTTACCTCTCTTCTCTTTCTCTTGGACACTGGAAAAATTAAATAATAGTATTTATAATTGCATAACTTTTAAAATTTAGTTAAATTAGTGATACGAAGTGAACAATAACATACGTCTAGTAGGAATTTGCAAATCTATACAGTTTTCTATTGAAAAGTTTTCAATTTCTTTCCAAAGATTTGAAAAACTTTCTGAATTTCTGCTATCTTCAAATGTTTTAATTACTCCAATAACAGTATTAGCAGCTTTTCCTAATGTTTCATTTTTCATTTGTAATTTACAACTTAAAATTTGAATGATACTTATTAATACATAATTCATGATATATAAATATACAACAAATTCTCCTTTCAACATCATGGCCAATATTCCTATAAAAATATATAATATACAATTTTTTAACATAGGTATGTCATAATTTATTACCAGAAATCTAATATTTACCAATAGCTCGACTAACATCTCGATCATTATTTTCTTCTACCTCTTCTTGTAAAACATCTACAATTAATTTGAAGTTTTCAATAAGAGCTTTACAATTTTTATTCCTACACACCCAACGTGTATCACTAATACTTGATAATGTTACAAGATTCATTTTTAGTTTGACTTGCATATCTTGAAGTTTTTTATTCATAGTAGGCATAGAAAAATGTATATAAATTGCTTCTAAAGCATTGAAAACGTTTTTACTGTACTATAACCATAAAATATTTTAAATTTTATAATATATTATAATTTTATATTATATACATAAATAGATGATAACTACATATAATAGTACATACCTTCACATTTTTACACATATCAACCACCACTAAGTTTAGCCTGTGGGCCATACAATGAATGTTAACCGCACTAGGATGATACTTCTTAAGTAATGTTTGCACACCTCCTCTACAACCAGACATCACACTGGCCCCATCATAGGATTGAGCAACGATAGGAATATTATCTAAGTTTAATTCTTTCAATAGTTAATGTACCATATTTAGCCATATGTGAACAATACCTAATAATTTATATATTGTGATATGTCATTACTCATTAGTCATTAGTATTTATTGACTCAATACAATACGTCAAGACAATTTCTTCTGCTATAACTATAGGTAACCAATTACTTAAAAATTTGTTTTTGGTACATCCACAATAAAACAATATCAATATGTATAAAATATTTATTAATTATGACTATTATGAGTTATGAGTTTATGACATATGAGTTATTTTAAACATTTTTTTACTTATTTTTTTCAGATTTGGGTTTTAGCTACAGGCTCGATTTGAGGCTAAAATGTAAAACCTTCTAGGGGGGCTTAATACAACTGCAGGGGGGCTAAGCCCCCCTAGCCCCCCCCCTAGTTACGCCGATGCAGTCACCGTTTTATCTACATCGTGTTTCAAACACTGTTAGAAAGGCACTCAAAAAAAGATTCAGATTGTCTGCATGGTTGTACAACACTAGAAACATGGAAGTTCAAAGTTTCGTTCGACACTGCAGTTGTACACGACTATTTAATTATGATTTATTTAAAACAAAGTTTTGTTCCGAATTTAATAATTTATATTAATTATTATTGCATGCTGATCGATTGATGTGTACCAGAAGGTCGATCTACCTGGCCTCATCGGGAATCTCGCAGGAACAATATTATACAACGAGATAGTAAATTTGAAAAAAAAGAACAAAATACAGAAAACGGAAAACAATTCACACTGCACGATTATATCAATTATATGCAACATCGACTGTTTTTCTGGTATCGTGTTACCATAGATTGTACCATTGACGATGCATTTCGCATCATTTCGAATTGGTTAGGTTTGGTTATTCATTTTATTTGTTTCGTTAAGCGCAGAGGTAGGACGCCTTCAAGTAGGTATAATTTATTATTATTGTATTATTAATCTTTAAATGCGTTTGGGCGGCACAAACCATATTTTCTTCGAGTCTAAGCAGGTAAAAACAAAACTTGAAATAGTCAATACACTTTTTTTGCCAGTCCCCGAGAAACAAACGTGACAATAGAAAATTAATTTATTACACAGTTGAATATAATTCTATGTAAACCCATTTTGAATGCATCAATTCAAGTTTTCAGCACTATAGGCAATTGCCTTGAGATATGTTTGTCATTTATTATATCAATTTATATTAAAGCATCTGACTTACTTTTTTTTTTTTTGGGGGGGGGGGCATCAATGTGATTACGTGGCGTCATGTGCATACATAATAATTTAATAATAAATTAATGTCATGTGTAAAACTTCCACTGTGATAAGTGAACATTGACGTACCTATGTGATGTAGGTGTGTGCATTGTACTCAAGATGGGAAAAAAATAATTCGGTGACTCATCATTGACTTTAGACGTACATCTCCTTGATTCAGCCCTGAGTTATGTCATGCAAAAGAAATATTATTGTAACATTTTATTTTATTAGATTACGTTAGGTAGGTTTATGTTTAAAGAAATGCATAGCCTATACTACCAAGAGCTCATTGTTTCATAATTAAATTATGCAGACCAAAAATTTACGTTCTAATAAGAGCACTTGACAATTTAAATTGTGAACTGAATTGTTTACATCTATTATTATAGTTCACTGCTATAGTGTAATGCCGTGCGAATGGCATAGCGTTTAATTAATACTTCTTGTGTGCGGTTTCAAACGGATAAATTTGATACGCTTAAAATTATTATGCTTTTTAAACACCAAGATGATAAATAATGTTCTGTGTAAACGAAATTTGGAATATAAATGTATATTATTTACATGGCACTGACAGTGGTTTTCACATTTCCCCGTAATAAACCTTATGAAATCAAACAAAAAATGAAACATCGGTCTTTCCTTATACAGAGTCGCCCAGAAAGTTTGATGTGATTTATCGAAAGTCACACAAAAATAACACATAAGTTATTAATGGAGCCAAAGAGGAGTCCACAATATTATGTGTGTCCTGACGGGTTAAAATCAACATCAAACATATTATTTTCACCGACTGCTCGAGAAAGAGAAAATTCAAACTGTGTAAATAATTTTTGAATAAACCACACTGCAATTAAAACAGTTATAAATTATATTATCATTTTATCTTTATTAAAAATCTTAATTGAAGTACAAGCTCTTATTATATTCAATAAAATGTACGTTGTATAATTATATACATTAAGTTTTCCCTACATGATTATCTAAACTCAATGTTATGAAGATGCGCAGTTTCTTCGATGTTATAAACAATAAAATATAGCAATAATCATATTTTACAATAATTTTCACAACGATTAGGGAAATTTAAACGTAATACTGAGATATCGATTACAATTTATATAATTACAACAATATGAATAATGTATAATAATAATAAAAGTAAAAAATGTGGTGTATGAATAACTTCAATCAAATATTCAAATGTATATATTAAAACATATAGTTATATTTTTCATAACTCTCCTTGGCTCTTCGTCGTTACTTATTATGATAAAACGAAACGGAGTCAAAAATGTATATATTGTTGTGCGTTTCAAAGTCAGCATTGAGTATTTATTCAAATGTTTTGTAAAACTACAACAATTATACCTTTTCAACGAGAATTAAAAAAATGTCTCCCCTGAATTGTTTTTATTCAAATATTACCTTTTCGTATTAAGCGCCAAGTCGTCTGCGGCACGTATTCTCGCCATAAACAAAACTTGGATATTTGTGTGTGTGTGTTTAATTAAAGGATAAAACCAGCCTGAATTTGTGCATATTATTATTACAACCCACGTTTAATAATTAATCATTGAGAGAATAAAAACGCATACAGCGCAAACTGCAGACCGACATAATAATATAGCGAGGTACCTATACCTACATACATAATATTATATTATATAATATGTTATGGTGTGTACGATGTATCTGAGTATTTTTAATTCGAAAAGGACACGAAAAACAAAACCAACAAAAATATAAAAAAAAAAACAATGTCGTCAATGCCATAAATCGTCATGTACCTACCTCTAAATTAGGATCATATTTTTTTTTATCGTGGTACATTTAGCGGTCAAAGGGCAGTCGTCTCGATAATAATACGTGGACGGTGTGAATACCGCAAGACCAAACAATTGTATTACAATAATAAAATCATTATTATTAAAGCGAACCTTTTCGCGTGAGTTGACGAGTCCTCCAGGCTCGAGGTTTGCATTTTATGCAGATAAATTTTCGTTTTTGTCCATTTGACAAATAAATTATACATGGCGAATTATACTTTATAATCATATATAGCGACCGGGTTCGAGGTACGTATGAAAAACAAATGTCATGCTAATATATTATTATTATTATTATTATGTATGATATTACATAATATCGTAAACCGAGTGAGCTTATATAGAGTCATTACGGTCGCATTATTTCAGTGGACCAAATATGGCCAATATATTATATAGGGCAGTGAAAAAAAATCCAAAAAAGGGGAGGGGAGACGGGGAGTGTAGTTACGGAACGAAAACCAAAGGCTGTCCAAGCATACATCCTATATTATGTCTTATTCTTGTTATCTATATATATAAAAATGAATGTATGTCTGTGTGTCTGTGTGTCCATGTTACCATGGTTACCAAGGTTGCCATGGTTACTAAGGTTACCAAGATTTCATATCAAATGACTTCATTTGGGGCAACGAACGTCGTGAGGGATAATTACATGCCAACATTCAAGGGTGCAAGGTCAAATCTATCATCGGGCTGGATCATTATTACCCCTGCCAGAAATGGAACCTAAATATCTCCAAATATATTTCATAAAAATAAATGTATGTGTGTGTGTCCACATTACCATGGTTACCAAGGTTGCCATGGTTACTAAGGTTACCAAGGTTTCATGGTTATTAAGGTTACCATTATCCATAGTTACCATGGTTACCATGAGTGTTGTGGCTATTATAATCATAATTATAGGTCTTTAATGGGCAACGAAGTGCATGGGATCAGATATTTTATATATATAGTCAGTGTGTGTCCACATTACCATGGCAACATTTTATATTGTTTTATGTAAAACATATTATTTATATAGAGTTGTCAATTTTAATGGGCAACGTAGTGCACGGGATCAAATATTTTTATACATATAGACATGTTA
The DNA here is from genome assembly GCA_949089665.1 of Macrosiphum euphorbiae. NCBI lineage: Eukaryota > Metazoa > Arthropoda > Insecta > Hemiptera > Aphididae > Macrosiphum > Macrosiphum euphorbiae. The sequence goes on from CARXXK010000001.1 coordinate 118,333,091, forward strand.
GATCTCTGGGCAGAAGATAGGCTAATTTAAAAGGGGAGATGACCAACACCGGGACGTGCTCAAACAGGGATTTTGGGATTTTTGTTTATATATGGTCGCCGCGGGTTTCAAAGCTATAATTATAATAATAATTGGTTTAAAATTGTTGTTATGGTAACCGTTATATTATAAAAAAAAACATATTATTCATATAGCGTTGGTATTTTTAATGGGCAACGAAGTGCACGGGATCAGCTAGTATTTTAATATTTTTATAATATTTATACAGTAAATTATTTCCATAAATTATTTCATATCAAAAATATTTAATCAAGTCCCGAGGAGGGAGGGAGGAGGTTGACCTAATCAACTCCCTTGTCACCACCCTCAAAACCACAGCCACTGATATATGCATGTACATAAGACGATTCCACTCTAAGCACGATGCTCATCCCATTTTATCCTTTAGTAAAGCATTTACAGTGGAACCTCGATAAGTCGAAATTCGTAGGAAAATCCTATTTTTTCGATTTGTTGAGGTTTTCGACTTAAGGTTAGGTTAGATTAAGGGAACATAATTTATTTCGACTTATTAAGGTTTTTGACACATCGAGGATTGACTTATCAAGGTCCCATTGTCTTTAATTCGTATTATGATTTGGGGCATTTTTGAATACACTATGTTTTAAAATATTTCAACTTTTACACCATGAGGACTTCATGGTTAGTGGTCTTGTGGTGATGAAAACTTTTTTCAAATGATAACTATACATTTTTCAAGTAAATTATTATTAGCTCATGATTTTTTGAAAATGTTGGTGTACTTCAAGTTATCAATACCTCATAATTCATCAGTGTAGTTTTCGAGTTACGAATTAACCTACACAGGATAATTATTCTTAATAAATAATAATGGGTTTACCTAAAATTGAAGTAAGTTGTTATATTTAGTCGATTAGTTATTGAACTAGGACACATTTTACAAACTTAAAATTCTAATAATTTAATATTAATTACTAGATATAATTTAAAATCACCATTGCTCCTATATATTTTAACATTTGTTCCTACCATGGGCATAAATCTAATGACTACTCGTTTGAATTTTAATATATTTATGCATAAACATTTTGAAAAAAATTATCAGCTTAATAATTTACAGTAAAAAATGTATGCAGTTTGAAAGAAAGAAGATTTGTTTGAAACAGTAAATTCCTTAAATGTTATGAAAAATCTAAGTATTTTAAAATTTTGTATTTAAATATACTTACTTAAAATTGGCAAAACATTGAGATTCCTGCAATAAATATTTTTTTTTAAGATAAAAGAGGGGTCGAGCATGCTCAGCGTATAATATATATTTAAGTGGCGATGTTTAGCGCAGATAAGTCGTATTCGATGGTGCATATACGCTGCTGCTTTTGTACTTACAAATTTTTCTTTCGGCGGTTAGTTGCATAAGGGTAATTGCTCGCCCCGGAATTCGTCGACATTGGCCGAATTCTTACTCTGTCCTACGAGCGGCTCGTATCGTGTTTGGCTGTCGATCGACTGGGGAGGATCAGATCGCATTCCTGCCGCAGCTTTTTGCAATTCCTACAACACCAAATCGAATACAACAACTCATCGTAATTACTACTAAAAACTAAGAAGTACATTTCATTTGAGCATTCCCCGATGGTTGTCTGTTTCATGTCATGCGAATTTTTTCATTAATTTTTATTATTATATGATTGTGTAATGTGTATATATATATATATATATAGATACATAACAATTTTACATTATGCTAGAGAAGTTTGGGAGATTTCAAAAAAATAAACCAATCACACTTCAAACGAATACGGGCTTATATTTATCTCAGACCTCATCCGTTTTGCACAGTTTGAACAACACACAATTTAATGTATTCACTCTCTATATAATAAAATATTATAATATGGGAACCAACGGCGTTGCTATTACTTTATCCGGACTAGTAAAAACTAGTAATGAAATATGTATATTTTTAAAGTTTAAGGCTGAATCCTTTTAGACTGTTTGACTTATATTTCTTGTACCTACTTATAATGTAATATTTTCGTTGCTTGGAATTATCACAAATCGTCTATTACCTCACTGATCTCTAAATTAATTCTGGTAAAAAAAAAAAAGAATACTTTCTAAATGTACATAAAAGGCACGTGAGTTAAAAACTGAGTGGTTATTGTTTTTTTTTAACTCATACTTACGAGTAAACAAAAAATCCATATTGTTTCTAAATACAAATTGCACTTCTCGTGCGTCCTACATAACATTTTTCGTCAGAAAAAAGTGTAAAACCAATTAATATCGAGGACAAATTTTCTCTACAAATACAGCGGTACCTAAAGTGATATTATTGATAACGACAGTAATAATCTATAAAATCATAATTTTAAGAGTTTTTTTTCATTCATGAATAATACATTTATGAGGAGTGCCGATAGTACCTATATAGTATACGCACACACACACACACTTATATATATATATATATATATATACATAATATATTTATGTATATACGAACATACGTGATATATTACTGTACACTTTACGACGACTATAATAATAATATATGAAATGAAATATTATTTAAGTCGAAATACGATACGCCTAATAAATTAGGGTCATTAAAACAAGCGGCACTTAACATCTGTACGCATGCTGTATGCGTATAGGTGAAGCTTGGAAGTTTAGACTATTAAAATATAATGTGTACAGGGTGATTCTTTTAAAGTAAGATATACTCATTATTTGGATAAGTATTAACATTTTAACTTAATCTAAAACGTAGATGAGCACAGTGAAGCGTGGAACAGGTCCAAAAATGTTGTCCATTACTCCGTTCGTCATAACTTTAAAAACTTATAACTAATTAACATTATTCGTTTGAAAATCGATATCGGGTTTTGGTGTACCGACGTTTTCAGAAAAATGTTCTGCTTTGGAATATTATGCAATTAAAAACGGCTATTAAAAAATATATAGATACTTTTGCATCACCCGCACGCACGGTCGTGTATCGCCGTCGATAAAGTGTGTAGAAGAAACGCTAAAAAATGATAAATGAAAAATGAAATGCAGTTCGATGAAAATGTTATATTTTTATTACCTATTCCCATTATGCAAAAACGATACAGAAGTACAATAATATATGAATGCCAAGTACCGGTGGTAGTATATTATTATTATATTATAATATTGTTCGAATAACACGCGAGCGGAATCGAATCTTTTACGGGAATCCTGGTGGGATTCTGCAGGCCACTTATTATATCTACCTCCTGTACAAACACCGTCGTCGGGTGCGTTAAACTCTAGCGGTCACTGAAGTGTTGTAGGTCACACACACACACACACACACACATAAACTCATAGGTACATTTACGCATATAATTCATATAATATATAGGTAGGTTGTATATATTATATATATTTTATTATGTGGGTCGGGGTTTGCAAATTACAAGCGGTGTGCGATGACAGTTTACGTATACACTTCTAAGCGTGTGTGTGTGTGTGTGTGTACATTGTGTGCAAGCGAAACGTGATGGGTTTTTTTTTCGGAGTTTATTTATTTTTTATTCCTCGTTAATGGGCGCCGACGAGGAGTATATACTTTTGCTATCTCTGGAGGGAAATAAATAAATATCTAATATATTATTACGATACCTGTTATCTAGATTTCCCCCCCCCCCAAGTTTATATATTGTGGAATATCATACAAGTCGTCGAGTAGCCCTGATCTTAACAATATTATAATAATCTAAATTACAAGATTATCGTATATGTTTCATACATTGTTAAATACCGTTTTTCATATATTATTAAAGTATTCAATACAATCACAGTAGTAATATAAACGTATATAACAATAATATTTAGCACAGATTTTCAATATATTGTAAATGTAGGTACCTACCTATATTAATATATTAATGGACGTTGTTTAGACCATGATGCATGATATTATTAAAATGTATCAAGTAATATATTGTACTTACCTATTTAATTGTCAAGTGTAAAGGAATCCAAATGACACAATGTTTTATCTAAACGCCGCACATAATTCAAGATTAAATGGCTGTAAAAAAATATTGTCATAGTCGATTTTTTCGATTTTTAAATTAGGTATAGTTAGAATAAACTTGTTTTCAAATTTTATAGGTCGTAGATTTATGAACTGAAAAAATGCACTGTGAAATAAACAAATTAACTCAACTATCAATTTACAAAGTATTCCAAATAATTACGTGTCCAATTTATAATCTGCAGCTGAGAGCCTATATGAAATTTGAGGAGCACTGCTTCTAAAATAAAAAGAATTGCGTACATTATAATTTAAACTCGTTCCGATAAGAATCTAAATAGGCAAAAAATGTGCTTGTATTTACACACCGATGTAAAAAAAATCTAATTTTAATTATCAAAAAACAATAATAAATTGATTAAGATGATAGAACATTCCGTCGTCTAATTGAAAATATTATAAATATAAATTCCAGACCTCTGTTATAAGAAATCGTAATGCAATAAATCGTCTCTCCATGAGAATTGAAAATTACTCAGTGACTTATCGTTTTATTTAGTGAGATTGAAGTTCGGATGTTGTCAATTTTCCCAGTTTCGATTTTGCCGTAATACGTTTTTCGATCTGGAACGATTATGGTTTTAGATAATGTCGTGGAGAATATAATAGACCTTATATCGTATAGGTATCAGTAAAGAAGAATGTCGTACACTGTATGGTATTACAGCTTGATCGAGAATCCGCAGGTGATTTATAGGAGATATAGGATGAAGGCTGTATATTAATCACACGATAGTGAGTGCATATAAATAAATACACACACACACACACACACACACACATGTGTATTGTGTGTGTGCAACATCTATGGGAGACGAACGACGCGACGTTCCGGTCAAGAAAACAGTAGTCCGCGATAGAGCGGGGATTAAGAGAGCCCCCTTTTTATCTAAACATTAGCCGGTATAATAATAGTATTTCTTTTTATCCATTAGCGGTATGCACTCAATGGCTGGAGATTAAAGTCCGCGAGGGCTTTATTTTATTTTTATTTTTTTACATCCCACTGGCCATTAAAACCTGCAATCCCGTTTCATCACAACTCTCGACGTAGGTAGGTCATACCTCTACTGCTGTTAAATGCAGCAGCACACCACCCTGTTGCGCGTGTGTGTATCAATTCTGTGATAATGTTTTTCGTCGGAAACGTCAATAAATACATAAACAAAAAAATAAAGTGAACGAAAAACACAGGATAAAAGGAAGGTACTAGGTATAGTATAGATTAATGCCCCTTTACAGTATTATGCACTCTGTGGGAAAATGTCGTTGACCCACGACGAATTGGCATTAAACTTTGATCTATAATTGATATATGACTTGACATTGGATATTTTAACACAAACTATTGAATTCATGTTCTATAGAAAGTAAAATAATAGGTTCTATTTAAGTTGCTCATATAGAAATTTAAAAATATAGAAAATAGTAAAATACATAATAATATAATATGCTTATTTATTGCTTTTATAAACATATTTTGAAGTTCAAATTTCAACGTCATTGGATATTTGAACAAATATAAAATAATTTTCATACAGAACGGTTTTAGTTGCTTTGTTATGAATTTATTATTCAAAACATTTTTTGTTTTCATAGAATAATTTGATTTTTGCATAGATCTCTGCTTAGTGCATTACCATTTCCGTGATTACATTTTAGATTCTGAGTGGAGCGATAAATATATTGATTTTACAATGACGTGTGTTTTTTTTTTATTTGTGTCTATCATAATCTTTTAGGACAGTAAAAATGCTTAAATTTTCTAACAACAGCATCTGATAGGAAAGTGAATCTAGTTAGTACTTTGGGGGTCAAAAGAAAAAAAATTGTAGTAGTTTTTAAAAGTTCTGGGAAAAACAAAATCAAAATTAAGGAAAAACGGTAATTTTTAGGCAAATTAAATTTTCGACAAAATTGATTTTGAATTTTGGTATGAATCTAAAACAAATTACTGTAAATACAAGAAATGTTCACTGAATTAGCATTTGATATACACACTACAATTTTCAAAATATTTTGAGTTGTTTTAAGTTGTTTACGGACATATTATTCTGGAGTTTAAAATTTTTTAAGTTATTTATTCTATAAATATCAAAAATATGAATGAAATTGTATTTGTTTCAAAAGCTTCAATCACAAAAATGCGCAAATTATTTTGAGTTAGAAAATCCTAAAAAAAATTTTTTTAAATCTGGGATTTTAAAATGTTATACAAGATTTCTTATAAGGTTATGTACCTTTATCAAAAAAAAAATGTCTATAAGATAGTCAAATTACATTTCTATGAGCGTTTGAAGTTCATAGTTTTACAACATTATTGGATATTCATTCGATTTCTCAAGTAGCGATTTTCTTTTTTTGTTGTAATGCAAAAACGAATAACCGTAGACAATAGACACATGAAATTTATATTATCATATGTTTATTTTATCAATTTTGATACTTGATATAATGTTCAAGATATTTTGACTGTTTTCGAGTTGTTTACCTACATTTGAAATTTGAAATTTTTAAAGTTTTTTTTTCTATAAATGTTAATAAAATGTTATTTGTTAGGTCTAAAACCAAGAATAATTAATACAATGCTCCTGATATAGTGTTACAATAACAGTTAAAAAATATTAAAAATAAATAGCCACACATTTTTTTTATAAGCACTTAAAATTGTAGTTATAAATTTATAAAATGTTCAACTTTTATAGCTAAGGATTGAAAATTCAAAACAAGGTTCCACGTAAGTAGGTTGTTCGCTGTAACCAAAAAATCTCAAAAAACTCAAAACAGTTTTTTCTCATACTAATTTTATGTTCAAATTTTGACGAAATTACATATTAAATAACCAAGAATAATGATTATAGTTATCCTGTTGTAATTTTATAATATTAATTCAACTTACCCGTAGTAATAACAATATTAATATAATATTAAATGTTAAATAATTTAAACACAAACAAAAAATTGTCACGATACTGCAGGTCGGACGACAGACATCGAAGTTGAGCACACCGGACGACATTTTAGTTGTGCTGTTTTTATTACAAAATGTCGTCTAAACCATTTTGATATTTTAATGAAAATATTTCAAATAGTTACCTATAGGCTATAATATATTATTATAATTATTTTTTTTTCTAAAGAATATGACGCCTCAATGTTACATACAATTTAATCAGTGGTGTATTGGTAAATAAATTTATGGGTATACGCACCTAAAAGTAGTTGAATATAGAATATACCTTAATACCTATATATACGATATACCTACCTTAAAAATTTTCTCGCTCCGCTTAAAAAATGATTACACTTTGTATTTAATAATCTTTTATAACTTTATTACAAACACTTACTCTTCATGTGTATATGTATATGCAGTGGCGTATATACCCCCCTATATACGCCCCCCAGTTCGCCCTATATTCACCCACAACCATAAAATTAATTCATATATACTCCACTGTGTGTAATATGTACCAAGTATCAATGTATTATTTTTTTTTTAATTAATTCAATTTCATGGTATAAGTCTAGTTTACCGGGCACCTTTTTTTTTTGAAATTTTTTTTTTAAAAGGGTTGTCAAACGGTCGCAAACTCGAGGTCCTCCGCGCGGCATTATAGTAGTGTTGCGCGCACGCGTATAAACGTAAAATCGTTAACTTTGGGAAGCTATAACTTCCAAAATAATCATTTCCGCAATTTTATTTTTGCACCATCGTTCTTAACTCGTCAAAACAATCCTTTTCAAAAAAAAAATTTAAAAAAAATATGTGCCCGGTAAACTAGACTTGTTCCCAATTCATATATGATATATATCATAAATAATACAACTTTTTATTATCAAATTTTAAAACAATTGTACAGTAAAGTACTTATATAGTAGAAGTAGCGGTACGTTTATTATCCATTATCGATCATATAATATTATAATATATTTATATACAAATATTTATATATACTTTATTTGTATAAAATATTTTACAAATTTAAAAGAATTTCAAAATTAATAGAATTAATATAATGAGAAACTAATAGTTCGATTTTATAATTTGGTTATTGGATGACAAGTAATAACACAATACATCAACAATAATTATTTTATTATTATTCTAATTTGTCATTATCATTTAGTTTGAAATGAAATTACGTATGTTTATTCACAGTTTGGGAACCGCTGTACATTGATTGTTCATTGATTGATTGTATTGCTCGGCAGTTTCCGATCGTCTTCGCAAGAAAACGTCGGGTAAAATTTAATCGAACTTCATGCGGGTACGGGGCTATTTTTAGTATTTTTGGACAGTGCACTTTATGTTATAATAAAATATTATAACTAAATATAATTTAGGTTATTATTATTATTATTTTTAAGTTTTTACTTTTGTTTGGTGATAATATGCCTAAATTATTGTCTGATGATAAATTAGAAGCGTGCCTATACCCATAAAAGACTAATTTTCTTAAAGGTATACGCATAAATCCAAAAATAGGGATCCGGGTATACGCCGTATACCCGCGTATACCCTCCAATACACCACTGGTTATGCCATAACCGTCTATATAAAAGATATTGTATAAAAGAAAACCATTTACAAATGGTACATATTGGTACGTGTACACAGTACCTATATAATTTATCGATATTACAATATGACGTCTTGATAAAACGTTTTGAAGGCGTTTACGATGGTCAAACACATATTTAAAGTATAGATAAATAGGTAGGTGCAGAATGCAGATACATAACATTTATTTCATCGAGAGGAAAAAGTGAATTTTATCGCCAACAGTATATAATCATACAATGATATAAGACCCGCAGAGCCCTTCATAAAAAAAAAATCTACATCGCGCTCACGATTGAATATTATTAATAATATATTGCCTTAGGCTTCAAGCCAATAGCTTGACCATTGGACATTTGAACGACGTGTGAACGAACATAATATTATTGTATATTATTATTATTATTTTACAAACCAGACCGTATGCAGCAGCATTATTATGGAGTATATGTGACGATGGCCGAAGGCGGGCTGCAGAGTTAGAACGACGCGTATATGACTTTTACATATTTTTTTCTTTTAGACGTGAGCATTGCAGACCAAATTATTATAAATCCGTTAGGTATATATGACATAAAAGCAGTAGTTTAGTAATTTTATTTCTCATATTTTTTGAATTTTTACGTGTAAGTAATGGCTATTTTTTTATTTTTACGATTTTTTTTTTTATTCTATATATAGTGTTTTTAGTACAATGTGTACATTGTAAAGAGAATTTCCCTCGAGTTTTAGATTTCAAAGGACATTTTTTAAAATGCACTTTTTTGTTATTAGATTTACTGCATACGGGTATAGGTACTCGTTCACGCAAAATATATAAGCTTTTACAAGCAATATATAGGCAATAAGGCCATATTATATAGGTAGGTAATATTATCGGTGTCACAACTCATGTGAAATATGAAATGTATATTGTATAGTATATGTATATATATTTTGAATGAATAATACAATTTTTTAACACATTTTATAATTTTATAAATTTATATTTTATTGTATTAAGGGTATAGTTTTTCATATATTTTGAGCATATATTGTAATGCATTTTTGAGAGTTCTTAAGTTCATATAGGTATAGACATCCTGACCAATGGGTATATAATATTATCATCGTTTGAAGTTCGCAGTGCAGTTTCGTAATAATAATTATAATATAATACTATTATTATATATATACCTATATAAGCAAGATGAGTTATATTTTAACTCTGCATTATTTCTCTAGCTATTTAGAACAAACAAAACTCGAATAGCACTAATTCATTTTAAAACCTGCACATGTTCGATAATAACAAAAACATCTCTGCAAATTTAAATTTTTATTGCAAAAAAAAAAACGGTATAATAAACAACCATACTTTGCAGGTATTATTCCAATTTCCAAAGCTTGTCAGCGCGACGCGTAATGACTAGCGTGCAGGTGGTTATATATATATATATAGTATCACAAGGCAGGCAGGCACAGCTCGTTAAATCCCGACGAGGGATTTGCCGATTTACTAATATGTGTGTAAATTACGGCAAATCCTCACGGGACGTCCCTGTTGGGTTATCGCAATATGAGGTCCACGTAAAGTATTATAATAATAATATGTCATTTACGCATTGCGCACCTATATAATCATTGTTGGTGAAAAAAATATGCGATTAATCGATGATAAAAAGTTTATACGGATGATAATGTTATCTATTATTTACAGTTCATAATTTTCGACAAAAATTCGTTTTTAGAACGTTTCGAAACCATCAGCTATATATATATTATAGATATTATGGCCATAATATTATATATGGAGGTCTATGTGATAATATGATTATAACTTAAAATTTATTTTATAAATGATACAAAAGTATTGACTATCATGGACAATGGACATAATGATTACGTGTTTAACTGTGGAGTAATGATTAATTTGCCAACTAGATATTTACATCAGTCAAATCTTATTTTGATATCATTAGAAACCATTATCTTAATCCTTATTATTTACGAATTCAATACATTTTCAAAAAATATAATATTGAAATATTATAGAGGCAAACCTCGGTTAGGTAATCTAAGTATTTTCTCCCCCAAAACTGCACCGAATACGTTTATGATGTGCTCGCTTTGAAATGTCAGAAAAATGAGAAACTGCAACTGAGATATTTACAATATTACTGAAGACAATACGAGAATAATAACGTATAATATTAACCCCATTAACTTATAATAATGGTTGGTTGCACACTAGAAATTATTCAAGCTGGTCACGTGGGACCCATCAGACCCTTGTGTAGTTTTTGGTCTAATATGATGCCAGATTTTAATTTAAAAAACTATCTTTAAAATCTATTACTAAAGAAATAATTTTAATTTCAATTTCAATTTCAAATTAATGAGTAAATGTTTTAATATGGCATAGGTTCATCATGTATGTACTTGTATTTAGAAAGATACACGGGCAGTATAAAGACTAGAATGAAATATGAAGCAAAGACCATAAGACCCTCCACAATCATGAAATTTCTCCATAATTTAATTGGAATACAACGAAATTAAAAGTTATTAATTTTATAAATTCAGAAACAACTCGTTAGAATTAAAAAAAAAAAAAATAATAATAATAAGCTTAAGAATTATTTACATTAAAGTTTAGCGCCGGTCACATGTGAAAAAAAGTCTGTATATCTGCACTTGTGACACACGAAAATTCTTAAACGGTGTCTAAGGCACTCTAAGTTCTAACAAAGATACCAAATATCTAATCAGTTGAAAATAATATTTGTGTTAATAATATGAAGGTAGGTACTGTATTTTTTATATATACCAACTTAAAAATTCCAAAATTCAAATTTGATTACTTATATAGTTATATATTATATTAATCATCGATCAAAGGAATTTATGTGAGGTGACTTGGTGAATCGCCCTGTATATTAAGTGTGCAAAGGAGCTAATACGAGAAACGCATGCTTGAAATTGAAATCTTTTACGAAATTATAATGTACACACACACACAAAGTCGTATAGATATTATATGTGAGTATAAACCATATAGATATATACATTAATATAGTGTATACGACCTATACAATGCGTGAAAGTGCGAGCTCGAGACGATCATTATTGGCTGTAGCGCGACCGGGTCTTAAGTATAAGTTCGTGTGCTTTCTATGCACACACACGATATTTTTTATTATATCCACAGGTGGACGCGTCGGCGAATTTGTGTTTCTCATCGTCTGCGGCAATGTACATGTAATATAGCAACAACAAAAACAGCAACAACCGGTCGTCTATCATGCGATGTTGTTATTATTATTATAATTATTAATATTATTACGTATAGAAGGCGAGCCGCGTTTGATGATAAATCGCTAGCCGATAATCAACGTCTAACTTAGCAGCGGCAGTGTTCGATTTCGAAAATATTTATTATACCCAGAAACAGCACGCACACACACCGCCGACGACGACTAAAAGCGACGACCGTTGCCCATTATTAATAATATTATCCATATAATTTCGTGCCCGCCATCAATTACCTTCCGGTTGTCGTATATTGGCCGTATAGTTTAGTATAGGAGGCGGCCTAAGTATTATCGCGATGTATAACATTATACGACGACGTAAAAAGCGATTCTTTCGTCGCTCAACAGTAATTTGCTCGACTAATTTATGAGTTTTAGAAATTTGTTTTATCTTTAAGCAATTTTTTTTAATGTTATCACTGTATTTTAAAGTACATTTCATATTCCAAGACTGAACAGTTGTTTTTCCAAAGAGTTCGAAGCGTGTAAAAATTGAATTTCAAACCAGTAGTTAAATAGTTGAGCCCGACTTATATAAAGTATGTGTTTAATGTTTAGACAAGCGGAGTAGTATGTATATACACACCAACTGTATAGGTATGCACAACATTTTGCTACTTCCTACCATTAGCGCATCTTAAGCTGAAATGATAATAACAGTCATAACTCATAAGCTATAATTAACTAACTCGGGTTTGATATTTGATGTTTATACCACACGAACAATTTGCAAAAAATATTACGCTTCGGAATATATGAAATTGAAAGTAGTATGTTATCATAACGTCGTATTACAGACTGTTGTGATGGCTATAAATTGCCTTTTTTAAAAATACAAATTTACCTAGAAAATTAGTGTTCATAGTTATAAAATAATTACAGAGCATAGTCACACGGGTCAGAGGTGTTAGCAGGGTGGGTTAGATGGAATACAAGTGTGTTAATATTTCATTTCACTTTCCTTCCCGACGGCACGATAGTAATATTCGATCGAAAATAGTTTACGATTTTAATAATACCAGGTACTAAGTACATCCATTCAATCATAATAATAATAATTATTAAATAAATGGTACATGAGTGGATGACACTCGTCGGCATTTGCGTCAATGTATATTATTATTATTTAATATAATATACTATAGGAATCTAGCCATCCGTCAATAATTTAGGATTACGGACAATGGCGTCCATTTATTTATCTGAAAAAGACTAATTAATTATTATAGAATATAAAAAATGTGTTTAATATTTATGTTCAAAAATGTAAAGATGTTGTCAAGTGATGAATGTCCAATTTTTTTTGAAAGTTATTACAATGATCTAAATAAGACAAGACAATATTAGGAATCCCAGCTTGTTTCCTAAACCTATATAGATTAGATATATATATATATATATATATTGATCAGTATTCGGTAAGTTTGAATAAAAGTACCTACTGTATTTTTTGCATGAAAAACATTCCGTTTCGAATCCCATTGAGTGTTATTTAAAATGTCCTTCAACCGGGAGGAAATTTACCGAATACCAATAGTTATTGTAAGTACTCGTGTATTCGCCGACCGATTTCACCACGTATCACTGTTCCAGAACGGTCATAATGAGTATCAAACACTGTATAAGTACCCAATATAAAGCTATTATATTCGGCGACAATCAAACGTAATTGCGATTAATATTTCGATGTCACGGCAATTGACCCACGTGATTCGAGAAGACCATCATCAATAACAGCAGTCAAAGAATAATAACAATTGAATATAATATACAGGGTGGTTTTTGTATGAATTACAACAACATATTAGTTGAAACATTTTCGGCGAAAATGACCCAAACGCATGAAATGCTCAGAATATAAATTGTCTTCCATCTCGAAAACCATGGGATTTTCAAATGCTTATTCTTGAAACAATGACAAAAATTCAATTAATAAAAACAAATATTCAATGGTATTTCCCTCAAAGTCAGTATACGAAATGATACTCCAACATAACCCATAGGAAACCAACACAATGGGTTCCATTTGGTTCCATAGTTGAAAAAAACAAGAAGATATATACTCATCATCAACATTGACACCAACAACTGCTGGTAAATATCACCAGTATCCACACTGTAGATTCCACATGTAGATACAGGTAACGACAAGTAAATAATATTATTGATAACTGTGAGATTATATTACCATCACTCAAACGATGAAGAATAAGAAAAAGTTGAAAGATGTGGACAAAAACATAACCATGCCAATACATGGGTAATTAACACTAGATAATAATATCCATAATGCATTTCAACGTCAACAGTGGGGGTGATAGAACCTCCCTTATGACAAGTAAGAAAACAATACTACAAGGGCGAGGTGTATGTTTCTCCCCCAAACCCAAAAAAATGTTGTAACTGTTTTTGGTAATCGATAAACGTTGATGCTGGGAGAAATAGTGACAGGTACTGTAAAGCCAGGTAGATGTGCTGGTATTGAAAATGTGTCAGATTATGGTACGATTGAATGCAACAAAACTACGGTGCAAGTACACTATTTTGAAAATTTTGTTTTTGGCTCGACTAGTGTGACGTTTATCAAAACGGTGACATTAGTTGTAGAAACACTCTGTATATGGGAACGCATTTTGTAGTCCCCCCCCCTTAAATCGTCAGAGCACCGGAACACCATATCTCGGGTGGCTGTAATTGACGCACAAATCACAATACAATACAAAGCGGTTGATCGTATAAACTTTTCGATATTTTAATGATAATACCGATTATAGATTATTTATATTACTCACAAACCATACCAAAGTATACGTGTTATATTTGGCCCTTTCAAGGGGGAAACAATATACCACGAAGTTACACAAGTTTTGAATTTTCTTAAAAAAAATGTACATATAATAATTACTATAAATGGTGGTTGCCTCTGTAAATTACGTAATTATTAAATAATGTACATAGGTATACGTAATTTTAGAGCGAGCATGTAAAAACGCAGTTCTGCAAGTTAACTAACGCGGAAACGTATATTCGATTATTTTTTTGGAGAAAAATGAAACACTCACATGTAATTTTGAATATCTAAATATTTGTATATTGAAAATAGTATTCCATGAGTGATGTAAAGTTTATTCAAATAATAATAATAAATATTTACGATTTTTATTCAATACGTATTGTAGATGAATAGAAACGTAAAAAAAAAGCCAAACGTGGTAAAACGAAAGCTTTCGGATGCATTGAACAATGAAATCAGGTTTCATGATTCAGACTTTAGAAGAACTGGCAGCTTTGAATCTTTTTCTGCTTCGAGATTGTCCTCACGGTACGTTTGAGAAAAACTTATCCAAGTTTTCGATTTTCGAGTATTCTTAAGGGCAAAAATAAAATACTTGTCCAAAATCACAAATTTTAGATTTTTTAAGCATAATTGAAGGACATATTTCAAAATTCATCTATTTAGTATGCCATTTAAGGATTATCATGAAGTAACGATACAAACTTCTTTTTCTCAAACAAAAAACCCCCTATTTTACTGTTAAGTGTAATGCAGATTATTTTTTAAAAATATGTTGATGAATATAAATCGGAATTCAAATGAGTAGTATCTGTCATCTGAGTTATTAAACTTTATATTGGTACTAAGGATAATACTCTCCAATAACTACTATACATTAATATTACACATCTATTATTTATATTTTATGTAAACCCATTGTATTGAGGATTATTATCCTGTGTAGGTAGATTTTAAAGTTTAATAACTCAAAAACAATTCATTGAAATTTTGATTTAGACGAATATACGTTTTCAAAAACATCATGTGCTTGATGATTTACACTATAACAGGATGGTTTAAAAAAGAGTTTATAACGCAACGGGACACTATCCTTAAATGGTAAAAAAAATCTATATCTACCAGAAAATAATATTATGGTTTTTTTTGTAGGTACATATAAAAATTCCAAAAATCATAATAATTTGAATATATTGCCTAATTCATAATTGATAACCGTGGTCAAAAAGGGTGGGGGGAGTATATCCCCGGTGAATCGCCCTGTATACAGAATTTTTTTCCGAGGGACTCTCGCGTAGACGTGTGGACGCGCGTGTTTCGGAGAAAGTGAACCCATGTGACGAAGAATAGGAAAATCGGATGAACTTTCACTGCGTTGCACCTGGAGAAGAAAATTGAACTAATGACCGAAACACGAATCACGATTTACGTGTCGGATTTCTTGATCCACCTATTAAATGCCCGTGATTAATGCGCAATTGTTCATTCGGGTAATTGCTATGTATATGCAGCGCGGCCGGTGCCGTCCCCATACAATGGCGTAGATGTAATGCGCGCGCAAAAAAAGGTCAAATCATAAACGTTGTATTATTATTATTATCATCATTATTATTATTATTATTATTATTATTATTATTATTATTATTATTATTATTATCTTTTTTATATTTTCGTTCACACAGAGGAATGCTTCACATGATGGATCATCGTATGGAACAGATTCAACGTTTTGGCTTAACACTGCAGCGCGGGTCATTCTGATTGCGGAAAAATATCTTATTTATCGTCCGATGATTTTTCACTAGTCTGCGGACGAGACACGATATGGATATTTTTCATACATTTTTCATACTTAATCGTATTCTATTTGGAAAGTAGAAAAATGCACTTTAAGATGTTGTACATTATTATAATATACACCTATATAGGTATTACTTAAAGACATTTTTATTTTAATTCACATATTATTATAGTATTCACGTTATTTGTTCATAATATTAATCGGGTAATAGTTTAATATTTTACATACACAATAAAATATGTTATGTGATTTATACTAACGACACATAATTAATTATTTCAAACGTTTTATCAAATCTCCTATGAGTTATAAAATTAAAATACACATTATGAGATATCATTGTTAACATGACGAATATGATGTGAAAATCTTGTGTAGGAACCTATATACATAATTTTTCCACCATATATAATATATATATGTGATAAAACCAATTTTAATTATGTACTTTTTTTTATCATTTAACGAGTTTTCGCATAGTAGTAAAATATGCAAAATATCAACAAAAGGATTAAAGTAGGGAGGATTAAAAATGTGTGATTAAAAACGAACCATATATTTAAATAAAAGTAATTTAATAAAAACAAAAAAATCGACTAAAATAGATAGGTACATGTAGTTTTATTCTTATAATAAATTGTTTATTAAAACGTAAACCGAAAAAGCTGAGAATTTTAACACGAAGTAGGTTTTACGAAGGGAATGCAAAATATGACATTGGTAAATACTGGTATTTAATTTGGTTTAATTAAACATGCACGTTACAACCACCTATTTGATTATATTAGACGTAGATACCTATAATATTATTATAGATGGATTTTTACTTTATAATATATATTTTGACTTTATGTTAGATTTCAATAATTCAAACTGGTATTTAATTTCATTTAATTAAACATGCACATTACAACCACCTGTTTGGTTATATAAGTTGTAGGTAAATATAATATTATAGATGGATTTTTACTTTATAACATATTATATTTTGACGTTATGTTAGATTTCAATAATTGATTTGAACTCTGACAAGTACATGAACTTTGCAGTGATATAAAAATATAATTATCGGGACATAAATTGTTTAAGACATTTAAAATGTTTCTTGTTTTAATCTATTTTTGAATAAAAATTATCATTAACAAAACTGGATCTCTGAAGGGAATATTCGGATTACCTATTATAGACAATGAGGTGTGCAAACAAACGAAACGTAAGACGAAAATATTTCTTCGTTTACAACATAATATTTGCATATTAAGGTGGCTTGGCTCCTGCAAGTCTGATGTCGTTAATAAAAACTCGTTTGTCAGTCATTAAAATCTGCAAATGGCCAACGTTCAAATCCTGTTCTCTTATTATTATTATTATTATTATTATTATTTAGTCGGATCGTTCAAAGTGCATAATTATTTTAAACTTTATGGATTAAGACGAAAAGCGTCTCAATCATTTATTAAGCGATTCGATCATATAATAATTTAAAGTTTAAGGTTTAAGTCTTAAGGTTACTTTTCGTCGTTAGATAATATAACATAATTATTATTTACTTGCCTATAGGTTATAAATAATATTAAGTAGAGAATTCGAATTTCGGAAACTAATCATTACATTTTAGTTTGAGGTGATGACGACGTCGTTGGTTTACTAAGGTTTTCGGTTTAACGATAAAGTTACATTTTAGTGTTCCTGTACTATTCCTACTTATTCCGATATCGCTATCACCTACAAAACGTTTTCAGTTTTGTTCAGATAAAATCGACATTGTATAACTAGATGCACGGAATTGGTGTAGGTAACTATTCTGTTAAAACTCAAACTGATGTATCCAACGTGTTTTTCATACTGACTGGACGGAATCCACACCTTTAGAAACGGTATTTGGGCTGAGATGCTTAATTGAAAGATAATAACACTATTAAAATATAGGTTACATAGGGCCAAAAGGTAAAAAAAAAAATAAAACCCGTTCTCAATTCAAGAATCGTTGTGGTACCCAAATCTGTTTTAATTTCACTTCTTCTACTGAAGTCGTTACTGCACATTCATAATATTACATATACTTACAAACACAACGTACCCATATATGTATACATTGGAGTTATTAAAAATATAATCTAACATAACGTTCAGTTCTTTTGTTTTTATATTCGAACGTACCTATCGTAGAATCAACGAATTCTGTGTCGCTTAAGTGCATACACTCAATTAAAAACCCAACGTATATGAAGAAGACGTTTAAAAATATATTTAACAGGGAAGAAAATTCATTTTATAGTGTCTAACTACTATGCCTGGATATTAAGCAGCTGCCGAATAAAATATTATTATCATAAAATGTAGTTTAAAAAGTACTATGTATAATTTATCACCTCTAAAGTTTTGTTGTGTGGGTACAAATTATTTTCTCTAATATATCATTCTCTACAGCATTCAGATGCATTACTCAGTATTTTTATGCTTTAAATAATTTCACGGGTCAGGTATTATTATTATTATTATTATTTTAATAACGATTTTGTTTGTTATATTAAATATAAGATGAACTACTTTAATTCAAGTCTTAATTTTTGTTCACAAAGTAGAAACATTGACTTAAAAAATAATTATTACTGCTATTCTTTATTAAACAAGTAGGTACCTAAAATAGAAATATTAAATTATATTATAATATTCATTTCAGTGTTTCAAATTAAAATAATCATAAATTCTAAGATTATTAAACATAAAATAAATTAAAAACATTTAACATTGGTATTAAGATTTCAATATGTACACAGTCGAAAATAATTTTTGAAGGTTTTCGATATTAAAAAAATAATTTATCAATTTTATATATTTTCGCTATCAAATGGTATGTTATAATTTTATTTATAAGCCACTCGCACACCAGAGTCCATTCATATTTGACATAAACCTTACATAACTGTGGTCTTGAACTGTTTTATAGACATTTGCCATTATATAATACTCATTCTAATATTTTAAGTGGTTTTTAAGCCTAGCATAAAAGGGATAAACTACACTTAAAAATGCAATCAACTGTGGATAATTACAGTTTATGCACTACGTTTTTATTATCATGCAGCTCCCAATAAAACATCCGATTTATATACCAATATTATGTGTACCTATTCATATACCAATTATGGAGTGATTATTTTTATAATAAGGAATATAGGTAGGTGGTAGCATTATATATATATTAATATAGTAGGTAATAAATAAATAAAATAAAATGACTTAAATTATGTGTGTTGCGTCATAATATTGTATAATAGGTACATATTATTATACAGGGTTATTCAAACCGATTCATCCATTATACAATTCTTATATATTTTTAGATATATTAAGTTTAGAACCTTAGAGTAATACAGGTATGGTAGGTACATTACAATAAAATAACAATATTTCAAATTTTTTTTTTGGTACCTATAAATGTTGTATATGTGGCTGCCCTTGGTCACACCGAACAATATTTAATCAAAAATCTAACCCATTCCATGTATATTATGTGTGGTACCTACCTAATTGACTTCGCTAATTTCTTAGCTCCTCCATGGTTGGTAATGGCACACTGAAGTAGCGTGAGATCAGGTGACCTACGAAGCCAGGTGCAAAGCATCGGATGATTCATTTTGAATGATCCTGTATTGTATCATCATCGTGTATACGTAAGTACAGTAATCGGTATTCGTATTATTGTTTCATCGTTGGTAAATGTATTGTTTGATTCGCTGCAGGAACTATTTTGAATTACATTAATATAAATGGTATACGATGTAATAATTATTTCAACAGTAGGTATTAAGTTCGAATGGGTATTGGATATCGATCCCTCACAGTGGAATAGTCGTGCATATCAAAAACAATGCTGTGGGAAAAACGGTGATGGAATTTTGATTCCGGAATGATTACTGCGCCACAGTGTTGAAATAAAAATATAATATCAGTACCTTAACTGATTATCGATGGCAATTGGACGTAAACAAAATATTCGGCGAAAAATTGACTGTTTAGGAGGCGGTCTCGACAGGAAATATTCCAAGTCGGATATCCGGCTACCACCGTCGGCTGCAGACCATAGTAGCCATTATACTGATAGGAGAACCATGGAAAACCCCTATTCGTTTGCTCCTCTCCGGCGCCCATTTGACCGTCTTCTAACGAAATGGTTTCCGGTCATACATACACACACAGTTATTTATGTATACTCGCGGTGTGTGTAACCACATAATACATAACATATATACAAACCAACTTACGGAAAATACTCTTTGTTACAGAGCAATTCGGACCCTACCTAGTTGAAATTGTTGATTTTTGCAGTCTCAACAGTTCCAAACACAATTATCGTTTACTGTTTTGTATTCTGGCGTGGAAAACTAAAGGCGATTGGGGGGGGGGGGGAGGGGAAGCCGCAACAACAACTTCGAACTTTATCGATGCTTTTATTTTTTTCATTCGTGTGAAAGTAACGAATTAAATAACTTCGGTACTAACGTACCTAACTACTATATTATTGTAATGTGCTTAAAACGCGTGTTCTTATAATGCTCTTGCTCACATATTCAAAAATCTACTTGTGCCTATGTGCCCAGACCATTTCAATACGTATGTTATACAACTATTACAACAATAGACGACACAGATTTCATTTTAAAAAAAGAAAGTAAATAATTATGAAAATTATCACATAAGACGTGTTATAACGATGTACGGAATGATTGTTTTCCTTGCGCATATGTTATTACTTATTATATTACTATATTATATTGGATTTGGGTCAGGGCCCTGCCTGGAACCAAATTAATTGTTGTTGTTATTATTGTCGTTATTGTTGTTGTTCGGATATCGCACGTGTACTTCAGTTTAAATAATATAATTTGAGAGATGAAAATAATTCGCAGAACACATCAAAAAGCTAATAATTGGCGAGATCAAGTTCATAATTCATTGTTCCCCTTTAATGTTGTATGATATTATTGTTTCAATTATTATTAATTGTCTCAATAATAATAATATAGATTAAAATAATAATGTACATAGCCGATTACCGAGTACCGAATGAGTTACATCAATGGTTTGTTTTAATTATTGGTTTGATTAAATCTTCAATAATAATAATATTATTATACTTTGAACAGTGTATTTTACGTGTAGTGTAGTTACCTAATAATATTATGTTATTGAATTATAATGCATAACATAGTACTTTATGCGATTAAACTATATTAAATTTCCATATAATTCTAATTAGGATACGCGTTTAAATACAATACAATAATACGTGTTTTTAAGAAGTAAACACCAACTTAGCTATACCGTGATGAACACTATTTACCATACGATATAATATAATATAATATAAAACAATTTACAAATAAAAAATTAATTAAGTAACTTAATATGTAATTTAATATAAAAAATGTAACGCAGGCTAATAACCTTGCAGTTGATGCCTTTAATAAATTAATAATAATAAAAAAAATATATTATATTTTATGCGTTGCTAGTTGTTATTAAAACACGAATTCACCTCTATCTCTTTCCTAGTTTATGTATAATATAATTTAATATTTAGGCTATTGTAATATTAACATTGCTTAATATTCTATATCTTTCTGGGTGATTTTTCGAACAGTAAACAATCATTACCTCAAATAGTGTTAACGTTTTTGGAAAAATATATTTTAATTTATTAATAAAGATTTGTCACGACAAACCAACATTTTTGATAAACATTACTTTTTCCCGGATTCTTATCGTTATAACTTTTAGATTCTAAGTGGAACGATGAATGTATGATTTTACAATGATGTGTGTTTTTTTTTTTGTGTGTCTGTGTACACGATAAGTAGTCAAAATAATACTTTGATTTTCAACATCAGTTTCTTAGTAAGTGAAGTAAGTAAATATTGTTAGTGCATTGGGGAGGTCAAAATTTAAAATTCCCAGTAATTTTCAAAAGCGCCAAGAAAAACAAAAGAATAATTAAGGAAAAACGGGAATTTTTACGCAAAATCGAATTTGGATTTGGTGTAACTTTAAAACAAATGACCGTAGTTACATGAAATCTTCACAGGTTGTTTATATTTGCATTTTCTATACACGATAACATTTTCAAAATATTTTGATTTATTTTGAACTGTTTAGGGACATTTTCAGTTACCAATTTCATTAGTTTTTTTTTTATGAATATCAATAAAAATGTATTTGTGGAATAAAAATACTTGAAAATTTAATACTAGGCTCTACTAGGGTCAATTTTTTTTAATACCATAGATGAGTATATAATATGTCTTATACCTAGACTGACATACCGTCTCCGCTCAGAATAATATTCTTATACAATGATATTATTTCATTGAATTCAAATTTAATACCATCCATTATACAGTGACCCATTTGTAACCTACTGTACAGCAGAGCATATTCTTTTACTTTTAGTGGTAAACATATTTGATTTTGTTCAGTAATTTTTTATACGATAATGTATAAATTCAATTTCGAAAAGTACAGTTTATTTATTATAAGTACTTAAAGTTTAAATGGGCCGAGTGTGGAGTGACACTACCCTGCAAATGGTTGGTACACTAAATTATTTTTATTTCATACTGATTTTAGATTATGTAAAAAAAATATTTTTAAAACGTGAATACTTTTCGATATAATATGCATTAACTGTTTAAATAATTACCCTTGTAGGCGTAAAACGAGTAATGGGGATAATTTGTACACGAGTAATGGGGATAATTTGAACCCGAGTAAGTTATTATATGATTGTATTCGAATTAACTAATTAAAGCGAAACAATATATGCTACTTTTATTATGTACATTGTAGGTACTTACGAGCCAGGTGTATAACGACTTATATTTTGAAATTTGGTTGATCAATATATTTTAATTTATATTCTATACTTAGATAATTTATTTACTTCCCCAAAAATCCATGAAAAAAATATTCAACCGATTTTATTCATATTTTAATATTTTTTTCTTAAACAAAATTATCAAACGTTAATATAATATAGGTACTCTCTATTTTATTGTTACCGATTGATTTCATTTTAATTTTGTTCGAATATATAACGAGCTGTTTGTTAAATATTGAAGAGACCGTCCAACCCGTTGAATTAAAAATGATTTAATGATATATATATATATAATATATTACGATTTTTTTCAAGTCCTGTGTATCCGGCAGAACGAAGCTTATCGTAATTAATGTTTTAAATATTTTACCAAATAATTTCCTTCTTTTTTTCGTTCAAGAGAACGGTTTTATATATAATTTTATCTGTTAAATATAATATTATACATTATAATGTAATACGATTGCAGTTTGTATCTTTTTTGTATCGATATCAGCTGATTGCTGTGAAACGATATCGTGACCACTGAAAAAATATATTATATCCCGGTAGTACGCAAGATCATTATCTAAATCTGTGCTATCAATTGTTTGTATCGCCTCTCTTTTATCATTTGTGCCCGTTCGTGACTACGCTCAACTTTGATTCGATATGTGTGAATGCTTATTGCTTTTAATATATATACGTATAGGTGGACCTACGTACTCATCGTGCTAAATATCGTTATAATAATACTTTTCGTATAATATTCTCACTTAATCACTTCGGACAGATATATTCGTCAACTTCTTCGTCCGTGTTGGCGGTCAGCATTTCCTCGTGAAATTGCGATTCTTTCATTTCCCAATATCCACAGTGATTCCTATCTGTACGTCGTCTGTGATTTCTGCTGTAATCCAATAAAATCTTTCGTCTCGCATCAGCTGCCACTAGGGCTCAAAACAAATACGGCTCGATATGTTTGTTTCTCTCCGCAATCGCAGTTCGTGTCGTATGTCATATTCTCCATAGGTACATATTATATTTTAGTGTCCCAAGACTCAGATCACTTGTGCCTCACATTGCGTTGTGAGTTTTCCTCAAGGTATATCCCAAATTGTATGCACGTCCCCTCTTGTTTGTTCGTCACTTTCATATTTTAGTCCTGGCTTATACCTTAGAGCTTCCGGATATCCCGGAGATGCCGTTTTTATAGAGTGTTTCCTTGATTTAGACCTGCTGTAGTGGGTAGGGTAATCCCATTACTCCACATGAGTCACATGCATGTCATCGTTTATTTGTTCTTTCCGTTATATTTATTATTTTTCAACACGAGGACATTTTTATCGATTGTTTGAAACAATATACGACGTTATAATAATATAGTGTATCATACTAATATTGATAGGTCCAACGGATGAGCTGGATCTTCAGCGGCAGTCCTGATTCAATCGATTATACGATGGACGCGTCGTAATTTATTTTCCAATACTTACAGCATTATAATAATATACCATAATGTTATTATACGATCTACAGAATAAAAATAATATGTCAGATTGGCAGTATAATAATATCGTGTATCAGCTGTTCGGTTTTATTTTCCATCTCGAAAACAATCAGCCACCGCGTGCGGACTACTGACTTGCAGTACGACCGCCGATGTACTCGTTTATACAGTATATATATTATATATCCATTACATAGGTATAATATGCCACATGGGTATATAATATAACGTATTTCGTATAGGACGACAAAGATACGATGCGGTAGCGTGATAAGAGTTTTGATTTTCCACGACAGACGCACGCGGGCCCCTGCACAAAAATGCATAATATAATGTACACAACTGTATTGTGTATAGGTGTTCGGGACGTCATTGAAATACCGGATTCTGTGCTCCCCGGGACCCACGGGGTAATCAAAACGAGATTGTCTCTCGACGTCCATAAAGTATACTATATAGATACCTATTATACGTGGCTATATATGTATGCGCACCGCGGGCGATCACAGATAGATCGTATAGATCGGGCCCCGAGCGCGTATGACTTTCACGCAGCCTGCCAGAAAATAATAAGTACATATTATTATTTAGGAACTATATCTAGGTACCTAAATATAACACGCGCGACCGCTTCATCGGACCGGAGGGGGGCTCGGAGCACACTTACAGATGTATATGTGTAAACTGCAGCGGTGACGACGAGGTCCGGGTGTGTGATGAGTACGATTAGTGTGTGTGTGTGTGTTAGGGGAGGGGGTTAGGATAAAGGGCTCGATTGTTTTCCCTCTCGAAGTGGCGGCGACCCGCGGGGCGATCGGATTGTTGTGCGCGGAGACGAATATAATATTATAAAAGCCGAGAGCAAAACAAAAAATAGTGACAAAAGAACTGCAGACGGGAAACAAAATTAATAATGTTATAATAATAACGACGACGACGAACGTTTTTTGTACGTGTGCTATGATATACGTGTGTGAGCGTATTATATATTATTGTATTATATACGCGACGTGTGCGGCACGTACAATGGGAAGACGAAAAAAGAAAGTGCACCCGATTACGAAAGCTCTACGGGATCGCTTGTGCATTGCGAACAAGGGTCCCCCCGGTCTCGAAGAAAGTAAGTGCTCCTCGGCGGATCGTCCGGGCCAGAACGAAACATAATACCAATGTACGACGGCTACTGCAGCGACTCTGCGGGATATTTGTATTATAACCTAGGCATAGGTATACTGTCTATATATATTCATCCTCGAGAGTCGAGACGATAATAATGTTAAACGTATATTAATAATACCTAATAATAATGAAGTGACGAGACCGCGAGAATCAGCACTGCTCCGCATATATTATATTTTATATTGTTGTGGTATTATATTATTGTGTACTATATAATAAACGCGTTTCGAAGGATCTTTTCATAAAAAAGTTTAATTTGATTTCGTGCGGGAGATGTTAATTAAAAAAAACAACGCGTAGTATTTACCTTGGCGTGTCGACTATTTATGTGTACGATTGTTTATATTACAATATTAACTCGATATAAAGGGAATATTGTTATTCTTTTCGTTATCGAACACCTGTGGCTATTATATAAAAACAACGAGACAGGTAGTATAACACGAATATAGTAAAATATGATTTTACTGAATTACGGGACATATGGTTATAATAAACTATACCGTGTGGAGTCAACAAAATCACTATAATCGCATGATTCATTATTTTAAATATTATTTATTACTTAAAATAAATGAAAATAAAAATAAAATTCTCAATATGTATTTTATATTTTATGACGATATATGATGTGAAATCGAGCGTTGTATTGTACAAATAGTATAAAATAAGTCCGAAATACACTGCTCACAGTATGTCGGATGCATGACATTTATTGTTTAGCGGATGAAAATAATTTTCATTTATCTGGACAAAACCGTTCATAGAAAATACCATTCAACTTTTAAAAGCATAAATATGTTGAAATAAGACGAAAATAATATTGTCGGACAGACAATTAAAATTTAAGTGTCACTAAAAATAAAATATTATTATATGACACGGAAAGAAAAATATGCTTTTACATAACATAATGGTCTTAAGAATAATAAGATATTAAAAAGTTAAACAAAAAAAAAAAAAAAACTAGAAATTAACCTCATTATGAATTACAGTTTAAACAAAAACTGGTAGGTGCAATTTATATAGATAGGTAGGTTAGGCCTAATCATAATAATATTATAAAAAATTAAAACCATAACATTAAAAATATACTTAATATTTTGACAACTATATACCTACGATGTTTTGAAAATAGGTGGAAATGGTGGGGAGTAAGGAGGGCTTGCCCTTTCCCCAAATAATCGATAGTGCCCTTAAAATTATCCGATACTTTTCTATGAAATACATTGGTAGTTTATTGGTTAATAAGAAAAATACATTTTATATTTATGTATTATTTTAACTCTACCACAAAAAATATATAATAATCATACCTGATATATAAAATTTTCGACTATGGTTTTGAAACGATATCAATTTACTGATGAATTTCAACAACGGTTATATTATAATACTTAATGATAGTAAAAATGTATTATTTATTATTCCATGTAAAAGCGAATAATTTATTACAATTTATATTTTACACTGAACAACAATGTATAATATGGAAAGTAATTAGAGCTGCGCATAGCATCGACGCACGGCGGTAAAATAAAACGAATTTCGAAAAATGTACAGTGTTTTAGTAAAAAAAAAACTGAAAACCTAAAATTAATTGAATCGTCTCTGGTGCCTACATATTATACATTATATATGCAGGATTTAGCCGATTTTGTATGCGAGTGGACGGGATAGGATTATAATTGTCGGGCTCGTTTTACGTATATTGGATTGTTAACAGTCTGGTTTTTTGTTCGTTTCGAGCGTGAAAAACGTATAAACCTATACTAAATTGGTAAAAAAAAAAAAAAAATAGTTTCCCCCCATGTGACATGACGTAGTCATCGATTTGAATGTTTTAACTCTATATAATATTATATACATATTTACAATTCGATCACTTTGAACGAGCTTAACATACTCGTTTAACATAAAAACCAATGTATACCTCATCTACCTCAATAACACTGAAAACGGATTTCGACGGTTATGATTTTCAAACCCAATATACTGCTATATCAATTATTAAAGTAAAAAATTGTTATTTTCAAGCTGCTACACGTCGTCGGAGTGAACAATGGTTGCATAAATAACGAACATGATAGTAGTTATAGTTATGAGTGACTGGAATTCAAACCTGTATTTTGAGAATAAAACTTCGATTGTCTCGAAATTTTCGGAGGACGAGGGTTATAAATAAATTAATAAATTAACTGATTATGGAAGTTACAAGAATTGCTTCCATGAGTTAGGAATAAGTACTCGAGGGACTGTGATCGGTCTCAGAGCTGAACGCCTTCTGCTGCAGGCGCAACGCTGTTACAGGCACTGAAAAACATTTCGAGTGGAGGTGGATTTTCAAATCATAATCAATATAAATTTCAGATTGAAAGTTATATAAGTAACTACTGTTATATAAATAAAAACGAGATACCCAAAAATATTATTTGAATAGGCTGTGCATAATTTGTGCGAACACAGTTGAGTGGGACAAATGTACAATGGCTATTATGGACCGTTACAAATGCTGTAGTGTAAAATATTATGAAAACCGTAAGGTGAACCAGGCAAAGAGATTCAAATTGAACAGATATATTATAACTACTACGAGAAAAACCAGAATAAAATAAAAGATGTATTTTTAATTGGGAAACAGTGTATTGGTGCTAACTTGCTGCCGACAAAAGCTCCAACTCAGATTCCGATTCCGAATAAATATTCATCCTAATAACTTACAGTAAATGAAACCACAGGTGGCGAATGGATGGGTCTTGGTTTTATGTGATGTGTTGGCTACATTTTATAATAATTGTAATTGTAATTTGCCCTTATTAATGAAACAAATGAAGAAAAAACTTTAAGAAGATGTCAGCGCACTATTTGTTTTCTCTCTCTGGTCCACTCGCAACATAGCGAAAACGTATTAACACAGAATCACTTTTTCTATGTTTTTAAGTAATCTTAGAATAAGATACCCCATTACAAAAAAGATAGAGAATAAAATTTTTGAGGGAAGACATATCGATTTATATTTTATTGATATTTGACTTTGTGTTCAACTTTCAAAATAAACAAAACAATTTTGTAAATTTAAATAATGTTTAAATTGTTTTGAGACAATATTTAGACAAATCGGTATGTCATTCCCTCAAAAATATTATTTTTATGTACAGTAGACGCCGCTTATAAGACTCACGGATATAAGGTTCAGTCGCTTATTAGACTCAAAATCATCTGGAACGGTCCGGACGTATCCAAATACATTAAAAAAAATCGGTTATAAGCGTCAAACTTCGGTTATCAGACTCAAATTTCGTAAAGTAAATAGTAGAAAATAAACTTTTTTGGTTATAATTTAGAAATAAATTGGTATTGAAAAATTAAATAATATTCGTGTTGATTATTTCTAGTTTCTGGTGGTACCTTATAACGTATAATAAAAATAAATAATAAATACATTATAATATGTACATACATCCTTTATTATTTTTTTATAATATTTTTATATGTAATATTTACCTATTATAATTTTAGTTTTTTTTTTTTATCAGGATTATTAAATTTATTCAATAATAAAGTATGTAATATGTAAAATGTGTTGAAGTATTAAAATCAAAGCAAAATATATAGGTAGTAAAATAAAATTTATAAAAGCGTAATTAATTTTTTTTTCCACTTCGCCTATAAGATTCATTCGGTTATAAGACTCACTTTGTGCTGGTCCCAAAGTGAGTCTTATAAGCGGCGTCTACTGTATATACTAGACTGGGTCAAATGCCCCAGTCCCCCCCAAATGAGGGCCACTGCTCTTAATATTTTATAACCGATTGCAGTTCAATTTATGTATTAAAATTGTGCGGCAAATCCCCCTTATCAAATGATAGACCACCATCCTGTAGTACCCAGACAAATGCATCCGCATTTGAAAAAATTAATATTGTATTACCATGATTAGGTAGACACTCGTCCTTGAATGGTATAAAAAGTCTGGGCATCTAAAAATGAGGTCTTTAAGCATACTTAGTGATTTAAAAATCAGAATGAGAATAAAATGATATACATTATTAAAGGATAAACATATTACGGTTCGATGAGCAATGCTATAGATGATTCAACGTGTATGTTAGTCAGTGTATATTAGTTACCACTTATTTTCTCGTTTGGTTTCCGGTTTATTTGGTTCGTCATTATTTTGAACATGAAATTTTACGTGAAATGTTATTCGAGTTTGGTTTTCTTCAACCACCGTCCAAGTCCTCAAATGATTTTGGCCCTGCAGTGCCACGTAATCGACGCAATGCGAGTCTGTAACAACGCGCGTTTCGTCAGAAATCCTGAGCTCGTTTTACCCAAACTGTAATCACCCTGTATACCTAACCCGTGCTTGAATACTATACACGTCGTCGGTTATTTGGAGAGTGAAAAAAAAAATTACACACGTCAGAATAATATAACTATGACGTTTATCGGCCGCCCGTTTCCGCCGTCACCGATAATGTATATAATGTTAAGCATTTAAAAAACCGTTTTCTCGGGGCATCGTTTACGCTCGTATTGTTTTTCGTAATTGGCGTTTTTGACGTAAAAATCTTTGCCGGGAGAAAGCTGCTGTACAACACATGTAACATATTATTAACATGTGTGTGTCATGCATGAGATGTGTGTGTGTGTGTGTGAGTGTGTGTTTAGGATTCGAATTACGCAACCGTGAATTAATGTGTTTTTTTTTTTGTCCCGCTTTGTCAGCGGACTTCAAACGTCGTCTGGGTTTCGCGTTATAACCAGCTACCTGGTATTGTTTGGCAAACGTGGTATGTACCTGTATGAAAAAATCCCATCGGTTCCGTTCAGAAGCGGACTTCCATTCGGATATTACAATATGTACGCGTGTGCAGTCATCGATAAAACATATAATAATATATTCAACCGATCGAAAATATCGTACAACTATAATAATAATAATATGGTCGCTCTATACGGTCGTTTATATTTTTGATTCAAACGATACGTCTCGACGGTGGCGGCGGCGGCTGGCGACTGTTCGTCTGCTGTGCGTTTTTCAGAAACGTGTATAGGTAATATATATTCCTATATAGGAATTAAATTGCGACGAGAGTATAAAATATCTCTGAATACAATGTTTTCGAATCATGACATCATTGCAGTTGAATCTTTTTTAAAGGTCAATATATAATATTAATAGACGATGTAGGACAATAGCTTTACGTGTGTCACAACTTATGTATATCTATCAAACATGTATGGTCCACACATCTGAGCGAAGCTAGTGTGGCGGTCAATGTAGTTATTCTTTACGTGGTCACAATTTTATGTAGCGATTTCTATTCTAATAATAGTTTTAAAAAAAAATGAGTCAACTATAATATTATATTATTTATTTTTAGGACTACAAACGGGGCTGAAAGTTTCCATAGTATATATAATGCACAGTTTAATAGTGCTCATCCACCAATATTTGTCGTTATAGCTACCCTTATGGAACCTCAGGCAGAAACAGTTACCAAATTATTAACCATTTCCAAAGGTATAATAAAACCAAAATCGAATGAAGAATCAAGGAAAATTGAAAATTTGAAAAATGAACACAAACATTATGTAAACAATAAAACACCAGAAAATTTACTAAAGTATTTGGCCATAGTTGGAAATAGGTATCGGGGGTTTAAAATTTAATATAAATATTAATTTACGAGTATTATATTTTTTCAATTATTAAATTTCTTTATTTTGTATTATTTTTTTTTTAACTTTTTTTTTATTTTTTATTATTTAAGTTAATTTTTTAATTTTTTTTTAAATAACATTTTTTTTATATTATTAACTTTTTGTATTTTATTCTTTACGTAATACATTTGGCAACCGTCGCACCCAATTTCACGCGCAATGTCGCCTTGATGTAATTAAAATGTTGTCTTTGGTTATTCGGGCCACTGGCGCGACAATCGTATACCTAAAAAGGTAAAACCGCGCAATCGTTACTCCGCCGTTGTGGTTTATACTATGGTGTTTATCTATTTATTTATTTTTATCCTGTGAACAATATTTTTACCAGAAAGAATGCTTCGATTTCAACATATAGTACCTACCTATATTTAGAAAATTGGATCAAGATAGTACTTTAGAGAGGCCATTTTTTGATTTTCTCAATATTTGTTTAATGCCACGGGAAAAACTACCCACAAATTACGAAAACCCCTCTAAAAATGGGGTTTTAATTTCTATCGCTTTGTATATCACCATAGAACGAATAAAAAATATTAATTAAACTTACAGGCTATAATAAATAATAACAATATAAGATAACCAGACTGATAAACCATCTCCTCTCAGAATCGTTTTTCTTGTACAATGATATTATATCATTGAATTCAAGTTTAATGCAATCCATTATACATTGACCCACTTCTAACCTACTGAACAGTAGAGCGACATCCACTAACCCGCTTTTTGGGTTTAAATTCGATCAATGTTTACAAAATATGTAGTATGTTATATTATTATAGGTAGTACAAGTATGATAACATAAAAATCTAATCAACTTATCAAGACTGATTGCTTTTTAGATTTTCGTTAAATGGAATTTCGAAACACAAAAAGCTGGACAGGATATCCGATGTTAGTTTGAAGTATTAACTATATATATAAGCAGTCATTTTTAAAACGATTTTTTATATTACATTTCAATCTCAAGTTATTTACCTACACGAAAGTTTAAAGCCAAGAAAAAAAAACCCAAAAATAATCCAAAAATCAATACGAGGAATGGACATTTTAGTATTACACCTATATCGATATCGAGTCTCACAAATTTCACATCGACACGACTTCATTTGAAACCTATCTGTGGTTAATTTGTTAGTTCAATTAAAAAACTGGTCGATATTTTATTCAAAAACGTTTTTCCCGTGAATTTCACTTAATTTTGTCATTTTCGAATTTAAAATCCCGGGAGAGTGATAACAACCCTCTAATGTACAATCTGTGTTCAATTTAAAATCAACGAATTTATAGTACGACAATATACTAAATATTGGACTAAATTTGCTGCCACAAAAGGTAGTTTCTGAAAAGTAATATATCATGGTGAAACCCTATAGTTCTCGGGATCCGTACACAATCAGAAATTCTGAACACTTTCTAAACTTTGAGTTTACGTGAAAATTTTCCAGATTAGTGGACGCTATTTTGTGATAGTTTGGAACGCACGTTAAAATAATAATATTTAATATTAGTAATTGTGGTGTGAATTTATAATTTAGAAAAAAAATCAGTGAAAAGTTTTAAAAATAATAGAAAAACATTATAATATTCGAACTATAGACTCAACCTGACTATAGTATTGTATTTATTATATATTATATGAATACCTAGAATATGATTATTTAAAAATAGTGTTAATCTGTTGCAAACAAAATAATTATTACTATATTATTTTTCTTTATTTTGAACATAATTGTTTTTAATTATTAGTTTGACGGAAAAAATCGGAATAAAATACTTCTTATATAAATGCATACTAACAACTTGTTGTTGTTCAACTAAAAAGCAACAGAGTGGTCGACCTCCGGCTCGAGTAACTATTATTCTTGAAAGACGCAAACTATTTTTATTTTAAGTT
Source organism: Macrosiphum euphorbiae (assembly GCA_949089665.1). Classification (NCBI taxonomy): domain Eukaryota; kingdom Metazoa; phylum Arthropoda; class Insecta; order Hemiptera; family Aphididae; genus Macrosiphum; species Macrosiphum euphorbiae. The sequence continues at coordinate 118,366,808 of CARXXK010000001.1, forward strand.
ATAATATATAAACAAAATATGTATTTGAAAAATAAACGATTATTAAATTATAATATTATTATATTGTACCTAGAATTCAGAAAATACCTCACCTCACATTTTATTAAATTTGCAGATATCTAATCTTTAATAATACGGATCGACTTGTACCTTTATTTTTCCCATAAGCACTCCATGATGATGGAGAAACCTTTTTTTTATTGGCTCTTGGTCCTTAAATATTTATCAATGTATGGCGCGGGCGTGATAGTCTCTTGACTCTTCTAGCAGGCTATTTCTGCTCTATTATTCTGTGAATTCCACGCAGGGACTAAGCGAAAGGGTGAAATTCGCTCTGGGCCTTTAACGCGGGCCACCTAGCTATAGCAAAAGTATTAAAAACGCCATATTGGAATTTTGCCTCAAACGCCTTTTTGCCTGAGGAGGGGCTGGACAAAAATAGCGTCGACTTTGATACGATTTGTACGCCTCGTATTATTCTAGATATAATTAACTATTTATCCAGCATATTATAATATATGCAAAAAAAAATTATAATAATCGAAATGGAAAAAGTATCAAAACTCGTGTTTATAACATTATATTATATTGTTTACAGTTTTCCAACTGTTTGCGATATGAAAGAAATTTTATAAATTATTTTACCTAGTAGTATGTCGTTTTAGAAACAAACTGTGAAATGTTACCGACAAAAATTAAATGTATACCCATAATAACGTTTACCTATTTTTGTTTGTATGTATTTTTTTTCCATAATAATAAAACTTATAAAAAATTGATTAAAATAAAAGTTATTTTATAGTAATTTAATTAAATCTGTCAGTTCTTTTATGCACTCATTCAGCGAGTTTTATGCTACACCCACAACAACGATACATCTATAAATTTGCATGTATAATATTATATATTATGCTTTTTATTTAATAATGTTAAAACTAAGTTGCAAAGCCGTCTGCGTATTAAATCTGGGTTAACGTTTTCAGCAGTTTTTTTTTTGTTAATCACCAGAAAAAAAACGAACAAGTTAATTAATCATCGAGCTGCAAGATGGCTTCTGGGTGTTTGGGCGCTTTTTGTTCATAGCTACGGTTTAAGCTCATCGTAATATAGACGTTCAAGTCCGATGATAGTACACATATAGGTATATATTGTGTATTAATATAAAATATTTGAAGAAATAATTTACAGTTTTTTTTTTTTTTTTTAATTCCTCGTAAATCAAATCAACACGATTGCAGTGGTACACACTATATATAGCAAGCGAGTATACGAACATTAATAATGATTACCATTATATATATATATGTCTCCTTTAAACGTTAAGTATTCTCATATCCGCAATAATAAAATAATACTATCGGTTTTTATCGCTTTAAATCGAAAATCCGTACTGCGCCTACTAACCTATAAATATATTATACTTCGCGTACAATTATTATTGTTATTTATTATTATTCGTATTATATACGATAAGGCTATTTATTAGAAGATGATGGCAGAATAAAATTCGATTCGGTACATTTCGATTTCACGAATACGAATGGCACATATGCGTTCGCATATATGAATGAAGATAGTGCGACCATCTGTTGAGACATTGGCCGGTAAAAAAGGTGAAAATAACGAGATGAGCTCCCCATATACGTTTTACAGATACAAATAGTAACATGCAAATGTATGCTACGAGGAAAAGTATAGCCGGTTATAGTGTGTGTATGTATAGACATAATGGTTTTGGCCTAATCTTCCCGGAACAATCCAACGATATATTATTATTATTATTATTATTATATATGAAGTCACCTATTTATTCCGATGGCACTATATACGTTTAACGACAATAATATTATATCAACCGAGGTAGTGTTATGGTATCTGTTTGAGATCGGTCGACAAAAAAAATGAACATCCAAGCCTTTAGAGGAGTGTTTAGGTCGTTGTAATTATTATATTATGATATTATTTAATATATTATTATTATAAGTCAATAACGGACGATAACCCATCCACTGAATGCTTAGAAAAAAATATCCGCCGGTGTTCAAAAGTCCACCAAGTTCGACATATTACTGTGTACCTGTGTGCACACTTTGAATTTCAGTTTATATAATATTATACACATATGAATAGCATTTTGTAGAGGGATAATATTAAAATATTACTATATCTTCTGTATCGCATAAAAAATAACCCATCTGAGAATAAAAAAAACTGCACGAAGTATAAAGATTATAAATTGATATTTAATTTCACAAATGCCATTTCTGATATTATATACTCATACTCTTATAAAATGTATATTAAAAAATTATAATACATATTAATAGTATTTAAATTTCAAAATACCTCCTCATGTATCGGACATGTTATTATAGAACGCTTTGAAAGATAAATTGGTTCTGAATCAAACAAGTTAATACTTCGAATGACATTGTATAGAGAGTTACGATTAAAAATATAATGAAAACTGTCACAAATGGACTTTGCAGATGTGTGGGAAGAATTCGATTTATGATGAAAAAATCACACGACCTGTGTATCGGAGTGCAGGTTATCGAAAAAAAAAATTTTGAATATAATTACCTAAATTATACCCACCGAATAATATATTATTTTCCGGCGGCCCAGTACGGACGCACAAAAAAATGTGTCCGAAAAAAACTGCACATAAACATAATTTATACGACACAATATTATACACGGTCGTAAAACCAATAGCTTTCTTCATTCTCGTTTACCTACGTATAAAAAAACAGCATGCGGCTGGTCGACAAATGTGTCCGCACTAATTACATGCGAAATTAAATATAATAAATTAGTTTTCTATATCCTGCCTACATATATCATGAGCGATTTATTTCTCGAATTCCACAAATTAAATCATTATATTGGCAGTGCGATCACATACTGTTACGATACGGCACGGTTGAGACTAATACCTTTTAATATTATTAACCAGGTATTTAGTTACTATAGTTATTAATATAATATTAAGTATTTAATTACATACAATTTAGAAAAAAAAATCGTAATGAATTAAATGTATATCGTTTAAACGGGTTTAAGGTGTATCCGATAAAATATATTTTATGTAAGTAGCATATTATATTATGAGAGATCATCTCGTAAGTTAATTTTGTTGTGTATAGTTTGGTGATCAATATACATTTTATATAAATTCGAATTTTTTTTCTGAAAATTGTAAAATATTCTCGATAACTAATTTTATTAATAACATTTAAGTATATTATGAGCACTATATAGTATACTCAAAAATATTATAATATTTATTTGCTTGTATACTTAAATACTCGACACCACCCAAAATTTAACAATGTTAAACATATTATGAGTAACTCGTGTATAACAACTGTTGTGCTCTGAGTTGGCTGGGTAATGCGCACGTTACCAGGACATCGGTCATCGAGAACAATACCCGTTTCATACATTATTATTTTTACGTACCATTTGTGGAGTCTCAGATAGTCATTAGCGTCATTAGCGGCAATCGGGGGGGGGGGCTTAGGGGGCTTATCCCCCCCCCCAATTCTGTCAAGTCCTCTCCTTTTTTAGTTTTGTAGGATCTAAGCCCCCCCATCTCACATTGATGTTAATAATGTTAACTTCCCCCCGAAATTTTAATTGATTTCCGCCTATGGCTAGTGTTTATAATAATAAAGTGTAACATAATATATTTTGTACAAACGACTATCAATGCGTGTGATTCTGTGGTGCGTGTGTTTGTTTAATGCCAGTTTGATCTCGTCCATTAGCAATATCATATTATAATATTATTTTATAGAAGAAAGACCTTTCGAATCTCTTTTAAATTTTAATAGAATACAACATTTAATCGCTTTTAGTCGTAATTAATAATTGCCATTTCTTCGCAAGCGTGGTTCGCGGGCGCAACCGACCGTATTACATATAAATATAAATCGTATTAATATAATAGACGTTCACATTTAATATACCTAATAATAATATAATACTATTCACATTATCTAGAGCCGCACAGTCCGGGTATTTAGACGCCGGCGTATAGGTTGTGTTTGAGAGAAAAATTTCACCGAAAAATTTCTGTCCTACTTCGTGCACACACACACACACACACACACACACTCACGTCTCACACTACTGCTGCTATAACTATAACATGTGATACTCTGTATACGTGTTAAACTATAATAGTATAATATAGTGAACGTCAGCGAGTCGTTATAATTATCACGAGCGGTCGAAATTCATTCATCATTCGTCCGCGTCAGCTGAGCGAGTCCATCTCGCCGGGCGGTATGTCACGGGCGTTCGGCGAAACGCATCCGATGAAGCGGATCCTTCCGGCGGGAGACGGACGGACGGGCGTGAAAAGAAAACAGTCGTGCGTTCGATTTTTCCCGTCCCCGCCCTTCCGCCCGCGGAACAATCGAGTTTTCCGAAATCTGGCAAATAGTCACCTCGGTGAAATCCTTCAACGCGCCGCCGACCGTATATTATACGGCGATCGTTACGCGGCAGTCGTCGGAATTCGGCTTTTCCGATTTCCTCCGACAGAAATGCATACGACTACCACACTATAGTGTTACCTGCCGTGCAACTGACGGCTGGGCGATGGACTGCAGCTGTGCACGTCGATATTTCCCGAAGTCGTAAATCAGGAGTCCTCGGGGCTCGCTGAATAGCCGTAAATCATTATATTATTGTAGGTACAATCACGTGCGTGCGGAAATTATTTTTCCGGGGTCCGAATTGGTTTCTGCTCTTTTTGAGCTTTTTTTTACTTCTAGAACTCGTCAAGTTTTTTTTTTTGTCTTTTTTCGCTTTATTTGCGATAAAATTTCCGTTTTTATGTCAAAAACCTTGAAAATTTAGTTCAACTTTCCTCGTATGGGTTTTCTCACAGCAATTAAACACATCACAAATACATGTACAATTGTTGTTCAATAAACTTTGAAGTTCAAAACAGACGAAATTCGATGTGTAAATTACAATCAATTTTTAACAGTTAAAGTATTGTTATTATTCAGTTTTAATTTAAAAAATAACGAACATTGGGCCTAGTAAACTCAATAAGATTACGTATAACATTATTATTATTTTCTACACATACTGCACGTTAAAGTTTTCAAAGTATTTAAAAAAATGTCAAAAAATATTATACCACGATCCAATTTAAACTGCTCTACCATGGGCTTATTCCATAATATGTATAATATTATAGGTATACCTAATACTACAAGTTTATAATAATAATATTATGTTTAATATTATTGTAAAATTCACTTATATGCAATGTCGTATGTCCTCAGAAACAGAGGCCGACATATCGTCTCCGGTACAAGAATCGTGGTTTTTCGTATTATATTACAATGCAACGATTCGTCGTTGAATTCAAATTCGACACGTCCATTTTTACAGCGATGATCTAAATCCTAACGAAGATGTCCTAACCTACTCTCATCGAAACCCGAGTGCTGCTATACAGCGGACCGACTTCCCCTGTTTTTTATAATTTTATTTTTGCCACTATAGACCGACACTCGTGGAATGCAGATGAACGGCAAAACTATTTCCCGCACCGATATCACATCATATAGAGTCCGGGTGGTATGCATGACGTATACCTAGTCTACCCTGTTTCCATCGTCAGACTCGAGCGAGCGGTTAAGTATACCGTTGGATCAGTTGAGCAAGTGTTGTATTCAAAAGGAGATTTCTGAATCCCACGTACTCGAGCCATTTTAAGTCTTCCCACAAGTCACAAAGAACGTCATTTCCCTTTGCCTGCACACGCTCCACACGTCGACAACACGACTGTTGTTGTATTATTACTATACCGCAACATAGTGTGTAGATGTAGGTACGCGGCACTGCGACTGTAATAATATTAATACGGTAGGTAGGTAGAATGTATATAGGTACTATATATATAATTACGAAATCCTCCACGCTCTGCAGTCGGGTCGAATGCAACCAGCAACTGACGAATAATATTATTACATAGTTGTAATCGATTATTCTTTTATCGGACAAATCTATGAAGCTGTGTGTACCTTTGTTGTACGCCGCGCAAATAATGCGAAAGCTGATACCACGGCGTCCTTCCTTAAAACAGACAAAAAAAAAGTGGGTGTGTGTATGTCGCTCTGCTGTACAGTAGATTACAGTGGGCTAATGTATAATAAATTGTATTAGACTTGAATTCGATGATATAATATCATTGTATAAGAAAAACGATCTGAGTGGAAGAAAGTTCGTCAGTTTGGATTTCTTATATTGTTATTATTTATTATAGCCTGTAAGTTGAATTGATATTATACCTAATATTATAATTTTTTATTCGTTTCGATGATGATAAGCAAAGCGTTAGAAATTAAAATCCCATTTTTAGAGGGTTTTCGTAATTTGTCGGTAGTTTTTCCAGTGGCATTTAGTAACTATTGAGAAAATCGAAAAATGACCTGTTTAAAGTACCATCTTGATCAAATTCGATAAAAGATAAGGTACTTTATGTTGAAATCTAAGCACTTCTTTCGGTAGAAATTTCGTATACAGGATAAAAAAAAAATAAATAAACACCATTGTAAAACCACTATATAGCTAAAGGTATATATTACACATATTAGCCAAGTCGAAAGCTCGTACGAAATAGAATTTCATCTAATATTTTCCATCTAAGCTCTGCCTCATAATATATTGTCGATGTTTGCCAAGTCGTCAGTGTGCTCGCCGCGTGTAGAACCACTTGCATAATATTATATTAGCTGGCAGGTTATAGTAACCGATTCGTATTTGAGTTCCATCGGTTTATACATAAATTTCAATTATTATAAACGGATTCGTGGAACTCTGTTAGTCGGCTCTATGACAAGTTTAATATTATATAGTTATATACCATTATACCCACCCCGAGTTTTTCCGGATAATTATAGTTTTTTTTTTAATATTTTGACCTCTCTATAATATAGATACGGATAATAATATAATATTGAACTTTGTTTTTAGATGGTTATGCAAAACATATTTACTCATAGTAGGTATAACGTAAACGTTTAGAGTTTTTCCGAACAATTGTACTTTGTTAGCCGTGATTGAAAAAAAAAACAAACAACTATTAAAATCAGTTAAAATCTTAAATACGTTAATCTTTGGGTACAAATAAGCAGAATGTAACCAATCCACAAGCTGAACTACCACATGGTGACGGAATTCTACTTAAGGGGGGGGGGGGGTTGTTGCGTGGGTAAATTGCCATGTGTCATGACAAGTTGTACTCAAAATCTATACTGAGGTACATATATAATCGATCCCGACCACTCTCGTATAATATTATTATCGTGTAGGCATTAGGCACCAATAAACAAATATTTGATTGTTCCTAATAAATTATTTTGGTTTTATGAAAAATATCGATATTGTCATATAGAAAATATTAATTAATTTATATAATTTAAATGTAAAAATGTATACTTCATATTTTGATATTTTCGTTGTAAAAAACGAACAAAAAGCCAAATTATAGACCACTAATATTATGATAAATAATGTATACGCTAGTATATAGAATTAGTATTTAACATCTGTCAGTGTATTTTGTTAATGTTCCAAGCCAATAATTATATATTTAATATATTTGGAACAGCTTTCTGATTACCTATTAAATTTGAAGTCGTAAAAATCAATAAAATATAATATTGATTTTTAAAATCTAAAACAAGTTTTATATTTAAATATGCTCACAATATAATATATAAACGTCTTGACACATATACCTATAAACGAATTACATTGAATCAGGCAACAAAAAAAATAAGTAAAAGTGTCACCATCATTATATTTTAGGCAGCGTTATTTTATACACCACAATATTAGCTATATTATATTATAGAAATATACAACATAATTTATTATTTATTTATACTTTGAAATGTTGAATTTTGTAACAGAAGCCTCTGTTTTATTTTATTTTATTCAAAATATTATGATTTCTTGTTCTAAAAAGTTCACAACAATAAATTTGCAGCATTATAAGTGGCAATGTACAATAACTACGTTTTAGCACGTGTTCAATTTCCTCTAATCTGCGTTTTCTCGGCCTCTGACCTGATTCTTTTTTGTTCCTATGTGTATATATATTTTTATTCCATCTATTACGACAAGCCGACATCGTTACACCCATCGTAGTTATTCATCTTCTAACTTGTTGTCGTTGTTGTATAATGTTGCGATTATTGCTCACCTCCGCGACGCCAAAATAACGCCCAGGCCCACTTCGCCGAACATCAAATAAACATCTCATACCATACACCAAACCGTCAACCCGTGAATACCCATGATTAAGAGGACGTCTAACCCACATGCGTTATTGTCTACAGCTTGAGTGCATAACATGATACGTACTTATATCCAGCAGTTTTCATTTTAATTCATTAGTCGTACTATTAGAGTGAAATGAGTAAATTTACCTAAAATTTAGCTTAAAGGTAACGCATCACATATTACGTAGTTTGTCTGAGGGTTAATTTTCAAAATTTTAATTTCAAATCGAGTTTTGAGCTTTTTTAAATTGTAATATTTCACATGCTATTATAACACTTGACTCGAAATTAAAATACCATAAAAAAACTTTCAACAGAAGACAGAAAATGTTATTAGGTAGGTACCTTAAACATTAGTTCAATGCTATAGGCAATATCACTCTTATATTGAAACCAACGAATCCAAACGAGAACTGCTGAAATAAAATTTGTGGTTATTACAGATATCGACATAATATTATTATCGTCACCCATATATTATTAATTATAATCTATAGCTTTTGCCATATTGCTATTATAAATATATAATACGTACCTGTCAAGGAAGTGCATCTGTTTTTGTTCTAATAATGACATATTATAGACATGTAAATGTTGTTACGAGTAATTATAATGCTATATATTAGACGTTTAATAACATATGTAGTTTATTTGAAAATGTATAACACGTTATTATTGTATTGATTTTTATAAGCTGCCAGATAACCATCGGCAAGTTATTAAATAAAAGTAAGAGCGTGTTTGCGTTTGAATTAGTATACGTAGTACGCACATTCATTAACATAATATTCAAGTTAGTGTTTGGTAATTTGTTAGTCACTGTTATACACTCATAATAATATGGAACAGGACATGTTGAAAGGTTCGTTCGTATTATGCATCGCTGTAAAGACAAATAAATGCAAATACAATGAAATATAAAATTGGTATGATTTTATTGATTATTACAGCGGAAATCAGTAAATAAGCAAATTTGTATAAATATTTTAATACATTTTTAACATTTTTGACCAACAACTTACTGTTCAATATTTAAATTTTAAACTCAGGAGAAAATCAGGAGAAATGTATTTATAAAATATACACTTAATTCGTGTATTTTTTAGGGAGTTTGTTAAGATTTTAGATGGGTTAGATCCACCCGAGTCCTCCCTCTATTTTCATCTCAGATCAATAAGTATATAATCATAATATATGTTTGTTATATAATATAGGTATTTACATATTATATTTTTAATAATTGTGTTATTTTAATAATGTATAATAATTAATATTATGTTATTTAACTGAAGTATAACTGGTGATATAAACAAAAATCAAGGCAATTAAAGGATACTTTAATGTGCTGTACTTAAAGCACAACCAAAATCATGTGCTGCAGGTACGAAGGAATACTTTTCTTCACCGTTTATCATCGTCGTCCGTTAAGTGGCTTAAACGTTATTAATTATCAGATACATCGCAGTCTACACTAATCAACGATTCTTTGCAGGTTGTTAATTGGTTGTATGTATAAAATTTTAGTTATGTTTTCCCTCGACCCTCGAGCTCGGAATTTCACATTTTTCTTTAATGCATTAGTTTCGAAGAATATCATTCCAACTCACAGCCTTTCTAATAAATTTTTTTTTTATCATTACATTATAAACATATAACATTTTATATCAATATAAAGTGTATTTATTTTCTAGGCCTTTTTTAATAGTGATTAATTTTTACTTTAGCACTAACAACAATGCGGTAATGCAATTATATCGTGGGCACATTTTATGGGCATGGTATTGAAAATATATTACATTACCTATTATAATGTTTAAAACAACCAATTATTTTATTTTAAATTATTATGCTTCATCAGTATATATACTGTTTTACTACATATTATTATAAAGTATTATACATATTAAAATACTAATCATATATATCTAATAGAATGTTATTATTATTTAATAATATAGTTTTCATTAAATTAGTGTCTGTGCAGCTCTGTAACAGCGGCCATCGCGTATACAATATTAAATAGTATTCTAATTTCGAAAAAGTTTACAAAGAGTGCGCTCTCCGTTAAAAAGTTTTTCGTCCGACCAGGTGTTTTTAAAGTATATATATATATATACATAACATCCGAACCAAAGGCCACGTATATCGCGAAATAAGTCCGCTGATTACAAATTCGGCATTTACTAGACTGAGCGCATTCGTCATTATCAAAGTATGGAATAAATACTGTATAAATTATTAGACCCACTGTAGGGTAAAAATGTTCGAGCGCATAATAATATCATATTATAAAACTGCGCGGTTTGACAAACAAAAAAAATGAGCTATACATATAGGTCCATAATATATAGGTACAGAGTGTAACAGATATAACTGACTTTTGGAATGACTTTTATTCTAATCAATATTTAATTTTTTTTTTATATTATATATTTTTTTTAAAATTATTTTTACACTGAAAATAAAAAATTTAAAATTGGATTTAAATTGTTATGGATTTATTCAAAATAGCCAATTTGTGAATCGGTTTATAAGAACAATTATTTTGATAGTAAAAACATTTACCTATCTAAGTCAAGTAGTTTAGTTTTAAAATATAAATATTTTTTTGATTAAATGAATTATTGGAACGTAATAATTTTTGTTCGGGAATTTGCTGACACGGGTATATTTCTTAAATTATTTACTAGTCTTATAACTTCAACATTACCTATAAGTAGCATCATTTTTTTTTTTTTTTAGTCAGGTCTTTCTGTTACACTTTGTATATATATAATGTTATATCACAGGTAGCTACATAATATTATTATCGTATGGGTAGCGACTTTCAAGATCGATTATCTGCTTTTACGTACGAGATTGACCCACAAAACGTCGGCGCGCGCACTCGCACACACACACACACACGAGCAAAAGTTATGACAGGGTTCTGACGTCGCTGGCCATGACACACACTCTGAGAAATATAGCAGGACGTGTGCGGACATAATGGATAACGGGGGCAGCTGCTGCGTTTAAACGGCGTAAATAAAACGACTTACGAGTGGACTATGTATATAGGTACACGCGATATGTAGGTATTTAATGTATATAGCTATAGGTACCTACACGCCAATTCATCAATGATGACATCCGCGAGCGTGCCCACACGACATATTATTATTATTTCCTCCACCAGGCCGTAACGCGTTATCAGCTGTCGCGCGTCCGACCGCGGACCGATGATAACGATACGGTGAAATAATAATATTGTCGTTCAAGGCTTGGGATTTTAATGTTATATTATCAAGTTGGAGACCTATATGTAAATAAACATATAATATTTTCATATTTAGGTCTATACGTCTATACTTTCACGAGTTCCACGATAAGAGTTTTTGAAAAGATTCTCAACAAGCAATGATTTTTGAATATTCTGTTTTTTCATATAATATCGTATGTGTGTAAAAAATAAAATTTAAACTAGTAGACTTTGAGTTACATTAAAACCGGAGTACTTATATTAAGGGAAAAAGTTCAAGATAATGTAAGTTTAAAAAAATATAGGGACTATGATGATTAGAAAATTACGGTTATTAATATTTATTCATCAAAAGTGTATACAATTTGTAAAATTACTCAAAATATTTCCAAGTATAGGTATCTATAGGCTAGACTAAATATTACATAATATATTTCATGCACAAATATTATTAACGAGTGAGGATTAATATTCTTGGTACATGAAGATTAATAGTTTAGAAAACATTCATCGTAATTTTGATTAAGATTTGTACAACTTTTTTTTTTTAAACTACTGTTGGAATAATGGGTCATCTCATCTCTCATTTATAAATTAGTAGATAGTATCGCAACAAGATGAACTATAATTTATTTATATACCGTAATACCTTTTATAAGTTAAAATATAAAAAATGTAAGCATTTGAAAATATTTAAAATTACTTAAAATACCTAAAATACTTAAAATAATTAAAATTTAAAAATCAGAATTTATAGGTAAAAACTCTTGGTTTTCTATACAGAACCATTGAATTAAATGATTGATGATGACATAGATGAATATTATCTTTATAGGACCTATCGGTTATACCATTTTGTCGCAAAAACATTAACTACCGTTTTTTGTTTTTATTATTTATAATGCTCACTGTTTGAGTACCCACGCATTTTGCATTCTTAGATAGTATTAGAGTGCACTTACAAAACTTGGTCCCGCTCGATTTTAAAGTCAGAGCATATCTCATCCGGTATATTATGTGTATTATAACGACCATACTATAATATTATCATATTGCTGCAAGTGGTGTTTGGTTCGACAGTAAATATTTGTTCGTCGATAATTTCGACCGATTTCGACGGTGGTGGTCGGACAACCGCTTGCGAAGGACCAGCAGAAGTGTAAATCCAATAGCACCCATAATACTGGTTGTAATAATAAAGATGATATATTCTTATTATAATATTATAATATAAGCGTTGTAAATCGAAACATTCGAAAAATAGAAAGTATAATGTATTATATCTATACTATTGTAGAAGGACATTTTCTGGTTTCGAAAAACAAATTATAAATATTGAAAACTGTAATGAAAAAAGCCTATACGCTCGTCTACAATACACGCTTTTGACGAATCACATATTATTGTCGATCTATTTTTTTTTCCATTTCAGACGTTATAATAACATGCCCAACAGTTGTTATTGTAATGCGTACCTATAGTATCTTCATGTATACTGTATATAGGTTTATAATATTATATTATTATCATAATAATATTATTATTGTCTCGTTAGTATGTGTCCCCCCCCCCGCCGAATAACGCAGCAGCACTAATAAGACTATACCTACAACTCATCATCGGACGAGGACGCTGCACATTTACTCAACGTTTGGTTTTTTTCACGTATTTATTTATTATTATTATTTTTTTTTTAATTGGAAAAAACCAGAAAGAAAGAGGAGACGATGGACAGACAACGAGAGACGATCCCGTTGTGTGCGATTGTCAACGACGTCATTATTACGGCGATCTTTGAATTACACATTGCATTAAACCGATTCATCAACAAACCGTGAATAACATTCGTAATTGTCGTGGCACAGATAACATTTGAATGGTTCATTACCGAAAATGGTAAGTGTGACCGTTTCCTTTTTTTAAGTGATTTTCGTCTTGATTATAAATTACACTTACTTGGTATTGAAGCGCGCAGATGAGATGCGCTAAAAAGTGTATATTAGCTACATATACACCTATATATACGCATAAAAAGAGCTTTAACTACTACATTAATTATTATTGTTTGACATGAACCAAAAAATAAGACATAGTGTAATGTATTATAATATAGGTCAGAGGCGTAAACAGAATATTTTTTTTTGTGGGGGGGGGGGTTTGGGGGAGAATCCATTCACCAATTTATTGAATGTATTTTCTTTAGATTTTTAGATTCTAAGCTGAGCAATAAATATATTGCTAAGATGTGTGTCGGTTTTTTTTTTTTAGTATATGTGTCTGTAATCACATTCTTGACAGTAAAAATGCTTTGATTTTCTAAAAACAGAATCTTTTCTGGTCGGACAGTCAATCTAGTTTAGGAGTCAAAAGTAAAAAAAATAGTTTTCAAAAGTGTTAGAAAAAACAAACATGAGATTAAGGTAAGCCTGAGATTTTATTGCAGTTTTTGAAAACATCGATTTTGTTTTTTCGTGTAACTTTAAAAAAATAACTCGTTTTGAGTTATTTAGATACATTTGCAATTTTCATTTTTAGATTCTGAGCGGAGCGATGAATGTATTGGTTTTACAATGATGTATGTTTTTTTTTATATTTTTGTGTCTGTCATCACGTTATAGGACAGTAAAAGTGCTTGGATTTTCTTCATCAGTAGCTTTTCTGGTAGGAAAGTGAATCTAGTTGGTACTTTGGGGGTCAAAAGTATAAATTTCCCAGTAGTTTTCACAAGCGCCGGTAAAAACAACATAAAAATTAAGGAAAAACGGGAATTTTTACGCAAAATTGGTTTTCCAAAAAATCGATTTTGGTTATTGGTGTAACTCTAAAACAAATGAACGTATATACATGAAATTTTCACTGGTTGTTTATATTTGCATTTTCTATACACGATAACATTTTCAAAATATTTTGATTTATTTTGAACTGTTTAGGGACATTTTCATTTTCAATTTTTTTTTAGTTTTTTTTCTAAAAATATCAATAAAATTTTATTTATTGGTTGCGAAAGCTTGAAAATTTAATAGAAGGCTCCTAATATGTTGTTTCAAAGGCAGATGAAAAATATTAAAAATCCTTAGTCACAATTTTTTTTTATAAGCATTTAAAGTTCAAAAATTGACAAAATATGGAAAAATCACGAAAATTAGCAAATTATTTTGAGTTAAGAATTCGTAAACATTTTTCTTTTTAAATCTAAGATTTGAAAATGAAACACAAGATTCCTTATAAGATTATCTACCTTTATCAATAAAAAAATCTCTACCGGACAGTCAAATTAAATTTTTATGAGCGTTTGAAATTCAAATTTTTACAACATTGGATTTTCACTCGATTACTCATGTAGCGATTTCCTTATTTTGTTGCAATTCAAAAACGAACAACTGTAGATACATGAAAATTTCACTAAATGTTTAAATTAGCATTTTCTATACACCATACAATTTTGAAAATATTTTGACTCTTTTTGAGCTGTTTATGGACATTTACAGCTTTCAATTTTTTTTATTTTTTTTTTCTATAAATATCAATAAAGTTTTATCTGTTGGGCCAAAAAGTGTAAAAATTTAATAAAAGGCTCCTGATATATTGTTACAATATCAGTTGAAAAATATTAAAAATACATAGGCACAGTTTTTTTTTATAAGCATTTAAAGATCAAATTTTGACAAAATTTATCAAAATCTCGAAAATTATCAATCATTGTAATTAATAAATTATAAAATGTTCAGTTTTTATAGCTAAGGATTACAAATTCAACACAAAGGTTCTCATAAACAGTTCATACTATAACCAAAAAATCTAAAAAATATATGAACACACTTATTTTTTACAGACATTTTAAATTCAAATTTGGACGAAATTACATATTAAAAAACCTAGAATAACTATTTTAGTTATTTTGTTGTGATTGAATAATATTATTCGTGGGTACTTGAAACTTCTAAAGTGTACTATTATATATCTATGATAGTATCACGGTTTTTGTTGATGTATAACGCGTTATAAGTATCTAATGGATATTGTGATATGATTAATTTGGAATTTATTATAGGTACCTATTATAGGTCAATTTTTTGTTTAATACCATAGATATGTATATGTATATAATATGTCTTATACATAGACTGACATACCGTCACCGCTCAGAATCGTTTTTCTTATACAATGATATTATATCATTGAATTCAAATTTAATACCATCCATTATACAGTGACCCACTTGTAACCTACTGTACAGCAGAGCGACACCCACTTGCCCACCTTTTTAGTTTTGTATATTTAAATGTCAATAAAATTGACAATTTAATATAAGGTTCCTTATATAAGTAGTTATAATAGCAGTTGAGAAATATTAAAGATCCATTGGCACGATTTTTATTATTAGTACTTCTTTTAAGTTCAAATGTTGACAAAATTCATCAGAATCTCGAACATTTACAAATTATTTTGTAGTTAAATCATTATAAAATTTACAATATTTAAAGCTTAAGATTGAAAATTTAAAACAAGGATTTTTATAAATAGTTCGTACTGTAACCTACAAATCTAAAAAATATATAAACACAGTTATTTTTTATATAGATTTTTCAAAGTTGACAAAAATATATATTAAATACAAGAAAAACGGTTTTAATTATTTCGTTGTAATTTAAAAATATTATTAGCGAGCTTATGTAACTTTAGAGTATATTATTATATTTTATACTCACAATGACATTTTATAATGTAATTTTTTTGACAAAAATGAATTTAACCTACTGTTGTACTAATGCCTACAATTACCTATAATAGTAAAATAAATTACTTTAATCACAATAATATACTTAGTAATATTATACGGTCTTCGCTCAGATCTTTTTTCGTATACAATGCTTTTATATCATTGAATTCAAATTGAACGCATCCATTATAGTTATTATTCTCTATACAGAGCGTTACCAACTTGCCCATTTTTTTTTTATTATTATTAATTATCGAATTCAAATATGTCATAATATACATTCTGAAAGTACATATAAATCATTATATATATAACCTAAGTCGATGAAAAAATTAAACTAAATACTCACAAAGTTCTCCATAGTTGCACTGGGGAAGTGTCAGGACTAATAGTTGACCTCCGCTCAGTTGGCATGCCATTGATATAGAAAGGCGGTACATTATGGCTGAATAAAAAGGAACCTAATCATTATGTAAATGTTATTATTAGAATATTAATTCAATTGCATTATTAGTATTGTTTATTTTCAGATATATATATATATATCACTGGCTTGCAACGCAATGGTGCATTTTAAATAATATAAAATGGCAACAGTTTTTTTAATAATTTTTATAATTAGTAAAAATAAAATTGATGAAAAAGGTATAAACTCGAAAGTAACCACACGCTGAATACGACATTACTTGGATAAAATAATAAGTTTTTTATTTTTTAGATGTAGCTGGTATATGGCCATACACTATATAGGCATATATAACTAATTTATTCCAGAAGAAGAAATAAATAGATAATTATGCTAGTCTCGTCCACATAAGCTGGCACACGTAAATCTTAAAAAATGGATCTCATCATTATCCATATAAAATATATATTACACTGTGCATAACAATTTTATCTTACAAACATGTATTACGCGTTGTATATAGAAATTGAATATTGTTACAGCGTTTGAACTTTAATAAAATATTATGTACAACTGTTCCATCGATAGGTATTTAATGTATGTACCCAAACTCAGTAATATTTCCATTATTAAACGAAATTTAATATGCACGCACAATAATTCAATGTTTTAATTCATTTTTTGAGAGCTCAGATACCGAACGAATTTCAATTTATAAATATTATAATTTCAATGTTTTCAATACATAACTATTTAAATTTTGCAATACCGTAAGAACTGCAGTGTACAAAATGTACATATTTTTTTTTATACGGACAGTAGGAATTAATTATGTTATACTATGCAAATATTATATTTTATAAACCAACTCGCTGTTGTATAGTAGTATCGAAGTTCTGGGAATATATTGCGGGAGTTTCATATTAATCAAGCAACTCTGACATAATTGAATTGCGAACGGTTGTTTCCTTGTTGTTGTTATTTTTCTTCATTTTTTTTATCTCTAACGGCCAGAATGGAAAGTCAGTCACAGGTATAATATGAAATTTCCCAGGTTTGAGAGAAAAAATTCGAAACTATCGGTTTAATTCAAGATTTACTACCATCGATATTATATAGGTACCTTACCTATACTGTACGGACGCTATCTTCACTGCGGGTAACTGCGGTAAACTGATAGGTAGGTATGTATATACACACACACAAGAGGTTGAAGAAATTACCTCATTAAGCGTTCGTTAGTGCGGTATGTGTTTGTTTTTCAAAAAACTATTTCATTAACTATTTGATACCTAGGTTATAATGAAATTTTATAGCAATTATATGTTAGACACGGATACCATAATATGGACAATACCAACATATATACAGTGTTTTTTTATTTTTATTCGCTGGTATCCGTTCGGAAGTAGGATAATATATAATATCTATTATACCGTGGGGTGTTGTTATTGAATTAAATATATATTTTGAAGCTATAGTGGTCCGAGCCAATAAGAAATACGTAACGTTTTTGACCGAATAAAAATAAATGTACATAATAACATATTATTATAGTTTGAGAGTGAGTATATTATTATAGGTATTATGTATGATATCGAATTGATTTTACAAAAAAAAATATAAATAATTTATTTTTTGACACCAATAACTACGTATAATATAGGTACGAGTCGGCGGCGCGTAGAATTTATACGATCGTAAAAAACAAATAACACGATAAAACGGATTATTTGTGGTTACAGCCAGCACATTTCGTTCTATAACTATAGATACGACGGCGATGAGAATATAATCGAATAAAGGATTCTCGGATTCGTGTCGTGGTTATTGACAAACTTGAGAGCATACGACCGTGAAATTTGGTCAACAGATTAATTTTTTACTCTGTATACCTATATAATATATATTATATTATTTACCTAGGGTTTAACTGCTGCTGCTGCTGCTACTGCTGCGATTTCGGCAATACATTTTGTCCGGGGAAATTCGACAAGAACTGCACAGAATATATCAGCTACCTTCGCTAAACTTCAGTCATAATATATGATGTATCCGTTTACGGGCTATAATGTATAATAGTGTGTCAATTTTTTTTTTTCGTTTTTTGTTCATCATCGCGATACCTGTTTCGTGCCCGTACTACTAAACTGTTCCAACCTTACGTGAAACCATCACACACAGTTACGTGATTGATTAGTTTTGTTATTTTTTTTTTTTATCAATATTCGTGTAAGCACTTGACTGACGCGAGGAAAGTGACGATTTATTTGCTCACCGGCTATATAGTGCTGCAGCACGATGTTGTGGACAAAGTCACTCATCGGTATAAAAAAAAGATACGAAACAAAAAAAAAAATTGGTTTTCGATACCTATAGAAAAACGTATCCTGAACAAAACCGTACGCAGTACCTATATAGTAAACGCTGAATAATTTCATCGTTTTAAGACGATTCCAAGACGGGACGGTTTTCTAATAACACGTCATTATAATAATATACAGGTACGTTTTTTTTCAAATACCCATATCATATAGTAAATCGCAAAATGTGGATATTGAAGAGTAAAGATAGTGTGGTTTCACAACGAATCTCGAAAGTGTCTACCGAAATGAATCTCCATAATCAGTATTGAACAGCTGAAGATTTCCGCACTAGCATTTTTTTTTTTTGTATAGTGATTATAAATGCAGTTACCTGTTATAAATGTAAATTGTAGTTGCTTGATAGTCACTATATTATGACATATAAGCGCTAGTGCTTAAATATCTAGCTGATAATTTAACTATAATACTGATTACAAAGATTTGTTTCGGTAGACACTTTTTAAGAATGGAATCATGGATCGATGGGCGACCATACTATCTATAGCCGTGTTGAAGACCAAAAGAGCTACTTGGCGCTTCCGCCGACGCACGAGCAATATAACAACTCGTCTATCTAGTCAAACAAGCCGCGATTTGTCATTGGTCCATATAATAATATTATGTTACACTCTGCGCACGTTCAAATCATAAACACATATTGAAAATATCGTTCTCGTTCGGCATTATGTTCGCACTATTATACCTATAGGTAATCGATGTGCACTTTTCTTGGAGGAAAATGTCACCGAGGCTGGTGCGTCGGAGGTCTGTTTGATGCGGATTTAGCCTATATACATTTATACGCAAATTTTCAAACGGATATCTCAGCTGGTGGCAAAATATTGGGCGCAGACGATCGCGGGAAAAGCTTCCGTTTCAGTGCGGCGCGAGAAGATCGCCGGAGGCCCGTCCGAATAAATTAACACGTTACGATTTCCTCGGTCCACCGGATTTTATGCGAACGCAGCACGTTTTAACTTACTAGTATAGTAGTTACTACCATTATAATACTACACAAGTATGTACGTATAATAATAATAATAATAATGGGTTCCAGTCACGCATCCATCGTCCGTCGGAACCTATTTATTTCGGCCACGCAAAAATTATAACGCGCTCGTTTACCGAAATCATAGCAATTATATTTATGATAATGTGTGGATTTACCTTAATTTTAAAAAGAAAACAATCATCGTCGAGTATAACATTATAAATAGCGATGATTAAAACACATATTATAGTATCGTAATAGTTATTTAGGTCCACGACCATTTGAGATCTGTGCAATATGATACCGACTTAAATGTCACTGCGTGTTTGTCACCGTTGACATGATTCACTCTCTAATACTTATTAATGTTTTTCGGTGAACGTTCATTGCAAAATAAAGTACCTACACTAACCACTTCTACAGCGTTGATTTTAAGTGATTTTTGCCTAACTTTTTCCGTGCTGGACTCAAAATATAAAAACGTCCGTTACTGAGTAAATTCAAAATCCCAAACAACCAATTTACAGGGATAATTTATGTAAATATTTTAAAAGTTGAATTATTAATTTCCATTACATATATTAATAAAGTTACGCAAAGTTTTAAACTTCAGATGGGAGGTGCGTGTGTTACACATAGAAATTGTTAAAATATGATAAAGAAGGCGGGCGGGTACGTACGCAAACTACAAACACGGCCTGTGTAATAATATATTATGTTAGATTTATTCGTTTGTACGTTGTGTTATTGAATTTTCCACAAAATAAAAATAAAAAAACAGAACATTTAAAAAAATCGTTACCATATTTATTATTTCCGGTTATAGGAGTAATAATTGACCCAATAACGACACGTTGTACAAATAAATTCGTTTTAAGTCGTATTTAATATTAAATATACATGATGCAATTTGTACTTACTACCTACCTATAATATATACCTACCAGATACAATATCTAAACAAATATATACATAATATATATTATTTATTTTACAGGTGCCCACGAACAAATGAACAATACACCGATACAATACGCGTACCTATACATTCTGTCAGTGGAAATTCTCGTTGCTATAATTTATGTAAAATCATTTAATTTATTTTTTTTCGTCATATATTTTTAGCCACAATAATATAATATACCGTTTACGGCGGTAACGAACGGTCAGTGCAGGTAACGTCTTGTCGAAGGGCCGAGACGAAAACTGAGGAAAAAAAATATCCGAAAAATCTATTGTCGTGGAGAAAAAACCGTCCAATTTCACCTGAACAAATCATTTCCCAGTCGTCTGAGATTTCACACAGACGGACACTGCGGGACAAAAATATATATTACACTATGACGAATGTCCGTGTTTACTTTCACTCGTCGACGTGGGCGCTTGTTTCCCACATGACCTGATCATAATTATTATTTTACCGGGGTGTGCTTAGTAATAATATGCCATTTTGTAATCGACTTTGGCGGTTACCGATTATAAACCGGGTAAAACACGAGTCCGGTCACCGCAAGTATTAGTCACGATCCCCCCGGAGACATTAAATATAATGTAAACTATATAATACCAACAGCCATCGTATCTGAAACCGGCCAATTTACGGGCTTCGGGACGACTCCCGGATCCTCGGGGCCACCCAGCAGGTTTTTTTTCCGTCATAACTCAACCACTTCGAAAAATTATTACGAATTGCAATCTATATGTGTATAATCTGCTCGCGTATCGGAGCATTCACTTAAATTTTGAGTTTGTAAAATTGAAACTATATAGATGTCGTTCACCGCACGATAATAATATTTGTAAGTAGGTATAATGACGTGCCGCCGTGTAGACAAAAAAATCGATAATCCGAAACATAATATGCAACTACCGATATCGAAACGGTAAAATGATCTAAAGTGGGTTATCACAAGTAGGAGATGAACTACTATAATTATAGTCCAAACTAATTAATACAATTAATTAATAATTACTATTTATACTACTCGATTCTTATCTGTTCCGCGTGTTCATTCTGATCGCGTCTGAAGTACGTATAAAATATATAATAATATGTATAATTGATTACGGCGATATTTTAATACTTCCGACTAAAAATCGTAATAAAAATAATAAAGTCAGTCTAGAATATATTAATATGTAAATGCTTGTACCTATACGTAGAAACCGTTTACCACTACTACATATCGTACCAATTATTTTTTATTAATTATAAAAGTACTCGTTTTTAAAATATTTGTTTTATAGCGACTAATTCGAATAGTGTATTATCAAGCAATAGAGTTACTAACACACTATGCTAAATACCTATAAGTGATCAACTTTTATTTAATTTTTTTGGTTTTTTAAGTGTTACGCGATTATCATAATATTGCTTACATGTATAGTTTTCATTAATAATTTAAGAACTTTTTTAAACAAACTTAATGAAATTCACTTTTAAACATAAAAACGTTGAAAACTTTCACCGTATTTAAAATAGTCACAAGGTTATGTGAACATATTTCCCTAAAAAACAATTATTTTTTTTTATTGTTTTTGCTCTCTAAAATATTTACGTCTAAGTGAATTAGTTTTTTGCATAATATTATTTTAAATTTCAAGAGAGTATAATATGTTTCTCACAACTTCATTTAAATGTTAGATTGTTTTGAATAATACTGACCTAACCTAATTTTAAACTATATAATATATGTTTGAAAACCATGATCATAATACGGTAAGTTGGTGCCGGCTGAGTGTCTCCCTTCGCTCATTGCTATTCAGCTAGCACCTACCTATCGTGTTGTCATTTTTTTGGAAAACAATATAATAATACATCATATTATTTTAAAAACTGTTCCAAGAAAAGCTCAGATCACTGTAGTATTTATGTTTTAAACTTGTACAGAACATTTTCAAAATGATGGATAATTATCATTATAACGATTTATGGATAGATTTTTTAATGTCTTTTGAAAAAGTAATATATTTTTATTTATTAATGAGAAACCTGTAGTTATTAAAATTCCACGTGGATATGATACAACAAGTTACAAATTGTAGTTAATATAAAATAATAATTATTAAAATATAATTCAATGAAATAAAATTCACATGAAAATGCTTTATAGATTACAAAAATGCTGAAACATTTCTAAAATAAATTCGTAAAAACAAATATCACTTTTTTGTAAACACAAAATAAAATATTAAACAATCTAAATGAGTTATATAACAAAAAGTTGTATTTCATAAATTGTTAAAAATAATGTAAATAATCATACATTTGTCTGTTAATATGACTACGAAATAATATAATGACATATCTAGGATCTATATGGTGTTAAACTATTAAATAAATAAATAATAATATAATGCATATTGGTGTTTGGTCCTACTTTGCATCAACATTTAAAGTTCTGAAAGTGTGTCGGAATCGCGATAGAATTATGTTTATTATTACTCTGATTTTCTGAATTTCGAAGTAATCAACTCAACTAATTTTTATCAGTTGTATTTAAATATTTGTTTCTGAGCGGAGCGATGAATATGTATTGATTTTACAACCATGTTTTGTTTTTTTTTTTTTTTTTTACCACGATAATAAACATACCGTGTTTTACCCATGGAAATAGCTTAACCACTTGTACGTCTATATGGTGTCGTCGGTGTAAAGAGATGTTTTGACTAAATAAGCTCTGCCTAAGCTAAAACCTATAAAGCTGTTGATAATAGGACGAGTGATAAGTGCCGTTGGAGAGTTAAATTAGAACCGCACATCTCTTTTTCACATTTCTTGTTTGTACGTTTTAGAAAAATAATGGCTATTTAATCCGCTCAATGTGTTATATAATATAATATATCAATTAATAATAATACTTTAATCCTCCCTAGTAATTTAAAGATGGTATTTGTTTTTATAATTATACCAAGTAAACGTTCGTTACGATAATAAAATAAAACAAAACAAATTATATTAATATAGTGGATCCGACGACCGTTATAACACAATAACTACAAATTATTAATTATTATAGTTAAAGGTAAAACGATATAGGTATAGGTGTAGCTCCTAATCGACAAGATTTTCCAAATTGAAATCTGCAGCAATGATTTCCGTCTTTATTTCAGAGGTCATCGTATTGCGTAATTATTGTACACTCTTCATTATACGTTAATGCGTATAGAGAAGACTGCAGTCGGAAACAAAATAGATATTAATGCACTAGTGTTATGCACTATTTTGTCAAAAAAAATTTCTCTCCACGATGTGCATCAACTATTAATAAATATTGTTATACTGCTGGCGACGGGTATATATTATATACATCGAGTTACATTTTAATATGCATACTGCGCATCACCACGCCCATAATAATATGAATTACATAGGTATTACGACACCACGAAATCAAATAAGTGATAATATTAATATAATATCGTTTTGTGTTTTCACTTGTGAATTTTTTTATTCGAATCGTTATGCATTGGCCGTTTAAACAATACGCGACACTTGCCACCATTATATTATTACTATATAGTGTGCCATATTACGTTTACACGATGCCGCCGCGTATACCGTCAATTAGTAGGCGCAAAGGGTTTTCTCGAGGTAGGCATAAGAAATTAATTGAGAAGAAAGAAAACGTATTCTATAATAGGCATAATAGAATATATTTTGTTCAACCAATTGATCAATTGTTGGACGGCGTCGAACAAACCGAACAGTATACGTAAAGCGCGGTGACTTGTATACTGATTAGCGCACACGACTTTCGACGTATTTTCGATGTACTATCGACATCGGTGTAAATCAATTGGAAGCATTGTATAACAGGAAAATACACAGTGATTATATTGTTAATATTATTATTATTCATGCTCAAATGTTGTATAATCGGACTAATAATGTTAGATTTTTATACTATCTCTAATCGAAAATAAATGACAAAAAAAAATAATAATTATATAATAGGTACTTTAACACGTTCAACGCCACGAATCACGACGGGTAGTCGACATCATAAACATTGCCCTACTCGTCGGTGTCGTCTACTCATCTTTAAAAACAAGACGTACAATGTGTGTAAACTACATTTTTGTTATATTATATATAGTAGGTAGGTATAAAAAACTTAAAAAAATATGATTACCTTTATCAATTAACTTCTATTTATTGGTTTGATTAAAATTCATCATCCGAAGCAATCATATTCTAAATTTATTAAAATATATTACATGTTATATCGTAATATATTATCTAAGTTAACATCAGAAGTTTAAAAAAAAAAAACTATTTTATTTTTATTTTTATTTTTATTTTATTTAATACGGGACGAACCCTTTAATATATGAATATAATAGTATAATAATAATAGTAATAATAATACTATTAAATAATAGGTTTTGAAATTTGTTGTTACATTGTACCTACACAAAAATATTTTACACAACGTGACGTCATTTTTCCTTTTTTTTTTATTCGATATTCTTAGAATTTTTTCAGTTAATAATTTAACAATTACAAAATACTATGAAAGTACTTAACCATGAGTATTATGTTTGTAGAGTAATAAATTCAAATAACCTTATAATTTTTTTATGAACTATTAATTTTCAATTAAATAATATACCTCAAACAATGTCCGGGACACTTCTACTACCCCTAAAAGTGTTTAACTGAAACAAAAAAACACATTTAAATACCAATTTACTTCCTCTCCAAGCTATACCTAACTTAAAGAATTTTTAATTATTAATTTTCTCATCAGTAAAATATAATATGAGAGAGTAGGTACCTATATTATATTATTTTCATTTGGTGTTAAGTCTTAACTTTTATTTTGTAACTTTATTATTTCCAAAGCTTATAAAAATATGGGTCATTAATATTATACAACTGAACATTTATAGCAACTAACCATATTATTACAATAACAATAAAAACGGACAATAATATTTATTATATAGTTTATGTATGGAAGTTGTTACTTATTTACACTTTCATAAATCAGTAGACAATAGGCTGTAAAAACAAGTGTCTGTGAGCCATAGTATGAATAAACCTGATTATCTACACAATTAAACCTCATTTTATATGAATTAAAAACATTTCAATTTTCTTATTTAATTATAAACACTTTTGAGCTAGCTTTTGTATTTTATTCAATAATACATATAAAATACTACAAAATTGTATGGTAGAAATTAATGTTTCACTGTGCAATGGTAATATTTTTTAAACTGCTTATATGCAAGTGGTCAAGTGGACTTAATACAGTTTTATATTTTTTTCATTCTATATATTGTTATAAGACTGGATTGTGTTTATCAAGAATAAGATAAAGATCTGTATGATCTATACAATTGATATGATCACGATTCATGATGTATTACCAACAAATTCCAATATGAAGTTATGTGAAAATACACATTCCCTTCACCATTTACTTCATTAAATCTGTATAAAATGATCAATATTGTATTTAAGACGTGAACTATTCATTTAATAAAATCGACTGAAGTCAATTTTATTTTAGAATATCACATTTTGTTAACTATCAACGAGCTCGGTAATTAAAAACCGCTATTTTGCATATTATTTATAATAATGTGTATGTATTAATTAACAAAATAATTTTCAAAATCAGATTTTAAATTTAGTCTTTATTAATTATTACATAATTTTTCATGAAAATATTCGTGGAAATATTTAAGAATTGATCGTAAACTACTTTTCAAACAAAATCATGGGCTTGACAATTTTTTTCAGGTGGTTCTCATTAAAAAAAAAAAAAAAATAGAAGTTATCTTATCTAAAATTTGCAACAAATAGTATACAATATCCTAGCATCTGAAAATAATAAAGTCTTTAAGTAGGTATACTTAAAAATGTCAAAGATCAGAATTTGAATAAATGTATTATTAATGGATAAAGGGGCGGGCGGATGAGCATTATTGGTGAATTACTTATAGTGATTCCTTAGTTTCCGGTTTATGCGGTTTGTCATTATCGGAAACGGATGAAATATTATTTGTTTTTTTCGACGACCATCGAAGTTCTCAATTATTTCAGCCCAGAGTGCCACGTAATCGACGTAATGATTCAAATCTATAATGACGCGTTTCGTCATTAGTCCAGAGCTCGTTTTATGCCTACGCTCATCGATTCGTCTCGTACCGATCTTCTTTACATATTGCTATCGTAGAACTGGGTCATGGTCGATATGCCGTCTCTATTATCTTACGTAATTTGGATTATGATGTAGACAACATTTACACATCCTACTGTCGATTGATTAATCATACTCAAAAGTCGGAGGGCGCGGCCTGTATAATTTATGAAATGGATTATAATAATTGTAATCCATAAGTGCACTGGGAAAACAAAATCTAACACTAATAAAATCCATTTTAAAGTCACTATTTTAAGTCTAAGTTTTTTTGAAATGTTGCAAATTTCAATGACTTAAATCTAAAAACTTATTATTTGACTAGTTTTTTAGAAATACTTACGCCTCGAATAAAATTTTATTTAATAATTATATATGTTTCGCCAAAGTCCGGGATTCACTGCAGAACACGCATATAATAATATGGTTCGTTTGTATATTAAAAATCGTCAGTGTATTTAGCTTATATTTACATAATTATGTTATACTTTGCACGATTTTATTACACGGATGGCTAGTCTTGCGTGTAACATAATAATGATATGTATTGTACGTATCAATTCATATATTATAATATCTCGCATAAAATGTATTGTTTGTTATTATAGATCCACAGACCACAGAGTTCACCATTAAAATATTTACCAATTAAATAGTGGTGTGATTTTTTTGTCGTTGTTTTTAATGTTTTATTTCTTCCTATCCCGTTCAATATTACATAGATACGAATTAAACGAATAAAAAAGTTCAAGTTATGTTTTAATGTAAACCGTAAAAACCATAAAACCATATATATGTAATATATATTATATATAATTTTAGGTTAAACAACTATAAAGTATTATGGAGGTCAACAAAGTATTTAACCACCATGTGCGCATTAGATATTGGTGTACCACGAACATAATATATTATTCTCATACGTTTGATCAAAGAAAGTAAAATGATAATACCATCATAAATATATAAGGAGGTTTTATATAGGCGAACATGACGTTTGAATAGCATCGCGGTATACTTACACAGTAAGCTAAACACACACACACACACACACACACCACCGTACATGGCATTACCTAATTACGGTATTTATGGAATCAGGCTGAAGTATATAAAGTGTATAATTTTCGTACAATATAATGTATCTATATAATACATTTATGTGCTTGTTTCCCGGTACAAATCGCTAATTTTCGATACCTACCTACATGATTTTATTTTCTCATAACCATTAACGTGTAATGACGATGGTGCTGTATAATTACAACCGTAGAGAAAGGATTTAGATAACTCTTATATTTGTACAGCACATATTATGATATAATGTGTAACAACGAGCTGGTGTATTAGGCTTATTGGACGAGTAGAACTGTGAAAAACCGCGATCGTTAAACAAGTAGATACTATTATAGTTTTCCGTCCGCAGACGGTGTTATTGGCTGTGGTTTTTTTCTTTAACGATTCCGAGACGAAAATAAAACATAATTCGTGTCGATATCTGGGTTAGATGGTTTTGTAAGACAGGATCCGGTCACAGTGTTCCAATAAGAAGAATAACGTTGGACTCGAAATCGGAAAATATCAAGGTTATAGGTCTGGATGCGATATGTTCTCGAGGGTGGCTGTATGATCATAATATTATATAGGTACTGCAGAATTCAGAAAAATAGTACTCGACGCATTCTAACGAGCTCCACTCGAACAGGTGGGTATCTTTATTCGCAAAACCAGGTAAACCGATTTTGAAGGTTCTCAAAGCCGAGGGGTTAAAATAAGTGGACGATACTCGTTTTGTTTAATTAGTATACAACATAATATTAATAATAAGCTCTAAGCGTGCCTGCGATTTACCGATACCAGGTGACCCGAGTTCGTTTTGAATTAATTGTTTAGGTAGGTAGTTGTATATTATTATTACACACTGCACACTTGCACGCGTGTTAGAATATTATTGGCACGTCTGATAAATTTCGCATTATTTGTCCGGTCATATTATTACCTCCTGCAGAATATAATATATGACATATATAATATATATATATGCGACTCTGTAGTTGTAGTCGGTCATACAATCGCGTTATGAGCGATTAATCATGTTAAATATTGGATAATCGACATCGGTGCTGGTTTCAGTGTGCGTGCGTTTAATAAGTCATAACAACACATGTGGATCGCTCAACTTTGACACTAATTTACGTGCCACGTTCGGAAGGTGACGTAATTTATCACTAACCGGGACAACTTCCTGAATATATATATATCGAGTGTATATATATATTTAATATATTACGCGGTTGTAGTTTTAAGGTCAAAGTCGCTCTTTACCTGCTGCTGTTGTTGTTTACAGGCCATTGACATTTGCCGTGGCCCGTGGCTCTAACCACAGCTGCTGTGTAGTATTAAGTTATTAACTATAATACTCATTAACATAATATAGCCCGTAACGTTTATTGATTTCAACCGAGCCTAAGCAAAGTGTTTTTTGAATGTCCTATTTAGGTACCTGGTACCTATATATTATATACATTTTTTACACGATAGGTGTACAAAGAAATTATGACCTGTTACAGCTAATATCGTTGTAATCGTTTGTTTTACCGAATCTGTATAGCTACCAAATGACCTGTTGACGTTTAATTATTATATAAGTAGCGTCAAATACTTTTCCATACAATACAAATTTTTTCTTCCATCGATGGTTAATCAGTTAATTCATTATTATTTCATTAGGTTCATAATAATCATTACTTACGAGTAACGATAAAATTTAAAAGTAATTAAATTGTATTCCCGGAAAATATTATAATGCAACACTTGTACTTCAAGCTATAATTGATATTGTCACCCTAGTATAAATTATAACATAGCATACAAATTAAAAACACTAAATAATACTTACAATTTTAGATATCTATTATACTCGTATTATAATAGTGGTTTTCTAAAAACATTTGTAATATATTAGGTTTTGATGGAATTTCAAACCAAATACATTTTTTGATTTGCGAAATGAAAAATATTAAATTCTTTACAATTTATAACAATACGTATCTATATGTATATCTATACGTATGTTATGAATTCACGTATAACGTGTTTAAAATTTTTATTTTTATTACGGGTAAACATTTATACCACGAAAGAACAATATAATAATATATTTATTTTATTTTATTTTACAACTACATATTATATAGTAGATAATATTATTAGTGCTTGAACGGGATCAACTTTCTTGTACCTAATGAACCAATATGTATACACGTATTATAGCCGTCCAACCACTTACAATTTTTATGTTCACGATCGTCTGATAACAGAAATAAAATTACATTAAAAACCAATTTAAGGTATTCAATTTTACAGACTTATAAAATATACATTATTTAATATGTATGTATAATTTTTTTTATTATTTTTATTGAACTGCAATGAGCATCACACTGTAAGTAATTATAATGTACATTTTAATGGTTGACGCATTATTTGATAACGGAACTTAAATTTTGATTTTACTTCCAACTGTACCTATACATACACGCTGTAATTGTAAGAGTCATTAGTTTTGTTATTTGAATAAAAAATTTAACTAAATTTAACTAAACCTTTTAGTTTTAAAATTTTAAACACAAATGGGTTAAAATAATAATAAATAATCATAACTTATGACAACTTAAAATATATTTTACACAAATCTCTTATAATTGAACACATCCCGATTACATTATATATAGTAGGTATTATACCTACGTTTTTTTATTTATTTAGATTTTGAGTTGAGTAATGTGATTTATTGATTTTTTTCAATAGGAAAACTGAAAAATAATTTTAAACAATGTTCATCATTGTTTTCAAATTCAAAAAAACAAAATACTATTATTATAAGTCTGCGTAATTCAAATCTAATTAATGACTTATGTACCACACTATAGTTATTTAATTGTATATATTATAATGGAGTTTTGACGCGGAGTATGGAATTTCTGAACAGCAAAAAATAAATAAAAATAATAATAATTTGGTTGTAAATATAAAGCTTTATTTTACAACTAGGACAAACTTTAACAGAAAAACCCTTGATGTCCCAACCGACCCTTCATACAAATGCACTTTATCACTTTGCAATTTTAACTTGGTAAAAACGTGTAGTGCTTTCTAAATTACCAACTCCGACAATATCAAAAAATAGAAAAAGTAATTGTGTAGTGGCAATATCACGAGACTGATGTGTTCTAAAAATCACAGTTTTTAAGTGTTTTATTAGTCAAGAGTTTGATACCCTAAAAAATAAGATATACAGTTTGTTATTATAATTTGAAACTTTGATTGATTTAGTGTTTAATACTTTAATATTGTAATAAAATATAATAATATATTAAACAAAGTATGATTTCAGCATTTGGAGCATCAATAACTACGTTACTAGCTTGCAAACAAAAAAAAAAGAGAATTAGTTGGATATAAATAACACAATAGTATTCTTACATTAAGTTGTACATATCGATAAGTTATGGAAATGCGATGATTTCGTTGGTGTTGTCTTGGATTGGACTTCGAAGAGGTCGACAGACATTTCTAAGCTTTTTCTGGTATCTATATTATGGCTTCGACAGTAGAAAAGGATGTTCTAGACCGGGAGAGGTTCTCCGCTGGTTTTACACATTACAGGATCTTCTCTGCGCATGAGATGTCCACGGGACATACCATCTTTGAGTGACCTATATGCGTAGTCTGTTGATATAACTACTTCAAGTATGATTTTATTTAGATATATTTTAAATATAAATTATTGTACCATGTACAACATAAACATAATATAAAATTAATTAATTTAGAGTACCTATAGCTTATACCTGTACACCTGTCATATAACCCGATAGGTTACAATACAATAGTCTACTTATAATTAATATAAATTATATTTTTTCATAATATGTTCATAGTTTGACGAGAATTATATTTTTTTAACTAAACTTTGAAATGCTTAAAAACAGATGATAATGCTTATCAATTGTATAATATTATCATGATGTATATAAACTTAACTGAATACCTTAAACTTGAATTATAAAAAGCCATTGTTTACCTCTTTTATCTAATTAATTTAAATCGTTGTATGAAAAATGCATATAAAAAAACTCAATAGTAAATAAAATAAATTATTGTTATTTACAATGCATAGATTATTTATCTGAGCAATTATTAGTCTTGTAAAATAACTTAAGATGTTATATTTTACTTGGTTGTGAGAATAACGTGCAATGTACAGGTATTTTAACGTATTAGCTGAAGATGAATCGAAGTAAAAATTCATATACTAGATACTAGATAGTTAAGTATACTATATTCATCATAATGTTAGAGAATAATATATTGTTGTTTTATAAAAAACGGTATTATTAGGTACTAAAGAAATAAATTCTTCAGATTAATGATAATAATTAGTTAAAAATCACAAACAACAAATTTCAGAAACCATTCAAAAGATTTCTAAACAGAAAATTAATTCGCATCCATTAAAATTATTAACGATACATAAAAAATTTAAAAAAAAAAATGTTTAAAAAGAATTATTATTATTATTTCCAATAAACATTGAATTAAATATAATGTTATTTATTATTTTACCAATTCAATGGATCGACTGCATGGTCGAAAAATTAGTCCTCGAGTATTCTATGGACTATCATCTATATCAAATTATTATTGATAGTTGAATAAGTCTTAAGTTATTAGAAAATGAATAACTATATATTATATTGAGAAGAATCACATAATAATATGATATCATGGCAGTATGTATACCTGTTTCAAATTTATTGTAGAAAAAAAATGTGTAGTTTTTGAATTTAAACAATTTACAAAATATAATCGACCGAAATGAAACAAACGAAAAGTAGAGATATTAATCGCACCTATAATACAACATAACGAAGTGTCGCGCATGATAATTATATATATTATTATTATATTATGTCGATATACGGAACACAATGTAAACACTTATCGGTATATACGCGTATTAAAATGTAAAACGTTCCGATAAATAATAATAATAATAGTAATAATATAATTCTCCTGATGTGCGCGGCATATAAGTGGTAACATTATTTTAGAACGTATAATAATAATAATAATAATATGACCCACTCCTACGGTTCCCCCCCATTGCAACAATCGCGACGGAGGCGGCAAGGATCCGTCTGTCAAAGCCACGTGCTCGTCTCGAACGCCGCGAATACCGGCAGTCACCCGCGTTCCGTTTGCCCGACCGCTACACACTGACCAGATAAAAAAAAAAAAAAAGAAAAATGAAAATGATAAATACAAACATAAAATAATACTCGTCACAGGTATCGTACCTATTGCGATCGTAATAATAATAACAATAATTTATAAGTCGACGGTTCGATTTCGATTTCATTACTATGCGAGTTACGTTACGCGTGTATAGCCGTTCGATAATGATCGTTGATTGAATCGCGCGTGTTCGAGTGCAGCAGTGTGCAGTTGTGGTGTGCAACGACGGTCGATAAAAAATATAGTTTATATATTATTTTGTTATTATTATTATTATTCGCTCATCGGACTACGGTTCAATATTTGTATTCGTTCGTTTTTAATGATATCGAGATTCCTTCGGCGCGGACTATGCAGGCCGGGGATACCGGGCGTGCCAAGTCAATGAACAGTTATTGAAAAACTAAACGAAAATCAGGTAAATATTATTAAAACATTATTTGCTGTATAAAATCATAAAATAAGATAAGTATCAGATTCTGATGCTTTTTATGTGCAAAGATGAAACAATGCCTTAATAATGACTTAATTATTATAGTACATACCTGTATTCCATTTTATTCAGATATTTGGTGTTTTTACATAATTATATTACTTAAATAATATTTTACACTTACAATCCAAAATTATGATAATGCTGTTAATTATTTCTAATTACATGTACCTAGTGGTATATTATGTACTTTACTTGAGAATATAATTTTTTATATAAAAAAAATAATAATGAAATAATAATTATATTGGTTGAAATAAATATTTTTTCTTTTGAAAATATTTGATAATTTTGTAGTCGACTATTAAAGTCTCTGTAGAATAATAATATTTATGTGCCATAAAAATATTTTTAGTACAAGTATGCATATCAAAAATGTTATAAATATGAAAATATGAATGAAATTCACATAAATATTCAATAAAATGAAAGATTTTTGATTAAATATTTCTCAATGTATTAGTATTGTTATCATGAATTATAATGACATATTATCGCCATATTATCGGCATCAATTCAATATCATTAAAACAGTGCAGAATATAAATAGAATATAAATACCACTATATAATAATATGTAGTAAGTACTGACCTAGTGGCTTATAATACGAAAAATGAACCAGATACAAATATTTCTCTATAAAAATTTAAATAATGTATGTACTTACTACAGTCGTACAGACCAACATCGTGTTATAGCATTTACTTTGTTTTAAAGTACATATACATTTTTAACGATTTTAAATCACCAGTTGTTCGAGTATATAATACTGTTATAGTGTAGTAAATGTGTAATAATAATGCACCACTGCATGAATAAAACATTCGAAAAATGTAAAACGGTTTTTACTGCATATTCGCAGTAAATAGGTACTTGAATTAATGAAAAGTCGTGTGGGTCAATGATAATAGATACGTCAAATTGACTTGGATCGAGGTATACAGAAAAAAAATAAAGTAGGAAGAAAAAAATGATTAACCGGTTTTTGTTGTATGGTCAGAAGAATAAAAAAAATAAACAGTAAGAAGAAATATACTGTACGTGTGTCGTATGATTGAAAAAGCCGACAACCATGCGCTCTCTAGCTAGACAGGATTGTCGTGTTTAAACGGCTCCAGAAATGGCAAAGATGGCCCCAAAACAGCCGCCGCAGCGATATCTGTAATTGGTAAAATTGGTCGGGGAATTTTTTTTTCTTCTCGTAGGGAGGCGTAATTTATTTTAGGTGACTTCCAATGACACCTTTTTAGGATATGTCCATTTTTACGGACATCTCGGTCACGAATTATAGGCTTTATAACACTATTATAGACACTTAAGTGTTGTATACGTAAGGGATCATTCTTCACCATTGTCTTAAGTATACATCACGTAATGCAGTGGTTTTCTTAAAATTGCAACAATATATTTATTCAATAAATGGGTTATTATTTTTTTTCAATCACACCAAATCGACCGCGATGACTATAAAATATATTTATAAAAATAAAATCGTTATAAATGTTGGGCCTGCGTTGTAAAATCTGATAATTTAGGAGCGAGAAAGTCATACACGAATAACATTTTATACTTATAGTTGGACCCAATAGCTACATCGTAGATGAAGATCGACATGTATAATATATCTTCATCGTAATAATACTTATGAGTTCATAAAACACTTTCTTTTAAATATTTTTGTAGTCTTGTAAAATTAAATTATTAAAATTACCTATTCACAATATTATAATAACAGCGCTTTGAGCGATGGCCATAAGTCACTTGTTGAATCTAAAGACGGTATTTATCTAATTACATAAATAACATAAAAAATAACTGTTTGCTCAAACCATTCTCACGGTTGTAAAAACGAAATAATATTTACATTCTCCGTCTTGTTATTATATTGTAATCAAATTTATTAAACTGCCTAAGCAATTTTTAAGCCTACGGTTTCTATCAAAATGCATTTCATCGAGTCGATATCATATTAAAACCTGTCGATCCGAACATCCAATTATAGATAATTAAATATTGATTATAACAACAAGATTACGATAGCATACTTTTTAACCATAGGTAGGTACTATTTCAAAGCACAAAGTTCATCAGATTCGTCGTATATCCATATTGAAATATCTCATATTATAGTCATATATTATATGTTTCATCAAATACAATGAGCTGGTTATACTTTATAATGTCATACATTTTCTACTATAATAATATAATCTCACTGTTCCACAATGTACCTATACGCTAATTCACAATCATTACACTCGAGTTTATTTTAATAAAATATAAATATATTATTGTGTTTCGTAAAGCAATAAATATATTCCAAGTTCAAAGTATGTTTGTATAATTTTTCAACGTGACTTCTGTGGTAGACCCCCCGCGTTGGGAAAATAACGGTCATCGGACCATAAACGTTGCACCTGGTATAAACCTATAATGCCAATGGTATGACATATGTAAAATACATGGACGATGGGTGAAATTCTATTGTTGCATAACATGCCGAATGCATCCGTGGTTAAGGTGTACTTTGAGAATCAAAGCAAATCGAGACATAAAGATTTTCTATTTAACGAGGTGTATAAGAGAATACATATTAGAAAAGTGCATTGTGTTGCGATGAATAGTTTATGATGTGTGTACCTTGTATATTCGTACGGGACGTGAATTTAATAATTCAATAATAAAAAAAACTGTTAATTACCTATTGTAGTTTTAATCAATAAAAACTATTTACGGTGATAAAATAAAGTGCACTTTTACTAACCTGGATCCAATATAGTATAATATTATGTTGAACCGCCGTTGAATGGCATACCTAATTTCTTTTACCTAAAAATACAAAGACGCGCTGTTGTCTGATTAGATTTTGATATAGGTAACTACGTTTTACATATTATTACCATCACATGTTATATAAAGTAATAAATTTAAATTTCACAATATTCGTGAAGGTTATAAAATATAATAATATAATAACACATAGAAAACGATATATGACCGTTAACCGAAAAATCGAAAAAGATTACTCGTCTTGATAATAACTAATATACCTAAGCATAATTTTTTTGATCATCTACAAGTAGGTAGATATTTCAAAAAGTAAAAAAAATTAAAATACACTCGGAGACTGAAAAACTTAATAACATAGGGTCACCGTATTAGTTCACCGGTAGTACAGATATCTAGTGAAGTCAAATTAGTGTTCGTAGAACTTGCACGTTTACTTACAGCTGCAGCAATTGCAAAATATATGAATACAAGAAAGCAATAAAGTCGTGGTTTTAGTTTTATGGCCACGCCGCCGCCGGTGCATGCCTCTATCAACTTGTTCAGGTTCAACGTGTCAGAATAATGTCGTTTTGCTACTGTTACCATAGGACACCATAAGTACTTATACTATGACACTGTGTACTGGACGTGTATACAAAATAAAATGAAAAAACAATTTTCTTCGTCGTGTTTTTATTACCGCTTATTTGTAGCGAAAATAATATATATAACGATCTCGGTCGGCGACCGTTAACATAATATTTTACTATAATATCGTCTGCGGAGCGGTGAACTAAACGT
This sequence comes from Macrosiphum euphorbiae, assembly GCA_949089665.1. Taxonomy (NCBI): domain Eukaryota; kingdom Metazoa; phylum Arthropoda; class Insecta; order Hemiptera; family Aphididae; genus Macrosiphum; species Macrosiphum euphorbiae. Next base: position 118,404,368 of record CARXXK010000001.1, read on the forward strand.
TTATATGACTTACTTACCATAGATATAAATGTATAACACTACGTACCTCCAGACCAGTAACCAAAACTTAAAGATATTATATCTTATATAATGTATATTGTATTGATACGAATAGTAAACGTGAAAAAAGCGATACACAGTACACTATACGATACTTATATACATTATAACTTACACTACGATTATACCTACTCACCTATTATACGTAGGCACAATATCATTAACTTGCAACGCATACGTCTACAGTGTGTAAGCACATAATAATAATATTGTAAGTCACACGCATACGCCTATATATACGCTATGTAACTGCTAAGTACCAATTTCGTTTATTGCCTAGGTAAATATGTTTACCAAGATTGTTTCTATGTTAATACATACACGACCATAAAACTGTCTTAATTATTACTGTATCGAATAGTCGACTGACTTTTATTATTCGAAAAAAATTACCATAATATAATACGTCTACGTGCAATCCGTCGGCTTACGCTTATCACAGGAGACGGTAACGTTGTTTCGATTACACGTCCGTATTCCCAGTTAACTGCACTGTAAGCAGATAATTGAATTCCTGTTCAATCCGAGAGGTTTTAAAAAGCATGCCCATATTTTCGTCAAGTAAATAATGGAAGTACCTATTATATATTAGGAAGAGTTTTGACGACATCAACCTCGAAACATTATAAAATAAAATCTAGAAGCACATATTTCATGTAATAATATATATTATACCGAATACTTCGGGTCACCAAGTCAAAATAATACAATGTATATACCTATATAGGTGCAGGGTAACTCGAACGACTTCAGAAATTTAATTTATTTAATTTACCTGCACTAGGCGAAAATTGTTTTAAAAATGTATTATTCAACGACTGCAATCAAACATATTATTGTGCTTACCGTTGACGTGGTTGTCAATTTTAGAATATAATATATTATTATAATAATATTAATAGGTAACCTAACCTATATATTTATCGGTTGTTGAGCTGCAGCAATCTACTTTAAATCTAAAAGTCGTATTATCGGTATACCGTAGTAATACAATTACTATTTTATTAGAACAATCGGTGTAATAATTAACGGAAACTAAGTAAAAGAAAAAAAAAGAAAACCTGATTTGCTTGTGTCGTCTTAGGCACACACAATGGAATTAATCAACAATAATAACCCGGGTTGGCGAAAATCTCTGTATTTTCTTAGCGTTTAGTGAAATGTGCTATTAATTAGACACCTTCCAATTTACTTTACTCGGACCGTGTCTAACCTAGATTAACAAGACCATAAATGTTATGAGGAAAAAAAAACTTTAATCAACAACTCACAAAACGTCTAAAATTTTAGGGTGACAGGTATAAACGGATATTTATGTTTTTTATTACTTTATTACATTATTATTTTAATTACTTTTCTATTTTACTTTCGCGTGAGAAACCGGCAGTCGTTGGACAGCCAACCGGTCTGATTAAAATCATTTTTATTTTTAATAAGTTATTATTTCTGTGTGCCCTTGAAACTATAACTCTTAATTTCTATTATAATATTATAGTTTATGGAGCCCAAAAACTGGTTTACTCCTTCCGAGAAATAAAATGAAAACGTGATTTATTACTATTTATTTTAGCTTCAGGTACATATAATATTTCCGATTAATTAATATTAAAATAATATATAATAAGGTAGGAAAATTCTGCCTCATAAAAAAAGTTGGAAGCAAGAACATTAATTCAGAAGCCTAAAACAATAATATGTATCTAAAATCTAAATGATATTTTGGTTATCGTTTGAAAACTGAAATGATTATTTAAAAACCGAAAACATTATGCGAAAACGTGTTTGGTCGTCTTAAACCAGATATTATTTGAAAATATTATAATTATACGCCGTGTGATTGAAAAATAAGTTCAATACGGAATGATGATTATTTGTTTTGTAGATAATCACCGTTGTGCGATTTTGAGAACAAGTATTATAATAGCAGGTCATTATAAATGTATAATTCAACTTGTTCTATAATGACACAATTAAAAACACTTAGGTACTTCTATAATAATTTTGATTTTGGGTAGAAAAAAAAAAGAAAACCAATCCTACTATTATATTATTATATACACACGAGTACGCTTCGTATAATTCATATGAATTAATAAAAAATTTACATGGTATATTATATATAGGTAATACGTGAAGTACCATTGTCGAATATTAGCAACATAAAAAAATAATATGCATCATAATCATAGTTTTTAATGCTATTAGTTAAAAATAAATATAGGTACGGACCTATGGAATTATTTTATTTGTACATTTAACTACAACTGTAAGCATTACACATGGCTTACGATTTATATTTTGTCATAATATTATTAAAAAATAATATCATCGTATATACATAAATTGACAATTGCTAATGCAGCTGTCTATATAGATTCAGAATTTCGGCATTAAAATACGTTTTGACTATTGAGTGGAATAAAAGATCTATTATTCGGTACATATTGCAGAAATAATAATAAGTTATAACGATAGCGATATGTTAGTCACTATAGTTAAAGCTAAAAAAATAATTTTCAACCAGAGACGCGTAAGACGTATACCCGACAAAAATAACTAGACGATAATAATTTTCAACTAAAATAGTTCAAAGGCGAAATGTTGTGGTTTCTCTTGCATTAGAATAAATAAAATAGAATAAAAGTGTCACAGGTCGGTCGAGATTCGTTTGTCTTTTAAATACTGACCAAGACATTTAGCTGGCCCGTATTGAACCTGGTACATGGTTACTCGTGTAATATATTATATTATGAACGAAAGACTTTTTTACCGAACCATTCATCAGTCTTACGGCATTTTACACTGGACGGTTAACCGAATCACTCAAATGGAACCTCTCGTAGAGATTGAATGTAACATCGTATCCTTGTGGGGATTTGTAAATCGAATTTCCCGCGGGGCTCGAAAAAAGTATTCGGATAGAGGACTTAGAGGGGATGCGCCTGCGCTATATCCGAATATATACGTTCACCGCAATTTATATCTGTTTTGTTTTTTTCGTTCTTATATTATTACTATATCCTTTATATTTTCTGCGTACGGGTTTCGTTGCCATTTCGACGATTTTGGACCTGGCTGAACTTCCAATAAAATTAAAAAAATATAATACATATGTATAAATATCATAAATAAGTACCTACATGTACCGATATGGCTTTATTACACATCTATAGACTATACTGTATATTATATATATGTATATGAGAAACAGATTTGTACGGACACGATCGAGACCATTGAAATCATTGAGATAACGATTTATGCTCAAATGTATGTTTGAGTGCTAGTTGTATTATACATAATGATATGTACGCCTATACTAACAACCAAACCAAATAATATGATTACTATTGTGTCCTAGAAAACGACTATGGCTAGGGCGGCTAGTCTGTGATGGTTTTTATCTGGTATTCAAAGAGATTCTGCAAATCATAATAATTATATAGGTACCTCTATGTACGAGGTAATGGCCACTGCCAAATATTGATTTTCACCCAAACCCAAATTTCGTTTTAAACTCTCCGAATTTAGATCAAATAATAATAGTAATTATTATCACAAATTATAATCCAACTACTACGAAGGTACATTTATCGTTTGGTTTTTGGTGGAGAATTTGTATGGATAGTAAAATATTTGTTAAATATTATCAAATTGCCGATAATCGTAGAATATACACGTTGATTGAATTCAGTCTGTAATATAATATGCGCAGAGTTCAATAAAGTATAATTCGACGAATTGTTTACTATAACGTATATTATATTATACTCTTTATTTGTGCATCAATTGATTCAAACTAAAAAAAAACCCTAAAGTTTTAGAACAACTAAATAATGAATTAACGTTAATAAAATATTACCTACATATGTTAAGAATATATTATGATTATTTTTTTTTCATCTGGTTACGATATATTTGGAATGGGTATACACACGCATTATTACCTCGTTGGTATGCATTAACCACGGTTACCTATATCGTTTAAGTCTAATTTAATACCTATTAAATACCTACACGAACATTAATTGTATTGATTTTAGTTTAACTATAGAATCTTATAATTATATGAGTTATTAAAACCTATTTAGTAGAATATTATTATAATGTATGCCTAAATCGTTTGGAATATGTATGGTAAATTAATCGTATCATACAGAATATAATAATATCATATTATTATTTAAATTGTATATTATATTATGATGACACGAAATGGACTATGGAAACCTCACAGGACATCCTAAAATCAAGTTGGATATTATTATGCATACATAGTACAGATATAATGTAATTTGACGCCTTATTATGTGTTGTAACGAAATTCGGCGTACCTACCTACTATATGAATTATAAATACCTAACTAATAATCAATAATAGTCTATAATATACTTATTTACCTTGCATACTAGGTTCGTTAAGGCACACAAGAATCGTACACGAATACATGTTAAAATACAACAATTTTTTTTTGCACAAATGCTTTCTCGTGTTTTCCATAAATTTCTTTTAAAACAAATTATGCGCGATTGTTTGCGAGCTTTTGAAGACAACACTTTCACCTGATCCCGCGGCCGACTCGTGTGCCCATAGGTATACCTATAATATATCTTTCTACATTATACAATAATATGTATTAAAGCGTTAATAATGCATGTTTGGCTCTAATAACTCGCTGCAGACAACGATTTACGCTTGCTCTTTGTTTTTCCGAGTAGTAATAATGATATCATATAGGTATATATATAAAAAATAATAATTAACTAGAAGATGGGAAAATTAACGTCCTACATACAACACGCCCGACGTGCACATTATATCCTGCACTCGGTATGTGCACGGTGCGTACGATATTATATGTATAACGATTTTAATTAACACTGGAGACGTGTTTGTAAGCCGGATGTCACATGATGTCTCCGCTTATGGACGATGATCCACAGGTCGTGTCATTTTCAAACTCACACACAAATATCTGCGTAGTGTATATAATATAGCAGCCTCAACAGTTGTACGATATAGTGTAATAATAATCATGTCGACATATTTACGAGAAAATTTAAAGTTCTGTTAAAATACGCGCTGGAGGAGCCAAACTAGTGCTCAGTCGCAATACTAAAAAAAACTAACTATTACGATTATCTCTGGAGAAGTATATAATACCTACCTACGCATCTACTTCGCAGTCCATCCGTCACACGATATTATTGTTATCTTTAGTTGTATTTAAACAGCGTTTTGATAACAACCAACGTCAATATATTATATTCAATGATAAATCGTAACATACCTAATTCAACAAATTAACATGCGATAGGTACTTGTCAACTCAAACGTTCAAAAGCACAATTTATATGTATAGGTACAAGAAATATGATAACACAAAAATGACTGTCGTTTTTATCTTTGCCAAACTTTTCTTCAGTTTTGGTTTTTTGTTCCACATTTCTGCGTATGACGAGTTTAACGAGTCGTAAAAAGAAAGAAACATCGAAGGAAAACATCAACATGTGACTAAATTATATTATCTTCGTTTTTATTTTGAAAAAATGCTTATCTACTATTATAATAAGTGTGCAACAAAACTTTTACATTTTACCAACTTATTGGGTGTAGGTAAATGAACAAATTGTTTTTAGTATATGATCAGATACCAAAAATGTTTTTCATAATAATATAAAATATATTTGTTGAGATAAATAAAATTTAAAAACAAAAACAATTTCCACTCATCAATAAAATTATAACAGTACAATAGAGATCTTTTATAAAAATGTACAAAAAATATGTTCTGAAATCAAGAAGTATAGCATTATGCATTACAATATAATATTTAAATTCGTCTGAATATTGAAACCAAGTTTAACTGGTTGCTGTGGTTAGGAAATAACAATTTGTGATAGAATCGTGGTTGACCGATTTTCATCAATCGCCGAGATGTTTCGTGTCATTATACAAGATTTATACGTGGGTATCTACCTCATTAAGCATATAGGAATAATTATTTTTATAATAATAAGAGTGCACCGATGAGTACCGTTCGAATCCATCCGAAACCGAATTGGCTTGTACAAATAATAATATTATACTATGATCATGCCCACCGCACCGGTATACTACAACTGGTAGTTCACTGCGAGAACGGTAGCTGCTACGATATAATAATAATGATAATAATTGTCATAATAATAAATATAAATATAGGTATTATTATGCGGACGTCACCGAGAGAGATATTACGATGTATAGGTAGGTGGGTAATAATAATATGTTCGAAGCGTACCCTGGGAATCGCTAGCTTTTATCGGTCGCAAACCGCTGCAACGGGGAGTAAAAACGTCGGAATTGAATACGAGTATGAAAAAATAATAAAAATTACAAGATAAAAAAGATAGCTATGGGCTCCGGTGTGGCCCACTAAAAAATAGAGAGAAAAAGACTATTGCGCGGCAGCTCTCCCGACCGGGTTTTGATAATTTAATTACAATAAAAAAAAAAAAGAAAGATAATCGCGAATAAGGCACAGGGCCGCAGGGTGTGATTTGTGGAATTTTAACGACCGGACCCTCCGGGGGGGAACGTTCTGCACACTCGCGAGCACACGCTCTCTAACACATACATACGCACACACTCACACACGTATACCAGATTACCGGTTACCATCGTCGGCAGTTGTACCTATATACCCGTAACTAGAATGACCGTGCGCACTTTGAGCGTATAGAAAAGATTCGTGTTCGGAACGGAATGAGATAAATGGGGCTCGTGTGTTGAATTGACAGCTGCAGTGACAGAAACGGACCAAATGATCAAACGTCATAGCGGATAGTAACATAACGAAAACACAATAATAGAGTCTGCAAATATTGTTTGTTTTTTATTATTATTATTATTATTATAGTCATATTATAATCATGCGATGTACCCACTCATATCGATTGTTTATCAAAAATTATTAAAAGCTGATATTATTATTTTTGAAACAAAATCAAAACTTTCGGTTTTAAGGTTAAAATCAAAATAATATAATGGATAATATATATTATGTGTAAGCAATAAGTGGCAAATCAGCATAATATAATTAGTACATATTGCAATATACACAAAGGTACAGGGTATAAAAAACGTGCAGTTTGAATATATTATTATTCGCAAACTAATATTATATTAATATATTTTATAAACCGTTTTTTTTAGAAGATAAACATTATAGGTATATGTTGGCGGATGTAATAACTGTGACCTTGTATAACTGTGCCTGTATATTATATAGAAAATCGCGGTGAAATTTACTCTTTATTATCAGAAACTTAAAAAAAAAAACGACCAAGTAGGTACCTATATAATATTAGGTTCTTTGAATGGTAACTATTATTATAATGTCCGTGAAAACGAGTTGACCTATCTATTTTTTTACCACTGTTTATTGTTTATTCTTTTTTTTTAACAATCATTTAATGAATATTATTATAATACAGCAGCGACTGGTACTGAGGTACATAATATTTATTTATATATATTTTTTTTTTGTAAAAAATTCTAAAATAAACATAATTTTTGATTTCTTATTTTTATCGGTTGGACCCATATACGAGTAGGACTAGATTTTGGCTGACAAAAAATTTCTAATCAATATCTATACACTCGCATATGCGTTATCTGATGAAAACAACTTTATTACTAATCTTAAAAAGATGCAAAAGACATCCGGAGGGTTTCTTAGGCTAGCATAAAATTGCAATTGAAAACCTGTTAGTTCAGTATTTCAGTCACACGATTTCAATGCTTTCAAGCGAGACACGTTTATTGAAGTGCATTCACGATTCACTAACAAACAATTATTAAACGGTTCTTTACTTCTTTGAGATCCTACTTTATTTATTTCTATATTTTTATTTTTTAACTTTTTAAAGTCAAAAAAATAATGACATTCTATAATTTGACATTCGTATACCAAGTATATGGTATTTAGCTTTACTCGCTGACCCGAAAATAAAAGCTTAAGTATCCTAAGTTTTACTAGGTACCTATACTTGATGTATACGTTTTTTAATTGATTACCTAGTTTGTTAGTATATTTTCTATTCTTCGCCATACCAGATCATTATCATATTTATTTACATACTTATGCTTAATGTTTTTAGTACATACACATGTATAGTATCATTTTCTATTATTAACAAAAAATCTAGTAATTTGGTTAGTTTATTCTGATACTTTCTATGTACATAGTGTAGAAAAATGACAATTTTATAATGTTTACTATGGATAATTTAAAATATATTATATCTATTTCACAGTGTCATAATTATAGACAAAAGTAAATAAATATATATATTTTTTAATCCAATTCCCAACCAGATAGCCATGAAAATTATAATAATCATTGTGGATTTTTTGCGTTTTATCTCGTTGCTCCACTAACAGTCTGAAAAAGAAAAAAAACGATTCTGCAGGACAAATCACATCGAATTAAACGCTATAAGCAGTGAGTAACTACGTAGAATACAATACGTTGGCACAAAACAATATAGTAATAATAATAATAATAATAATAACAACAATAACATAAGTAAGTGACCAAAGTTTTCAGGTTACTAGATTGAGAAGACGGTTGTTAACGCCGTATCTAATGGCCTGCTCGTAGCGTGTCAAAACGTATGAATTCCTCGGAACAGTCGATCCGGACCAACCATTATCCGAAGGTTTCTGATAAAGTTTCGTATGCAGCTTAACCTGTATTATTTGGGATCGTTATGTTCCGTAATTGGACAGGAAAAGGTAACAACAACAACAACAAAAAAAAAAATAATACAAAAAATATACCAATTATGGAAAACTCGTTCGACCGCAGATGATCTGAACAAATAAGATTTGCGCAGATGGGTTAAAAACGTTAAGTAAGCTTTCGGCGTTCATTGGATGAAAATACAATATAACTAAAATACATATTATAATCACACAGCGTTACCCATCATACATTTTCGAACGATAAAAATAAACGCATCAATCATAATATCTGTCACGGTAGATATAATTATGACGACGATTGACGAATGTTTATACGGAAATTTGAACTTTAAAGTTTGACAGGGATCATAACAATGACGTGTAATGTGGTATTATAACGGTTATATAATAATTGATAAATAACATCTTATAACGATAAAAGCAGTTTCATGATATTATTATATAACACGCAGTTGAACAATTACTAGGAGATTAGATTAACCTACTCGTTTAATTACTTGGGAAACAAATTAGTATGTCAGTTAAAAAATAAAGCTTATCAAACTTGGGAATTTAATACACTCAACCTATACTACATATTATATAACTATGATATTTGATGCTTATTAAAGTATATTTTTGTTATCCCTTTAATTTGTATACGGCTTTTAAAAAAGTACTAATCAACTAAAATATAAAAAACAATATTTTAACATCTCATATAATACAAGACGGGTTACCCATCTTAAACTAGTATATAATAATATCTTAAGTAGTTCCTCTTCCTCGATAGATTTGTAATAAGAAAATAATGAATATTTAGTTTTATTCATTATTATTAAATATTAGGTATGTAACGTATCTACATGATTTACACTATAAAGGTTCTTTAGAAATAAAAACGTGTTACACCCATGTATGAATAATACCATTAAAATGGATATAAATATTAATTTTACCGTATCGTTCGAGTGTATAATTTAAGAACTTAAGAATTACGTTTCTAAAATGCGTTATCATTATTTTTGAACATTTTATTATCGAGATACTCTCACGGTTATAATAAATTGATTTCAACATTTCGCTATAATCGCAATGCATTTTTTAAAAGTACGAATAAAAGACGACATCGTTAAACACCACAAACTCGAAAGTGCATACTATTATACTATATCCTTCTTTATACCGTAAATATTATTCAAATATTATGTTTTTACATATGCTAATGGATGTCATTGAAATATTTAATAAAAAAAAAAAATTATAATAATAATATTTATTTACTATATACCTAAACGAAGATTAAAAAAAAAAAGGAGAAGAATGTTTACACTCAGCGATGTTCGGCAATCCAATCGTTATGTTTTCAGGTATGCGCTTTTCATGTAATATTAAAAAAAAAAAAATTACTGAAAAATCTACGTTTTCGTTTACATCGCGTTAACACGTCATACAATTTTATTATTATCTTCAAATAATAATTTTTCTCACCTGCGTAAAATCAAAGTAAATAAATATAATAATATGTATGTAGCAACAATTTCCTCAAAATAATAACAGCTGTAGTGGGTACTGTGACAATTTTGTTTTTTTTTACATATTATACTTACCATGAGAATAAAAATAAAACGAACGAAAAATATTAAAATCAGTTCCTAAACAGGTCGATGGCAAAATCGTTATTAATTCTACGTACTCGCGGCTAACATAATAATAATATTATTATACTGCGTGTGATGACATTCTACCGCGGTAGTGGTGTCAGGAGCCGATTAGAGACGTATTATACCGGACGTGTTTTCTCCGTGCAGCCACAATATACGTACTTATCTAAATAATATAATACATATTATATATATATATATATATATACGTGTTAGTGTAACATGTATAAGTATTATATTATTATGTATAGGTGCCTGCACATCAAACACGTGCTACCGCTCGTGGATAATTATTATTGTTAGACCATTATCACCGGTCGCCGCTTAAGTAACGACCAGCCAATTATTATTATTGTAATGATATTATTTTTTTTTCGGTAAAAAACTACGAAAAAGAAAGTGAATCGACGTGTTCATAGATAACAATATATAGGAGCGCGGAAGAGGCAAACGCGTCATTGAAACGACGACGACTAAGACGACTACGACGTTGCAGGAGACGTCGTTGTACGCTATTATACACAATAAACGGCTATTGTCATGGAAAGTTCATTGTGCCTTGTACTGTGCCACTCACGCACGCACGCACGCACACAAATTCGGTTACGTCCATAACCCACACACACACACACACACACACACATGATACGTGATATAAGCACAGCGTGTCGCGTGGACGGCCTTCCGAAAATAATAATAATAACGACGATAATTATATTAAGAGAATAAAAACGAGAAAAACTTTCCTCTCGCATGACGTAAGCTCGGAGGCGACAGAATTGTGCAACACCAGAATAGACCCGTCATATTATTGTCGTAAGTCACATAACTCATAACACAATAACGCGGATGAAACGTCATCGAGGGTATCTATATATAGGTACCTACCGCAGTGTAGTAGGTCAAGACGTCGTATTCGTCTCGTAATAGGTACCGTACCTATATATTATTATTATTATTATTATTACTATGTTTATTGGTTATAATGACAATGAATAATATTATTATGTTTATTTTTGAATCCTGCTGCACCAGCAGCTACTGTCGACACGGGTACCTCTACTATTATGTAAAATAACGTACCTAATCTGTACTTATAACATAATATAATATACATAAATGACGTGCTCATACTGCATAGTACACTCTAAGGTGAGAACCGATAACTGATAAAATGTTTTAAAAAGAAAAGTGCAAAACATTTCATGTTATGGGTAAAAATAATTTGGTAAATAAGAAAAAAAAAATTAAGATTGAATATTTTCATTAATTAAAATAATATATTCGAAAACAGTACAATACGAATAATACAATAAGAACCAATTTTATCACAACATTTATAAGAAAAAATGTGTCTTACAAGTAATCATATTAATATAAACTATATTATGATTATTTAATTGTAAGATAGAACAAACGTAATAATACTTTCAGGAAATAAAAATACGTCTTTTTATTTTTATAAAAAAAGGTTTTTACTCGTATCACAACGTGATTTATTTCATAAAAAAAATTACAAATTGATCTTAAAAGCTGATACACAATGATTTATGGTGTTCTACTAGAATAGTCACTGTCAGTTTTATTTTGTAGTCATTGCAACTTATCAAGGTAGTTGCAAAGAGTCAGATAATTTGTCATTACGATTTATAATATGTGAAGATAATCCCATCAATAAAGTCGTGTTGCAAATAACCACGAATGACGTTTCAACCAGACATTTTTTAAGATATAATAATGGACTGTTTTTTCAAAAAATAATATTATTTGACTTTTCTTTACCTACATTAAATATAACACGTATTCTCCACAAGTAAAATAGAAGATAAGAAACATAAAGTAGCAAGCTATATTATGTCATAACTTATAATCATTATTTTAATAATTTTAAACTATAAAATAATTGTTTGATCATTTTTTGTACCTATATCGAGTTTAAGTAAGTAACTAATACGTAATATCATTGAGTAGGTATAGATAGTTATACTTATACTCAATGGTAATATTATAGTTTTAAAATGTAAAGTGATTAAGTTATGAATAATGTTATGATAGAATATTATACTTAAACCAATTAATAGACAATATATTCATTTATGAACTTATGCTTTTTAAAAAAGATTAAACCTTGTTTTTTTTTTTGGTATACCTTTGCAGTTGACTGTTGTGACAGGGTATTTCTATATAATATTATGCTATTTTGTTTCCTATCATTTGTTAAGATATTGTACTGTTCTCAAGAGTAAATTAATTACTAGACGTTCCATATTATAATATTTTGTAGTAGACCTATTCATAATTCATAATATATTATCATATATATGTTTACATTGAGTGTACGTTAATTTTATTACGTGTGTTTTTTCATCTTATTTCCTATACACAACGTTTCCATAGAGATGAACGAAATCATATCATATTGTGGCTATTATATTGTTATTATTGAATATCACGCTGATTTGTTTAAATTAGGTCATTATTCACGGTTTGTTTTATACACAAACTCGGACGACACCAGATTGTGGTTTCTAATATTATTATTGTTGTTGTCGTCCCGAGGCCTACATTGGTACAATTTTTTCGTGTACCTATACGTACATTTGTTCAGGAACACAATACCAAACCTGCTATTATTATTATATTATTGTATTATTTATACGTTTCTTAAGTTATTTTATTTGTGATGTACTGACCGGATGATGGGCATCGATAAAAAAAAAAACGTAATTTATTAATCGCCAGAAGTTCAATATATAAACTGTGTAAGCACTTGAAGAGTATAGATTTCTTTCTGTTTTAAATCAATAAGGCCATCAAATTATATATACAGTACGACTAGTACTTGCCTTTACAATTGTGTACATAAATATAACACTGTCAGCTATTTTTTGAAAAGAATATTGACACAGTTACAAACAAGACCATTTGTAACATACGAGCATGTTTTTAGGGATTATTTTTTATTACTTTGTCTATAATGGTCGTCGTGAACAAATCCAATAGGAGCCATGCACATATTTTGTCAAATTTAAATAACCATTATAAAGCACTTTTTGTTTTATTTATTTAATTTAAAAAATATGGAAATTTCAAATAGTATTGGTATCATATTATTCTTGTCAGAGTCTGTATTATAATGTTTATTTAAATAAAAAGTTTTATAGTAGTCATTTTATTATTATTACTATTACTAATATTAAGAAGGTGGTAAAGTTAGACAATCATTTTGTGGTTTATTATTTTTTTAAACTGTATACTTGAATTAAACTTAAGCAAATTTGTACAAGTTAATAAATTGTTGAAGAATAATCTCACTTTCTTAATAGTTCCCAAACATTTTGAGGTCTCCATGTTCTGGTATGTCATTTTTTTCCGGCTGTTGTGTGTTTCTAAATATATATTTGTAACCATCAAAATATTTATTACATAATTTTTTTACTATCACACATATAATAGTTAAATTTTAGTATGAAATTTGTAATATGATACATTACATTTTTTTTATAACTATTTAGGTATAGGAACAACTGAATTGGTAATTTTGTTAGAAAAACAATTGTGTATGATTATATTATCATACAATTTCAATTAAGAAATTTGACCACTATACGTATTACAACAGTGAATTACATTACTTATTACAATTTTTAAATCACATAAGTCAATAAATAAAATATAATTCATCATTACTGCAGTTACATGGCAGGATAAGTTGAAAGTTTTTCTCGTATAATATATGATTGCATGCATGGCTTTCATTCACTATATAGTTGCTCTTCTAAAGTTCTGAAGCATTTTATATACGATTTTGGGTCAAAACACAAACTTTATTTTGCATAAAACTGACAAATGACCGCGAATAAACAAAAAAAACTGTTCAGGTAGGATATTATAATAATATTAAGCGCTTTTCTGACGTGTTTATCTAGCATAAAACGTCACGTTATATCAGTATGAACAGACGAGGGTCACGATTTTCGCGGTTTTTTCCCCTTCGGTGACACCTGCAGTGTCTTGTAAGTTGTAGTCGTCCGATTGAAAGTTGGAATATTGTTTAGGAATGGAAAAAAAATGGTTTTCCCTTTCTTCTTTTTCGTCTTTCAGTCTTTCCGTCTTGGACATGTTTGGTATTTGGGTACCTACCTTTCCAGGTCGCCATTGGGTATATATTGGCTGTGATTGTGAAAGCCGCGTAACGCTTTGACATTGATCGATAATTTACATACAATGCATGTAAATATAGGAGCTTCTACATCGGGGTACTATTTGCCCGTATTCTGTCTCGTTCTTTTTCCCCGCCCTTCGTATCTTCCTTTACTATTTTCTTTTCATCCACACATATCTGTTGTTCTGAGACGGCCATAAATTTAAACAGTTCCCCTTACCGATTTCACTTCAAGATAGAGAGAAAACTACACTATTTTTATTTATGAAGCGCACAATATAAAAAAAAATACTTTTTCATAGATATACATTTATAGTAAAGTTAGCGTGTACTATTTTGTATAATTTTATTCTATAATATACGATTTTAATAGCTTATACTTAAACTGTATAACTATGAAAGTATAAGCTTATTATTAATTTATAGTTTGGTTTTAAATTAACTTTTTATAATATCGCCACAATTAGTAAACACTTTATACATGTCAAAGTCCATAAACTTAACTTCCTAATATAAATAAACAAACTAGTCTCACCAAGAAACACTTACCTATAGTAACATTATTAAGCACAAAACTTAAAAAAAAATTTTTGTAGTTTTCATTTTAAAATGTATCGTATGAATGTGTATATATATTTCTGGATGTGATCAAAGGATGTGACATTTTGAAAAATACGAAAGTTTAATCTGAAGCGAAACGCAATAAAAAAACCTGTCAGACCGAAACGTTAACTAAAATAGAACACCTGTGTCGGGGTATTGCTTCATTTTCTAAAAAGTCAACTCCTATATTTCCCCTTATAAACATCAGTGTGTAGTTTTGAATACAAATATAATCAAAAATATTGCATTGATTTTATTTTAAAAAAGGATTTAAAAACACTATAGGTATAATTTGAAAAAATAGTTACACTTATAAATAATAGTTATTAGTACTGATAAAAATTAGATAAAGCAATAATACAAATTATACTTTAAAGATGTAACAAAGTTAAGAAGTTTAAAAAAAAATTTCCCTTCTGAACCGGTAAATAATAATATAAAGTTCGATACTATAAAAATTAACGAAAAGATTATAAAGACTGAGAGTGAAGCACTCGTCTCACATAACTCACTTAGAGACAAGCTAGTGTAGAATTGTATGGTTGTTGTTTGTTATACTATACATTTGAATGCAATCATAAATCATCGTATTCGTAAATTGATTCTGAGTTAAGTGCGGTTCATTACATTCCATGGTGATTATAACAGTTATTTATGGATAAACATTTTTAAAAAGTATTGAATATAGTTTAAACAAAAATTATTGATGAATATGATGTGACAACATTGATTTAAACTTTAAAAGAAATATTAAAATGACGTAAACATAAATACTTTTATATGATAAATTGTATCTATCGTTCTAAATTAAGAAACTAATTGCATATTATAGTCAAAATATAGTCAAAATATTTTTTTTTGATTCCATACCATAATATATTGTGCAAAAACACGTTCCATTCGAAATTTAAATTTAAATTGTATTTTAAATTAAGCTCATACGTTATATTATAGGTACGTTATATACTTATATATGTCATACGAAATATATACTATAATATATTATTCTAGAGATAAATAACTATTTCAAGTGTGCCTGATTGGTTAAAATATGTATTAACTTTGTAATGATTTATGTGTATAAGAATCGGTAAATTGATTTATGACCCATCGACCATCGTCACCTTATACTGCATGAAAAGGTACTATAGTATTAGGCCGTATGTGAATTCAAAGAAGATTTTACTCTAATCACAGGTGTCAGGTTACGATTTTCCACACATTTGCAACTCTAGATGTTCCAGGGGTCCATGTGAAATTCAAGATACGCATAAGTCATGATTATTATACGTGAGAGGCCATGTCTTGTGTGGTCGACACGAATATTTTACAACGAAAATACAAAGGACCTAATTCTTATTGGGTTATTACATTCTCAACCCCAGCTCTCTGTTCAGAAATCTATACACACTACATGAAGTATCCAATTCATTATACAGCGTGCATGTATCAAACATATTTTAATTTGGTAGGTATAAAAAAAAACGGATGTATAAGCAAATCATTTGCATGAAAATGGAGTTTTTGTTAATAAATATAATTACTATTGTAAATTATTAATACATTTGGCTGACATAATTAATTAAGAAGTGTATAGAATTTTCTGAATAATATTACATTTTACTAAGTCATGTTTTTAACTGTATAATCAATGGAATCATATTTATCAGAAATTCAATATATTAAAATAATAACTATTACGTATATAATGTGCAATACATTTTATATTTTTTGCGTGGTTTTACTTTTAAAAATAATGTTACAATCATTACTTTGTAAAATTAACAAATCTTCAAAATCTTTTTTAGACTATTAAAATATTAATCAAATATTTTTTATAGCTTATCGGACTTATTACATTCTAAAAGCATTTTAATAATGAAATAAACACATTAAATATTTATGAGAATTAATCACTATTTTAAGTATTAAAACAAATATCGAACTTTATAAAACAATGACTTCAGTTTTTAATTTTTTAATTTTTAATGATTCAAACATTTAAATTTCTAACAACGTCTAAAAGGTATGAATAATATTATAAAAAAACAGATTATAATGGTAGATGAATAAAAAAAAATTAAAGAGTTAAAAATTTCTTAAAAAGCTAAATTTCATAAATATAATATATAATATATATAATACTTAACTTCTCTCTTTTAAAAACCTTTTAAGTTTTGAATTTTAAAGTGCCTTATAAAATAATTACTACCTAATCTAATACGTACGTTTATATTAGTAAGTAATTAGGTGTATATATTATTATGTTTATTCAATATGTTGTCTATTTAGTAGTAAATGTATTTATTAATCCGATTGAATGGATGTCATGTAAATCTTGAGCATGATTTTAAGACAACAGTCACTAACGATAACCTCTCTTTACCATCTACCGCTATAACTTTAAACAATGTGTAGCAGGTGCTTACAACGAGGATATCTTGTGGTACAAAATATACCTATACCCCTTAAAACCATTATAATTATTTTTAATCCAAATACTCAAGTAATATAATACATGAAAAAGCAATTAAAATTAATTTTATAGTTTTCCTATAAAATATATACTGAATAATAGTTATAAAGAATTAAATTTTAACAAATGTAGCTGCACTATGCAAAAAAAAAATAAAAGCAGTCTTACAAAAAAAATATTTCTTTTATTTATTATTTTCCTTCAGTAGTCTAAAGAAATACTTTAATCTGATTACTTAAAGCTTAAAATTAACTTGTTGAAATTATTTTATTTATTTTAATTTGATCTAAAGTTATACACTGTACGATTTTTTTTAATAAGTAAGTATAGTTACTATTTTAAACTTTTAAAAAAATATGTAGGTAGGTCTACTGATTACTATAACATTTATTATATAGTTCATTATAAATTTAAACCATCTGATTCTTAAACGGTATGTTTAGGAA
Organism: Macrosiphum euphorbiae; assembly: GCA_949089665.1. Classification (NCBI taxonomy): domain Eukaryota; kingdom Metazoa; phylum Arthropoda; class Insecta; order Hemiptera; family Aphididae; genus Macrosiphum; species Macrosiphum euphorbiae. Next base: position 118,422,513 of record CARXXK010000001.1, read on the forward strand.
ACTAAAAACACATAATTTTAAAATAATAAAAAATGTTAGCACACGCACACGCGCGCATATAAACAAGGTCTTAATTATTCAGTATTCCCCTAATTTTACATTAAACTTTATTTTTTGTTGATACGTCTTAAAAGTTTGTGATCACAGTCGTATTTTCCTTACCTGCATTTTTTCTCACTAAAACATTAACTATAAATTAAAGCTTCTTCTCTATATAAAAAAAAATCAATCCTCCCTACACCATGCCCTTAGGTTTGGTGTAGAAGAACCACTAACTTTACCTTACTACATTACTACTTTACCATCTATTCTATCAAAACAAATATTATTTTATTTTAATAGCAGCAGACATAGCAATTTTACTTGTTTACATAGGGTTTATAATAAATGTTATATTGTGTAATATGCAGTATTTACTATTTAGTACAAAATTCTAACTGATTTAATCATTGAAATTTATTGTAGGATAAAAACTTTTTTCTGTGGTAAATGGATTTCTCTATATTAAAAAAATTATTTTTTAACAAAATAGGTATACATTTATTAGAAAAATTATTTCAATAACTTCAAAGTCGATTAAAACATAAGGTAAATCCTAAAAATTCACTACTGTAACTTTAATTTGCTCAACCCTAGCATAGCATGTACAAATGTTTTAATATAAAAGTTAATTAGAATGTTATTCATAAAAATGGTATTTCAACCGTCATTTGTATAGTGACTTGAGGCAAGACAATACAATTATTTTTTAAAGCTTTGTAGGTTTTCTATAGGTATATGAAAAAATAGATCCACCAGAAAAGTAAAAGGAAAAAGAAGAAAGCTTAACAATAATAATAAAGACTCCCGTTGATATAACCAATCCATTGATTTCTATGAAATTCTCATCACAGATGACCTGTCATGTTTTCGTGGTAGTTTTTGCATCCAAAATGTACAGTCCAAGGGGGCATCCAATGATCATGCAGTTTTATTCTCTTTATAATGTACAGTGTAAATACACAATTACTACGATAGAGACCCGTCACGTACATGGTATACTTTCACTTTGTAACCTTATAGATCACATTGCTGTCGATCATCATCAATGCGTTATTGATAGGTTGTTTCTGCTACCAAAATGGGCCGAGTTCTCAAATAATATGACTGGGTGTATAGAAGGTGCAAAAAAGGACACTAATAAGTCAGTTGTGGCAGAAAAAAGTCCAATAACGCTATAATTTTTTTCCTGTCTGTTTAAATCGGAACTTGTAGCAGGTCGAATCATCATACCTTGAAAGTAAACACTATAATATTCATTCATATTATTTTTTTTCAATGTTTGGTAAGCAATCAGTCGACTCAGCAAAATGTGGTTCAGATTATGTTTTTGTCGAACATAATGTAAACACGTGTTTGGTTATAGGGTAATTACGACGACAAATCGTAAGACAGAATATCATCGCTTTCTAATGTATATGAGACGATTGTAATCTGCCGTGTGCATATATAGTAGTTCCATAAGAGATACCGATCTGATTGGACAATGTTACATTGTATTCGTTTAAAATTTTTATTTGGATAAGTGTTACGTCGTTAAAACAACTTCAAATACAAAAGCCACGAAGAAATGTAGTTTTAAATAGGTACGTTTGAAACGGGATTCCCAATTGTTCGTTAATGTATTATATTCCCACGTCGGCTATGTCAAACTTTTAGATAGGTACCAATAATTGACATTTTTTTTAATTTATAAAATTCTGAATTTAACTGTAATTTTTGTTTATATAGTTTCGAATATTATTATCATTATTTATTTATTTATTTTTTTTTTATATACATATTTTATTGTAGAAAACGAAAACCATTAAACATTTTTACGTACCGACAGTTCAATTTTCCAATTCATTTCATGACAAATTATTTTTATATAGTATTACAATTTAATAAGTATGATGTGTAATATTTTAGCAATTTTCTCAATTTTTATAATACTAAATATTTCAGTATTTTGTTGAACTAAATTTCGATTTTAGATCATTTATTTTACAAGTAACAAAAATAATTAAAAATAGTTCCGATAAACAATTTTGAATAATATTTCTAATTTAAATTCTATGACAACTTATAAAAAGACAACGGATAACAGTGAATAACATATAAAACATGAAATTGGAGGTCAAAAGCTAAACATAGCTTGACCAAGAGAATCAAAAGAAATGCAGGCGGTGGTATATGTATAGTACCTATATATTATATTATACTCACGCGTGTTATACGCAAAACCGCAAAATGTGATATGGGATAATCATTTTGTTTCTTCTAATATCATAGATGCTTTCTTTTTACATAGAAGAAGAATATTCAGCTAGAGAGTATAACCAGGTCTGATTTCATCTGGTCAACAGCGGGGGGATAAGGCTCGAAACTAGTTATTATTACCACGTAGGCTTACTTACAATTTGCTTAGATTACCCGTTACATGAACAGTGACTATCGGTAATAAAAATCCAAAGTAATTTGTATTATATTATTCAATAAACCTCGGTAAAGAATAAAAATAAAAATATTGAAGCAAAACATGATAATAATATTTTCTATGTATATAAAATTGAATTGCAATAGGAACGCAAATTAAAATCAAATATAATATATTTTCTAGAACAAAATGTACTAAGTATAACTTACAATAATTGTGAAACATTGAGGTAAAGTCAAATTAATAGGTATAGTTTATGGTTTTGGTTTTGGTAACCTAACAAATAACAGATGGCAGATGGTTATACAAATTTAGAAATACGAAAATAAGCCAAGAGGTCCCTAAAAATGTATTTATAAACAATCAAAATTAAATTAATGATTTCATTTATGTTACTGAAACATCGAACAGTATCTACAATGGAAAATGAGTATAAACAAAAAAATAAATTTGAAATTTTAATAATTCATGTGTGTTGAATACATGAGTTCAATATAATTATCATCTAATTCAGATTGTTATTTCTACTTACAAATTAATAGTTTTGTTTTAAAATTTGGTTGAAAACATCAATTATCAATAATTAAGTATTATAATATCACAGAAGAGAATAATTATTATTCTTACGATACAATATAATATATTAGGTATTTTAAGTCTGATCAAACATATTTTGTTGAATTCCGATACAAAACATTATAATATTATATTTATGTATTTTCAATAAGTCCAAAGTGCTATTTTAAAATTTTTTTTTTTATTTTATATAAAATGGGCCAACTAAATATTCGTCTGTTAAATTATTTTTATTATTATATAGATACCATATTATGGGTATTATGACATTTAGCATTGAAACTTGAAAATATTTTTGTGAGGTCATTGTCCGAATAGCGATTGTATGGGTACATGGCAATATAGACTTGTATATTGTATTTTATTATTTCATAGACTGTTGAAAGTGATGTAATTGAATACTATGGAGAATCGTATATCTATACTGTATAAAATGGCTAGTGTTATAATCATAATATATCTGCGATGGGTCTAGTAGAATAGTTCTACTGACTTCTGTACAGTTACTGTAGACATACAGACTAGCTGTGCTGCTGTTATCAGCCGACTGCGAAGAATCAATGTAGGTACAACAGGTTTGTGGTACTAAAGGGTGGTGATCGTAATTGTTATTGATAATATTGGAAGCCGAGGGGGTGAGGACCAAACGTTGTATGTTCCACTCACCTAATCGGTTACTGGGTTTGCTAAAAGCGAAAACGACGTTTACTACAATACTGTTGGTGTTAATGATGCGTTAGAACGAGTCTATTAATAGGTGAAAATGAGTAGAGTGACCGCGATAAAAATTTACACACATATTTTGACGGCCATTGTTTAATCGAGCGTACTTTTAACATTTTCGATTTAGGTACCTCTCTCACCTCTCTTGCTCATGCTTATAATACAGGTTAATTGAATATAAAAAAAAAAAAACCCAAACAATGATAATGGTTAATTGCATTTGTTCGGTGTTAATAGAAACAAAGTCGGCATATAAAATGAAAAAAAATGCCAATAATTATTCATTGATGAATAATATTAAAATAAACAACTTTTTTAATAAATATTGTGTTGGAAATAAATCGATTATAGTAAAAATGAATAGCAAATCTTTGGTATAAAGCCTTCGACCAAGTTTTTATTATTATGCGAGTTGTCTTATTGTAATATACCTATTTCTTAATAATAAGTTTCTAAATGTACTAATGCACTTTGAATTATTATATAGGTCTGTGCCAGCATGAGAATAGCGACCTCATGGATCGTCATGTCTCTACTGACCGCCATATTCGAATCGTCTCAAGGCCATGATCATCACAAAGCGCTTAACAGTAAGTTCAAACGTAGTTGAAGAATGTTTAAAAAATTCAATGTTCGATGAAAACATCATACAAATAAAACAGCTGAATAAAAAATTAATACTGAATGATTCATTAATATAAATAATTATTTATACAAATGTATGCATTATTGAATGCATAAATTTCTAAGTAAAATACCCAAGTATAATAAAGTTACCATTACATAAATAACAATATAATTAGAATATATTCAAGAAAACACTAATGTATTCAACAAGTAATTAGGTAGGTAATAATTTCCCTACTGAATAAAAAAAACTAAATCAAATTATAAATCAAAATTATGAGCTGATTTTTATCACACAAGATTAAAAAAACACAAAAAACCATAAGACATTTTTGATATTTTTCTGTTAAACAGGAATAATAAAAAGATATTTTGATTTTTTTTTATGATAGTAATAATAAATAATAATATAATAGTGGTTATATTCAAATAACTTTCCACTAGTGGTGAATTTAACCAACTAAAATAATAAATTATATAATACTCTATGTAACCCTATCAAATTCTTTAGGCTGTAGTTCCTCTAATGGTGTTTGACCTGGACCAGAGAGACTTACAATTATTACAAAGAAAATAATAAAAGAAGAAACAATGTACACCGGAACTTGTTTATAATTTGCATTTAAATATATCACGACACAATAAATCCAAACTCCAGGATGGCTATAAGTGAAAAAGCATTTCATTAATTATTAATCAATCATTTGTATACTATTGGCATTACCTTTTTAATTACATTTTACTCGGAAGAAAAGAGAATAATTTATTACATAAAACATAGTTTAATACAAAAGTTATAAAATGCTTGAATTATTGAAACATTGAATATCTATCAACCGTATTGGAACTAGAATTATATATTTTCAAATTGGATTTAGTTCGACCATGATTAAACATTTCTACGTTTATTGTACACGTATATATAATTTTGACCAAAACAAATTACATTTGTCGACACGATTATATCGATTCATTGACGGCTTTAAACGTTTCGTGTTGAACGAATGATTATAACACGATCGAGTTTAAAACCTTCAATCAGCAAGTAGGTAAAACGCAAAACAAAATGAGCCCTTTTCTAAAATATTTTTTAATGAGTGATTTTCGTATCGATAGTCAATACTTTTTTTCCATTCGAATAGAAATATTTATAAAAAAAATCATCTTCAAACCTAAGCGCAACGGTTTTTCTGAAAACCTTTTCGTCCGTCGAGTCCCGTACCATACACGCACCGCCAACGACTTTTAAAAATCCAATAAGTCCTAGGTCCTACCACCACAGTCTCCGCCACCGACGGCACAACAATTAATAAATAACATAACAATAACAATAATTTACGAACGTTGCACTCGCAGATTACAAGATCAACAAGAAACCATGCTCGGTGAACAGCCTGGAGGGGACATGCATGTTCGTGTACGAGTGCATCAACACCGACGGCCGGCACATCGGCATGTGCGTGGACACGTTCATGTTCGGTAGCTGCTGCGCGCACAATCTGACCACGGCGCAGCTGGCTATGTTGCCAGACTCGTCGGAGCCGGCGGTGCTGTTCACGCAGCCGGGCGGCAACGGCGTGTCGCAGCGGCCACAGCGGCCGCACCACAGGCCGCACCGGCCGTCCCAGGTGATGACCCGGCCCAACGGCGGGGACGCGGACGGCGCCAGCACGTCGTCGGTGGACAAGAAGTACCACTACCAGCCGGCGTCGGCCACGCAGCAGACGCCGAACATGCAGCCGCAGTCGGCGCACGTCAACCGAGTACCGTCCACCAACTTCATTTCGAATAGCCGGCCCAACTTTTTGTCCAGGCCCGCGGCCCAGCCGTACGCGCCGACGACTACGACGACGACACCAACGCCTCAGCCGACGTCCACCGCCGGTCGGCCGACCGTCCAGGAAGTGGACGACAATGACAACAAAGTGGACTCTGTCTGGTCGCATAGGTTTGTGCATAATAATATTTAAGTTGTATTTCTTCTCGCACGGGGCCTATAATTGATAAGCTCACTCTCCGACCGAGTGATTCATTATGTCATACTAATATTGTCATGATTGATATACGCTAGAACCAGCGGATAAAATGGCTCGAAACTAAAAAGTTATTGAATGCTTAAATTCGGTCTAAAAATCAATAACTTTAGACAAAGCGGTGAAAAATACGATTTCTACAATCTTCGTTTTAGTTGTATAAGAACATCATCTACCGGTATCAACAAAATACATCGACTTTACCAAAGAAAAAAGCTTAAAAATTAGTTTATGAGCATACAAGATACATAATATAAAACACTGAAAATATAAAAACAAATTATAAATAAAAAAAATAACTAAATTAAAAATTAGAAGTTTGAAACTTGCGTGGAATCAAATGAATTTGTATCTAGGTATGCATTCGATGGAACGTTATAGAAAATAACGACAAATTCTACAACAAGTTATGGCATTATGCCAATTATTATTATATATCACAGACACAAAGATATTATTTATTTATTATTATTAATAAGCCCCCAATTTAAGGAACAGTGGTTTTGCTTATGATGATTGAGTAGGTATATCAAATTTTTCATTTAATTTATCGTACACAAAAGGTGTATACCTATCAATTTAGTCAAGAATCTAGAACTTGAAAACTGTGTCAAATTGGCTTACAAAAAACTATTAGGTTTTTGTCAAATATTATATATTTTTTTAAAATTTTTAAATCGGAATACCCATATAATATGCATGTCCTTAGAATAAATAATTAAAAATAACTTTGTTACTTTATCTTACTGAATTATTGTGACTTAAAAATACATTTTTACATTTTTAGACCTAGTTGGAGTTCGAATATGGGTAACCATCATTCGTTCATCACCAAGCCAAAGCCACTTCCTCAACACAGACCACAATATATGATACCATCGTCGACGATGTTGACGACCACTACCGCTAATCCTACCACTACCACGACAACTACCACCCCAACTCCTCCTACGACAACGAGTACAACTACAACAACTCCTGCACCTGAACCACCACCACTGACCACTACAACTACTACCACTGATAAACCTTTAGTTATAAGTACAACAACTAGTCCCGTGGCAATGTCCACCACCGTTTCGGGTAAGCCGGAAAAACATACCGCCAAACCTGGTGTATCGGCTGAGACCAATCAAAAATCAATGCGTACGTTATCAATATAATAGTTTTGTACGAAATTAAATATTAATACGATTTTGTATTTCTTAGCTTGTGGTTTGGCTCCTTTGCACCCAAGGCACGAAGTCCGCATTGTTGGCGGGAGAAACTCTGCGTTTGGTAGTTGGCCTTGGCAGGTAAGCAATATCGTCCAAACATTTTATTTATACATAATACCTCATAATATTTGAAATAACCATACTTCACCAATATAATTTGTCTTCTGCCTGTATTTTTTAAAATAAATAAATACATTTTATTATCAATTGTAGGTGTCTGTGCGAAGGACGTCGTTCTTTGGATTTTCCAGCACTCATCGATGTGGTGGAGCATTATTAAATGAAAACTGGATAGCAACAGCTGGCCATTGTGTAGACGAGTGAGTAAACGATGAGATTCAATTTTAAATATATAGAAGTAATAAATTACTGTGTATAATAATTGCAGCTTGCTGACATCACAAATTCGTATAAGAGTCGGTGAGTACGACTTTTCATCCGACCAAGAACCATATCCGTTTGTGGAACGTGCAGTTGCCCGGAAAATTGTGCACCCAAAGTACAATTTTTTCACATACGAGTATGATTTGGCCATGGTGCGATTAGAAGCGCCTGTAAAATACACACCTCACATAGTGCCAATATGTTTACCTGGATCAGACGACCTACTTATAGGCGAAAATGCCACCGTAACTGGATGGGGACGATTAAGCGAAGGAGGCACTTTACCTTCAGTGTTACAAGAGGTAATATTGTTATGTAGTTAAATTATGCATGTTTTTTTCTGTTGTTCGTTGTTATACAATTTTTGAATTTTACGATATACTTACCTTTTATTTTTACTCATCAAAACATTGAGTAAAATTTAAATTAATATAAAAAATAAAATATTTAAAAAAAACATAATTTCTCATAAAGTTATAAAAATTAAAAAGTGTCTTCATACACCAAAAAACCTCACTTGGGCCACTCAAAAACCGAAAAACAAAATATTACTGTCTATATAAAAATATGGAATAAGTCTGGTGCAAGGGTGTGCGTAATTCCTCTACAGAAATTTCCTGCGTACCTTACTAGTTTGTTAGCTACTTTGTTAACTGTTATTAACAATATATAAACTTTAATTTTAGTTTATAAGATTATTTTTATCTGACAATAAATGGTTTAAGTAATGAATAATTACATGAAGTTTTCCTTATTCCTATAACACTTGTTAGGTGTACTTACTTATGTTTACTTAGGTTAAACTTGGTGGTAAATATAAAATAAAGTAATAAAGTTATTATTTGTATAGGTGAGTGTACCAATTGTTAGTAATGACAAGTGCAAAAGTATGTTTTTGAGAGCTGGTAGACATGAATATATACCAGACATATTCATGTGTGCTGGATTCGACGATGGTGGACGTGATTCCTGTCAAGTGAGTAGAATCCAAATACGTTTTTTTTAAATAATATGGTAGTTATAAAAAAAACGATATTTATTAACCTTTTAAGGGCGATTCTGGTGGTCCATTACAAGTCAAGGGCAGAGACGGTCGTTACTTTTTGGCTGGCATCATAAGTTGGGGTATTGGATGTGCCGAGGCAAATCTACCTGGCGTGTGTACCAGGATATCCAAATTCGTACCATGGATTCTGCAAACAGTCACATAGTTATATTATTACCATTATCATGGGGTTGAGTCTTTATGTAGACTCTAACTATGACGCTAAATATACTTATATATATATATATATATTTGAAATACCGAATTGGTAGCACGTGTACGTTAATTTTCGACGTTAAAAAAAATTGTAAATTCTGTTTTTTATACGTATGTAAATAGTTTATACATAATATATAATAATCATAATTTTGTTAGAATAAAACCTTGCAATAAATCTATCTTCTGTACGAATAAAACTATAATAATATATGCATACTATCAGAAATGTATAGTAAAATAATGATTCTAAAATCACATAGCATTTGTGTTATTATTTTTAAAGAATCCAAAAACTTGGATATTTAATTTCAAAATCTTACATATTCTCCTATTAAGATTAATTTACCTATAGGTTCTTGGAATAATTCCAATAATAATTATTATTGTTTACTATAGTCTCAAGTTATATTCAGTTTGATCAACGTTTATGGTGTAATAGGTACTGCAAAAATGTTCTTACATTTTTTTTGCAAGTGGAAAATAATAAATTGGTTATTTTATACCTGTAGCATGGAGGAATTTGTACATTTTACGATGAAGAAAAACAAGTTATTTATTAGAATTCTGTTATCAAAGGTTATAAAGTAATTTTTTTAAGAAATTATAGCAAATTTAAAATTAATATAAAAAAAATATTTATTTTTAAAGATTATAATAATATATAACTGATATAACTGGATAAAGTTAATTCATTTAAATTGCCTAAACTACGTTTTTTTTTCAAATATTTATCTTTGAAGAAATTTAGTTTACGGAGGTACCTACTATGAATTAATATAATTTTTACAAAAGAAAATTGCATGTCATATGTTGTGGAAATATTTTATTATTCATAGAATATTTAATAATGTTTATTAATTTATTAAACTACTAAAAATATCAAAGAATCTGTGGAGAACTATACTTTAGTAGGCATAATTTATATGATTTTAAGATAAAACGATAGTAAGATTAAATTAAATTACTGAAGTAATCAAAGTACTATAGTTATTCCGTTACACAGTACCGATAATCAGTATTTAATAAATGTTTTCTTACACTAAACATTTTCAAACGATTACAAAAGACTATTATATATTGGGATTTGGGAACCTACCTACTCTTTTCCTTAAAAATTGACTATGGGACTATCGGATTGTGTTGCTACTTACTAGGTAGTTACTAGTTACTACTGAATAGTGAATAAGCTCCAAGGGGCAAGGATTTAATCATATTCGAGTCATAAGAAGTTAATTATATTAGTTATTCAAGTAATTGTATTATAGGTACATGAAAATGCATACAAATTATAGTTGAATGTATTATTATACATATTGAATGCTTATCTCTGAATAATTATTTTTTAATATCACTTTAGATACAAAATCTATTTTAAATATAGCATTTCACAGTAAAAATAAAATAAAAAAATTCTATTTTATTTTATTTTTCAAAAACTCGTTTTTAAATAATTATTTTGTTTATTTTTAAAGGTTAATTTGAGTTAATTTAAATATTATAAAAATAACATATATTTTTATGCATTTTTATGCAAACGCACATAAAAATGTACAATTAGAATATTATAGCAAAATCGTATTTATTGAACTTAAACAACAAAATATAAATTATTATAAAATTTATTATCCCATTTCATTATATTATCCGTTGTAAAAATAAATTATTATAAGTATGAAACAAAAAAATTCCAGTAAAAAAACCATATAAACTTATTTAAAATCAACTACTCTGATCATAAAATTATCAGATGTCTATAAAATCTCATGAATAATTATGATAAGAACAACGTATGAGTAAATGAGCATAATACAATAATATACCTTAAAAGTGACCAATCAGTTAAAATGGTATTTCTACCGCTACTTTTTCGACCGGGACAACCCCAGGAACCTACACATCCACAATACCATAAACAACGTGTTATTAAAACATTCGCCATAATTATGTGCGCACATCGTGGGACCTGCAATCCACCGCAGGTGGTTTGTCTTACTGACAATATTTTGGTCGCATAATTATAAGCATGTCTCGTGGGCAACGAGAGGCAGGATGGCTATAATATAATATAGTTGACATTCGACCGTGTCCTGACTGACTCGCTGACTGATCAACGTAGAGCTTAAATAATGATATCTTAATGCTTGACATTTTCACGGTACCTATTCATACCATCATAGTATAATTGTTCACTAAAATCTTCCAAAATTCACATTTAAAGTGGTGCTATAATCTGATTCAATAAATAATAATATAAAAAGATCAACACACGTAATAAGCTGGACATCGCTGGATACTATAATCGACTTTCAGGTAAACAGAATTATATGTTGTCAACTTTTAGAAAATCTATTTTATTTTTTCAAAATCACAAGTGGAGCTTAGAACGACACAGTCGCTTAGTCTTATATAATCTAATAACGATGTAACGTCCTTGGTGATTTTATTTTTAAAACAAAACTAAACACGAAGATAAAATGTTTTTATACGTTTTTAAAATAAAAATATGTTTTGCATATAATATTTGTGTGAATTATAAATTGATTTAAAATTCGAAAAGATCATAATTTATTTAGTAACCACTAACCAAGCTCAATTTTTAAATAAAATACGTTTCATTGCGTTTAACTATAAAAGTATGATCCTATCGTTAATATGGTACAACCATAGACCTTTAACTAATATACCAGCCCACTTCATGTTTCTATTGAGTCAAGATAGGTGGCGCTTTTCGGTTACTGAGTTACTATGATACGGCAAAAAATATATCTAAATATTCACACTATATATTATATTTTATACTAAACGGAATGCATCACTGCGCTATGTCGGCTTTCGACTAACAATGCTTTTGGTATAGGATGGGCCGGTCTATAAGTTAAAGGTCTATCAGTACAACAATAAATTACTATTAAACTCACTATGCTAAGTCTCGTGTAAAAAAATCCACGATTTGTTATTATATTTTATTATTAACCAATACAAAAATGAATTAAAACCAAAATATAGAGTTTATACTTTGTATGCAATTTCGTACACATACAAGTAAAATATATTAGTGAATCAAATACGCCTTAAACCTAGATTGTTAAATATAATATAAAAATATAACAGAGGAAACTATTTGTTTTACAATTTTATTTACAATGTGGCTTGTTTGGTTTGTCCTTAAAAGAAATTGATTTTTCGAATAAAAAAAAATATATATAACATACTATTAACACTATTAACTTAAAACTAACATTTTCCTAACTTTTTTTTTCAATATCTATATTTGCATGTATTGTTAAGCCCAATTTAAAAGGTCATAAGACAATTTTCGCATTCAAATTTTAAGTAACATAAACGGTATGTCAAAAACCATCCCTTTCCTAGTTAAACAATTGTCGACATTTTTTTTTTCAATAAAGATGCCGGAAACTTTATATCTTAATTTCGAAATTCGGTCGGACATTTTTCCACTAGCAATTTCAAAAACAACTACAATTCGTATGGAAATAGCCAGCAACAGGTATCGGCAGCACTACGAGTTCGAAAAAATTAACATTTTTGAACATTTTTTTTTTTGGAAACTTCTAGATCACCTTTTACATTAATGGTCTAGCCCTGTTTAGAAGATCGCAAGAAGCTTTTTCCCTTTCAAAAACTATAAAACATAAATTGCACTTTAAACATTATTTTCCACCCTTAACCTAGTTGAAATAATAACATTTTCGAAATTTTTTTTGTTACAAATATGTAGCTTACCTGTGCCGTATGCTTTTTAGCTTGGTTTTGAAATTTCCTTGGAAATCTTTCCACCACCAAATTAAAAAAAAAAAAAGTGAAATTTGTATGGAAACCAGCAGCATCTAAGTAAGAAAAAAAATTAATTTTTTATAGTTTTATTTACATGAATTGTCAAAGTTAGCTAGAAAGGTTACCACGCGCTACAGTCTTCCCCTTTAAAAACTAAGCAACATAAACGGCGTGTGAAACACTATTTTCTATATCCCTTTCCTAGTTAAAAGTATTAAGTTTGTTACTTAAATAGTGATCTAATTACTATTGGGAGATTTGGGTGTAGTATCCTCGCCCACATGACTTTTTTTTTAAGCTGGTGCACCATGTTTAAGTACTTTTTAACTATAAATATTATTATTTATAGGTACTATCATTTATCAATACTAATATAGGATATTTTATAGAAGCAACACCGAATCCCTCTATTGTAGCTGTACATAGGTAACTAAGATAATAATACACACACACACACACACACACACACACACACACACACACACACACACACACACACACACACACACACACACATTTTGTTGATGGAATTCTAATATTCACAAAATATGATTTAAATTCTGTTTAGTAATTAGGATCATAATATGGATAATTAATAAATATATAATTTACTACAATAAATTTTTATTTTATAAATAGTATTATACCATAAAAAGTATTATGATATAAAACGTAACCAAATAATAGTACACAATTGTTCACAACATTCGATTGTATGTTTTGGTAAATTGATATGTGTATCGTTTGTGGTTTAATCTCTAGTCGAACCACTGCCATTTTCAGACATAATTTTCTGGAATCCATGACTATCAAAGTGGATTTTGTAACCATTTACCTACTTTGTTATATGAATTATATTATTCTAATTTCAAACTAAATTGTGCTATATATATCCTATAACATTATATTTCTACGAAAGACCAACGACGTCGAAGGAATCGTTACGATATACACTTAAATGTCTCAGTATAATATTGTTATATGATCTAAATTAAATTATACGATATTAAATGTTGATAAATTGAGAATTCTACAATGATAGCACCAAAAAAAACAACACTTAAAAAGTCGTCATTACTGTAGAATTTGTTATTTTAATTATTTACAAATAAATAAATAAATTAATTAAATCGTTATTTTATTAAATAAATGTAGATTGGGTAACCTAAACAGACTTCTTCATACAAGCTCCTTAAAATTAAATTAAATAATACGGCAAAGGCTTTAAGTACTGAGATCTAAAGACCATAAAGATTAAATGAACACACACAAAAAGCACAAGCTAAACAAACTTGATAATAGTTATTATTCCTATTATAATGTTTTGCAGGTTATATGCTTAATTAATAGAGTAAAATACATTTTAGGTACATGGTTTACTAAATAATAATTAGTAATGGAATTTAAACTTAAAAAATAACTTTTTATGCAGATTGCAGATATCTATTTTAACATAATATTTTTATAATATTTACCAATGAACAATAATAAATGGTTTATCATTGTGTAGTAATAGATTAACCTACTTTGCAGATTTAAAATTAACCAACCATATTTTGTCGTCATTTTTATCTTTATAATGATTATTGATTCTATACACATTAACATCCACAGTCTTCATATTAACTGTTTATCCAATAAATTGACATAATGTAAGTTACCAGACAAAATTTGAAAAATATAAATAGTCTAAATGTTCTGTTTCGTCTATTTTTCATCTAATATAATTTCTGTATGATAATTAAACTATTTTTCACAAACGCAGAATATTGTTTTGTAATTAATATATTTTTACGTATATAAAAAAAGCGTACGTCCATAGTTAGATATCTCGATCAGTGCTATACTATCAAAGTATATTATATTGAAGTTGGTGTACCTGGGTGAATGCTTTTATCCAAAGATGAATAAATTTTTATTACACTGTGGTCGGCCACGATAGTTCGGATAGTTTAATAACGCCGCAGAGTGCATCCTGATGCAGATCTATAATATTGTATAGGCTTAGGTACCCAAATTAGACATTTGATATGATTTATAATATTAGGTACCTACCATATTAAAATGACTTTACGCAGAATGATAATATACGGTGCAACGATTATAATGCACAATAATAGGTACTTACTTAATAGTTAATACTTCTATAGCCATATATTATGTAAAATAAGTAATAATATATGACAAGTGACCATTTCACCTAGAAGAAACTTGGATTTTACAAACCTACACACTACTGTATAGAAGTGAGTACAATATGACTAAATAAACAAAAATCGTTGAGCGCATATTATAGTGTGTCCTAGACATGGAATAAACGAGTTCTTTATCAACACTCCGAAGTATTTAGGGCGTAAATAATCGTTTATTCCAAGTCGTAGTAGTTAGTTTTATATACCTGTACGGCACACACGCTCAGTGATAGAACAAATTTAAAATACACTAGTTAGCTGACAAGCCTAGGCCTAGGTATTTATTTAGTCACGAGTGAGTACATAATATTATACATTATACATAAATAAAACTGATTCTAAATAAGTCTTATACCGTCGTAAGGATGTATGGAATTTATGCTATTCCTATTTCTACAAAGTTCCTGTGAACAATATAGGGGATTGATGTGTATCTTAGCTACTACCTTCAAGAGGCAGTTTGATGAGATTTTTGGATACCTAAATGAAATCGGCTGAACACTGCACAGATCACCAATAGTTGGCATGCAATATTTTCTGATCCAAACAGGTAGGTACCTAAAATATATTATCCAAATAGGATATATTTTTTTTCTTATTGGCCAGTTGTAGTATAATGATTAGAGTTTAATACCTAGTTCACAGTCCGATTTTTATCGGCACACGTATACAACTTAACAGGAGTCTGGAGAGTTTGATTATTATAGGAATTCATAATTTTAAATTTTGTATTGAATGATTTGTGAATTTAATTCTAAAAACGAGGCATTCCGTTAACTTGTGACTTGCGTACGACGATTTACACACTCGATCTAAAAAAAAAATCAAAAGGTAAACCGATTTTTTTATTCAAAAGTTACGAGTTTTATGAAATGCCAAGTGGCGACGCGTCGATTTAATAATACTTTATCCCCAGATCTCTCCCACCATCGTATTCTTGTGTGAAAAATGTGTAAAATTGTATTATAATAACATAATATAGTTATAGACTACCTATATTAGTGGTTTTAGGTTTACCTATTCCGTTGAATGTGTTCAGGCAAAGGCTTTATCGCCTCATGATCGTTTTTCCGTTTTGTATAAATTATACATCAGTTACACTTTGAAAACGGTCGTCTGATTAACAATTTACTGGAAAAAGGTTAATCTCATTTGAAAAAAAGAAGTTGGTATCATCGCCACATGCCCACGTGACACTCCTTAAATGGTATAAAAATCTGAAAAAAAAATCTAAGTATTTGAAAATAAGGGCTTTAAGAATATTTTTCAGAAGTCAAAAAATCAAAATACATGATAT
Organism: Macrosiphum euphorbiae; assembly: GCA_949089665.1. Taxonomy (NCBI): domain Eukaryota; kingdom Metazoa; phylum Arthropoda; class Insecta; order Hemiptera; family Aphididae; genus Macrosiphum; species Macrosiphum euphorbiae. The sequence goes on from CARXXK010000001.1 coordinate 118,439,079, forward strand.
TAAAGAAAATACTATTATAAATATGTATGGAAATGTATACACCTCGTTACACATGGCATAATAATATGCATTAGACATTATATAATATAATTATCTATTACGAATTGTTCGTGAGTATCAGACTGTAAATAATTAATATATTGTTCCAAGAAAAATGTAATGTGTACAAATAAGTATTTTATTATACGTATTTAAAGAAACTGGCCATACTTTAATATATAATAATAAGTTATGTGGCAATAGAATTTGATACAAATAAGAGGTAGTATTTAATACTTCAAGCCCTAAACTTGTTAATTTAATTTAAAAAAAATCTATATTTATTTTTCAAAATAGAGAGAGTATAGTTGTAAAAATAACCAATACATTGTAAGTAATAATTACATAGTTTGACAAAGTATAAATTGTTGTACAAACAAGCGCTATGGTGTTAAAAGCTCATAGGTATAAACCCTGAGTTTAACCATTCATTTTATGTATCTATAGAAAGACTTAACTGAGGATTTATCCAATTAAAATAATTTGAGTCTAAATATGAGTTGGGTACACATTAATTATAAACAAAGATTCTCGAAATAAGAAAACAGAAAATGCTTTAGAAAAACATACAACAGTTAATACTTGCTACTCTTCTTATATTAGAATGATTTATTTAAAAATAGTAGATAGGTACTATGCATTAATAATTCTGTTTAACCTTTGTGAGGCTTAGGTTAATAATTGTTTTAACCATTATAGACTTATACAGTTATAGGTACCATACTAATATTATTATTATATACTAAAGTAAGCAACACTTATGACTTAAAATTAACATTAGTTTTATACTCTAAACCAGGGGTGTCCACAATTTTGTGAAGACTGGGGCACATCATATGGATGGAAGTTGTTGTGAGCCACATACTTTTTAATAATAATACATTCAAATTGAAAGATTGAATTATATTCTATACTACAACAATATATTTTTACTATAGCGAATAATAAGCAGAAATAATTTCGTTCATAAATGACACGGAATATTGCTATCGGATCCAAAAAGGTAAGACACTAATAAAGTTTATTTTTATTTGATGTCTAATATTTTTAAAATAATTTTTTTTTCGTAATATTAATTTATTATATACAATGGTTTTTTTAAATTGAAGTAAGGGTTGAATCAAAAACTACCACGGGCCACGGGTTAGACACCCCTGCTCTAAACTATACTTAAGTGTTATGACTTTATGAGGTATTTCAGTTATATTATAATACAATATAATATTATACTAGACACTAGTATAAACAAATAATTATAATCCACTCGCCTGCTCTTGTTTATTTAATTAAATAATGAAGAATTAACTGTTAGGTATAAGGATGCATATTATCTCCGGTAGGTACTTGATATTCTTGAACCGTAAATTTACTCTGAGTATAAATGTATAATAGATAATAAATAAATATACAGACCCTTAACACCTAATCAACTAGTGGATCAGAGGTGGTCTTTCGACCATGTACTGTAAGTATAACTTACTACAGTAATTTGTTTAAACGATCCGTTTAAATCGCGTTAGATTCAAAACGGATTGGGATAATAATTTGCTTCAATTTACCTCACCTTAACGACTTAACAATCTTCCTTCGGCACACAACACCACTTTTGTAAGCCATTTTTTTTTACTTTACATAATCGCATTATTATTTAAAAAAAATTACACAATTTATTTATACTTAACTAAATTAAATGTAAATTGTATGCGGCGGTTGAGCGGTGTAACGATGTAAATAGTTCCTATTTAGCTCTTATTATGTAACTATTATAATATTATAATATGGTAAAAAAGGTGCTCTGCTGTACAGTAGGTTACAAGTGGGTCACTGTATAATGGAAGGCATTAAATTTGAATTCAATGATATAACATCATTGTATAAGAAAAACGATTCTGAGCGAAAACGGTTAGTCAGCCTATGATATTACGAAATATATTTGATGATACTAAGGTGAATAAAGTAATTTATATACAACCTATTTATGTAGAATCTTATTTTAAATTTTCAATCATTAGGTATAAAAGTTGAACATTTTATAAATTGTTAACTACAAAATTATTATTAAATTTTAAATGTGATAAATTTTGTCAAAATGGGATCTTTAAATGCTTAAAAAAAAAAATTGTGCCTATGTATTTTTAATATTTTTCAATTGCTATTGTAACAATATATCAGGAGCCTTGTATTAATTTTTCACACTTTTTGGCCCAACAGATAAAACTTTATTAATATTTATAGAAAAAAAAAACTAAAAAAATTGAAAACTGAAAATGTCCGTAAACGGCTCAAAAAGAGTCAAAATATTTTCAAAATTGTATGGTGTATAGGAAATGCTAATATAAACATTCAGTGAAATTTTCATGTATATACAGTAATTCCGAATTCGTTTTTGAATTACAACAAAATAAGGAAATCGCCACATGAGAAATCGAGTGAATATCCAATGTTGTAAAAATTTGAATTTCAAACGCTCATAAAAATTTAATTTGACTTTCCGGTAGAAATTTTTTTTATTGATAAAGGTAGATAATCTTATGAGTAATCTTGTATTAGATTTTCAAATCTTAGATTTAAAAAGAAAAATTTTTACGAATTCTTAACTCAAAATAATTTGCTAATTTTCGTGATTTTTCCATATTTTGTCAATTTTTGAACTTTAAATGCTTATAAAAAAAAACTGTGACTAACGATTTTTAATATTTTTCATCTGCCTTTTAAACAATATACTAGGAGCCTTCTATTAAATTTTCAAGTTTTTTTAACCAACAAATAAAATTTTATTGATATTTCTAGAAAAAAAACTAAAAAAAAAGGAAAAATAAAAATGTCCCTAAACAGTTCAAAATAAATCAAAATATTTTGAAAATGTTATCGTGTATAGAAAATGCAAATATAAACAACTACTGAAAATTTCATGTATCTACAGTCATTTGTTTTAAAGTAACACCAAAAACCAAAATCGATTTTCTCGAAAACAGATTTTGCGTAAAAATTCCCGGTTTTCCCTAATTTTTATTTTGTTTTTCCTGGCGCTTTTGAAAACTACTGGGAAATTTAAATTTTGACCTCCCCAATGCACCAACGATATTCACTTTCCAATCGAACAAGATACTGAAGTTGAAAATCGAAGCATTATTTCGACTACTTATCGTGTACACAGACACAAAAAAAATAAAAAAAAGGTGGGTAAGTGGATGTCGCTCTGCTGTACAGTAGGTTACAAGTGGGTCACTGTATAATGGATGCTATTAAATTTGAATTCAATGATACAATATCATTGTATAAGAAAAACGATTCTGAGCGAAGACGGTATGTCAGTCTAGGTTTAATACAAATTATATACATATCTATGGTATTAAAAAAAAAATTGACCTATAATAAATTCCAAATTAATCATATCACATTATCACAATATACATTAGGTACTTATAACACGTTATACATCAACATCAACAACAAAAACTGATACTATCATATATATATAATAGTACACTTTAGAAGTTTCAAGTAGGTACCCACGAATAATATTATATAATCACAACAAAATAACTAGGTTTTTTAATATGTAATTTCGTCCAAATTTGAACATAAAATGACTATAAAAGTAAACTGTGATTGTATATTTTTTAGATTTTTCGGTAAGAGAATTAACTACTTACGTGGAATCTTGTTTTAAATTTTCAATCCTTAGCTATAAAAACTGAACATTTTATAATTTATTAATTACGATGATTAATAATTTTCGAGATTTTGAAAAATTCTATCAAAATTCGATGTTAAAATGCTTATAAAAAAAATTGTGCCTATGTATTTTTAATATTTTTCAACTGATATTGTAACAATATATCAGGAGCCTTGTATTAAATTTTTACACTTTTTGGCCCAACAGATAAAACTTAATTGATATTTATAGAAAAAAAAAACTAAAAAAATTGAAAACTGAAAATGTCCGTAAACGGCTCAAAAAGGGTCAAAATATTTTCAAAATTGTAGGGTGTATAGGAAATGCTAATATAAACATTCAGTGAAATTTTCATGTATCTACAGTAATTCGTTTTTTAATTACAACAAAAAAAGGAAATTGCCACATGAGAAATCGAGTGAATATCCAATGTTGTAAAAATTTGAATTTCAAACGCTCATAAAAATTTAATTTGACTTTCCGGTAGAAATTTTTTTATTGATAAAGGTAGACAATCTTATGAGTAATCTTGTATTAGATTTTCAAATCTTAGATTTAAAAAGAAAAATTTTTACGAATTCTTAACTCAAAATAATTTGCTAATTTTCGTGATTTTTCCATATTTTGTCAATTTTTGAACTTTAAATGCTTATAAAAAAAAATTGTGACTAAGGATTTTTAATATTTTTCATCTGCCTTTGAAACAACATATTAGGAGCCTTCTATTAAATTTTCAAGCTTTCGCAACCAACAAATAAAATTTTATTGAAATTTTTAGAAAAAAAACTAAAAAAAAATGGAAAATGAAAATGTCCCTAAACAGTTCAAAATAAATCAAAATATTTTGAAAATGTTATCGTGTATAGAAAATGCAAATATAAACAACCAGTGAAAATTTCATGTATATACGTTCATTTGTTTTGAGTTACACCAATAACCAAAATCGATTTTTTGGAAAATCAATTTTGCGTAAAAATTCCCGTTTTTCCTTAATTTTTATGTTGTTTTTCCCGGCGCTTGTGAAAACTACTGGGAAATTTAAATTTTGACCTCCCCAATGCACCAACGATATTCACTTTCCAATCGAACAAGATACTGAAGTCGAAAATCGAAGCATTATTTCGACTACTTATCGTGTACACAGACACAAAAAAAATAAAAAAATAAAAAAACACACATCATTGTAAAATCAATACATTCATCGTTTCACTCAGAATCTAAAAAAAACACACATCATTGTAAAATCAATACATTCATCGTTTCACTCAGAATCTAAAATTTTATTGATATTTATAAAAAATAAAAGTGGATGTCGCTCTACTGTACAGTAGGTTACAAGTAGGTCACTGTATAATGGATGGTATTAAATTTGAATTCAATGATACAATATCATTGTATAAGAAAAACGATTCTGAGCGAAGACGGTATGTCAGTCTAGGTTTGAGACATATTATATACATATCTATGGTATTAAAAAAAAATTGACCTATAATAAATTCCAAATTAATCATATCACAATATCCACTAGGTACTTATAACACGTTATACATCAATAACAAACCCTGATACTATCATTGATATATAATATAGTGTACTTTAGAAGTTTCAAGTACCCACGAATAGTATTATACACTCACAACAAAATGACTAAAATAGGTATGCTAGGTTTTTTAATATGTAATTTCGTCCCAAATTTGAACTTAAAATGTCTGTAAAAAATAACTGTGCTCATATATTTTTTAGATTTTTTGGCTACAGTATGAACTATTTATGAGAATCTTTTTAATAAATTTGCAATCCTTAGCTATAAAAACTGAACATTTTATAATTTATTAATTACGATGGTTGATAATTTTCGAGATTTTGATAAATTTTGTCAAAATTCGATCTTTAAATGCTTATAAAAAAAAATTGTGCCTATGTATTTTTAATATTTTTCAATTGCTATTGTAACAATATATCAGGAGCCTTGTATTAATTTTTCACACTTTTGGCCAACAGATAAAACTTTATTAATATTTATAGAAAAAAAAAACTAAAAAAATTGAAAACTGAAAATGTCCGTAAACGGCTCAAAAAGAGTCAAAATATTTTCAAAATTGTATGGTGTATAGGAAATGCTAATATAAACATTCAATGAAATTTTCATGTATATACAGTAATTCGTTTTTGAATTACAACAAAATAAGGAAATCGCCACATGCGAAATCGAGTGAATATCCAATGTTGTAAAAATTTGAATTTCAAACGCTCATAAAAATTTAATTTGACTTTCTTATAGAATTTTTTTTTTTGATAAATGTAGGAAATCTTATAAGGAATCTTGTATTACATTTTTATATCTTAGATTTAAAAAAAAAATTTTTATGAATTTCTAACTCGAAATAATTTGCAAATTTTCGTAATTTTTCCATATTTTGTCATTTTTTGAACTTTAAATGCTTGAAAAAAAAAACTGTGACTAACGATTTTTAATATTTTTCATCTGTCTTTGAAACAATATAGTAGGAGCCTTGTATTAAATTTTCAAGTATTTTTACTCAACAAATAAATTTTTATTGATATTCATAAAAAAAAAACTAATAAAGTTGGAAACTGAAAATGTCCCTAAACAGTTCAAAATAAATCAAAATATTTTGAAAATGTTATCGTGTATAGAAAATGCAAATATAAACAACCACTAAAAATTTCATGTATCTACGGTTATTTGTTTTAAAGTTACACCAAAAACCAAAATCGATTTTTTGGAAAACCGATTTTGCGTAAAAATTCCCGTTTTTCCTTAATTTTTATGTTGTTTTTCCCGGCGCTCTTGAAAATTACTGAGAAATTTAAATTTTGACCTCCTCAATGCACCAACGATATTCACTTTCCAATCGAACAAGATACTGAAGTCGAAAATCGAAGCATTATTTCGACTACTTATCGTGTACACAGACACAAAAAAAAAAATTAAAAAATTAAAAATTAAAAATAAAAAAAAAAACACACATCATTGTAAAATCAATACATTCATCGTTTCACTCAGAATCTAAAAAACTAAAAAAAATTTAAAACTGAAAATGTCCGTAAACAGCTCAAAAAGAGTCAAAATATTTTCAAAATTATATGATTTATAGGATATGTTAATATAAACATGAAATGTTCAAGTATCTACAGTCATTCGTTTTTTAATTACAACAAAATTAGAAAATCGTTACTTGAGAAATCGAGTGAATATCAAATGTTGTAAAAATATAAATTTCAAACGCTCATAAAAATGTAATTTAAGTTTCTTGTAGACATTTTTTTTTTGATAAATTTAGAAAAACTTATGAGGAATCTTGTATTACATTTTCATAACTTAGATTTAAAAATAAAAATTTTTATGAATTTCTAACTCGAAATAATTTGCAAATTTTCGTAATTTTTACGTATTTTGTCATTATTTTAACTTGAAATGCCCATAACAAAAAACTGTGACTAAGAATCTTTAATATTTTTCATCTGTCTTTGAAAAAATATATTATTAGCCTTGTAATAAATGTTTAAGCTTTTGTACCCAACAAATAACATTTTATTATATTTATAGAAAAAAAAACTAAAAATGTCCGTAAAGAGCTCAAAATAACTCAAAATATTTGGAAAATTTTATCATGTATAGAAAATGGAAATATAAACAACCAGTGAAATTTGCATACGTTCATTTGTTTTAGAGTAATACCAAAAAACATAATCGATTTTGTGTAAAATCAATTTAGACTAAAAATTCCCGTTTTTAATTAATTTTTCTTTTGTTTTTCACAGCGCTTTTGAAATCTACTGAAAAATTTTACTTTTTACCCCCCCAAAGTACCAACTAGATTCACTTTCCCATCAGAAAAGATACTATTGAAGAAAATCCAAGCATGTTTACTGTCCTAAAAGGTGATGACAGACAAAAAAAAAAATAAAAAAACACACATCATTGTAAAATCAATACATTCATCGTTCCACTCAGAATCTAAAATGTAGAATATTTATGAAATAAAAATATTTACACCATTTATTTATCATTTATATTATTCAGAATCATTATACAAATAATATTTATAGTTGTTTACAATGATAACCATACCAGTATTATAATAGGTACCTATGTATGTCGTGTGTCAACGACTATTCAGGTGCACCTATTCTTTGCCTTCAACGATTTCTGAAAATCATATTTTCATCTATTGACATTTTGCATTCTAAATACATATAAATTAACTTACAAAAGCGATATGGTTTTCAGAAAAATTACTTCAAAATTATCATTTACACGTTTATGCATATAATACAATTATGTGGTCGTTCGCCGTCAATATGTTGTAGATTCCGTATAAAAAAAATGCATGAGAAATAATATTGTATTGTGAAAAATATCTATGAAAAGTTTTTATTTTATAAAAATCTTGTATACACAGTATAATATTATAATATACAAAAAAGTCTGACAAATTAATAAGTAAGTTTAATTTTTTTTTTTTTTGTATTATCATTTTTATATATTATTATCAAATAATTTTAAATTAAAAACAAGTTTTGGCCTATATTTTAAGATTGAATTACAAAAATACGTTATGCCCATTGCATTGTATTTATTATATTCGTTAATGTAAATTGTCACTAAGTTTGAATTGGAATTGAGTAAGCCGCAATATTGTTGTACTTATCAAATATATAGGTAGAAGCAGATTGTGAGCTGTTCGCATAGACCTATAAACTATTTTATAGATCTATCGCTTATGATGATTGTACGATTTCATGTGCAGTTAGACAACCGTTAACCATAAATGATAAAAGAGTAATCAACAAGTCAGAAAACGATATTGAATACTGTACCTATACTATACGTATTAATGTATTTTAATCGTACACTCTTATTGCAGTATAATACAAGTAATAAGTACATATAGTGTGCGATTAGTAAAATGTGTCGATGATTGATTGTCCCGGGGCATGGTGTGTCTTTACAAAATGTTCAATTCAAACAAGACGGTGGAAGAGCGGACCGCTATATGGCTTTTGCGCTCATTCCACCACCCTCGGGGTTCTATATACGGACACCGGCGGGACTTAAATCTTATTATTATAAACATTAATTCATATAATTATGATACTTATTGTCAATATGCAGTATGTACCCCTCCAGATATCGGTCGAAAATATTTAGTAATATGAATAAAATTACGATACCTATTATATTAGGACCATCTATTTTTACTGTCACGCGTTATATATTTTATATCCCTATAACTCGTATAATATTTATTAACAATAATAATAATATTTATTATTATCGCTAAGACCATAACTAGCTTTTGCAAGGTCGACCGTCACCGCGGTCCACTTCTCGTACCTGTCGCCAGATGGCATTTACGCCTTTTCTCTTTCCGCGGAGTGATTCAACGACGGCGGCGGCGCGACGGGCTGTATACGTAACTACGCACCGCTCTACCCCTTTGAATGGGACACAGCGCGCGGCACGAGCTCAACAGTCGTTTCGCGCCCGACGTGCCGACCACACGCGCTCGCCGACCGAGGTTTCCGTCGCACCGGAACCGAACGGATATCGCGCAACACACACGGAACCGAACGTCCGATTCGATATCGTCGTTTCCGTTTTTCCGATCTAGACGTGGCTGATTCTCGCGGCGTTTCCGGCTTCCGATAGCACCCGATAAGTTAGCCAGGAATATTGTTATTTTCAGGAAAAAAAATTAATTGCGGATCGTCCCGCCGTCGCCGCTACCGCTTCTCGGGTAGACGACGTCCGTCACGGTCGTCCGTAGGTTTATGATCTGCCGAGTGTGGTGATAGGAACTGATCGTGAGAGAGATAAGCGAGGCCACGACGAGCGTCGACGATGCGTACTGCCGCGCTGACAGCGGTCGCGGTGTTGGCCTGCTGCCGGCCACCGCTACCCGCCGTCCGGGCCGCGTGCCTGCACACGGCCAGGGACCTGCAGGCCCAGGCCCGCGCGTCTGAGGTGGTGGTCAAGGCGCTGGCCATGCGAGTGTGGCCGGAACCCGATGGGCTGGTGGGCGGCCACTTTGCCGTCATGGCCGTCTACAAGGGCGCCCGGGCCGTGAAAACCGTGTTGCACGTCGGCGGCACTGACTTGTTCAACATGCACGACAAGTGAGCAATATTTTGTTTCACATCTCACAACAATATAATTTTAACAATTTTATTGAAAGTTATATAACAAATTCGTGTTCGGATTTTGATGTAAATAGTGCAATAATCTTTTGTAATTTTAAAAAAGTTTAATAACACGTATGTACAAGTTAAATGTAAGTAAAAATATTTTAAACAAACATCAGATTAATTCTTTTGAAATATTTTTTTTATAAATGTTCTACCTATCTTACGACAAAATTAAATAATAAAATTAAAATCTAAATGAAAAGAACAAAAATACGGTAATATCAATGATCGTGATAAAGACAAATTATTCATGATTGAAATTATGGAATTGGTTACATTTCAGTATAGGACGTCATATCAATGTCGATCATCAATAATTTGTCTTGATCACGATTAGTGATATCACCGTATTTTTGTTCGTTTCATTTAGATTTTAATTTTATTATTTAAGCACGTCTTGTACTGAAATGTAACCAATTCTATAATTGTCAGATAATAACTGTAAATGTGTACTTTCGTATTTTACTATAGTAGTGGCAAAGACAACGCACTTTTATAATATTTAAAACGTGTGTGAATCAGTGTCAATGTTTTTTTTTTTTTTATGAAAAAACGCCTAAAGCCAAACGCAGTTCTACATTAATAAAAAGTCAGTATAAGAGTTAAGAGAAGAGTGTTTTTCAACTGATGGGACCGTTTTGTTTTTTAAATTATGTAAAGGTGAGTGAAAAAAAATACAAAGTACACCAGCATATTATAGGGGGAGAAAACCCATATACAAGCTGTGAGAAAATTTGCTAGGTATCGCTTTTTTCAGAAACTGTTATATGCTTTTTTTGTTATTTATTTTGCTTGAAAATACGTACCCTCATAATAATATTATTACAGGTCTTCTATTTCTGTAAGGATACACCTATTGTACACCTATTTTATTATTATCCGTATAGGCTATAAATTGTATAAAATGAAACTGGAATTTTTATGATAAAGCAAGGTCGATTGGTGTAAAATTAGTAATTACCACTCTGAAAATAACATAACTTTCAATATAATCCACGATATATTATCAAACAAAGGATATCATATACAGTACCTATTACGTAATATTACTCCTGATTTTTTTTTCTAAACGCCTAATATACGAATTATTGATTTTTTACAATTATAGACAATAATTTTTTACAAATAATTAATGCCACCATTTCACATGTTTTTGTGAAATTTAATACATTATGATTGTCGGACGCATTATTTATTAGTTTTACCCCTATAAAATGTGACACTGGACGGTTTAGAGGGAACAAACTATACGTGTACGTACTCTCTATTTTTTTTTTTCAGCTGCATCACAAAGTGTAATAATGTGATATTATAAATTGAAACATGCACTACGAACGTTATTCTCCTGTATTGAGAACTAATTCTAGTAATTATAATATAGTCTGTAGTAGGTGTAACTTACTCGAGTGTGTGAAAGGTTCATGTTCAGCAAACTCGTATTGTGTATAATATAACGATATTTACTATTTATGACCCTATCGACCTAAATTACGAGCCCATATACTAATGTTGTGTGTACGCGAATTAAAATATATCGGTATCCAAGTATTCTATTAATTTAGTTATTTATTAACTTTCTTGGTTATGGTTATGTAATAACCGATAGTAGGGTATGTACTTATATTATAATAACAAAAATTACAAATTACAAATTATAAACAAAGTTAGTAGCAACGATAGTATTGAATGACTGGTATTTTTGAAACGAAAATCACCAATTTTCGGGATATTATGACTATTAATATTCACTTTTACCATACTTGTATAATATTGACTAATCAGAAGTTAACCATATTATTATTTCTGAGTTTTTTTTTTCCATGAACTCTTAATATATTCCTTTTCAAATTTTAAAAAATCCTTACATATACATTCAAAAAATTTAAAATAATTCATGATTATTTTGATACATTTTCCGCAATCAAAAAAATTACGCAACCTAAAATTTAAGCATTAAGCTGACATATTTAATATTCATTGAAATGATATATTATTAAAAATTATCGAAGTATTTATTTTAAGTCCAATTAATTTATCATATTAATATGATGATTTATTTTTTGAAATTGCCTTAAATTATATGATGGAATACCTATGATTTTGGCTTTAGTCAGAATAAAAAATAACCTAAATTGGTACCTACTTGAAACCTAAAGTATACAAAAAAAATTATCTTTTCATATTTTATTAGTAAATAGTTATGTAAATACAGAACATTTATAAATCAATTATAAATGCTACTCTTTTAGTACTAAGGTAGTGTAGTGATTATTGCACAATTACACAATAATCACTTTAAATTGTAGTCACACCTTAACATTACTCTAAATTATGATTTTATATAATATAAACAAATTAAACTAGTATACAACTATATTGTGATTTTTTGTTTACAATGGTAGCCACACAAAAGTTTGTTCATAATTTAAATTATTTTCAACATAGAAGTTTTCAATGTATTATCTACGAATGTATGACATAATAATAATGATATACACTAACAAATTTAATTTTATTATTAACTATGTATATTATGTACTTTCTTAATTAATGTTTTTCAACCTTACATTAGGGACGGATTGTATTGAAAAGTTTGATAACGTAATTATGGTAATTCTGTTGAAGTAAAATTAGAGTCTTCTTTATTATTTTTTAAATAATTAGACTTGTAAACGGGATACCGATGTACTAATATTGAAAACCAAATAAAAATCAGGGAAATCATTCACCTGTATATAAGGTTTCGAGTGTAAGTAGAGTAACTCGTCATTGTGGAGGCCACTTTTATTATATTTGTTCATTTTGAATTCAATTATACATCATTGCTTAGTAAAGTATTAATAAATAATACTAAGGATCCCCTGGTATCTGTATTTATTTCTATTATGAATTATTATGCATTTTTAGGAAATATTATGTTATTTTATTATTATTATTTTTATTTTAGGTAGGTATATTAAGCTCATTATTTCCAAAAATATCATGTTTAACTGCATGCAATTAATATAAACCAATATGATATATATAGTATAGATGATCGTGGATAAATAGATTGAAATGAGTTACTACATTTTTAAATATGTTAAGTGTGGACATATTAGAATATAATAATATAGTATAATGAATAATTGCCATGTCCCTATAATTTATGTTTATGAACTACAACAAAATAACTAAAATTTATTGAGAAAAAATCGTTATTTTCTAAAAATTAAACTTCAAACGCTTAAAAAAATAATTACTTAAATGTATTTTTGGTATTTTTAAATTATGCAGGCGCTATAAGAATAACTTTTTTAATCTTATTCTATTATATTTTAAAGCTATTTGGCTGTTAAACAAAACTTGTATCAACAAAAACAAAAAAAAAATAATTATAAAACGTAGAGAATTTCAAATGTCTATAAAAAGCTAATAATCGTCCCAAATACTGAATACGTTGTGTATAAAAAATTTTAACATTTTTTTTATACGCAATTGAATAGTAAGTACAAACCTTGACTAAATTTATCTAATTGATAATATACAAATTACTTTATAGTTAAAAATGTATAAGATGTTCAACTTTTATAGCTGAGCATTAGTAGTAGGAAAGTGAATATAGTTGATGCTTATGGGAAATTCAAAATTTAAAATCGATTTTGATTTATGGTTTTACTCTTAAAAAAATTACTGTAGATACATGTAATTTTTACTGAATATTTATATTCGCAAATACTATGCACCTTACAATTTTCGAAATATTGTGACTCTTTTTTTAGCTAATTATTTATTTACAGGCACAAGGAAATGCTTGGTTAAAAATCATGTAATAGAGGCTGTAGTTAATGTAATAGAACGTTCCTCAAAAGTTGTTATTCTTGGAAATTATAAAAAAAATTTTATCGTAAATTCGCAATATTTTTTCATTAGAAATTCATTAAAACTATTTGGAGTTTAGAAATTTTTAAAAACATTTTATATTTATACAAGCTATAACTTTATATTGAGCTTTAAAAAGTTAATGTAAGATTCCCTTTAAGTTGTCCTACATTAAAAAAAAAAAACTCTAAATATTAAGTTAAATTAAATTTTTACGAGCGTTTGGAGTTTACATTTTTACATTAGATATTTACTCGATTTCTCTTGTAGCAATTGTATCACATTGGATATTCACCCTTTAATTAACAAATTTAATTTTGTTGTTATTCAGAAACTGATAATAGCAGATACTTGAAATTTGCACCAACTGTTTATTTTATCATTTACTATACTTCATTTTTTTGACTCGTTTTGGCTGTTTTGGACAATTTCAAATTTCAATTTTTTAGTTTTTTATTCAATAAATGTCAACAAAATTGTAATGGTTGGTACAAAAATCTTGAAAATGTAATACAAGGTTCCTAATATATTGTTATAACAGTAGCTGAAAAATATTAAAAATACATTGTCACGTTTTTTGTATAAGCATTTAAAGATCGCATTTTGACAAAATGTTGCTGGAATACAAATTCTGACTCGCAGCAGTACCTATATTATCAGGTAGGCAATCTACCTGCGGCAGATCTCGGACCTCGTGCTGCTTGTACGTAACTTTAAAATTTATTTCTAAAGTATCAAAGTTATAACAAGTATGTCACTGAACTCCTCCAAAACGGCTGGACTAATTGTGAATGCCGAGTTTGTTGACCAATATTTCCTCCTCGTCCACGAAAACGTGGCATTGTTTTATGTGCGTAACTTATATGTGAGTATAACACGCTCAATATTTACGCAATTGCAATACATATAATATCAAAACACAGCGTACAAAAAAATCAAATGCATTGACACGGCAACCAATAATTATTATTATAATAGTTTTAAAACCCATGGCGACCATTTATAAACAAAAATTTCCAAAGTTTGAGCATATCCCCTGGTTGGACCTAGGGGGATAATTTGTGAATCCAAACATTCCGGGGCGTCACACAAACGCATACAAAAAAAAAGTCGCTCTGTACAGTAGGTTACAAGTGGGTCACTGGAATGAGTAATGAATGGTGTTAAATTTGAATTCAATGATATAATATCATATTGTATAAGAAAAACGATTCTGAGCGAAAACGGTCAGTCAGCCAAGATATTACTAAGTATATTTGAATATTTGATGATATTATAGTGAATAAAGTCATTTATATATTTAACTACCTATTTATGTGGACTCTTGTTTAAAATTTTCAATCCTTAGCTATAAAAGTTGAACATTTTATAAATTTTTAACTACAAAATAATTATTAAATTTTAAATATGATAAATGTTGGCAAAATTCAACCTTTAAATGCTCATAAAAAAATATTGTGTCTATGTATTTTTAATATTTATCTACTTCTATTGTTACAATATATCAGGAGCCATCTATTACATTTTCATGCTTTTTTACTTAACAAATACATTTTTATTGATATTTATAGAAAAAAAAAAGAAAAAAATTGAAAACCGACCATGTCCGTAAACAACTCAAAAAGAGTCAAAATATTTTCAAAATGTTATGGTATATAGAAAATAAAAATACAAAAATTCAGTATAATTTTCATGTATTTACAGTTATTCGTTTTTGAATAATAATAAAATAAGGAAATCGCTACATGAGGAATTAAGTGAATATCCAATGTTGTAAACATTTGAATTTCAAACGCTCATAAAAATTTAATTTGATTTTCTTATAGCCTTTTTTTTTTTTTTAATAAAGGTAGATAAACATATTAGTAATTTTGTATTACATTTTAAAATCTTAGATTTAAAAGGAAAAATTTTTATGATTAGTCAACTTCAAATAATTTGCTAATTTTCGTGATTTTTCCGTATTTTGTCAAGATTTGAACTTAAAAAAAAAAAAAAAAAAACTGTGACTAAGGATGTTTAATCTTTTTTAACTACTATTTTAACAATATAGTAGGAGCCTTCTATTAAATTAACAAGCTTTCGTACACAAGAAATAATATTGTATTGATATTTATAGAATAAAAAATTTAAAAAATTTGAAACTGAAAATGTCCCTAAACAACTCAAAATAAGTCAAAATATTTTAAAAAAAGTCATGGTGTATAGAAAATGCTAATATAAACAGTCATTAAAAATTTCATGTATCTACGGTCATTTGTTTTAGAGTTGCGCCAAAAACCAAAATCGATTTTCTCGAAAACAGATTTTAGTAAAAATTCTCGTTTTTCCTTAATTTTTCTTTTGTTTTTCACGTTGCTTTTGAAAACTACTGTGAAACGTTCACTTTTGACCCCCCAAAGTACCAACAAGATTCACTTTCCTATCAGAAAAGGCACTGCTGAAGAAAATAAAAGCACTCTTACTGTCCTAAAAGGTGATGACAGACACACAAAAAAAAAAAAAAAATTAAAAAAAAAAAAAACATACTTCATTGTAAAATCAATACATTCATCGTTTCACTCAGAATCTAAAATTCATTGAAATCGGTCCAACCGTTTAGGAACTTGTTATGAATGGTAATTATAATATATTTTTACCGTGGACATAATATAAGGTTTTGATGGACATATTAAAAGTTGTTAATTTATTATATAAATAGTTAAAATGTACGTAAAACTAATGTTTTTGATATAAAAAATTCAATTTGTTTATATAATTGCAGTGAAAAAGTAAAAAATATAAAAATGTTTTAATTTTTTATTGAATGTGAAAAATAATATAGTAGCATTTTTCATCAAATTTTTAGTCAAATAAAACCCGTGTTTAATGATATTTTATTCTAATTGAAGATATTATATTATTTAGTGTAATTTAAAATTAAAAATTCTTATTATTTAAAACAACATGTAAGGACATATTCATTTTTTATAAATAGATAAAAAAATTCAATATTGTCTAAAACATTACACGTCCAAAATTGAATGAATTGTTTTTGACAAAAGTAACAAGTCCGGACTTGTTATATTTGCCCCCTTAATATTTAGATCATGTTAAAATATTTATCGTATGTCTCATTAAATTAGGAATTGTTATATGTGTGCACTAAAAAAACCTATCTTGCACTAAAAACACAAAAATTAAAGTATAAATAAAACATGTTTTAATTATGATATTGACTTATAATGTTTTACCGAATCAAAAAGACGACCCAGATAAACCCTATGGACTAATAAAACGATTTTGAGAAAAATTGGACATACAACTTTTGGCCTCTTAGCCATCGATATATGAATATAATATAAAGCGATGTACTATTATTACTATGACTGGTATGTTTAGTATTGTTATCACCATAACTTTGACTTCTACATAAACGTTATAATAATACCTATATAGGTAATAAATAATAATAATAGTTTATTAATACAAAATTCTAACCTAACCTAACCGTACTAAAATCCGATGAATAAAAAAACCAAATTTAACCGTTTTTATATTAGCCTGGCATCTTCCCAGAGGTCTAATCTACACATAAACATTCATTTTTATATAATATATTAATACAAAATAACAAACATGCCCGATTAACCAATAGCAACCAATATATAATACACTGTTGCGCCACTGTTGTATTTTTTAAATCCAGATTTCCTACTTTTCCTGTGGATTTTCCTAAAATTTTCTTTCGTAGAAACCTTCTCCTGGCAATTCCGAATATCTTAAAAAAAATTGACCAGCCGTTCTCAAGATTTGCCCTTAGCAACACATTCAGCGATTCATTTTATATTATAGATAATAATATATTGGTGCACCAATATAATAACATGTTCTTCTGAATAATCTTATACTTGTTAACATGTTAAACAAACAAAAATTACTTAACTGTTATCACAATAATATTATATATAAGAACATACTTAGTGAGTCAAAAAATAAAAGTTGTTTTAACTAATTTTTTAATTTGCTCGTTTTTAAATTCAAATATCAATATTTTATTATGTATATAAAATATTATGCTTCTGCATCTTTTAATAAAAATAAATAAATAAATAGTTTATATCTGTGATTTTAAGTTTTGTTTAATTATTTAACAAGTCTAATGCAACATTGTTCACAATAATAATATGACATGTCACTCAGAAAAATTAATCTTTTTCTCTTGTTTACAATTGATGGGAATTGGAATTTTTTTGTTAATCTTTTCAGAAAAGTATACTTTCTTTTGTATTTTTGATATTTTGGATGATGTTATAATATAAATATTCAGTTTTGTTTCCATGGTTAATGGTTATAGATATTTACACATTAGAACATTGAGAACAGTAAAGTTAGTTAATAATATTCTTATTATATTTATATTATGTACGTAATATCATATTTATATAAGTAGGTACATTAAATACATATTTATACGTGCTTATACGTTCACATAAAATTACTGTAAATTATTTTATGGTTTTTATAATAATACGTTAGGTATTTAGATAAAAAAAATTAAATTTTTTTAACTTAAGCTACTTTTTTCGAAAAGATTTCATCTCAATTAAGCTCATTTTTCTTTTAACTAAATTACTTTATAGTAGTAATGTAATTAAAGTGATTATAATAAATTTAATTAAACATAGTATGTAACATTTTATATAGAAAAAAGCACGTGCAATTTTAAACCAGACTTTAATTATTTTGAAGTTCTATAAGAATTGAAAACTATGATGTTTATTTTTTCAACCATGGTAATTACAATTTACAATTACTAACACTATATGTAGTGTATAAGAAACAATAATGCAGAGGTTTTTCAAGTTCATCTGCATTGCAGTACAAAATCTGGTCCAGTATATCCTTTATTTCTGGTAATCTGAATTTAAACCAGTGACAATGTACAGTCAATTTCATTTTACGCATTAATTAAAAACTGTTGACTTATATTTTTAAGTTTAATAAAAACATATGCAATTTAATTAAAGTGTTACTCATATTTAAACTGTTCACTTAACTACCTCAATGTATTATGTGATAGAAATGTATTATATTGTATTATTATATGTGCAGGATAGCAGATGATAATTGAATAATTTCCAAGTTTTAAATATCTTAAAAAAAATCATTTATCATTTTTTAAATACAATGTTTATTATGTTATATACTAAAGTAAAGTTAATTTTTTATCGAAAAATTCAAATAATATTATAGAAGAAAATCAAGAATAAATTCTGGAATCATCCATAATTACATTTAAAAATTGAAATTAAGAGTTTTCGAAATAAGCTAAGTAGTATTATTGAAGTAGATAATTTCCGAAATTTCTATTATTTGAAGAAATCTAATTTTACCATTTTTAACAGAAGTCATATTATATTGTATATTTATAAGGTCTTTTATTTTATTTAACATGTCTACTATTTATCCAGCAATAATAAACTCTTAAGTATTTATCTTTCTTCTAATTAATTTTATTAATTGAATCATTATTTTTCTTCTTTTGGATCAAATATATTAAAAGTCAGTACAAAATATTTGAAAATAGTTATAAATAGTTCATCTATAATTGTTCTTATATGTTTTGAATAGGTAACTGAATATTGCAAAAACAATGAAGGATTAAATATAAAATTATGTGTTACATTGTTGAAATTATATTTTTATCCAAGCTCTGCTTAACTCAGATTTGATGACGATATTTACGATTCTTTTACATTAAAAATAATATTATCGATATTATTTTTTTTTTATTATTTCTTTTATGAAATATTTTTAGTGGTTTTGTTAGCTAAAATTATATTATCATACATTTGAACTCAAATATCATGTTCAGACTTCTATAGCAAACATCAATGGTTTTAGACATGTACCTGAAAAGTTTATTTTAATAATGGCTTAAAATAGGTAGGTACTACTATTCAAATTTACCCACATATGTGTTGAACCGTTGAAATATTATATAAAAATATGATGATGATATAAAATAATAATATCTTTTACGAAATTCATAATTGCAGTAGATTTATTTGCAGAACATTTTTATACTTATGTATGTACTTATGTATGCACTTATGTATGTACTTACTTATATACCTATCTATTAAGTTTTACTAATTTTAGCTTCTGAATAGTGTAGTTTATTTATTTTTGTTTTGTATCTGAAGAAAATTGTATTACCCATGCAAAAAAATGCTTCAATCTTCAATGTAAAGTGTATTGTTTCTGGTGAAAAATTAGATTTAATTTGTGCTAAATTCAGAGAAATGTAACAAAATAACAAATTACGGTAAACAGTAACTGAAAAAAGGTGCTCTGCTGTAGGATACAAGTGGGTAACTGTATAATGGATGGTATTAAATTTGATTTCAATGATATAATATCATTGTATAAGAAAAACGATTCGGAAACGGTATGTCAGTCTAGGTATAAAACATATTATAATATACTTATGTATGGTATTAAAAAAAATTGACCTATAATAGGTACCTATAATGAATTCCAAATTAATCTTATCACAATATCCATTAGGTACTTATAACGCGTTATACATCAACAACAAACCCTGATACTATCAAAGATATATAATAGTAAACTTAAGAAATTTCAAGTGCCCACGGATAATATTATAGAATCACAACAAAATAACTGAAATAGTTATTCCAGGTTTTTTTTATGTTATTTCGTCCAAATTTGAACTTAAAATGACTATAGAAATAAACTGTGTCTATGTATTTTTTAGATTTTTTGGTAACAGAATTAGGTAACTACTTAGGTACGTTGAATCTTGTTTTAAATTTTCAACCCTTAAATATAAAAGTTGAACATTTTATAAATTTTTAACTACAACATAATTATTCAATTTAAAATTTGATACATTTTGTCAAAATTCGATCTTTAAATACTTATAAAAAAAAATGTTGCCTATGTATTTTTAATAATTTTCAACTGATCTTGTAACAATATATCAGTAGCCTTGTATTAAATTTTTACACTTCTTGGCAAAACAGATACAACTTTAATGATATTTATAGAAAAAAAAAAAACTAAAAAAAATTTAAAACTGAAAATGTCCGTAAACAGCTCAAAAAGATTCAAAATATTTTCAAAATTGTATGGTGTATAAGAAATGCAAATGTAAATATTCAGTGAAATTTTCATGTATCTACAGTTATTCGTTTTTGAATTAGAACAAAATAAGGAAATCGCTACATGAGAAATCGAGTGAATATTCAATGTTGTAAACATTTGAATTTCAAACGCTCATAAAAATTTAATTTGACTTTCTTATAGTCTTTTTTTTTTTTTTGATAGAGGTAGATAATCTTATAAGGAATCTTGCATTACATTTTCAAATCTTAGATTTAAAAATAAAAAGTTTTACGAATTCTTAACACAAAATAATTTGTTAATATTCGTGATTTTTCCATATTTTGTCAATTTTTGAACTTTAAATACTTATAAAAAAAACCGTGACTTAGGATTTTTAATCTTTTTGAACTACTATTGTATCAATATAGCAGGAGCCTTATATTAAATTTTCAAGCTTTTTTAACCAATAACTAAAATTTTATTGATAATTTTTAGAAAAAAAACTAAAAAAAATTGGAAAATGAAAATGTCCCTAAACAGTTCAAAACAAATCATGATATTTTAAAAATATTATAGTGTATAGAAAATGCAAATATAAACAACCAGTGAAAATTTCATGTATCTACATTAATAAGTTTTAAAGTTACACCAAAAACCCAAATTCGTTTGACGTTTGTAGTTTCTTTTCTTTCAACAATTTAAATTATTTGTTTTTTATTGAAGCATTATTAGTCGTAGAAACTTTAAACATTCCACTATTAATTTAGGTACACAATGACATTTCCAAGCAATTTTGATTAATTCTATGAAATGTATCTTTATACTGCTTATTTGATAATTAGTCTTAAACATTTTTATCTTTTTTTCATAAAATTGATCAATATTTTTATGTTTAATTAAAATACTTTAAAATATAATTTACCATAAGAAGTTAGAATTCAAATTTTAACAAAAATCGTTAAAATCACAAAAAAATTGAAAACTATGGCTTGACAATTTATCATAAATTCTTCTCATAAATTGTTTTCATAACATCCAATAACTCTCAAAAATAAACCTGCATATTATATTTTAATTGATATTTCAAGTTCAATATTTGTCAAAATTGAATATTTAAACGAAAATCAACGATTTTATTTGTTATATATTTATAATGTGAAAAATATTTTTCGTAGGGAACTTATAACTTGAGGCCACTTTCTATATTATTATTTACTCCGCACAATGTTATTTTTAAAATATTTCGATTAATTTTAAAGTGTTTGTACCATGAACCGATTCACACCGTTCTATATGGCACGTTGGTATTGACTTATTAATTATTAACAGCTAGTGACATTATATGAAATAATATTATTATAATTACCATATTATTTGATTTATAAGTGATCAAAAAAATGAGTTCATCTCATCGTCAACTGCCGTGTCCAGGAAATATATAACTATTAAATAGTTTGTTTAATGGAAATTATTATGTATTGTAATTTATACACATTATTATGTTCTATGTTTAACATTTTATTTTATTTTTCATTTTGATTTTTCCAGGTTGATTAATTAATTTAATTAGATACCACATAATAATATATAGTGTAAATCGTTTTAAATATTAACAGTTTAAAAGCTAATAACTGTCTTGAATTTGTTTAAAATATAACTTTGGTACATATAGCTACTGTTTCGGTCTATCACTTGTTCTTTTTTAAAAACATTTTGATATTGGTTTAAACTTTTTGTGACAGTTGAAATGTTCAAAAAGTTTCATGAAACACGTCCGTAGATTTGAAATTAAACACAGATTAGATAAGTTTTCAATTTTACCCGTTTAAAGACACGTTAAAAAACTATTAATAACAGCGAAGAAAAGTGAGCAAACGTTCATACCTACTATTTACGTAAACTCTATTTTTCTGTGTCATTTTCCTGTGCACTTTATGTGATTGTCCTATATACTTTTTAATGCTTAATTTATAGTATTTCTTAATACTTTTAAGAAGTCTATCCTATATTCTATATTTTCTGGCGTTTATTAGTATGTGCCATAGTTATAGGTACTATAAGAACTAATATTATAAAACAATTTTACCTTTTGAATTATTTTTCTTCTACAATAATTTCAATCGATAATAACCATAAAATAAAGTGAAATTGCCTATATATTTTTGGCTGAGTATAATAATTATTATTCTAATATTGGAAAATAACAAAAAATAAACGTGTTTAATCATGGAAATAAATATAATATAAGTATTGTAATATGGCAACAACACTTTCCTAGAAAATGACCTGACTTATCTGCAGGACTCAAAACCGTTCATATTTTAATAGTTCTGGTTTCAGTTTTGAAATTTTCCTTTTTTGGTTCAGATTTTGTGAATGGTCTAGTAATTTTTTTAATATCGGAAGGATTTGTATTTAAATTCAAACTTTATATTATTCACTTCCTATATACGAATATTCATTATAAGATACATTTGAAATACTATAATAAATTTAGAAAATCTAGAAAAATCTATATTCATATAGTTATAGTGGTGTCGGTTTTGGTTTTGTGAACCGTTTTTAAAAATGTAGGTTTCACTTACGCCTTACGGTCGTGGTATTGAAAAAAAACCAAGGTTTTAAGTTTCAACCGGTTTTTTATAAAAAGATTTTGAATCCTGCTTGGTTGCTTAAATTTTTAATGAAATATACTATTGAGGGTTGGACAAAAAAAAAATGGTGGGTAGCAATCAGCCGATTTATAGTACCATCTGTTGTATTTAGTATTATATTATAAATTATAATGATCAAAAAAAAAAATAATAATATTTGTTATACCTAATTTTGTTTTATAGCATATATTTTCCATGGTTATACGACAATCACTCCACTAAAGTATAACTTAAACAATGTGTTGTGTGCATCTCTCGTGACTTGTGCGTTTTCATGATTTTCTTTTTTATTATTTTGTCTTCTACTCTCAATGTTTTTTTTATTTTATTGTTTGGTTTGTTTAGTCACCCTCAAATCTCAATGAACCTATTATCTTTCACCACACTTTGATATTCGTCGTGAATTTATTGCTTGCCGCTTGGTATGCGCCATCGCAACCGACTAACCTACCAATCTATACATTGAAGTCTCGTCTACAATTCTCAATAACTTATTATTCATTAACATGATTCACAGCTTCCTTACTTACTGAAAATTTTACGAATATGTAAGATTTAATATAATATAATTTGGTTGTTATTATTATAATTATAAGATTTGTGGTGATAAGTGATAGTTAAAATATGTTCACCCCTGTATCTTTATTTATTAGGACATACATTTGTAGAACAGTTAATAAAACTGAACTCGATGAACGATATGTACTATCGTTGTAGTACGGCTAGGCTAGCATCCTATCACGTAACCTCGGCGATTGATTTATACTAACTGGAAAATTCCCCGAGTGCTAAGACTATCCGTACAAGTATTGAAGAGAAGCAAACAAAAATACCTACTTCAGGGACAAAAGGGCAGTATTTAATATAATAGAAATTCAGGATTGAGATTTGTTGTATAGTTATTGATAATTTGTTAAGTCAAGCAGTGTACAATTTATTGCATTTATTTTCTACCTATAATGTGTTTTCAAACTTATTTTATTTATTTTTTCGTAATGTTATCATTTTACAAATTATCACACTAACTAATTAGTTGTTATAGAACAATATTAATTGCAACCAATAAAAATAATAATCATTAACGTCGATGAGAATATTTAAACAGCCAAAATTAACCATTATATGAATAACTTTAACTTACTTATAAATTATTATACTCATAGTTGTTAGAAAATCATTCAACTTCGAACAACCATCTGAGTTTCTTTCATAAAGTAAATTTGGGTATTAGGTGGGTATTACAAAAGATAAGACGCAAAATGCACATTCATTTATGGAAATATTATTATTATTCTAGTAGTCAACTTAATTTTTTTTTAAGTAGTGTTTACCTCGTAATGTTCACAACTTCATAGTTTTAAACTCATTGAATTTATTCTTGAATTAATTTATTCATGATTAAAGTTAATTTATAATATATTCCTTAATATATTCGTGAGGTATTTTAAATACAAATAAATTAATATTTCCCTACAAAAATCAAACGTTTATTTTTTTAGTAAAAAGTTTTACACTATACTAGTAAATACTCATTATAGCTTAAATTTAGTTTTTATTATAATTTCTTATGAATTTGGTTTGATTCATATTATAAAAAAATTATCAAAATTGTTTAGGTATTATTAATCAATACAATTCATTGTATATATATAATGCATGGTTCTAATAATATAATATACAAGTGACATAACCAATGGAACTGTGAACGATAATTTGTTTAAAATCGTATTTATCTAGTATGTTTTGGAAGTTACTTTGATGCTCTTAAGCATTTCCATTATTTTAAGCACATAGTTTTGCTGTTTACAATTTATTTATGTGAATCATGAATATTATTTATTAATAGGTACCTAGTTAAAAAGTATATCTTCTGATATATTCCTTAAATAAAGTATTAGTGAATGAATATTGGACTTTAAAAATTATTTTATAATCACTTTATCAAATATTAACCGTATCTATAATCTGATTTGATCCGTATTATGATTAACGTGACAATAAATTATTGTGTTAACAATTAGTGAATGATCGACTATCAGATCTTTGGTAAATATAGTTATTTCCGTTTAGTTAAAAAATAATGACCTTTACTGTTGTAATATTTTTTTCATGTGAACGGTGCATTGGTGGATAGACAAATAATTGGATAGGACACGCAAGGTATAAGACTCCAATCTCGTCTCAGATAAAATAAACATAAGAAAAATATTTGATTGATACACAACATCTTTAGAAGTTCTGTTGTACTCGAATAGATGAATAAATATATTGAACGATCGTTTCAGAATATTGTTAGGTATTATTGGTTTTTCGATAAAACTCTGTAGAAAGTAGAAACTTATAAATATTAGTTTATATTTAGTCTATTCTATAAAAAAAACCTAAATTCAAAGAGGAAAAAAACTTAGTTAACATTCAATCTAAGTTTTCGAAATAAAACCGTGGATTAAGTTTTTGGAAATACTTTTATAAATAAATTAAAATTACAGACTGGAAACAGTGAAATAAAATTTATTAATATTATTATTAAAATGCATACTTCAGAGATTATTTTAAAATTGCATTTATTATTATTGTTTATATATTATAAATACCCTATATTTTTAAATAATATTATCAGAAACAAGGCAAGGAAGGGGATTTTTTTATGAATTATAATTTAAAGATAGAAAATGTATTACAATTACGTTTTTATTTCTAGATTACTGGATGCAATTTTCGTGTTGATAGTAATATTATTCCAACAAGGATTCAAATAATTATTGTTTCTAAGGAAATTTCATTGTATTCGTTGTTTAAGTTTAGATAATGGATGGGACTAATTATTATTCGTTGAAATTGCTAACAATGAGTTAGGGTCGGCGAACTAATGTCGTCCAAAATTATGGTTTGTGTTCAATTTTTCCCTTTTGGAAATAAAAGATAAATATATATATATATATTTTTTTTAAATGATTTAATCATAATAAGTTGATGGGGAAGTGGTGGGGGACGTCCTGTCGTAAAATGTTCGCAACGGTAAAAGCGAGGTCATAACGCAAACAGTTGCTCTGACTCTTTAATATTCCGTGGCGTTGTCGGTGATAAGTACGCGTTTCTCATGTAAAATAGTCTCCATTTCTTTTCTTTCTTTCTATCTTTTCGCTTTTCCAAATAAACACCACAGAGAGATGTTATTATTATACTATTTAGCCAGTGTCTTATATTTGAAAAACTATGTAGGTAATTATAGTGTATATTACCTACGTTACTATACTGCATTACAAATAATAATAAAAAAATAGACATATTATTATATTAATAATAACTATGAAAATAATGTATGCTTACAACTAATAAGCATACTTAGTTACTTTTACGTTGTTTAAAATTGAATTTTAAAAGTATACTTTTAGTTTTTAATCGATACCTAGGAAGGTACATTATATTAACTATTAAAATTGTTATTGAATTTTACATCTTTTTATTAACAAATCACAATTTCGTAAAATTATCAAAATAATATTATGTTTTTGGTATACATCAACAATTTTGTAGATCAACCAAAAGGATAGTACAAAAAAAGTAAATAAATAAAAGTACTTATATTTATATGGGCAACTATCATAAATTATAATATTATGGTAGCAAGTTCGTTACGCATTACTTTTGCCTATACATAACGCCGTCATAGTTGTATATTTTAGACATTGACATTTTTAATTTCCTTTCCATTATCGTGTAATAGTTTTTAAAACAAATTATTGCAACAACATTTTTATGCATTAAATATCAAAACTGTTGATCATTATATTTTCAAAATATAATCTAACTTGACGTGATGTTGGTATATAGAGTTAAAATATACCACCGTCAGTCGGAAATAGAAAAATAGTGTTTCGCTGTTTGGTTGAAAGGAAACACAGAAATATCACTATAATATGTAGTTAACAATGTAAAGTATTATTTTTTTTTTGGTTGGAACATACTATTGATATTTTTTGATAATTATTGGGAGACTACAAATATCTTTATATAAATATCCTAGTTTGAAAACCCTCGCCGCTCAGAAGCGTTTTTAATATACAACGATGTTATATGGTTGAATTTAAATTTAAAACCATCTATTACAGTGACCCACTTGTAACCTACTGTACAGCAGAGCGTTACACTCTTTTTTTTATGTACCTATACTCCAATAAAGTCTAAAATTACTTTATTTATTTCGTTATAAAGTTTCATAATTATGTCTAGACCAATCACTATTGAGTTATATTTATCAAATGTACTGTAGTTAGGGTTGTAAATTTGAAATATTTCACTTGAAATATTTCAATTGAAATATTTCAAAATTGAAAATTTCACTCTTCTTGAAATATTTCAATGAAATTATGAAAAATATTTTTTTTCTTTTAAACGTGTTTATAGGTGATTAGAAATAATATATTGATACAACACAGAAAACATTGATTATGAATAACTTATCAGTTAGGTATCATTTATCAACCAAGGTATACGAATTAAAAACCCTACCTAAATACTGTTAATGGTCAATGGTTATAAATTATAAATTAATAATTATATTTTTATATGGTATTTGTATATTGGTATTAATTTTTATATTTTTGTAATCACTTATCAGTTATCACTTATCAATTGAATCCCCTATTGGCTATTAAACTATTTTTACCACTTATTACTTTATTACTAATAAAAATATAAATTATTAAATTATTACTTATTAGTTATTACTTATCACTCAGTAACATTGAAGTCTAGTGGCCATTTGCCAACAGGGATATGTTTAAAAAATGACTCAATAGATAAGATTATAAGAATATAAGATACCTATACATATTTATATAATATTATGACATAATAATATAATATATATTACAAATATAAACAATATACATATAACATATTTGATATTATCAATCATGCAATTTTTCCCTGTTGCCATATGGCTGACTTCAAAATTGTCTTATAGTGGGTTATCTAGTTTTTTATATGTCGATGTTTGTGTATTTTTATGTATGTAGTATGTAACTATGTTACATATTTTCTTTATTTCATACAATAAACCAACTTTTAAAAATGTTCACTTGGAAATAAAAAAATATATTTTTCATGGAAATGAAATATTTCATGAATTTTTCATGAAATATTTCATGAAATATTTCAAGAAAATAAAT